>CP136054.1:257599473-258926973 GCA_032464435.1 Aegilops umbellulata | reverse complement strand
TCAGTAGTTGAGCAACTTCAGGAGGAAGTGGAGGAGAAGAAGGGCAAGTCAACTACAGATGCTTTTGCTAGAGTGCCCCGAAGCCAGAGGTCTGCTGCAGTGCCATTCACAGATACTGGAGCTATAGCATTAGCTCCAGCAGCTAAAACTCCAGTGCCACCTCCAGCAGCCACTCCACCAGCTCCAGCTACATCAACAGAAGCTTTCATCCTTGGAGTCATCTCTACACCACCTACCGAAGATCAAGCCTGAGAAACGTTCAGTACTATGCTTTTTTGAACTTTTTGGTAACTTGTTGCCAAAGGGGGGAAAATGTATAGATCATAGGCTTCGAGAGAGAGTATTGCTTTTTATCTCTCTTGTTTTTGGTTGAACTTTTTGATTGTGTGCTTATGTGAGATACTTTATGTCCTTGTGAGATACTTGTTGATCATGTGTTTGATCATATGCTACCTATATGCTTATTGGATGATATTCTCTTATCTCTTATATCCTTATATGATCATTCACTTGCTTGGTGATGAGTGCATGCTTTCAATTTCTATCATTTTGAGCGCTCCACCAAGATGTATGTGACAGGGAAGAGTAACCCATGATCCTAATCGATTGTGCATTTGCATTCAAAAGCAAATATTAAATAATGCACAAATTTAGGGGGAGCTCTTGCTTATCACATACTTCTCAAAGCGACGATGTTTTTCAATCTTATTATCATTTGTAGAATCTTTGATCTATATGTTGTCATCAATTACCAAAAAGGGGGAGATTGAAAGTGCAACTATCCCTGGGTGGTTTTGGTAATTCCTAACAGCATATAGCTCATTGAGCTAATGCTATTTCAAGATACATATTTCAGGAAAGCTCAATGATTGGCATGGCATGGATTAGAAAAGTGGACCCCTCAAAATGCCAAGGACAAAAGGATTGGCTCAAGCTCAAAGCACAAGACTCTACTTTTTTCATTTTAGTGATCCAAGATCACATTGAGTCCATAGGAAAAGCCAATACTATTAAGAGGGGGTGAGGTGCTGCTTAATGAGGTTCTTGCTCAAAATGCTTAGTGATATGCTCCAAAGCCCTCAACTAATTTATCATATCCACATATGTCCCAAACCAAAATTCAAACTCGGCCCCACCAAAACTTTCTATCTGGCGCCACCGAGTTCACTTGACATAGCCACTGCCAGAAACCCTAGTCTTTTCGGTCTCACTGATAGGGATCTTGGTCTCACCGAGATGGGCTTGTAATCTCTCTGTTTCCTTCCGTAACGTTTCGGTCAAACCGAGATGAGCGATCGGTCCTGCCGAGATTGCAATGCAAACTCTCTGTTTCCCTTTCGTAACATTTTGGTCCAACCGAGATGAGTGAATCGGTCCCACCGAGTTTGCCTGACCAACTCTCTGTTTGTCTATTACCAAAATCGGTCCCACCGAGTTTGTGTAATCGGTATCACCGAGATTACCGTATGCCCTAACCCTAACGACATCGGTCCTAACGAGTTGATATGTCGGTCCCACCGAAAACCCTAACGGTCACATTATGAACCAAATCGGTCCGACTGAGTTTCATGATTCGGTCCCACCGAGTTTGGTAAATTGTGTATAACGGTTAGATTTTGTGTGGAGGCTATATATACCCCTCTACCCACTCTTCATTCAGGGAGAGAGCCATCAGAACATGCCTAAACTTCCAACATATATTTTCTAAGAGAGAACCACCTACATTTGTGTTGAGGTCAAGATATTCCATTCCAACCACATAAATCTTGATCTCTAGCCTTCCCCAAGTTGCTTTCCACTCAAATAATCTTTTCACCAAATCCAATCCTATGAGAGAGAGTTGAGTGTTGGGGAGAGTATCATTTGAAGCACAAGAGCAAGGAGTTCATCATCAACACACCATTTGTTACCTCTTGGAGAGTGGTGTCTCCTAGATTTGGCTAGGTGTCACTTGGGAGCCTCTGTCAAGATTGTGGAGCTGAACCAAGGAGTTTGTAAGGGCAAGGAGATCACCTACTTCATGAAGATCTACCCGAGTGAGGCAAGTCCTTCGTGGGCGACGGCCACGGTGGGATAGACAAGGTTGCTTCTTGGTGGACCCTTCGTGGGTGAAGCCCTCCGTGGACTCGCGCAACCGTTACCCTTCGTGGGTTGAAGTCTCCATCAACGTGGATGTACGATAGCACCACCTATCGGAACCACGGATAAAAATCTCTGTGTCAACATTGTGTTTGCTTCCTCAAACTCCTCCCTTTACCTTCATATGCAATTGTTTTACATTCCGCTACTACACTCTTAGAATTGCATGTGTAGGTTGATTGCTTGACTTGTGCTAAGTTGCTGAAATCTACCAAGAACTAAAATTGGGAAAAGGCTAGATTTTTATTTGTCCAAGTAGTCTAATCACCCCCCCCCCTCTAGACATACTTTCGATCCTACATAATCGACATGTTATCGTCCTGGGCGTCTCAAGTATAACAAAGTCAGTTAATATAGTAACATTTGCAACAACAACGGGCACATCCTCACAAATACCGATAGGTATGGCAGTTGATTTGTCAGCCATTTGCAAATATTTCGGTAGGTGTGAGTTTATTCAAATCAAGTCTTTTATATAAAGAGAAAGGCATAACACTAACACCGACTCCTAAATCACACAAAGCAGTTTTCACATGATTTCTTTTGATGGAGCAAGGTATAGTTGGTATTCCTGGATCTCCAAGGTTTTTGGGTACTCCGCCCTTAAAAGAATAATTAGCAAGCATGGTGGAGATTTCAGCTTCTGGTATCTTTCTTTTATTAGAGATGATGTCTTTCATATATTTCGCGTAAGGGGCCATCTTTAAGATATCAGTCAACCGAGTGCGCAAAAAGTCTGGCCTAAGCATTTTTGCAACACGTTCAAATTCTTCATCATCTTTCTTCTTAGTTGATTTAGGGGGAAAGGGCATAGGTTTTTGAACCCATGGTTCTCTTTCCTTACCATGTTTTCTAGCAACGAAGTCTCTTTTATCGTATTTCCTATTTTTGGGTTGTGAGTTATCAAGATCAACTGCTCGTTCTATCTCAACATCATTATCTGGTTCTTTTTCATTGTTTGGTAGAGTGTCTTCATGAACATCCTCGTTATCTTTTTCATTATCACTAGGTGAGTGTTCATTACCAGATTGAGTTTCAGCGTCAAAGATAGAAATATCATTATCAGCTTCAAGAGGTTTTTCTACTTAAAGTTCACTAGAGGCATGCAAAGTCCTATCATTTTTCTTCTTCCTCTGCATCAGTGTTAATTCTTTGAGATTATTGTTCAATTCTTTTAGGGTGTCCCTCAGGATAGAGTGGTTCCTAAGTCATTTTACCTCCTCTAGTCATTACTCTAACAGCATGATCATTGATATTATTATTCATTTCATCAAGCAACTCTCTTTGAGATTTAGCAACTTGTTCTAGTTGAGTCTGAACCATAGAGGCATGCTTTCCTACACCTCTAACGTCATTTCAAATTCTAAATAACAAGTCACTCAAGCGAGCAATCATATCAGAATTGTATTTCAATCATTTCATAACATTTGCATTAAAGTGGTCTTGTTTTCTAATGTAATTCTCAACACATAAAGGCATTGACTAGGATGCATATTATAAGGTCATTGTCATTGAATTTCATTAAGAGTTTACCTCTACCACCTTGGGTCATGGTGTTGCATCAACCCCATGTATTTCTTCAATAGGAGGTAAAATTTTGACATCCTCAGCTTTAATACCTTTTTCCTTCATACATTTATTTGCATCTTGCATATCTTTAGGATTGAGATATAAGATACCCCTCTTCTTAGGAGTGGGTTTAGGCAGTGGTTCAGGAAGAGTCCAATGATCATAATTTTTCAATATGCTATTCAATAATTCCTCAGCTTGTTCAACAGTTCGTTTGTGAAAACACAACCAGCACAACTATCTAGGAAATCTCTAGAAGCATCGGTTAGTCCATTATAGAAGATATCAAGTATTTTGTTTTTCTTAAGAGGATGATCAGGCAAAGCATTACAAAATTGGAGAAGCCTCCCCCAAGCTTGTGGGAGACTCTCTTCTTCAATTTGCACAAAGTTAAATATTTCCTGTAAGATAGCTTGTTTCTTATGAGCAGGAAAATATTTTTCAGAGAAGTAGTCAATCATATCCTGGGGACTACACACACAACCAGGAGAAAGAGTATTGTACCAAGTCTTAGCATCACCCTTTAATGAGAACGGAAATAACTTGAGGATATAATAATAGCGAATCTTCTCATCATGAGCAAAGATGGTGGCTATGTCATTCAACTTAGTAAGGTGTGCCACAACAGTTTCAGTTTCATAATTGATGAGGTGCGGTGGCATTGCAGGGAGTTGAATAGGCTGTGGAGTAAGCCAGGCACCCCAGCCACCTTGACCTTGGACCCCCTGGTCAGCAGCCATTCCTTCAGCCTGACCTGCATTGTTGGCTGCAGGCGGAGCTCCATTTTGAACAAGCCAGTTATGGACCTGTTGCTGGTACAACTGTTCAGCAGTGAGATCTAGACCCAAAAAGGGGGTGAGGATTTCCATCAGGTGGCGGCTGTTCCTCCCCAGGTGGCAGAACTTCAGGTAAAAGGCCGTTCCAGTCGTTACTGCGCAAGATGGTCACCTGAACTGTCCAACAGTATCGATCGCCGCCTAGTTGCCAAACTACAAAGCTCTTGGGTATTAGGTTCAGACGGATCACTCTAGTTTTAAGCAACACAAAACGGCGATCCTGCCTCGGATTATACCAGGAGACAAGAGCGCCATACCCTCCCAAAGCCTTGTTGATATAATAGTTAGTCTGATAATCATACGGAAACCTGAAAAACATCAACCAAACTGCCGGCCCAAAAGAAGTAATGCGCCTATTGAGAGCCTCATTGTGAGGAACAAATGTCACCAGCAGATCTTCTTCCTCTAACTCAATAGGGGTGTTAACCGCCGTATCTCTCATGAAAGAGTCAACAAACCCAAAGATCCCAATACCAAACGGGTGATCACTGACCTCTGTTGTGAATAGCTGAGACTCAAGGAGCAATGCAGTGATCTGGTCACGGATGGCAGAGCGGCGATGAAGAGGAACGTAGTGGCTGGTCTCTGCAATCGCCAGGAACTCATGACTGAGTGGCGCAAGGGGACCAACGACCATGCCACTACTAACCAAACGGTCCGCCGGGCCGGGCTCAACGGCGAACCCCGGCGGGAGGAAGGGGACTGGATTGAGAGGGTAGTTGGCCATGGTCAAGCGTCTCACGAGAGGGAGTGATTGCAGGGGCGATGTGACAGGGCTGAGCAGGGGCTTTTGCGTTTTCGAGGTGGAAGATGGAGCGCGAGGGGGGAACGGGCTGGACAGATTTTTACAACCCACCTCCACTTGCTCTGAAATTTCAGCCGGTGACACGATTGTTCCACGTGTCCATAGAACCCACACATAGCACAATGGATGGGCGGATTAGATTTGAACCTGGGCTGCTGCGCAGAAGAGGATTGTCCCAAAAATCTGGCAGAATTGAGCCTAGTGTTACCAATTGAAGGTACTTGCCTACTAATTTGCGATTTACTTACACGCTTGGGGCAATCAATGGCATGGTGATCAGGACCGGAGCAATAAATGCAAATGATCCTACCTTGGCAAGAAATCTGACTGTGCCCCCTGTTGGGGAACATTGCAGAAAATTAAAAAATTTCCCACGGTTTCACCAAGATCCATCTATGAGTTCATCTAAGCAACGAGTCATGGGAGAGAGATTTCATCTACATACCACTTTGTAGATTGCGAGCGGAAGCGTTCAACGAACGGGGATGAGGTAGTCGTACACGACGTGATCCAAATCACCGGAGATCCTAGCACCGAACGGACGGCACCTCCGCGTTCAACACACGTACGGTCTGCGTAACGTCTCCTTCTTCTTGATCCAGCAAGGCAAAGGAGAGGTTGAGGAAGATGGTTCCAGCAGCAGCACGACGGCGTGGTGATGGTGGAGCTGCAGTACTCCGGCAGGGCTTCGCCGAGCTCTACGGAGGAGGAGGAGGTGTTGGAGAGGGAGAGGGAGGCGCCAGGGCAAAGGGTGCAGCTGCCCCCCTCCCCTCCCCCCTTTATATAGGCCCCCTAGGGGGGCGCCGGCCCTGGGAGATTGAATCTCCCAAGGGGCGGCGGCCAAGGTGGGTGGAGTGCCCCCCAAGGCAAGTGGGCGCGCCCCCCCACCCTAGGGTTCCAACCCTAGGCGCAGGGGGTGGGCCTTGGGGGGCGCACCAGCCCACTAAGGGCTGGCCCCCCTTCCCACTTCAGCCCATGGGGCCCTCCGGGATGGGTGGCCCCACCCGGTGGACCCCCGGGACCCATCTGGTGGTCCTGGTACAATATCGGTGACCCCCAGATCATTCCCGATGGCCGAAACTGCACTTCCTATATATATTTCTTCACCTCCGGACCAATACGGAACTCCTCGTGACGTCCGGGATCTCATCCGGGACTCCGAACAACATTCGGGTTACTGCATATACATATCTTCATAACCCTAGCGTCACCGAACCTTAAGTGTGTAGACCCTACGGGTTCGGGAGACATGCAGACATGACCGAGATGGCTCTCGGGCAATAACCAACAGCGGGATCTGGATACCCATGTCGGCTCCCACATGCTCCACGATGATCTCATCGGATGAACCACGATGTCGAGGATTCAATTAATCCCGTATACGATTCCCTTTGTCAATCAGTATTTTACTTGCCCGAGATTCGATCGTCGGTATCCCAATACCTCGTTCAATCTCGTTACCGGCAAGTCACTTTACTCGTACCGTAAGGCATGATCCTGTGATCAAACACTTTGATCATATTGAGCTCATTATGATGATGCATTACCGAGTGGGCCCGGTGATACCTCTCCATCAAGCGGAGTGACAAATCCCAGTCTCGATCCGTGTCAACCCAACAGACACTTTCGGAGATACCCGTAGTGTACCTTTATAGTCACCCAGTTCCGTTGTGACATTTGGCACACCCAAAGCACTCCTATGGTGTCCGGGAGTTACACGATCTCATGGTCTAAGGAAAGGATACTTGACATTGGAAAACTCTAGCAAACGAACTATGCGATCTTATGCTATGTTTAGGATTGGGTCTCGTCCATCACAACATTCTCCTAATGATGTGATCTCGTTATCATTGACATCCAATGCCCATAGTCAGGAAACCATGACTATCTATTGATCAACGAGCTAGTCAACTAGAGGCTTACTAGGGACACGTTGTTGTCTGTTATTCACACATGTATTACGATTTCCGGATAACACAATTATAGCACGAATAAAGACAATTATCATGAACAAGGAAATATAATAATAATGCTTTTATTATTGCCTCTAGGGCATATTTCCAACAGTCTCCCACTTGCACTAGAGTCAATAATCTAGTTACATTGTGATGAATCGAACACCCATAGAGTTCTAGTGCTGATCATGTTTTGCCTTAGGGAGAGGTTTAGTCAACGGATCTGCGACATTCAGATCCGTGTGCACTTTACAAATTTCTATGTCTCCATCTTGAACATTTTCACGAATGGAGTTGAAGCGACGCTTGATGTGCCTGGTCTTCTTGTGAAACCTAGGCTCCTTGGCAAGTGCAATAGCTCCAGTGTTGTCACAGAAGAGTTTGATTGGCCCCGATGCATTGGGTATGACTCCGAGGTCGGTGATGAACTCCTTCACCCAAATTGCTTCATGTGCTGCCTCCGAGGCTGCCATGTACTCCGCTTCACATGTAGATCCCGCCACGACGCTCTGCTTGCAACTGCACCAGCTTACTGCCCCACCATTCAAAATATACACGTATCCAGTTTGTGACTTAGAGTCATCCAGATCTGTGTCGAAGCTAGCGTCGACGTAACCCTTTACGTCGAGCTCTTCGTCACCTCCATAAACGAGAAACATTTCCTTAGTCCTTTTCAAGTACTTCAGGATATTCTTGACCGCTGTCCAGTGTTCCTTGCCGGGATTACTTTGGTACCTTCCTATCAAACTTACGGCAAGGTTTACATCAGGTCTGGTACACAGCATGGCATACATAATAGAACCTATGGCTGAGGCATAGGGGATGACACTCATCTCTTCTATATCTTCTGCCGTGGTCGGACATTGAGCTGAGCTCAATTTCACACCTTGTAACACAGGTAAGAACCCCTTCTTAGATTGATCCATATTGAACTTCTTCAATATCTTATCAAGGTATGTGCTTTGTGAAAGACCTATGAGGCGTCTTGATCTATCTCTATAGATCTTGATGCCAAATATATAAGCAGCTTCTCCAAGGTCCTTCATTGAAAAACTCTTATTCAAGTAGGCCTTAATGCTGTCCAAGAGTTCTATATCATTTCCCATCAAAAGTATGTCATCTACATATAATATGAGAAATGCTACAGAGCTCCCACTCACTTTCTTGTAAACGCAGGCTTCTCCATAAGTCTGCGTAAACCCAAACGCTTTGATCATCTCATCAAAGCGAATGTTCCAACTCCGAGATGCTTGCACCAGCCCATAAATCGAGCGTTGGAGCTTGCACACCTTGTCAGCATTCTTAGGATCGACAAAACCTTCCGGCTGCATCATATACAATTCTTCCTTAAGGAAACCATTAAGGAATGCCGTTTTGACGTCCATTTGCCATATCTCATAATCATAGAATGCGGCAATCGCTAACATGATTCGGACGGACTTTAGCTTCGCTACCGGTGAGAAAGTCTCATCGTAGTCAATTCCTTGAACTTGTCGATAACCCTTAGCGACAAGCCGAGCTTTATAGACAGTCACATTACCATCCGCGTCTGTCTTCTTCTTAAAGATCCATTTATTTTCTATGGCTCGCCGTTCAACGGGCAAGTCAGTCAAAGTCCATACTTCGTTTTCATACATGGATCCTATCTCGGATTTCATGGCTTCTAGCCATTTGTCGGAATCCGGGCCCGCCATCGCTTCTTCATAGTTCGAAGGTTCACCGTTGTCTAACAACATGATTTCCAAGACAGGGTTGCCGTACCACTCTGGTGCGGAATATGTCCTTGTGGACCTATGAATTTCAGTAGGAGCTTGATTAGAAGTATCTTGATCATCATCATTAATTTCCTCTCTAGTCGGTGCAGGCACCTCAGGAACGTTTTCTTGAGTTTTGCCATTTTCCGGTTCAAGAGGTAACACTTCATCAAGTTCTACTTTCCTCCCACTTACTTCTTTCGAGAGAAACTCTTTCTCTAGAAAGGATCCATTCTTGGCAACAAAGATCTTGCCTTCGGATCTAAGGTAGAAGGTATACCCAAGAGTTTCTTTAGGGTATCCTATGAAGACGCATTTTTCCGACTTGGGTTCGAGCTTTTCAGGTTGAAGTTTCTTGACATAAGCATCGCATCCCCAAACTTTTAGAAACGACAGCTTAGGTTTCTTCCCAAACCATAATTCATACGGTGTCATCTCAACGGATTTCGACGGAGCCCTATTTAAAGTGAATGCGGCAGTCTCTAAAGCATAGCCCCAAAAAGATAGCGGTAAATCGGTAAGAGACATCATAGATCGCACCATATCTAATAGAGTGCGATTACGACGTTCGGACACACCATTACGCTGAGGTGTTCCAGGCGGCGTGAGTTGTGAAACTATTCCACATTTTCTTAAGTGTGTGCCAAATTCGTGACTCAAGTATTCTCCTCCACGATCTAATCGTAGAAACTTGATCTTTCTATCACGTTGATTTTCAACCTCACTCTGAAATTCTTAGAACTTTTCGAAGGTCTCAGACTTGTGTTTCATTAAGTAGATATACCCATATCTACTCAAGTCATCAGTGAGGGTGAGAACATAACGATAGCCACCGCGAGCCTCAACACTCATTGGACCGCACACATCGGTATGTATGATTTCCAATAAGTTGGTTGCTCGCTCCATTGTTCCTGAGAACGGAGTCTTGGTCATTTTACCCATGAGGCATGGTTCGCACGTGTCAAATGATTCATAATCAAGAGACTCTAAAAGTCCATCTGCATGGAGCTTCTTCATGCGTTTGACACCTATGTGACCAAGGCGGCAGTGCCACAAATATGTGGGACTATTGTTATCAACTTTAACTCTTTTGGTATTCACACTATGAATATGTGTATCATCACGTACGAGATTCATTAAGAATAAACCATTAACCATCGGAGCATGACCATAAAACATATCTCTCATATAAATAGAACAACCATTATTCTCGGATTTAAATGAGTAGCCATCTCGAATTAAAAGAGATCCAGACACAATCGTCATGCTCAAACTTGGCACTAAATAGCAATTATTCAGGTTTAAAACTAATCCCGTAGGTAAATGTAGAGGTAGCGTGCCGACGGCGATCACATCGACCTTGGAACCATTCCCGACGCGCATCGTCACCTTGTCCTTCGCCAGTCTCCGTTTATTCCGCAGCTCCTGCTTTGAGTTACAAATGTGAGCAACTGCACCGGTATCAAATACCCAAGAGCTACTACGAGTACCGGTAAGGTACACATCAATTACATGTATATCACATATACCTTTTGTTTTGCCGGCCTTCCTGTCCGCTAAGTATTTGGGGCAGTTCCGCTTCCAGTGACCACTTCCCTTGCAATAAAAACACTCAGTCTCGGGCTTGGGTCCATTCTTTGGCTTCTTCCCGGCAACTTGCTTACCGGGCGCGGCAACTTCCTTGCCGTCCTTCTTGCAGTTCTTTTTACCCTTGCCCTTCTTGAACTTAGTGGTTTTATTCACCATCAACACTTGATGTTCCTTCTTGATTTCTACCTCTGCTGATTTCAGCATAGCATATACCTCAGGAATGGTCTTTACCATCCCCTGCATGTTGTAGTTCATCACAAAGCTCTTGTAGCTAGGTGGAAGCGACTGGAGGATTTTGTCAATGACCGCTTCATCCGGGAGATTAACTTCCAGTTGAGTCAAGCGGTTGTGCAACCCATACATCTTGAGTATGTGTTCACTGACAGAGCTATTTTCCTCCATCTTACAGCTAAAGAATTTGTCGGAGACTTCATATCTCTCGACCCGGGCATGAGCTTGGAAAACCATTTTCAGCTCTTCGAACATCTCATATGCTCCATGTCTCTCAAAACGCTTTTGGAGCCCCGGCTCTAAGCTGTAAAGCATGCCGCACTGAACGAGGGAGTAATCATCGGAACGTGACTGCCAAGCGTTCATAACGTCTTGTTCTGCAGGGAGAACAGGTGCGTCACCCAGCGGTGCTCGTAGGACATAATCTTTCTTGGCAGCTATGAGGATGATCCTCAGGTTCCAGACCCAGTCCGTATAGTTGCTGCCATCGTCTTTCAGCTTGGTTTTCTCTAGGAACGCGTTGAAGTTGAGGACTACGTTAGCCAACTATTACTTCTACTACTATGGCTAACGCGTTTAGCAATAAAGTAAAGTAATTTACATGGCGTTTCTCAATGACACGCAGGTCATACAAAAATAAAGACAACTCCTATGGCTCCTGCCGGTTGTCATACTCATCGACATGCAAGTCGTGATTCCTATTACAATAGCATGAACATCTCATACATCACATATAGATCATTCATCATTCATCACAACTTTGGCCATATCACATCACAAAGCACTTGCTGCAAAAACAAGTTATACGTCCTCTAATTGTTGTTGCAAGTTTTACGTGGCTGAATTAGGGTTCTAGCAAGAACGTTTTCTTACCTACGTAAAAGCCACAACGTGATTTGTCAACTTCTATTTACCCTTCATAAGGACCCTTTTCATCGAATCCGCTCCAACTAAAGTGGGAGAGACAGACACCCGCCAGCCATCTTATGCAACTAGTGCATGTTAGTCGGTGGAACCGGTCTCACGTAAGCGTACGTGTAAGGTTGGTCCGGGCCGCTTCATCCCACAATACCGCTGAAGCAAGATAAGACTAGTAGCGGCAAGAAAGTTGACAACATCTACGCCCACAACAAATTGTGTTCTACTCATGCAATAGAGAACTACGCATAGACCTAGCTCATGATGCCACTGTTGGGGAACGTTGCAGAAAATTAAAATTTTTCCTACGGTTTCACCAAGATCCATCTATGAGTTCATCTAAGCAACGAGTCATGGGAGAGAGATTGCATCTACATACCACTTTGTAGATCGCGAGCGGAAGCGTTCAACGAACGGGGATGAGGTAGTCGTACACGACGTGATCCAAATCACCGGATATCCTAGCACCGAACGGACGGCACCTCCGCGTTCAACACACGTACGGTCAGTGTAACGTCTCCTTCTTCTTGATCCAGCAAGGCAAAGGAGAGGTTGAGGAAGATGGTTCCAGCAGCAGCACGACGGCGTGGTGATGGTGGAGCTGCAGTACTCCGGCAGGGCTTCGCCGAGCTCTACGGAGGAGGAGGAGGAGGTGTTGGAGAGGGAGAGGGAGGCGCCAGGGCAAAGGGTGCGGCTGCCCCCCTCCCCTCCCCCCTTTATATAGGCCCCCTGGGGGGGCGCCGGCCCTGGGAGATTGAATCTCCCAAGGGGCGGCGGCCAAGGGGGGTGGAGTGCCCCCCAAGGCAAGTGGGCGCCCCCCCACCCTAGGGTTCCAACCCTAGGAGCAGGGGGTGAGCCTTGGGGGTGCACCAGCCCACTAAGGGCTGGCCCCCCTTCCCACTTCAGCCCATGGGGCCCTCCGGGATGGGTGGCCCCACCCGGTGGACCCCCGGGACCCATCTGGTGGTCCCGGTACAATACCGGTGACCCCCAGATCATTCCCGATGGCCGAAACTGCACTTCCTATATATAATTCTTCACCTCCGGACCAATCCGGAACTCCTCGTGACGTCAGGGATCTCATCCGAGACTCCGAACAACATTCGGGTTACTGCATATACATATCTTCACAACCCTAGCATCACCGAACCTTAAGTGTGTAGACCCTACGGGTTCGGAAGACATGCAGACATGACCGAGACGGCTCTCGGGCAATAACCAACAGCGGGATCTGGATACCCTTGTCGGCTCCCACATGCTCCACGATGATCTCATCGGATGAACCACGGATGTCGAGGATTCAATTAATCCCGTATATGATTCCCTTTGTCAATCAGTATTTTACTTGCCCGAGATTCGATCATCGGTATCCCAATACCTCGTTCAATCTCGTTACCGGCAAGTCACTTTACTCGTACCGTAATGCATGATCCCGTGATCAAACACTTTGATCATATTGAGCTCATTATGATGATGCATTACCGAGTGGGCCCGGTGATACCTCTCCGTCAAGCGGAGTGACAAATCCCAGTCTCGATCCGTGTAAACCCAACAGACACTTTCGGAGATACACGTAGTATACCTTTATAGTCACCCAGTTACGTTGTGACGTTTGGCACACCCAAAGCACTCCTACGGTGTCCGGGAGTTACACGATCTCATGGTCTAAGGAAAGGATACTTGACATTGGAAAACTCTAGCAAACAAACTATGCGATCTTATGCTATGTTTAGGATTGGGTCTCGTCCATCACAACATTCTCCTAATGATGTGATCTCGTTATCATTGACATCCAATGCCCATAGTCAGGAAACCATGACTATCTATTGATCAACGAGCTAGTCAACTAGAGGCTTACTAGGGACACGTTGTTGTCTGTTATTCACACATGTATTACGATTTCCGGATAACACAATTATAGCACGAATAAAGACAATTATCATGAACAAGGAAATATAATAATAATGCTTTTATTATTGCCTCTAGGGCATATTTCCAACACCCCCATTGTAGGCATTTAGAACATAAAGCAGCCCATTTTGATGCCAAATCCTCAATTTCCAACTTTGTATATTGGGCCTGTGCCAAGTCCGCTTTGTGTTGGGCCTTAAGCATGGGGGGCCAAATCTCATGAGGAGGAGCATATCTGAAGGCAGATTTTAAAAAACAGAGAGGCAGCGGAGCGTAAGGCACGGTAAGAGGACATTTAAACGTACCTAATAAAAGGTAGTTATTTTCTTGATTCTCCTCAACCTTTGCTTGCGACAAATAATGATTCATTAATGCAGTATGAGTAGCACCCTGAACAGGGATCACGCCCGAATTGTCGCAAGGAGTAACTGGTGCAATTTGAACTGGAGCTTGATTTTGCAGCAATGAACTCGAGGACGAGGAGGCTTCATGAGCATCCTTGTTTGAAAAATTCCAATTTTTCAGAGGAATAAGTCCAAATTTATTAAGCTCCTTAACAGAAGAATGATCAATGCCCTCGTGGTGAGATGACATTTGCAAAAAAGGTTTGATAGCAACTGAACGTCTATCTGCAATGTCATGCAACTCTTGGTCTGCGTGCCAGCGATTATCAATGGCAAGGGCTTTGGCAAAACGACCATTGAACAGGTGGAAGTGACAAACAAAGTCAGGCCAAATACGATCTTTTAGCCCATATATGAGGTGACCCACTTTGTTATTTGCCACCGAGAAGCGAAATGAACGTTGAGTGATCGGTAACACATTGAAACCAGAAGAAATCCCGCCAATGCAACACTGTAAGGCAACACCCACAGATTCCACCAAAAGAGGGAACGAAGCCGAAGAGAACGAGACCACCAAATAGAATTCTTTGATGTCCCGGGAGGGGGAGAAGTGAACTGTAGACCCAAATTTCCTTCTCACCTGGTCGGCCAAGGCCAAGCCCGGAGCAAAGTCCCAATGTAGCAGGCTTTCCATGGTTGCTAGGGCTAGAGATCGCCATTGTAGGTAGGAAGCAGGTTGGAGGAGAGGAGAGGAGAGGAGGGATGGGAGGGAGCCATCTAGGTTCGGGGCATCTTGGATGTTGAGCTAATGACATCAATTATTAGGCTTGGCTTGCCTCACAGGGTCTGACATTCCAGCAAGGCATAGTTCTTGAATACAACATCACTGACAGCGCTTTTCAGGCTTGGAATGACTCAATTACTGCGTCGGACAACTCTAGCTCCTCTATGGAGGAGGATGGGAGTCTACCTGATCTGAATGTGGTGTTGGATGTGTTGTCTGCTCCATCAATGGAAGTTCTTAGCAGGGATGCTTCTTCTAAATCTTTGACTATTTCTGTGGATTTACATGCTCAGGGTATTTGATTTGGTCTGTCTGCCCAAGGGGAGGAACTACTGTCTATTCTTATGAATGAGGCCATTCCTAGGCAGCACCTCAATACATTTATTTTTCAAGCCATGCGGCCAGCTCTTGCATCCATTGGACCTTGGCAACAGGGTTTTGGAATGAGGCATGATTCTGCCTCGATCTCTGTCAGGGTTTCGGTTGACACCGAGGGTATCAACTTTTCTCAGGTTCAGACTTCCATTCTGGCAATCGCAACTGCTTCATCAGTGGTTATTGAAGAACTCCCTTCTGACAATGTGGTGCTAAGTTCAGACACTACCGAGCATCAACTTCAGTCTTCAGACATCTCACCTGAGGTCTTTGAGAATCCCACACCTGAAGCTAACCACTCAGCTACTGATGTGCCCCAACAGACCTCTACTGCTCTGATCCCTGTTCAGCCTGCTCCGCATGCTCGGGCCAAACGTCCTAGGATGACGGGACCGATATCAACCACGGCAGTTAGGCGCAGTCAGCGTTCCAACAAGTATGATGGATTCAAGACTCAGACGGTCAAGGATATTCGCTCTAGTTCCTCCAAGGTACAGACACGTTTTGTGCCTTCTATTGGCTCCTCTAGCTCTACTGGTGAAATACCACCTCCTACTTCTGTCGCCACTTTGCAAGCTATTGGTGTCAACCGTTGTGCGATCCCGGAGAATGAGCTTTCCTCTGAAGCGCTGCTGGCTGCTCCCTCGACTACACCTATGCCTGAAGATATGCATGAGGAGGTGAATCCTTCTTCTTCTGAATAATCAGCTTCATCGTTATGCCTCCTGTGCGCTGCTGGAATGTGCTACCTTGGAATGTCCGAGGCTTAAACTCCGAAAAGAAACACTTAGCTCTCAATAATGCTATTATCTCTAGCGGTTGTGCGGTAGTCTGTTTGCAAGAGACCAAAATGCCTGATGTCTCCTTTGCGTTTATTAAAACCTGCTTTCCTAAACAATTTGATTGTTTTGCATTCGTCCCCTCATGCGGTGCCTCTGGAGGCCTCCTTGCTGTTTGGCAAAGCGCTTTATTCATGGGTACCATCGTATTTGCGGATGTTTTTGCTCTTTCTGTTAGTTTTGTCAGCATGCAGTCTCCACAATCATGGTCGCTTGTTAATATCTACGGCCCTTGTACGGGGGAAGATCGCTCGGCGTTTACTTCTTGGCTATATGATGTGCAAATCCCTAATGGTCAGGACTGGCTACTGCTAAGGGATTTCAACTATATGCGGGCACCTGATAATCGTAACAAGCCGGGTGGCAACTTAAATGATATGATTACATTCAACGATATCATCCGTAAACAGCAACTAATTGAGATTCCAGTCCAAGGCAGAACTTACACGTGGAGCAATATGCAACATGATCCCCTTCTCGAGCAGATCGATTGGTTTCTTACCTCTTTACACTGGACCAACACGTACCCTAAAACCCTGGTTAAACCTCTTGGCAAACCAGTGTCAGACCATATCCCTTGCGTGGTTAATATTGAGACTAAAATCCCTCGCAGCAAACTTTTCCATTTTGAATCTTACTGGATTTTGCATCCCGGGTTCATGGATGTTGTCCAACAGGTTTGGAATAAGCCTGTCTTTAACAAAAATGCTGCGGGAACTCTGGCACACGAGTTCAAGGCTCTTAGACGGGCTCCCAAAGTTTGGAGTAAGCATATCTCGAAGCTTTCCATTGCGATCACTAACTGTAATCTGGTTCTGGCCGACTTAGATGAGTTAGAAAACAAGCGTTGCCTCACTATACCTGAATCCAACTTCAGGAATATCCTTAAAGCTCATCTGCTCCGATTACTAAAATACCAGAAACTTTACTGGAAAAAACACTGCACCATCCGTTGGATCAAGTTTGGGGACGAGAATACCAAATTCTTCCAAGCCGTTGCCACAGAAAGATTTCGTAAGAATAACATTGCTTCATTTCATGCTGAAGATGGTAGGTTGGTTGAAGATCACCCTGCAAAAGAGGCCCTTCTTCATTCCACTTACAAATCCAGGTTAGGCACGACAGCTCCCTGTGATATGAAATTTGATTTGTTAGCAATCATTCCACGTGCGTGTACTCTTGATCATCTCACCGATCCGTTCACCATGGAGGAAATTGATAATATTGTAAAGGAAATGCCTCCTGACCGCGCCCCTTGACCTGATGGTTTCAGTGCTGCCTTTCTCAAAGCGTGCTAGCCCATTATCAGACACGACTTCTATGATCTTTGTGCCCAATTTCATCAAGGCACGCTGGATATCACTAGCATCAATAATGGCTTCATTACTTTGATACCCAAGGTCAATTCGCCTGAGACTATCAATGATTACAGACCGATTAATCTTCTTAACTGTTGTCTAAAGCTGATAACTAAATTGCTAGCTAACCGTCTACAACGAGTTATCCTCCAATTGGTCCATCGCAATCAATACAGATTCCTTAAAGGGCGAACTATACAAGATTGTCTCACATGGGCTTATCAATATATACACCAATGTCACACTTCGGGCAGAGAGATTGTGCTACTTAAGCTAGACTTCGCCAAAGCGTTTGACACGATTGCCCATGAGCCCATGATCAATATAATGAGGCATATGGGGTTTAACGATCGATGGATTAAGTGGATCAATTGCCTATTCACTTCTGGACGATCTTCAGTGCTTTTGAATGGAGTGCCTGGTCGTCAATTCCTATGTAAGTGTGGAGTCCGCCAAGGCGACCCACTTTCCCCACTCATATTTGTCCTCGCGGCCGAATTGCTCCAAGTTGCAGTAAATGATATGTTTAGACAGGGCCGAATCCAGCTCCCATTCCCCTGCAGAGGACAAACTGATTACCCTGTCCTTCAATATGCAGACGACACACTCATTGTCCTCCCTGCATGCATTCAGCAAGCCACATTGATTAAGCAGCTCCTATCATACTATGCCTCCTCCATTGGCCTAAAAATCAATTTTCATAAGTCCACTTTTATACCCATCAATCTGGACTTGTAGGCTACGAACAATCTGGCTCGAGTTTTTGGTTGTGCTATTGGATCTATGCCCTTCACCTACCTTGGACTCCCATTGGGTACGACGAAACCATCTATCCAAGAGCTCATGCCGCTAGTCTGCAGATTAGAAAGGCAACTCACGTCCACAATTGCTATGATGTCGTACGGTGGCAAGCTTACTTGGTTAAATGCCTCGGTTACGTCGCTCCTTGTGTTCGCCATGTGCACACTCAAGTTCCCTCCTAAACTCATTGAGATCCTAGACAAGATCAGACGTCGATGCCTCTGGAATAAGAAAACAGAACAAGGGGACAAGTGTAACTCTCTGGCTGCTTGGGACTTGGTCTGCTGACCCAAGAAAAAAGGAGGGCTTGGAGTGATCAACATAAAGATCCATAATGAGGCTCTGCTGCTAAAATTCTTGCACAAGTTCTTCAACAAGCTGGACATTCCATGGGTGCATCTCATTTGGGACAATCACTATGTAGATAAGATACCTCATGTAGTTGACGCAGTTGGATCGTTCTAGTGGAAAGACATCTTAAAACTCACACCAATTTTCTGAGGAATCACATCTGTTCAAGTGGTGGATGGTAAGACGACGCTTTTTTGGAAAGATCTGTGGAGGGAGGATATTCTGCAAACATCCCACCCGCGTGCCTTTTCTTTCGCCATCCATGAAGACCTCTGTGGCAGAAGCAATGACTGGTTTTGATCTACATGCTACCTTTCACCTACCTGTCTCGCCGCAAGCACTTGAAGAAGTCCATGATTTGCACCCCCCACTTGTTGGGTTTCCCCCTCCACCTCAGAGCATGATGTGTGGCACTACTCATGGGGATCGGCAGATTTTAGACCAAAAGACTACTATAACAACTACTTTAGGGACGGGGAAGCGCACCAGGCCTTCCAACATCTTTGGAAATCTCGGTGTACCATGAAGATCAAGGTGTTTGGCTGGCTTCTCTTCCTAGACAGACTAAACACTCGCAATATGCTCAAAAGGAGGCACTATAACATTGGTGATAACTTTGACTGTATACTGTGTGGACAGCACGTGGAAGAAACAGTTGACCATATGATCTTCACTTGCCCGTTCAGTCAAAGTTGTTGGGCCAAGCTGCACATCATTTGGGCTCCTTTTGACAGCCGCCTTGATCTTCTTCAATCTACAAAAGATTCCTGGTCGAACCCTTTTTTCTTTGAGACATTCCTCACCTCAGCTTGGAGCATTTGGAAAGAGAGGAACAACAAGCACTTCAGGGGAGTGGCTCCTACTGTCGAGACCTGGTTGACAAGATTCAAAGTGGACCTCCAGCTCCTTCAACATAGAGTTAAAGTAGCACGTAGAGCTGCCTTTGTCAATTTTTGTAACTCTATTGTTTAGCCTGATACTCACTTTCCTTTGATAGGCCCCTAACTGCACACTAGGTAAAAAGGTGCACCATGTGAGTTGGCTTCTTGTTATGTCTATGTAAACACCCCATTTATATAGATATATGAAAAAACAGTAGGGGCTTTTCCCTACTATCAAGTTTCTCAAAAAAAATACAGTTTCAGTTTCATAACCATGGAAAGGATCAGATTCAACCAAAGTGATTAACTCAGGGTCGACAAAGAATTCATAATCCTTATCATCGATAAAGATAGGTGAAGTAGCAAACTTAGGATCACATTTCATTCTAGCATTCAAAGATTTTTCTTTCAGTTTGCATAATAATTTCTTAAGATCATCCCTATCATTACAAGCAAGAAAGTCTCTAGTCGTCTCCTCATCCATAACATAACGTTTTGGTATCTTAGGAAATTCATATCTAGGAGGACTAGGTCTAATACGTGTTTCAAGATTTTCAGTTTCAAGTATTTCATCACTTTTAGTAATTTCATTCTCTTCAGCTCTAGCAATTTTTTCATCAAGAAAATCACCTAGTGGCACATTATCATCAAGCAAGGTACTAGCATCATCACAAGCATTATCCATAGAAGTAGCATCATCAATAACTTGCGACATATCGGAATTAATAGCATGTGGTGGTGTTGCAAGTTTACTCAAAATAGAAGGTGTCGTGGTTCTAAGTCTGACAGTAGTGTAGGGGGGTAGGAATGGAGAGGCAAGATCCTAGCTATGGAGTAGTTGTATACGCACGAGTTTTACGAGTTCAGGCCTTCTCGGAGGAAGTAACAGCCCTACGTCTCGGAGCCCGGAGGCGGTCAACTGGATTATGCGTGTATGGATTACAGGGGGTGTGAACCCTTGTCCCAGAGGAGTGCGTGGCTTATATAGAGTACGCCAGGACCCCAGCTCCCCTCCGTTACACAGGGTTCAATGTACATTAAGAGGGGGCGTTACAGATAATGCATGTATTAAAGTGCTACAAATGACCATTAAGTATATGAATCAATGTCTGACCATTGCTGCGCTGAGCGGCTATAGGTCTTATAATATGTCGAGTGGTTTTATGGTTGAGTGACCTGGGTAAGAGAGGTCTCCGAGTGATTGAGAGGTCGAGTGGACTTCGCTCGACCCCTTAGCTGGACCTCTTCTTCTGATTCTTGAACTTCTTTGTTCTTAGGACAAGAACTTTAGGTAGGAGGTATAGGTCAGGCCTATTACCCTACCCTAGGTCTGTGTCCACATCATTAGCCCCCGCATGGATCGAGGTTTGAGTGAAAAAGAAGGATGGTAGTTGACCTTGCTTTTGCTCTTGATCTGCCTTGTCTTCATCTCCAAGTGGAGGCGAGTTGCTAAAACTTTTGACTTCGTTTTAGTCACCTTGATCGATTCAGAAATTACCGACTGGTTTATTCTGTGACATCTGTCGAGTGATATCTCTGATATGGAATCTTTGGCGTGATCGGTTGCAGAGGATCCCGGATTTCACGGGATTCAAAATTTGGGTGGAAGTGCACCAGGCGGAGCGTCCCGCGGTAAATGGAGTAGATAAATCGGACGTTTCAATTTCCGCGCCACCTTTTTCGCCACATATCACACGCACAACTGTTGGGGGGGTTTGACAGGATTGATCGGGCCCATGCGTCAGCCACTCGGAAGTAGGCCTTTAAAAGCGGCGAGGCCAAGGCATTCGCACTGTGCGTGCTCATTCCCCTTCTTCTTCCTCTCGCATCTCCACCTCGCCTAGGTCGAACACTCTCGACGCTGCTGTTCCACCGCCATGGGGAAGGACAAAACGGCGGCGTTAGAGCGTGCGAACAAGGCAACGGGGGCGGTGAAGAACAAGAAGATGAATCGGGAGTCTTCATCGCGCTCGGGGCTGCCGTCAGGTTGGATCCAGGGAGACTGGATCCGATCTTCGGTTCGGCAAGAGGACTTGGATGATCTGGCCGAGTTAGGGCTGATCGTCTATAAGTCCGCGCGCCTGCCAAGGGGGGAATCGGATCCGCAGCCGCAACCGGGTGTGTGTGTCTTGCTAACCACCCATGTCGACCGCGGTTTCCCGCTTCCACCACATCCTTTCTTTCGGGGTTTCTTAAAAAAATTCGGTGCCCAACTCCATCACTTTACTCCCAATACCATCACGTATCTTGCTGCGTTTGTCTCCATGTGTGAGAATTTCTTGGGGTGCCGGCCGCACTGGGGTCTTTTCAAGCATACCTTTACCATCCGATCCCAAACCGTGAAGAAAGCGAACTCGTAAGACGAGAAAACCCACGTTATCCATATGTGTGGGGGCCTGGGCATTCAGAAGAGGAAGAGGAGCTCTTTTCCTCCGATGATTCTTCCTGAGTCGGTCAGGGGCTGGCAGTTGACCTGGTTCTACTGCCAGGATGTCGCGACCCCGGGCCAGTCGACCGGACTTCCCCCTTTTTCTTTTGACCGTGTCCAAACTCCATCTTCCTTGCAAGTGACCGCTGCTGAGAAGGCGGAGACAGGCATGCTAGTTGAGAGAGTAGTCCAACTAATCAATCAAGGTGTCACTGGTATGGATCTGCTCGAGGTGTTCCTCAGTCGGCAGATCCAACCCCTCCAGGCTCGCGATCATTCCATGTGGATGTACTCCGGGGCTGGTGACACTGCTCAGGTTCATCCGGAGGAGGTGGAGGCCAAAACCGTGGCCGAGTGGCTGATGAGTATTACTAGGAACAAAGACAACCCCAGGGGTGCCAGGAGAGTCGACCCTTTCAGCAAAAGCAACCTGCCAGACAAGGTCTGGTCACCATAACTGAATTTTTGAACATATTTTCCGACTGATTGTGGTTCCGACTGACTTATGATCGGTTCCTTGTTTTGCAGATCTACACGGAGATGTATTCGATGCCCAATGGTGAACAAGCTCTGGAGCAAGACCAAGAGGGCGGGGACAGTGCCGAGGAGAGCGGCGAGTGGGAGTCCCCAGCTGATGATGACGATGATGAGAGTGACGAGTCTGGCGATGAGGAGGTAGCTGACTAGCCGCCTCGCTCTGAACGTCGATCCAAGCAGCGGCATGATCCCGCGAACAGGCGCGGCAAAGCTGTGGCGTCGAGTGCTCCATCTCACAAGCGCGCTCGGTCTCCGACTCCAGAATTGACTGAGACAGTCCCCAAGCAGCCCAAAACTAATCCTTCGAAGGCTCGGAAGACCTTGCCTAGAATCAAGATGGACGTCCCTGTTGCCTCTGGGTAAATGTTCGTCTCATATTTTCTCGTTCCGATCGATTTTCTTGTTCTGGCCGAGTGGATGATGAACCTGTATAGATCGACCTCAGCTGCGATTGATATGGATATTGACAAGACCCCTACCGATGAGGAAGCTGATGACGCCGTCACCTCCAAAGCCAGTAAGTCTGCCCGACTCGAAGTTTGTCTGGTCGACTGGAATGTTTGTCAGTTGGCTTTACATCTCTCTCTGTTTATTGCAGCCCCATGAAACGTTGTTTTGCTCCCAGATGATGAAGAAGAAGTACCGCTGAGAGGAAGGAGGAGGAAGGAGAAGGAGCCGGGCGGGAAGGCGTCTGAAGCCCAGGTTCCTCGGTTGACTGGGACGCCTGGGACGACGGTCGAGCGATCGACAGATCCGGCTCGGACCAACGTCACCTTCGTTGTTCCTATGTTGATTGATTGCCCCTCTAGATCAGCTGCTCAGACTCCTGCTGCACTGATGTCACTCCATGCTTCAGATTCGGCGGCTGCTTCAATTGCTCTACCTTCGTCACTTTTTACTGCATACCAAACTCCAGACAATCCACCGGCTGCTAAAGAAGCTCTTCTTCAGCTGAACCTTGTGATGGGGCA
The DNA here is from genome assembly GCA_032464435.1 of Aegilops umbellulata. Taxonomy (NCBI): domain Eukaryota; kingdom Viridiplantae; phylum Streptophyta; class Magnoliopsida; order Poales; family Poaceae; genus Aegilops; species Aegilops umbellulata. The sequence continues at coordinate 258,903,596 of CP136054.1, read as the reverse complement.
GATGAAGGTGGTGCATGAGGCCAGTCAGGTCGCCTTCAACGCCGGAGCTGCTATGCAAGCCAATGTCCAGGTTAGTTGATTTTTCGATCGACCGTTTTTCTTGTCTGATCACCCATTGGGGTGTGGCTATTCAGAAATTGTATATCTCTTTGTGTCGATTCGAACTGATTCTTTGCACTAGTGGGGGCATGCTGAGTGCACCCACTGGGTGTAGTCCCCGAGACCATAGTTGACTGCGGGTAGTTGATTGTGGTCTGATAATTTGGATCTCTCTCTCTTTTTTTGTGAAAGTCAGTCGATTGTCGACTGTGGTCTGAAAATCAGTGGGGGCACGCTAAGTGCACCCACTGGGTGTAGTCCCCGAGACTGTCGTTGAATTTTTGATTCGGCGGTAGTCTTAGAATAATTATCATTGTGATGTCTTTTTATCTCTATGGACTGATATGGCTATAACTGCAGAAATCTTGTGATCTTGGGGCTCAACTTTCTGCCATGAACAAACAGCAAATCAGCCTCAACCTTGATCTGGAACTGGCCAAGAAGAATCTCAAGACCGCTCGTGATGAAGTAGCTGCCATGGGAGATAACCAATCGACCACTTTATATCCCAACGTTGGCATCTTTCCTTTCCATTTTTGAACCGAGTGGCTTCACTCGAGCAGATGTATGTAGTGAAAACCGCCAACTGCAAGCCCGTCTGAAGAATGTTATTTCTTTAGAGAAAATGAAGCAAGCTTTGGAGAAGAAGGATCTGGATCTTGCTGCAGCACAGAAGGAGGTGCGCGAGAAGACAGCGCTTGCTGACAAGAAGCTTGCTTCAGTCGGCAAGTTAGAAGAAGAAAACTCCAAGCTGAAGACTGTTGTATCTGACGCCAATCAGGAGGTCGAGCGACTGAAGAAGGACAAGGAGAAACTGACCGATGAACTTGGAAGCCTCAAGGCCAAGAATGGCGAGCTAGAGTCTTATCTGGGCCAACTTGCTGCGAAGCTAGTCTTGAAACTTGAAGGTACTGACTACTCTGTCTTATTTCTGTCGACTGACAAGTCTAATGATGTCGTCGACTCACCATTCATTCGACCGTGCAGAATTTTGCCAAGACTTTGAAGCAGAAACCGGGCGGGTCGAGACGGGTCTTGATCCCATCAACTGTCCAGTCAAAGATGATGTTGCAATGAATGTGCTGCGGTTGGAGTCTCGCATGGACAGCGCGGTTGCTTATCTGGCTCGCCTGAAAGCTGCAATGACTCGGGTTGATGCTGAACTTTGGCCTCAGGCGGAACTGCCTCAAGATCTTGAGTCTTTGATGGCTCGACTGAATCAAATCCATGAGCGCGTGCAAGAATGGAAGAAGTCATCCGCTCGTTGTGGTGCTGACATCACTCTGTCTCTGGTTCGAGTGCACTGCAAGGATGTCAAAGAGGACAAGCTCGCGGAGCTCAAGGTTGCTAACACTAAGAGGCACACATTCCAGTCTTTCATGGACACCTTCCTTGACGCCGCCACTCGAATTGTAGACAACATTGAACTTGACAGTTTCTGCGACCCAGCCAGTCCTTCTCCTGATGCGTGACCGAAAAACATTATGCTTCACTTCTATTTGCCTCGGAATGCCGAGTGATTGTGTAACCGTTAAACTTCTTCGGGCTTGATGCTCAAATACTTTTTATCTGTCGTCTGGAACTTTGGGATTTATCTGAACTTGGTTTATTTCTGAATATGCTGGTGTTTGCTTTCGACTGGAATTTGTTTTTCACTCGGAATAATCTTCATGCTTGGGATGCAGCTCTGAGGTGGAAAATACAGTCGACCTGTACTTCATCCTCCTTGCTGATGGGGACGGGGCCCCCGTTGTATTTGTGGTGTAGCTCCGAAGGAGGAGGTAGCAGTTGACCCGCACCTCGTCGTCCTTGCGGATCGGGATGTTTTTCTAACTTAGGCGAGTACTTGGACTGCAGCTAAGCCCCCGAGTAGGAGGATTGCTCTCCACTCGGTAGGATTTTTTAAACTTAGGCGAGTGCTTGGACTGCAGCTAAGCCCCCGAGTGGGAGGCTGGCTCACCACTCGGTAGGGTTTTTTAAACTTAGGCGAGTACTTGGACTGCAGCTAAGCCCTCGAGTGGGAGGCTGGCTCACCACTCGGTAGGATTTTTTAAACTTAGGCGAGTACTTGGACTACAGCTAAGCCCCCGAGCGGGAGGGTCGCTCTCCACTCGATAGGATTTTTTAAACTTAGGCAAGTACTTGGACTGCAGCTAAGCCTTCGAGTGGGAGGATCGCTCTCCACTCGGTAGAATTTTTTAAACTTAGGCGAGTACTTGGACTGCAGCTAAGCCCCCGAGCGGGAGGATTGCTCTCCACTCGGTAGGATTTTTTAAACTTAGGCAAGTACTTGGACTACAGCTAAGCCCCCGAGTGGGAGGCTGGCTCACCACTCGGTAGGATTTTTTAAACTTAGGCGAGTACTTGGACTGCAGCTAAGCCCCCGAGTGGGAGGCTGGCTCACCACTCGGTAGGATTTTTTAAACTTAGGCGAGTACTTGGACTGCAGCTAAGCCCCCGAGTGGGAGGCTGGCTCACCACTCCATAGGATTTTTTAAACTTAGGCGAGTACTTGGACTGCAGCTAAGCCCCCGAGTGGGAGGCTAGCTCACCACTCGATAGGATTTTTTAAACTTAGGCGAGTACTTGGACTGCAGCTAAGCCCCTGAGTGGGAGGCTGGCTCACCACTCAATAGGATTTTTTAAACATAGCGAGTACTTGGACTGCAGGTAAGCCCCCAAGTGGGAGGCTGGCTCACCACTCGGTAGGATTTTTTAAACTTAGGCGAGTACTTGGATTGCAGCTAAGCCCTCTAGTGGGAGACTGGCTCACCACTCGGTAGGATTTTTTAAACTTAGGCGAGTACTTGGACTGCAGCTAAGCCCCCGAGTGGGAGGCTGGCTCACCACTCCGTAGGATTTTTTAAACTTAGGCGAGTACTTGGACTGTAGCTAAGCCCCCGAGTGGGAGGCTGGCTCACCACTCGGTAGGATTTTTTAAACTTAGGCGAGTACTTGGACTGCAGCTAATCCCCCGAGTGGGAGGCTGGCTCACCACTCGGTAGGATTTTTTAAACTTAGGCGAGTACTTGGATTGTAGCTAAGCCCCCGAGTGGGAGGCTGGCTCACCACTCGGTAGGATTTTTTAAACTTAGGCGAAGCGTATTCGCATCTAAGCCTCCGAGTGAGAGGCTGGCTCACCACTCGGTAAGATTTCAGAAACTTAGGCGAAACGGATTCACAGCTAAGTCACCCACTAGGGGATTTCAGAATGTTAACACAGGCGACAACAATTATTCCGAAAAAGAAAAACTGCAAAGCTCTTGTTACTGATAAGCTAAAAAGGTATTTCTTATTACATCTCATCCGAATGAGTGCTTAAGAATAAAAGGGGCGGAGCAGCTCCGCATTCCAAGCTCGTGGCTCATCAATCTGGCAATCGATATTGTAAAGATGCTATGCTCCATTGTGGAGAACTCTGGTGACGATGAAGGGACCTTCCCAAGTAGGAGCGAGCTTGTGTGGTTTCTGTTGATCCACTCAGAGGACCAAGTCTCCTTCTTGGAAAGCTCGACTCTTCACATTTCTGGCGCGGAATCGACGCAAATCTTGCTGATAGATAGTCGACCGGATCATTGCCATCTCTCTTTCTTCTTCTAGGAGGTTGACTGCGTCCTGCCGGGCTTGTTCTGCTTCAACTTCAGAGTAGAGCTCGGCTCGGGGTGCATTGTGAAGCAAATCACTCGGCAGAACCGCTTCCGCTCCGTAGACTAGAAAGAATGGGGTTCGTCCAGTTGACCGATTAGGGGTGGTCCTTAATCCCCAACGAATTGATGGAAGTTCGTCGACCCATGCGCCTGCTGCGTGCTTGAGATCGCGCATCAGTCGGGGCTTCAGTCCTTTGAGGATTAGGCCATTCGCTCTTTCCGCTTGTCCATTCGATTGGGGGTGAGCGACTGAAGCATAGTCGACTCGTGTGCCTTGAGAGGCGCAAAAGGCTCTGAACTTGTCGGAGTCGAAGTTTGACCCATTGTCCGGGATAATGCTATGCGGAACTCCATATCTAAATATTAATTCTATGATGAAGCTGATAGCAGTGCAAGCGTCAAGATTCTTGATGGGCTTAGCTTTGATCCATTTAGTAAACTTGTCGACTGCCACTAGCACATGAGTGAAGCCGCTCCTGCCAGTTCTTAGTGGCCCAACCATATCCAATCCCCAAACAGCGAAGGGCCAGACGAGTGGAATGGTCTTCAGGGCCGACGCAGGTTTGTGCGACATATTGGAGTAGAATTGACATCCTTCACATTTATCAACTATCTCTTTCGCCATCTCATTTGCTCTTGGCCAGTAAAATCCCGCTCGGTATGCTTTAGCCACAATGGTCCGAGAGGACGCATGGTGACCACAGGTCCCCGAGTGGATATCGTCAAGAATTATTTGACCTTCTTCTGGCGTTATACATTTCTGACTGACTCCAGTCGCGCTTTCCCTGTATAACTGTCCCTTTATCACAGTAAAGGCCTTGGATCGACGGACGATCTGTCGAGCCTCTTCTTCATTCTCTGGGAGTTCTTTCCTCAGGATGTACGCGATGTACGGCATCGTCTAGTCGGGAGTGGTGACCAAAACTTCCATGACCAGGTCGACCACTGCTGGAACCTCAACTTCAGTCGGATCGGTGGCACTCTTTGGCTGCAAGGCTTCTTCGATGAAAGGATCATCTTGAACTGATGGTGTGTGGATGTGTTCTAAAAACACATTGCTGGGGATGGCTTCTCTCTTGGAACCTATTTTAGCCAAATCATCAGCTGCTTGATTTTTCAGTCGGGGTATATGATGAAGCTCTAACCCCTCGAATTTCTTCTCTAGCTTTCTTACTGCATTGCAATAACCAGTCATGGCCGGACTTCTAACGTCCCACTCCTTCATCACTTGATTAACCACCAAATCTGAGTCGCCATAGACCATGAGGCGACGGACGCCGAGTGAAATGGCCATACGCAACCCATACAGAAGTGCTTCATATTCTGCTTCGTTATTGGAGGAATCAAAGTGAACTTGGAGAATGTATCTAAGCTTATCTCCTCGGGGGGAAACCAACACTACCCCAGCACCGGAACCATTCAGCATCTTAGAACCATCGAAGAACATGGTCCAGTGCTCCGAGTGAACTTGAGTCGGCAGTTGCTATTCAATCCACTCAGCGATGAAATCTGCTATTGCTTGGGACTTGATAGCTTTATTTGCCTCAAACTTGATATCTAGGGGAAGGAGTTCAATCGCCCATTTTGCCACTCGACCGGTTGCATCTCTGTTGTGCAGAATCTCTAACAATGGAGCGTCGCTGACGACTGTAATGGAATGGTCAGAGAAGTAATGTGCAACCTTCTTTGTGGTCATATAAATCCCATATACAAGCTTCTGATAATGAGGATATATTTGCTTTTGATGGAGTCAAAACTTCAGAAACATAATATACTGGGCGCTGAACTTTAAAGGCTTTTCCTTCTTCTTCCCGCTCGATCATAAGTACTGTACTGACGACTTGTCCCATAGCTGCGATGTAAAGCAGTAAAGGCTCTTTGCTGATTGGGGCAGCAAGCACCGGCTGGGTGGAGAGCAGGGCTTTTAGCTCTGCAAACGCTGCATCAGCTTCAGGAGTCCACTCGAACTTGTCTGACTTCTTCATCAGTCGGTAAAGAGGCAATGCCTTTTCACCGAGACGAGAGATGAATCGACTTAAAGCGGCCAAGCAACCAGTAAGCTTCTGGACATCGTGCACGCGCACAGGCGTTTCATTCGGAGTATATTACCAACTTTCTCTGGGTTGGCGTCGATTCCTCGTTCAGAAATGAGAAAACTGAGTAACTTTCCGCCAGGAACTCCGAATGTGCACTTTGATGGATTAAGCTTGATATCGTACCTCCTGAGGTTGGCAAATGTTTCAGCAAGGTCAGTTAGTAGGTCGGAACCCTTTCGTGACTTGACCACAATATCATCCATGTATGCTTCCACATTCCGACTGATTTGAGTGAGCAAACACTTTTGAATCATCCTCATGAACGTGGCTCCGGCATTCTTGAGGCCGAATGGCATGGTAACATAATAGAAGCACCCGAATGGAGTGATGAAAGCTGTTTTGATCTCGTCGGGCCCATACAGACGGATCTGATGGTAACCGGAATAGGCGTCTAAAAAAGACAGGCGCTCACATCCCGCAGTCGAGTCGACTATATGGTCGATGCGGGGGAGAGGAAAATGATCTTTCGGGCAGGCCCGATTGATATGCTTGAAGTCAATGCACATGCGAAGTGACTTGTCCTTCTTGGGGACCATGATAACATTGGCGAGCCACTCGGAGTGGTAAATCTCTCAGATAAACTCCGCTCTTAAGAGTCGAGCCACCTCCTCGCCAATGTCCTTTCTCTTCTGGATGGCGGACCGTCAAAGATGTACTTTGACAGGTTTCACTTTTGGGTCGACTCGTAGACGGTGCTCAGCCAACCCCCTGGGAACACCCGGCATGTCAGAAGGCTTCCATGCGAAGATGTCCCAGTTCTCACGGAGAAACTGGATGAGCTCTTCTTCCTATTTGGAGTCGAGTGTTGTTGAGATATGGGTCGGAGCAGCATTGGGATCGGTCGGATGAATATGAATCGGCTTTGTCTCACCGGATGACTGAAACGTTGATTCCGTAGCGGGCTTCTTGGCTCGCAACAAATCACTCGGGTCTGCAGTTCTCTGGTATTCTTGCAGCTCTACCACTGCCATCTGAGCATCGGCGATCTTTGAGCCTTTCTGAAAGCACTCTTCCACCTTCTTCCGATTGCTAGTAATAGTGATCACACCTTTGGGACCAGGCATCTTCATTTTGAGGTACACATAACATGGTCGAGCCATGAAACATGCATAGGCTGGCCTACCCAAAATAGCGTGATAAGCACTCTGGAAATCCACAACTTCAAACGTCAACTTTTCTTTGCGGTAATTCTTGGAATCACCAAAAACCACATCAAGAGCAATTTGGCCGAGTGACTCAGCCTTCTTTCCAGGAATGACTCCATGGAAACTCATGTTGCTGGTACTGAGTCTGGACATCGAAATGCCCATCCCTTTCAACGTCTCTGCATACAGTATATTCAGGCCACTGCCTCCATCCATCAAAACCTTGGTCAGTCGAGTGCCTTCGACAACTGGGTCGACCACCAGAGCTTACCTCCCAGGGGTGGCTATGTGCCTCGGGTGATCGGACTGGTCGAATGTGATGGCAGTCTGAGACCATTTCAAATAACTGGGTGTCGCCGGAGCGACCATATTCACTTCTCTATTGATAACTTTCAGTCGACTTTTGCTTTCAACATCAGCAAAAATCATCAGGGTGGAATTGACCTGGGGGTATCCGTCATCACTATCTTCCTTGTCCTCAACTTTGTCCGACTCCTTTTCCATATCTTTGGGTTGTTTCCCCTGGAACTGCTGGATCAAGAGCCGACACTATCGAGTGGTATGTTTCGGGTAAATGAGTTTATCCTCTTCATCTTTCTTTGTGTGGATGTGGCATGGCAAATCCAACACATCATTTCCGTCTTGGTCTTTCACTTACTTAGGGTTCCAAGGCCCTTTGGGCTTCCCCTTAAACTTTCCTTGAGTCACGGCCAAGGCTTCTCCAGGTGCAGCTGGCTCGGCTTTCCGTTTCTACTTCTGACTGGAGTTCCCTCCTCCGGTTTCATGGGCGACTGGCTTGTTCTTGCCGCTCCGGAGCCGATCCTCTTCTTCACCATTGGCATATTTGGTGGCAATCTCCATCATTCGACTCAGAGACATGTCTTCGGTTCGACCGAATTTCAGGTTCAGCTCTCTATACTTAACGCCTTCCTTGAAGGCACAGACTGCTTGGTGATCACACACATTCTCCACCGTGTGATGCAACGTGATCCACCTCTGGATGTAATCCCTCAAAGTTTCATTCGACTTCTGCACACAAGATTGCAGCTCTGTCAACCCTGCTGGTCGTTTGCAAGTTCCTTCAAATGTTCTGACAAACACTCGGGCAAGATCTTCCCAAGTGTAAATGATGCTGGGTGCTAATTGGTTCAACCATGCTCTGGCCGAGCCCTCCAGCATGAGAGGCAGGTGTTTCATGGCCACTTCATCATTGGCGCCGCCAATCTGAACAGCCACTCGGTAGTCCTCAAGCCAATTATCAAGCTTGGACTCACCAGTGAACTTACTGACTCCAGTCGCCAACCTGAAGTTGGGAGGAATCACTGCGACCCTGATGGCTCTGCTGAAACACTCTGGTCCTGAGACGTGCACTCTGCTACTGGTGGGTACCTCTCTGTCATGACCTTCTCGGTGAGCTTTGTTCCTGTCGACCAAACCCTGAACAAGAATGGATCTCGCGTCAAAGCCTGGTTCCCTGGGGTCGACTGGAATCCTTCGCCCAACACTGTGAGGACGTTTGTTATCCTGCTGTCGAGGCACGTACGATCCACTCCTTGGGGGAGGGGTGGGCACTCGAAGTCGATCATCACGATCGAGTCGGTGATCATACTGCTCACGGTTCCTGTATTGATCACGCCGGTCCCCACGTCCCTCACGCCTCGGGGGCGATCTTGGGCTGTGGACCGACTGGACTGTATCTGCAGCGACGGATCTGCTGTGGATCCTATTCCGCGACTGTGATACAGCTGGATTTTGATCTCCTACCGCCCGGAGTAATGCTCTGATCTGCAACAAGCCTCTGCCACCCTCTGACTGGGAAGGCTAAATCGACTCTACTATACGGGCTGCAGCTGCTAAATTCTGAATCGGAGTTCGATATACCTGAGTCGGTGGTGGAAAGAGCTGACGTCGACAGGATTTTGGAACCCTTTGTCGCTCACGATCGTCGAGTACTCGTTGGAGGTTTTCCAGTCGAGTGCGCTCAGCCAAGTTGGCCAAGCGCGCATCCTCTAAGGCACGGGCCTCGGGGGTTTCTCCAACGATAGGAGTGTGCAGTGCATCCATGTTCCGGCGGCGAAGTTCTTCCCTCTGAAGCAAAGTGGGGGGGTTCGTGGAGGTACTCTTCATGGGCATGCGACGGATCGCCTCCGTCGTCGCCTCCGTCGGTGCGCGGAAAGCCGGGAGGACTGCGTGGTCCATCGACCATCAGAACCTCCGCCGCTGGATCACTGCTGTCGCACTCGGATGCAGTCTCTGTAGAGCCAGTCGAACAGGCCGTAGAGAGATTCGTCAGGCTCGATTGCCGCGACTTGGGGGGTGGCCGACTGGTAAGCCACCGCGTGTCTCACCCACCGCTGAAGCCTCGACCGACTGGAGCACTTGTGCCGGCGGAAGACCGGGAGGGAGGACGACACAGGGGTCGACCGATACTGGGTCGATGGTTGCCGCAGGAGGACGCCGCGGACGCACGCGTGAAAGTCCGTTGCCCCGCGGACAGGGAGCGCGTCGACGTCGAGCGGAGCCTCCTGAAGCCAAGCGGAGTCGTCGGCGATGAACGTGAGTGCGCCGAGACGGATCTCACGGCCCTCAACCAAAACTCCGCCTGAAACCATGATGAAGGGAATCGGAAAAATAGCAACTTCTCCAACAAGTAGCTAAGACACCTGCCCCACGGTGGGCGCCAACTGTCATGGCCCTAAGTCTGACAATAGTGTAGGGGGTAGGAATGGAGAGGCAAGATCCTAACTATGGAGTAGTTGTATACGCACGAGTTTTACGAGTTCAGGCCCTTCTCGGAGGAAGTAACAGCCCTACGTCTCGGAGCCCAGAGGCGGTCGACTGGATTATGCGTGTATGGATTACAGGGGGTGCGAACCCTTGTCCCAGAGGAGGGGGGTGGCTTATATAGAGTACGCCAGGACCCCAGCTCCCCTCCGTTACACAGGGTTCAATGTACATTAAGAGGGGCGTTATAGATAACTGTCGGTGTCAAAACCGGCGGATCTCGGGTAGGGGGTCCCGGACTGTGCGTCTAGGCGGATGGTAACAGGAGACAAGGGACATGATGTTTTTACCCAGGTTCGGGCCCTCTTGATGGAGGTAAAACCCTACTCCTACTTGATTAATATTGATGATATGGGTAGTACAAGAGTAGATCTACCACGAGATCAAGGAGGCTAAACCTAGAAGCTAGCCTATGGTATGATTGTTGTTCTTGTTGTGTCCTATGGACTAAAACCCTCCGGTTTATACAGACACCGGAGAGGACTAGGGTTACGCAGAGTCGGTTACAATGGTAGGAGATCTACATATTCGTATCGCCAAGCTTGCCTTCCACGCCAAGGAAAGTCCCTTCCGGACATGGGACGAAGTCTTCAATCTTGTATCTTCATAGTCCAGTAGTCCGGCCGAAGGTATAGTCCGGCTATCCGAACACGCCCTAATCCAGGACTCCCTCAGTAGCCCCTGAACCAGGCTTCAATGACGACGAGTCTGGCGCGCATATTGTCTTCGGCATTGCAAGGCGGGTTCCTCCTCCAAGTACTTCATAGAAGATTTTGAACACAAGGATAGTGTCCGGCTCTGCAAAATAAGTTTCCACATATTGCCATAGAGAGAATAATATTTACACAAATCTAATCTGCTGACATATTCCATAGCGTGACATCACACCACGACCAAGCCTTTATTCGAATCGTTTTATTGTCCCACCTCAGTGCGTTTAGCGAGGCGGTTTCCTTGGCACGTCTTGTCGAAGCAGAGATCGTGTCCTCTTTATTTACGGGATTCTCATCAATACGGACGTGGGTAACCCAGTCGTGCCCATTGGTATGTTTTCTCGATCAAAGGCGAGTCCCAAATGGTCACGGGGAGGGCCCTTGGCATTCAACCTCTTATAAAGAGACCAAGGCCTTACTCCTTTCTTTCAATCTCAAACGAGTTCGCCCTTCGCCTCGAGTTCCAACACCCAAGGCTCCAGATTTCAGGCGCTTCGGACCTCCGACAATGTCCGGTTCCGACCTTCAAGGCCGATGGATGCCCTCCTCCGTCACGGAGGAGGACGTGCTGAAGTTGAGAGAGGCCAGGTTCTTGACCGGTGAAATCTCGCATAGGTTGCCTACTCAAGGGCAGGTCATTCCCACTCCCAAGCCCGGTGAGAGCGTGGTGTTTGTGTCTCACTTCCTTCGGGGGCTAGGCTTCCCCATGGACCCCTTCGTAAGGGGGCTCATGTTTTATTATGGGCTGGAATTTCATGACTTGGCTCCGGAGTCCATCCTCCACATCTCATCGTTCATCATCGTGTGTGAAGCCTTCCTCCGCACTTCTCCTCACTTCAGATTGTAGCTCAAGACTTTTAAAGTAGAGCCGAAGATGATCGAGGGGCGGTACCCAGAGTGCGGAGGTGCTTTTATAAGCAAAAATGTTGGTCCTCCATGGCCTGAGGGCTCTTTTCAAGAGGAGTCCAGCTTATGGCAACGAGAGTGGTTTTACATCACCACTCCCACAGGCACCAAGTGGGTGGCGCCACCTGCCTTTCGCTCGGGTCCCCCACCACAGCTAGCGGTAAATAAAGGATTGGACTGGGGGCCATCCAAGGACGTGCCTTTGTTGCAGGGCCGTATTCGAGATCTCCTAGAAAGAGACATCGGTCTGGTCATAGTAGTGTAGGTCATGCTGATTCGCTGGACCCCGCCCTACAAACGTCGCCCCCTCCGCCTGTGGGAATTCAATCCGGAGGGACCACGAGCTCTCCAACATTTTATGGGCGTGACGCCCATGGAGATGTACAAATTTTTCTTCGGATCACAAGCGATGTGTCCAGACTCGACCGAGGACGCAGGTCTGAGCTGCAATCGCCCGGATACTCAAGTAAGTAGCCCCGTACCCGGACACCCTATCCGTATTTTTATCATAAAATTTTCCTTAAAAGAATTGTCCCTTAAGCAGGAGTGGATAGGAAAGCGAAGCTAATAAGGTGTCCGGCCCCCCCTCCCGGAGACCACGCCGGATCCCTTTTTAACCAGAATGCTGGAGGTCGCGCCTTTGGAAGAAGGCGAAGGGGGAACAAGGAAGCTACCGCCTCCCCGAAGGAGGCTGTCAGAAAAGGAGGAATCGAGAATTCCTCTACCCAGGGGAAGAAGTGGACGGCCTCCGAAGACCCGGAGACCATGGTCTCAAAGCGTGGGAAGAAATCTTCATCAGAGGGTCCTGCGCCAGAGGATGCCTCGCCCGCACTGTGCCCCCAAGGGGATCATCCCTCCACCGAACCGTAAGTAAAGAGGGGAGTTTGAAATGAGAGACATCCCTGTTTTATTTCTGAGGAAAATAACCGAAATTTTACCTTGTAGTTCGGATCTCAGCCCTTCTCAGCAGAGCTCATCTTCTGGGGATCTTCTTCCGGAGATGATGGAGAGCGGCACGCCTCCCCCTTCCGTACCGCCTTGTGAGGCGGGCGACCCTGAGGTGTCATCGCGGAGGGTTTCTCCGGATCCGGCAGGGCCGGAAGGCAGCCGTATGGCCCCCCAAAGCCCTCCGTGTCCGGCCTTCAAAAAAGGCCATCGGGCGAGCCCGGCACAGTCTGGTGCACGTGTCACAGCCCTAGAATTGTTTGCAATTAGTGGCACAAGCATCCATGCATCTTGTTTAAATTACTTCTTTAATTTGAAATGGGGATTGGTAAACCCTAGCACAAAATTAAATTCAAATAGGTTCAAATAAAATATTTTTCAATGACCCAGAATGCCCTGGGAAATGTTCATGATTTCTGTTAAAGGTCAAAACCTCCTCCAAAAATGATGAACATATTTATAGGACATTCCTGGATTTTTGAATTAAATCTTAAACTATTTGACTTTGGGCATTTAAACACTATAAATAATTTAAATGCTCAAATAATGTTGGAACTATTTGTGGGCCACTGAAATAATTCAGGAAGTGCTCATGAATATTTTTAGGATTTATAAAATTGATTTGGTTTTTAAAACTGGATCAAAAACAAACTGCAAATTAGAAAAACAGAAACAAAAATAGAAAGGGTTAGACTTACCTGGCGCTCACCTGGCAGCCCACCTGGCCCAACTCCAGCTGGCGGCCCATCCCACCACCGCCTCCTCCCCTGTCGTCTTCCTCCTCTGCCAGGAGGACGGGCGCGTGCCCGACGCGCGCGCACCGCCTTGCGGCCACCTCCTGCCTGCTCGCTGCTGGAGACAGCCCCGAGCGCCACGCATTCCCCCTCGACCGCCCCGTACCCCTCTCATCTCCCGTGCCCATTCCCCTCCTCTCCCTCGCTCTCTCGCGCGACGCCCGAGGACCACCGTCACCGCCGTTCGCCTTTGCCGCGGCCACCAGCATCCCCATGCCAAGCCAGCTAGCCCACGAGCTCCGCCTCATCTGCCTCTTCCTCCTCGTCGAGCTGTGCAACGTCGGACGCCCCCGAGCGCCTCCACGCCGTCGTCTTCAACCTCCCGACGCCGGAGATCTCCATCGCCGCCCCGCTTGCTCTGGCCTCTTCCCGAAGCCATTGACCAACCCTGCGGAACCGTTGTGAGATCGTACGCCCCTTGCCCCTCTCCCCGTCGACGCGTTCGTCCTCTAGCCCCCATCCCCAACCGTGACCGAAGCATCTCGCCGCCGGCCATGGCGTAGCCGTGGCCACAGCCGCGCAAGCTCGCAACCGAGCACGCCATTGTGCTCAGCATGTTCCCAGGAGTCGACCGCGACCACCTGCGGCTCCTGCCATTCCCTGCATCGCCTAACCCGCCGTTGGTTGAACTCCGGCCGCCGCAAAGCTCGACGTCGCCGTCGTTTCGGACCACCCCAAGCCCAAACACCACTACCACTGGACGCGGACGAGTCTCCTCGTCGCGTAGAGCCTCTCTGCCACGCAAATGGTCGCCTGTGGGCGATTCCCGAGCCGCACCGCCGTCTCGGCCCTCGCCGGCGGCTAAACGTCGGCGGGTTGACCGCTTTGACCGGCAGGGTTGACCCCGCTGGCCCGGGTAGACCCCGGTTTGACCTCCCCTGGGTCCTGACGTGTGGGCCCAGGCCCCTGTTTAATTATTGTTAGTTTAATTAGTGTTAATTAACTTAGTTAACCCACTGACTCGCTGACATGTGGGCCCAGCCCTGCTTACATTTTAGTTAGTGTTAGCTTAGGGCTAATTAACTCAGTCAATTAGCTGAGTTACTGACCTGCGGGTCCCAGGGGTCAGTTTGACCTGGACCGCGCCCGTTGACCGCTGACATCACAGTGATGTCATGCTGACGTAATAACTCTTTTCTGGATTTATTATTTTACAGGAAAATCCAGAAAATTGCCTAAACTTCTAAAATTCATAGAAATTAAACCGTAACTCCAAATGAAATAAGTTATATATGAAAAATTATCAGAAAAATCCAATCTATCCATCTGTACTGGTTTCATGCATGTTAGAACACAATAACCTAGCTGTTTAGGTGAAACAAGTTAGTGCACTAAAATGACTTCATAAAATGGGTTGCATTTGAATCTTTGGTTCAAATGGACTCATTTCAATCTGTTGTAGTTGCATTAGCCCAACACACTCATATTACCATGTCACATTCATGCATCATATTGTTGCGTTGCATTGATTGTGTTTTCCTTCTCTGTTGCCGGTATTTGTCCCCTCTCGATAGACGTGCTTCCGACGATGAGTTCGATGACACTAATGAAGAGATATAATATCTTCAGGAGTGCCAGGCAAGCAAAACCCCCTTGTTCATTCCAATACAAACCCACTCTCTTGCTCCTGCTCTCTTTTACTGCATTAGGACAACAACGATTCAACTGTTACATGTTGCGGTAGTTGAACCCCTTATCCTCTGCATGACCTGTCATTGCCACAGTAAATAGATGAAACCCACTAGCATGAGTAGGAGTTGTTTGAGCCTTGATGTGCCTACTCATTCATGCTTGTTTGTCGTGCCTGCTACTGCTTAGAGTTGAGTCGGGCCTGATTCATCGGGGATGAGTTGGAAAGTTGTGAACATGTCCTACTGTGTGTGAGCTAAGTGTGTGAACACGATTTGGTAAAGGTATTGGTGAGAGGCCATGTAGGAGTACATGGTGGGTTGTCTCATTGAAGCCGTCCTAAGGAATTGAGTTCTGTGTTTGTGATCCACGAAACAGTTACTACCACACATTGGGATCCTTAATTGACTCTCTCGGCTTCTTAATCACCCTTGTCCTCTGTCTAGGAGTTGCAAGTAGTTTCTGGTGTTTGTAGTATGCTAGGGGCCGCACGCAGCGCTGACCGTAGGGGTGGGCTGTGTTGCGGTAGGCACGTGTCCGGGCCAGCCGGGCGCCCGTTTGGTGTCTCGGAACCCTGTACACATTGTTCGGGGCAGTATGTGGAAACCTCGGCCGGACTCCCTGCGGATGGAACCTGAATAGGCGATAAACCTGGACTAGAGACTTGAGTGTTTAGGTAGGCCATGGTTGACACCCTCGCCGGGCTTCCGCTTGAAGGTTGCCGAGTACATGTCGTGTAAACGGCGATAAGTGGTGAGAGTGTGTGTGAAGAAGTACACCCCTGCAGGGCTAACATCATCTATTCGAATAGCCGTGTCCACGGTAATGGACTTCTGGGTTGCCTATAACAGTTCATAGACAAGTGAAAGTGGATACTCTAAAACTCGCAAGATAAGCGTGAGTGCTATGGATGGCCTTCTCGTAGGGAGACGGAAGTGGATCCATAGTGGTGTATTGATATGGTGAATATGTGGACTCATGTGCGCCACCTCAAAAGAGTTACTTGCAGTCATAGTTCAGGATAGCCACCGAGTCAAAGCTGGCTTGCTACAGTTAAACCCCACTACCCCCTTTGTTGATACCGATGCATATGTAGTTAGTTCTGATGTAAGTCTTGCTGGGTACATTTGTCTCACGTTTGCCTATTTTATGTTCTGCAGAGACATCAGTCTCGCTAGTAGTTCCGTGTGGACTTCGACATTTAGCTTGATACCTCATCTACGATCTTGTGCCCTCGGCAGGATCCGGTAGATAGTCAGACTTCTCAGCCTTTTTCATTTGTAGGTGTCTGTACTCAGACATGTTAAGCTTCCGCATGTGGTTTGATTTGTATGCTGTGAATGTTGGGTCATGAGACCCATGTTTGTAATATCTCGCTCCTCAGAGCCTAATGAATAAATACTTGAGTTGTAGAGTCTTGTTGTGATGCCATGTTGTATTTACACATATCGGGCATATTGTGTGTATGATTGAACTGCTTGGTATGTGTGGGATTCGACAATCTAGTTGTTTATCCTTGGCAGCCTCTCTTATGGGGAAATGTAGTCTTGTGCTTCCATGGGCCATAGTAGTCCGCTACAGCCCGGTTCACCGGAGTCCTGCTAGCCCAGCACTACTGCTCGGGACACTTGACTGGCCGGCATGTGTTTCACTTCGTTCTTGTGTCTGTCCCTTCGGGGAAATGTCACGCAGTGACATCCGGAGTCCTGCCTAGCCTGCTACAGCCCGAGTTACCGGAGTCCTGTTAGCCCAGTGCTACAGCCCAGATTCACACGCTGTTGACCAACATGCTCGAAGTTGATTCATGTATGCCTGTCCCCATAGGTTAGTGCCGCTTTGGGTTCACGACTAGCTATGTCGGCCCGGGTTCTCTGTCATATGGATGCTAGCGAGACTATCATATACGTGAGCCAAAAGGCGCAAACGGTCCCGGGCCAGGTAAGGTGGCACCCGTGGGAATACCGTGCGTGAGGCCGCAAAGTGATATGATGTGTTACATGCTAGATTGATGTGACTTAGGATCGGGGTCCTGACAGTGTTGGTATCAGAGCCTGAGTGCCTGTAGGATTACCAAGCCAAACTGGTCGAAGTTGAGTCTAGAAATGCTTTAGTTATATAAGGGAATTGATTGTGGAAGGGAACGTAAGGCTCTTTTTACTCCTTTACCTCATGCCCTCTGATCTGAGTCATCCTCTTCTTTTCTACGGGGATTAAGAACTAGGCCTTCTCATCTACCTATTAGGATCACGAGTTACTATGGTAGAGACTTATAGGATTGTTGGTTTCAAGCCTCTGTTCAGTTTCTACTACTTCCATGTGTTCTCAGTTGATCTCAGAACATTGATATGGTGATGTTGAGTGGTTATGCCACCATTTTGCAGGATGTCTCAACTCATTTTGAGCATTTACAGCCGTTATGTTGTCCGAGTCATCCCAGGTTTCTAAATAGTCTGATGCATTTGCAAAATTCCTTCTTCCGTTCTTGATGTTCCTTTGGGCCAGATTAACCACACTAACCGTCGAGTTAAGGTACTCCGTTGCCTTGATGTATATGTTGGACCTATTAATATGACCCTAGGCATCTTAGAGAACCACCCGGTACTCCATCCATGTTTGGTGTTCTAGTGTGATGATTCTGGCCATCATTCTCGAAAGCATCCTGTGATGCCATTTAGTAGTAGGTATTCTACTCCTGGGTTTTGAACCCGAGATTCATCCTACTTATCTCATGTTGATAGTGTTGATAGTTCCTTTAGGATATTAGTAACCGTTGCATTAGTTCTCGAGGTCCGTGGTATTTCCTTCTTCCAAATACCATGAACCATCCTTGGCAGGAGTTCCTTTGAACCAAAATATCACAACCAGAATACTCTTGAGGAGTTCTCCATTCATAATTGTGATTCTGCCAGTTCTACCTTTCTGCATGGGTTATCTGGAAGAAACCTTTTGAATTTGGTTCGACATACTAATCTATGCATCCACAACTCAGAAAGATATATGTCCCCTTGAGTTGTCCCTCTTCATTTGTTTTCCGACCATCGTCTGTCAATTGATAGTCAAGAGTATGCGTGCATTCGTTCATCGGTGCCTATCATTCTTGTGGTCCGTCAAGCCATTCTAGCTCAGAATGACTAGGAGAAACAAACTCCAGTACCTCGTCCATCTCTGGGATTGGGTCAAAGCAGTTGTATTCCGCAAATCAAAATGCCAATCCAGCTTTTGTTATGTTCTACCGTGGAGTGTCACCTTCTTTCTTATCAAGAATGTCATGAGAATTGCACCACCTCTTATGAATTATTAATTTAGTGATACTTATTGCCATCATTGTTCATTCCTCGGTTCCGTGTTGTTGTAACCGGAATGCCGACAAGTGAATTGTGATGTGTGAAACCAATACTCCTAGCAACCGTGTTGCTTGGTAGTAGATGGACAATATTCTCACTCTTAGCATGTTGGTTATTAAATCATTATCCTAAGATTGATCGTGCTACCTAGTCCTTATTTCTGGTGCACTCTTCGATCCATGAGTTAGGATTGTGTCAATCCCTCACTATTTTGATCATATCATCTTGCCCTGAAAAGCAAGGTTGTTCTCGACCTTAGTAACATATCGGTGGTTCGTGACTTTCCGAATATCTTCTTGGAAGTGCTACCAGGTTGTCACCTGACTGCTATGTTAAGTTCGTCATCAAGTTGGTTTCTTGTAAACCACCCCTTCTCCAAGAATCCGAGTTGGATATCCCTGAGCTGGTTGGTTAAGCTAAACAACAACTTGGAGAGTTGGAAGATAAAAGCTTTGCTGAATTTAGATCATTCTGAAGGGATATCTTTGCATTTGTGTGTGCGTTGAAGAAAGATGATATCTTCATCGATTGGTCCTCGTGATCAGTTGTTGAATCTATTGCCCTGTCAAAACTTTGATTTGAGTATGGGCTATCATCAAATCAAATCAGAACCAATGATATTCATAATGTTGTCTTACTCGTGGTTGATCCCTCGAGCATACACCATTACATCTTTTGGTCTGACCAATGCTATCACCGTGTTCACATGATGGTGGAAGTCCAGTAATATGGAAATTCCGATGAGTTGCTGTTGAGCCCATCAGCAGCATTTTGTCTCCCCCCATGATTCATGTTGAACATCAACCTAGTGTTGGAAACTTGTGTAAGCATTTTCTCCATGCCCCGTTCATGAAATATATGTTTGGATGAAAGAAGTGACTCCCTTTGATTCACATGCATTTGATGTAAGTTGCCGCCATGAATTTGAGAAAGTTTGTTTCGCTTCCTGTGGAATCATCCCAAGTCAGTCATGCATACGTGCGAAGTATTCTGTGGTCTGGAGACTTGCAACCTTCATTCTATATGAATCTCTAGCACACCAAGCCACTGATTGATTTGTTCAAGGAGAAGAAGTTTCTTCTTAAGAGCTAGACTTATGCAAGGACTTCGATATCCTCGATGATGGTTCCCAACTAGAACTCGGTAGTGTTTTATTATAAGACTACTACGTGGTCATGCTTGTCTTGGACAGCGTGTTCACAGGTTTGTAGCAGAACCAGCTCATGTTTTGGAGCTTGCTATCGTAGTTCATTTCCTGAGAATCTCGCAACGTCATCTCGTCAGTTTGTGTTGCAAATTTTCTTTCCCAGACATGTTGTCTAAAATATCCTATTACCAATCAGACCTGAATCTCAGGCAGATATGATGGTTGGAACTTTTCCAAGATCTATGATGTAGGTCCCGACTGGGTTGATGTTCTGGCCGATGCACCTAGCCGGAAGATCTGTCATTGTAGTATCTCTGACCATATTTCCATGAGGATTTCGAGCGACTTATTCTAGAAGTTGTTCCTTAGGGATCCTTGTGCTCTTAGTTTCTTCGATGATTCTATAGCCATTGAAACATTGGAAACACTCTTGACTATTGAGTTTTTCCCAGTTACCAGAATCATTCCCAGCATTTGTGTTTTGTTCCCAGCTGGCACCTCAGTAATTGTTGTCTAGGATCATCTTCAAAAGTGGATTACCATGGGTCCCCTTCATTTCCGGTGATAAGCAAAAGTCATCCATTGCGTTGTCTTCAACAAGGTAGTCAACATCGTCCATTCTAGTCCGGGTATGCCATCCCTTTGTACTCCGCCAAACGATTGTTGTGAATTGCCCTAGGCTGGTATAAAGAGTTCCAATGATCTCTGAATCGAAAGTAATTCTTTTTGCCACTTAAGGGAATAGTTCTTCAAGTCACCTTTTCCAAGTGCCCCATTACGGGATCATGGCAATTATTTCCTCGCCACCTTGACACCCTCCACCATCTTTCCAAGCGTGGAACTGTTACCCACCAAATCAAACCCCGTCGCTTGTTCTTCCATCCCTCTCGATGTGTTTCGTGTCCCAGCTCGAGAGATGTTTCCATGTCTCACTCGATGAGTGATCCTGAATTGTTCGATCTTCGAGAAGATCAATCCTTCTAGAGATTTCCCATTCCTCTCATTTGTCATGATAGTTGGAGTTCTCAGAGCAGGACATCGAGACAATAATGGTGATCGAATCAACGTTCTTATGAAGTGCAACCTGGATCGTGAAGACCGTGTTAGCTTGTGCTCCCTTTGTCTTCTTACCTCACGTCTTGAATCTCGGGACGAGATTCTTGTTTAGTGGGGGTGAGTTGTCACAACCCTAGAACTGTTTGCAATTAGTGGCACAAGCATCCATGCATCTTGTTTAAATTACTTCTTTAATTTGAAATGGGGATTGGTAAACCCTAGCACAAAATTAAATTCAAATAGGCTCAAATAAAATATTTTTCAATGACCCGGAATGCCCCTGGAAATGTTCATGATTTCTGTTAAAGGTCAAAACCTCCTCCAAAAATGATGAACATATTTATAGGACATTCCTGGATTTTTGAATTAAATCTTAAACTATTTGACTTTGGGCATTTAAACACTATAAATAATTTAAATGCTCAAATAATGTTGGAACTATTTGTGGGCCACTGAAATAATTCAGGAAGTGCTCATGAATATTTTCAGGATTTATAAAATTGATTTGGTTTTTAAAACTGGATCAAAAACAAACTGCAAATTAGAAAAACAGAAACAAAAATAGAAAGGGTTAGACTTACCTGGCGCTCACCTGGCAGCCCACCTGGCCCAACTCTAGCTGGCAGCCCAGCCCACCACCGCCTCCTCCCCTGTCGTCTTCCTCCTCCGCCAGGAGGACGGGCGCGTGCCGGACGCGCGCGCACCGCCATGCGGCCACCTCCTGCCTGCTTGCTCGCTGCTGGAGACAGCCCCGAGCGCCACGCATTCCCCCTCGACCGCCCCGTACCCCTCTCACTCTCCCGTGCCCATTCCCCTCCTCTCCCTCGCTCTCTCGCGCGATGCCCGAGGACCACCGTCACCGCCGTTCGCCTTTGTTGTGGCCACCAGCATCCCCATGCCAAGCCAGCTAGCCCACGAGCTCCGCCTCATCTGCCTCTTCCTCCTCGTTGAGCTGTGCAACGTCGGACGTCCCCGAGCACCTCCACGCCGTCGTCTTCAACCTCTCGATGCCGGAGATCTCCATCGCCGCCCCGCTTGCTCCGGCCTCTCACCAAAGCCACTGACGAACCCTGCGGAACCGCTGTGAGCTCCTACGCCCCTTGCCCCTCTCCCCGTCGACGCGTTCGTCCTCTAGCCCCAATCCCCAACCGTGACCGAAGCATCTCGCCGCCGGCCATGGCGTAGCCGTGGCCACAGCCACGCAAGCTCGCAACCGAGAGCGCCACTGTGCTCAGCACATTCCCAGGAGTCGACCGCGACCACCCGTGGCTCCTGCCGTTCCCAGCATCGCCTAATCCGCCGCTGGCCGAACTCCGGCCGCCGCAAAGCTCGACGTCGCCGTCGTTTCGGACCACCCCGAGCCCAAACACCACTACCACTGGACGCGGACGAGTCTCCTTGTCATGTAGAGCCTCTCCGCCGCGCAAATGGTCGCCTGTGGGTGATTCCCGAGCGGCACCGCCGTCTCGGCCCTCGCCGGAGGGTTGACCGATTTGACCGGCAGGGTTGACCCCGCTGGCCCGGGTAGACCCCGGTTTGACCTCCCCTGGGTCCTGACGTGTGGGCCCAGGCCCCTGTTTAATTACTGTTAGTTTAATTAGTGTTAATTAACTTAGTTAACCCACTGACTCGCTAACATGTGGGCCCAGCCCTGCTTACATTTTAGTTAGTGTTAGCTTAGGGCTAATTAACTCAGTCAATTAGCTAAGTTACTGACCTGCGGGTCCCAGGGGTTAGTTTGACCTGGACCGCGCCCGTTGACCGCTGACATCACAGTGATGTCATGCTGACGTAATAACTCTTTTCTGGATTTATTATTTTACAGGAAAATCCAGAAAATTGCCTAAACTTCTAAAATTCATAGAAATTAAACCGTAACTCCAAATGAAATAAGTTATATATGAAAAATTATCAGAAAAATCCAATCTATCCATCTGTACTGGTTTCATGCATGTTAGAACACAATAACCTAGCTGTTTAGGTGAAACAAGTTAGTGCACTAAAATGACTTCATAAAATGGGTTGCATTTGAATCTTTGGTTCAAATGGACTCATTTCAATCTGTTGTAGTTGCATTAGCCCAACACACTCATATTACCATGTCACATTCATGCATCATATTGTTGCGTTGCATTGATTGTGTTTTCCTTCTCTGTTGCCGGTATTTGTCCCCTCTCGATAGACGTGCTTCCAACGATGAGTTCGATGACACTAATGAAGAGATATAATATCTTCAGGAGTGCCAGGCAAGCAAAACCCCCTTGTTCATTCCGATACAAACCCACTCTCTTGCTCCTGCTCTCTTTTACTGCATTAGGACAACAACGATTCAACTGTTACATGTTGCGGTAGTTGAACCCCTTATCCTCTGCATGACCTGTCATTGCCACAGTAAATAGATGAAACCCACTAGCATGAGTAGGAGTTGTTTGAGCCTTGATGTGCCTACTCATTCATGCTTGTTTGTCGTGCCTGCTACTGCTTAGAGTTGAGTCGGGCCTGATTCATCGGGGATGAGTTGGAAAGTTGTGAACATGCCCTACTGTGTGTGAGCTAAGTGTGTGAACACGATTTGGTAAAGGTAATGGTGAGAGGCCATGTAGGAGTACATGGTGGGTTGTCTCATTGAAGCCGTCCTCAGGAACTAAGTTCTGTGTTTGTGATCCATGAAACAGTTACTACCACACATTGGGATCCTTAATTGACTCTCTCGGCTTCTTAATCACCCTTGTCCTCTGTCCAGGAGTTGCAAGTAGTTTCTGGTGTTTGTAGTATGCTGGGGGACGCACGCAGCGCTGACCGTAGGGGTGGGTTGTATTGCGGTAGGCACGTGGCCGGGCCAGCCGGGCGCCCGTTTGGTGTCTCGGAACCCTGTACACATCGTTCGGGCCGTATGTGGAAACCTCGGCCAGACTCCCTGCGGATGGAACCTGAATAGGCGATAAACCTGGACTAGAGACTTGAGTGTTTAGGTAGGTCGTGGCCGACACCCTCGCTGGGCTTCCGCTTGAAGGTTGCCGAGTACATGTCGTGTAAACGACGATAAGTGGTGAGAGCGTGTGTGAAGAAGTACACCCCTGCAGGGTTAACATCATCTATTCGAATAGCCGTGTCCGCGGTAATGGACTTCTGGGTTGCCTATAACAGTTCATAGACAAGTGAAAGTGGATACTCTAAAACTCGCAAGATAAGCGTGAGTGCTATGGATGGCCTTCTTGTAGGGAGACGGAAGTGGATCCATAGTGGTGTATTGATATGGTGAATATGTGGACTCGTGTGCGCCACCTCAAAAGAGTTACTTGCAGTCGTAGTTCAGGATAGCCACCGAGTCAAAGCTGGCTTGCTGCAGTTAAACCCCACTACCCCCTTTGTTGATACCGATGCATATGTAGTTAGTTCTGATGTAAGTCTTGCTGGGTACATTTGTACTCACGTTTTCCTATTTTATGTTTTGCAGAGATGTCAGTCTCGCTAGTAGTTCCGTGTGGACTTCGACGTTTAGCTTGATACCTCAGCTACGATCTTGTGCCCTCGGCAGGATCTGGTAGATAGTCAGGCTTCTCAGCCTTTTTCATTTGTAGGTGTCTGTACTCAGACATGTTAAGCTTCCGCATGTGGTTTGATTTGTATGCTGTGAATGTTGGGTCATGAGACCCATGTTTGTAATATCTCGCTCCTCGGAGCCTAATGAATAAATACTTGAGTCGTAGAGTCTTGTTGTGATGCCATGTTGTATTTACACATATCGGGCATATTGTGTGTATGATTGAAATGCTTGGTATGTGTGGGATCCGACAATCTAGTTGTTTATCCTTGGCAGCCTCTCTTATGGGGAAATGTAGTCTTGTGCTTCCATGGGCCATAGTAGTCCGCTACAGCCCGGTTCACCGTAGTCCTGCTAGCCCAGCACTACTGCTCGGGACACTTGACTAGCCGGCATGTGTTTCACTTTGTTCCTGTGTCTGTCCCTTCGGGGAAATGTCACACGGTGACATCCGGAGTCTTGCCTAGCCTGCTACAGCCCGGGTTACCGGAGTCCTGTTAGCCCAGTGCTACAGCCCGGATTCACACGCTATTGACCGACATGCTCGAAGTTGATTCATGTATGCCTGTCCCCATAGGTTAGTGCCGCTTTGGGTTCATGACTAGCCATGTCATCCCAGATTCTCTGTCATGTGGATGCTAGTGACACTATCATATACGTGAGCCAAAAGGCGCAAACGGTCCCGGGCCAGGTAAGGTGGCACCCGTGGGAATACCGTGCGTGAGGCCGCAAAGTGATATGATGTGTTACATGCTAGATCGGTGTGACTTAGGATCGGGGTCCTGGCAGCACGGGCGGAGGAGCTGAAGGATCTGCTCGGGCGAGCGTCTATCTCGGAAGAACACCGTGCGTTGATGGGTACGGTGATTGAGAGGATTGCATCCACGGAGAACGGGTTGCACGAGGCTATTAGGAGTTTGCTGACAGGTTTTGAGGTACGCAAAATGATGTACCTTTTGACAGTTTCGCATATATAAGATGCGTCCTGTATAGATAGTAGCCCCTGAGACTCTGCGCGTTGTCAAAAATGACGGCGCGCAGAGGATCACAATCCTAGGTATAATATGTCGCCTTTATTATGTAGGTGGCGAAGTGTCCGGTGGCCAGCCGGACTGATGAATTTGCCGAGCTAAAGCGGCAACTTGACATGGCAGATGCCGACATCATGCTTGTCAACAAGCGGCTTGATGAGGCACAAGGTATGTTATTTCTCCGGCGGCACTTGGTAAGAGGAGCTTGATGCCAGTATCTTACAACGTGTGCGCTTGATGTAGATGGTGTTGCTGCCGTGGAGAATCTTTGGGCGGAACTTGCCCAAGCCAAGGTGCAAGCCAGGAAAAGTGATGCCCCTGCTGGAAAGGCCATTGAAGAGCTGAAAGCCGAACAGGCTGCTCATTGCCGAAGCAAGAAGGAAATAGCCGAGATGGCTGTAAAAGTTGAAGAGCGCTGCCGACCGCTGCAAGGTTCTTGAAAAAGAAGATCAAACGGAATGGACGGACCTGGAAAAGGCCATTATCGAGGCCAAGGATGCTCGCTCTGCGATGAGAGCTATGGAAGAGGAGCTACGTCAGGCCGGAGATATCGCAGCTGGAAAGCCCTTTGTGCTGCGGAGGAAGTTCGGGGATCCTAAATATGCTTCGCTAGACCGATTGTGGAGTACGGCGGACACTTATCTAGATTTGGCAGCGAGTGCCGCGGACGCAGCCGAACACTTCCGAGATAAGGAGGATCATGAAGTGGAAAAGCTTTTTTGGTCGCAGTTCCACAATCCAGAGCATTCGCTTTCGTTAACCGATCGTCTGGCCGAATGGGCTGAGCTGAGTAGGTTATCCGGACTCGCCATGAAGTATGTCGTGAGTCATCTGTGGCCGGAAAGGCCTGAGCCGAAGAGCTATTTTAGCTTGGTGCAGCAGTTCCTTGGTGCGGTACCGCATATTAATGCAGTGAAGAAGTCAGCATGCATAGAGGGTGCACGGATGGCTCTTGCCCGTGTCAAGACATACTGGGCAGAGATGAAGGCCACCGTTGTTGCAACCCCGGATTCGGATGAGAGCCGAGTACCTGCCGAGCACTATTTTCAAGAAGTTCTACAGGGTGCTAGTTTAATAGAGACGCAGTGCTCGAAGGATATTATGTTTGAATAACATGTATTATTGTAAAACAAAGTTTGGAGATAATATATAAAAGCTTTTTATACTTGTGCCTTCAAGATTTGAGATACCTCCTGTGCAGCCGTCAATGTATATGTGTATATAACCTGAAAGATGGCAGTCTTTGGCTTCAGCCCCACGCATATAATGCAGGGGTGTTCTCAGAAGGCGCATTTTCACACTTGATCCAACGTCTTGGTCCTATTAAGGAGGTGGTAGCGCAGCGAACTAGGCAACCGGACTATAATGCTTTATCACTTTCACTTAGCCATAGGAGTTTGACAGTGGGGCTGCTATACAGCCCTTGGTGGCGCCGCGCTCACCCGAATTCGGGGCGCGTGTGTGCCTGGCCGGGAAACGGCCCTTCATTAATGGGGAGAAATCCTAAAGATTCCGGCGGGTCACCGAGTGGTTGACCAGTCTCACGCTGTATCATGACAGTCAGTTTTCAACTTTCTCTACTGAGGTGCTCTCCCGGCTGAACCAGGGCACAATCGCAGTAGTTCTCCTGGTGCCGCCTTAGCTGATAGAGTGGAACGTAAGGCAGCAAAACATAGGAGCCGGGCAAACCCAACATTTGACCAAAGACATGATTCGGAGCTGATGCATATAAGGCCAAACTCGCGACGCCGAACACTCCCTAAGGTATTCGATCTTTTATGAAAATGGGCGGAACAGCGCCCTTGGTTATAAGCCCCTGATGTCCAGGTACGTGCAAAACTCTGACATGCCCACATGCCAAAACGCCAGCCTCCTCCTTGGCTATACAAAGAATCCGGGGGATGTGTATCAACAAGAGACAGTAAAAAAGGTTTATGCAGGGTCTTAATCTAAAAAGAATCCTGGAGACGGGTCCCTGCTGCACGTCTGCGCCTGTGTCTCCGTTGTGCCGTGTCCTGGACGGGCGTAGCAGCGTGTTCATCTGTAAAAGAGAGGAACTTAGCTGACAAAAAAAGAATAGTAGTGCGGAATGTACGATGTACTAGATAAACAATGTATAATTTTAGGACGGGTGAAATGGAGCCTTATTGTCGTGTATTTTACATACGCGGAGCCCCTTGTATGGGGGTGTATGGCTACTAAACCTTTATCCGTTATATTTTTGCTCCGGACTCGCCTAGCTGAGCCCGTGGTCTTGACGACCTGGCAGATGCTTTCGTTGGTGAAGCTGTTTTAATGCATGGCTGTCAAGGCAGCCGCATATTCTTTCGCGCTCGAGGGACACTTAATATTGCCCTTTAGTGAGATGACGCCTCGTGGACCGGGCATTTTAAGCGTAAGAGATGCATAATGCGGTATTGCGTTAAAGCGGGCGAAAGCTTCTCGTCCCAGTAGTGCTTGATGGTTACTTGAAAATGGGGCGATATGGAAGGTTAGCTTTTCGCGGCGGAAGTTGTCGGGGGAGCCGAAGATAACCCATGCAATGGGCATCCGGGCCTGGAGTTACTCCTTGAAAGGAAGTATTGGTATGGCGAGTTCTTGTTGGGTCTATTCCCATTTTGCGGATTGTGTCCTGATATAGCAGGTTTAAAGCACTGCCGCCGTCCATCGGGACATTTGTAAAGTGGAGTCCATCGATTAGTGGATCTAATACCAGGGCAGTCCAGCCTGCGTTCCGTATACCTCTAGAGTAATCCTGGTGGTCGAAGGTGATCGGTTTTAACGACCATTGGCGAGGCTCGTTTGGGATAGGCCTTATGGCGCGAATCTCTGTTGGCGCCACTCTGTTCATCACGTGAAGTAAGTTTACTGTTTTGACTTCTTGTGGGAAATCCTTTTGTTTCCTGGTGCTCTGCTCGTGGGGTTCGTCATCGTCCTCACTTGGTGTGTCGAGCCCCTTGTGTTCGGCGTTGAGTTTGTCGGATTGCTTGAAAACCCAACAATCTCTGTGGGTATGGTTCGCAGGCTTCCCGGAAGTACTGTGAATTTGACATATCTTGTCCAGGATTTTGTTCAGGTTAGATAACTCATCCCTGTTATCCTTAAGGGGCAGCTTTCTCTGATTCTGCCGAGAGCTTTTGAATCCGGCATTGACTGTCGTGCTCTTCGGACTGCTTCCCTTAGTCCGGTGCTGGTCCTTGTTGCGTTGTGGTTTCCTATTTCCATCCCTGACTTCGGATGTACTTGGGTCGCTGGTGCTGCATCTTGCCAACCAGTTGTCCTCTCCCGCACAAAATCGGGTCATGAGGCTTGTTAATGCGGCCACTGTTCTTGGCTTTTCTTGGCCGAGGTGTCTGGCGAGCCATTCATCTCGAACGCTATGTTTGAAAGCCGCTAAGGCTTCGGCGTCCGGACACTCGACTATCTAATTCTTTTTAGTAAGAAATCTGTTCCAGAGTTTCTGGGCTGACTCTCCGGGCTGTTGAGTTATATGGCTCAAATCGTCCGCATCCGGAGGTCGGACATAGGTCCCTTGAAAATTTGCCCGAAAAGCATCCTCGAGCTCCTCCCAACTTCCAATGGTGTTTTCGGGAAGGCTTTTAAGCCAATGCCGTGCTGGCCCTTTGAGCTTGAGAGGTAAGCATTTTATGGCGTGGAGGTCATCTCTTCTGGCCATGTGTATATGGAGGATATAATCCTCAATCCAGACTCCAGGGTTTGTTGTTCCGTCGTACGCCTCTATGTTCACGGGCTTGAATCCCGCTGGAAATTCATGGTCCAGCACCTCGTCGGTGAAACATAGGGGGTGTGCGGCACCCCTGTATCTGGGTGTGCCATGATGTTCGGATATTTATCGTGTTGCGTTGCTTACTAGAGCTTGCTTTCTTGGCCCATAGATAGATCTGGCTGGGCCGTCCTTTTGACGCGATTCCTTGAGTGGATCGTGTGCCGGCTTGTGTGCGGCGCCGCTTGCCGCTCCATGCTGGCCATGGGGCCGTCTATCCGACCGGGTGGCTTTCTTATTTTTTGACTGCGGGGGCTCTAAGGCCTCCTCGTCAAATTCAGGCAGTAGCTTTCGCTTCGGATAGCTTTTTGTGTGGCGACTGCCGCCATGTTTGTCTGCGGTGTTGAGTACTTTGCTCCATCTGATTCTGAGTGCATCTTCCGCAGTTTTGAGCTTCCGCTTCTGCTTTTTCAGGCTACGCGCAGTGGCGACGAGCCTATTGTGGAGGTTCTTCTGCTCCATGAGCATACTTGGCGTGAGGTCGTTTGGACTGTTGTTTTCGCCGGGGACGGGTTGTTCGGTTTGTTTATCCAAGTTGCCCTGTTCGGACGGTTGCTCGAAGGCATGTTCGTCATCCGCCGGCTCATCCTGCTCTATGGCTGGGTCTGTATGGCTGCTGTCTCTGTCGAGGCGGGTCTTGGAGAGGCGCTTACGTCGCCGCTTTGATTGCTTTTCGAGTGAACGATCCCTTGTTGCATCCCTGTATTCCTCGTCGTCGCTTCCTTTGGGTGTGTCCACCATGTATACATCGTTTTTTTGAGGTGGCGGTCCAGTGCCTTATAGGTGTTGGTTCATGATCGTCTCCTACACCGTCGTCCATACCGTTGATGTCTTCGGAGTCGAATTCGAGCACGTCGTTTAAATTATCGACAGTGGCTACGAAGTGGGTGGTGGGTGGGGATCGAATTTCTTGGTCTTCCACATCCCAATCCTGCCGGTCATAGTCCGGCCAGGACTCTCCTGACAAAGAGAGAGACCTGAGTGAATTCAGGATGTCGCCGAAGGGCAAGTGCTGAAATATGCCTGCGGTGGTGGATTCCATAATTGGCGCTCAATCGGATTCGATCGGTAGGGGCGCGGAGGGCTCGGAGTCCGGAGAGGAGTCTGGCACCTTGGAGTCACGGGCTTCGCAGAGGACAAGGCTGGTGTTCGGCTTGATCGCCGTAGAGATTGCAGCCCCCGAGGCGGTGTCTAACCACCCATCCTTGATTGGTGTGGTCGGCTTCGAGCTAAGGGTCGGAGCGGACACGGGCGCGGCCTCCAGGGCGCTGTTCGGCGGCAGAGCTAGGTCATGCCCATCGTGACAGTGCGGCGCGCTTGGCTGTGGCTCAGATCCGTCGAAGATCAAGTCTCCGCGGTCGTCCGCCGTATAGTTTAAACTTCCAAATCTGGCCTGATGGCCAGGGGCGTAGCTTTCAACCTGCTCCAGATGGCCAAGCGAATTGGCCCGCAGTGCAAAGCCGCCGAATACGAAGATCTATCCGGGGAGAAAAGCCTCACCCTAGACCGCATCGTTGCTGATGATCGGAGGAGCCATCGGGCCTAAAAGTGACGACACAGAGGAACTCTCAATGAAAGCACCCATGTCGGTGTCAAAACCGGCGGATCTCGGGTAGGGGGTCCCAGACTGTGCGTCTAGGCGGATGGTAACAGGAGACAAGGGACACGATGTTTTTACCCAGGTTCGGGCCCTCTTGATGGAGGTAAAACCCTACTCCTACTTGATTAATATTGATGATATGGGTAGTACAAGAGTAGATCTACCACGAGATCAAGGAGGCTAAACCCTAGAAGGTAGCCTATGGTATGATTGTTGTTCTTGTTGTGTCCTGTGGACTAAAACCCTCCGGTTTATATAGACACCGGAGAGGACTAGGGTTACACAGAGTTGGTTACAATGGTAGGAGATCTACATATTCGTATCGCCAAGCTTGCCTTCCATGCCAAGGAAAGTCCCTTCCGGACACGGGATTAAGTCTTCAATCTTGTATCTTCATAGTCCAGGAGTCCGGCCGAAGGTATAGTCCGGCTATTCGAACACCCCCTAATCCAGGACTCCCTCAATAACGCCTATATTAAAGTGCTACAAATGATCATTAAGTATATGAATGAATGTCTGACCGTTGCTGCGCTGAGCGGCTATAGGTCTTCTAATATGTCGAGTGGTTTTATGGTCGAGTGACCTGGGTAAGAGAGGTCTCCGAGTGATTGAGAGGTCGAGTGGACTTCGCTCGACCCCTTAGCTGGACCTCTTCTTCTGATTCTTGAACTTCTTTGTTCTTAGGACAAGAACTTTAGGTAGGAGGTATAGGTCAGGCCTATTACCCTACCCTAGGTCTGTGTCCACATCAGAAGGTGAATCAAGTGCAGAGCTAGATGGCAGTTCCTTACCTCCCCTCGTCTTAGAGGGAAATATCTTAGTCTTGCTATCCTTCAGATTCTTCATAGTGATAAATTGATAATAATCCCAAGTGACTCAACAAATATAGCTATTCTCCTCGGCAACAGCGCCAGAAAAAGGTCTTGATAACCCACAAGTATAGGGGATCGCAACAGTTTTTTAGGGTAGAGTACTCAACCCAAATTTATTGATTCGACACAAGGGGAGACAAAGAACATTTGCAAGTATTAGCAGCAGAGTTGTCAATTCAACCACACGTGGAGATTAATTATCTGCAGCAAAGTGATCAGTAGCAAAGTAATATGATAGTTTTGATAGTAGTAGCAATAGCAATAGTAACGGCAACAGTGATAGCAATGATTGTGTAGCAAGTGTATCAGTAACAGCAGCAGTAGTAACTTAGCAAGAACAATATAAGAGAAATTTGTAGGCATTGGATCAGTGAATTCATTGGATGATATTCATCATAGAACATTCATAACTTCGGGCGATAGGGCACTAGCTCCAGTTCACAAATATAATGTAGGCATGTATTCGGTAAATTGTCATACGTGCTTATGGAAAGAGCTTGCATGACATCTTTTGTCCTACCCTCCCGTGGCAGCGGGGTCTAATTGGAAACTAAGGGATATTAAGGCCTCCTTTTAATAGAGAACCAGAACAAAGCTTTAACACATAGTGAATACATGAACTCCTCAAACTACAGTCATCACAGGAAAGTATCCCGACTACTGTCACTCCGGGGTTTACGGATTATAACACGTAATAGGTGAATATAACTTGCAAGATAGGATTTAGAACATAGATATAATGGTGATAACATAAATGGTTCAGATCTAAAATCATGGCACCTGGGCCCAAAGTGACAAGCATTAAGCATGGCAAAGTCGTATCAACATCAATCTCAGAACACAATTGATACTAGGGATCAATCCCTAACAAAACTAACTCGATTACATGATGAATCTCATCCAACTCCTCACCGACCAATGAGCCTATGAAGGAATTACTCACTCCCGGTGGGGAGCATCATGGAATTGGCGATGGAGAAGGGTTGGTGATGACGAAGATCGAAGATCCCCTTCTTCGGAGCCCCCAAAAGGACTTCAGATCTGGCCTACCGATGAAGAACAGGAGGTGGCGGCGGTTTTGTTTCGTGAAACGCGATAATTCTTTCTCCCCTGATTTTTCTGGAAAAATAGGTATTTATGGAGTTGGATTCAGTGTCTACGGGGCCACCGGGTGGGGACAACCCATGAAAGGATCGAGAAGAGGTGTCTAGAGGGGGGTGAGTAGACTCTAATCAAGAAAAGTTGCAGTTTTTAATCTCTTGAGTTGAAGTGGAGTATTAGCACAAGTTTAAACATTCACAATACATATCAAGCAAGCATGCGAGCATACAAAGAGTATATGAGCAGCGGAAAGTAAGGCATGCAAGTTGCAAGAATGTAAAAGGATGGGATTGGAGTGTGCAAACGCAATTTGGAGACACGGAGATTTTTTATCCGTGGTTCCGGTAGGTGGTGCTGTCGTACATCCACGTTGATGGAGACTTCAACCCACGAAGGGTAACGATTGCGCGAGTCCACGGAGGGCTCCACCCATGAAGGGTCCATGAAGAAGCAACCTTGTCTATCCCACCATGGTCGTCGCCCACGAAGGACTTGCCTCACTCGGGTAGATCTTCACGAAGTAGGCGATCTCCTTGCCCTTACAAACTCCTTGGTTCAACTCCACAATCTTGACGGAGGCTCCCAAGTGACACCTAGCCAATCTAGGAGACACCACTCTCCAAGAAGTAACAAATGGTGTGTTGATGATGAACTCCTTGCTCTTGTGCTTCAAATGATAGTGTCCCCAACACTGAACTCTCTCTCACGGGATTTGGATTTGGTAGAAAGAAGATTTGAGTGGAAAGCAACTTGGGGAAGGCTAGAGATCAAGATTCATGTGGTTGTAATGGAATATCTTGACCTCAACACAAGTGTAGGTGGTTCTCTCTCAGAAAATATGTATTGGAAGTGTAGGCATGTTCTGATGGCTCTCTCCAGGAATGAAGAGTGGGTGGAGGGGTATATATAGCCTCCACACAAAATCTAACCGTTACACACAAATCACCAAACTTGGTGGGACCGATTCAGAGAACTCAGTCGGACCGATTTGCTTCATAATGTGACAGTTAGACATTTCGGTGGGACCGACTGGATCAACTCGGTGGGACCGATGTGCTAGGGTTAGGGTAAATCCAAAACTCCGTTTAACCGATTACTCAAACTCGGTGGGACCAATTTGGGTAACAAGTGAAACAGAATGTTGGCCAAGCAAACTCGGTGGGGCCGATTACATATCTCGGTGGGACCGAAGATATTTCAACGGGCAACAGAGAGATTGCAAGCCCATCTCGGTGAGACCGAGATCCCATCGGTAAGACCGAATTGATTAGGGACTCTGGCAGTGGCTATGTCAACTGAACTCGGTGGCTCTGGATATGAATTTCCGTGGGGCTGAGTTTGACTTTTTGGATTAGGACATATGTGGAAGTGAGAAAGTGGTTGAGGGCTTTGGAGCATATCACTAAGCACTTTGAGCAAGCAAGCCATTAAGCAACACCTCATCCCTTCTTAATACTATTAGCTTTTCCTATAGACTCAATGTGATCTTGGATCACTAAAATATAAAATGTAGAGTCTTGTGCTTTGAGCTTGAGCCAATCCTTTGTCCTTAGCATCTTGAAGGGGTTCCACATCCTCTTGTCCATGCCACTCCATTGTTGAACTTATCTAAAACATACTAGGTAGAAGCATTAGTCCAACAAGAGATATGTTGACATTAATTACCAAAATCACCCAGGGAGCACTTGTGCTTTCAGTCCCCCCCTTTTCGGTAATTGATGACAACATACATCAAAGCTTTAGGTAAAGATATAGAGAGCAATAAGCAAAGCTTTGGAAAGACATGTAACATGCGTAGGCTCCCCCTTTATGTATGCAATCATGTAAATATGAAACATAGGAACATGTGAATGCATAAGCATGACAGAGTAAGCCATGTGTTACATGTATCTTGGCTATATGCATCAGAGCAAATGATGTGAATATAGGAAATGTACCTTCATGCCCATGAGTCCTTATTGCAAACAGTATGTACATCAACAAGAAATCCTCACATGACTGTGATGCATATACTTACCTTGTGGTCTTGAGTTGTCTTAGGAAGGAATGAACCTGAGTAAACAAGGTTAGACAACACAGATACACCTACTAGCCAGAACAAACAAAAGAAACCACAAGAGAACCAAGACTGGGATGCCATGTATAGAGTGAGTACTGAGTACCCCATTGGGTATAGACATGTCCCCAAAGGTAAAGATATGCAATAAAATCAGAGATTTCCTTCCCTTAGATGTCTTGCTCCCCCTGAATCTTGCATGTGATATTGGGAGAAGATAGGGAATAGAAAAACATAGCAAAAAAAGAAAAAACGACATAATTAATGCAAGCAATCAAATATGAACATGTCTTTCCCCTCTTAAAGACATGTAATTTCTCTCCTCTTGAACACCAAGCATCTGAGGTCTGAGGTTTCTTACACACACTCCCCCTGAGTATCCTCTCCCCCTATAGAAATGATTAAGCATAGAGCTTTGATGTGATCCCTCTCTCCCCCTTTGACATCAATTTCCAAGAAGGACTCTTCTGGATTTTTGTTTTATTGCAGAAGGGTTTGATCCTTGAGTCACAAAGCAAAGCGACTATGATGCTGGTAGAGAACAAGAGTCATTGAGTCGAGCTGGAGAAAAAAATACTGCAGAAATAAGTGGCAAGTTGTCTTTCCTATAGTGAAATCGGTAGCACCGAGTTGTGTGCTTTGGTGGCCCTGAAAGAATTCGGATGGACCGAAGGAAACAGACCGGTGTGACCAAGTTCATCACAGTGAAACACTTGTCACCTCAGCTCACTAGGCACTTTAAGATCTCACAAGTATTTGCAAGGAATTAGCTAAAAGATTTGCAATGAATTGGATGCAGAAAATGCAGAATAGAAAAGAGAAGAAAAGATCTAGATGAAGTGGAAACACAAGAGAACTTCATCTAGAACTGGGCGGTGACAAAGTCACCTATGTTAGAGTATATTGACTTAGGAGTCAAGTGAGATCACTTGATCTTTGGTCATACTCATCGTTTAAGCTCAAAATGGGGTTACCATTTTTCGTTTAAGATCCTTGATGTATTCACATCTTGTTGAGTTGCTTTATCCCATGACATGGAGTAAAGCTTCTCTAAGATGGAATAGCATACCTTGGGTGATGGTGTTGATCTTGATCATGTAGTCGAACTTGTGTGGGTTGCTCAAGGTTGATGTAGCTCATCAAGAGTTGGGAGCACCACTTGGAGTTTGAGTTCATCTTCCTACATGGGTTAGCTTTGCAAGGAAGAGCACTTGTGTATCCAAAAAGACAATCATAGAATGAGTCAAAGGATATATTTGAGGGGGTTTGTGCTTCCTTGATTTCAACCACCATTGTATTGAGACTTGGTGACGTAGAGATTGCTCAAGATGTGAGTGAGTTGCAATCTCATGGATTTATATTCATCCAAGTACCTTCAAGGGCTAGATAGCATGCAAGGGTGCAAAAGTATCCAAGACATATAGATAGCATCATGAAAGAAATATCAAGGATTAGTCAAAGGCTCATGCATTGCATGTATCCAAATGGAGTTCCTACTCCAAGTTTGAAGCATCAATGATGTTCAATTCACCTCTCAAGCGGCAAAAGACTTTCTCATCAAGCGGTTTGGTAAATATATCCGCCAATTGCTTATCGATGCGAACATGCTTAAGATTAATGTCCCCTTGGGCAACATGGTCTCGAATGAAATGATGACAAACTTGAACATGTTTAGTTCGAGAATGTTGCATGGGATTGTGAGCAATCTTAATAGCACTTTCATTGTCACACAGCAATGGAACATGTTTCACATATATCCCATAATCTTTAAGAGTTTGGGTCATCCAAAGTAATTGAGCACAACATGAACCAGCGGCAATGTATTCCGCTTCGGCGGTGGATAAGGATATCGAGTTTTGTTTCTTGGAGGACCAAGACACAAGAGATCTACCAAGAAATTGACAAGTACCCGAAGTGGACTTTCTATCCACTTGTCTTCGGCATAATCAAAATCGGAGTAGCCAACAAGATCAAAGGAAGACCTCTTAGGATACCAAATGCCAAAATTTGGTGTATGTATTAAGTATCTCACTATCCTTTTCACAGCCTTAAGATGACATTCTTTAGGTGCTGCTTGATATCGTGCACACATGCACACACTTAGCATAATATCGGGGCGAGAGGCACATAGATATAACAATGAAGCAATCATAGAGCGGTAAACATTTTTATCAACCGGTTCACCATCTTTGATCAAATCAAGATGTCCACTAGTAGGCATGGGTGTAGACATACCTTTGCATTCTTGCATATTGACCTTCTTGAATAAGTCCTTGGTGTACTTTGTTTGAGAGACAAAGGTACCTTCCTTAGTTTGCTTGATTTGCAAACCGAGAAAGAATTTGAGTTCACTCATCATAGAC
Source organism: Aegilops umbellulata (assembly GCA_032464435.1). Lineage (NCBI taxonomy): Eukaryota > Viridiplantae > Streptophyta > Magnoliopsida > Poales > Poaceae > Aegilops > Aegilops umbellulata. Next base: position 258,866,940 of record CP136054.1, on the reverse strand, counting down.
ATCTCAAACTTCTCCGACATTAGCTTTCCAAACTTCTCACTAAAATGAGGGTTAGTCGAACCAAATATAATATCATCAACATATATTTGGCACACAAATAGTTCTCCATTGACCCTTTTAGTGAAAAGAGTAGAACCAATATTACCGATTTCAAAGCCTTTTTCAATAAGGTACTTGGTCAAGCATTTATACCACGCTCTAGGGGCTTATTTAAGACCATAAAGGGCTTTGTGAAGTTTGTAGACATGATTAGGTTTCTTAGGATTGACACAGTGTAACACCCCGATAATCATGCTACAGTAACCTCCTGCTAATGACTGCCAAGTCATCACAATTATTTTGTTAATCATCACTTTATTCGAAATCAAACCCAAATTCAAATTTAAATTGCAAGACAAAATTTTATTTCTTCAAACAGTAAAACAAAAATGTCCATTACGTTGAAAATATTCAATAAGAAATTGTGGTGAATTAACAAACCTCATTTGAATTATTAAAATGCCCTTAACAAATTAATAAGTGGTGCAACAGTACATAACCAGGCCATTTCGAATTCTAAAAATAATTATCATTTTCCAAATATTCTACGGACTTGTGTGTGGCTCAACAATATTGCCCTGGAGTTTTGTGTGAAGTTTCACATTTGACTAAATTCATTTGGTCACTCAATTAAAATGAAGAGTAGTAAACAAATAAAGAAAAACAGAAAAGACTAGCTAAAGGAAAATAGAAAAGAGGAGGACCTACTCTACTGGAAGATTTGGCCCATCTAGCACCATAGCAGGCCCAGCCCACGCAGGCCTCCTCCTGCCTCTAGCTACAGGAGGCAGAGAGGTCGTGGCGTGCATCCATGGCGCCTTGGCCATGGATGGCCTCCATGTCGCCCTCCCCACGACCTATATAGATGTCGACCGAAACCCTAGAGCACCCCCTTCCTTTTCCCCCTCAACCCCCCTTCGGCCCCTATCTCTACTATTCGATTTTGAGCTTGGAAGATCCGCGGTGACCGCTGCCTCTCCGTCGATTGACGCGTCCACCGGCCCCTCCAGCGTGCGGGGCCACGTCCTGGAGGTCCTTCGCGGTCAACGGCGTCCGTTCCGGCCATTGGAGCAAGCAGGGGAGCTGCTTACAAGGCGTCATCGTCTTCTTCTTCGTTCGGCCGTCGCAACCTCGCCGTCACCAGCGCCTCTCCGGTCCACCTCAGCCTTCCTCGAGCACCTCTTCTGGCTCGCGGTGAGCTCCTCTCCCGTTTCCCTTGTTTCCCCGATTCGATTCATCGCCTCAGATGCCGCCGCGCAACGTCGCCCCGCCATGGCCGAGTTCCCCGTACGCTCGCCCTCACCATGCCCCAGCGCGCCTCCCTTCCTCGCGCCCCGAACATGCACTCGTGCGCCAAGCCCGCACTGGTCGCGCCCATTGACGCTCGGCCTCTCGCGCGCTGCCGCTTTGCTGCTCCCTGTTTTCGCTGCTGATGTTGCATGCTTACTGCTGCCGCTGTAGGTCGTCGCTACGAGCGCCGCCTCCCTGGCTCCCCGCCGCCTCGGGCCCCTTCGGTCGGCCGCGCCACCCGCTCTCTCGGCTGCCTGCGTGACCTGCTGGTCCTGGCCGCCGGTGCCCCGCCGGGTCCGGCCGCTCGCCGCCCCTTGCGCCGTTTGCCGTGCCTGGACGAAGCCGCGGCTCGCTCGCTCCCTGTTTTTGGGGACGGCCTGATTAGTATTAGGCTTAGGATTAGACTAGGACTTTTAGTTAATTAGTTATCTTGCTGTGTGACACGTGGGGCCCTCCTTTTTAAATAAATATTAAAGCAAATTAAACAGGTTCTATGTATGACAGTTGGGCCCGCTAGCACTATTCACTGGTTGACTAGTCAATCATTGACTGGGTCAACCCAGCCTAGGGGCCCCACACGTCGTGGACTATGGCTGGCTGCCGCCGGGTATAAAAAGTATTGCACTATTTATTTTCGAATTAAAATAAATCCAGAAATTTTAGAAAAATGTATAAAACTTTGAAAAATCATATAAAATAAACCGTAACTCGGATTAAAATACTTTGTATATGAAAGTTGCTCAGAACGACGAGACGAATCCGAATACGCAGCCCATTCGTCCGCCACACACCGCTAGCATATCGAACACACAACTTTACCCCTCTGATACCTCTGCTCGAGAACGTGAAACTCCGGGGATACTTTCCCGGATGTTTCCCCCCTTCGCCGGTATCACCTCCTACCGCGTTAGGTCACCTCTAGCACCGCGTATTGCCGTGTTACGCTTTGTGATGCTTTGATTGCTCTGTTATTTATTGTGTTCCCCCTCCGTTACTTCTTTCCAGTAAGACCCCGAGACTGCCGGCGACCCCCAGTTCGACTACGGTGCCGACGACTCCTCCTTCTCGGCTGAGCTTCTAGGCAAGCCCCCCCCTTGATCGCCAGATATCGCCTATTCTTCTCTACTGCTTGCATTAGAGTAGTGTAGCATGTTACTGCTTTCGGTTAATCCTATTCTACTGCATAGCCTGTCATTCTTGCTACAGTTGTTACCCTTACCTGCTATCCTACTACTTAGTATAGGATGCTAGTTTTCAGTGGCCCTGCATTCTTGTCCATCTGCCATGCTATACTACTGGGCCGTGATCACTTCAGGAGGTGATCACGGGCATACTTTACACTGATACATTATCTGTGATACTGTTCGGAGATGGGGGTTGAAGGGGCAGGTGGTTCCACCCAGGTAGTGGTGGGCCTGGGTTCCCGACGGCCCCCGACTGTTACTTATGGCGGAGCGGCAGGGCAGGTTGAGACCACCTAGGAGAGAGGTGGGCCTGGCCCTGGTCGGCGTTCGCGGATACTTAACACGCTTAACGAGATCTTCGTATTTGATCTGAGTCTGGCTACTGGCCTATACGCACTAACCAACTACACGGGAAAGATATGGGCACTCAACGTCGTGGTAACAGCCGAAGCCTTCGTGACGTCAGCGACTGAGCGGCGCGCGCCGGGTTGGACCGCGTAACGTGACTTCCTTTGTAATGGAGGTTGCTAGGTTTGCTCTTCGGCCGCGTACGCAACGTGCAGGTGTGCAATGGGCGATGGGCCCAGACCCCTGTGCGCATAGGATTTAGACCGGCGTGCTGACCTCTCTGTTGTGCCTAGGTGGGGTTGCAACGTGTTGATCTTCCGAGTCCGGGCATGACCCAGGAAAGTGTGTCCGGCCGAATGGGATCGAGCGTGTTGGGAAATGTGGTGCACCCCTGCAGGGAAGTTTATCTATTCGAATAACCGTGATCTTCGGTAACAGGACGACTTGGAGTTGTACCTTGACCTTATGACAACTAGAACCGGATACTTAATAAAACACACCCTTCCAAGTGCCAGATACAACCCGGTGATCGCTCTCTAACAGGGCGTCGAGGGGAGGATTGCCGGGTAGGATTATGCTATGCGATGCTACTTGGAGGACTTCAGTCTACTCTCTTCTACATGCTGCAAAACGGAGGCTGCCAGAAGCGTAGTTTTCGACAAGATTAGTTATCCCCCTCTTATTCTGGCATTCTGCAGTTCAGTCCACTGATATGGCCCTTTACACATATAACCATGCATATGTAGTGTAGCTCCTTGCTTGCGAGTACTTTAGATGAGTACTCACGGTTGCTTTTCTCCCTCTTTTCTCCCTTTTCCTCCTACCTGGTTGCCGCAACCAGATGCCGGAGTCTAGGATCCAGATGCCACCGTTGACGACGACTCCTACTACACCGGAGGTGCCTACTACTATGTGCAGCCCGCTGACGACAACGAGGAGTAGTTAGGAGGGTCCCAGGCAGGAGGCCTGCGCCTCTTTTGATCTGTATCCCAGTTTGTGCTAGCCTTCTTAAGGCAAACTTGTTTAACTTATGTCTGTACTCAGATACTGTTGCTTCCGCTGACTCGTCTATGATCGAGCACTTGTATTCGAGCCCTCGAGGCCCCTGGCTTGTATTATGATGCTTGTATGACTTATTTATGTTTTATAGTTGTGTTGTGATATCTTCCCGTGAGTCCCTGATCTTGATCGTACACATTTGCGTGCATGATTAGTGTACGATTGAATCGGGGGTGTCACAAGTTGGTATCAGAGCCGACTGCCTGTAGGAATCCCCCTTCCACACTCCTTGGCCGAAGTCGAGTCTAGACATTGCAAAAACTTTTACTAACATGGTTGTGTGTCTTACGGGCCCATGTCGCCATTGGGTGGTACTAGGATCTTTTACTCCTCGACCTTTACTCTGGGACTCTGAACTCTCTTCTCTTCGGGTTAAATGAATTTTCTAAAACTCTAACATTAGGTTCTCGTAACAAATTTCTCCCGGAGAGCCACTTATTACAGATGATCGCCTGCTGCACCAGAAGATTTCGAAGTTACTCACCGATGTTCTCTCGAGACCTTGTGCCCGTTGCTTTTGCAATTCCCTATCATCGATATATCCCTATGAATAAATACATACACTTGTCGTTCTTACCTTTATTCCCGACTGCTCTTGTTATTACAAGATATACCGAAAATTCTCTCTATTGTTCCGAGAATACTTTGTGGCTACTGCCTTGCAGTTCTTTGCCACCTAAATACCCCTACGGATAAATTCTCGCACTCATCGAGTATCCGCTCATCCCCAGTTGATTCTGGTATTTCACAAAAGCTTTTGAAATACCATTCGATCTTCCGAAGATCCTCAACAGCCTTTTGCTCTTGAAATTCTTGCTTACTTGCATTATGATTAATCCCATAAGTCTAGTAATCTTATTGACATCCTTTGTCATTATCATTTTGAGTCTGTTGATTCAATATGTTGCGGTTGCTCGCAATCCTCAACTGAATCGTAGAATTCACCCTTCTGGCTCAGACGCCAAGCTTAAACATGAGATGGTTCTCGCCGAATCAAATTGCCATCGATTGTATACCTAAGCCTATTCAACTTATCCATCTTTGATCAGAGCGTCTGCTTCTGATCCTTGTTTTGGAAATCATAATTCCTTTGTTATCTAAGCATCGAATTATTCTGATGTTCTATAATATGATGCCCGTGCATTCTTTCTTCCTTTGATGGAGTACCGATACTCACATCATCTCCGTTGTGGATCGCCCGATCCATTGTTGGATTTCATCTGACATCGTCCTTCATAGTCAATAACCTTGTGAGCCTTTCCACGGGTATATAATTCCTTTGGTAAATTGTATCCTCTGCTTTGTCAACCATGCTCTACTTTCGAGCTGATGATAATTACTCCTGAAGTTTGTGGTATATGTTCCTATGAGGCCCCGATGGGTTGGACATATGCCTTTTTCTAATCTGTGTGAACCCGGAAACTACTACGGGTCATACTCTACTGGTGTTATGACAGATAAAATTTCAACACCACAACTTCGTTGAAGGCGAGAAGTGAATAAAGGTTATGCATCAAACAAGTGGGAGTCGACCTTGAACTTTGTGTTCATGCCCATGGACACGATGTAGATCCTATCATAGAAGCTTCTTGTAATAATAACTATTTCATTGATATAGTATCCTTTGGTATCGGTGAATTGATACTTTGCAATCGTGGTTCCGACCATATGTTCTTCTTGGATCCCATTTCTCGGACAAGTTGAAGTACTTGTCTTCTGCAAAGCAATACCCCAGTCCAACCTCTACTCTGGTTTTTCGTCGAGTGTTACCCCTCTGGTATCTCAAGAATATCATGGAACTGCATAACTTCTTATGGATTCTTCATCAACTGTTCCGATTCCAATTTTCCTGGGTTTTGGGTTGTCGTCACCTAAGAACACCAAATTGTGAACCGAGTCTGCACTACGGTTCAACAACTTTAGTAATCTTCTTTACTTATGGGTTTGTACCCGATCACGTCATTCCTAGCCTGTTTGGCTATATCATTATCGTTATGATTTTTAACTGTGCTACCTGGTCCTTATTTCCGGAGCACCACTTTCGATGATGAGCTAAGCTTACGTCGATCTTCCTCGTCATATCAATTCTCCTCGAACAGCAAACTTGATTTCAAGTTTGTGTCGTACCCATGGTTCCAATAACCTTTCGCTTCATCATACCTTTGACTTGATGTCATCGCTGCTTGATTACATCTTCATGGAATCTCTCGACAAATGTGTCGTGATCATCATCAGCATTCTGAGCTCTTCCAGGTTATCAGTCGAATTCATGATGGGAAATACCATCCTTGCCCCTCAATGCTTTGTGTTATCATCAGCAACATTCTTGCCTTCCCCCAACACAAACTTGTTTATTGTTTTGTGTTGTACCTTGAGCTCCTTGCTATCTAGCTCATGATCTATTTTACCTTGGAGTATTACCATCTCTTTTTGACAAGAATGTGGTGAGAATTTCACCACCTCTTAAGAATTCTTGATATAATAAAACTTCTCGCCATCTCCGTTCATTTCTTGGTCCCCGTGTTGTTTTTAAACGGAATACCGACAATTGAGCTATGGCGTGTGAATTCAAAACTTCTAGCAACCCTATTGCTTTGAAGTGAATGGGCAATAGTTTCATTTGAAGTCTTTCGATAATTGAATCGCCATTCTAATATTGGTCGTGCAACCCAGCCCATATTTCAAGTGCACCTTTCCACCAATGATTAATTGTGTATGTTTTCCTCGAACATACATCATTATATTATACTATTTGATCTGACAAATATTATCTCCTTGTTCACATAATTGTGGAAATCCATCTTGTTGGAATTCTTGATAAATTGTCGCTGAGACCATCAGCCACATCCTCGTCTTCTTCTTGGTCTCTTATTTTGGAACTTGCTTCCATAGTTCATTTCCCGAGAATCTTGCAATGTCATCTCGTCAATTTGCGTTGCACCTTTTCTTCTCAGGCGTCCCAAGTCTGAGTTATCCTGACACCAATCAGATCTGAATCTCGGTCAGATATGATGGTTGGAACATATTTTCAAGAGTTATAACATTGATCCTCATATGACCCCGCAAGGTGGTGTCAAGCACACCTGACCGGAGGACCTAGTGTTATCGTTTCCTTTTCAGCAAGGCTATCCATTCTTCCATGAGGAAACTGTAAGACTTATTCTACAAGTTGTTCCTGATGAATCCTTTCTGTATCCAAAGTCAGACCTTTGCTTGAAGACCATTGAGGGAGTCCTGGATTAGGGTGCCGGGGTTTTCTGGCTCCTTGAGCACCTATGGGGACGGAGCCCCTTCTCGGTTCGGCAGGGGGCGGAGGTCGTGCGAAGAGCGGATTGAGGCGAAGCACACGGGTTTTTTTACCCAGCTTCGGAGCTCTCCGGAGAGATAATACTCCTACTGCTGCTTTGTGGATTGTATTGAGTTCCTGCTCGGGAGCGCTGAGTGCTACAGTACACTCAAGCAGCTAACGAGACCGAGCGTTCTTCTGTTTTCCTCTGAGAGATCGCTCTCCGGGGGCCGATCCTCCCCTACGTTGTGCATGGGACTCCTTTTATATGTTCAAGGGGTCTCCAACAGGTGGCAACGTAGGTAAGGGCAAAAATGGAAATATGCTGCGGTAGGTACAGCTACCTACACAGTGTATCATACCTAACCCTGACGGCAGGGGACAAAGGCATTAAATGCCTATCTACGTCGCCCGGACGATGCAGAAAAGGGACCGTCAGGGGCGCCACCGCTTGCCACGATGGCGATGTTGTCAGCGCTGCATGCCACAGTGTACCCCTGGCTGCACAGCCTCCCGCCACGTACGCCAGGAAGGGTCCCGGAGCGACACGTAGGTGGGTGAGCTGGAGCGTAGGTACAGAGTGGTTGCCCGCCGTGGCAAGTGCCTTGCCGCGGCCGTTGTCTTGCCGCGTCTGGGAGCTTGTCGCTCGCCGAGTCCTGCCGGGATGCGTGGCGCGTCGCGGCAAGTTCTTCGAGATGCTCTGGTTGGCCTTCCCGGCAAGCTCCTCTTGCCGGGGTCTTGTGCCTCGAGCGGCCTTCCCGGCAAGCTCCTCTTGCCGGGGACTTGTCTCCTTGGCTTAAATACTTTGTTCTTGAATGGCTCCAAAGGAACCATAGAGGGCCTTGGTGGTTACCCGGCAGGCCTTGCCGCGGGGTGCTGCGACTCCCGTGCACAAGTTCGGGATACTAGGGTACCCCTACTTTAGTACACCGACAGGAGCCCCCGGGCCTGGGCCACACACGGTGTCGAGCGCTGTTGGGCCAGGCCCAAAACAGGGCACGGGCACGCGCGGCCTGGGTTATGTCGCACCTTGCTCCGTATCCACCGCGCCCTCCCCGAACGGCACGCGTCGATTGCGGCATCGTGGGAGAGGTCGTGGGTGGTTCCTTTATTCAGAAAGGCGAAACGTCCGCCCCCTCCCTCCTTATAAGCAGGGGGAACAGGGGCAGTTCGCCCATCTGCCCGTTGCTATTCCTTCCTCGAGAATCTCCGCCACTCCCCTTCTTCCCAAAGCCGAAGGAGAGTAGCGCCCCGCCCCCATCGCCACCAGCACCACCAATGTCGCCGTCCTCACTCTCCATTCCCGCCATGGCTCCGAAAGCCGAGAAGGCGAAGTCGGCCGAGGCGCAGCGGCTCGCGGCGCTGCGGAAGGAGCGGGCAATCTTCCCTCCGAGGCTTGAGGCGGCGGAGCTGAAGGAGGACTTCTACCTCTTCTGGTCGACGGGGACACGAGCGCATCCGCGCGCGAAGGTACTCCCAGCCACTGCTTGGGATAAGTATCCCACTGGGTATCCCTTCTTTGCCTTGTTCTTCTACTGCGGGCTCTGCCCGCCCTTCTCAGTATTCTTTTGCGAGGTCATGAACACCTACGGGCTCCACCTTCTTGATTTCACCCCCAATGTTGTCCTGACCATGGCAGTTTTCGCACATCTCTGCGAAAACTTTGTCGGGATCCATCCAAACGTAGCTCTTTTCCGCCATTTCTTTTCGCCTCGGGTTGAGAAAGGAGAGCCTCTATCCGGCGGAATCGCCTGGATCTCGAAAGCTGGCAAGAAGGATGCCTATCTGGAGGGAGAGCTCCGCAGCAAGTGAGAGGAGTGGAGGGCGGACTGGTGTCTGATCGTTGAGGAGAACCCGCAGCCGTTTACTGCTCTGCGCGAAACCCCAGTAGTGCGCGGCAGTGATTGGAGTAGCCTGGCCCCGAAAGATGACAGACTAAGGATCGCCGTCACCCGGATCCTACGCCTCAGGCTTGCCGGGCTTACTGTAGGAGCGGTTGGCGCAGATTTCCTCCGTCGCCGCATCGCCCCCCTGCAGGAGAGGGGGAGACCCGCCTGGGAGTTTCAGAATGCGGCGGATATCATGAGGTTGCGGTCGGGCCTCAACTTCAACTTCACTGTCCTGGAGCTCAATGCGATGCTCCAGGAACTGTTCAAGCACGACCCACAGCATCCCGAAGTGTTCTGGTTGCCGAGGGGCGTCGTCCCGCTGTGCAACAACTCCGCGCTCGACCGTATCCGTGCAATAATGCCGCTGTGCGACTCGCATGGAATTGATCCAGCCTAGATAGAGCCTGCGGATGATGTCGTGCGGGCATTCTTCGACAACTTGATAGAAGTGCCGGTCGACGCCGATGAGAAAAAAGGCCTCACCCGGGACACCACCTACGATGAGCTCAAGCGCATCGCCACCAGGATGGAAGAGGCGGCGGCAGCTGCCGCTGCGGGCGAGTTTGGGTTCACCGTGGAGGAGGCAGAGGCAGCAGAGGCGGCAAGCCTTGCTGACCGAGAGGAGCTTGCCGACGAGAAGAGGTCCACCGAGCACGACGTCGTGCCGAGCGGGCCCGCCGAGGACACGAGCGGCTCGCTGGAGATCGGCTCCTCTTCCTCTTCGTCTTCGGACAGCTTGCCGCAAGCAGAGCCCCTGACTCCACGAGCAGAGCCCCGGGCTCCATCAAGAAGGCGTCTTCGCAAGGCCGGGGACGTAGCGGAGCGGCGGGCGAGTCAACCCCCGCCGCGCCGCACGACACGCTCCACCGCGGCAAGTTCTGTTGCTGCGGAAACACCTCACGCTGCAGCGACAACTGGGGCGGGGTCCTCTCGGCCTGCCGCTCTAGCTCCCGCCAAGCGGCCAAGGGATCCTACTCCTTCGCCTCCTCGCGCCGGAGGTGGGCCAGGCTTTGACTTCTCCGCGCTCAGCTCTGACGAGGAAGGAGAAGAGTAAGATTATTGTTGTACTTGAATGTCTTCAATACTTGCCGTCTTGTCTTGTATCTCATTTGCTTTACTCTGAACTTATTCCTTTTTAGGACGCTGGCCCAGAGAATGGCAAAGAGAGCCAAGGTCCCGGTGATTGTCATCGAGGATGATCCCACCGTGGCAGCAGGGGGTGCGCTCGAGACAAACTTGCCGGACCCGACGGCCGTTCTTCAGAGCAGCCCCCAGCGTAAGTATATGGTTTACTCCCAGCTGTTAGGCGCGCATGGATACTCTTTGCTTGCTGATATCTGACCGTTGGCTTGTGTAGGAGCAGAGCAGCTCCACCAGGAGCGCCCGGAGGCCACCCCTAACGTGCCACCTGCTTCGACTACGTCGCCAAGGGAGAGTTCTCCAGCAAGGGAGAATCCCCCGACAAGGGAGAGCTCCCCGGCAAGGGAGAAGTCTCCGACGAGGGGGGGCTCCCCGGCAGGGGAGAAGTATTCGGCAAGGGACAGTACCAGTGACCCCCGGCAGCAGAGATCCCAACTGCCGAGCCTGGTACAGGTACTCCTTGCTTCTAAACTTCCCTTGGGTTCTTCTTTTTTTGGATATTTGCTTGACTTTTCTTCCTTTTACGGTCGTCAGATCCATCCACTATGGAGCCGATGGAGACCGAGGTTGTTGTTGATGACGCCGCTGCCACCGAAGAAACGGCCGGCACTGATGATCCCGCCGGTGAAGAGGCCGCCAAGGCTGCCGCCGCAGCAGCTGACGAGGGGTCCGGCGATCGTACTGACGACCCTGCGGCCGCAGGAGCGACAGGCGCTACACCGACCGCCGATCCTCCCGCCGCTGCCGCAGCGTCAGGCTCCGAAGAACCCCAGCCAGGCGTCTACTTGAAGGCTGGCGCTGGCATCTTCATCAACCTCCCCTGGGCGTCAACGTCCAGGGCGCCAGTCGAAGGAGAAAGCTTTGACGTGGAGGTGCTTGCCTCCGCTGGGCTGACACTGGTCGACGCACCAAGCAGCAGCAGCGACGAGCCCGAAGAGGAGTGACTGCTGCGGAAGCTGGTGTCGCTCTACCGCGCCCGCCAGGCCAAACTGGAGTCCCGTGAATCGCTTGTCGCGAAGGCTGGGGTGGACGTGGAGAAGCGCGCGGAGGAGCTCCGAGGCCTCAACCAGGCAGCTCTCCAGTCGCTGGCGGCAGAGCGGGTGCAGCTCGACGAGGCGCAGAAGGCTTTCATCCTTGAGAAGGCAGAGGTTGCAGAGCAACAGCGGCTTGCCGCCGAGGAGTTATCTGCGCGGGACGGTGAGTTGGTGCAGCTGAAGGCCAGCCTGGACAGCCACGAAGAGGAGCTAGCTGTGCGCGAGCAAGCACTCAGCAGAGCCCTCAAGGAAGCAAAGGACGCTACCGCAGCCACCGAGGCCGCCAAGAAGGAGCTGGAGGCTAAAGTGGCGCAGCTGGAGACTGATCTCAAGGCGAGCAGTGAAGAGCTTGCCGCGCTCAAGCATGAGCGCGAGAAGGACGCCTACACCTTTGGCGAACTGCAGGGTCATCTCGCCGAGAAGGTCAAGGAGCTTGATGCCGCCAAGGACTCCAAGGTTGATCTTGAGCTGAAGCTGGCTGCTTTGACCAAGACGCTGGACGGTGCCAGGGAGCAGGAGGCGGCCTTGAAGAAGGAGATCAAGGCCGACAAGGCGCTGCTGGAGAGCATCGCCGCCACCCAGAACGATTTCAGGGGAACTGTGGAGCGGTGGACGGAGGGCCTTGTGAATGCTGCCGCAGACATCGACAAGGAGTTGGCGCTGCTGGGGGTGAAGGATCTTGGGTATTCCTCTGACAGGAGCCTCCCATCCAGCGGCAAGCTCACCTTGTTCTTCAAAGGCGTGGCGACGGCCCTCCAGCAACCCCGGGAGAGGATCCCAAAGCAGCTGGCCGACGAGTCGCATGAGATCTGCGTGGGAGCTCTCAAAAAGGTGCTGATGAAGGTGGCCTTCCGCAACCCGGGCCTCCGCCTCACTAACATCCTCAGGTCCCTGCCGCCGGAAGCTGATCTGGAGGAGCTCGAGACCCTCGTCGCACCCATTGTGGACAAGGTGAGCGGGATCAAGAGGGTTGAGGGCGACCGCACGGACTAGGCCGCCTATTTTCTTCTTTTCTTGTCGTCGCTGGTCATGTTATGAAAACAGTCTATTAGAGCCGCGAAAAGCTATCTTGTAATATAACTCTGTTTCAGGTCATGATTTGCAATGCTACTTCCTTTACTCGATTCCTTCCTTTGTATGTTTTTGCCCTACGCTTTTAGGGAACCTGCCGGCGTAGGCACCTTTGCTGCGACCGCTGAGTGCGGGACGTCAGCAGCCTGCTGGTGGTGCCGTTACCGACAAGAAACCTTGTCGCGACTAGTCGCAGCTCGCTTAAGTTGTTGAGTGAACTCGAAACAAAGTAAGGGCGCGACTCTAGTCGCAGCACACTTAAACTGTTGAGCGAACTCGAAACAAAGTAAGGGCGCAACTAGCCACGAGCTGGTCCCTCCGCGCACAGGTTTTCCATACAAAGCATGGTCGTTCAAGGAAAGTAACTTAAAATTAAAAAATATGATTGCTCAAACTTTGGCACTTAGCTTTTCTGTCGTTTGCTTCCCGGCAAGGCGAATTTTTTCCTGAACGACGCCGGGTCCATACCATTATCTTCCCCTCCCCCCCCCCCCCCCCCGGTCAACTTGTGGGCGAAGGGTCCTTAATTTCCTTGAAAGATAAAAGAAAGAAAGTAGAGAAAATAATGATATGGCGCCTTATGGCTCGTTATTGCTTACCGAGGGTGCTGGCTGCACAAAGTGCCAGATAATTCATGCAGAAAGGCATGAAATTGACAAGGTGTGCGGAGCACGTGAGTTTTATTTATGCACAGGATCTGCGCCTGGCTTTGTATAAAGGATTACATGCACCAGCGGCAAGACTTGTACAAAATGGTGGTTGCCGGACAGGGTCCGACAACCGCGCCTTACGGGTAAAACTTACGAAGATGTTTGATGTTCCAGGAGTTGCTCACCGAAAAGCCATCTTCGGTCTCAAGGCGGACAGCGCCAGGCCTAGTGACTCGTTTCACCCGGTAAGGGCCTTCCCACTTCGGCGTCAACTTGTTGGAATTCTTGGCGGAATGAACACGCCGAAGAACAAGGTCGCCTTCCTCGAGACTTCTGGCTTTAACTTTGCGGCTATGGTAGCGGCGCAAAGCTTGCTGGTATCGAGCAGCTCGTACAGCAGCCTGAAGACGGTCTTCCTCAAGGAGCAACGCGTCATCTTGTCGCAGCTGCTCTTGCTCGAGCTCATCATAAGCGAGCACTCGAGGTGACCCGTATACGAGTTTCGTGGGGATAACTGCCTCTGCTCCATAGACTAGGGCGAAAGGTGTCTGGCCAGTGGCTCGATTTGGCGTCGTCCTGATCGACCAAAGAACCACCGGCAGCTCCTCGATCCAGTTTCTTCCGCACTTGTGCAGCCTGTCGAAAGTCCGGGTCTTGAGTCCACGCAGCACTTCGGCATTTACCCTCTCTGCTTGACCGTTGCTCCTGGGGTGAGCAACAGAAGCGAAGCAGACCTTGGCGCCAAGGTCTTGGACGTACTGCATGAAGGTGCGACTCGTGAATTGTGTACCGTTGTCGGTGATGATCCTGTTAGGGATTCCAAAGCGGCAAACAATCGACCTGAAGAACTTGACTGCTGACTGTGTTGTCACCTTCCTCAGTGGTTCCACTTCCGGCCACTTTGTGAACTTGTCGATTGTGACGTACAAGTACTCAAAGCCCCCGACTGCTCGGGGGAAGGGGCCGAGGATGTCGAGCCCCCAGACCGAAAATGGCCAGGATAAAGGGATCGTCTGGAGAGCTTGAGCTGGCTGGTGTATCTGCTTGGAATGGAACTGGCACGCTTCACACTTGGTTACTTGTGCAGTTGCATCCTGGAGGGCTGTCGGCCAAAAGAAGCCTTGCCGGAAAGCTTTGCCGGCAAGCGCTCTTGCGCCAATGTGGTGACCACAAATGCCTCCGTGTACCTCTGCCAACAGCCTCTGTCCATCTTCCCGGGGAATACACTTCAATTTCACACCGTTGAGCCTTCTTCTGTACAGTGCGTTGTCAACGAACTGGTACATACTAGACTGCCGGGCTACTCTTTCCGCTTCTTCTGGCTCTTCGGGAAGTTCTCCTGACTAGAGGAAACGGACGATCTGCTGGGCCCATGCTGGAGCCTATGGTTCGACAACAAGGACTAAAGGCATATCTGCTGCTGCGGGCACATCCGCTTCTATGGCGGGAACCTGCAGTTCGGCCGGAGCTTGATGATCCCCGGCAAGCTTGCCGGAGCGAAACTTGTCGGGAGCGTCTTCTACAACGAAACAAACCCTGGGGCTTGTCGGAGCAGACTGCTCCTCAGCACTCTTGGCGTTGATCTTGGGGACCTTCTTGGCGGCGGCTTCGGGAAGCTCTGCCAGAAGATAGTTACCAGAAATCAACTTCCTCTTCTTGCTCTGTCCAGTTGATGGCGTCACGGATGGTTGAGTCAGCTTGAGCACAAAGATCCCTGGTTCCACAGGTAACTTAAGTGCCGCGCACTTTGACAGGCCGTCAGCGATGTCGTTCTGAGCTCTTGGAACATGTTCCATCTGTAGGCCGACAAAGCGCTCTTCCAGCTTTCTCACTTCATCAACGTAAGCTTCCATCAACGGACTCTGATAATTCTTGTTCACTTGGCGGACGACAAGCTGTGAGTCACCCCTGACAATGAGTTGCTTGATCCCAAGGTCTGCCGTGATCCTGAGACCGGCGAGCAATCCTTCATACTCCGCAGTATTATTTGTTGCTTGCTCCTTGGGAAAGTGCATCTGGACCACGTACTTGAGGTGCTCTCCGGTGGGTGCGACAAGCAGCACGCCAGCACCGGTGCCTTGCAGCGAGAACGCACCATCAAAGTATATCAGCCACTCTTTGTTTGCTTCCTTGACGGGGATGCTCGTCTCTGGAATTTCTTCGTCTGGTGTTGGCGTCCACTCTGCTATGAATTCTGCCAATGCTCTGCTCTGAATAGTTGAAGTGCTCTCAAACTTGAGGCCAAAGCTTGACAGTTCCAGTGCCCACTCAACAATCCTGCCCGTTGCTTCTGGATTCTACAGTATCCTCTCCAGCGGAAAGCGAGTGACAATTGTGATCTCATGTGCTTGGAAGTAATGGCGCAGCTTTCTCGAGGCCATAAGAAGGCCGAAAAGCAACTTCTGCACACCAGAGTACCTTGACCTAGCCCCCTGCAGAAGGGAACTGACAAAGTAGACTGGGCGCTGCACCATTTTCTTCTTCTGTATCCCTTCGCACATCTGCGCAGATCCATCTTCGTCGGGACTAGAGCTTGTCGGGGAAGCCCCCTGCTTGTCGCTGAATGTGCTTGCCGTGGTCGCTGGCTCATCATCTGCCTCTCTCTCCGCTACTAACGCAGCACTAACCACTTGATTGGTCGCTGCCAGATATAGCAGCAACTTCTCTTGTGGTTTAGGTGCGACAAGTATTGGAGTGGAGGACAGGTATTTCTTCAAGTCCTGCAGCGCAGCCTCCGCTTCCGGAGTCCATTTCATTGGACCTGCCTTTTTCAAGATTTTGAAAAACGGCAGGGCGCGCTCACCAGACTTAGAGATAAACCTGCTGAGAGCCGCCACACAGCCGGCAAGTTTTCGTACATCCTTGACGCGCTTCGGTGCTTCAATCTGCTCAATGGCCTTGATCTTGTCGGGATTGGCTTCAATTCCCCTCTGAGACACGAAGAATCCGAGAAGCTTGCCGGACGGGACTCCAAACACGCACTTCTCAGGGTTGAGCTTGAGGCTGATCTTGCGTAGATTTGCAAAAGTCTCTTCTAGATCTTGAATCAGAGTTGCTTTGTCCCTGCTCTTGACCACTATGTCATCCATGTAGGCTTCCACATTTTTGTGGATTTGCGGCTCAAAAGCAGTATGGACTACCCTTGCGAATGTTGAACCAGCATTCTTCAAACCGAAAGGCATTCGTACGAAACAGTACGTGCCACATGGAGTGATGAACGCGGTTTTCTCCTCATCCTCTTCTGCCATGAAGATCTAATGGTATCCTGAGTATGCGTCAAGAAATGAAAGAAAGTCGCATCCGGCTGTGGAGTCGACAATCTGGTCAATGCGCGGCAAGGGAAATGGGTCTTTGGGACAAGCTTTATTGACATCGGTGAAGTCGATACAAAGCCTCCATTTCCCGTTTGCCTTGCGCACGACTACAGGATTGGCCAACCACGTGGGATGGAGAACTCCTCTGACGAGGCCTGCTGCTTCCAACTTCTTGATCTCTTCGGCGATGAATTCTTGGCGCTCCACTGCTTGTTTCCTGACTCTCTGCTTGACGGGCCGCGCATGAGGACAGACGGCAAGGTGGTGCTCGATTACTTTCCTGGGAACGCCGGGGATGTCAGATGGTTGCCACGCAAACACATCGACATTCGACCGCAGGAAAGCAACGAGCGCGCTTTCCTATTTAGGGTCGAGAGTGGCACTGATGGTGAAGGTACCACCAGTTCCGTCCTCCTTGGCGGACACCTTCTTGGTCGCTGGCAGAGCTGCCATCGTCTTCTTACACTTGTCGGTGGAGCTCGATGGTGCGTCCTCGACAGTAGCGCAGCACTCCGAAGAGGTGCGCTTGCCGGAGTGGGCATCAGAGCTCTTGCCGGACTTGGTCTTCTTCTTCCCCCCGGGAGCTTCAGCGGCAAGTGTCTCGTGATCTGCGGCGGCTGCTGCTTCCCGGTAGATCTTGTCGGCACAGATAAGAGCGTCTTTCTTGTCGCCATGTACAGAGATGACACTTATCGGGCCTGGCATCTTCAGCATGTTGTACGCGTAGTGAGAGGCCGCCATGAACTTGGCGAGCGCTGGACGGCCGAGAATTCCATTGTAAGGCAATGGAAAATCGGCAACGTCAAAAGTGATCCTCTCAGTCCTGAAGTTCAGCTCGCTGCCAAATGTCACCGGCAGCGTGATCTTCCCCTTCGGCTTGCTCCTTCCCGGGTTGATTCCTTGGAACGTGCCGGTCTCTTCGAGCTCGCTGTCAGGGACTTGGAGTCTCCAGAGCACAGCGGAGGAGATCAGGTTCAAGCCGGCCCCGCCGTCAACTAGCATCTTAGTGACCTCGAGGTTGCGGATAGTTGGTGAGACCAACATCGGCAAACACCCGACATCAGTTGTGCGATCAGGGTGGTCCTCAATATCAAAGATGATAGGCGTGCTGGACCATTTCAGAAGCTTGCGTGACTCAACGGGTGGTTCTGCTGCATTGACTTCCCGCACCCACTGCTTGAGTTGGCGGTGTGAAGTATGCAGAGAAGCACCGCCGTCAACGCACAAAACTTCTGTGGCTTTCTGGAACTCCTGCTCGCTGGTCTCGGCGTCATCCATGTCTTCGTCGTCGTCGTCATCTTTGTTGGAAATATGCCCTAGAGGCAATAATAAATAAGTTATTATTATATTTCCTTGTTCACGATAATCGTTTATTATCCATGCTATAATTGTATTGATAGGAAACTCAGATACATGTGTGGATACATAGACAACACCATGTCCCTAGTAAGCATCTAGTTGACTAGCTCGTTGATCAATAGATGGTTACGGTTTCCTAACCATGGACATTGGATGTCGTTGATAACGGGATCACATCATTAGGAGAATGATGTGATGGACAAGACCCAATCCTAAGCTTAGCACAAGATCATGTAGTTCGTATGCTAAAGCTTTTCTAATGTCAAGTATCATTTCCTTAGACCATGAGATTGTGCAACTCCCGGATACCGTAGGAATACTTTGGGTGTGCCAAACGTCACAACGTAACTGGGTGGCCATAAAGGTACACTACAGGTATCTCCGAAAGTGTCTGTTGGGTTGGCACGAATCGAGACTGGGATTTGTCACTCCGTGTGACGGAGAGGTATCTCTGGGCCCACTCGGTAGGACATCATCATAATGTGCACAATGTGATCAAGGAGTTGATCACGGGATGATGTGTTGCGGAACGAGTAAAAGAGACTTGTCGGTAACGAGATAGAGCAAGGTATTGGGATACCGATGATCGAATCTCGGGCAAGTATCGTACCGATAGACAAAGGGAATTGTATACGGGATTGATTAAGTCCTTGACATCGTGGTTCATCCGATGAAATCATCGTGGAACGTGTGGGAGCCAACATGGGTATCCAGATCCCGCTGTTGGTTATTGACCGGAGAACGTCTCGGTCATGTCTGCATGTCTCCCGAACCCGTAGGGTCTACACACTTAAGGTTCGATGACGCTAGGGTTATAAAGGAAGCTTGTATGTGGTTACCGAATGTTGTTCGGAGTCCCGGATGAGATCCCGGACGTCACGAGGAGTTCCGGAATGGTCCGGAGGTAAAGATTTATATATGGGAAGTCCTGTTTTGGTCACCGAAAGAGTTTCGGGTTTTATCGGTAACGTACCGGGACCACCGGAGGTGTCCGGAGGTCCACCAAGTGGGGCCACAAGCCCCGGAGGGCCGCATGGGCCAAGTGTGGGAGGGGACCAGCCCCAGGTGGGCTGGTGCGCCCCCCCACAAGGGCCCAAGGCGCAAGGGAGAGGAAAAGGGGGCAAACCCTAGGGCAGATGGGCCCTGAGGCCCATCCTGGTGCGCCTCCCTCTCCCCCTCCCCCTTGGCCGCCTCCCTTAGATGGGATCTGGGCTGGCCGCCACCCCTAGGGGTGGAAACCCTAAAGGGGGGCGCAGCCCCTCCCCTTCCCTATATATATTGAGGCATTAGGGCTGCCCACAACACGCGATTCAATCTCTCTTGGCACAGCCCTGCTTCTCTCCCTCCTCCTCTCCCGCGGTGCTTGGCGAAGCCCTGCAGGATTGCCACGCTCCTCCAGCACCACCACGCCGTTGTGCTGCTGCTGGATGGAGTCTTCCTCAACCTCTCCCTCTCTCCTTGCTGGATCAAGGCATGGGAGACGTCACTGGGCTGTACGTGTGTTGAACGCGGAGGTGCCGTCCGTTCGGCACTTGGTCATCGGTGATTTGGATCACGGCGAGTACGACTCCATCAACCCCGTTCACTTGAACGCTTCCGCTTAGCGATCTACAAGGGTATGTAGATGCACTCTCTTTCCCCTCGTTGCTGATCTCTCCATAGATAGATCTTGGTGATACGTAGGAAAATTTTGAATTTCTGCTACGTACCCCTACAGTGGCATCATGAGCCAGGTTTACTGCGTAGATTCTATGCACGAGTAGAACACAAAGTAGTTGTGGGCGTTGATTTTGTTCAATATGCTTACCATTACTAGTCCAATCTTGTTTCGACGGCATTGTGGGATGAAGCGGCCCGGACCAACCTTACACGTACGCTTACGTGAGACCGGTTCCACCGACTGACATGCACTAGTTGCATAAGGTGGCTGGCGGGTGTCTGTCTCTCCCACTTTAGTCGGAACGGATTCGATGAAAAGGGTCCTTATGAAGGGTAAATAGCAATTGGCATATCACGTTGTGGTTTTGCGTAGGTAAGAAACGTTCTTGCTAGAAACCCATAGCAGCCACGTAAAACATGCAAACAACAATTAGAGGACGTCTAACTTGTTTTTGCAGGGTATGCTATGTGATGTGATATGGCCAAAGGATGTGATGTATGATATATGTGATGTATGAGATGATCATGTTCTTGTAATAGGAATCACGACTTGCATGTCGATGAGTATGACAACCGGCAGGAGCCATAGGAGTTGTCTTTAATTTATTTATGACCTGCGTGTCAACATAAACGTCATGTAATTAATTTACTTTATTGCTAACCGTTAGCCATAGTAGTAGAAGTAATAGTTGGCGAGACAACTTCATGAAGACACGATGATGGAGATCATGATGATGGAGATCATGGTGTCATGCCGGTGACGATGATGATCATGGAGCCCCGAAGATGGGGATCAAAAGGAGCAAAGTGATGATGGCCATATCATGCCACTATTTGATTGCATGTGATGTTTATCATATTATTACATCTTATTTGCTTAGAACAACAGTAGTAAATAAGATGATCCCTCATTAAAATTTCAAGAAGTGTTCTCCCCTAACTGTGCACCGTTGCTAAAGTTCGTCGTTTCGAAGCACCACGTGATGATCGGGTGTGATAGATCCTTACGTTCACATACAACGGGTGTAAGACAGTTTTACACATGCAAAACACTTAGGGTTAACTTGACGAGCCTAGCATGTACAGACATGGCCTCGGAACACAGAGACCGAAAGGTCGAGCATGAGTCGTATGGTAGATACGATCAACATGAAGATGTTCACCGATGATGACTAGTCCGTCTCACGTGATGATCGGACACGGCCTAGTTGACTCGGATCATGTGATCACTTAGATGACTAGAGGGATGTCTATCTGAGTGGGAGTTCATAAGATGAACTTGTTTATCCTGAACATAGTCAAAAGAACTTCGCAAATTATGTCATAGCTTTAGTTCTACTGTGTTAGATACGTTCCCAGAGAAAATATAGTTGAAAGTTGACAGTAGCAATTATGCGGACAGTAAAAGGCTTATGTCCTTAATGCACCGCTCACTATGCCGAACCTCAAACGTTGTTTGTGGATGTTGCGAACATCGGACATACACGTTTAGATAACTACGTGATAGTTCAGTTAAACGGTTTAGAGTTGAGGCACCAAAGACGTTTTTTGAAATGTCGCGGAACATGTGAGATGTTTCGAGGGCTGAAATTGGGATTTCACGCTCGTGCCCACGTCAAGAGGTATAAGACCTCCGACGATTTTCTTAGCCTGCATACTAAGGGAGAAAAGCTCAATCGTTGAGCTTGTACTCAGATTGTCTGGGTACGACGATCACTTAAATCGAGTGGGAATTATCTTCCAGATGAGATAGTGATAGTTCTCCAAAGTCACTGCCACCAAGCCACTAGAGCTTCGTGATGAACTATAACATATCAGGGATAGATATGATGATCCTTGAAATATTCGCGATGTTTGACACCGCGAAAGTAGAAATCAAGAAGGAGCATCAATTGTTGATGGTTAGTGAAACCACTAGTTTCAAGAAGGGCAAGGGCAAGAAGGGATACTTCATGAAATGGCAAATCAGCTGTGGAGAAACCCAAGATTGAACCCAAACCTGAGACTAAGTGCTTCTGTAATGAGGGGAACAGCTACTGGAGCAGAATTACCCTAAATACTTGGTAGATGAGAAGGCTGTCGATGGAAGTATATTGGATATACATTATGTGAATGTGTACTTTACTAGTACTCCTAGTAGCATCAGGGTATTAGATACCGGTTCGGTTGCTAAGTGTTAGTAACTCGAAATAAAAGCTACGGAATAAACGGAGACTAGCTAAAGGTGAGTTGACGAGATGTGTTGGAAGTGCTTCCAAGGTTGATGTGATCAAACATCACACGCTCCCTCTACCATCGAGATTGGTGTTTGGTATTTGCGTTGAGCATAGACATGATTGGATTATGTCTATCGCAATACGGTTATTCATTTAAGGAGAATAATGGTTACTCTACTCATTTGAATAATACCTTCAATGGTCTTGCACCTAAAATGAATGGTTTATTGAATCTCGATCATAGTGATACACATGTTCATGCCAAAAGATATAAGATAGTAATGATAGTACCACCTACTTGTGGCACTGCCATGTAAGTCATATTGGTATAAAACGCATAAAGAAGCTCCATGTTGATGGATCTTTGAACTCACTCATTTCTGAAAAGATTGAGACGTGTGAACCATGTCTATTGGTATATACGCATGAAGAAACTCCATGCAGATGGACCGTTTGGACTCACTTGATTTTGAATCGCTTGAGACATGCAGATCATACCACATGGGCAAGATGACTGAAAGCTTCGGTTTCAGTAAAATGGAACAAGAAAGCAACTTATTGGAAGTAACACATTTTGATGTGTGCAGTCCAATGAGTGCTGAGGCACGTAGTGGATATCGTTATGCTCTTACTTCACAGTTGATTTGAGTAGATACTGAGTATATTTACTTGATGAAACACAAAGTCTGAATTATTGAATGGTTCAAGTAATGTCAGAGTGAAGTTGAATATCGTCGTGACAGGAGGATAAAATATCTATGATATGATCTTAGAGATGAATATCTGAGTTGCGAGTTTGGTACACAATTGAGACATTGTGGAAATTGTTTCACGACTAGTACCGCCTGGAACACCATAGTGTGATGATGTGTCCGAACATCATAACTGCACCCTATTGGATATGATGCATACCATGATGTCTCTTATCGAATTACCACTATCGTTCATGGGTTAGGCATTAGAGACAACCACACTCACTTTAAATAGGGCACCACGTAATTCCGATGAGATGACACCGTATGAACTATGGTTTAGAGAAACCTGAGCTGTCATTTCTTAAAAGTTTGGGGCTGCGACGCTTGTATGAAAAAGTTTCAGGCTGATAAGCTCGAACCCAAAGCGGATAACTGCATCTTCATAGGATACCCAAAACAGTTGGGTATACCTCCTGTCTTAGATCCGAAAGCAATAAGGATTGTTTCTCAAAATCGGGTCCTTTCTCGAGGAAAAGTTTCTCTCGAAAGAATTGAGTGGGAGGATGGTGGAGACTTGATGAGGTTATTGAACCATCACTTCAACTAGTGTGTAGCAGGGCACAGGAATTGTTCGTATGGCACCTACACCAATTGAAGTGGAAGCTTATGATAGTGATCATGAGACTTCGGATCAAGTCACTCCCAAACCTCGTAGGATGACAAGGATGCGTACTACTTCAGAGTGGTACGTAATCCTGTCTTGGAAGTCATGTTGCTAGACAACATTGAACCTACAAGCTATGGAGAAGCGATGGTGGGCCCGGATTCCAATGAATGGCTCGAGGCCATAAAAATCCGAGAGAGGATCCATGTATGAAAACAAAGTGTAGACTTTGAAAGAACTACTTGATGGTCGTAAGGCTGTTGGGTACATATGGATTTTAAAAGGAAGACAGACAATGATGGTAAGTGTCACCATTGAGAAAGCTCGACTTGTCGTTAAGGTGTTTCCCGACAAGTTCAAGGAGTTGACTACGATGAGACTTTTCTCACTCGTAGCAATGCTAAGAGTCTGTTGGAATTAGCATGTACTGCATTATTTATAAAACCTTGCAGATGGGATGTCAAAAATTATTGTTTCCTTGTTCTTGAGGAAGGGTTGTATGAGATACAACCAGAAGATTTTGTCGATCCTGAAAGATGTTAACAAGTATGCAAAGCTCCAGCAATCCTTCTAAGGACTGGAGTAAGCATCTCGGAGTTGGAATGTACACTTTGATGAGATGATCAAAGATTTTGGGTTTATACAAAGTTTATGAGAAACTTATATTTCCAAAGAAGTGAGTGGGAGCACTATAGAATTTCTGATGAGTATATGTTGTTGACATATTGATGATCAGAAATAATGTAGAATTTCTGGAAAGCATATAAGGTTATTTGAAAAGTGTTTTTCAATGGAAAACCTGGATTAGGCTACTTAAACATTGAGCATCAAGATCTATAGGGATAGATCAAAACGCTTAATGGTACTTTCAAATGAGCACATACCTTGACATGATCTTGAAGGTGTTCAAGATGGATCAGTCAAAGAAGGAAGTTCTTGCCTGAGTTGTAAGGTACGAAGTTAAGACTTAAAGCTCGACCACGTCAGAACAGACAGAAAGGACGAAGGTCGTCCCCTATGCTTAGACATAGGCTCCATAGTATACTATGCTGTGTACCGCACCTGACATGTGCCTTGCCACATGTCTGGCTATAGGGTACAAAGGTGATCTAGGAGTAGATCACCAGATAGCGGTCAAGATTATCCTTAGAGGAATAAGGATATGTTTCTCGGTTATGGAGGTGATAAAGAGTTCGACATAAAGAGTTATGTCGATGCAAGATTAACACCTATCCGGATAGCTCTGAGTAGAGATACCGGATACGTATAATGGAGCAACATTTTAGAATAGCTCCAGGTAGAACAGTTATTTGAAATGACTCCATATATAGCGTAGAGATTTGCGAAGTACATACGGATCAGAGTGTTGCAGACCCGTTGACTACAACCTCTCTCACAAGCATAACATGATCAAACCCAGAACTCTTGGGTGTTAGTCACATAGGGATGTGACCTTGAGTGTTAATCACATATCGATGTGAACTAGATTATTGACTCTAGTGCAAGTGGGAGACTGTTGGAAATATGCCCTAGAGGCAATAATAAATAAGTTATTATTATATTTCCTTGTTCACGATAATCGTTTATTATCCATGCTATAATTGTATTGATAGGAAACTCAGATACATGTGTGGATACATAGACAACACCATGTCCCTAGTAAGACTCTAGTTGACTAGCTCGTTGATCAATAGATGGTTACGGTTTCCTAACCATGGACATTGGATGTCGTTGATAACGGGATCACATCATTAGGAGAATGATGTGATGGACAAGACCCAATCCTAAGCTTAGCACAAGATCATGTAGTTCGTATGCTAAAGCTTTTCTAATGTCAAGTATCATTTCCTTAGACCATGAGATTGTGCAACTCCCGGATACCGTAGGAATACTTTGGGTGTGCCAAACGTCACAACGTAACTAGGTGGCCATAAAGGTACACTACAGGTATCTCCGAAAGTGTCTGTTGGGTTGGCACGAATCGAGACTGGGATTTGTCACTCCGTGTGACGGAGAGGTATCTCTGGGCCCACTCGGTAGGACATCATCATAATGTGCACAATGTGATCAAGGAGTTGATCACGGGATGATGTGTTGCGGAACGAGTAAAAGAGACTTGCCGGTAACGAGATAGAGCAAGGTATTGGGATACCGATGATCGAATCTCGGGCAAGTATCGTACCGATAGACAAAGGGAATTGTATACGGGATTGATTAAGTCCTTGACATCGTGGTTCATCCGATGAAATCATCGTGGAACGTGTGGGAGCCAACATGGGTATCCAGATCCGCTGTTGGTTATTGACCGGAGAACGTCTCGGTCATGTCTGCATGTCTCCCGAACCCGTAGGGTCTACACACTTAAGGTTCGATGACGCTAGGGTTATAAAGGAAGCTTGTATGTGGTTACCGAATGTTGTTCGGAGTCCCGGATGAGATCCCGGACGTCACGAGGAGTTCCGGAATGGTCTGGAGGTAAAGATTTATATATGGGAAGTCCTGTTTTGGTCACCGAAAGAGTTTCGGGTTTTATCGGTAACGTACCGGGACCACCGGAGGTGTCCGGAGGTCCACCAAGTGGGGCCACAAGCCCCGGAGGGCTGCATGGGCCAAGTGTGGGAGGGGACCAGCCCCAGGTGGGCTGGTGCGCCCCCCCACAAGGGCCCAAGGCGCAAGGGAGAGGAAAAGGGGGCAAACCCTAGGGCAGATGGGCCCTGAGGCCCATCCTGGTGCGCCTCCCTCTCCCCCTCCCCCTTGGCCGCCTCCCTTAGATGGGATCTGGGCTGGCCGCCACCCCTAGGGGTGGAAACCCTAAAGGGGGGCGCAGCCCCTCCCCTTCCCTATATATATTGAGGCATTAGGGCTGCCCACAACACGCGATTCAATCTCTCTTGGCACAGCCCTGCTTCTCTCCCTCCTCCTCTCCCGCGGTGCTTGGCGAAGCCCTGCAGGATTGCCACGCTCCTCCAGCACCACCACGCCGTTGTGCTGCTGCTGGATGGAGTCTTCCTCAACCTCTCCCTCTCTCCTTGCTGGATCAAGGCATGGGAGACGTCACCGGGCTGTACGTGTGTTGAACGCGGAGGTGCCGTCCGTTCGGCACTTGGTCATCGGTGATTTGGATCACGGCGAGTACGACTCCATCAACCCCGTTCACTTGAACGCTTCCGCTTAGCGATCTACAAGGGTATGTAGATGCACTCTCTTTCCCCTCGTTGCTGGTCTCTCCATAGATAGATCTTGGTGATACGTAGGAAAATTTTGAATTTCTGCTACGTACCCCTACAATCTTCATCCTTGTCGCGGCCGCGGGGAGGTCTGTCGCCTTGCCGCTGCTTGGCGTTGCCGCGGCGTCCCCCCCGGCCGGTGCGCTTCGTACCGGATCCTCCAGCACCTCCTTGGGCCTTCTCCTTGTCGCGTCACTCGTATTCGGCCTTTTGCAGCTCAACGAGCTACTCGACCTTCTTGCAGCTCTGGAGGTCATGGCCTTTGGTGCGGTGAATCTTGCAGTACTGCTTGTTGGTGCCGTCCTGCTTGTCGGCGGCCGCCACAGCCTGGCAGTTGGCGCATGCGGCAACCTCCTTGCCGGAGCTACCAGTCTTGGCTGTCTTGGCGCCACCTTCGTTGCCGGACTGCTCGACAGCTAGCACATCTTTGCCTTTCCTCTTCCTGTTGTTCGCCGCCGGTTTTTGCTTGCCGGAGCGGCATCATCGCTGTCAGATCCTCCTGTTCATGTATTTTCTCCGGGGAGTTTCCTCCCTTCCTCAGCGCGTGCACATCTGTCGGCCAGGGCATACAGCTCACTGACGTCTCTGATCTTGCACATCGCCATCTCCTCCCGCATCATGCGGTTACGCACGTTCTGGTGGAACGCATGATGACCGCGGCAGGGTGGACGTCTGGGATGTTATGTTGCACTTGGCTGAATCTCTGGATGTACTTGCGCAGGGGCTCTCCTTCCTTCTGGGCAAGCAGGTGAAGATCACTCTCCTGGCCATGAGGTTTCTGGCCGCCTGTAAAGGCGCCGACAAACTGATGGCATAGGTCTACCCAGGAAGATATGGAGTTTTCCGGCAAGTGCATCAGCCAGGACCTGACGTTGGGCTTGAGCACCAGAGGGAAGTAGTTGGCAAGGATCTTCTCGTCTCGCCCCCTGGCAGCCTGCACCGCAATGGTGTAGATGCTGAGGAACTCCGACGGATGCAGCCTGCCGTCGTACTTTTCTGGTACGTCTGGCTTGAAATTCTTCGTGCTGGGCCACTGGACTTGCCGCAGCTCACGAGTAAACAAAGGGCAACCTACCGCGTACGGCAGGTCGCCTGGTTCCCCTGGCGCTTGCATGTCGACAGCGGGGCCAGTGCGTCGGTCTGATTGACGCCGCGTTTCTCTTCGGCGCTCGATGCGGGTACGAGCGTCTTCTTGCTGCCGTTCGTGAAGAACGTGGCGCTGATCGCGATGAGTTCGCGGATCTGATGAAGCAGTGGAGTCGCTGTCGTGGCGGACCCGGCGAGTCGGCGATCTTGGCCTTCGGGGCGGATAGTGCACGGTGGTTGCACCCCCACCGGTTTTGTCGCCATCGGCTCGCACCTGGCTGGCCTGCCGCGGCTGCGATGTGGTCGCCGGCCGTGGAGTGTCGCCGTTGGCGAAGCCGATGAGACTCTGAATGGTGGCCCTCCAGTCGTCGATCTTGTCTGGCGTTGGAGGGAAGTCTAGGAGCAGTTGAGCTCGTGCCAAAGCTTCTGCTGGAGTGGCGGGTAGCGGTGGCGAACGGTGCGAGGAGCGGGATATGCTCGGACTTCCAACGATGTTAGAAGGAGCAGTATTCCGTCCAGGAGACTGTGCCTCGCTCGCGCCAGCACGTTGGCGTGCATGTTGGCCTTGAGCATCTCGGGATCCGCCAGCTCGATTTGGGTCCAGCGAGCGTATGGTACCGTGAGTACCACGACGCTGCCGGTCCTGCGCCTCTTGAGAGGGGCGCGGTGCGTCTACGGACGCCCGGTCGTCGTGGGAGCCGGCTACGCCCCCGACGGGCAGCGCAGCCTTGTCCTTGGACTTGGTGGCACCGTGGGCTCCCTCGTCGACGCCCGTTCTACCGCCGGCGTCTTCCCCACCGGCCGTTTGCTCCGGCGGCGGTGGATTCGACGCGGACGGCGTAGCCGCCTCCGAAGCCTTCTTCTTCGGCGGCATGTCGATGAAGTCGATGAAGATTTAGCTTGCGTGAACGCCGGATCAGGTTCACACAACCTCGACGCCCCCTACCTGGCGTGCCAAAGATGCCAGGGTTTTCTGGCTCCTCGAGCACCTATGGGGACGGAGCCCCTTCTCGGTTCGGCGGGGGGCGGAGGTCGCGTGAAGAGCGGATCGAGGCGAAGCACACGGGGTTTTTTTACCCAGCTTCGGAGCTCTCCGGAGAGATAATACTCCTACTGCTGCTTTGTGGATTGTATTGAGTTCCTGCTCGGGACCGCTGAGTGCTACAGTACACTCAAGCAGCTAACGAGACCGAGCGTTCTTCTGTTTTCCTCTGAGAGATCGCTCTCCGGGGGCCGATCATTCCCTACGTTGTGCATGGGCCTCCTTTTATATGTTCAAGGGGTCTCCAACAGGTGGCAACGTAGGTAAGGGCAAAAATGGAAATATGCTGCGGTAGGTACAGCTACCTACACAGTGTATCATACCTAACCCTGACGGCAGGGGACAAAGGCATTAAATGCCTATCTACGTCGCCCAGACGGTGCATAAAAGGGACCGTCAGGGGCTCCACCGCTTGCCACGATGGCAATCTTGTCAGCGCTGCATGCCACAGTGTACCCCTGGCTGCATAGCCTCCCGCCACGTAGGCCAGGAAGGGTCCCGGAGTGACACGTAGGTGGGTGAGCTGGAGCGCAGGTACAGAGTGGTTGCCCGCCGTGGCAAGTGCCTTGCCGCGGCCGTTGTCTTGCCGCGTCTAGGAGCTTGTCGCTCGTCGAGTCCTGCCGGGATGCGTGGCGCGTCGCGGCAAGTTCTTTGAGATGCTCTGGTTGGCCTTCCCGACAAGCTCCTCTTGCCGGGGTCTTGTGCCTCGAGCGGCCTTCCCGGCAAGCTCCTCTTGCCGGGGACTTGTCTCCTTGGCTTAAATACTTTGTTCTTGAATGGCTCCAAAGGAACCATAGAGGGCCTTGGTGGTTACCCGGCAGGCCTTGCCGCGGGGTGCTGCGACTGCCCGTGCACAAGTTCGAGATACTAGGGTACCCCTACTTTAGTACACCGACATAGGGGGTGTCCGGATGGCCGGACTATACCTTCAGCCGGACTCCTGGACTATGAAGATACAAGATTGAAGACTTTGTCCCGTGTCCGGATGGGACTTTCCTTGGCGCGGAAGGCAATCTTGGCGATGCGGATATTTAGATCTCCTACCATTGTAACCGACTTTGTGTAACCCTAACCCTATCCGGTGTCTATATATAAACTGGAGGGTTTTAGTCCGTAGGACAACAACTCCAACATACAACAATCATACCATAGGCTAGCTTCTAGGGTTTAGCCTCCTTGATCTCGTGGTAGATCTACTCTTGTACTACCCATATCATCAATATTAATCAAGCAGGACGTAGGGTTTTACCTCCATCAAGAGGGACCAAACCTGGGTAAAACTTCGTGTCCCTTGTCTCCTGTTACCATCCGCCTAGACGCATAGTTCAGGACCCCCTACCCGAGATCTGCCGGTTTTGACACCGACATTGGTGCTTTCATTGAGAGTTCCTCTGTGTCGTCACTTTTAGGCCCGATGGCTCCTTTGATCATCAACAACGATGCGGTCCAGGGTGACACTTTTCTCCCCGGACAGATCTTCGTCTTCGGCGGCTTCGCACTACGGGCTAATTCGCTTGGCCATCTGGAGCAGATTGAAAGCTACGCCCCTGGCCATCAGGCCAGGTTTGGAAGTTTGAACTAGACGGCTGACATCCGCGGGGACTTGATCTTCGACGGATTCGAGCCACAGCCAAGCGCGCCGCACTGTTTCGATGGGCATGATCTAGCTCTACCGCCGAACAATGTCCTGGAGGCCACACGCGCGTCGGCTCCGACCCTTAATTCGGAGCCTGCTGCACCGATCGAGGATGAGCGGTTGGACGCCACCTCAAGGGCTGCGATCTCAAAGGCGATCGAGCCGAACACCAGCCCCGCACTCTGCATGGCCCGTGACCTCGAGGAGCCGGATTCCTCTCCGGACTCCGAGCCCCCCCGCGCCCCTGCCGATCGAATCCGATTGGGCGCCGATAATGGAGTTCACCGCCGCGGACATCTTTCAGCACTCGCCCTTCGGCGACATCCAGAATTCGCTAAAATCTCTCTCTTTATCAGGAGAGTCCTGGCCGGACTACGGCCAGCAAGGTTGGGATACGGACGATGAAGAAATTCAAAGCCCACCCACCACCCACTTCGTAGCCACTGTCGATGGTTTAACCGACGTGCTCGACTTCGACTCCGAAGACATCAACGGTATGGACGACGATGCAGGAGACGAACAAGAACCAGCACCTGTAGGGCGCTGGAAGGCCACCTCGTCATATGACATATTATATGGTGGACACTCCAAAAGATGTAGAAGGCGATGGAACAGCGGGGATGACACTTCTAAGAAACATCCCAAGCGCCGACGTCAGCGGCGCCGCTCTAAATCATGCCAAAGCAAAAAGGGTGATTCCGGCACGGGAGATAATACTACTCCGGATAGCGCTGAAGAACACCTCCTCCAACCAGATTCGGCACAGGAGGATGGAGAAGCCAGCCCTCATGAGAGAGCGGCAGACCGAGAGGTTGAGGATGACAATTATATGCCTCCCTCCGAAGACGAGGCAAGCCTCGACGACGATGAATTCGTCGTGCCATCAGATCCCGCCGAACAAGAGTCTTTTAAACGCAGGCTTTTAGCCACGGCAAGCAGCCTCAAGAAAAAGCAGCAACAGCTTAGAGCTGACCAAGATTTGCTAGCTGATAGATGGACGGAAGTCCTTGCGGCCGAAGAGTATGAACTCGAACCCCCTCCAAGCGTTACCCAAAACGCAGGCTGCTACCCCGATTAGAGGAGGAAGCACCTACATCACCAGCGCATGACATGGCCGACCGGCCACCTCGTGGCCATGACAAAGAGGCCTCTAGGCCCTCCACTAAAGCCATGCCCCGACGTTGCTCAAAACATGCTAAGACACGGGAAAACGCGCCAGACCTGCGAGATATACTGGAGGACAAGGCAAGGCAAACAAGATCGATCTACGGATCACGCGGGCGCCCCACGATACGTGACGGTGATCTTCACTCCGGATACAATAAATCCGGCCGGGCTGAACACAATAGACAAAGCTCCTGTGAGCTGCGTCGTGATATAGCCCAGTACAGAGGCGCCGCACACCCACTATGCTTCACAGATGAAGTAATGGATCATAAAATCCCTGAGGGCTTCAAACCCGTAAACATTGAATCATACGATGGCACAACAGATCCTGCGGTATGGATCGAGGACTATCTCCTTCATATCCACATGGCCCGCGGCGATGATCTACACGCCATCAAATACCTCCTGCTCAAACTTAAGGGACCGGCCCGGCATTGGCTTAACAGCTTGCCAGCAGATTCAATCGGTTCTTGGGAGGACCTGGAAGCCGCATTCCTCGACAATTTCCAGGGTACCTATGTGCGACCACCGGACGCCGATGACCTAAGCCACATAATTCAGCAGCCAGAAGAATCGGCCAGGCAATTATGGACGCGGTTCCTAACAAAGAAAAACCAAATAGTCGACTGTCCGGACGCAGAGGCCCTAGCGGCCTTCAAGCATAATATCCGTGACGAGTGGCTCGCCCGGCACCTGGGACAGGAAAAGCCGAAATCTATGGCAGCCCTTACGACACTCATGACCCTCTTTTGTGCGGGAGAAGACAGCTGGCTAGCTCGCAGCAACAACTTAACCAAAAACCTTGGTAATTCGGATACCAAGGACAAAAGCGGCACGTCGCGGCGGAACAAGCAAAAGCGCCGCGTTAACAGCGACAGCAACGAGGATACGGCAGTAAATGCCGGATTCTGAGGCTACAAATCCGGTCAGCGGAAAAAGGCATTCAAAAGAAATACTCAGGGCCCGTCCAGTTTGGACCGAATACTCGACCGCTTGTGCCAGATACACGGCACCCCCGAAAAGCCAGCCAATCACACCAACAGAGATTGTTGGGTGTTCAAGCAGGCAGGCAAGTTAAATGCCGAAAACAGAGACAAGGGGCTGCATAGCAACGATGAGGAGGAGCCCAGGCCGCCGAACAACAGTGGACAGAAGAGTTTTCCCCCACAAGTGCGGACGGTGAACATGATATACGCAACCCACATTCCCAAAAGGGAGCGGAAGCGTGCGTTACGGGACGTATACGCGCTGGAGCCAGTCGCCCCAAAGTTCAACCCGTGGTCCTCCTGCCCGATCACCTTCGATCGAAGGGACCACCCCACTAGCATCCATCATGGAGGGTTCGCCGCATTGGTTCTTGACCCAATCATTGACGGATTTCGTCTCACAAGAGTCCTTATGGACGGCGGCAGCAGCCTGAACCTGCTTTACCAGGATACGGTGCGGAAAATGGGCATAGATCCCTCGAGGATCAAGCCCACCAAAACGACCTTTAAAGGCATCATACCAGGTGTAGAGGCCAACTGTACAGGTTCGGTCACACTTGAAGTGGTCTTCGGATCTCCGGATAACTTCCGAAGCGAGGAGTTAATCTTCGACATAGTCTCGTTCCGCAGTGGCTATCACGCACTGCTCGGGCGAACCGCATTCACAAAGTTCAATGCGGTACCGCATTATGCATACCTCAAGCTCAAGATGCCAGGCCCTCGAGGAGTAATCACGGTCAACGGAAACACCGAACGCTCCCTCCGAACGGAGGAGCACACAGCTGCGCTCGCAGCAGAAGTACAAAGCAGCCTCTCTAGGCAGTTCTCCAGTCCGGCCCTTAAAAAGTCGGACACCGTCAAGCGCGCCCAGAGTAACCTACAACAAGACTGCCTGGCACGTTCCGAGCTAGCATAGCAATGCGGCCCCAACCCTAGCCCTCGATATAGCAAAACCAGTGCCTCGCGTACATAACTACGCTCTTGAAATACCATGGGCACAAGGGAAGGGGCATCATCACGGCACGCCCAAAACACGGCTTAAACCATACTAGGGGCTGCCGGATTCTTTTTTAATTTTCTCTTACATTCAGGACTCCATACTTCGGACGACCTGTCTGGCAATTCAACTGCCGCGCAAACGATGCAAGATCCAGGAAAGCAGACAAGCCATGCCGCATTATGGAACTCCCAGGTGGTCTCTATTACGAGCAGTATACCTGTTTTGAATACAATTCATCGGCCTGCCCCTGGCCAGGACATGTTAAATAGTCCAATTTCTTTTGCTTATCGCACTACTTGTATCGTTCTGCTTTGATAGCAGCCTTTCTATAAACAATGCATAGCTTTTGTCTATTTTCTGCATTACCCTCTTTTTCTATATATGTTTATTAATAACATGTTGCACTCGTACAACGTGGTACGGCAAATATGCCAGGGGCTTCAGTACCCCTTAATATGGTGTGAGAAGACCGAACACTTTCACAAGTGCGGCACCCCAGACTTATAGGGCTATATGCATCGGCTCCGAATCATGATTTGGGTCAATAGTTGGGTTTGCCCGGCTCCTATGTTTTGGTGCCTTACGTTCCGCTATATCGGCTTAGGTAGCACTAGGAGAACTACTGCGATTGTGCCCCAGTTGAGCTTGGCGGAGCACCTCAGTAGAGAAAGCTAAAACTGACTGTCATGATGAGGCGAGAGACCGGTCGCTGTTCGAGAGGTTTTTCGAGTCCTTAAAGACTTATGCCGCTTCAAGCGAGGAACCGGCTTTGTCCGGCCAAGGCGTGGATAGCGCCCCTAATTCGGTCTTCCGAATACTAGGGGCTTCGCCGAAATTTAAAATTATAGAGTTCTATGGCTAAGTGAGAGTGTTCAAGCATTATAGTCCGATTGCCTTGTTCGTTGTGCTGAGCGCCTCCCTCGACGAACCCAATCATGGGAAAAAGAGCGCTCAGGTTTATCCCGAACACCCCAGCACTAGTGGCATGGGGGCTGAAGCCGACGACTGCCATCTCTTAATTTTTGATAAATGGCCGCAAAGAAAGTAATATTTTAAATTCAACAAGCATTGCTTAGCGCATATGAACAAGTTTTCAGCGCACAGGATAACACGAGCGAGTTCATTCAAAAATTACATCCTTGGTACATTCATCCGCCATAAGGCGGGCACCAGCAAGAACATCCTTGTAATAGTTCTCGGGCTTGCGATGCTCCTTCCCCGGCGGCGGCCCGTCCCTCACAAGCTTCTCACCGTCCAGCTTACCCCAGTGCACCTTTGCACGGGCAAGGACCTTGCGAGCACCTTCGATGCAGACGGAGCGCTTGATGACCTCGAGCCTTGGACAGGCCTCCACCAGCTGCCGCACCAGCCCGAAGTAGCTCCCAGGCAGGGCCTCTCCAGGCCATAGCCAAACTATGAAGCCCTTCAGGGCCTGTTCGGCCGCCTTGTGGAGCTCGACCAGCTGCTTCAGCTCGTCGCTCAAGGGCATAGGGTGTCCGGCCTCAGCGTACTGAGACCAGAACACCTTTTCCGTTGAGCTGCCTTCTTCGGCTCGATAGAATGCGGCGGCATCAGATACGCTGCAGGGAAGATCTGCAAATGCCCCTGGAGAACTCCAGATTCGGGTAAGTAACAAGTAGTTTACTTTTATATGTCTGCTTTGCATAAAGAATGCCTTACCCGCCGCTATCTTTTTCACCGCCTCCAACTCTTGGAGGGCCTTCTGGGATTCGGCCTTGGCAGACTCGGCAGTTTTAAGGGCCGTCGCAAGCTCGGACGCTCGCGTCTTCGAGTCAAGCTCCAAACTCTCATGTTTTTTCATGAGAGCCTGAAGCTCTTGCTGCACCTCGCCAATCTAGTCCTCAAGTTTCCCTCGCTCGGTGCGCTCCGTGGCTGCTCTCTTTTCGGCCTCGGATAGCGCCTGCTTGAGGGTCGCCACCTCAGTCGTGGCCCCTACAATAAGCAGTATAATCCTGTTATTTTTGCAATTGCATCTTTTTTGTATATATTTTTTCTATAAGGTATCTCTTACCTTCTTTCTCCTCGAGATGCCGCTTGGCAAGGCCGAGCTCTTGCTCGGTCCGCTCGAGGCCCTTCTTTAGGGCACCCACCTCCGCAGTCAGTGTGACGGTGGCTAGCAGCGAGGCCTGCATACGCATATTGACTCTTTTTTTGTCAGACTCCTGCAAAATTTAATAGATCCTCTATTCGGCTTTTCTTTCCGAACGCCAAACAGAGCATCAGGGGCTACTGTCTATGCAGTAATATTTTTACATATTCTACTTACCTCGAAGCCTGTTAGAAGGCTGGCGCAAGCTTCAGTTAGTCCGCTCTTGGCGGACTGAACCTTCTGGATCACCGTACTCATAATAGTATGGTGCTCCTCGTCGATGGAGGCGCCGTTAAGCACCTCCAGCAGATTGTCCGGCACCTCCGGCTGGACGGAGGCCGCCGGCTCAGAAGGCTTGCTCCTCTTAGAAGGAGTTCGCCTGCCGCGGTCCGGAGCTGTTGAGGATTCCGGCGCGGTGTCCGGCTCAAAGCCGGACTTGGAGCCCTGGGGGGGTCTTGTCCCCTTTACTCCTGGAGTCCGGAAGGTCACCTCGCGGCTCCTCCAGGACCATCTCCTCTTGCCCCGGAGCTTGTCGTGACGCCACTTCGGCGTCGTCCGCAGTGCGGGGGGAGACAGCGGGCAGAACGGAGTTCACGTCCGATGAATCCAGGGAGCCGCTCGACGATTCATCGAGTCCGGCCCGGGGCGGCCTGCATAATTACGTTCGACATTAGGGAAGAGCTATGCAACAACACGGATATTATGAGTTACTCTGGTATCCAAATACTCACGATTTCGCCGGACGCTTGGTCCTGTCCGG
This sequence comes from Aegilops umbellulata, assembly GCA_032464435.1. Taxonomy (NCBI): domain Eukaryota; kingdom Viridiplantae; phylum Streptophyta; class Magnoliopsida; order Poales; family Poaceae; genus Aegilops; species Aegilops umbellulata. Next base: position 258,831,029 of record CP136054.1, on the reverse strand, counting down.
CCACTCCTCTTTGTCCTCGTCGGCGTCGGGGGAGTAGTCCGGTGGAGGGGTCTTCCTCTTCCTGGACCCTTCAGCCTCCCCTGCTGGGGCGGCCTTCCTCTTCTTTCCTCCCCCCGCTGGAGGGGGAGAGGATTCTTCTTCCTCCTCCTCGTCTTCATGGGAGGAGTGCGTCTCGGATTCGTCGGACGAGAATCCGCCACTACCACATGACGGGAACTCTTTCGAGTCCCTGTGGCCTTCTTCTTCTTGGCCTTCTTCTACGGCACCACGTAAGGCGCCGGAGTCAGCAGCTTCGATAAACGAGCGTCTGCTGGGTCTTCGGGCAAAGGAGCCGGACAGTCGATCTGTCCGGACTTCACCTGTCATGCCCGTTAAAGGTAAAGGGGGTTTAGATCCCGCATAGAGTCAAACTATGAGAAACAGATGTCCTGTAAAAGGTAAAAATAACTTACCTCGTCAGCGTGACGCTGCGAGCTGAATCCGCGGTCCTCGGAAGCGGACACGGGAGCCTCAGTGCCTTTGAACAGCACCTTCCAGATGTCTTCGTGCGTCATGTCGAAGAGCCTGCTCAGGGTTGGGTGCTGCACCAAATTGAACTCCCACAGATTGAAGACCCGTTGTTGACACGGGAGGATCCGGCGGACGAGCATAACCTGGACTACATTGACAAGCCTTAGCTGCTTGTTCACCAGGGTTTGGATGCATTATTGTAGTCCGGTCACCTCTTCTTTGTAGTCCCACGATAGGCCCGTCTCTTTCCAGGACGTGAGCCGCGTGGGGGGTCCGGACCGGAACTCAGGGGCTGCGATCCATTCCGGATCGTGCGGCTCGGTGATGTAAAACCACCCTGATTGCCACCCCTTCAGGGTCTCCACAAAGGAGCCCTCGAGCCATAGGACGTTGGCCATCTTGCCCGCCATGGCGCCTCCGCATTCTGCCTGGTTGCCGCGCACCACCTTTGGCTTGACATTGAAGGTCTTGAGCCAGAGGCCGAAATGGGGGCGGATGCAGAGGAAGGCCTCGCACACGACGATAAACGCCGAGATGTTGAGGATGAAGTTCGGGGCCAGATCGTCGAAATCCAGGCCATAGTAGAACATGAGCCCCCGGACAAATGGGTGGAGAGGAAAGCCCAGTCCGCGGAGGAAGTGGGGAAGGAATACAACCCTCTCATGGGGCTCTGGGGTGGGGAGAAGTTCCCCTTTTTGGGGAGCCGGTACGCGATGTCTTTGGACAAGTATCCGGCCTTCCTTAGCTTTTTGACATGGCCCTCCATGACGGAGGAGACCATCCACTTGCCTCCCGCTCCGGACATTGCTGGAGAAGGTTGAGGTGGGAAGTGCGGGCTTGGGCGCTGGAGCTCGAGTGCGCAGAAGATGGATAGGCAAAGGAGGAAGAAGGCGTAGGTAAAAAGGTGGATCCTTATCCCCTTATATGGGCGGATGTCGGATTTCGGGTTCCGGCAGACCCTTGAGGTTCGAACACCGGGGTGCGCGCGGAGATTTCACCTCCTACCTACCTATACCCCACCGCCTCGCTAAGATCTAAGCTATGGAAAGAACAGCACAAGAGACACAGGGTTTATACTGGTTCGGGCCACCATTGTGGTGTAATACCCTACTCCAGTTTGTGGCATGGTGGATTGCCTCTTGGGCTGATGATGATGAACAATACAGGGAAGAACAGCCTCGCGAGGGTCTGTTCTTGGCCGGGGCGACGAACTGCTAGGAGGAGTTCAGTCACCCTTCTCTCTCTCTCTCTCTCTCTCTCTCTCTCTCTCTCTCTCTCTCTCTCTCTCTCTCTCTCTCTCCCCTCTCTCTCTCTCTCTCTCTCTCTGATCTGATTGCTGATCGATCTCCTTGCTCACCGATCGATCCTCTCATTGATCCTTTGATTGATCCTCTGATTGATCCCCCCTCTACCCTGGGGATGGCTAGTTCTATTTATAGGCAAAGGCCCTGGGCCTATTCCCAAATATTGAACGGGAAGGGCGCCAACAATTGGCCATTTTGAAGGGGAACATCTGGTACACTTATCCTGACTAAAGTTGGTCCTCGCCTGCCAAAGGCTCTGGTGGTGACGCTGGCTTGGGCTCCACAATGACTTCCTCCCTGTCGTTGGGCTGGTCTTGGTCTTGTTGCATCGAAACGAGTGCCTTTGCTTGATGCTCTCGCCTGCGCTTGCTCCCTTTGCACGAAAGAGGAAAGGAGGACACTGCGCGGGTTGGCGCCCGCCTGGCGCCCTTGGTCGTCATGGCTTGCGTCACGGGCACCTCATGAGGTACCCCGCCTTGATCTCTCCGCCTCCTCGCGAGCCAGCCTGATGAGGCCGTGCCTGAGGAAGCTCCGTGTCGTCCACCCCGCGAGGCTTGGCCCCTCGCGAGGGTCTTGGGTCTATGTTGATGAAGATGGGCCATACTGGTCCCCCTTTGAGCCACGCCGCAGGCCGCAGGCAGGCAAGTCTGGGGACCCCCATTCCCAGAATGCCGACAGTAGCCCCCGGACCCAAGGCGCGCCTGGACTTGGCCGTGCAGGGAGGCGAAAGGGCAAGGGCGAAACGTCGCGGGCCCTAACAGCCTGCGGCCTTGTGCGCCGCGTGACGGTTGATTGGACGTGGGCGTCTCCACTTCCCCACGATGCCTTGGCAACTGTGCGGATTGGACAAGTCCCTGCATGCAAAGCGGGTCATGATTACCTGCGATCATGGAGGTCGGCAGTTGGCCTTCGCCGGCCATAAGTACGGAACGGCATGCGCCCTTCCAGTCCATCTCTCCTCGCTTCTCCTTCTTCCCGGTCCTTGCTCCATCTTGCTGCGATGGCTCGGCAGAGAAGGCAAAGGCTCCCCGAGAGGAACCAGACCCGCTCCCACCGAAGAAACGGCTCGCCCTCCGCCGCCGGGACGAGGGGGTCCGTCAGGTGGTGTCGAGGACCTGGGGCGAGCGGGCACCGCCGGGGTTCCCGCTCCCCTTGTATGCCCACATCGAGGGCTCTGAAGGAGTCAATGCCGATTGCCACGGGCGGCGCCACCGTCGGCGCCGACGGGTCACGAAGGTGTGGGTCATACCCCCTGGGGTCCACACCAAGGACTCCTCCCGAGAGTTTGTGCTCCACGCCGCCATGCCTCCTCAGTCTTGGATTCGCCTTCCTCCCTTCTTCGCCTCCATCATCCCGCAGGGGGAACTCCTGGAACTTTGGCTGCAGCACGCCGGCTACAGCACCCTCGCGACCGAGGCGGAGGTCGCGGTCGTTGCCCCGGGCGAGGTCTTCATGACTCGAGGTTGGGGCGAAATCGCCCGGGTTTGCAGGACAGGAGGCGCCTTCTTGATCCACTTGGAGTACGACGGTGCTTCGGTGATGTTCTTCAAGGTCTTCGATGTGAACGGGCGCCGGCTGGAGTGCTGCCCCAGGAGAGGTGGCCGGGACACTGCTACGGCGAGGACTGGGCCCGCCGACCGCTCCCTTGGCGGCTCCTCGGGCGGCGGAGGCGGCGGAGCATCCAGCGACTCCGGCGAGCTCTTCGCGACTCCGGAGACGAGCGACGACAGCTACGAGCCCCTGAGCCGGCGCCGCTCCTGGAGCAGGGCGGGCTCGTCAGGCCGTCGCCGACTCTGATCTGGATGGGGTTGGCGCAGGTGCTTGGCGGCCCACTGTTGATAATGGTGTATTTTGCGGGGGCGCGTGTAGTTAGCGTCCTTTTAGGATCTGTTCCCTGCGAGGAATCAAAGACGCGCCCCGTGGGGGCTTGTAAGGTGCCTGTGATCCTGTTTGCTAATATAACCCTTGGCGTAGGACTATGCGAGTTGCTCATTCCGTCTTAGCTCAGTTCTCCCTTTCGAACCTCACGAGGGCTTGGTGCTCTGCGCCGACAGGCGGCTTCAGCCGTCGCGGGTATGCCAGGTCGCGATGCCGTGGTCAAGGCCAGGAGGTGAGCGACCCGGGGTTCCGTAAGAGCCCCTGAGTCGCGATGCTCAGGAGGTCCCCTTTGGCGCTCAAGCAGCCGTCGTTCGGTGAGAAAGGAGAGCGGCGTCGCTAACACGGGATTGCATTAGGTGCGGGGACAGTGCTACGATAGCTGGTACTTCCGGGTAGTGACTTATCTTCGAGAATCAGGGACCGCTCCCTGGTGTGTCGTCGGGTCCGTGCACCGGCAGGCGTGAGGTTGCTCGTGATGCAGCCCTGGGGGAGGCGGCCGACGTCCGCGGTCGCTGCAAGGTGCTGGAGGACGAGCTGCATGGCCTGCGGGACCAGCTCGCGAATGAGGCCCGCCTTCGCCAAGAGCAGGAAGAAGGCGTGAAGGCTTGCGAGGCGGCCGTCAAGGTCCTGGAGGCCAAGCTCAGGAAGCGCCGTGACCGCCTAGGCGCGCTGGAGCAGGAGTTGGGGGCGAGGAAGGTCGAGCTGGACGACAAGGCCCGGGTTCTTGCCGAGGACCGCGTGGCCTTCGCGGAGATGGAGAAGAAGGCTCGCTCCTCGCTGAAGATGCTTTACGACAGCGGCCTGGAGAGCCCGCTGGCTGGTGCCGAGGACGGCCCCGCCAAGCTGCTTCCCTTCCTGGTTCACGCTCTTGAAGATGTCACCCTTGGCCTTGGCCCCACGGCCGAGGCCGAGGCGCGTGTCCTGTCTTCTGCAGCGCTGACGCGGGTCTTCACCCACATCTACCTTCGCGATCCCAGCGTCGACCTCGATAGCCTGCTGGAGCCAGCAAGCGGCGAGCGTGCCGTTGTCGCTGCCGAGGCCGTGAAGGGTCGCGCGGAGGCTCTGCTGGGGAAGTTCCGGGCCTTCAGCACCAAGCCGAAGCGACTCCGCGCTGCTCCACGCTGCTCCACCGCCGACAAGTGACTCCGTTGAGGCTCCTGTCCTGCTTTCAATTCCTGCACATGTATCATGCCTCGGGGAGGCGTTTAAACTTGCGTTTGGCGTTGAGATAACAGTGTGGACTGTAATATTTGCTTTTGAACTCCTTGAATTTTAAGATGGCACTCCTCTCTCGCCTTTGCTCCCCTTTCTGCTCTACGTCCTCGGGTCCCGGCCCTCGAGCGGGTCTCAGCCGTCGCTGGTATGCCAGGTCGCGATGCCGTGGACAAGGCCAGAGGGTGAGGGCTGGAGAGCCAGTAGGAGCCCTGAGTCGCGATGCTCAGGCACCCCCCTTTAACGTGCAAGCGGCTCGCGCGGTTGAGAGTGAAGGAGGCTGTCTTTGGAATTTACGCTTTTCCTTCCTACTTGCTTATGTTCTATGCCAGCAGAGCCCGGCCCCGCGCATACCTCACCCAGCGTTAGCCCCGACCGGAAACCAGGACGAGACTAAGGAGTGAGGGGCTACGTGACAAGTTAGGCTCCTGAGTCGCAATGCTCAGGAGTCCCCCTTGGCGCACGAACAGCAAGTAGGGAGGTGAGATGTGGGTGGATCTACCGTTCTACGTCTGCAGAGCCCGGCCCCGCGCATGCCTCGCCCAGCGTTAGCCTTTCGGAACTAAGGAGTGAGGGGCTACGTGACCAGTTAGGCTCCTGAGTCGCGATGCTCAGGAGTCCCCCTTGACGCTCAAATGGCCTTCGTACCTTGGCTCCGCTCGGGGAGAGACGCGCGACGAACCAGGCCCGGGGGGCCTGGCTGGGTGGCGTGCGTCTGGGCGTGACCCAGGCGCAGCCCCCGTGCCCAGCCCCCTCGCGCGGCACTCCCGAGGGGAGGCGTTACGATGAGGCTAGACACTGAGCTCTGGGCTCCCCGAGGTTGATGCGGCCCGGGGGCCACCCTCAGTTGTTTATCACCAGCACGGAGCATAGTGCTTCCGTATGTGTACGGGCATAGCCGCTCCTCGGCAGTGTCGTCAGCCAGCACGGAGCATGGTGCTTCCACTGGTACGTGGGAGGGGGCTGCCACGGTAGGGCCTGACATGTGGCTGGCACGGTAGGGCCTGGTGAGGTGTATTTGGGCACCCGTGAGCCAGCGCGGGACTCACGGGGCCCTACCTCTAGGCGGGTTGCACCTGGCACTGGGCCTTATCTTGTGATGTGTTCCTGCAAATTTGGTTAGATGCCTGCACTCTACGTCCTCGGGTCCCGGCCCTCGAGCTGGTCTCAGCCGTCGCTGGTATGCCAGGTCGCGATGCCGTGGACAAGGCCAGAGGGTGAGGGCTGGAGAGCCGGTAAGAGCCCTGAGTCGCGATGCTCAGGTACCCCCCCTTTAACGCGCAAGTGGTCGGCATGGAGAAGAAGAGGTGCCGTGGACCAGCATCAAATAATCAAGCATGGTGGGTTGAACGCGTAGCCGGAAATAAACGCAGAAGGGATACATGCCTTTGGGTCTGGCCCGAGCGACTTGGGGATGATGCAGCCCGAGGGGCGCCCCCAACAAAGTAAGCTAGCAACATGAAATAAAAGGGATACATGCCGTAGGGACGGACCCACGCGGCCTGGGAATAATGCAGCCCTGGGGGGCACTCCCAGCTAGAAATGAAACTTGAAAGATGTCACCTGATGATGTTGAGGACGAAGCAGTGTTGGTGTAGCAGACTCGATGGGCTGCGGAAGCCGATCCTCATGAGCCCCCAGGCCCAGGGGCCTCGGGAGGCTCCGGAGGCGCTGGTGGCTCCTCGCGGACCATCTCCATCTCCGCCAGGGCTGCGGAACGCCTGGCCTCTTGAGCTTCCATGATGCCCCTCATGAGGCGCTGGTACGCGGCAGCCGCGTTCGGCAAGCCGTAAGGCATGCGAACGTAACTGTGGGGTGGACCTTCGCAGCGCCCCACTCGCGAGGGCCAGAGGCGCTCCAGGGTGGCGACTCGATTGAGCCCTGGTATGTCGATGCAGATGCGCAGCCCACCATCCTCGCCTGGATGGGGAGCCACAGCTGGTAGGCGGTGGCCGCCTCTCATGACTCTTGACTCCTGTAGCTCCTGAATGGCCTTGCTGACGAACTCCTGAGGGTCTGGCCCTCCTTGCCTTACTCCTTCTTGAGGGAAACATGCTTCGAAACACGCCTCCATGTGGTGCCCAAGCGCCTCCCTCATGACCTTAGCCAGGTCGGTGGCCCTCCAGGGGAGAGCCCCCGAGCCCTGCCTAAGGAGGGCGCCGGGCGCGCCTTCTATGCGATGGAAGGAGGTTCCCCCTGGGCAGGCGCGGGCCCTGAGAGGCCTGCCTCCTGAGGGACCGGGCTGGACGATGTCTTGTTCTTCTTGGGGGTGGTCTTGGGAAGCCTCCTGCTTCCGCGATCCGGGTCTTCCAGTCATGCGGCCTGAAAGGCTCGTTCCAGGGAACACACCACGTCCTTCTCTTCACAGGGCACCGTGATGACTCCGCCACTTCCTGGCATCTTGAGGACGTTGTAGCCGTGGTGAGTTACGGCCATGAACTTGGCCAGCGCTGGGTATCCAAGGATGGCGTTGTACGGCAGGCGAATGTGAGCGACGTCAAAGTCGATGAGCTCGGTGCGGTAGTTGTCGCGTGCCCCGAAGGTGACAGGGAGGCGGACCTGCCCAATCGGGACCGTGGGGCCGTCGGTGACTCCAGAGAAAGGCTTGGTTGGCTGAAGCTGGTTGTAGGGCACTTGGAGATTATTGAATGTTTCCACGGACAGGACGTTGAGCCATGCCCCGCCATCGATGAGGGTCCTGGTGACCACCACGTTGCTGATGATTGGGGAGCAAAGCATCGGGAGGACTCCGGCTGTGGCCGCACACTTGAGCTGATCCGCTGAGCTGAACGTGATGGCGCATGCCGACCACCTGAGAGGGCGCGTGGCTTCAAGCTTGGGGAGGACTGCATTCACTTCGCGGGCGAACTGCTTGAAGATGCACTGAGAGGCTGGGGCTTGAGCTCCGCCCAGGATGCAGGCGATCGCGCGCGGCTCCTGGAAGCCCCCAGCCCCCTCGTCTTGATGGCGGTCCTCGTTTCTTCTTGGCTGCGGCGGCAGCGGAGGGAGGCCCGCGTTGCCTTGCGAGCGATCCTCGCGAGGCTGGTCCCTCCAGTCTCCCTCGCGAGGCGGGTCTTGCCAGCGGTCCTCGCGAGGTCGATCGCGCCACCCTTGGCGCGGGCCGCAGTCTTCCCAGCGTCCTGCGTTCCTTCCTCCTCCTCGACCGTAGCCCCGGTCACCGCGGTCGGGGAAACGGCCGATCCTTCCTTCTCGCACCGCTCGGAGCTCTTGACATTCGTTGGTGTTGTGGGTGTGTAGGTCGTGGTACACACAGTACCGACTGCCCTAGGAAGACTCGGGCTAATCTCTGCCCCGCTTGGTGTTTGGTTCTGCCGCGAGCACGGCAGCCCCCTTGCGCTTCACATCCTTGGCCTTGGACTTCTTCTCTTCTGGGTCTGCGACAGGCAGCTCGAGGAGGGAGAGACGCCCTTCCTCAGCCCTGGCGCACTTGGTCGCCAAGTTGAACAGCTCCAAGGAAGTGCACAGGTCTTCATGCATCGCCAGCTCCTCCTTCATCTTGACGTCACGCACGCCGTCGGAGAAGGCTGAGATGATGGCCTCTTCGGACACCTTGGGAATCTTGAGGCGTGCGTTGTTGAAGCGCTAGATGTACTTTTGCAGGGTCTCTCCGGGTTGTTGCTTGATGCGGCGCATGTCGCTCACGGCGAGCGACCGGTCGCGAGTACCTTGGAAGTTGGCGATGAAGCGGGTGCGCATCTCGTCCCAGGAGGAGATCATGCCTGGAGCCAAGTTCAGGAGCCAGGTGCAGGCCCCGTCCTTGAGCGCCATGGGAAACCAGTTCACCATGACCTTCTCGTCTCCGTTGGCAGCTTCGATGCCCAGCTCATAGAGCTGGAGGAACTCCGCAGGGTCGGCCGTGCCGTCATAACGAGGAGGCAGGTCTGGCTTGAACTTGCCGGGCCACGCGACGCTACGTAGCTCGGTGGTGAAGGCACGGCAGCCTTTTGTGGCCACGAGAGGCCTTGGGTGACGGAGAGCTTGGTCTTGCAGGTCCCCATGCGCTGCAGCTGGGAGCGGCGCGGGGTCTTGACGTGCGGGAGCAGGAGCATGGCCGCGACGTGCTGGAGCAAGGAGCGCCTAGGCAGCTTCTTGCGGGGGAGGGACTTCTTGGCAGCTCTGCTCTTGCCGCGCTGGCACCTGACGGAGCGGGTTCCGCCCAGGGGCCACACGCCTTGGGGCCGGGGCGCCTTCTTGAGGATGAGGCGGCTGGGGCGCCCACGGAGCTTCGTCGCCCGCACAGGGCAGGGTGCGGTGCAGTGGGAAGGACGGCGCAAGAGAGCCCCCTACGATGCGGTCGAGCCATTCTTTGTAGACGTCGTCGACGGGACGGTAGCGCAGGAGCTCGTTTGCCGTGATGAGCGCAGCTCGAGCCTCCATGGGTGCGCAGAGTGCGCGGGACGAAGAACCAGCTGGGGTGAGCGAGGGAGTAGCAGTGCGGCCGTCTTGCCGCACGGACGGATGCTGAGACGACGCTTGCTGCTCGTTCCCCACCGGGCCGGTGGCGGCGTTGACGGCAGGTGATGGGGAACGGTGAGGATGCCCGCCGACAGGAGCCGTTTGGGCAACGCAGGAAGCGAGAGCGGCCCGGCGCTCGGCGCGGGCCCGACGAGCATCAGACATGGACGCGATGGTCGGAGGAGAACGGGGCGGTGGAAGACGAATTCTGGCGCACCCCTACCTGGCGCGCCAAATGTCGGATTTCAGGTTCCGGCAGACCCTTGAGGTTCGAACACTGGGGTGCACGCGGAGGTTTCGCCTCTTACCTACCTGTACCCCACCGCCTCGCTAAGATCTAAGCTATGGAAAGAACAGCACAAGAGACACAGGGTTTATACTGGTTCGGGCCACCATTGTGGTGTAATACCCTACTCCAGTTTGTGGCGTGGTGGATTGCCTCTTGGGCTGATGATGATGAACAATACAAGGAAGAACAGCCTCGTGAGGGTCTGTTCTTGGCCGCGCGACGAACTGCTAGGAGGAGTTCAGTCACCCTTCTCTCTCTCTCTCTCTCTCTCTCTCTCTCTCTCTCTCTCTCTCTCTCTCTCTCTCTCTCTCTCTCTCTCTCTCCCTCCCTCCCTCCCTCTCTCTCTCTCTGATCTGATTGCCGATCGATCTCCTTGCTCGCCGACCGATCCTCTCATTGATCCTTTGATTGATCCTCTGATTGATCCCCTCTCTACCCTGGGGTGGCTAGTTCTATTTATAGGCAAAGGCCCTGGGCCTCTTCCCAAATATTGAGCGGGAAGGGCGCCAACAATTGGTCATTTTGAAGGGGAACATCTGGTACACTTATCCTGACTAAAGTTGGTCCTCGCCTGCCAAAGGCTCTGGTGGTGACGCTGGCTTGGGCTCCACAATGACTTCCTCCCTGTCGTTGGGCTGGTCTTGGTCTCGTTGCACCGAAACGGGTGCCTTTGCTTGATGCTCTCGCCTGCGCTTGCTCCCTTTGCACCAAAGAGGAAAGGAGGACACTGTGCGGGCTGGCGCCCGCCTGGCGCCCTTGGTCGTCATGGCTTGCGTCACGGGCACCTCATGAGGTACCCCGCCTTGATCTCTCCGCCTCCTCGCGAGCCAGCCTGATGAGGCCGTGCCTGAGGAAGCTCCGTGTCGTCCGCCCCGCGAGGCTTGGCCCCTCGCGAGGGTCTTGGGTCTGTGTTGATGAAGATGGGCCGTGCTGGGGCCCCTTTGAGCCACGCCGCAGGCCGCAGGCAGGCAAGTCTGGGGACCCCCGTTCCCAAAACGCCGACAGCGGATGTGGCTATGCGTCCCCACCAGCCTAGTAAAACTCGCTTGCCTCCCAAGCGTCGTGATAAATGGCGCGGTTGGGTTACCCATGTGCATATTGCTGAGAATCCCGTAAATGGGGGACACGATCTCTACTTTAACAAGACGTGCCAAGGAAACTGCCTCGCAAAACGCGCTGAGGTGGAGAAGTGAAAACGATTCGAATAAAGGCTTGGCCGCAGTGTGATGTCACGCTACGGAATACGTCAGCAGATTAGATTTGTGTTAATCTTATTCTCTCTATGGCAATATGTGGAAACTTGTTTTGCAGATCCGGACACTATTCTTGGTATTTACAATCTTTTATGAAGAACTTGGAGGAGGAACCCGCCTTGCAATGCCGAACACAATCTGCGTGCCGGACTCGTCGTCATTGAAGCCTGGTTCAGGGGCTACTGAGGGAGTCCTAGATTAGGGGGTGTCCGGATGGCCGGACTATACCTTCAGCCGGACTCCTGGACTATGAAGATACAAGATTGAAGACTTCGTCTCGTGTCCGGATGGGACTTTCCTTGGCGCGGAAGGCAAGCTTGGCGATGCGGATATTTAGATCTCCTACCATTGTAACCGACTTTGTGTAACCCTAACCCTATCCTGTGTCTATATAAATCGGAGGGTTTTAGTCTGTAGGACAACAACTCCAAGATACAACAATCATACCATAGGCTAGCTTCTAGGGTTTAGCCTCCTTGATCTCGTGGTAGATCTACTCTTGTACTACCCATATCATCAATATTAATCAAGCAGGATGTAGGGTTTTACCTCCATCAAGAGGGCCCGAACCTGGGTAAAACTTTGTGTCCCTTGTCTCCTGTTACCATCCGCCTAGACACACAGTTCGGGACCCCCTACCCGAGATCCGCCGGTTTTGACACCGACAACCATGTAGTGCTATCTCGGAGCATGTCACTGGTACTCCGATTTACAATAAGAACATTTGAAGCACAATGCTAAATTTTCTTTATCAATTATTCAAACACCGTTGTTTGGGTAATGTCATGAACTTCCTCTCCCCTTACCTAAATGGTTTTCTACTTTCTATCCTGGCATGGATATCATGCACTGCTTGTCCTTGGGAAGGATATACCCCTGACTTATGTGTTTAAACACATTTTTCTTTCCATTGTTCTGATTAAATCTGATAAGACACTTTTCCCTTTCCATTGGTTTGTTTAAACCCTTTCTATGATCTACATGATCGTAATAAGTCACTGCTTTTGTAAGCACCTCCGTGTACAACTCTGTCAGTAAGACCCTGTTACTATTGTTGATGACATTCTGGTAGCCGTCGATGGATGAGAACTTTGCCTAATGGTCCGCCTCGTTCAACGAGCAGGAAAATGGTTCTCTTCGTCCCTCGCCCTTGGTACCGACATTGTTGCCAACATACCTGATAGTCTACCCTCTGACATGTCTTGCTATCATGATCGTGCAAGATGTCAGCGCCCTTTCCACTTTTATCCCCCATGGTGGGCCCATAACCCACAGTCCCATAGGATCGAAACCTGACTCTCATGTACACCCTGTTTCCAAAGTTACTCCTCGCACTTGGCTTCGTATGCAATTCACGAGCCACATTCCTAGTGATCTATTCTGGTATCAGACGCAATACTTATTCATGTTGCCCTGAAGCTATTTCACCTTCTGACTAGGCATTGAACGATTGCCTGGCTACTTGAAACTTCTTATTGTACATTCGAACTTTACTCTCAAGGTGTTTTATTTGTTCAACTCGAGAGGTACTCATAGGCTCATTCATGGGTTAATCCCAGATTATTACCCTTACAGCATTCTGTTGTTGCCAATCTGCCCCATTACATACTCGTAAGTACGATGGAACCCCCAAAGAAAGGATGACGACTTCATAATGATGACCTGAAGCAGTGGAATGAAGACATCAATGTAATGGATTGATCTCTTCGAGAAGAGCAACCAATATCGAGAAGACCCGCTAGATTCATAACCAAAACCTTTCCCCCTTTCACTACCTCTTAAATCTCGGGACGAGATTTCTTGTACTGGAGGAGATTTGTAACACCCCGATAATCATGCTAAAGTAACCTCCTACTAATGACTGCCAAGTCATCACAATTATTTTGTTAATCATCACTTTATCCAAATCAAACCGAAATTCAAATTTAAATTGAAAGACAAAATTTTATTTCTTCTAACAGTAAAACAAAAATGTCCATTGCGTTGAAAATATTCAATAAGAAATTGTAGTGAATTAACCAACCTCATTTGAATTATTAAAATGCCCTTAACAAATTAATAAGTGGTGCAACATCACATAACCCGGCTGAGGGAGTCCTGGATTAGGGGTGTCCAGATAGCCTGACTATACCTTCAGCCGGACTCCTGGACTATGAAGATACAAGATTGAAGACTTCGTCCCGTGTCCGGAAGGGACTTTCCTTGGCGTGGAAGGCAATCTTGGCGATACGGATATGTAGATCTCCTACCATTGTAACCAACTCTATGTAACCCTAACCCTCTCCGGTGTCTATATAAACCGGAGGGTTTTAGTCCGTAGGAGAGAAGAACAATCATACCATAGGCTAGCTTCTAGGGTTTAGCCTCCTTGATCTCGTGGTAGATCTACTCTTGTACTACCCATATCGTCAATATTAATCAAGCAGGACGTATGGTTTTACCTCCATCAAGAGGGCCCGAACCTGGGTAAAACATCATGTCCCCTGCCTCCTGTTACCATCCGCCTAGACGCACAGTTCAGGACCCCCTACCCGAGATCCGCCGGTTTTGACACCGACGTTAGTGCTTTCATTGAGAGTTCCTTTGTGTCGTCACTTTTAGGCCCGATGGCTCCTCCGATCATCAATAGCGACGCAGTCCAGGGTGAGACTTTTCTCCCCAGACAGATCTTCGTCTTCGGCGGCTTCGCACTGCGAGCCAATTCGCTCGGCCGTCTGGAGCAGATCGAAAGCTATGCCCCTGGCCATCAGGTCAGATTTGGAAGCTTAAACTATACGGCTGACATCCGCGGGGACTTGATCTTTGACGGATTCGAGCCACTACAAAGCGCGTCGCACTGTCACGATGGGCATGATCTAGCTCTGCCACCGAACAGTGCCCTGGAGGCCGCACCCGCATCGGCTTCGACCCTTAATTCGAAGCCAACAGCGCCGATCGAGGATGGGTGGTTGGACGCCGCCTCGGGGGCGGCGATCCCAACGGCGATCAAGCCGAACACCAGCCCCGCGCTCCGCGAGGCTCGTGACTCCAAGGAGCCGGACTTCTTTCCGGACTCCGAGCCCTCCGCGCCCCTGCCGATCGAATCCGATTGGGCGCCGATCATGGAGTTTACCGCCGCGGACATCTTTCAGCACTCGCCCTTCGGCGCTATCCTGAAATCACTAAAGTCTCTCTCTTTATCAGGAGAGCCCTGGCCGGACTACGGTCAGCAAGGCTGGGATACAGACGACGAAGCAATTCAAAGCCCACCCACCACCCACTTGGTAGCTACTGTCGATAATCTAGACGACGTGCTCAACTTCGACTCCGAAGACATTGAACGGTATGGACGACGATGTAGGAGATGGACATGAACCAACGCCTATAGGGCACTGGACAACCACCTCATCTCATGATGTGTACATGGTGGACACACCCAAAGGAAGCGACGACGAGGAACACAGGGATGCAACGAGGGATTGTTCTCTCGAAAAGCAATCAAAGCGGCGACGTAAACGCCGCTCCAAGCCCTGCCTCGACAGAGACAGCAGCCATACAGACCCAGCCATAGAGCAGGACGAGCCGGCGGACGACGAACAGGGCAACTTGAATAAACAAACCGAACAACATGCCCCCCGCGAGAACAGCATTCCGGACGACCTTACGCCGGACAAGCTAAGGGAGCAGAAGAACCTCCACCGAAGGCTCGTTGCCACTGCGCGTAGCCTAAAAAATCAGAAGCGGAAGCTCAAACCTGCGGAAGATGCACTCAGAATCAGATGGAGCAAAGTACTCAACACCGCAGACAAATACGGCGGCAGTCGCCACACCAAAAGCTATCCGAAGCGAAAGCTACTGCCGGAATTTGACGAGGAGGCCCTAGAGCCCCCGCAATCAAAAAATAAGAAAGCCACCCGGTCGGATAGACGACCCCATGGCCAGCATAAAGTGGCAAGCGACGCCGCATACAAGCCAGCACGCAACCCACTCAAGGGGTCGCATCAAAAAGATGGCCTAGCTAGATCTACCTATGGGCCAAGAAAGCAAGCTCTCATAAGCAGTGCAACACAACCAATATCCGAACATCACGACACACCCAAATACAGGGGTACCGCACACCCCCTATGTTTCACCGATGAGGTTCTGGACCATGAATTTCCAGCGGGATTCAAGCCCGTAAACATAGAGGCGTATGACGGAACAACAGACCCTAGAGTCTGGATTGAGGATTACATCCTCCACATACACATGGCAAGAGGAGATGACCTCCACGCCATAAAATACTTACCCCTCAAGCTCAAAGGGCCAGCTCGGCATTGGCTCAAAAGCCTTCCCGAAAAACACCATTGGAAGTTGGGGAGAGCTCGAAGACGCTTTCCAGGCAAATTTTCAAGGGACTTATGTCTGCCCTCCGGGTGCAGACGATCTAAGTCACATAACTCAACAGCCCGGAGAGTCAGCCCGGAAATTCTGGAACAGATTCCTTACTAAAAAGAATCAGATAGTCGACTGTCCGGACGCCGAAGCCCTAGCAGCTTTTAGGCATAACGTTCGAGACGAATGGCTCGCCAGACACCTCGGCCAAGAAAATCCAAGAACAATGGCCGCATTAACAAGCCTCATGACCCGCTTTTGCGCAGGAGAGGACAGCTGGTTGGCAAGATGTAGCACCAGCGACCCAAGTACATCCGAAACTAGGGATGGCAACGGAAAACCACGACGCAACAAGGACCAGCGCCGGACTAAGGAAAGCAGTCCGAAGAGCACGGTAGTCAAGGTCGGATTCAAAAGCTATCGGCAAAATCAGAAAAAAGCCGCCCCTCAAAGATAGCAGGGACGAGCTATCCAACTTAAACAAAATCTTGGACAAGATATGTCAAATACACAGTACTCCCGGGAAGCCTGCAAACCATACCCACAGAGATTGTTGCGTTTTCAAGCAATCCGACAAACTCAACGCTGAACACAAGGGGCTCGACACACCAAGTGAAGACGATGACGAACCCCAAAAGCAGAGCACCAGGGAACAAAAGAATTTTCCACAAGAAGTCAAAACAGTAAACTTACATCACATAACAAAACAAGCGGCGCCCATAGATGTACGCACCACACCGCCTATCACAAAGGAGTCTCGCCACTGGTTGTTAAAACCGATCACCTTCGATCATCTGGATTACTCTGGAAGTATCCGGAACGCAGGCTGGACTGCCTTGGTATTAGATCCAATAATCGGCGGACTCCACTTTACAAATGTCCTAATGGATGGCGGCAGTGGTCTAAACCTGATATATCAGGACACAATCCGCCACATGGGGATAGACCCAGCAAAAATTTGCCATAGCGAAACCTCTTTTAAAGGGGTAACACCAGGCCCGGACGCCCATTGCACGGGTTCTCTCCGGCTAGAAGTTAAATTCGGCTCCCCCGACAACTTCCGTCGTGAAAGGTTAACCTTCCATATCGCCCCATTCTCAAGCAGCTATCAAGCACTAATGGGACGCGAAGCTTTCGCCCACTTTAACGCAATTCCGCACTATGCATCTCTTACACTTAAGATGCCCGGTCCACGCGGCATCATCTCATTAAAGGGAAAGCATTGAGTACGCCTCCCACGCGGGAGATTGTGCGACTGCCTTAACAGCCCCACAATAAAATGGCTTCACCAGCTCAAAACATCTAAACAGGTCATTAAGACCACAAACACGGCTAGACGAGTCCGGCATACAAATACAATGGATAAAGGCTCAATAACCATACACCCATGTACTAGGGGCTCCGCGCATATAAAGAAAGAGATAATCAAGCTCAATTTTAACCATTCCAATTTATACTTTGTTTATTTAGTATAACTTATGTTCGGCACAACCTTTCTTCAACTAAGTTCCTCTCTATTACAGATGAACACCATGCTACGCCCGTCCAGGATACGGCACAACGGAGACACAGGCGTAGACGTGCAGCAGGGACCCGTTCCAAGGATTCTTTTTAGATTAAGACCCTGCGTAAACCTTTTTTACTGTCTCTTGTTGATACACATCCCCTGGGTTTTTTTGGTATAACCAAGGAGGAGGCTGACGTCTTGGCATGTGGCCACGTCAGAATTTTGCGCGTACCTGGACACCAGGGGCTTATAATTAAGGGCGTTGTCCCGCCCGCCTTTATAAAGACCGAATACCTTAGGGAGTGTTCGGCGTTGCGAGTTTGGCCTTATATGCATCAGCTTCGAATCATGTCTTTGGTCAAATGTTGGATTGCCCGGCTCCTGTGTTTTGCTGCCTTACGTTCCGCTCTATCGGCTAAGGCGGCACCATGAGAACTACTGCGATTGTGCCCCGGTTCGGCCAGGCGAGCACCTCAGTAGAGAAAGCCGAAAACTGACTGTCATGATATAGCGAGAGACTGGTCAATCACTCGATGACTCACCGGAATCTTTAGGATTCCTCCGCATTAATGAAGGGTTGTTTCCCGGCCAGGCACATACGCGTCCCGAGTTCGGGCGAGCGCATGCGCCACCAGGGGCTATATAAGTAGCCTCACTGTCAAACTCCTATGGCTAAGTGAAAGTGTTAAAGCATTATAGTCCGATTGCCTAGTTCGCTGCGCTATCACCTCCTTTGTAGGACCAAGACGTTGGATTAAGTGTGAAAACGCGCCTTCTGCGAACACCCCCGCAATATTTGCGTGGGGGCTAAAGCCGACGACTGCCATCTTTCAGATTACATATACATATATTCTAAACGGCCGCACAGGAGGTGTTACAATACTTGTAGGCGCAAGTATAAAAAGCCTCTACCATTTATCAAAAATTGTTTTAAAATAACATATGCTATTTAAACATAACATCCTTCGAGCACTGTGTCTCTATCACACGAGCGCCTTGAAGAACTTCCTGAAAATAGTGCTCGGCAGGTACTCGGCTTTCGTCCGAATCTCGGGATGCAACAACGGTGGTCTCCATTTCCACCCAGTATGTTTTGACACGGGCAAGAGCCATCCATGCACCCTCTATGCATGCTGACCTCTTCATCGCATTAATATGCGGCACCGCCCAAGGAACTGCTGCACCAAGTGGAGCTCTCCGGCCACAGGTGGCTTATGACACACTTCATGGCGAGTCCGGACAACCTATTCAGCTCAACCCATTCGGCCAGACGATCGTCTATGGACAACGGCCGCTTCGGATTATGGAACTGCGACCAAAAGAGCTTCTCCACTTCGCGATCTTCTTGATCTCGAAAGTGTTCGGTCGCGTCCGCAGCACTCGCTGCCAAATCCAGATAGGTGTATGCCACACTCCACATTTGGTCCAGCGGAGCATATTTAGGATCACAGAACTTCCTCCGCAGCATAAAGGGCTTCCCAGCCGCGATCTCTCCGTCCTAACGCAGCTCCTCCTTCATAGCTCTCATCGCAGAGCGAGCATCCTTGGCATCGGCAACGACCTTCTCCAGGTCCGTCTGTTCCGCCCGGTCTTCCTTTTCAAGAAGCTTGCAACGGTCAGCAGCGCTCTTCAGCTTCACGGCCATCTTGGCCATTTCCTTCTTGCTTCGGCAGTGAGCAGCCTGTTCGGCTTTCAGCTCTTCCATTGCCTTTCCGGCAGCCGCATCACTTTTTATGGCTTGCTCCTTGGCTCGGTCAAGTTCCGCCCGAAGATTCTCCATGGCAGCAGCACCATCTTCATTACGCACACACATTGTAAGATACTGGCTAAACCTCCTCTTACTAGGCGCCACCGGAGGAACTACATACCTTGTGCCTCGTCAAGCTGCCTGTTAACAAGCGTGATGTCGGCATCTGCCATGTCAAGTTGCCGCCTTAGCTCGGCAAATTCATCAGTCCGGCTGGCCGCCGGACACTTTGCCACCTACACATGAAGGCGGCATTTTAGACCTGGGGTTATGATCCTCTGCGCGCTGTCACTTTTGACAACGCACAGAGTCTCAGGGGCTACTATCTACATAGGGCGCATCTTGTTCATACGCAACTGTATACCTCAAAACCTGTCAGCAAAACCCTAACGACCTCATGCAATCCGCTCTCCGCAGACGAAATCCTCTCAACCACCGTACCCATCAAGGCACGGTGCTCCTCTGAGATAGACGCTCGCCCTAGCAGATCTTTCAGCTCCTCTGACCGCGCACCGGATGGTGCCAGACTCGTTTGATGGCCCTCTTCGAAGGCCGGACACGGAGGGCTTTGGGGGCCCAAATGACTACCGTCTGGCCCTGCCGGATTCGGAGAAACCCTCCGCGACGATACCTCAGGGTCGCCCGCCTCGCTAGGCGGTACGGCAGGGGAAGGCGTTTTGCTCTCCATCATCTCCGGAAGAAGGTCCCCTGAAGACGAGCCCTGCTGAGAAGGGCCGAGGCCCGAGCTACGAGGTAAAATTTCGGTTACTTTTCTTAGATATAAAGCAAGGATTTCTCTTATCTCTTAAAAAGAAAAGCTCTCTCTACTTACGGCTCGGTGGAGGGCTGATCCCCTTGAGGGCATAATTCGGCCGAGGTATTCCCCGGCGCAGGACCCTCTGACGGAGATTTCTTCCCCCGCTTTGAGGCCATGGTCTTCGGGTCTTCAGAGGCGGTCCTCTTCTTCCCCTGAAGAGAGGAATCTTTGATTCCTCCCTTCCGAACAGCCTCCTTCGGGGAGGCCGTTGTTTCCTTGTCCCCTCCCTTGCTTTCCTCCAAAGGCACAATCTTCAACATCCTGACCAGCACGGGATCCGGCGTGGTCTCGGGAAGGGGAGCTGGACACCTGATAAGCTTTGCTTTCGCTATCCACTCCTGTTTAAAGGACAGCTCTTTCAGGGGCAAGTTTATGACAAATATACTGATAGCGAGTTCGGGCACAAGGCTACTTACTTGAGTATCCGGGCGATTGCAGCTCAGACCTGCGTCCTCGGTCAAGTCCGGACACATTGCTTGTGATCCAAAGAACAATTCATACATCTCCGCGGGCGTTGCGCCCATGAAATGCTGGAGAGCTCGCAGTCCCTCCGGATTAAACTCCCACAGGCGAAGGGGGCGACGTTTGCCGGGTAGGGTTCGGCGGATCAGCATGACCTGTGTCACTTTGACCAGGCCGAGGTCTCTCTCTAAGATATCCCTGATGCGGCCCTGCAACAAGGGCACGTCCTTGGATGGCCCCTAGTCTAGTCCTTTATTGACCCATGATGCTAGCTGTGGTGGGGGACCCGAGCGAAAGGCAGGTGGCGCCACCCACTTGTGCCCCTGGGAGCGGTGATATAGTTGCCATAAGCCGAGCTCCTCTTGAAAAGAGCCCTCGGGCCACGGAGCATCAGCATTCTTGCTTATAACAGCGCCTCCGCACTCTGCGTGTCGTCCCTCGATCATCTTCGGTTCAACTTTGAAGGTCTTAAGCCATAGTCCAAAGTGAGGAGTAACACGGAGGAAGGCTTCACACACGACGATGAATGAGGAAATGTGGAGGATGGACTCCAGAGCTAAGTCGTGAAATTCCAACCCATAATAAAAAATGAGCCCCCTCACGAAGGGATCCGTCTGGAAGCCTAACCCCCGACGGAAGTGAGACATGAACACTACGCTCTCGCCAGGCTGGGGAGTGGGAATGGCCTGCCCTTGAGCAGGCAACCTATGCGAGATTTCGCCGGTCAAATACCTGGCCTCTCTCAGCTTTAGCACGTCCTCCTCCATAACGGAGGAGGGCATCCATCGGCCTCGAAGGTCGGAACCAGACATTGTCGTAGATCCGAAGCGCCTGAAATCTGGAGCCTTGGGTGTTGGAACTCGAGGCGAAGGGCGAACTCGTTCGAGATTGAAAAGAAGGAGCAAGGCCTTGGTCTCTTTATAAGAGGTTGAATACCAAGGGCCCTCCCTGTAACCGTTTGGGACTCGCCTTTAATCGAGAAAACATGCCAACGGGCATGATTGGGTTACCCACGTCCGTATTGATGAGGATCCCGTAAATAAAGGGGACACGATATCTGCTTTGACAAGACGTGCCAAGGAAACCGCCTCGCGAAACGCGCTGAGGTGGGGGAGTAAAAATGATTCGAATAAAGGCTTGGCCATAGTGTGATGTCACATTGTGGAATACGTCAGCAGATTAGATTTGTGTAAATATTATTCTCTCTATGGCAATATGTGGAAACTTATTTTGTAGAGACGGACACTATCCTTTGTGTTCAAAACCTTCTATGAAGTACTTGGAGGAGGAACCCGCCTTGCAATGCCGAAGACAATCTGCGCGCCGGACTCGTCGTCATTGAAGCCTGGTTCAGGGGCTACTGAGGGAGTCCTAGATTAGGGGGTGTCCGGATAGCTGGACTATACCTTCAGCCGGACTCCTGGACTATGAAGATACAAGATTGAAGACTTCATCCCGTGTCCGGAAGGGACTTTCCTTGGCGTGGAAGGCAAGCTTGGCGATACGGATATGTAGATCTCCTACCATTGTAACCGACTCTATGTAACCCTAACCCTCTCCGGTGTCTATATAAACCGGAGGGTTTTAGTCCATACGAGAGAAGAACAATCATACCATAGGCTAGCTTCTGGGGTTTAGCCTCCTTGATCTCGTGGTAGATCTACTCTTGTACTACCCATATCATCAATATTAATCAAGCAGGACGTAGGGTTTTACCTCCATCAAGAGGGTCCGAACCTGGGTAAAACATCGTGTCCCCTGCCTCCTGTTACCATCCGCCTAGACGCACAGTTCGGGACCCCCTACCCGAGATCCGCCGGTTTTGACACCGACACTGGCCATTTCGAATTCTAAAAATAATTATCATTTTCCAAATATTCTACGGACTTGTGTGTGGCTCAACAATATTGCCCTGGAGTTTTGTGTGAAGTTTCACATTTGACTAAATTCATTTGGTCACTCAATTAAAATGAAGAGTAGTAAACAAATAAGAAAAGCAGAAAAGACTAGCTAAAGGAAAATAGAAAAGAGGAGGACCTACTCTACTAGAAGATTTGGCCCATCTAGCACCATAGCAGGCCCAGCCCACGTAGGACTCCTCCTGCCTCTAGCTACAGGAGGCAGAGAGGTCGTGGCGTGCATCCATGGCGCCTTGGCCATGGATGGCCTCCACGTCGCCCTCCCCACGACCTATATAGATGTCGACCGAAACCCTAGAGCACCCCCTTCCTTTACTCCCCTCAACCCCCCTTCGGCCCCTACCTCTACTGTTCGACTTTGAGCTCGAAAGATCCGTGGTGACCGTTGCCTCTCCGTCGATTAACGCGTCCACCGGCCCCTCCGGCGTGCGGGGCCACGTCCTGGAGGTCCGTCGCGGTCAACGGCGTCCGTTCCGGACATTGGAGCAAGCAGGGGAGCTGCGTACAAGGCGTCATCGTCTTCTTCTTCGTCCGGCCGTCGCAACCTCGCCGTCACCAGCGCCTCTCCGGTCCACCTCAGCCTTCCTCGAGCACCTCTTTTGGCTCGCGGTGAGCTCCTCTCCCATTTCCCCTGTTACCCCTGTTTCCCCGATTCGATTCATCGCCTTAGATGCCGCCGCGCAACGCCGCCCCGCCCTCACCACGCCCCAGCGCACCTCCCTTCCTCGCGCCCCGGCCGTGCGCTCGTGCGCCAAGCCCGCACTGGCCACGCCCACTGACGCTCGGCCTCTCGCGCGCTGCCGCTTTGCTGCTCCCTGTTTTCGCTGCTGCAGTTGCCTGCTTACTGCTGCCACTGTAGGCCGTCACTATGAGCGCCGCCTTCCTGGCTCCCCGCCGCCTAGGGCCCCTTCGATCGGCCGCGCCATCCGCTCTCCCGGCCGCCTGCGCGACCTGCTGGTCCTGGCCGCCCGTGCCCCGCCGGGTCCGGCCGCTCGCCGCCCCTTGCATCATTTGCCGTGCCTGGACGAAGCCGCGGCTCGCTGGCTCCCTGTTTTTGGGGCCGGCCCGATTAGTATTAGTCTTAGGATTAGATTAGCACTTTTAGTTAATTAGTTAGCTTGCTGTGTGACACGTGGGGCCCTCCTTTTTAAATAAATATTAAAGCAAATTAAACAGGTTCTATGTATGACAGTTGGGCCCGCTAGCACTATTCACTGGTTGACTAGTCAATCATTGACTAGGTCAACCTAGCCCAGGGCCCCACATGTCGTGGACTGTGGCTGGCTGCCGCTGGGTATAAAAAGTATTGCACTATTTATTTTTGAATTAAAATAAATCCAGAAATTTTAGAAAAATGTTTAAAACTTTGAAAAATCATATAAAATAAACCGTAACTCGGATTAAAATACTTTGTATATGAAAGTTGCTCAGAACGACGAGACGAATCCGAATACGCAGCCCATTCGTCCGCCACACACCCCTAGCATATCGAACACGCAACTTTCCCCCTCCGGTACCTTTGCCCGAAAACGCGAAACTCCGGGGATACTTTCCCGGATGTTTCCCCCCTTCACCGATATCACCTCCTACCGCCTTAGGTCACCTCTAGCACCGCGTATTGCCGTGTTACACTTTGTGATGCTTTGATTGCTCTGTTATTTATTGTGTTCCCCCTCCATTACTTCTTTCCGGTAAGACCCCGAGACTGTCGGCGACCCCCAGTTCGACTACGGTGCCGACGACCCCTCCTTCTCGGCTGAGCTTCCAGGCAAGCCCCCCCTTGATCACTAGATATCGCCTATTCTTCTCTACTGCTTGCACTAGAGTAGTGTAGCATGTTACTGCTTTCGGTTAATCCTATTCTACTGCATAGCCTGTCATTGTTGCTACAGTTGTTACCCTTACCTGCTATCCTACTGCTTAGTATAGGATGTTAGTTTTCCATCAGTGGCCCTACATTCTTGTCCATCTGCCATGCTATACTACTGGGCAGTGATCACTTCGGGAGGTGATCACGGGCATATACTATATACTTTACACTGTTACATTACCTGTGATATTGTTCAGAGATGGGGGCTGAAGGGGCAGGTGGTTCCACCCAGGTAGTGGTGGGCCTGGGTTCCCGACGGCCCCCGACTGTTACTTGTGGCGGAGCGGCAGGGCAGGTTGAGACCACCTAGGAGAGAGGTGGTCCTGGCCCTGGTCGGCGTTCGCAGATACTTAACATGCTTAACGAGATCTTGGTATTTGATCTGAGTCTGGCTACTGGCCTATACGCACTAACCAACTACGCGGGAAAGATATGGGCACTCGACGTCGTGGTATCAGTCGAAGCCTTCGTTACATTAGTGACTGAGTGGCGCGCGCCTGGTTGGACCGCGTAACGTGACTTCCTTTGTAATGGAGGTTGCTAGGTCTGCTCTCCGGCCGCATACGCAACGTGCATGTGTGCAATGGGCGATGGGCCCAGACCCCTGCGCGCATAGGATTTAGACCGGCGTGCTGACCTCTCTGTTGTGCCTAGGTGGGGCTGCGACGTGTTGATCTTCCGAGGCCGGGCATGACCCAGGAAAGTGTGTCCGGCCAAATGGGATCGAGCGTGTTGGGAAATGTGGTGCACCCCTGCAGGGAAGTTTATCTATTCGAATAGTCATGGTCTTCGGTAACAGGACGACTTGGAGTTGTACCTTGACCCTATGACAACTAGAACCGGATACTTAATAAAACACACCCTTCCAAGTGCCAGATACAACCCGGTGGTCGCTCTCTAACAGGGTGTCGAGGGGAGGATCGCTGGGTAGGATTATGCTATGCGATGCTACTTGGAGGACTTCGGTCTACTCTCTTCTACATGCTGCAAAACGGAGGCTGCCATAAGCGTAGTTTTCGACAAGATTAGTTATCCCCCTCTTATTCTGGCATTCTGCAGTTTAGTCCACTGATATGGCCCTTTACACATATACCCATGCATATGTAGTGTAGCTCCTTGCTTGCGAGTACTTTGGATGAGTACTCACGGTTGCTTTTCTCCCTCTTTTCTCCCTTTTCCTCCTACCTGGTTGCCGCAACCAGATGCTGGAGTCCAGGATCCAGACGCCGCCGTTGACGACGACTCCTACTACACCGGAGGTGCCTACTACTACGTGCAGCCCGCTGACGACGACCAGGAGTAGTTAGGAGGATCCCAGGCAGGAGGCTTGTGCCTCTTTCGATCTGTATCCCAGTTTGTGCTAGCCTTCTTAAGGCAAACTTGTTTAAATTATGTTTGTACTCAGATATTGTTGCTTCCGCTGACTCGTCTATGATCGAGCACTTGTATTCGAGCTCTCGAGGCCCCTGGCTTGTATTATGATGCTTGTATGACTTATTTATGTTTTGGAGTTGTGTTGTGATATCTTCCCGTGAGTCCCTGATCTTGATCGTACACATTTATGTGCATGATTGGTGTACGATTGAATCGGGGGCGTCACACAAAGCCGAGAGGTTGCTTAACATAAACTTCCTCCTCAATTTCACCATTTAGAAAAGCACTTTTTATGTCCATTTGGTACAAGGTGATATCATGGTGATTAGCATAAGCAAGTAAGATGTGAATGGACTCAAGTCTAGCAACGGGAGCATATGTCTCACCATAGTCCATACCTTCAACTTGAGCGTAGCCTTGGGCGACTAGACGTGCTTTGTTGCGGACGACTTGACCATCTTCATCTTGCTTGTTGCGAAACACCCATTTGGCACCAATGATGTTGTGGTTGTTGTCGGGCTTCTCGACCAATGTCCATACTTGATTTCTCTCAAAGTTGTGTAGCTCTTCATGCATAGCGTTTATCCAATCAGGATCTTCCAATTCTTCTTCAACCTTCATAGGTTCAATGCTAGAGATGAATGAGTAATGTTCACAAAAATTAGCCAAACGAGTTTTAGAGCGAGTTATTCTCCCGGTTTGGATATCATTGTAGATTTGCTCAACGGGATGATCTTTGGCGATTCTTGCTCGAACTCGTGGAAGTTTTGGCTTGGCTCGGGATGGAACATCCTCTTCATCTTGTTCTTCTTCTTGGACTTCTTCATTGTTGACATTGTCATTCTCTTGTCGTGGTGGAGAAGGAGGTTGTTGATGTTCATCTTGGTGTGCTTCCTCGTTTTCTTCGTCTTGGTGTGTCCCACCTGTGGATGCTTCCGTATCAATTCTTGGTTCGCCTTGTCGTGAGGTAGAAGCTTCCACTTGGACGGACGAGGTACTCTCCTTCCACTCCGTTGGACGAATCTTGCCAATAGACAAGTCTTGGATTGTTTCTGAAGGGTCTTTGTCTCCTACATCAATTGGCAATTGATCTACTTGCGAGCCGTTAGATTCATCAAACTTCACATCTACCGTCTCTTCAACCTTTCGGGTGAAATTGTTGCATACACGGTAAGTGTGAGAGTTTGAGCCATAACCAAGTAGGAACCCTTCATGAGATTTAGGAGCAAATTTAGAATGACTATGCTTATAAAGAATGTAGCGTTTTGATCCAAATACTCGAAAGTATCCAACTTGGGGTTTGTTACCGGTGAGGAGCTCGTATGCCTTCTTGCCGAGTAGCTTTTGAAGATACAAGCGATTTGTTGCATGACAAGCTGTCTCAACCGCTTCTGCCCAAAAGTGTTTTGGAGTCTTGTACTCATCAAGCATCGTTCTTGCCATCTCAATAAGAGTCCGGTTCTTCCTCTCAACGACTCCATTTTGTTGAGGTGTGTACATAGCCGAGAACTCATGTGAAATCCCCTCTTCGTCAAGAAAGGTATCCACATTTGTGTTCTTGAACTTCATTCCGTTGTCGCTTCGAACCTTCTTGATCTTCACGTCAAATTTATTTTGGGCCTTCCTAGCGAAGTTTTTGAAGATCTTTTGGACCTACGATTTTTTATCAAGAAAGAACACCCACGTAAATCTTGAAAAATCATCAACTATGACTAGTCCAAACGAGTTACCACCGAGACTCTTGTAGGCATTTGGACCAAAGAGATCCATGTGAAGTAGCTCGAGTGGTCTTCTCGTGGTCATGAAGTTCTTCGTGCGATGACTTCCTCCAACTTGTTTCCCTGCCTGACAAGCACTACAAAGTCTATCCTTGTCAAATATGACATATTTTACTCCAAGGATATGATCACCTTAATAAGCTTATCAAGATTTCGCATACCCACATGACCTAGCCTTCTATGCCACAACCAACCCTCAGAAGATTTAGCAATTAAGCAAGTTCTAGGTGAGCCTTTTTAGTGAAATCAGCAATGTAAAGATCACCTCTACGTATACCGGTAAAGACCATTTTACGATTGTCTCTACGAAACACTTGGCAATCTACTTCAGTGAATAGGACATTGAAACCGAAATAAGCAAGTCTAGAAACTGAAAGTAAATTATACCCAAGACATTCAACGAGCATGACATTTTGTATGGAGCTATCATGTGAGATGGCCACCTTACCGAGGCCAACGATCTTACCCTTTGAATTATCACCAAAAGTGACATATTTTCGAGGGTCGTCGTTTTTAGCAAGCTCACGGAACATATTTTTATCTCCGATCATATGATCAGATCAGTACATCCACTATCAAGGACCCATTCCTTTCCTCCAGCCATGTAGCCGCGAAGATTTGCCATAAGACCAAAGTGTCTCATTGCATCATCAAGATCATAGTCACTATCATCAT
Organism: Aegilops umbellulata; assembly: GCA_032464435.1. Taxonomy (NCBI): domain Eukaryota; kingdom Viridiplantae; phylum Streptophyta; class Magnoliopsida; order Poales; family Poaceae; genus Aegilops; species Aegilops umbellulata. The sequence goes on along the minus strand of CP136054.1, from coordinate 258,803,605 downwards.
CATCCTCATCATAGTATCCATGTTCAACATCATCTTGTGATTGATCAATTCCTAGAGAGGGTAATTCATTAGATAAATGATCACTTCTATGGTTATCTTTATGGATTCTAATAGCTTCGGAAATGATACTACTAATGATCTCAACATCTCCTATGGCACGCATGAGAACTGTAAGCTCAAATAGACAATCACCAAAGCTAGGATCATTAGAATTCATCTGACTCAAGGCAATAGACTTATGGAGAATTTCGTCTAAATTTTTCAAGGAATAATCTGGAAATCGCTCCTCAAGAAATCTCCATATAGTATAGGCACAATCAAGAGTAGGCAAACTAGCAATCAAATTTTTGGGCAATCCTCTTATGATAAGATTGATAGTTCTAAGACTGCGAATCATGTCAAGATCCTCTTCGGGTGTGGGATGCAAAGGATCAATATGAGGTGCACAAGGGATAGTAATGTACTTGTTCAAATGATATTCATTGAAAATCTCAAACATTGCATTTTTCCACTCATGAAAATATTCTCCATCAAGAATAGGCACTCTAAGTCTAAGACTCCCCAAAGTAGACACATCCATCTTCCTCCAAAGGTGTTTAAACCAAGGCAATGGAGACCAATGCTCTGATACCAATTGAAAGGATCGAGAAGAGGTGTCTAGAGGGGGGGTGAATAGACTCTAATCAAGAAAAGTTGTAGTATTTAATCTCTTGAGTTGAAGTGGGGTATTAGCACAAGTTTAAACATTCACAATACCTATCAAGCAAGCATGCGAGCATACAAAGAGTATATGAGCAGCGGAAAGTAAGGCATGCAAGTTGCAAGAATGTAAAAGGATGGGATTGGAGTGTGCAAACGCAATTTGGAGACATGGAGATTTTTTATCCGTGGTTCAGATAGGTGGTGCTATCGTACATCCACGTTGATGGAGACTTCAACCCACGAAGGGTAACGGTTGCGCGAGTCCACGGAGGGCTCCACCCACGAAGGGTCCACGAAGAAGCAACCTTGTCTATCCCACCATGGCTGTCGCCCACGAAGGACTTGGCTCACTCGGGTAGATCTTCACGAAGTAGGCGATCTCCTTGCCCTTACAAACTCCTTGGTTCAACTCCACAATCTTGACGGAGGCTCCCAAGTGACACCTAGCCAATCTAGGAGACACCACTCTCCAAGAAGTAACAAATGGTGTGTTGATGATGAACTCCTTGATCTTGTGCTTCAAATGATAGTATCCCCAACACCGAACTCTCTCTCACAGGATTTGGATTTGGTAGAAAGAAGATTTGAGTGGAAAGCAACTTGGGGAAGGCTAGAGATCAAGATTCATGTGGTTGGAATGGAATATATTGACCTCAACACAAGTGTAGGTGGTTCTCTCTCAGAAAATATGCATTGGAAGTGTAGGCATGTTCTGATGGCTCTCCCCACGAATGAAGAGTGGGTGGAGGGGTATATATAGCCTCCACACAAAATCTAACCGTTACACACAAATCACCAAACTCGGTGGGACCGATTCAGAGAACTCAGTCGGACCAATTTGGTTCATAATGTGACCATTAGGCATTTCGATGGGACCGACTGGATCAACTCGGTGGGACCGATGTGCTAGGGTTAGGGTAAATTCAAAACTCGGTTTGACCGATTACTCAAACTCGATGGGACCGATTTGGGTAATAAGTGAAACAGAATGTTGGCCAAGAAAACTCGGTGGGGCCGATTACATATCTCGGTGGGACCGAAGATATTTCAACGGGCAACAGAGAGATTGCAAGCCCATCTCGGTGAGACCGAGATCCCATCGGTAAGACCGAATTGATTAGGGTTTTTGGCAGTGGCTATGTCAACTGAACTCGGTGGCTCCGGATATGAAATTTCGGTGGGGCCGAGTTTGACTTTTTGGATTAGGACATATGCGGAAGTGAGAAAGTGGTTGAGGGCTTTGGAGCATATCACTAAGCACTTTGAGCAAGAAAGCCATTAAGCAACACCTCATCCCTTCTTAATAGTATTGGCTTTTCCTATAGACTCAATGTGATCTTGGATCACCAAAATAGAAAATGTAGAGTCTTGTGCTTTGAGCTTGAGCCAATCCATTGTCCTTAGCATCTTGAAGGGGTTCCACATCCTATTGTCCATGCCACTCCATTGTTGAACTTATCTAAAACATACTAGGTAGAAGCATTAGTCCAACAAGAGATATGTTGACATTAATTACCAAAATCACTTAGGGAGCACTTGTGCTTTCAACCCACCTGGGCCCGCTAGGAGGGGGCACGCCCTGGTGGGTTATGCTCACCCAGGGGGGCCCCTCTGGTGGTTCTTGGCTCCAATATTTTTTATATATTCTGAAATAATTCTCCAAAAAGTTTCGTTCCAATCCGAGAACTTTTATTTCTACACAAAAACAACACCATGGTAATTCTGTTGGAAACAACGTCAGTCCGGGTTAGTTTCATTAAAATCATGCAAATTAGAGTCCAAAACAAGAGGAAAAACATTAGGAAAAGTAGATACGACAGAGACGTATCATGGCAGCAATTTCAGAAAATGTTGTTGTGGTGGTCGTTTCAAAAATGTTGCCGTGGCACCAAATTCAGAAATTCCATCGTGGCGCGAAATTATAGCTCCTTGTCTCGTGCCTTGTACACCTTCTCATCGTCCAGGTCCTTCGTGTATCGTTTGCCATCATCACCGGTCTTGTAGGCTATCTCTACAATATTTACATCAATGTGGCAATCTCGTGGCTCTGGCCATCATGTCGTGACGTGCAAGCCACTTAACATTACAACATATAACCATATCATACATAAACCCATTATCATGACGAAGGCTATACCACATCATATGCATACCCTGCAAAACTAAGTTAGACGTCCTCTAATTGGTTTTTGCAAATTTTTAGTTATGTGGTTAACCAGTTTTAACAAGTATAGTAGCTACTTATGTCCACAATTAATTAAGGTGATGATTCTTGATGCTAGATTAAGTTTCGGGGTGTGTGAAACAAGAGACTTAATACATGTGACCCCCTAGAAGATCATCCATCTTCGGCACCCTCTTGTTTACGCGATGGTTCACTACTCTCAACTATGGTGAAGCCCAAGTAACTATTAGCAGATTGTCGACAGCCAGGGCCGATCGATTGTCAGAACCTCGTAAGAAGTGACACGATGTCGTCGATGAAATGAACTGAAGCAACACTCGAGGGAAGCATAGCAAGAAAATCAACCCTCATAATCACATGTGATCTAGATTGCAACCTGCATCTACTCATAAAACCGCTCATGATGCCACTATTGGAAAACATAGTAGAAAACAAAAAAATTGCACCTACGATCATCCAAGATCAATATGAAGACGCATAACGGGTTGGGATCACGATCATTACCGTCACTGAGTTGTAGTAGAAGAAGAACGTGTCAGTGTCGATCATACTTGGAGTCCCTCGAACCGTAGATGAACGATCCCTTGTACCGCCCATGAACAGTCCCTCGAATCGTAGACCAAAAGCATGGCCTCTCTAGTTGGTTGCAAGCGTGCAGCCTTCACGATCCGGTAGTGCTTTGCCGTCCAGAGCTAATCATCATTAGAGAATTAGAGGGAGGAGATTAGAACCACACTGGGCTTCTAATTATGAGGACAAGAGGATTAGCCTAGCTCTAATTAGTCAACTAGGACCAACTAGAACTAGAACTAGAAGAACTAGAGGAAGCTCCAAAACTTGTATGAACCATAGAGCAAAAACCCCTAGCATATATAGGTTGGAGGAGGAGGAGAGGGTAGCCACCAAGGGGGGGGAGTCTCCCCTTGGGGCACCGGCCATGGGGAGGGAGTAGGACTCCCTCCCCGTGTTCAGTCCCCCCTATAAGGAATGGGGGCGCCTTCCTACTTGGGCCCTTGTGGCCCAAGTTGCCTTCCACTTCTTGGCCCCTTTTTAGGACCGTTGATATTTAAATTAAATATAAAATGTTCCAAATACCTCTAGAACATTATATTTAAATTAACATCTACTGAAACATTTTCCACCTATATATAATTTATCGGCAATACCATGTATTACCTGATACTCTACGAAACCCTTCCGGTGACCCTGAAACACTTTCGGATCCTCTCGGAACTATTCATAATATTTATGAAACAATTCCACAAATATATTCTCATGACTCCCGTCCCAGTAACACTCAGTAGATCATGATTGCCTTAAGCTTGTGACCCCGTAGGTTTGGTAACTCATAAACATGAATGAAACCGTTCGATCAATGACCAGCAGCAGGACCGTGGACGTCTGTATCGGCCCCTATGAGCACAAGAATAATATTCGAGTGAACCTTTGGTTATAATGTGATGTTTCCTTTGCTTCGAGATACTTCACAAAATCCGGGATGCATCGATCCTCCCGAGTCCTATGCTCGTATACCGAAATCCTCCTTACCGATTTTGTTCTTCTTTCTCGTTATTGTGTTCCGGCATCCCCGTGAAGAAATCACGTGTGTCTGGCCAGACGAGGATTGATGCCATCACACCGAGAGGCCCCTAAGAATATCTCTCCATCGCGAAGGAGAAAATCCCATTCCCGAGCTATCCGGTCACTTGTCAAACTTTTCGATTAATCTATAAGTTGTTGTTATGATCACTATGTTATAGGTGACGTTTGAACAACCCCAAAGACCACCGGATGGTGAGAAGTGACCACGAAACTCTCATGGTCTAAGGAGCAATATCACAAGTTAACACTCATGTTATTACAATTTAATGTAGATGATATTAACTCAATTCACAACAAACAAGATTGGGTCGGTTCAATATGATCGTTCTTCCAACGTCATAATCTCAATGTTGTTTTAGGATCATTGTTACACTTAATGATATCCCAAAATCCGGAATATGTGATCACCAACAACACTTGACCTAGTCTTAGAGGCGAGACTAGGAACCTTTTGTTTTACCATTTATCATTCCACACGTGCATATGAGTTTTCCACTGAATCGCATATTCCAGGATCATAGCAGTTACAGAATAGAATATAAACTCTATAATTATGAATATGGAAATATAATAATACTAATATTATTGCCTCCAAGGCATATTTCCAAGACCGTGAAAGGCTTATATGTTACTTTTTATGTTATTTTCTTGTTGAGTTAATTTCTTATTCCAACACCTATTCTTTACTTGGTCAGCATCATGTGTTGGGGAAAGATCCAGGCACATATATCCATTCAAATATATTTGATCATGAATTATTATTGTTGACAATTATCTCTATGATAAATGAGTCGAGAGGCAAAATATTAAGCCCCTATCTTTCTATGTTTTTGATGGATGCTATTTGTTCTAAAAATATGCCTTTTGTATTAGCAATCATAGAAGACTATATGATAATTGAGTATGTGGAGCTCTTACTTAGACTTCGTTGAAAATAAGATGTATTGAAATTGTTTGTTGACTAAGAACATAGGTTGTTAAGTCTCGAGAGAATGCATTGTTTAAACCATAACATGTGAATAGATTGTTGCTTTATCATAATGAATTTTATGAGAAATAGTTATTGTTTATGATGCTAGAATAAGTGATTGAAATTATCATTGATCAAACTTGTGCATTTGCTAGCATTCACACTTCATAAATTATTTATTTTATCTTTTACCTACTCGAGGACGAGCATAAATTAAGCTTGGGATGTTGATACATCTCCAACGTATCTATAATTTATGAAATATTCATGCCATGTTTATAAAAATATTATACGGTTTTGGGTGCGGTTCTATGATTTGAATGATACTAGCCCGGACTGACGTTGTTTTCAACAGAACTGTCATGGTGTTGTTTTCTGTGCACAAATAAAAGTTCCTAGATCGAGCTGAAAATTTACAATGATTTTTTATGGACAAAAAGAGATCCCCCAAAGGTTAAAGGAAGGACTAGAATATATACGAGGACACGACAAGCTCAAGAGGCGCGGGCTTCCAAGGGCGCGCCTATCGAGCTTGTCGCTCCCTCGTGGGCCCCCTTGATGTGAAAGCGATGCCAAAAATTCCTATAAATATAGAAAACCCCAAAAAGAAACCTAGAACTTCTATGCCTCCGCCGCAAGCCTCTGTACCAAAGAGATCCCATCTGTAACCCTTTCTGGCACCCTGCCGGATGAGGAAATCATCACCGAAGGCCATCTTCCTCATTCCCGACGGTCTCCATGACGAGGAGGGAATAGTTCACCCTCGGGGCTGAGGGTATGTACTAGTAGCTATGTGTTTCGTATCTCTCTCTCTCTCTCTCTCTCTTGTGTTCTTTGACTTTGGCACGATCTTGATGTAACCATGGGCTTTGTTAATATGGTCAAATCATACGGTGTTTTCCCTCTCTATCTTGTTGTGATGAATTGAGTCTTTTTCTCTGAGGTTTCGTTATGTTGGATTGAATATTGGAATGAGGTATTCTACCGAGTCACATGATATACGTTTTGGTAATCAACTTGTGGATTCTCGTGGTGACATTGGGGTAATCTAGGCACATAGGTTGATACATGTTTTCGTCCTACTTTCTCCAATAGAAACTTTGGAGTGATTCTTTGTCGCACATGAGGGATTGTTATATGATTCAATTTGTTAGGACTAATGAGAGATTGGACTAGTGAAAGTATGAACCTTAAGTCATGTTTCCAAGCATTGCGATACCGTTTTTGCTCATTTTTGTTACTTGTTACCTTGCTGTTTTTATTATATCAGATTACAAAAATCTGCATCTACTATCTTTGATCATGAATTATTATTGTTGACAATTATCTCTATGATAAATGAGTCGGGAGGCAAAATATTAAGCCCCTATCTTTCTGTGTTTTTGATGGATGCTATTTGTTCTAAAAAATATGCCTTTTGTATTAGCAATCATAGAAGACTATATGATAATTGAGTATGTGGAGCTCTTACTTAGACTTCGTTGAAAATAAGATGCATTGAAATTGTTTGTTGACTAAGAACATAGGTTGTTAAGTCTCGAGAGAATGCATTGTTTAAACCATAACATGTGAATAGATTGTTGCTTTATCATAATGAATTTTATGAGAAATAGTTATTGTTTATGATGCTAGAATAAGTGATTGAAATTATCATTGATCAAACTTGTGCATCTGCTAGCATTCACACTTCATAAATTATTTATTTTACCTTTTACCTACTCGAGGACGAGCAGAAATTAAGCTTGGGATGTTGATACATCTCCAACGTATCTATAATTTATGAAATATTCATGCCATGTTTATAAAAAAATTATACGGTTTTGGGTGCGGTTCTATGATTTGAATGATACTAACCCGGACTGACGTTGTTTTCAACAGAACTATCATGGTGTTGTTTTCTGTGCACAAATAAAAGTTCTTAGATCGAGCTGAAAATTTACGATGATTTTTTATGGACAAAAAGAGACCCCCCAAAGGTTCAAGGAAGGACTAGAAGATATACGAGGACACGACAAGCTCAAGAGGCGCGGGCCTCCAAGGGCGCGCCTATCGAGCTTGTCGCTCCCTCGTGGGCCCCCTTGATGTGAAAGCGATGCCAAAAATTCCTATAAATATAGAAAACCCCAAAAAGAAACCTAGAACTTCTATGCCTCCGCCGCAAGCCTCTGTACCAAAGAGATCCCATCTGTAACCCTTTCTGGCACCCTGCCGGACGAGGAAATCATCACCGGAGGCCATCTTCCTCATTCCCGACGGTCTCCATGACGAGGAGGGAATAGTTCACCCTCGGGGCTGAGGGTATGTACTAGTAGATATGTGTTTCGTATCTCTCTCTCTCTCTCTCTCTCTCTCTCTCTCTCTCTTGTGTTCTTTGACTTTGGCACGATCTTGATGTAACCATGGGCTTTGTTAATATGGTCAAATCATATGGTGTTTTTCCCTCTCTATCTTGTTGTGATGAATTGAGTCTTTTTCTCTGAGGTTTCGTTATGTTGGATTGAATATTGGAATGAGGTATTCTACTGAGTCACTTGATATATGTTTTGGTAATCAACTTGTGGATTCTCGTGGTGACATTGGGGTAATCTAGGCACATAGGTTGATACATGTTTTCGTCCTACTTTCTCCAATAGAAACTTTGGAGTGATTCTTTGTCGCACATGAGGGATTGTTATATGATTCAATTTGTTAGCACTAATGAGAGATTGGACTAGTGAAAGTATGAACCTTAAGTCATGTTTCCAAGCATTGCAATACCGGTTTTGCTCATTTTTGTTACTTGTTACCTTGCTGTTTTTATTATATCAGATTACAAAAATCTGCATCTACTATCTTTGATCATGAATTATTATTGTTGACAATTATCTCTATGATAAATGAGTCGGGAGGCAAAATATTAAGCCCCTATCTTTCTATGTTTTTGATGGATGCTATTTGTTCTAAAAATATGCCTTTTGTATTAGCAATCATAGAAGACTATATGATAATTGAGTATGTGGAGCTCTTACTTAGACTTCATTGAAAATAAGATGCATTGAAATTGTTTGTTGACTAAGAACATAGGTTGTTAAGTCTCGAGAGAATGCATTGTTTAAACCATAACATGTGAATAGATTGTTGCTTTATCATAATGAATTTTATGAGAAATAGTTATTGTTTATGATGCTAGAATAAGTGATTGAAATTATCATTGATCAAACTTGTGCATCTGCTAGCATTCACACTTCATAAATTATTTATTTTATCTTTTACCTACTCGAGGACGAGCAGAAATTAAGCTTGGGATGTTGATACATCTCCAACGTATCTATAATTTATGAAATATTCATGCCATGTTTATAAAAAAATTATACGGTTTTGGGTGCGGTTCTATGATTTGAATGATACTAACCCGGACTGACGTTGTTTTCAACAGAACTATCATGGTGTTGTTTTCTGTGCACAAATAAAAGTTCTTAGATCGAGCTGAAAATTTACGATGATTTTTTATGGACAAAAAGAGACCCCCCAAAGGTTCAAGGAAGGACTAGAAGATATACGAGGACACGACAAGCTCAAGAGGCGCGGGCCTCCAAGGGCGCGCCTATCGAGCTTGTCGCTCCCTCGTGGGCCCCCTTGATGTGAAAGCGATGCCAAAAATTCCTATAAATATAGAAAACCCCAAAAAGAAACCTAGAACTACTATGCCTCCGCCGCAAGCCTCTGTACCAAAGAGATCCCATCTGTAACCCTTTCTGGCACCCTGCCGGATGAGGAAATCATCACCGGAGGCCATCTTCCTCATTCCCGACGGTCTCCATGACGAGGAGGGAATAGTTCACCCTCGGGGCTGAGGGTATGTACTAGTAGATATGTGTTTCGTATCTCTCTCTCTCTCTCTCTCTTGTGTTCTTTGACTTTGGCACGATCTTGATGTAACCATGGGCTTTGTTAATATGGTCAAATCATATGGTGTTTTTCCCTCTCTATCTTGTTGTGACGAATTGAGTCTTTTTCTCTGAGGTTTCGTTATGTTGGATTGAATATTGGAATGAGGTATTCTACCGAGTCACTTGATATACGTTTTGGTAATCAACTTGTGGATTCTCGTGGTGACATTGGGGTAATCTAGGCACATAGGTTGATACATGTTTTCGTCCTACTTTCTCCAATAGAAACTTTGGAGTGATTCTTTGTCGCACATGAGGGATTGTTATATGATTCAATTTGTTAGCACTAATGAGAGATTGGACTAGTGAAAGTATGAACCTTAAGTCATGTTTCCAAGCATTGCAATACCGTTTTTGCTCATTTTTGTTACTTGTTACCTTGCTGTTTTTATTATATCAGATTACACAAATCTGCATCTACTATCTTTGATCATGAATATATTTGATCATGAATTATTATTGTTGACAATTATCTCTATGATAAATGAGTCGGGAGGCAAAATATTAAGCCCCTATCTTTCTATGTTTTTGATGGATGCTATTTGTTCTAAAAATATGCCTTTTGTATTAGCAATCATAGAAGACTATATGATAATTGAGTATGTGGAGCTCTTACTTAGACTTCCTTGAAAATAAGATGCATTGAAATTGTTTGTTGACTAAGAACATAGGTTGTTAAGTCTCGAGAGAATGCATTGTTTAAACCATAACATGTGAATAGATTGTTGCTTTATCATAATGAATTTATGAGAAATAGTTATTGTTTATGATGCTAGAATAAGTGATTGAAATTATCATTGATCAAACTTGTGCATCTGCTAGCATTCACATTTCATAAATTATTTATTTTATCTTTTACCTACTCGAGGACGAGCAGAAATTAAGCTTGGGATGTTGATACATCTCCAACGTATCTATAATTTATGAAATATTCATGCCATGTTTATAAAAAAATTATACGGTTTTGGGTGCGGTTCTATGATTTGAATGATACTAACCCGGACTGACGTTGTTTTCAACAGAACTATCATGGTGTTGTTTTCTGTGCACAAATAAAAGTTCTTAGATCGAGCTGAAAATTTACGATGATTTTTTATGGACAAAAAGAGACCCCCCAAAGGTTCAAGGAAGGACTAGAAGATATACGAGGACACGACAAGCTCAAGAGGCGCGGGCCTCCAAGGGCGCGCCTATCGAGCTTGTCGCTCCCTCGTGGGCCCCCTTGATGTGAAAGCGATGCCAAAAATTCCTATAAATATAGAAAACCCCAAAAAGAAACCTAGAACTTCTATGCCTCCGCCGCAAGCCTCTGTACCAAAGAGATCCCATCTGTAACCCTTTCTGGCACCCTGCCGGACGAGGAAATCATCACCGGAGGCCATCTTCCTCATTCCCGACGGTCTCCATGACGAGGAGGGAATAGTTCACCCTCGGGGCTGAGGGTATGTACTAGTAGATATGTGTTTCGTATCTCTCTCTCTCTCTCTCTCTCTCTCTCTCTTGTGTTCTTTGACTTTGGCACGATCTTGATGTAACCATGGGCTTTGTTAATATGGTCAAATCATATGGTGTTTTTCCCTCTCTATCTTGTTGTGATGAATTGAGTCTTTTTCTCTGAGGTTTCGTTATGTTGGATTGAATATTGGAATGAGGTATTCTACTGAGTCACTTGATATATGTTTTGGTAATCAACTTGTGGATTCTCGTGGTGACATTGGGGTAATCTAGGCACATAGGTTGATACATGTTTTCGTCCTACTTTCTCCAATAGAAACTTTGGAGTGATTCTTTGTCGCACATGAGGGATTGTTATATGATTCAATTTGTTAGCACTAATGAGAGATTGGACTAGTGAAAGTATGAACCTTAAGTCATGTTTCCAAGCATTGCAATACCGGTTTTGCTCATTTTTGTTACTTGTTACCTTGCTGTTTTTATTATATCAGATTACAAAAATCTGCATCTACTATCTTTGATCATGAATTATTATTGTTGACAATTATCTCTATGATAAATGAGTCGGGAGGCAAAATATTAAGCCCCTATCTTTCTATGTTTTTGATGGATGCTATTTGTTCTAAAAATATGCCTTTTGTATTAGCAATCATAGAAGACTATATGATAATTGAGTATGTGGAGCTCTTACTTAGACTTCATTGAAAATAAGATGCATTGAAATTGTTTGTTGACTAAGAACATAGGTTGTTAAGTCTCGAGAGAATGCATTGTTTAAACCATAACATGTGAATAGATTGTTGCTTTATCATAATGAATTTTATGAGAAATAGTTATTGTTTATGATGCTAGAATAAGTGATTGAAATTATCATTGATCAAACTTGTGCATCTGCTAGCATTCACACTTCATAAATTATTTATTTTATCTTTTACCTACTCGAGGACGAGCAGAAATTAAGCTTGGGATGTTGATACATCTCCAACGTATCTATAATTTATGAAATATTCATGCCATGTTTATAAAAAAATTATACGGTTTTGGGTGCGGTTCTATGATTTGAATGATACTAACCCGGACTGACGTTGTTTTCAACAGAACTATCATGGTGTTGTTTTCTGTGCACAAATAAAAGTTCTTAGATCGAGCTGAAAATTTACGATGATTTTTTATGGACAAAAAGAGACCCCCCAAAGGTTCAAGGAAGGACTAGAAGATATACGAGGACACGACAAGCTCAAGAGGCGCGGGCCTCCAAGGGCGCGCCTATCGAGCTTGTCGCTCCCTCGTGGGCCCCCTTGATGTGAAAGCGATGCCAAAAATTCCTATAAATATAGAAAACCCCAAAAAGAAACCTAGAACTACTATGCCTCCGCCGCAAGCCTCTGTACCAAAGAGATCCCATCTGTAACCCTTTCTGGCACCCTGCCGGATGAGGAAATCATCACCGGAGGCCATCTTCCTCATTCCCGACGGTCTCCATGACGAGGAGGGAATAGTTCACCCTCGGGGCTGAGGGTATGTACTAGTAGATATGTGTTTCGTATCTCTCTCTCTCTCTCTCTCTCTCTTGTGTTCTTTGACTTTGGCACGATCTTGATGTAACCATGGGCTTTGTTAATATGGTCAAATCATATGGTGTTTTTCCCTCTCTATCTTGTTGTGACGAATTGAGTCTTTTTCTCTGAGGTTTCGTTATGTTGGATTGAATATTGGAATGAGGTATTCTACCGAGTCACTTGATATACGTTTTGGTAATCAACTTGTGGATTCTCGTGGTGACATTGGGGTAATCTAGGCACATAGGTTGATACATGTTTTCGTCCTACTTTCTCCAATAGAAACTTTGGAGTGATTCTTTGTCGCACATGAGGGATTGTTATATGATTCAATTTGTTAGCACTAATGAGAGATTGGACTAGTGAAAGTATGAACCTTAAGTCATGTTTCCAAGCATTGCAATACCGTTTTTGCTCATTTTTGTTACTTGTTACCTTGCTGTTTTTATTATATCAGATTACACAAATCTGCATCTACTATCTTTGATCATGAATATATTTGATCATGAATTATTATTGTTGACAATTATCTCTATGATAAATGAGTCGGGAGGCAAAATATTAAGCCCCTATCTTTCTATGTTTTTGATGGATGCTATTTGTTCTAAAAATATGCCTTTTGTATTAGCAATCATAGAAGACTATATGATAATTGAGTATGTGGAGCTCTTACTTAGACTTCCTTGAAAATAAGATGCATTGAAATTGTTTGTTGACTAAGAACATAGGTTGTTAAGTCTCGAGAGAATGCATTGTTTAAACCATAACATGTGAATAGATTGTTGCTTTATCATAATGAATTTATGAGAAATAGTTATTGTTTATGATGCTAGAATAAGTGATTGAAATTATCATTGATCAAACTTGTGCATCTGCTAGCATTCACATTTCATAAATTATTTATTTTATCTTTTACCTACTCGAGGACGAGCAGAAATTAAGCTTGGGATGTTGATACATCTCCAACGTATCTATAATTTATGAAATATTCATGCCATGTTTATAAAAAAATTATACGGTTTTGGGTGCGGTTCTATGATTTGAATGATACTAACCCGGACTGACGTTGTTTTCAACAGAACTATCATGGTGTTGTTTTCTGTGCACAAATAAAAGTTCTTAGATCGAGCTGAAAATTTACGATGATTTTTTATGGACAAAAAGAGACCCCCCAAAGGTTCAAAGAAGGACTAGAAGATATACGAGGACACGACAAGCTCAAGAGGTGCGGGCCTCCAAGGGCGCGCCTATCGAGCTTGTCGCTCCCTCGTGGGCCCCCTTGATGTGAAAGCGATGCCAAAAATTCCTATAAATATAGAAAACCCCAAAAAGAAACCTAGGACTTCTATGCCTCCGCCGCAAGCCTCTGTACCAAAGAGATCCCATCTGTAACCCTTTCTGGCACCCTGCCGGACGAGGAAATCATCACCGGAGGCCATCTTCCTCATTCCCGACGGTCTCCATGACGAGGAGGGAATAGTTCACCCTCGGGGCTGAGGGTATGTACTAGTAGATATGTGTTTCGTATCTCTCTCTCTCTCTCTCTCTCTCTCTTGTGTTCTTTGACTTTGGCACGATCTTGATGTAACCATGGGCTTTGTTAATATGGTTAAATCATATGGTGTTTTCCCTCTCTATCTTGTTGTGATGAATTGAGTCTTTTTCTCTGAGGTTTCGTTATGTTGGATTGAATATTGGAATGAGGTATTCTACTGAGTCACTTGATATATGTTTTGGTAATCAACTTGTGGATTCTCGTGGTGACATTTGGGTAATCTAGGCACATAGGTTGATACATGTTTTCGTCCTACTTTCTCCAATAGAAACTTTGGAGTGATTCTTTGTCGCACATGAGGGATTGTTATATGATTCAATTTGTTAGCACTAATGAGAGATTGGACTAGTGAAAGTATGAACCTTAAGTCATGTTTCCAAGCATTGCAATACCGTTTTTGCTCATTTTTGTTACTTGTTACCTTGCTGTTTTTATTATATCAGATTACAAAAATCTGGATCTACTATCTTTGATCATGAATTATTATTGTTGACAATTATCTCTATGATAAATGAGTCGGGAGCTAAAATATTAAGCCCCTATCTTTCTATGTTTTTGATGGATGCTATTTGTTCTAAAAATATGCCTTTTGTATTAGCAATCATAGAAGACTATATGATAATTGAGTATGTGGAGCTCTTACTTAGACTTTGTTGAAAATAAGATGCATTGAAATTGTTTGTTGACTAAGAACATAGGTTGTTAAGTCTCGAGAGAATGCATTGTTTAAACCATAACATGTGAATAGATTGTTGGTTTATCATAATGAAATTTATGAGAAATAGTTATTGTTTATGATGCTAGAATAAGTGATACAAAGTATCATTGATCAAACTTGTGCATCTGCTAGCATTCACACTTCATAAATTATTTATTTTATCTTTTACCTACTCGAGGACGAGCAGAAATTAAGCTTGGGATGTTGATACATCTCCAACGTATCTATAATTTATGAAATATTCATGCCATGTTTATAAAAAATTATACGGTTTTGGGTGCGGTTCTATGATTTGAATGATACTAACCCGGACTGACGTTGTTTTCAATAGAACTATCATGGTGTTGTTTTCCGTGCACAAATAAAAGTTCTTAGATCGAGCTGAAAATTTACGATGATTTTTTATGGACAAAAAGAGACCCCCCCCCAAAGGTTCAAGGAAGGACTAGAAGATATACGAGGACACGACAAGCTCAAGAGGCGCGGGCTTCCAAGGGCGCGCCTATCGAGCTTGTCGCTCCCTCGTGGGCCCCCTTGATGTGAAAGCGATGCCAAAAATTCCTATAAATATAGAAAACCCCAAAAAGAAACCTAGAACTTCTATGCCTCCGCTGCAAGCCTCTGTACCAAAGAGATCCCATCTGTAACCCTTTCTGGCACCCTGCCGGATGAGGAAATCATCACCGGAGGCCATCTTCCTCATTCCCGACGGTCTCCATGACGAGGAGGGAATAGTTCACCCTCGGGGCTGAGGGTATGTACTAGTAGATATGTGTTTCGTATCTCTCTCTCTCTCTCTCTTGTGTTCTTTGACGTTGGCACGATCTTGATGTAACCATGGGCTTTGTTAATATGGTCAAATCATATGGTGTTTTTCCCTCTCTATCTTGTTGTGATGAATTGAGTCTTTTTCTCTGAGGTTTCGTTATGTTGGATTGAATATTGGAATGAGGTATTCTACCGAGTCACTTGATATACGTTTTGGTAATCAACTTGTGGATTCTCGTGGTCACATTGGGGTAATCTAGGCACATAGGTTGATACATGTTTTCGTCCTACTTTCTCCAATAGAAACTTTGGAGTGATTCTTTGTCGCACATGAGGGATTGTTATATGATTCAATTTGTTAGCACTAATGAGAGATTGGACTAGTGAAAGTATGAACCTTAAGTCATGTTTCCAAGCATTGCAATACCGTTTTTGCTCATTTTTGTTACTTGTTACCTTGCTGTTTTTATAATATCAGATTACACTAATCTGCATCTACTATCTTTGATCATGAATATATTTGATCATGAATTATTATTGTTGACAATTATCTCTATGATAAATGAGTCGGGAGGCAAAATATTAAGCCCCTATCTTTCTATGTTTTTGATGGATGCTATTTGTTCTAAAAATATGCCTTTTGTATTAGCAATCATAGAAGACTATATGATAATTGAGTATGTGGAGCTCTTACTTAGACTTCATTGAAAATAAGATGCATTGAAATTGTTTGTTGACTAAGAACATAGGTTGTTAAGTCTCGAGAGAATGCATTGTTTAAACCATAACATGTGAATAGATTGTTGCTTTATCATAATGAATTTTATGAGAAATAGTTATTGTTTATGATGCTAGAATAAGTGATTGAAATTATCATTGATCAAACTTGTGCATCTGCTAGCATTCACATTTCATAAATTATTTATTTTATCTTTTACCTACTCGAGGACGAGCAGAAATTAAGCTTGGGATGTTGATACATCTCCAACGTATCTATAATTTATGAAATATTCATGCCATGTTTATAAAAAAATTATACGGTTTTGGGTGCGGTTCTATGATTTGAATGATACTAACCTGGACTGACATTGTTTTCAACAGAACTATCATGGTGTTGCTTTCTGTGCACAAATAAAAGTTCTTAGATCGAGCTGAAAATTTACGATGATTTTTTATGGACAAAAAGAGACCCCCCAAAGGTTCAAGGAAGGACTAGAAGATATACGAGGACACGACAAGCTCAAGAGGCGCGGGCCTCCAAGGGCGCGCCTATCGAGCTTGTCGCTCCCTCGTGGGCCCCCTTGATGTGAATGCGATGCCAAAAATTACTATAAATATAGAAAACCCCAAAAAGAAACCTAGGACTTCTATGCCTCCGCCGCAAGCCTCTGTACCAAAGAGATCCCATCTGTAACCCTTTCTGGCACCCTGCCGGACAAGGAAATCATCACCGGAGGCCATCTTCCTCATTCCCGACGGTCTCCATGACGAGGAGGGAATAGTTCACCCTCGGGGCTGAGGGTATGTACTAGTAGATATGTGTTTCGTATCTCTCTTTCTCTCTCTCTCTCTCTCTCTCTCTCTCTCTCTCTTGTGTTCTTTGACTTTGGCACGATCTTGATGTAACCATGGGCTTTGTTAATATGGTCAAATCATATGGTGTTTTTCCCTCTCTATCTTGTTGTGATGAATTGAGTCTTTTTCTCTGAGGTTTCGTTATGTTGGATTGAATATTGGAATGAGGTATTCTACTGAGTCACTTGATATATGTTTTGGTAATCCACTTGTGAATTCTCGTGGTGACATTGGGGTAATCTAGGCACATAGGTTGATACATGTTTTCGTCCTACTTTCTCCAATAGAAACTTTGGAGTGATTCTTTGTCGCACATGAGGGATTGTTATATGATTCAATTTGTTAGCACTAATGAGAGATTGGACTAGTGAAAGTATGAACCTTAAGTCATGTTTCCAAGCATTGCCATACCGTTTTTGCTCATTTTTGTTACTTGTTACCTTGCTGTTTTTATTATATCAGATTACAAAAATCTGCATCTACTATCTTTGATCATGAATTATTATTGTTGACAATTATCTCTATAATAAATGAGTCGGGAGCTAAAATATTAAGCCCCTATCTTTCTATGTTTTTGATGGATGCTATTTGTTCTAAAAATATGCCTTTTGTATTAGCAATCATAGAAGACTATATGATAATTGAGTATGTGGAGCTCTTACTTAGACTTCGTTGAAAATAAGATGCATTGAAATTGTTTGTTGACTAAGAACATAGGTTGTTAATTCTCGAGAGAATGCATTGTTTAAACCATAACATGTGAATAGATTGTTGGTTTATCATAATGAAATTTATGAGAAATAGTTATTGTTTATGATGCTAGAATAAGTGATTGAAATTATCATGGATCAAACTTGTGCATCTGCTAGCATTCACACTTCATAAATTATTTATTTTATCTTTTACCTACTCGAGGACGAGCAGAAATTAAGCTTGGGATGTTGATACATCTCCAACGTATCTATAATTTATGAAATATTCATGCCATGTTTATAAAAAATTATACGGTTTAGGGTGCGGTTCTATGATTTGAATGATACTAACCCGGACTGACGTTGTTTTCAATAGAACTATCATGGTGTTGTTTTCTGTGCACAAATAAAAGTTCTTAGATCGAGCTGAAAATTTACGATGTTTTTTTATTGACAAAAAGAGACCCCCCAAAGGTTCAAGGAAGGACTAGAAGATATACGAGGACACGACAAGCTCAAGAGGCGCGGGCTTCCAAGGGCGCACCTATCGAGCTTGTCGCTCCCTCGTGGGCCCCCTTGATGTGAAAGCGATGCCAAAAATTCCTATAAATATAGAAAACCCCAAAAAGAAACCTAGAACTTCTATGCCTCCGCCGCAAGCCTCTGTACCAAAGAGATCCCATCTGTAACCCTTTCTGGCACCCTGCCGGATGAGGAAATCATCACCGGAGGCCATCTTCCTCATTCCCGACGGTCTCCATGACGAGGAGGGAATAGTTCACCCTCGGGGCTGAGGGTATGTACTAGTAGATATGTGTTTCGTATCTCTCTCTCTCTCTCTCTTGTGTTCTTTGACTTTGGCATGATCTTGATGTAACCATGGGCTTTGTTAATATGGTCAAATCATATGGTGTTTTTCCCTCTCTATCTTGTTGTGACGAATTGAGTCTTTTTCTCTGAGGTTTCGTTATGTTGGATTGAATATTGGAATGAGGTATTCTACCGAGTCACTTGATATACGTTTTGGTAATCAACTTGTGGATTCTCGTGGTGACATTGGGGTAATCTAGGCACATAGGTTGATACATGTTTTCGTCCTACTTTCTCCAATAGAAACTTTGGAGTGATTCTTTGTCGCACATGAGGGATTGTTATATGATTCAATTTGTTAGCACTAATGAGAGATTGGACTAGTGAAAGTATGAACCTTAAGTCATGTTTCCAAGCATTGCAATACCGTTTTTGCTCATTTTTGTTACTTGTTACCTTGCTGTTTTTATTATATCAGATTACACAAATCTGCATCTACTATCTTTGATCATGAATATATTTGATCATGAATTATTATTGTTGACAATTATCTCTATGATAAATGGGTCGGGAGGCAAAATATTAAGCCCCTATCTTTCTATGTTTTTGATGGATGCTATTTGTTCTAAAAATATGCCTTTTGTATTAGCAATCATAGAAGACTATATGATAATTGAGTATGTGGAGCTCTTACTTAGACTTCATTGAAAATAAGATGCATTGAAATTGTTTGTTGACTAAGAACATAGGTTGTTAAGTCTCGAGAGAATGCATTGTTTAAACCATAACATGTGAATAGATTGTTGCTTTATCATAATGAATTTTATGAGAAATAGTTATTGTTTATGATGCTAGAATAAGTGATTGAAATTATCATTGATCAAACTTGTGCATCTGCTAGCATTCACATTTCATAAATTATTTATTTTATCTTTTACCTACTCGAGGACGAGCAGAAATTAAGCTTGGGATGTTGATACATCTCCAACGTATCTATAATTTATGAAATATTCATGCCATGTTTATAAAAAAATTATACGGTTTTGGGTGCGGTTCTATGATTTGAATGATACTTACCCGGACTGACGTTGTTTTCAACAGAACTATCATGGTGTTATTTTCTGTGCACAAATAAAAGTTCTTAGATCGAGCTGAAAATTTACGATGATTTTTTATGGACAAAAAGAGACCCCCCAAAGGTTCAAGGAAGGACTAGAAGATATACGAGGACATGACAAGCTCAAGAGGTGCGGGCCTCCAAGGGCGCGCCTATCGAGCTTGTCGCTCCCTCGTGGGCCCCCTTGATGTGAAAGCGATGCCAAAAATTCCTATAAATATAGAAAACCCCAAAAAGAAACCTAGAACTTCTATGCCTCTGCCGCAAGCCTCTGTACCAAAGAGATCCCATCTGTAACCCTTTCTGGCACCCTGCCGGACGAGGAAATCATCACCGGAGGCCATCTTCCTCATTCCCGACGGTCTCCATGACGAGGAGGGAATAGTTCACCCTCAGGGCTGAGGGTATGTACTAGTAGATATGTGTTTCGTATCTCTCTCTCTCTCTCTGTCTCTCTCTCTCTCTCTCTCTCTCTCTTGTGTTCTTTGACTTTGGCACGATCTTGATGTAACCATGGGCTTTGTTAATATGGTCAAATCATATGGTGTTTTCCCTCTCTATCTTGTTGTGATGAATTGAGTCTTTTTCTCTGAGGTTTCGTTATGTTGGATTGAATATTGGAATGAGGTATTCTACTGAGTCACTTGATATATGTTTTGGTAATCAACTTGTGGATTCTCGTGGTGACATTGGGGTAATCTAGGCACATAGGTTGATACATGTTTTCGTCCTACTTTCTCCAATAGAAACTTTGGAGTGATTCTTTGTCGCACATGAGGGATTGTTATCTGATTCAATTTGTGAGCACTAATGAGAGATTGGACTAGTGAAAGTATGAACCTTAAGTCATGTTTCCAAGCATTGCAATACCGTTTTTGCTCATTTTTGTTACTTGGTACCTTGCTGTTTTTATTATATCAGATTACAAAAATCTGCATCTACTATCTTTGATCATGAATATATTTGATCATGAATTATTATTGTTGACAATTATCTCTATGATAAATGAGTCGGGAGGCAAAATATTAAGCCCCTATCTTTCTATGTTTTTTATGGATGCTATTTGTTCTAAAAATATACCTTTTGTATTAGCAATCATAGAAGACTATATGATAATTGAGTATGTGGAGCTCTTACTTAGACTTCGTTGAAAATAAGATGCATTGAAATTGTTTGTTGACTAAGAACATAGGTTGTTAAGTCTCGAGAGAATGCATTGTTTAAACCATAACATATGAATAGATTGTTGCTTTATCATAATGAATTTTATGAGAAATAGTTATTGTTTATGATGCTAGAATAAGTGATTGAAATTATCATTGATCAAACTTGTGCATCTGCTAGCATTCACACTTCATAAATTATTTATTTTAGCTTTTACTTACTCGAGGACGAGCAGAAATTAAGCTTGGGATGTTGATACATTTCCAACGTATCTATAATTTATGAAATATTCATGCCATGTTTATAAAAAAATTATACGGTTTTTGGTGCGGTTCTATGATTTGAATGATACTAACCCGGACTGACGTTGTTTTCAACAGAACTATCATGGTGTTGTTTTCTGTGCACAAATAAAAGTTCTTAGATCGAGCTGAAAATTTACGATGATTTTTTATGGACAAAAAGAGAACCTTCGAAGGTTCAAGGAAGGACTAGAAGATATACGAGGACACGACAAGCTCAAGAGGCGCGGGCCTCCAAGGGCGCGCCTATCGAGCTTGTCGCTCCCTCGTGGGCCCCCTTGATGTGAAAGCAATGCCAAAAATTCCTATAAATATAGAAAACCCCAAAAAGAAACCTAGAACCTCTATGCCTCCGCCGCAAGCCTCTGTACCAAAGAGATCCCAGCTGTAACCC
Source organism: Aegilops umbellulata (assembly GCA_032464435.1). Taxonomy (NCBI): domain Eukaryota; kingdom Viridiplantae; phylum Streptophyta; class Magnoliopsida; order Poales; family Poaceae; genus Aegilops; species Aegilops umbellulata. The sequence goes on along the minus strand of CP136054.1, from coordinate 258,782,108 downwards.
TTTCTGGCACCCTGCCGGACGAGGAAATCATCACCGAAGGCCATCTTCCTCATTCCCGACGGTCTCCATGACGAGGAGCGAATAGTTCACCCTCGGGGCTGAGGGTATGTACTAGTAGCTATGAGTTTCGTATCTCTCTCTCTCTCTCTTGTGTTCTTTGACTTTGGCACGATCTTGATGTAACCATGGGCTTTGTTAATATGGTCAAATCATATGGTGTTTTCCCTCTCTATCTTGTTGTGATGAATTGAGTCTTTTTCTCTGAGGTTTCGTTATGTTGGATTGAATATTGGAATGAGGTATTCTACTGAGTCACTTGATATATGTTTTGGTAATCAACTTGTGGATTCTCGTGGTGACATTGGGGTAATCTAGGCACATAGGTTGATACATGTTTTCGTCCTACTTTCTCCAATAGAAACTTTGGAGTGATTCTTTGTCGCACATGAGGGATTGTTATATGATTCAATTTGTTAGCACTAATGAGAGATTGGACTAGTGAAGGTATGAACCTTAAGTCATGTTTCCATGCATTGCGATACCGTTTTTGCTCATTTTTGTTACTTGTTACCTTGCTGTTTTTATTATATCAGATTACAAAAATCTGCATCTACTATCTTTGATCATGAATTATTATTGTTGACAATTATCTCTATGATAAATGAGTCGGGAGGCAAAATATTAAGCCCCTATCTTTCTATGTTTTTTATGGATGCTATTTGTTCTAAAAATATGCCTTTTGTATTAGCAATCATAGAAGACTATATGATAATTGAGTATGTGGAGCTCTTACTTAGACTTCGTTGAAAATAAGATGCATTGAAATTGTTTGTCGACTAAGAACATAGGTTGTTAAGTCTCGAGAGAATGCATTGTTTAAACCATAACATGTGAATAGATTGTTGCTTTATCATAATGAATTTTATGAGAAATAGTTATTTTTTATGATGCTAGAATAAGTGATTGAAATTATCATTGATCAAACTTGTGCATCTGCTAGCATTCACACTTCATAAATTATTTATTTTACCTTTTACCTACTCGAGGACGAGCAGAAATTAAGCTTGGGATGTTGATACATCTCCAACGTATCTATAATTTATGAAATATTCATGCCATGTTTATAAAAAAATTATACGGTTTTGGGTGCGGTTCTATGATTTGAATGATACTAACCCGGACAGACATTGTTTTCAACAGAACTATCATGGTGTTGTTTTCTGTGCACAAATAAAAGTTCTTAGATCGAGCTGAAAATTTACGATGATTTTTTATGGACAAAAAGAGACCCTCCAAAGGTTCAAGGAAGGACTAGAAGATATACGAGGACACGACAAGCTCAAGAGGCGCAGGCCTCCAAGGGCGCGCCTATCTAGCTTGTCGCTCCCTCGTGGGCCCCCTTGATGTGAAAGCGATGCCAAAAATTCCTATAAATATAGAAAACCCCAAAAAGAAACCTAGAACCTCTATGCCTCCGCCGCAAGCCTCTATACCAAAGAGATCCCAGCTGTAACCCTTTCTGGCACCCTGCCGGACGAGGAAATCATCACCGGAGGCCATCTTCCTCATTCCCGACGGTCTCCATGACGAGGAGGGAATAGTTCACCCTCGGGGCTGAGGGTATGTACTAGTAGCTATGTGTTTCGTATCTCTCTCTCTCTCTCTTGTGTTCTTTGACTTTGGCACGATCTTGATGTAACCATGGGCTTTGTTAATATGGTCAAATCATATGGTGTTTTTCCCTCTCTATCTTGTTGTGATGAATGGAGTCTTTTTCTCCGAGGTTTCGTTATGTTGGATTGAATATTGGAATGAGGTATTCTACTAAGTCACTTCGTATATGTTTTGGTAATCAACTTGTGGATTCTCGTGGTGACATTGGGGTAATCTAGGCACATAGGTTGATACATGTTTTCGTCCTACTTTCTCCAATAGAAACTTTGGAGTGATTCTTTGTCGCACATGAGGGATTGTTATGTGATTCAATTTGTGAGCACTAATGAGAGATTGGACTAGTGAAAGTATGAACCTTAAGTCATGTTTCCAAGCATTGCAATACCGTTTTTGCTCATTTTTGTTACTTGGTACCTTGCTGTTTTTATTATATCAGATTACAAAAATCTGCATCTACTATCTTTGATCATGAATATATTTGATCATGAATTATTATTGTTGACAATTATCTCTATGATAAATGAGTCGTGAGGCAAAATATTAAGCCCCTATCTTTCTATGTTTTTGATGGATGCTATTTGTTCTAAAAATATACCTTTTGTATTAGCAATCATAGAAGACTATATGATAATTGAGTATGTGGAGCTCTTACTTAGACTTCGTTGAAAATAAGATGCATTGAAATTGTTTGTTGACTAAGAACATAGGTTGTTAAGTCTCGAGAGAATGCATTGTTTAAACCATAACATGTGAATAGATTGTTGCTTTATCATAATGAATTTTATGAGAAATAGTTATTGTTTATGATGCTAGAATAAGTGATTGAAATTATCATTGATCAAACTTGTGCATCTGCTAGCATTCACACTTCATAAATTATTTATTTTAGCTTTTACTTACTCGAGGACGAGCAGAAATTAAGCTTGGGATGTTGATACATCTCCAACGTATCTATAATTTATGAAATATTCATGCCATGTTTATAAAAAAATTATACGGTTTTTGGTGCGGTTCTATGATTTGAATGATACTAACCCGGACTGACGTTGTTTTCAACAGAACTATCATGGTGTTGTTTTCTGTGCACAAATAAAAGTTCTTAGATCGAGCTGAAAATTTACGATGATTTTTTATGGACAAAAAGAGACCCTTCAAAGGTTCAAGGAAGGACTAGAAGATATACGAGGACACGACAAGCTCAAGAGGCGCGGGCCTCCAAGGGTGCGCCTATCGAGCTTGTCGCTCCCTCGTGGGCCCTCTTGATGTGAAAGCGATGCCAAAAATTCCTATAAATATAGAAAACCCCAAAAAGAAACCTAGAACCTCTATGCCTCCGCCGCAAGCCTCTGTACCAAAGAGATCCCAGCTGTAACCCTTTCTGGCACCCTGCCGGACAAGGAAATCATCACCGAAGGCCATCTTCCTCATTCCCGACGGTCTCCATGACGAGGAGGGAATAGTTCACCCTCGGGGCTGAGGGTATGTACTAGTAGCTATGAGTTTCGTATCTCTCTCTCTCTCTCTTGTGTTCTTTGACTTTGGCACGATCTTGATGTAACCATGGGCTTTGTTAATATGGTCAAATCATATGGTGTTTTCCCTCTCTATCTTGTTGTGATGAATTGAGTCTTTTTCTCTGAGGTTTCGTTATGTTGGATTGAATATTGGAATGAGGTATTCTACTGAGTCACTTGATATATGTTTTGGTAATCAACTTGTGGATTCTCGTGGTGACATTGGGGTAATCTAGGCACATAGGTTGATACATGTTTTCGTCCTACTTTCTCCAATAGAAACTTTGGAGTGATTCTTTGTCGCACATGAGGGATTGTTATATGATTCAATTTGTTAGCACTAATGAGAGATTGGACTAGTGAAAGTATGAACCTTAAGTCATGTTTCCAAGCATTGCGATACCGTTTTTGCTCATTTTTGTTACTTGTTATCTTGCTGTTTTTATTATATCAGATTACAAAAATCTGCATCTACTATCTTTGATCATGAATTATTATTGTTGACAATTATCTCTATGATAAATGAGTCGGGAGGCAAAATATTAAGCCCCTATCTTTCTATGTTTTTGATGGATGCTATTTGTTCTAAAAATATGCCTTTTGTATTAGCAATCATAGAAGACTATATGATAATTGAGTATGTGGAGCTCTTACTTAGACTTCGTTGAAAATAAGATGCATTGAAATTGTTTGTTGACTAAGAACATAGGTTGTTAAGTCTCGAGAGAATGCATTGTTTAAACCATAACATGTGAATAGATTGTTGCTTTATCATAATGAATTTTATGAGAAATAGTTATTGTTTATGATGCTAGAATAAGTGATAGAAATTATCATTGATCAAACTTGTGCATCTGCTAGCATTCACACTTCATAAATTATTTATTTTAGCTTTTACCTACTCGAGGACGAGCAGAAATTAAGCTTGGGATGTTGATACATCTCCAACGTATCTATAATTTATGAAATATTCATGCCATGTTTATAAAAAAATTATACGGTTTTTGGTGCGGTTCTATGATTTGAATGATACTAACCCGGACTGACGTTGTTTTCAACAGAACTATCATGGTGTTGTTTTTTGTGCACAAATAAAAGTTCTTAGATCGAGCTGAAAATTTACGATGATTTTTTATGGACAAAAAGAGACCCCCAAAGGTTCAAGGAAGGACTAGAAGATATACGAGGACACGACAAGCTCAAGAGGCGCGGGCCTCCAAGGGCGGGCCTATCGAGCTTGTCGCTCCCTCGTGGGCCCCCTTGATGTGAAAGCGATGCCAAAAATTCCTATAAATATAGAAAACCCCAAAAAGAAACCTAGAACCTCTATGCCTCCGCCGCAAGCCTCTATACCAAAGAGATCCCAGCTGTAACCCTTTCTGGCACCCTGCCGGACGAGGAAATCATCACCGGAGGCCATCTTCCTCATTCCCGACGGTCTCCATGACGAGGAGGGAATAGTTCACCCTCGGGGCTGAGGGTATGTACTAGTAGATATGTGTTTCGTATCTCTCTCTCTCTCTCTCTCTCTCTCTCTCTCTCTTGTGTTCTTTGACTTTGGCACGATCTTGATGTAACCATGGGCTTTGTTAATATGGTCAAATCATATGGTGTTTTCCCTCTCTATCTTGTTGTGATGAATTGAGTCTTTTTCTCTGAGGTTTCGTTATGTTGGATTGAATATTGGAATGAGGTATTCTACTGAGTCACTTGATATATGTTTTGGTAATCAACTTGTGGATTCTCGTGGTGACATTGGGGTAATCTAGGCACATAGGTTGATACATGTTTTCGTCCTAGTTTCTTCAATAGAAACTTTGGAGTGATTCTTTGTCGCACATGAGGGATTGTTATATGATTCAATTTGTTAGCACTAATGAGAGATTGGACTAGTGAAAGTATGAACCTTAAGTCATGTTTCCAAGCATGGCAATACCGTTTTTGCTCATTTTTGTTACTTGTTACCTTGCTGTTTTTATTATATCAGATTACAAAAATCTGCATCTACTATCCATACTACATTTGTATCACCATCTCTTCGCCGAACTAGTGCACCTATACAATTCACCATTGTATTGGGTGTGTTGGGGGCACAAGCGGTTTATTGTATTTGATTGCATGGTTGTTTGAGGGAGACCATTTTCATCCTACACCTCCCACGGACTGATAAATCTTAGGTCATCCACTTGAGGGAAATTTGCTGATGTGATACAAAACTCTACGATTAGAGGTCCAACCAAGTCTACAAGAATAAAAGTTGCGTAGTAGACATCACGGTTTCAGGACGAGTTAGTTCTCCTCCGCCTGGGCCTACAACTTGTGGAAACGACCATGCATGAGCACGAGAGCACCGAGTGTATGCCAGGGATGTGAGGAATCGAAGCTTGGTTCACCACACACGTCGGCAGGCTCAGTGCGACGGCGATAAAACACGGGGTTGATGTAGGGGAAGGGGGCCTTTCGGCTCGATTCCTTGAGCTGCGACTCAATTAGAGTGGAGGTGAGTGGGCTAGGAGAGGATCAAAAGGGAATGGGTTGGGGCGGCGCATCAACTAGCTTGGTGGGCGGCGCTGTCGGTCCGAGAACACAGTGAAGAACATGGGAGGGGAAGAGACGGCAAAGCTAGCTGCTTGCATGTGAAACTTGTTCGACACCACTTGCGAGTTGCGGGTCCCACCCAAGCGAGAGAGAGATCGATGCCTGGAGCACACCCCCGTGGGTGACCTTTGTCGTCTGCGCAGTCAGGGGCCATCACGAGCGACGAGGCCTTATCCATGAGCTTCTACAAGGTCGAATGTGTCTTCCTACTGAACTAGTCGGACATGTACGACTCAAATGACCATTCCCCAGTCTTCTTCCCCTCCGTCGGTGCCTGATGGCCTGACCGACGAGCCTCGATCTCCTCGTACAACGAGTCCCCGGCTTCTTCCTTGGCCGCGTAGCATCCCTGCTTTGCTACTGAAGATGTGCATGCCCTCCTCATCGAAATCTCCAGACTCCGTTGCTGCTACCCTAATCCATAGTGTCGAAGCCGAGCCTCTCCGGCCTCGCTGACCTCTCTATTGAGCTTCTGGTGAGCCTCTGGTGCTGCAAGACCTCTTTTCCCTCAACCTCGTGCTCTCCATCCACCTAGCAGCCAACGCCACCGCTGTGCTCCGGCGCAATCTCTCTCTAGCGCAGTTTCCATAGGTCAAAAACTGCTTTGACCACGCCCAAGTAAGCAAACCTACCCAGGATGATTTTTGAACGGTATTGGATAGATCAATGGGTTAAGAGTGTAGAAAAAATGATCAGGGGGTTATGTGAACCAGCCATTTTCTCCAGGGTAGTAAAATGAATTTTTCTTGCCAAAGTTTGATAGCAAACACACCTTTGTTTTCTTCTCTTTTAAGTTCATGCACGATCTTTGCTATTATGGGTTCTTATGTTCTGTTGTGGCCAATTTTGTGAGAAAAGTTGCATAAGATTATTTTAAAAAATCATGTTATTTAGCTTGAATAACTCAAGATCGAATCGAGATTATTACAAGGTGAGCATGAGCCACTTTTTATAGGTCGACCTTGAACTTCGCTCAGTTCAAGCTCATTGAATTTTAGTACAAATTTGATCAACAACTCGCTGGTACCTGATTCGTTTGTGAGATCTCCCATGTCGAGCTTATAATGCTCGTTAATCCTGACGACGCTCGCGTGCGTGGTAGATGGGCGATGACCCAGAGACCATTTGACCAATGATAGTTTGAACACCGACCATTGACTACCGACAATTGACCCATTACCATTGATTTTAGAAAAAGTTCATGAATTTGTTTTTTTTCCAAAATATTTTGAAAAGGTTCATCAATTCAACTTTTGTTGTAAATATGTTTTTTCACAATTTTGGAAAAAGTCCTCGAATTTAAGAAAAGTTTGGGGATTCGAAAAAATTACAGATTCAAAAAATGTTCATGAATTTTAAAAAGTTTAAGTATTAAACAATATTACTAATTTTTTTAAAAATACAAAGTTTGGAAAATAATCAAAGTTCATAAACACATCACTAACACTTGCAACAAGAGCTTTGTTTCAGAAACATTGGTGATGTTGCAAAGTAGCTCCGCATATGATCCCGTTCTGCAACAAGAACTTTGTTTCAGAGACATGATTGACTATTGCAACAAGAGCTTTGTTTCAGAAACATTGAAAATGTTGCAAAGTTTGTAAACACGCTGCGCATGGGCTAGGACGTATCCAGCGGTGAGGGCCCTTCCGACACCGCCGACGCCGATGGAGAGGTCGTACGCTCACCGTGCACGCAGGAGCGATGACGGAACCACACGGATATCAGGAATTGTCGCTGACGGCGGTGGGTGGCTCGACGATCCCAATCTAGATGCAGGGGCAGGAGAGCTGTGAGCGGCGGGCTGGCCGGCTACCTGATGTCAGCGGCGGCAGCGGCCGGCATCCAACGCCTCGCCTGGTCTGTAGCAGGAGAAAAAAGCTGCAAGAGAAAGAGATTAGAATCACGAGGAAGACGACGATGCGGTTGCCTAGTTGCAGAAAACAGACACATATGCGGGGATGTTCTTGACCGTCTGTTTAACATTCGATCCAACGGACACAGAGTCGGCGGACGTGCGCTCCCGGTCGGTCGGTTGAAGGTAAGCTTTTCCTAAAAAATAAATCCTAAAATTTTGGTGGGATCCTAGAAGGTTCCCAAAACTGGTGTAAGGAGAGATGCTAGTATGGGCCGACACACTTAAAAACCTACTGAAGGGGCGTGGACGCGCTGTACAAAGTAAACAATGCTACATGTGCCGAATAGGAAATGCATTTGCAGCCCTAGGTAAGGGGAAATAAGAAGTGTTGATAAGACAGAGCATGATACGATTTCAACTCAAGAAACAAACTGATCTTCAGGCAACATCGGCTCAATCAAATTTAACCCGATATAATATAATTATTATATTAAATAATTAACGATATATATTATAGGAATATTTTAGTTTTGCTGAGCCTAAATTATAGGAATATTATATTAGGAGTATAAGTTTGCTGAGCCTAGTCTTGTTGGCAGCCCTAGGGAGGGAAAGGGGGAAATAAGAAGTGTTGATTAGACATGGCCTGATACGATTCCAGTCCAGTTCTATTCTAATGGGCCTAAATCAACCTAAATGAGTACAGAAGAGAGCTTGCGAACAATGAGAAGCCCAACTAAGGCAATCACGATCTTGTGCGCCCATCACAACACGAACGGCTGGCATCCGTCCTCCACGCCGAAACCCTAGCTACCCACGCGGCCGGTACCCATTATAAGAAGTTCCTCCCCTCCCGACGCCCCCAAACCCTACCCCTCCAGCCCTCGCGCCGCCGCACCACCAACCAGAGCCGCCGCCGCCGCCGCCGCCGGAGAAGGAGAGGGAGCAGCCGCAGCCATGGGTCGCGTCCGCACCAAGACCGTGAAGAAGACATCCCGCCAGGTCATCGAGAAGTACTATTCTCGCATGACCCTCGACTTCCACACCAACAAGAAGGTGCTCGAGGAGGTCTCCATCCTCCAGTCGAAGCGCCTCCGCAACAAGGTGGCCGGCTTCACCACCCATCTGATGCGCCGCATCCAGCGCGGCCCCGTGCGCGGCATCTCCCTCAAGCTGCAGGAGGAGGAGCGTGAGCGCCGCATGGACTTCGTGCCGGAGAAGTCGGCGCTCGAGGTCGACGAGATCCGCGTCGACAAGGAGACCATGGACATGCTGGCGTTCCTCGGCATGGCCGACCTCCCCGGCGTCGAGCGCGCCCCCGAGACCACCTCTGCCGCCGCCCCCTACCGCCAGCCCTTCAACGGACCCCGCGGTGGCAACCGCGCCTAGGTTCCTCCGCATCGTCGTCGTACCCCTATTATGCTTTATATGTTTTATTAGATCTGTTACTTGTGGCAAGTAATGTTTTGAACTCAAGGCTTAAGTTCGAGGTGTTTTGATCTGCGTATGGTGGACAAGATCTGTTTATCGAAGCGTTATTAATCTGAAGTGATTCGATATATTACTGTTGAGCTTTGAAGTTTATGCTTGTTACTTGATGATTGATTGACATCTGAGCTATCTATCTGCTGCTAATTATATATTTATTGCCATGTTTGCCCAACACTTTGCAAGGAATTTGTCTATGTTGGCCGATGTTCTGTCATACAATGTAGCAATAACGTTCAGTAGTGGTACATGCCTTCTAGGTTTGTGATGGGTTTAGTGCGTTGTACAATTGTTCCTATATGTGATTAGTGCTGCTATATAAAACCGTCGATTATTACATTTTGGTGGTTAAATTGTGTCTTTGCTCTGCAATTACGCTATGATAGTGTCTTTCAATTTAGGTAGGTTTACAGGATTGAACTGGCTTATGAGTTTCTTTGAACTGTCTTTCGGAAACCAGAACCAGTCCTGCAATGCGTGTTCTGCCCTGGAGTGCAAATAGAGCTAGCTCGAAGTTCAGGCTGGACACTGTTTATTTGGTTGTGTTCGTAGGTCTTGTTCAACTCCTTTGCAAAATCCACATTAAATGACAATGGTTTTGCTTTGTTGCATTGTGCTCTTTTGTTTCCTGTTGCAGAAACTAGAAACTGGTGATGTTGATAATAAACTATTTTGGTGTTTCAACTCCCTGATTCAGGGGTTTGTGCTTTGATTCTGTGTTTGTGGCAAGATTGTTGAATATCTGATTAGTTATGGTTTTATACAATTTGTTGGTCGTCTGCATGGTCCTGTTCCTTCTGCCGTGTTGATTTCTTTCGCTGTCACACAGTCCATAGCAGATCAACAAAATGCACTCCCACCTGCATATTTATGCACTGTTGGTATGTATGTTTGAAATACATACTTCCTCCTTTCCATTAAACCATGACAAGAATTCTGGAATGTTGTGATGTCTGTGCGTTGTACAATTTTCTTTTTTCTTGTTACTACCAATGGGTTTGCCAATGGTGGTTATGTTTTTGGTTTGTGAAATTCGATAGTGTCTTCCAATCTAGGTAGTTGTCACAGGGTCGAATTAGCTCCAGTTTCCTCTGCATTGAGTAGGTTATGTTTGTACTACATTGTTATACGGTGTTTCTTGCCTTGCGATCTTCGCTGATATGATCGAAATACATACCACCGTTTTAATCCAATTTTGATATGACAAAATCTAACACCGGCCACACTAGTAGATAATGCAAGAGGGTCGAATTGGTGACGTTTGATTAATTTTTCTGTTTGGGCCGAAAGCTGATTGTTTCATGGGGTTTGGGCCAAAAGCTGATTGTTTCATGGGGTCCGACGGAAGTGCTAGTCCAAGAGCTACGGAAGATCTGCACTAATAAATTAGCTCTTTTAATGGCTGCTATTAAATTAGCAGACGCTCTCTTTTGGTGCAAATTCGGGGCTTTGCCCCTGATTTGTGCGTGGTTTAGTAGCCAGCGACATTGCTGAGCTCTTCGTTGCAAAAAAACACCACTTTGTCAAAATTCCGGCAAACCAACTATAATTTGCGCCTTGTAACTGCGCCTAGTTGTCAGGAAACCCGACGGCCTGAATCTGACTCGCTCCGGGCATCTTCTGCCCCTTCAAAACCTCCTTAAGCACACACAAGCCACGCCGAGATGCCTGTGAGTTGAGCTCGTGATGCAGTATGGCGCCTATGAAGCAAGGTCTTAAGCTAAACATTTAGACGAATTTTCTGGATGAGATTGCTGAGTGCTCTCAGTTGGAGATGGGATTGCACGTGTTTATGGATTGACATCAGCTTCCCGGAGGCTGATCCGTGCCGCTGCTCCTCGCATTGTCTCCCTACATCTCACAGGGGATTCAGGGCCAGCCGTGTAGACTCGTGATTGGAGGGGCATTTCACAAAGAACACGGAGCAAGTCACACGAAAACACAAGAGAGCACTAATTGAATTCACACCAAGCATCTCTCAAATCACAAGCCAACATAAAATATGCATCTAGATTCAAAACAACAATGAAAATAAGAGTATTTCTTCCAACTCTCTAGGAGAGGCCAGAAAATGAGCCAATCCATTAGCTTCCCTTGGACAGTGCTTGAACCAAATTCCAGAAATACACTCCCTTGGACAGTGCTAGGTGGATGCCGGGCGATTTCCTACGACGACGATGAGGACGAGACTGGGCATGTGGGTCACCGCTCGAACGAACGGCGCGGGGAAGGGGAAAATGGGATCCTTTGGCTATCCTAGCTAGCATTCATTTTGACTTCTACTCCCTCCGTTCCAAAATAGATCACCCAACTTTATACTAACTTCAGTATAAGTTGGATCATCTATTTTGAAACGGAGGGACATGGAGTACATCTTATTTGTTATTTCAAATGGACATGGAGTTGCCAATATATATCTGTGCCATGCTGTATGACAACATATTTCGAAAATTAGCTTTGGTGCTTGAGCTACATGGAGCTTGTTCTTTTGGAATATTCAAATCTAGTGTTTCAGTGCTTCAAAAATTCTGAAAACAAATCCACAGTGTCATATGGATATATATTACATGCTTGCGAAAATTCATGGCGAGATACATTGACATGGCGGGCTACACAAAAAAGACAAATCGCTGACACTGGAAACAGTAAACAGTGCATGCACTGTTCATTATATAAAACCAACTATTTTCTCTTTTTTGTGTAGCTCATGAATCAATGTATTTTTAGGTGAAATTTTATACATATAAGTACACATTCATATGTCAATGTGGATTTTTTTTAGAATCTTTTGAAACTTTGAAACGTGATTTTGAATGTTTCAAAAAAAGGGCTCCATGTAGCTCGTTTTGGTTCTTCTGCGCCGACTTTCAAGCAAGGACAAAAGCAAGCAATATTGACAGTTTTATAATTCCTAGTTGATTTTGGGGAGAGAACCATTAACTGAGTAGTTTTATTAAGCCCGCACGGAAAACATTTGAGGCCAGGCCCAGGGATTCTATTTTCTGTGAAGTGAGGAATACGGATGTGTATTCATATAGACGGTGTGCTAAAATAAATCCGACGATTGCTGCGAAGCCAAAATTAATAGTACATGTATAGACAAGTAAACCTGAATACGGATGTGTATTCTATTTTCTGTGAAGTGAGGAATACGGATGATTTAACCAAACTTGAATGGGGCGATTTTCTGCTTGCTGATGGAGGCAGAGGCAGAGGTAGAGGCCGCGGGGCTGGTAGAAATCCTGGACGTGGAAGAGGTGAGGCTGGACTGGGGGACCCTGCTTTTGGTCCTGGCCGTGGACGTGGGGTTCCTCCTTCTATGTTTGCCGGAAGGGGAGCAACACAAAGTTGGCGACACAATGCACTCTTCAATCCGGATGATACAGAAATGGAGACAGAGCAAGATGTGCAGAATGGTATGAATAGCATGGAGGCTCGAAATAATAACGTGTTGGGAAAACGCACGGCGGCTGATACCCTGCAGTCAGCGCCGGAACCAGTTAATGCACTAGCATTAGTTCCTGGAGCGACTAAATCTTCAAAGGTCGCTGCTATGGTGGGTCAACTAGAGGGTGATATTCTGCCAGGGATTACATCAGTGGCTGCTAACACACCTCAGAAAAATGCTAATAAAAAGAAATTCAAAGGAGTAGATGGGGGTGCAGTGGAAAACCTGAAAGGTCAGCAAAATAATGAGATATCGGCGTCCTCCCGTGAGGGGGATGACCGGACGCAATGAAAATACTGGCTTGGAACTGTCGGGGTCTCGGGAACGCCCCGGCAGTACGTGCTTTGCTGGATGTCCAGCGAAGATGCAACCCCGAGGTGATGTTTTTCTCGGAGACGCACCTTGATAGCTATCCGGCAGAGTGTCTTCGAAAGAGATTGAAGATGGACCGAAAACTAGTTTGTCCGAGTAATGGTAGAAGTGGAGGTTTAGTTCTTTTTTGGAATAATAGTGTCAATGTTCATAGATTAGCTCTTGATCCTATGTTCATTGATGTAACGATTGAGGATAATAATAATTCTATTTGGCGTTTGACTGGGATGTATGGAGATTTTAGATGGGAGAGCAAACACTTGACGTGGTCTCGTATGCGACGACTACACCAAGCTCATAACCTACCATGGCTCCTGGTGGGTGACCTTAATGAAATCATGTACCTTCATGAGAAGGAAGGAGGCAATCCGCGCCCGCTCCAATACATGCAAGCATTCCATGAAGTTGTTGAGGATTGTGAGCTGCATGATCTTGGGTACCTCGGTGATCCATATACATGGCGTCGAGGTCGGATCAGGGAACGTCTTGATAGAGGGCTTGTGAATGATTTGTGGTCTGCCCGTTTCCCCCATGCGGCACTACAGAATATGGAGTTCAATCACTCAGACCACAGTCCGCTCCTTGTGGATACTGAGTACTATGTACAGCCACCGAGTGGAACGAACAATATTCATGCCAAAAGATTCGAAGCTCGGTGGCTGAGGGAAAAGAAATTTGATGAAAAAGTGATGAATGCATGGAACGAGGCAGGGATAGATCCCACTGTCACGAACATACATGAAAAACTCAATAAAATGCATGCTAGCTTCCATGACTGGGATCAGAGGGTCCTTAAGAAGCCAAAAAAGCGCCTTCGTAAAGCACAAAGGGAGCTTGAGAAGGCTATGGCAGGCCCTATGAATGATGATAATGATGTACAAAGGAAAGAGCTAGCTGAGTTAATCGAATACTTGCTAGAGCTAGAAGAAATACAGGAAATGCAAAGATCCCGAGCAACCTGGCTAACAAGTGGTGATCGCAACACTGGTTTTTTCCAGGCTTATGCTTCAGCTAGAAGGAAAAGGAATTTTGTAAAGAGATTGAAAGATGTTGCAGGCAATTGGCTTGAAGGTATGCCAGAACTGAACTCACATGTATTGAACTACTTTACACATCTATTCACGTCAGAGGTGCAGCACACAGACCCAGAGATTTTACACAAGGTACAACACAAAGTCACTGACCAGATGAACAATTTTTTGATGGAACCTTATACTGCTGATGATGTTAAAAAAGCTGTGTTCAGTATTGGGGATATTAAGGCTCCCGGTCCAGATGGTCTCCATGCAATATTCTTTAAAAAGTTTTGGCATCTTTTGGGAGATGAAATAACAGAGGAGGCACTTCTTGCAATCAATTCCAGAATAATTCCGGCGGACTGGAATGAGACTACAATTGTGATGATCCCCAAAACTGACTCACCCGAACTGGTAACACAATTCCGCCCTATAAGTCTTTGTAATGTTTTATACAAGATAATCTCTAAGATGCTAGCTTTCCGTCTGAAAAACATTCTGCCTGAGATTATTTCTCCCACCCAAAGTGCCTTCGTCCCTGGGAGGATGATCACGGATAACATCCTGATAGCGTATGAATGTGTGCATAAAATAAAGAATAAAAGGGCCGGCCAAACAGGTTTATGTGCGGTAAAGTTGGACATGCATAAAGCTTATGACAGGGTGGAATGGTCGTTTTTGCATGACATGATGGTTGCTCTGGGTTTTCATAGTCAGTGGATTGAACTCATGATGGCTTGTGTTAGCTCTGTTTCCTACAGAGTAAGATTCAATTCCCAAGAGACAGATAAGTTTACCCCTACTAGGGGTATACGACAAGGGGATCCTCTCTCCCCATACCTATTCCTTCTCTGCGCGGAAGGTCTATCCAGTCTATTGCAGTATGAAGAAGAAGCTGGTGGCATAGAAGGAGTTAGAGTGTGCAGAAATGCACCGTCCGTATCACACCTCTTATTTGCTGATGATTCTCTAATTCTTATGAAAGCAGATGTTTTAAATGCAGCTTCCTTACAGCATGTTCTGGAAACCTATTGCCAGAGTTCGGGCCAGTTGGTGAGTTTGACAAAGTCAAGTGTTTTCTTCAGTCCTAACACTTCTGTGGTGGTAAGGGCTGAAATATGCCAGGAACTACATATTGATACTGAAGCATTGTCTGATAAATATCTTGGGCTACCAGCAATGGTGGGGGCGGATAGAAGTGACTGCTTCAAACATTTTGTTGAAAGAATTAAAGAAAGACTTAAAGGATGGATGGAGAAGGTATTATCTATTGGTGGCAAAGAGATTCTCATAAAAGCGGTAGCGCAGGCTATCCCGGTCTTTGCCATGTCTGTTTTCAGTATACCCAAAGGTGTTTGTAAGGATATCACGGACTTAATTTCCCAGTATTGGTGGGGTGATGATGAGGAACATAAGAAAATGCATTGGTTTTCTTGGTGGAAACTATGCTACCCCAAGAGTGAAGGGGGCATGGGATTTAGAGATTTATACTCCTTCAACTTGGCAATGCTATCAAAACAGTGCTGGAGGTTGATCACTTGTCCTGAATCTTTATGTGCTAGAGTGCTCAAAGCAAAATATTTCCCAAATGGTAGTCTACTCCAAGCTAGCTTAAAAAATGGAGCATCGTTTACTTGGCAAAGTATCATGAAAGGATTAGAGACCTTCAAGCTGGGATACATATGGAGAATTGGGACAGGAGAGCATGTGAACATTTGGAGGGACCCGTGGATCCTAGCTAGCCCGGACAGGAAGGTGATATCATTGAGAGGCCACTCTATTCTTTCCACTGTTCAAGAGCTCATCGACCCCAACACCGGATCATGGGATGAAGACTTGCTTCGGCCGATCCTAAATCCGGTAGATGTTAACAGGATCTTACAAATCCCGTTAAATTACAATTCTTTTGATGACTTTATAGCATGGCACCCTGATCGGAAAGGGAATTTTTCTGTTCGCACAACGTACCGTATCCAGTGGATTCGAACTTTTGGGGCTCATGCAACTGCACCGACACATCCAAACAGAGCGAATACACCGGCAGTGTGGAGTGTTCTCTGGAAGCTTTGCGTCCCACGTAAAATCCAAATTTTTTGCTGGAGAGCGCTGCACGGGATATTGCCGCTTAAATCCATCCTTACTAACAGACATGTAGGTACAAATGGTGCATGCCCAATCTGTCATCATGGTGCGGAGGATATTAAGCATTTGCTATTTGATTGTATTCACGCAAGGGAACTCTGGAGCAGATTAGGCATCTCGGAAACAATTGCCGAAGCCCGGTCAGTGAATCGTTCGGGTTCTATCATACTGGAACATTTACTCCTCGGTGGACCTAGCCCGGCTCCTTTGAAACCTAATTTGGATGTCAAACAAGTCATAGTGGTGGGAAGCTGGTATCTATGGTGGATCCGTCGGCAATTCACTCACGATGGATCGCCTCCTCCTACTTTTAAATGGCCGATGTCCGTATTGGCGATAGCAAATAATTACCATCAGGCTAATGAAAATACGATGAATACTACCATAGAAAAATGGAGGATACCAGAACCCAGGTTTGTCAAACTAAATGTTGATGCCGCCTTTTTTGTTGATGAAGGTTTGGGTGCTACAGCAGCTGTGATCAGGGATGAGAATGGAACATTCCTAGCGGCGCAGTGTAAATTTATACCCCATGCAGCTAATGTAGTTACCACCGAGGCCCTTGCGATGAGAGATGGATTGGCTTTTGCAAATTCACTTGGTTTCCCCCGTATTGAAGCAGAATCGGACTCCACAGCGGTGATAGAATCATGTGATGGCCAAGCTAGATGGTGGGATGAAGCAGCAGCTATTTTTGCCGAGTGTGTGGATCTCTCTTCGTTGATCGGGAAGGTCAAATTTCAGTACTGCCCACGTTCTTGTAACCAAGCAGCGCATGTGCTAGCTAATTACAGTTATTGTAATAAGATTTCTCTTAGTTGGACGGATGAGCCTCCGGGCTTTCTCGTTTCGAACCTTGTGGACGATGTAATCCCTATTTTCAATCAATAAAGCTAGCCATGATGGCCTTCCCTCAAAAAAAGTAAACTACTTTTAGTATGGAGAGAGCTTGTTTTGCTATGAAAAGTTTCTTGTAATATCAAAGGTGCTAATATAAAAATAAATCTTGACAACACTTCACGAAAATGTTCGAAACATAATTTAACACTTGAGCTGACGAGAGTCTTGGCACCAAATCAAACGAGGAACGCGCACTCCACGACGATCAGTTGGCGGCGCCGTCCTTGGGCAGCGCGCCCATCCACGCAGGCGGCAGCATCCCAGTCTGCTCGTGCACCGTCGACAGGAGCGGCGGCAGCATCTTGTACACCCCGGCCACCTGCTGCAGCGCGCTGCCTCCCGCGGCCTCCTTGCCGGCGTTCGCGGCGCTGTCCGCGCCGGTGCCGTTGCTCCAGATGCTGATCTTGGGCTGCATGCCATTGACTGCGCCGGCGTTGATGCTCGCCATCTCCGTGTACATGCCGCCGTCGATCATGAGGTAGTCCCTGAGGGCGTAGTAGTTGCCGCCCAGCGCCTGGAGCATGGACGCCGCGTACTCCGTCTTGGCCCTGCCCAGCAGGGCCAGGGACTCGGCCTCCTTCTGCTTGGCGTACAGCTTGGCGTCCTCAGCCATCTTCTGCTCGAAGAACTGCGCGTCGGCCTGCGCCTTGCGCGCCTCCGCCGTCCTCATCTGCTCGAACAGCGCCGCTTCCGCCGCCTTCTGCCTGCTGTAGAACAGCGCGTTTGATTCTTGAACCTACACGCAGAAATTGACACATGCATGCATGAGATCGATGAAACGTATCAAAGGTTTAAGTACATGCATACGTAGATACCTGTGTCTCGTACTGCACTGTGGCCTTGCTGAGCTGTTCGGCCTTGAGCTTCTCGGTCTGGCGCATGGCGTTCTTGCGCTCGACCTCCATCTGGAGCTCGGCCTCGCGGATGGCGACGGCCTTGGCCGCCTCAACCTCTGCCACCTTGGCCTGCTTGTCAAATCCGGCCTTCTTCATGGCAAGTTCGGCCTTGGCCGCCGCGATGTCGGCCTCCCTTGCATTCTCGAACACCTGCACCTCGGCCTTCACCTTGGCCTCCTCCTTGAGGCCCTGACCCTGCTGCCGCACGGACAACACCTTGGTCTCAGCATCCACTTTGGCGGCGTTCTGCCGAGTCAGGCCCTCCCTCTCCTTGGCGCCCACCTCTCCCTTCATCCGGGCCTCGGCCACGTCCACCTTGGCCTGGTTCGCGGCATCCTGCTGCGTCTTCTGCCCGAGGTAGGAGAAGTACTCGTGCCCCGGCACATCCACCAGCTGCTTCACGTTAGCGTTGTAGATGACGAGTCCGAACTGATTAAGCTCCAGCTGCACCCTGTTGAAGACCTTCTCTTTGAAGGTCTTGGTCCCCTTGAAGATCTCCTCCATGGTGAGGTCGGCGGCGAGCACGCGGGTCTCGCCCTCGATGATCCCCTTGACGAGCTCGTGGACGTGGCTCCTCGACCTGTGCAGCGGGGCGATGAGCTTGGCGTAGAGGAGGAGCTGCGCCTCAAGGTCCCTCTTGTCTGACGCCTCCGCCCCGGTGGCGGTGATCTTGGGGCCGATGGTGAAGACGGCGGGGAGGATGAAGGGCAGCTTCTCGGCGCTCATGGCGTGCACCTCGAACTCGTAGTTGACCGGCGAGATGCTGAACTTCTTGCACTGCTGCCCCACGAAGACCCACGCCTTCTTGGCGAGCTTGACGTCGTCGATGCCCCAGCCGGTGATGGCCAGGTACTCCGACGCGTCCGCGACGCGGAAGGTCGCCATCTCCGAGGATCTCTGGCTAGGTTCGTTGTGGGCGGAGAACCAGCGATTAGATTGGAAATCTCGCTCGCATGAATGAATGGGGTGGCGAGCCCTTCGGCCCTTATATACAGCAGGTAAGGTTGTAGCCCGATGGGGAGTACCGTTTAGTCTGTTACTAGAACGCGATCTCGGTCTAACTAATCTACTGAGTCGAAGGAGAGAGAGTCGCCAGACGAGCGAGGAGTACGCACTGCATGCAATCCGGGAATTAACAACGGAAATACTATATGTCCGGTAGTCTTCGCGCGCAATCTTATCTAGCGAACTGCTGGCGCAACACGTGATGCGAGCGGGACGATGGTCGACCACGACCAATGCTACACTTACTTTTTTTTGAACGAATGCCACGCTTACGGATGGGGTTTATAGCTATTAAAGAATGACTCGTTATCATTTGGTTGTTTTCCCCTTTTCAAGAACAAGCAAAACCAACGTTGCGCGAATCAATATATGGTTGGATGGTTAGAGGGATAGTGGTACCCCAAACCCACAGAGTTAAATCCTGGTGTTCGCATTATTTCTGGATTTCTGGCGATACGCTTTCAGTGGGAGGAGACATTTCCGTCGACGATGAGGCGTAGGGCACCGAAACGAGAAAGCGATCGACATTGCAACCACCCATTATAGTCAATGTTGTCTCTTAATGTCTACCTCCTTCGGACCAGCAAGCACCCATTGCTTGTGCTCGTCCACCGCTAAACATACAACTTTTGCACTGGCGAAGCCATACCATCGAACATTTTGGCGTTCCTTTCTAGCCCATTTGGTTGATTACAGAGTGATATGATATCATTTGATTCGTGGAACTCGTGACCTTGACCTTCGTGATCTTAGAACACCTTCGTGGTTCGAAACCTCCATCAACATGGAGTAGGATAGCGCCAACTATTCAAATCACAGGAAAAAAATATCCACCGAGCCAACCGATGTTTGTATTTCTCTTACTCTACTCATACCTCTACTCTTGTAAGTATTTACTTTTCGCTGCTATACTCTATATTAGACTTACATGTGTAGGGTGCTTTGCAAACTACCATAGAAAGGCTTAAAATTTCCCATAAAGATAAAAATTTGGAAAATAATCTCCTTTAGTGCTTGTAGCCTATTCACCCCCCTCCCCATGGTATATTGTACTAAACGATCCCGCAATTTGGCATGTATACAACTAAGTTTTGGTTGGCTCTTAAGGTATTTAAAAGGCTCGTGATTGGAAAGAAATAACAAATTCCTACGGCCAAATTTGATGATGCCAAACTTGCAAACATTAACCAAAGCATATCACTCTTTCACATAAATGAGATAAATCAGTTGAGCACCATAGAATTTTCTCACTGATGTAAGCTATATGTCAAAGCCCTTGCATAAGAACACCACCAATACCGTTTGAAGTAGCATCACATTCAATCTCAAAGGTTTCGTTGAAATCCGCTAAAACAAGTAATGGAGCATTAAGTTGTCCTTAAGATCTAGAAAAGCATGTTCTTGTGATTGACCCGAAACAAAAGCCACATCTTTCTTTGAAAGCACATGCACATGTGAAGCAATGGTACTATAGATCATTGACAAAAAGGCGGTAAAAACCGACTAACCCAAGAAAACTACGCCTTGAGTCACATTAGTGGGTTAGGGCAAAGTTGTAATAGTATCAACTTTGTCAATTTCAATGTCATTTGATCAAACAAGATACCCAAGAACACAAGTTTATTGATGCAAAAATGTGCACTTCTCAAAATTATTAGTATCTCATTTCAAACAAGTTTCAAACTTCAAGAAATATGTGCAAGATGGTCATCTAGAGATTTGCTATAAACAAGGATGTTATCATAGTAAACCACAAATTTACCAACCAAATGTCTAAGCACATGGTTCATCAAACGCATAAAAGTACTTGGTGAATTAGATAAGCTAAATGTCATAAGAAGCCACTTACGTTGTGCTAATGTGCGTGCAATCCGATTAGCTCAGGGGTGGAGGCCAATGCCGCAGGAGTTAACCTAGGTATCTACGAGTCCTACATGCTGGTAGTCAGGGCATGTCTACCTGGTTGCTTGGAAGAAGCAGGGAGCTCAGTTTGGGGTGGCGGGCAAGATATTCACATCGACAAGAGACAAACAAGTAAGTTGAGTTGGCGGAAAGGAAGAAAAATAGATGAGGTGACAAGTTTTAAGAAAGACACCCAAAGGGCATCTTATATCTAGTAATTTTCAAGAAAGTAGAAGCTAATACAACCGAAAAGACAAAACGTCACAAAATGGCCAGTAAAAAATGGAACTACACCATGAGCTATACTAGTTGTCTTTTCCTATGATTGTATGTCGCCTACCAGAGCTTGAAAATTGAATTGAACCAATGGTAGAGGGAAGAGACACGTGAAAATGCCCTCTTCATACTAGGTTTTGAATACAACAATAGCCACTCGTCACTAGAACCAAGGTCTAGTAATCGCATAAGAGACATCAATTTGGGCATCACCCACGCGGCGCAGGCTTACAATCCTTCAGCGTCAGGCCAGAAGGTTGGAGAAACCGGATCACGCCACAAAACAATTTTTTTAAAAGAAGTTGAAGTCACCGCACCAAGAGCCAGCCAAATGCTTTCCTTAATTGACACACCAACTACGAAGATACAAGAAGAAACTTATCTAGAAACAATTACCAATACTAGCCCTTCAATGGCGTCAGGTTGGACACGTCGAGGTAGGTGAGGTCGAAGACACCTTATTACAACATATCATAGCCGCAATTACCTCATCAATACCGCCAGGGAATCAAACCATAGAGAAATAATAACCTATTCTAACTAGTAGGAAAACAAAAGGAACGGGTGCCCCACTCCTCTGGCCCACCACCCAGGCTATCGGGCAAGGAAAAGGAGGGTGGCCTAGGCAGTAGCGTGGAGATCTTAGAGCATCTGTACAGCCAGGCGCCTCAAACCCGCCTCATTCGCCCAGGTGGGCCGCCCGGCCACTATCCGGTCGTGAAATTTCAACCCAGACATGCTCCTTAAATGGGCCTTAAACGCCCGGGCTGACTGGCACCCCTCATATCTAGCACAAATATGGGGCGGATATTGGGGCGTCCGGGCACGCCCGCCATGTCGGACCCGACAGCCCGATCCCACCGCAAATTGCACCAAATCCACCAAACCCTTCCTCCTCCTCCCGCCGCCCGTCCAACCTTTCCCACGCCCGAACCCTCGCCGTCCTCCACCCTTGCTCCCAATCCTCACCAACAGTCCCGATCCACCGCTGGAGATGTCGTACAACTCGTCCCAGACCGCCGCTGCAGAGACGCAGTCCGCCTCATCCGTCGGCGTCCCTTCGTTAGCTCCAACTTGCAAGGCGGAGAACGTCACCCGGAAGTTGCGGCGACGCCGATAGCAAGATAGGGAGGCGGTGGCGGGTGTCGTAGGGAGGTTCGGGCATGATGGAGCAGTTGTCTCCTCCGCTGCGCCCGGAACCCCGCACCCCTTCCATCCGAGCACCGACGCGGATTACGCCGTTCGACCCCGTTGGGACAGAGGAGGATTCAACGACCGGCTGGGCCATTCCAGAGAGCTTTCCACCCATGCAGATGTCGGTGGTCGATGTATGTGATTCACCGTAGCTCACTCGGGTGCAGATGAGAACGGGCACTGGCAGCGCCCGGGCTGCCCTCGACATGTTCGGCGGAATGGCCGAACAAGATTCGGCATGATTTCTTTGCTCCCATCTGATCAGATTTTTGCATAGACCACTAGTTCATTTCGCACATGATGAATGCTTGCAAACCATAATCATCTAGGAGGCATTCTTGTCGAACATGATCAATGACAATGAAGATCCGACCGAAGTGGGGTATGAATTGGAGGCCATCATCGCATTTGAAGTTGGGACAACATCCGATCCCAATCCGAGCAAGAAGAAGAAGACCAAGACGGCGAAGGCAAGAGATCCGGGACTCTCAAGATTTAAGGACATCTTGTTGGTCAAAGCTTGGCTCGCCACAACGATGGATCCAATATGCAGCACCGAGCAAAAGGGGGAACAAGTATTGGGAGAAAATGGAAGGAGTATCACGAACAAAAGGAGTATGTGGAGCCGCATCCTATCGTGATCACCCGCAATGTGGCATCTCTACAACATCGTTGGGGGATCATTCAAGGGGAAGTGAACAAGCACGTCGGCTGCTACTCTCAAGTGACCAAACACCCTCAAAGTGGGATGGGAGTGGTGACTCACGTAAGCTCAATTGCTTCATCTTGTCGTCATTTGCATATGCTTCTTGTGTTTGCATTCTCGTGCTCATACATATGATGTTTACTAGACAGCGACGGCGGCCACTTTGTATCACGAGGTGGAGAAGAAGCCGTTTGCTTTTAGCCATTGTTGGATCATATTGAATGGCAAGCCAAAGTGAAACCAACTTGTGGCCGATCTCAAGTCCATCAAGAAGAGGAATGATGGCTCAAGCTCCAACCAATCAATTGGGTTGGACGGTGAAGAGGACGATGTTGTCGTCACAAATGGAAAAGCCACCATATGCCAAAGGATAACCGCCAAGTCATGGGAAACAAGTGGGAGAACGCACGTGCCTCCCGTGGCGCCGCGGCTACAAAAATGTCGTCCACATGGACGGGCATTTTTTCGGCGAGGGAGAACAAGAAGGTGGAGAGGTACAAGCTCATGTTAGATGCGCAAAAGGAGAGGATGGAGTGGGACCGGAAGATGGCGGAGAGAAAGCTCGAAATTGAGAGGGAGAAGATCGAGTTGGCGAAGCAAGAGGCGGCGATCAAATGGGAACTCGAGAAGGAAGACATTTGGCAACATAGAGCTTGAGAAGGAGAGGTTGCAACTCGCACGGAATGCGGAGGATGCGAGGATCATGTTAGCAGACGAAACCCTCTTGGATGAGCATGGGAAGAAGTAGCTTGCGGACAAGAAGGAGATCAACGACCGCAGAGAGTACGAAGCAGCGAGGGCGGCTGCGGCCCGGATGCAGGCGAAGCAGGACGCATTCCGCTTTGAAGCAGGCGCGCGGCCAACGTATGGTTAACTATGATTTGCTTTGCTTTGTTTTTAACTGTTGAATTCGGACAATTTATAGCGTATGATCAACGTGCATGGATTTAAGGGAATTTGAAGCGTATAAGAGGGCGGATTTGGCAAAGCAAATCCTCCTTCAAAATAGAAACTCCCAAAACGTTAGTGGAAACGCATAAGAGGCGGATTTGGCAAAGCAAATCCTCCTTCAAAATAGAAACTCCCAAAACGTTAGTGGAAACGCAAGGAATTCAACGACGTAGACATCATTTCCCTCAAAAAACGACGTAGACATCATTCACTGGGACAAAACCAGGTCAAAACCAGTGAACATGGATACAGGGTGTTTTAGATGATTTTATGAGTTTGAGGAGCATTTTCAAACAAAACTGAAGTTTCAAGGTTGTAATACGAACTCCAGAACAAGTTCAGGGTATAATGTGGACTTATCTCACAGATACAGTCGACATGATCAATTCCAATAGAACACCAGGATACGACCATTTAGCATATGTAAGTTCTACATGACACACAAAGCAGCCACACACGAATAAAATTACATGATACTTATGCTCTAGTACAACACCTTGTTACATGATTCCACACAGAGGATATATCCATGTCAGTTTTTTTATGATCATTTGTTTCCATAATCACAGAATACACCAAAAGGCCAAACAAAGATTAAACCACTGGCGAACGCATCACGAGTCCACAACCGCCACGGTTTCAATCACTTGTTACTTCTCCATTATTCTTTGGTCCTTGCTGACTTTTTTGCCCCTAAGTTTCAGTGTTACATGAGCAAAAAGAGAATCACACAAGGTTGAAATGGGCGCCTAGTCCAAATACAACTAAAGACGGAAAAGTATGAAGAAACAGTTTGCTTTCTAAAATAAAATAAAATGTGTGGTATTTTACACAAGGCACTATGAAAAGATTTGTTGGATCACTGTCTCTGCATTTCCGCTATACTGAATGAGTAGTTGGATGGCGTCCGCCCTTGGCAAAGCAAGGAATTCCTGCCAACAGGAGATAAGGCTAAGCGATTAATTGATGAATCATATATGGAACTGGTGGGAAGATGGTAGTACTGACAGAGCTTGTGCGCAGTGCACATATCATTTTCGTCTTAGAAGTACATGCATAAGCATATATATTCTATAAATATAAAGTACAAAATTCAACATCATTATCCACTCTAAATCTATTCAACGTTAAACAGACAATTTGAATGAACTTCTTTTGTCTGGATAAGTTATTTAAAGGATATGAACCACAAATACCACCTCTGTTCCAAATTAGATGACCTTTGAAAAAGCATGCGTCAAACTCAAACCTCTCCATCTTTAACTGACTAGTACAAATATCTTTGGGTAAGTTAGGTGCAAACGGTACCATTAAAGTTGTCATTGTAAATAGTTATCAGTTACACACTATTTTTTGTGATCTTTTACCTCCATCTTCATACAAAAAGTAGTGGTCAATGGTCAAAGCTGCATACTAAAAACCGTGCACTGTAAAAGACGTCAGATATTTGAACTGAGGGATTTACTGGTAAGGGTGTCCATGTGTAACACCAAGCCACAAAACTCAAATTCGTTGAGATCCATCAATTTAATTTGCCCTCAGAATGTGACTTCTCCTTTAGCCAAGTGTTTTATAATATCCAACTTAGGTCAACCTCATTGACATCACCTTTCCTACAACCTCTTTCGCTGTAAGTTTAAGCATAATTAACTATTGTTAATTGCTTCGTCTCCTGCTGCTACTGCATTAAGTAATTTGTCCAATGCAAACTAGGGGTGTTTGCCTTTAAAGAGAAGTAACAGTAAGATTGAGAATATGAATTGTATATGTTGCCACCCATTGGGGAAGCCATTAGCAGAAGTGCAATCAGTTAGAAATGTGGAGATAACATTGGCATGCACAAAGGGTAAATGGGTCTTCCACACCCAACATAATCTTTGACTACGGTCACTGATGGCATGAAAGGCACCAATTTCAATGGCACACGAGTGATAACAAGTAATTCCGTGGCTTATCATGAAAGGAGTTAATCAGCAGCAAATAACAAAAGCTTTTAAGATATATACCACTTACCATAACTTTGAGTATAGCGCTTTCATCGCAGACAACTTCCGATGACTCCTGAGGGCTACTACCTTCATCCAGCACCTTGCCACTTGAGCATGTTGTGATCTGAGAAGATCCATTTCCACATTCATCTGTAAGAACCTTGGACATAGTGCGACTCACAGGTGGATCAATCTCTTTTAGAGAGTCAATCTTCAAAAAATGATCAAAACGGTCCTTGCACATCTGAAGCTTAAACCATTCGGTGTGTGTATGAAGTGTTGTCCTGACTATCTTCATCAGTTGAGGTTCTTCAATACCAAGCCTCCTGCTTATCGCAAGCTACAGAAGAGAAGATGTCATTATACCATCCAAATTCACACTAAATAAACACGACGGAACACGGCCCCGATTCCTTCACTTTGATTTCAGTCTGCAGGACAGTTTTGCCTTGTACTGCTGCTACTAACCAACCACAGAAGGAGTGATGGAGTCTTCTATCATGAACATAGGAGATATGGCAAATTGCAGTCTAATACCACAAGTACACAACAGATATTGAAAACGCAGACCAATTACACTGATAGGTGAGACTTCGTATCGACTTGCAACATATAAACATCAAATATACCTGCAGAGAACTTGCAAGAACAGGCAACGATACTGCTTTTGTGAGTACATCCTCATTGAGTTGAATCAGTGTTACCAAAGTTTCCTTCAAAGGCTTCAGTAAAGCTTGGTTACTGGCAGCAAGAGGTCCCAGGTGAGCAGATGCAACCTTGAGAGCAGCTACATGATCACCAGCAGCTACTAGCTTAAGAAATTCAATCTGAAATGGTAGGTTCAAAATGTGTAAGGTTCTTCCTTCCTACCTACAAGGCCTACAGAATAACGTGATTGCAATGTTGGGCTCACACCTGTTTTAGCTGAAACAAAAGAATAGGGTTTTGCGAAAAGAAATCAGGATCTATGCTGTTTATTTCATCCACAACTTTGGAAGCCATTCCTTTGCGTGTGAGGTCCCTCATCTCTAAAATAACCTCATACTTCTGATCTTGCATATTCCTAGTATCAGACAAACCAGTATCTAACACAGAGTCCTAAAACAGGGAAATTATTATGAATAAACTTTTGAAAAATTTAATGTAACGCAAAACAATGATTTGAAACAAAGCTTACATGTTCTCCTATTACAACATCTTCGTCCATGTCAAAGGCAGGAGACAAGGTATCACGATTTGCATCAACTGGAGTCTCAAAAGCATAATTAAGATCATCTGCTCGACCTCTCCATCTCTTTCGCCTTCCCTGCCCTGATGTACTGCTTCTAACCCTGCGTAATCTCTTCGACCAGGAATCATGATGGGTAATATCACTGGTGCAACAACCGTCATCCTGCTTGCCAGCTGATTCACAATCAAGCTGTGCTTCATTGTTGGCTCCTTGACTATTTATGAAACTAACATCAATGTTTTGACTGCACTGCATGTCAGCAGTTCCTACAAAATATCCAAAAGATGATTCTCTTTAGTACTACACAGGAGTAAATAAATGCAATAATTCTACGAGTCAACTAAGCAATAGAGAGCACTATATGGAAGTACGTATTTGAAGCCATAAAATTGTCAAGTAGGCTCAACTACAGGTTCAGTCATTTACCAGGAAGGGCATGAGAACAGCCTTGAACAATTCCCCTGTATATACAGTACTCATGTACAAGTTTATCCAGAAGTGACAGGTCCATCTTCATTCGGCACAGTTCGTTCTGGAATTTTACAGAGTAAACTTACATTACAGATACTATATATTCAGGAAGGCATAAGGAACTATTGCCGAATAATAAATACAAACAAAGAACTAGCCTGCTGTGGCTAGGGCTGTCAATTCAGCTCGTTCTCGTCAAACAGTTCAAACTCGATTTGGAATGGGCAATACCATCCACTGTATGGCCTGGGGCGTCCACAATTTCCTAAAGCCCAAGTCCACAAGAAGCTACGCCTAACAAGGAGCACAGAATCATATGATCCATCATTTATTGCTTGCTAAAAACAGGATGGTCAGTACCTTTTTAGTATGACCTTGGCTGCTGTACAATGGTGAGGCTGGATGACTCGGCTATAAGAGAATGAAGGCCTGAGGCACTGGAACTGGAAATCTATGCCTAGCGCACCGGCACAACTGCTAAGGAAAAAATAAGTAAAATTCTTTTTGGTGGTTTAGCTGAGCCCCAATGAGGCGAGCTCAAGCTGTTTCGAACTTTCAGTGAATCAAGCTTGAGCTGTTCTGTAGGCTCAATGGACTGAGCTAGAGCCTGATATTTGGCTCAAAGCTTAAATCAAGACCGGGTCAAGCCAGGGTATATTTACAGCCCCAGATGTTACGTGTTAACAAGCAATTAAGCACACATCAGTAGCTTTTGCCTTTTACCCTACAACTATAAAAACCTTTTAACTTTTCACCCAATCTCTAATCTCTCTGACCGCCCACCACACATCACAGCACAACCCATGCTGTGGCTTGCCGCTTCTTCAATGGGTGCACTCATGCCTTCCTATCCTTTTGCAACTTCATCCAGCTAGTTAGAGCCTCCTCCTATTTGTCTGTGGCAACTCGAGCCATCTTTGCTGGCAAATTTGGGTGCCTGTGAGGATTAGAGCTACTGATTTTTTAGCTAATAACTATGGGATCTCAATTTTATCTTCCAAGATCAGCTGTTCCATTTGCTTGCTTAGATGCTAATTTCTGAAGCTTGTGACCCCATCAACAAACAATTAATTTGCTTGCTTATGAAATTAGTCCATGCTAGCTAGGGCTCCTTGCCTGCAGCATGCGTGCAACTGCAACCATGCTCAAGGAAATGCCCAAACAGACAAATCATTGTCTTGGTGTGGGGTGGAATGTAGCGGTTTTGGTGGCAGGCAGGATGTAGACGAGTGAGAGATTTTAGCACAGCATCACAAATCCTCAATCAAAGGCGTCATGGTGTGTTGTTGGTCCCTCAGCAACTCGTCCTCTGACGGCGGTTCCACACAATGGAGCTCATGAGAGACAACAGAGAATGGAGTCCTCACATGCTCCATTCTGCCTGTGGCCTCACCTCAGCTGAAGCTGCATGGAAGAGGTTGCCAGAAGCACCCATGCTAGGAAAGAGAGGTCAAAAGTGGAAAAGAGGAACACCAGAGGAAGAATGGGAAGAGAGTAGCTAGTAGACAAAAGCAGTGATGTGACTGCCAACATGGGACAAGTGAACATTTTGATAGTTGAAGGTACCAAAAAAAAAACTAATGGAATAGCATAGGTGGGAAAAGTGAACAGTTTTGATAGTTGGAAGGGGGGGGGGGACGATTTTTTTTAGAAGTAGCTGTTTTGTGGACTTTATCTTAAATATATATATCCAGCCAATAAAAATAGTGCTTTGATTGACAACCCATTTGAAGGAGTAACAAACTCACTAAAGGTGCAGCTTTTACACATGCAAGAAAATTCAAAACATTTTTATCCCTTTGACAGGTATTTGAAATGGAAGTGGTAACACAGATATCCATATTCATAGCTAAATAATTTTATACTCAATTTATTTGGTAATAAGACCTGAAATGCTTGATACAAATCTCCTTTTGCAAACTTCAAGCTGTCGATAGCGCCTTGTCTTGTCAACTCAACCGCATGTGCTAGGGCTTGAACGTCAACCTAAGAGTTGATTATTAAAAGCTGGCATATGGAGCATAGTACAGTATAATTAACAGTTACCAAGAAGAGCTTGCCTCGTCAAATGGTGGTGCTTCTACTGAGCATTCCTGGGTAACTGCAGGTGGATCACGGTCCTCGAAGAGTAGCCGCTCAGTTAGATCAGATATAGGTGATGAAACTCCTTGGCGCGAGCAGAATACTTTGTGAATGCTTTACAAAATGTTGTAAGATTGTCAGACGATGAGGCAGTAGCCTAGCAACCCATGTTAGGCAAGATGAGGATGTAACATATGATGTACCTTATTAAGTATCTTAAGGACATTGAGAGAATAGGATCATAAGCTTGTAAATGAGCTCTTAATATGGATGATAGCAACCCAGCAAGTTCAAATCTCCTCTTTATAGACCACTGTCGAGCAAAGAATTCCAACAGGAAGAAATATGTCATATATCAAAAAGTAACAGCTTGCACATAGTGCAATAAAGCTGAAGATGTAAAATAGCATTCTCCCATCAGAAAATAGAGGTTCCACAAAGTAACAAACATAGCAATTAATAGCATGAGTAGGTCAATCTTAAAGACACTCTAGTTATACACAGAAAACTGTCCATGAACCAAAAGCAGTCAAAAGCTATCTGGATAAGTAAATACTCCCTCCGTCCCAAAATAAGTGTACAACTTTGTACTAAGGTTGAGACACTTATTTTGGGACGGAGGGAGTAATTCAGAATCCTTGCTTTACATTGACAGTTAAAGCTTTCTTTCCCCTCAAGTCTAGTAACACCGAAAAAGGACCTCTAAATCGCTACTTAAAGAACTAGATATACTCAAAACAGAAATGATGAGAAAATCTAAGCTAGCTTGTAATTATTCCTAAAAAGTGTATATGGACGGTTAGGATTGTGCATACCTCATTGACGACTGGGGAAGATTGATCATCTTGGTCATATATCAAAACCAGCAGTATATGTTTGAATTCCTCGTAAGCTTCCTTTGGAACATACCAACACACCAATATTCATTATGCAAAATCCAAACGAACACAATGAATATGAATGACAAAAAATACAGGTGACTATATCCGAATATGTAGGAACTTGACGATAGTAAAGTAAAAAAAACATATCACAGGATAATTCACATTGATGATATGACATATCAGTTAGGCTACAATACATGCCTCCTCAATGCAGGCAGTGGACACCGGACACAACAATAGTTAGGGGCGACAGGAGCAACAGCAAGCTGAGATGTAGCATCTGCTACACAGCAATTCATAGACATTTGAAGTAGTCTGTTAATAAATTAGCCTAGCACAGACACGCAAGCAATGACATGCTTCCCGTAGTGTCATTGTACGTCAGGTCATTAGCATACATCCTCTGCCTGATGGATTTCTACCCCTAATTCACAACAGCTCATTACTGGAAGGACGCCAGGATACCCTCTACTTTTTTAGTATTTGTGTTCAACATGCGAGTGTCTAATAGATCTCTCATTTGCCCTCCCGGGCTGGAAAAGGAAAAAACTGGAAATTGTGTTCTCAAATAGGAACATGGCATAGTGCACGGGCCTCTAGCAATTCAATTCTATTTTCAGTGCTTGTATGAAAACATAAGTACAGCTTTACGGAGGAATTTAGTGAAAGTAATAAAAAAAGAGTTTGCTGCGGCATCTTATTCCGATATATTTGCTCAAAGAAATCCTATAAGATACCAAATGCTGCAAACTTGCTACCGAAGTCCTACGTTCCAGACAAGGTTCGCGCAAAATTCATGTGATCCAACCGGACACATGCAGACTAGTATACCCAACCGGAAATCAAGGCAGTGCAATAATCAATCAATTCAAGGGCGCTTGAGGCGAGAGGAAGGGAGTCGATGCAGCACTCACAGGGTAGGCGTCGAGAGCACAGGGTGCGAGAGCTGTGCGGAGACAGTCGAGCGCCGCCTCCCTGTCTGCCTCCGTACCCCGCCTCACCAGCTCCACGAATCTCTGCACAACCACACAATTGACATCCTGCCTGCGTGCCGGAAAACATAAACCGAGAGAGAGAGCGAGAGCGAGAGAGAGAGAGAGAGAGAGAGAGAGAGAGAGAGAGAGAGAGAGAGAGAGAGTTTAGGTACCTGCTTGTGTAGGTGAAAGAGGAGGCGGTGGTCGAGTAACGCGGCAGGGGCGTGAGCTCGGAGAAGCGCGAGGGCGGCGTCGACATCGCCGGCCTCGAGCGCGCGACGGGCCCGGCGGATGAGGATGCGCGAGCAGTAGGACGAGGAGGTCGAGGTGGATGGGGATGAGGAGGTGGCGGTGGTGGTGGAGGAGGATGGGGATGAGGGCGGCGATGGGGAGGCGGGAGGGGCGATGAGGCGATCGGATCTGACGAAGTCGAGCACGAGAGCGTCGAGCGAGTCCCAGTTAACCGGCGAAGGGGGCAGCGGGTCCATCGCCGGCGAGGAGATGGCGGTGGCGTGGGGCTAAGGGGGAACGGGTGGGATTGGGAAGTTGAGATGATGAAGTCGGTGGAAGGTAGCAGGGTCGGGTGCCTACGTGTAACGAAAACGAACTGTGATAGGTTTTCTTTTCTTTTCTTCTTCTTATTAATCGATGACAATCGAGGTGTCATAAGTTGATACGAGTCCCGGGTCTAGAATAAGGAAGCCACAATCATAGGTAGAGAAGAAAATGCAATAATAAGAGAGCCAATACGTGGTTCAATGGTTAGAAGGTTAATTATATCGACTACATCCGTATCTATATAAAAAACATATTTAATTAATCTTGATTATTAAATCATGTCAATCTAATGGTCTAAGTTGCTCCAATGATGAGCGCTTCTCATATTTAGCATGCAATTAATATCATACTCCCTCCGTTTTTATTTAGTCTGCATATTAGGTTTGACCGAAGTCAAACTTTATAAAGTTTGACCAAGTTTATAGAAAAATATATAAACATTTACCATAACAAATCTATTTGATGTAAAAGTACATTCAATAATGAATCTAGTGGTGTTGATTTTTTATTGTATATGTTATTATTTTTATTTATAAATTTAGTCAAAATTTACAAAGCTTGATTTTGACCAAAACTAATATGCGGACTAAATAAAAACGGAGGGAGTATCAAATATTAATATTTGTATCCTCAAAAGAAAATTATTAATATTTGTGTTAATCAAATAATTAATATGTATATGATGTCCACCTAATATCAATGTGCAATTAATTTTCTCATTAATATCAACATGCATCGCACGTGCGCATTTACTAGTAGGGTCAAGCATCAGGTTCGATATCTTGTGTTTTTCACTAAAAAATAATATATTTTTAGTGAGATGCAATGTTTCCCTTCATAGCAAAGTGCATGTGATGTCTTCAACAAATGTTCGCAGCGGGATGGCACACAAGCATTGGCCGACCAACCCAAGCCACAGATCGATCGTGTGTGGCCATTATATCGACGTCCTCTCACGTACACTCATCTCGCATCTCTCTCCTGTTCACCCTGCACCCACCCCTCCTGCTCGCACATCCTCGCCGCACCCCATGATGCAGCATCGGTTGCGTCGCCACAACACTATTGTTGAACAAGTCTTGGATGTTTTCGTTTGCGCTTTCATCTTCATGTGTAAGTAGTCTTTTGTGGGAGTTTTAGATTCGCACGTCATGACGCGCCCGTCGAATAAAAGATTATGAATGCGCTCATGCAA
Organism: Aegilops umbellulata; assembly: GCA_032464435.1. Lineage (NCBI taxonomy): Eukaryota > Viridiplantae > Streptophyta > Magnoliopsida > Poales > Poaceae > Aegilops > Aegilops umbellulata. The sequence goes on along the minus strand of CP136054.1, from coordinate 258,748,785 downwards.
TATGGTATTGGTGTCGTTCATGGCTCTTTAAAGGTCGAAGTGGTGACCCTCGGAGACATAGTAATGCGCATCTTCGTGGTCGTCGTAGACCGGACGAGATGTACCTTCTCTATCCATAGTGACACTCGAGCAAGGTGTGAGTAGAAAAGGAAATGAATAATAGCAAAGTACCTCTTTGTCGTTGACAAATCAAGAGACCTCAAGATTGTCAATGAGAAAGGGGGCAATGCTTGGTAGTGATCCTAATCCCAAAGCTAACACACCTACACACAACGCTTAATGTGGAGCTTGGTAGTTTTTTTAATGGAAAGGCATTCATAGCTAGCTTTATTAACTTCAAATAATGCTTACATTGTCAGCTAGTAAACTAGAAATACCTACCATAACGCTTTATGTGAAGTTTGGTAGGGTTAGTGGCACAAAATCAAGCAACAAGTGGATCAAGATATTGTAAAGTTGGGTAAGATCTAAGTGATTTTAAAATGAGATACAAGTAGAGAATAGAATGGTGCAATGCACATGTATCTGCAACATATGATGCACATATGTAGCACGTACGATGAGTCATGGCATCCACGCCTATGATCCTAATTACATGGGAAATATTTGGAGGACAAGTGGGACGTTTGGTAAGATTACAACAACTAGAAAATCCTACGTGCATGGCCATGCACATGTGACGCTCAACAATCACAAAAATAGAGATATAGCAGTAAACACACACACACACACACACAAAGAAAAGTGGGGCTAGTGCAACCAAAGGAATGAGAAAGACAAAATTGCCTAACGAAGATCAATGCTCACGTTGAACAGGATAAAGAGACACCATCTCGATTGCTATTGAGGGATAGATTCATGAACTTGGCACCAACCTACAAGAACAAGTGTAACGTTTCTCTATCCAATTTATCGTTGGAACAAGTATCTTTGTTGCTCAAATCTTTTGCTTATAAACCCTATTGTATATTTCTATTGCCGCCCTTTTTTTTTGAACTTTCTCTTCCTTTTACCACTTTCCTTGTGACTTGGTCGACTATGTAAGACAACTATTACAACATATACACGGAGTAACTATAACACACAATAAGATTCATAAGCTATCACTATGGTGCATAAGTTCATGAGGTCCAACGGTTCTCGGATAGCTAATCTCGATAGGAGCAAAGGTATTCAGAAAGGGTGGAAGAACTATCAAAGTGCATGGCAATGGAAGATAAGCTATGACGGAACGGATACCTCACGTCACCTTACCCTCAAGGATGTCGGTTGTACTGGCCTTGCTTCCGATGAAGGTGTCAAAACGATGAGATGCATGTCATCGTACTCGAGGTTGTTGGGCCAAGTTTTTGACTATACATAGTAGGGAAAATCCCCATTGCATTTTTTTATAAAATTAAAAAACCACAAGAACAGGTCTTCCAAGTCTTGAGATAAGCCAGAAAAAACAAGAAAAGGGAAAAGGAGATAGAAAGCAAGAAAACTAAACTACACTAAGAGAACTAAAAAGGTAGCTATGGGAAAAGGAAACAAAAAATAACATTACATCAGAGTCTCTAGCCATGATTGGAAAAGAGCTGCATACTTCTTCCTCATTCTATGTTTTAGCAAATTAAGCTCCATCTAGTAAGTGTCTTTCCATTTCTGAAATGAGGGTTGGATTTGCTAAAAGATTAAATTGTTCCTAGTTATCCAGATGACCCAAGTTGTCAGGATAATGATGTCCATTGCAAAAGGAAGTGCAATCTTATCCTTCATATCTTTAATGGCCTCCAGGACAGACATGCTAGTGGCTCTACTTGGACAAACAAAATTCCAACATGAAGCAGAGAAGGGCATCCCCAGAAAAGATGGAATAATGTTTCCTCCTATTGGCAGTTCATGAGGGCACAATTGTACGATTCCAGATGAAATGTCTTCCTTCTTAGCAGATTTCTAGTGTTGACTCTATCATGTCGGACCATCCAAAAGAATATCTAGTGCTTGGGTAGGCATGAGCTACTCCAAACCCATTGAAAGTGGGGTGGAACAGTTTTAACTCCAATCATGCAAGTATATGCTTTTGATGAAGAGAAATGATCAGATCCCCAGATATAACTCGAGGTGTCAGTACAGTTTCTGAAAGCTGAGGTTTGACTTTCCTCACAAATTACATCCAATTGTCCAAATTCTTCAAAAGCTTGTTGTGATAGAGGGAGATGGAACCGATCTTCTAGATATACCAGGTTGATGGTTGCCTCCACAAAAATTAGTTGGTTTTTGGTGAAAGGGAATAGATGTGGAAATTGTTGATGAAGACATGCGAGTCGCCATTGATTAGTCCAGAAGTAAGCAGATTTTCCATCACCAATATTTCACCTAGCCATTGTTTTATATATATCTACTAATCTCATATTTGCTTTCCACCAAAAGGAACCAACCAAATGTTGTCTAGGTAACTGACAGTTGCTGTAGCATGTCTCCGATATCATATCTACCTAGGGTATGTTGTGCCTGTTGTAGAATTTATGGAGGATTTTCAGTAGCAGATCTTTATTTTGCACACTTAAATTACATATGTCCAATCCTCCTTGGTTTTTGGGTCTACAGACCACACTCCATGCAACCATGGATGGTCTATGATCCTCCATATCAGAGCCCCTCCAAAGACAATGTCTCGGGTATTTTTCAATTTGAATTTTGATAGTCACAGGAATGTCTAAGCAACACATGAAGAAGATTGGTAATGATGCTAGAATCGATTGGACTAGAAGTAATCTCCCTGCTTGTGGCATGAATGTTGCTAGTCCCATTATTTACTTTGCAATTTTGTGAACTAGGGGCATACATTGCTCCACTGAAGGCTTTGTCAGACCAAGTAGTAATCCAAGGTATGTGAAGGGAAAGAACCCTCTCTTACATCCAGTATGCAGCCATAGTTTAGTCCTCTCCTCATTGATATTGATTGGCACCATATTGGATTTTGCATAGTTGAACTTCAAGCCAGTGCCACTAGGAAAGGTATTCAAGAGTTCTTTCAGGAAAAATATCTCCTTTGTATCAGCCTTCAGGAGGATCAGGGTGTCATCAACATATTGAACAATAGGAAAGTCTAGGCAGCTTGTCACATTTAGAGGTGGCCTGAGAAGATTGTTTACCATAGCTCTGTTAAGAATTGATTGCAGAAGATCTGCAATTAGGACAAACAGAAGTGGAGAAAGGGGATCTCCTTGCCTGACTCCTCTTCTGCAATATTTTTTTCCAAGAACTCCATTGAGAATGACTGAAGATGAGGCAGAAGTAGACACCAATTTCATCATGTTGATCCATTTGTTTCCAAAGCCTTTTGCTCTCAAAATCTCCAGAATTGTTTGGTGTTCTATGGTGTGAAAAGCCTTCTCAAAGTCAAGTTTTAAAACAACTACTTGCTCTTTTGAAGCATGACATTGATGCAAATACTCATAAGCCCGCGCCCAAGCAGTCATGAATAGCTCCGTCTTTTAGAAAACCATACTGGTTGATATGAACAATTTGCAGAATAATCTTCTGTAGCCTATTTGCCAATAGTTTGGTAATTATCTTGAGGCAGCTATTAAGCAGAGAAATTGGTCTGAACTTACTGGACAGTCTAATTTTGGGATTAATGTGATGTAGGAGGAATTGATGCTCTGCATCTTAATGTTGCCTTCATAAAACTCATGGATTAGATGTCTGATATCCGCCCCCAATGATGTCCCAGCAAGCTTTATAGAACCGATTGTTAAAACATCTGGTCCAGGTGACTTATCATTGGGTAACTCCATTATTATGTCATTAATTTCTTGATCAGTAAAAGGTTTTTTCCAGGTCTTGAAATAGGGTAGGGTCATGTTGATGCTGGTGTTGATAGAGCTCTTTGAGGTCAAAGTGCATGGTTGTTTCTTCAGACACACCCAGTCTCTTTTTTAAAGAATTCCATAAAATTGCTGGTTTCCCATTGTGATCAGATATATCCACTTGATCTTCATTTTGTAGAATGGAAATGTGATTGTGCCTATGATTGATTGTAGCCTTGGTGTGAAAGAATTTGGTATTCTCATCTCCAAATTTGACACCTTTGATTTTACCTCTCTGTTTCCAGTAAATTCTCTGGTTTTTAAGCAGCAAAAGTAATTCCTCCTTAAGGAGCATTCTACAATTCCATTCCCACATACTCAAGTCCCTGAACTCCTCTAGAACATCAAACAAAGCAATTCATTCATGTCGAGAGTCCCTTGGCCCAGATCTTGATGGCTTTTCTCAAATATTTAAATTTGGCATTAATTTTCTTAGCAGCAGTAAATCCAACAGGTATGTTCCAAGCAGCAGCCACTACATCTTTGAAAGAGCTATGCTGAAGCCAGTAGTTTTCAAACCCGAACATATTTGACTTGGGAATAGAGGTCTCAATTTTGATCATGCAAGGCAAGTGATCAAAAATTGTCCTAGCAAGTGGTAACACCACAGTGTCATGGAAAGAAGTCATCCAGGCTGCTGAGGTAAAGAACCAATCAAGTTTTTTCCAGGAGAGGGTTTTGTTGCATGTTGGACCAGCTGAATTGTCTTCCCTACAATGGAAGTTCCACCAGACCAAGATTGCTAATGGCCTCATTGAAAATAAGCATCTCATTCACATCGCCTCATGGTTTATTTCTGTCTGACGTATTTCTGATGAAATTGAAGTCACCCATGATGATCCAATCTACATCACTAGGCATATGAATGTTAGCAAACCAGTTGATAAATTCAATTTTATCCTTGTGTGCACAAGGACCAAAAATATTGGTCAAAATCTAACTCTGATCAAATAGATTACTGGAAAATTGTATGGGAAGGGAGAACCTATTTTGGAATATCACTTCCCCCTCAAAGAGAGAACCATTCCAAATGACAATTAATCTTCCAGAAGCCCGAATGGAAGGAGGTGCTTGAATTTGTTTAATCTAGTAGGGAAAAATTTCCTTAGGTAGTTCTGGTCAAAATGCTCCCTTTTAGTTTCTTGCAGGCAGACAATAGTAGCAGCACTCTCTTCAGTCTTTTGTTTAAGGGCATCCCATTTTTCATGGACATTTAGACCTCTGACATTCCACTTTAAAATGTTCCAACTTATGCTTGCATTCATTTAAGCAATATCAAGGGGTATTACCAACAAGCAGGAGCCACATCCTGTTTGACAATAATTCATAGCAGGAAAGGCAACTTGGGGAGCGTTTGGATCGCTCGCCAGCTTACCTCGCTAGGCAAGGCAAGCCTTGCCGACGGAGGCGAGCCGATTTGGCTAGCTCTGTCAACCGAAGAAAAAGCTAGAAACCACAGGATACGAGGTAGGCTCGCTCAGGAACCAAATCCCTCGCTTCCTTGCTGAGCCAGGCTAAGGCAGCGCTTGCCGGATAACCAAACGCTCCCTTGGTTCTGGATACAAGCAGTGTTGACAGATTTCATACAGACCACACAGTTTTTCCAAATACTAATACCCAAGTCTGCCCAAACCATAGGACTTACACAGTAGCTGATGTGACGCCCCCGACTTAATCATGCACTAATCATACATGCAAATGTGCACGATCAAGATCAGAGACTCACGAGAAGACATCACAGAACAACTCTAGACACAAATTCAAACATAAAGCTTTACATTACAAGCCAGGGCCTCGAAGGCTCAAATACATAAGTCAGCGAAAGCAACAATATCGAAGTACATACATAAGTAAACAAGTCTGCCTTAAGAAAGCTAGCAAAACAATGACATCTGGATTAAAAGGGCATTGGCCTCCTCTCTGGGGGCCTCCTATCTACTCCTGGGCGTCGGCGGTCTCCACGTAGTAGCAGGCTCCATTGGGGTAGTAGTAGTCGTCGGCGGGATCAGCTGTCTCTTAGGCTCTGTCATCTGATCACAACAACTGGGTAGAGGGGAAAAAGGTAGCAAAGCAACCGTGAGTACTCATCCAAAGTACTCGCAAGACTTACATCCGATCTATACTAAGTATGTGATACGTCTCCAATGTATCTATAATTTTTGATTGCTCCATGCTATATTATCTACTGTTTTGGAATATAATGGGCTTTATTTTCCACTTTTATATTATTTTTGGGACTAACCTATTAACCGGAGGCCCAGCCTAGAATTGTTGTTTTTTGCCTATTTCAGAGTTTCGGAGAAACAGAATATCAAACGGAGTCCAAACGGAATGAAACCTTCGGGAACGTGATTTTCTCACCGAACATGATCCAGGAGACTTGGACCCTACTCCAAGGAACAAAAGAAGCGGTCACGAGGGTGGGGGGCGCGCCCCTGCCTCGTGGGCCCCCTGTTGCTACACCGACGTACTTCTTCCTCCTATATATACCTACGTACCCCCAAACGATCAGATACGGAGCCAAAAACCTAATTCCACCGCCGCAACCTTCTGTACCCACGAGATCCCATCTTGGGGCCTGTTCCGAAGCTCCGCCAGAGAGGGCCATCATCATGGAGGGCTTCTACATCATCCTAGCCCCTCCGATGAAGTGTGAGTAGTTCACCTCAGACCTACAGGTCCATAGTTATTAGCTAGATGGCTTCTTCTCTCTTTTTGGATCTCAATACAATGTTCTCCCCCTCTCTCGTGGAGATCTATTGGATGTAATCTTCTTTTTGCGGTGTGTTTGTTGAGACCGATGAATCGTGGGTTTATGATCAAGTCTATCTATGAATAATATTTGAATCTTCTCTGAATTCTTTTATGTATGATTGGTTATCTTTGCAAGTCTCTTCGAATTATCAGTTTGGTTTGGCCTACTAGATTGGTTTTTCTTGCCATGGGAGAAGTGCTTAGCTTTGGGTTCAATCTTGCGGTGTCCTTTCCCAGTGACAGAAGGGGCAGCAAGGCACGTATTGTATTGTTGCCATCGAGGATAACAAGATGGGGTTTTATCATATTGCATGAGATTATCCCTCTACATCATGTCATCTTGCTTAAGGTGTTACTCTGTTTTTAACTTAATACTCTAGATGCATGCTGGATAGCGGTCGATGAGTGGAGTAATAGTAGTAGATGCAGGCAGGAGTCGGGCTACTTGTCTCGGACGTGATGCCTATATACATGATCATACCTAGATATTCTCATAACTATGCTCAATTCTGTCAATTGCTCAACAGTAATTTGTTCACCCACCGTAGAATACTTATGCTCTTGAGAGAAGCCACTAGTGAAACCTATGGCCCCCGGGTCTATTTTCCTCATATTAATCTCCATCACTTTAATCTTGCTTGCTTTTTACTTTGCCTTTTTACTTTTCACTTTGCATCTCTATACCAAAAATACCAAAAAAATTATCTATCATCTCTATCAGATCTCACCCCCGTAAGTGACCGTGAAGGGATTGACAACCCCTAATCGCGTTGGTTGCGTGGAGCTATTGTTTTTGTGTAGGTACGAGGGACTCGAGCATGGCCTCCTACTAGATTGATACCTTGGTTCTCAAAAACCGAGGGAAATACTTACGCTACTTTGCTGCATCATCCTCTCTTCTTCGGGGAAATCCAGCGCAGTGCTCAAGAGGTAGCAAGAAGAATTTCTGGCACCGTTGCCGGGGAGTCCGTGCAAAAGTCAACATACCAAGTACCCATCACAATCCCTAACTCCCGCATTACATTAGTTGCCATTTGCCTCTCGTTTTCCTCTCCCCCACTTCACCCTTGCCGTTTTATTCGCCCTCTCTTTTCCGTTCGCCTTTTTCTCGCTTGCCTTTTGTTTGCTCGTGTGTTGGATTTCTTGTTTGTCGTGATGGCTCAAGATACTACCAAATTGTGTGACTTCACCAATACCAATAATAATGATTTCCTTAGCACTCCGATTGCTCCTCTTGCCAATACTGAATCTTGTGAAATCAATACTGCTTTGTTGAATCTTGTTATGAAAGATCAATTCGCCGGCCTTCCTAGTGAAGATGCCGCTACTCATCTGAATAGCTTCGTTGATTTATGTGATATGCAAAATAAGAAAGATGTCGATAATGATATTGTTAAATTGAAGCTATTTCCTTTTTCGCTTAGAGATCGTGCTAAAGCTTGGTTTTCATCTTTGCCTAAAAATAGTATTGATTCTTGGAACAAGTGCAAAGATGCTTTTATCTCTAAGTATTTTCCTCCCGCTAAGATCATCTCTCTTAGAAACGATATTATGAATTTTAAGCAACTTGATCATGAACATGTTGCACAAGCTTGGGAGAGAATGAAATTAATGATACGTAATTGTCCTACTCATGGTTTGAACTTGTGGATGATTATACAAAAAAATTATGCCGGATTGAATTTTGCTTCTAGAAATCTTTTAGATTCGGCCGCGGGAGGCACTTTTATGGAAATCACTTTAGGAGATGCTACTAAACTCCTAGATAATATTATGGTTAATTATTCTCAATGGCACACTGAAAGGTCCACTAATAAAAAAGTGCATGCTATAGAAGAAATCAATGTTTTGAGTGGAAAGATGGATGAACTCATGAAATTATTTGCTACTAAGAGTATTTCCTCTGATCCTAATCATATGCAATAATAATGAATCTATGGATGTGAATTTTGTTGGTAGGAATAATTTTGGTAACAACGCGTATAGAGGGAATTTTAATCCTAGGTCTTATCCTAGTAATCCTTCTAATAATTATGGAAATTCCTACAACAACTCTTATGGAAATTTTAATAAGATTCCCTCTGAATTTGAGAATAGTGTTAAAGAGTTTATGAATTCACAAAAGAGTTTTAATGCTTTGCTTGAAGAGAAATTGCTTAAAGTTGATGATTTGGCTAGGAACGTTGATAGAATTTCTCTTGAGGTTGATTCTTTAAAGCTTAGATCTATTCCTCCTAAGCATGATATCAATGAGTCTCTCAAAGCCATGAGAATTTCAATTGATGAGTGCAAGGAAAGAACCGCTAGGATGCGTGCTACGAAAGATGCCTTTATTAAAGCGTGTTCTTCCAATTCCTATGAAAATCAAGATGAAGATCTAAAAGTTATTGATGTGTCCCCTATTAAATCTTTGTTTTGCAATATAAATCTTGATTAAACTGAATACGATCTTTCTTTACCTAGAAGGCGTTCCAAAAATTCGGAGTATTTAGATCATGATGATGAAATTGATAAACGTGGGATTGAAAGAAATAAAACCCTAGATGTTGCAAAACCTAGTATATTGGATTTCAAGGAATTTAATTATAAAAGTTGCTCTTTAATTGATTGTATTTCCTTGTTGCAATCCGTGCTAAATTCTCCTCATGCGTATAGTCAAAATAAAGCCTTCACCGAACATATCGTTGATGCCTTGATGCAATCTTATGAAGAAAAACTTGAGTTGAAAGTTTCTATCCCTAGAAAACTCTATGATGAGTGGGAACCTACTATTAAAATTAAAATCAAAGATTATGAGTTATATGCTTTGTGTGATTTGGGTGCTAGTGTCTCTACTATTCCCAAACCTTTGTGTGATTTGCTAGATTTCCGTGATTTTGATGATTGCTCTCTAAACTTGCATCTTGCGGATTCCACTATTAAAAAACCTATGGGAAGAATTAATGATGTTCTTATTGTTGCAAATAGGAATTATGTGCCCGTAGATTTTATTGTTCTTGATATAGATTGCAATCCTTCTTGCCCTATTATTCTTGGTAGACCCTTCCTTAGAACAGTTGGTGCAATTATTAATATGAAGGAAGGGAATATTAGATTTCAATTTACATTAAAGAAGGGCATGGAACACTTCCCTAGAAAGAAAATAAAATTTCCATATGAATCTATCATGAGAGCCACTTATGGATTGCCCACCAAAGATGGCAATACCTAGATCTATTCTCGCTTTTATGCCTAGCTAGGGGCGTTAAACGATAGCGCTTGTTGGGAGGCAACCAAATTTTATTTTAGTTTTTTTTGTTTTTGCTTATGTTTAGGAATAAATAACCCATCTACCTTCTGTTTAGGTGTGGTTTTGTGTTTTAATTAGTGTTTGTGCTAAGTTAGACCTATAGGATCTTCTTGGATGATAGTTATTTGATCTTGCTGTAATTTCCAGAATCTTTCTGTTCACGAAAACAATTGTTAAAAATAAGCAGAAGTTGATAAAATACTGATTCCAATTGCTGCTGATCAATAAAAAAAAATTCTAGGTATTCCTATTTTGGTAGATTTTTTGGAGTTCCAGAAGTTTGCGTTAGTTACAGATTACTACAGGCTGTTCTGTTTTTGGCAGATTCTGTTTTTCGTGTGTTGTTTGCTTATTTTGATGAATCTATGGCTAGTAAAATAGTTTATAATCCATAGAGAAGTTGTAATACAGTATGTTAAACACCAATATAAATAAAGAATAAGTTCATTACAGTACCTTGAAGTGGTCTTTTTGTTTTCTTTCGCTAACGGAGCTCACGAGATTTCTATTGAGTTTTGTGTTGTGAAGTTTTCAAGTTTTGGCTAAATTCTTTTAATGGATTATGGAACAAGGAGTGGCAAGAGCCTAAGCTTGGGGATGCCCATGGCACCACCAAGATAATCCAAGGACACCAAAAAGTCAAAGCTTGGGGATGCCCCGGAAGGCATCCCCTCTTTCGTCTACTTCCATCGGTAATTTTACTTGGAGCTATATTTTTATTCACCACATGATATGTGTTTTGCTTGGAGCGTCTTGTATTATTTGTGTCTTTGTTTGTTAGTGTGCCACAATCATCCTTGCTGTACACACCTTTTGATAGAGCCATATATGAATTGAAATTTGATAGAATACTCTTTGTGCTTCACTTATATCTTTTGAGCCTTATAATTTTGCTCTATGTGCTTCACTTAGATCTTTTAGAGCACGGTGGTGGATTTGTTTTAAAGAAACTATTGATCTCTCCTACTTCACTTAGATTATTTTGAGAGTCTTAATTAGCATGGTAATTTGCTTGATAATAATAATAAACTTGGTATTCAAGATTTGTAAACTTTCTTTTGAGTGCGTTGAATACTAAGAAAGGTTGGATGCTTGATAATCGTTTTGAGATATGGAGGTGATAATATCAAAGTCGTGCTAGTTGAGTAATTGTGAATTTGAAAAGTTCTTGAGTTGAAGTTTGCAAGTTCCGTAGCATGCACATATGGTAAACGTTATGTAACAAATTTGAAACATGAGGTGTTATTTGATTGTCCTCCTTATGAGTGGCGGTCGGGGACGAGCGATGGTCTTTTCCTACCAATCTATCCCCCTAGGAGCATGCGCGTAATGCTTTGGTTTTTGATGGCTTGTAGATTTTTGCAATAAGTATATGAGTTCTTTATGACTAATGTTGAGTCCATGGATTATACGCACTCTCACCCTTCCATCATTGCTAGCCTCTTCGGTACCGTGCATTGCCCTTTCTCACATTGAGAGTTGGTGCAAACTTCGCCGGTGCATCCAAACCCCGTGATATGATACGCTCTTTCACACATAAACCTCCTTATATCTTCCTCAAAACAGCCACCATACCTACCTATTATGGTATTTCCATAGCCATTCCGAGATATATTGCCATGCAACTTTCCATCATTCCATCATGACACATCCATCATTGTCATATTGCTTAGCATGATCATGTAGTTGACATAGTATTCGTGGCAAAGCCACCGTTCATATTTCTTTCATACATGTCACTCTTGATTCATTGCATATCCCGGTACACCGCCGAAGGCATTCATATAGAGTTATACCTTGTTCTAATATCGAGTTGTAATCATTGAGTTGTAAATAAATAGAAGTGTGATGATCATCATTTTCTAGAGCATTGTCCCAAGTGAGGAATCAAAAAAAGAGAAGAAAGGCCATAAAAAAAGAGAAGGCCCAAAAAAAATGACGAGAGAAAAAGAGAGAAGGGACAATGTTACTATCCTTTGCCACACTTATGCTTCAAAGTAGCACCATAATCATCATGATAGAGAGTCTCTTGTTTTGTCACTTTCATATACTAGTGGGAACTTTTCATTATAGGACTTGGCTTGTATATTCCAAGGATGGGCTTCCTCAAATGCCCTAGGTCTTCGTGAGCAAGCAAGTTGGATGCACACCCACCTAGTTTCTTTCGTTGAGCTTTCATACATTTATAGCTCCAATGCATCCGTTGCATGGCAATCCCTACTCCTTGCATTGACATCAATCGATGGGCATCTCCATAGCCCGTTGATTATCCTCGTTGATGTGAGAATTTCTCCTTTTTTGTCTTCTCCACATAACCACCATCATCATATTCTATTCCACCCATAGTGCTATATCCATGGCTCGCGCTCATGTATTGCGTGAAGATTTATGAGTTTGAGATTATTAAAGTATGAAACAATTGCTTGGCTTGTCATCGGGGTTGTGCATGATGAGAGCATTCTTGTGTGACGAAAATGGAGCATGACTAAACTATATGATTTTGTAGGGATAAACTTTCTTTGGACATGTTACTTTGAGAAGACATAATTGCTTTGTTAGTATGCTTGAAGTATTATTATTTTTTATGTCAATATGAACTTTTGTCTTGAATTTTTCGGATCTGAATATTCATACCACAATTAAGAAGATTTGCATTGAAATTATGCCAAGTAGCACTCTGCATCAAAAATTCTTTTTTTATCATTTATCTACTCGAGGACGAGCAGGAATTAAGCTTGGGGATGCCTGATACGTCTCCAACGTATCTATAATTTTTGATTGCTCCATGCTATATTATCTACTGTTTTGGACTATAATGGGCTTTATTTTCCACTTTTATATTATTTTTGGGACTAACCTATTAACCGGAGGCCCAACCCAGAACTGCTGTTTTTTTTTGCCTATTTCAGAGTTTCGGAGAAACAAAATATCAAACGGAATGAAACCTTCGGGAACGTGATTTTCTCACCGAACGTGATCCAGGAGACTTGGACCCTACTCCAAGGAACAAAAGAGGCGATCACGAGGGTGGGGGGGCGCCCACCCCCCTAGGGCGCGCCCCCCTGCCTCGTGGGCCCCCTGTTGCTGCACCGACGTACTTCTTCCTCCTATATATACCTACGTACCCCCAAACGATCAGATGCGGAGCCAAAAACCTAATTCCACCGCCGCAACCTTCTGTACCCACGAGATCCCATCTTGGGGCATGTTCCGGAGCTCCGCCAGAGAGGGCCATCATCATGGAGGGCTTCTACATCATCCTAGCCCCTCCGATGAAGTGTGAGTAGTTCATCTCAGACCTATGGGTCCATAGTTATTAGCTAGATGGCTTCTTCTCTCTTTTTGGATCTCAATACAATGTTCCCCCTCTCTCGTGGAGATCTATTCGATGTAATCTTCTTTTTGCGGTGTGTTTGTTGAGACCGATGAATTGTGGGTTTATGATCAAGTCTATCTATGAATAATATTTGAATCTTCTCTGAATTATTTTATGTATGATTGGTTATCTTTGCAAGTCTCTTCGAATTATCAGTTTGGTTTGGCCTACTAGATTGGTTTTTCTTGCCATGGGAGAAGTGCTTAGCTTTGGGTTCAATCTTGCGGTGTCCTTTCCCAGTGACAGAAGGGGCAGCAAGGCACGTATTGTATTGTTGCCATCGTGGATAACAAGATGGGTTTTTTATCATATTGCATGAGATTATCCCTCTACATCATGTCATCTTGCTTAAGGCGTTACTCTATTTTTAACTTAATACTCTAGATGCATGCTGGATAGCGGTCGATGAGTGGAGTAATAGTAGTAGATGCAGGCAGGAGTCGGTCTACTTGTCTCGGACGTGATGCCTATATACATGATCATACCTAGATATTCTCATAACTATGCTCAGTTCTGTCAATTTCTCAACAGTAATTTGTTCACCCACCGTAGAATACTTATGCTCTTGAGAGAAGCCACTAGTGAAACCTATGGCCCCCGGGTCTATTTTCTATCATCTCTATCAGATCTCACCCCCGTAAGTGACCATGAAGGGATTGACAACCCCTAATCGTGTTGGTTGCGTGGAGCTATTGTTTTTGTGTAGGTACGAGGGACTCGAGCGTGGCCTCCTACCGGATTGATACCTTGGTTCTCAAAAACTCAGGGAAATACTTACGCTACTTTCCTGCATCATCCTCTCCTCTTCGGGGAAATCCAACGCAGTGCTCAAGTGGTAGCAGTATGCATCAGTATCAAAGAAATGGGGCTATATCTTTGGACTATACTACAAAAATGCAAGAAGAGAAGGTGACGGTGTCCTGGACTAGGGGGTACTCACCACGTCGTCCCCCAATCGGTTAGATTGGGCCGAGGACCCCCAGGGCCGCATACTCATGGGCCAGTCCGGACAGGTGTCGCATACAAGGAAGATTCCACAAGACTTGGCGATCAAGACAAGGACTCCTCCCCCACCGGCGTATTCGGCTAGGACTCTTGTTATCCTGGGCCTCTGGTGCATTATATAAACCGAGGCCAGGCTAGTCGATAGACAATCAACCATCATCATACACAATCATACCATAGGCTAGCTTCTAGGGTTTAGCCTCCTTGATCTCGTGGTAGATCCACTCTTGTACTACCCATATCATCAATATTAATCTAGCAGGAGTAGGGTTTTACCTCCACCGAGAGGGCCCGAACCTGGGTAAAATAAAGTGTCCCTTGTCTCCTGTTACCATCCGACCTTGACGCACAGTTCGGGACCCCCCTACCCAAGATCCGCCGGTTTTGACACCAACATTGGTGCTTTCATTGAGAGTTCCGCTGTGTGATCGACAAAAGGATCGATAGCTCGCTTGCAGATCAACTGCGACTTCTGCATCTTCGTCACCAGCTCGACTGGTCACCTTGGTTCGACGAAGAATCGCGCCCCGTGTTCGGATCACCATGTTCGGACAAGGGCCTTCATCAAACATCAACTCCGATCTCTATCAAGATCACGGAGGAGTCATCCATGAAGCTCGGGGGCTCAACGTCAACATTGCCCTCAAGCGACCGTGCTGTTTTTCTGGACAGCAAACTCGTATCTGCTGCCACCACCTCCTCGAGTATCGCTTTGACGATCGCTTTGATGGAATTGTGCGGAATTGAGTCTACAACAACCCTGGAAAATTTCGTCGAGTTCCGATGGAGAAATCTCTGGCAATCCACGATATACCGGAGCCCTGTCAAATCTGGACGGGAATCTAGACGAGTTTAGGGCGTGGTGTCCAGCTTCTAACTCGGACGTCCTTTGGAAGATCCAACCGTTGATCGGCTGCGGAATTCCTATATCTACCACCCCTCCAAATTTCAGCTCGATCCGACCGTCCGAACTCCGGGAACCTTCCGATTAGTGCATCACTTTTCGGATCTGTTTTCTGCGCGAGAACGAATCCGACCCGAATTAATCTTTTTTATGAACGGGATTTCGGACATCCCTTTTGAAGGAAGTTTTGTATGGGATATTGTGTATTGTTCCCGAACACATCCCACTAACTTTAAGATCTTTTGAACATGATCTTCGGCATCATGCTGGTGTCAAACCAGTCCGGCAATATTGCTCCACGGCTACCGACCTGCGCTAGACACGTCGTCACTTTGTTGAGCCGAGCTCAACTTCTTCGGATCATCATCTCGGCAAGCCAAACAAGAGTTCGGCATCGCGAAGGACAAAACATCACCAACATCGCCGCCCCACGGATTACACGGAGCGGGCATACCGGCATCACGGCACGGTCGCTTCATCAAGCCGGCATCGACCACGTCACGACCTGCATCGGGAGGGCCGCACTGTTGCCCCTTCAAGCCGGTGTCCATCACGCCGGACTACTTCGACTCATCGACTGGCCTCGAGGCTTCGACATCTCGGCTGGACCGGAGGATTCATCATCTCTTCATCAACCTACTCCGGACACTTCGGCGTCACTAGCCGACCAGCTTCGTCACGATTGGCTGGATCGAGGGCTTTGCCTCGGCGAGCCAACCTTTGCCAGCATCATCTTCCTTTGGATTACTACAACAAATAAACCAGGTGCTATTAATCCTAATATTTTTTGCATGTTTGGGTTCATTTTTTCCAAGGAATTATTACTCTGGTTTGTCCATCATATGTTCACAGGTCTATCAAATGGTGGCCGCATTAACGACGGTCGCATGCTGGTTCGGTCAGTCTCCGTACATAGTCCGGCGAACGCCGCATCCGGAGCGCGGACGGACCTATGAATTCAGGCTTTGCCACGCCTTTACCGCATCACGCCGACGCCCTGCGTCGACATCGACTTCGGCGCCAGGCCATATTTCTTTAATTACTCACTTTGCATAAATTATTCATTATGCAACGATTTTTTTTATTTATCATTATTACTATTATCTCCCATTTGCACTATTTTTTGTGCACAGGAAAATGATCCGGGGACTTCGGTGTCACTCTGCCTGTCCGCATCGACCGTGCTATGTCACCACTTCGGCGTGTCGAGCTCTCCGCTCCGCCACCTCGGGACCAGCTTGGGGGATAGAACCTTGTCCCGCATCAAGCTCGGACTGCGAACACATTAACTAGCTAAGTCGCTTTCATGCTCAAAGTTTTAATTTCTAACTTGTGTTCGGTTCGACCAAGCGTTATACTTTTTTGGAAAAAAAAGTTGCTTGTAAAAAAATTTCTTGTCCAAACTTTGTTCACACATACTTGACGCGCTACCCGCGCTCATTATACCTGGGGGCTTCTTTAACAGAAGCTTATTAATACGGGCTTTATGCCCAACACATGTGTCATACTTCCGCATGTACCTTTTATTCACCATTATATGCATCGATATGACTTAAGTTTTGGCCAAGCTGGGTTGCCTGGCTCCTGTGCTTACCCCTACATTCCCGATTGTTCGGCTAGGTGGTAAAGGGAGCACCTCTGTGATTGTTACTGCCGGGTCAGCCGGATGTGTACCTCAGACTGGGTGAAGCCGAAAGCTAGCGTTCTTAAGGGAATACTCGGTCGGTGAACTAAAAGATGATTTCTTACCTATTTATTTACCTGCCCCCAGATGCTTTTCTGCTTTTTTCGCAGTCCAGACATGCACTTTAGGGCATGCCTCCCAGGGAAAGGAACCCCTAACGGAACTATTCTCCCTGGAAGATGTTTCTTACTAACCATGTAATATAACATAACTAGTTGGGCACTTGTCTGATAAAGCACTAATGACGCCTACGCCTCGTCTCCACGCATGCCCCGGTTTTTATAACCGCGAGGGTATTCGGACACACTCCGGACTATTGGGTCCAAAGGTTGAAGCGAAAAGGTCCGCTACGACAAACGATCTACAATCCGGCTAGAAGGCATTCTACATGTCACCTTACATTATATAGTCAACTTTTACCCAAGTCACTTGGGTGGCTCTTATGTTTATTTGAGCCGTTTCATACTAAGTGTTTTTCTTCTTAGTCGTTGCAAAGTTATTATTATTTATCACTCCTTTTTTCGACACGAGTGTGCGGTCACTAGCCGGGGAGCCTAATTTCTCTCTCAAAAGCCGCTAGAGTTTAGTTTGCTAAACTGGCCTGATGAGAAGTACTCCGCCCTCGGGATAGGAGGTTGAAGCCGTAGGCTGACCCGCTCGAAGTCTTGAGATAGGATGTATCATGTTAAAGCACGACAGAAGCACTTCTTTTTTCTAAGACCAATTTTTGGGTTGGCACCGAACACTTGATATTGTTCGGACGTCATGTTTTTACTGACGTTTCTTGGTTTTCCAAGCTTTTTGGCACTTTTAAACTATTTGTGCTTTTCCAGCATTAGTCTCGCAGTGCAACGCCGGACACCTTTTAGGGATTCGGCAAAAACATTCTCAGATATTGCTATATATGCATCGGTTTCAAATTGTGTCTTCGGTCAATAGTTGGGTTGCCCGGCTCCCGCACTTGCTTCCTACGTTCCGTTTTGTTCGGCTAAGCGTGCAAAGGGAGAACCACTGTGATTGTGCTTCCAGCTCACACGATTAAGCACCTCAGTGGAGAAAGCCAAAAACTGACTGTCACAATAAGCGTAAACTGGTCAGCGATCCGATGACTATGTTAAATAACAGTCCGTTCATAACATTGGCCGAAGTGTTTACGGCTTGACCTTGACTGTCGCCGAACACTACTGGGGGCTATTAACTAGCCTCCCAAACTAAATCCTCGATATTTTGCTCTTACATTGGAGCTGGGATTTTATGATCATGCTTAGCATGACAACCCAAAGAAAGGAACCGATAGCGGGACTATTTTCTTTGGAAGACATTTCTTCTGTTAAACAATAATATACCATATCTCTCCGCGTACCTTTGTTTATAAAACCGTATGGCCAGATTGCCTTGTTTGTCGTAAATCTTTGCCCTCATGAAGGCTTTATAAAGTAAGACAAACACTCCTCGGCTACTGGCCGAGGAGGTGGAAGCCGATGGTCGGTCAACAAAGTTTTATTCAATGTGGATCCGAGCATTAATGACATAAAGTACTTGGATACATAGAGTCATTACACATAATTTGTGATTTTACTGTGGATATTGATCCTTAATTCGGCCACCCGTGCCCGCATTAAGGCTCGGGGGCTACTGGGCTTCGGGCTTATTATTTAAACATATTAAAGGGGCATATTGATCCCCTGATCTGGTGTTGCCACCCGACCAGTGTCTCGGGGGCTACTGCATTGCTTGTCCAATGCAGAAAATTTTATGTGCATTAGTTTCCGAGGAGATTTTGATCCTCAGGTTGGTCGGCCGCACCCAACCTGAGTCTCGAGGACTGAGCATGCCGCTTTTTGTGTCCCGAAGTATTCTGCCGAGCTAGGACTTGATCCTCAAACCGATTTTGCAAATCAACCTGAGTCTCAGCGGCTACGGGGATCAGCGGTCTTATGTCATCCTTCATGTGCACCTCAGGTTTTAGACCGATACCCACCTTGAGGGCTACTGGCTATATATTTCGGCAGAGAATAAATTGCACCAATAAAAAATATTGACAAAAATCGGCCCACATTCGGGGTGGTGCACCACCTCGAAAGCAGTCCGGCATAAAGCTCGAGCGCTAGTGGCTGGCTCCATAGAGGGCATTTCCGGCATTGAGCTCGGCTAAAACTCCTTCAAACTTCTTTGAACCAAGGTGATTTACGACACCTCAGATACAGTCCGGCGTTGGAGCTCGGATACATAGTCCAGCATTAGAGCTGGGAAGCAGTCCGGCATTGGTGCTCGGCTGCAAAAAATACCTCGAATGCAGTCCGGCGTTAGATCTCGGACGCAAGACGGAACTGCCTCCCGGGAACAACTTCAAACCCGAGGTGTGGCATAAAAATAACAAGGCATTGATAAAGGCCGAAAACTTAAAGGGGCTCCTCGGATATCCGACATGTAAACCCGTCGAATGCATTTCGGCGATCCTCAAGATCGAAGATAAAGAAGATTCGTTAAACCAGTTTTCAAGACCGACGACCGAAGATGAAGAACAGTTCGGAAGAATCGAGGAGCGCCCCTAACTTGAAGACCGGTTCAGGGGGCTACTGACGGTGTCCTGGACTAGGGGGTACTCACCACGTCGTCCCCCAATCGGTTAGATTGGGCCGAGGACCCCCAGGGCCGCATACTCATGGGCCAGTCCGGACAGGTGTCGCATACAAGGAAGATTACACAAGACTTGGCGATCAAGACAAGGACTCCTCCCCCACCGGCGTATTCGGCTAGGACTCTTGTTATCCTGGGCCTCTGGTGCATTATATAAACCGAGGCCAGACTAGTCGATAGACAATCAACCATCATCATACACAATCATACCATAGGCTAGCTTCTAGGGTTTAGCCTCCTTGATCTCGTGGTAGATCCACTCTTGTACTACCCATATCATCAATATTAATCTAGCAGGAGTAGGGTTTTACCTCCACCGAGAGGGCCCGAACCTGGGTAAAATAAAGTGTCCCTTGTCTCCTGTTACCATCCGACCTTGATGCATAGTTCGGGACCCCCTACCCGAGATCCGCCGGTTTTGACACCGACAGAAGGGAAGACCTAGCCTATCGAAGACTAGCATGTTGCAGCGTCTTGCAGCATTTGAAGAGTGCAAATTAGCATAACATAAGTAATAAGTATATTGTAGTAACGCCTAGAGATCCTTCTTCGTCTCCCTGCGAGAAAGCGATCCTAGAGCCATCATATCCATTTATTGTCTCAAGTATCCAGTTCTAGTTGTAGTAGATCAGGATACAACTCCGAGCGTCCGTTACCGTGGACATGGCTATTCGAATAGATATACTTCCCTGCAAGGGTGCACAAACTTACCCAACACGCTCGATTAACTCTGGCCGAACACACTTTTCTGGGTCATGCCCAACCTCGGCTGATCGACACACCATAGTCCTACCTAGGCTCAACAGAGAGGCCAGCACGCCGGTCTACATCCTAAATGCGAAGGGGTCATGGGGAAATCATCCTTTGCAATCCCGCGTGTTGCGAGGATGGCTGGGATCAGTCCTGGCTACCTCTTTATACAAAGCAGGTGCTTACGCGGACCACCTGGGCGCGTGCCGCTAAACTACTGACGTCGGTGAGATTTCGGAAGAATCATATGATGCGGAGTGCCCATACTTATTCCCGCATGGTGGTTAGTGCGAAAAGGCCAAAGGCCTACTCAGATCACATATCCAAACCCGTTAGTGTATTGGGAGCATGTGGAGACGATCAGTGTTCCCGTTGCCCCTTCTCGAGGACTTACGGCAAGGCTCAGGCCCATCCCTCTCTAGGGTGGTGTGCTTGCATGGCCGTGCCTCATAATTATCTCGTGGGTACCCTCACGGTCAACCCGCCTTCAGTAACCCTCGTGGGTACCCCTCGGGGCTGACCCGACTTCAACAAAAGACTAAGGTAAAGTCAAGGTAAACGTGTTTCCATAACATCAAGGGGGAAATCCGAGGAATCACCTTTGATGGATTTCCACTCGATGTAACCGTCAAGGTGACCTTGGAGGAATCACCCTCGAAGGGTTCACACTTGAGGTGTTGCACTAAAGAGTCGTTATCGGGAGTGGTGAAGGAGGAATCACCCTCCGTAATCCACGACCGGCTAGCTACACTACAGAGATATATGATACGTCTCCAACGTATCTATAGTTTTTTATTGTCCCATGTTGTTATACTATAATTCTTGGATGTTTTACAATCATTTTATAGCGACTTTATATCATTTTTTGGGACTAACCTATTGACATAGTGCCTAGTGCCAGTTGTTGTTTTTTACTTCACAAAATATTCATATCAAACGGAGTCCAAACGCAGCGAAACTTTTGGGAGATTTTTTTGGACCAGAAGACAACTTGGGGGCCAAGAGCGCACCAGAGGGGAGGCCCGTGGGGACCACTAGACACCAGGGCGCGCCCTGGTGGGTTGTGGGGCCCACGGGGTCTCCTGCACCACCTCTTCGCCCTATAAATTCCCAAATATTCCAGAAATCCTAGGAGAGTAGATGAAACACAATTCCAGCCACCGCAAATTCAGAACCACGAGATCCAATCTAACACCATCATGGAGGGGTTCATCATACTCATTTAGCCTCTCCGATGATGCATGAGTAGTCCACCATAGACCTATGGTTCCGTAGGCAGTAGCTAGATGTCTTCTTCTCTCTTTTTGATTCTCAATACAATGGTCTCTTGGAGATCTATTTGATGTAAACCTTTTGCGTTGTGTTTGGTGGGATCTGATGAACTTTGAGTTTATGATCATATCTATATCCATGAATATTATTTGAGTCTTCTTTGATCTCTTATATGCATGATTATTTATAGCCTTGTATTTCTTACTCGAATCTTTGATTTAGTTAGGCCAACTAGATCGATTTTTCTTGGCATGGAAGAGGTGCTTTGTGATGGGTTCGATCTTGCGGTGTTCTCTATCAATGACAGAAGGGGCAGCGAGGAACACATGTATCATTGTTATTAAGGATAACAAGATGGGGTCTATTCCTACATGAATAGATCTTGTCTACATCATGCCATCGTTCTTATTGCATTACTCTGTTTCTCCATGAACTTAATACATTAGATGCATGCTGGATAGCGGTCGATGTGTGGAGTAATAGTAGTAGATGCAGGCAGGAGTCGGTCCACTAATCTTGGACGTGATGCCTATATATTGATCATTGCCTTGGATATCGTCATAATTATTCAATCTTCTATCAATTGCCCAACAGTAATTTGTTTACCCACCGTATGTTATTTTCTCGAGAGAAGCCACTAGTGAAATCTACGGCCCCTGAGTCTATCTTTTATCATATCGCTTTCAGATCTATTTTTATTCGCATTTGTTTTCAGATCTATTATTCCAAAAACCCAAAAATACCTTGCCGCACTTTTTCTTTACTTATTTTATTTCATGTTTTATTTAGATCTATTTATCCAAACACATACAAACCAATCTATCTTTTTACTGAGGAGGGATTGACAACCCCTCTTACGTGTTGGGTTGCGAGGATTTGTTTTGTGTGTGCAGGTACCGTTTACATAGTGTTGTTTGGTTCTCCTACTGGATTGATACCTTGGTTTCATAACTGAGGGAAATACCTACCTTAGTTGTAATGCATCCTCCCTTCCTCTTTGGGGAAATACCGACGCAGTTTCAAGCCGCATCAAAAGGAATTTCTGGCGCTGTTGCCGATGAGACATCATCAACATCTATCAGGTTCCTAATAACAAATTTCATCTCCTTGAAATTTACATTATTTTCCATTTGCCTCTCGTTTTCATCTCCCTCACTTCTAAAAAGTTTTTGCAAAAAATACAAAAATATTTTCCGTTTGCCTTTTTCTTGTTTGCCTCTTTGCTTGTGCTGCCATGTGTCTTCTATCTGCTTGCATATTCGCTTGCTAAATATCTATTGATATGGATCCTCATCCACTTGCTAATCTTTTCAACAGATCCAGTTATGATGAACCAATTGATAGTGAATTGAGTTCACTAGATTATCTTTATGAAGGTTTGCTTGAGATTCATAAATTTGAAAACTGTGATGAAGTGTTAAATGAAGAAATTTATAAAGTGATTCATGATAGCTTCTTGAATGAAAAGCATGATTGCAATGATGTTATTATAAATTCTATTAATGTCAATTGTGTTAGTGATATGCAAAACCCCAATATCGGGGACGCTTGTTTTGTTATGTCCACTACTTATTACAATGATCATAACTGGGGTGATAATGATTCTTATGATCTTGAAAATTTATTTAAACCTCATGATGAATATGCTTGCAATAATATTAAAAGTGGTTTTGGAAGAGTGTCAACTTTAGCTAAAAATAATCCCACTTATTTGGAGAGTGTTCAATCTTATGAAATTTTTGATAAAAGTGGGCTTGGAGAGGTCATGACTTTATTTGATGATAATCCCACTATTTTGGAAGAGTGTCAACTTTGCATGCATGTGGATCATGAAGAGAATATTTTATGTGATAGTTATATTATTGGATTTGATTATGATCCTACATGTAATTTTTGTGAGAGAGGAAATATTTTTGTAGAAAATTTTCATGGTTACTAAAATACCTCTCGTTATGTGGAGGTTGTCAATGTTTTATTCCTCTCCTTTGCATATGCTAGATATTTCTTGTCTTGATAATTTGTTTGCTTATAAAATTCCTATGCATATGAAGTATGTTAGACTAAAATGTGTTTTTCACATGCTACATGGTGCTCTCTTTGTGTTTCAATTACTATCTTTCATGTGAGCATCATTGAAATCTCAAGCCTATCTTTGGCTATAAAGAAAGATCTTATTGGGAGGCAACCCAATGAATAAAATTTAATTTTTCTTTTTTCTTTATGTTCTTGAGTGTTCACACAATTATGATACTGTTATGCTTGTGTATTTTTATGTTTTAATTATTTTTTGTGCCAAGTAAAGCCTTTGGGATCATGTTTGGTGATAGTTGATTTGATCTTGTTGAAAAAAAAAACTTTTGCATCCAGTAGAAGAATTGTTAAGAATTGCAGAAGCGTGATAAACTTCTATTTTTTTACAAAAGATTGATATACAATTTGCCTATGTTGTCATAATATTTCAGAATTTTTGGAGTTACAGAAGTATGGACAAAGTCCCAATTACTACAGACTATTCTGTTTTTGACAGATTCTGTTTTCATTGCATTATGTGCTTATTTTGATGAATCTATGGATTGTATTGGAGGGTATAAGCCATGGAAAAGTTGGAATACAATATATATAATGCAATAATAAAATATGAATGGGTTTGCAACAGTACTTAGAGTAGTGATTTGCTTTATTATACTAATGGATCTCACGAAGGTTTTGTTAAGTACTGTGTGATTGAAGTTTTCAAGTTTTGGGTGAGATCACAATGGATGAAGGAATAAGGAGTGTAAAGAGCCTAAGCTTGGGGATGCCCATGGCACCCCAAGTTAATATTCAAGGAGAACCAAGCATCTAAGCTTGGGGATGCCCCGGAAGGCATCCCCTCTTTCTTCTAACGACCATCGGTAATTTTACTTGGAGCTATATTTTTATTCATCACATATCATGAGTTTTTTTAGAGCATCTTGTATTATATAAGTCTTTGCTTGTTTTGCTTTTTAGTTTGTCACAAGTACTCTTGCTGGACACACCTATTTGAGAGAGCCAAAATTATGCTATGATTTGGCAGAATTGCTCTAGTGCTTCACTTATATCTTTTTGAGCACGGTGTGCTTTAATATTCTTGAAGAAATACTCTCATCTTTCACTTAGATTTATTTGACAGTTAGTAATTTTTTATAGAAATTCTCTCATGCTTCACTTATATTATTTTGAGAGATGAAAATTTTTATGCTCATGTTCTTCACTTAAATTTATTTGAGCTTGTCAAAAGCAATTGCAATATATGAAACTAGTCCCAAAGTGATAGATATTCAAGAGGGATATAATACAAACTTTCATAAAGATCATTGGACAAAATAAACTTGATTCTTTGTAATAGTTTTGAGATATGATGATAATAATATACGAGTCATGTTGGTGAGTAATTATGCTTTAGTAAGAATATTGGTGTTTAGGTTTGTGATTCCCTATGCAAGCACGAAAGTAAATAGTTATGCAATGAAATTACATCCTACTTGTGGTGCATTATTCAGTGTTAGTTATGCTTAATGCTCGTTTATGTGAATTTTAGTTTCTTGGTTGGTTGCTTCTCAATCTTTTTGCTAGCCTCCACTTATACTAAGTAGAAATACTACTTATGCGTCCAAAATCCTTAAACCCAGTTTTGCCATAGGAGTCCACCATACCTACCTATATGCGGTATTTCCGTGCTGTTCTAAGTAAATTTGTATGTGCCATCCCTAATTTTCAAAATGAATTTCATTTTTGTGTGCCTGTACCGCTCATGAAGCGGCAGGGAGTGGCCAATATTTTCCATACTAGATGTGTTATTCTCAAGATGAGTGTTTATTCACTTGTCATTGCAGGAGAGTATGGCGGTAATAGGGATGCCCAGTCCCGAAATGAAAAAGGAATTTACTTTATGTTGTCAAATAATAAATTCCTTGGAAAGTGTTGGTATGGACGGTACCCGTGGATAAGGCTAGCCGTGGAGTGTGAAAGTATGGTGTAAAAAGGAATAAACTTTATTTTATGTTTGGGAACCGCCTATGATATATCTAGCATAGAAAGTGTTGGGAATTACTCAGTCATTTTCGTTGACGGGAAAAGCATGCCTCTCAAAAATATTTTACCTCTCAATTTAAGCCTTGAGCTCTGACACCTCTACAAATCTCTACTTCCCTCTGCGAAGGGCCTATCTATTTACTTTATGCCAAAAAAATTGAGTCTCCACCTTCTCTTATAAAGCACCAACTAGGGAGCACTATGATCGTACTTGAGCATTTGATGTAGCTAATATTTGAGTGTGTTTTGTGAATGGATCAATGATTGATCATGATGGGCTCGGGATAAATTTCTTTAGTGTTGATATTCTGAAAGACATGGTTGCTTGTTGATATGCTTGAGTATTGAAATCTTCATGTCAAAACTAGACTATTGCTTTGAATCATCTAAAAGTCCAAATGTCCATGCTACAAAAGAAAAGAACATGTGATGAACATGTTAGGCAGCATTCCACATCAAAAAAAAATCTGTTTTTATCATTTACGTACTCGAGGACGAGCAGGAATTAAGCTTGGGGATGTTGATATGTCTCCAGCTTATCTATAATTTTGATTGTTCCATGCTGTTATATTATCATTCTTGGATGTTTTACAATCATTTTATAGCGACTTTATATCATTTTTTGGGACTAACCTATTGACATAGTGCCCAATTCCAGTTGCTGTTTTTTTCTTGTTTTTACTTCATAGAATATCCATATCAAACGAAGTCCAAACACAGCAAAACTTTTTGGAGATTTTTTTGAACCAGAAGACAACTTGGGGGCCAAGAAAAGACCAAAGGGGAGGCCCGTGGGGACCACAAGACACCAGGGCGCGCCCAAGAGCCCAGGCGCGCCCTAGTGGGTTGTGGGGCCCATGGGGGTCTCCTGCACTGCCTCTTCGCTCTATAAATTTCCAAATATTCCAGAAACCCTAGGAGAGCAGACGAAACACAATTCCAGCTGCCGCAAGTTCCAGAACCATGAGATCAATTCTAACACCATCATGGAGGGGTTCATCATACTCATTGGTGCCTCTCCGATGATGCGTGAGTAGTCCACCATAGACCTATGGGTCTGTAGGCAGTAGCTAGATGGCTTCTTCTCTCTTTCCGATTCTCAATACAATCACTACTGCAGGATGCTGCTAACGCGACACTATGATCAGAGACCCTTCGACGAAACTGTGTGCGATGCAATAATCACAAACGGTGGTGTAAAAAACCCGTCAAAAAAGGTGCAAAACGTTTGCGATGATGGATGCATCAAACATGGTTCAGATTTTAGTTGCGTGTGCGATGCAGGGCATACGGTTCAGTTCAATTAACTGTTTGCAATGAGGAGGAACAAAATAAACGGGCAGCCAGATGAAGGCGTGTGCGATATACAACATACGGTTCACTCAGATGAACTGTTTGTGATTAGGAAACACAAAAGAAACGGTCAGCCAGATCAAGGTGTGTGCGATATACGACATGCGGTTCACTCGGATGAACTATTTGCATTGAGACAAGAGAACATAAACGGTTCAATATAACAAATGCCATAAATATTGCAAGGTTCAAATTCAAAGATTACAATGCCTAAATTCAAATATTGCAAGCCTCGTCATTTCTGCAAAGGGACCAGCCGCTGACAAGTCATGTATGGGTTTGACACAATGACTTCCAATTACTCTGTCATATGCTCTTCCCATACGAAGTTTAGATTTTTTGGAGCCTCTTCCATTCAGCAGTACATGTCGGCTCTAATCAACATACCATTCATCTTTCCTGATTAAATGCGTGTTCAACCTCAGTACCCTCAACACCCTTGCTCCGGCAAGAAAGAACCTGGCGAGTGTAATATCCGGTAAGGTCCCTCGGTAGGAGTTCAAAGTAATATCTGAGAGATGCAGATCCAAGCGTTCGATGTGATTGTCGTTATAATCATTATCCACCTCCGGGCCTATTATTATCTGCAAAAGAAGAGAACGTGTTAGTGCCTACATGCAGTTTTGAACACTACTACACTCCTATTTGGTTTGCAAGATTTGTAAAATGCACCAATGTGCCATCTTCGATCTGACATGATTAACATGGGCATTTTATTACAATCTAGAAACATGTAGCCTTCTTCACAAGAGGTTGGATTGGATGAAATTTTCCCTAAGAAAACTAGTACAGATGAATCCAAAGGAGAAATGCTTATGGATTGTAACCATATGAATCAAGCAACCAATATGGGGGGTGTATGTCCTGAAATCCTCCAAAATTCCTTGTACATTGTCATTGTAAACTGGGGAAAAGGTGCAAAAAATTTAACTCCTTATGGTTAACATTTAACAGGAAAGGAACATCACCTCGATATACAACTTCTTCAGGCACGGAAAGCATCTCAGGCAACTGACATCTTGGTCCAGGTTGGGGCTGACAGATTCTAGTGCCAAGACCTTCACTGTGCCCAGAATCTGGGTGCTGCTTTGTTGGATGACATACAAACATACATGTTCAAAATTAGAGATAATGTTGATATCAAGAAGGAGAGGTATAAGGCGACCGTTGTACCTGAAAGTAGTAGTATTTGACAGACGAGTAGCCCACTGCTGTCAATTTCGGTGCAAAAATGACATTGATTCTTGTTGGACCTTGTTGATCAACTACAAGTAATCTCTCAAGTGAAGGTGTGTCCTCAATGACCATATTGTGGTCCACCTTTTGTGATCTCTTGTTGCAGCACCAGCAACACACATAAATAGTCCGGAGAGTCCTGGAGATGATGTGCAAGGTACTCGACCAATTCATCGCCTGAAGACGAAGGAACTCGAGTGCAGTACAGCCGCAGAGCAGGCGCTCCATGTCATCCTTTGGGATGCAGATGGCGACGAGCTCGAGGTGCTTCAGTCGTGGTAGAAAAAGAGCGGGCACGTCATTAAGGTGGGGGGAATGGCAATTCATGAACTTGGCGAGGCGCAACATGGGCGTGAAGCGGAGCACGAACGTTGGCAGCAAGCGCATATGCCCATCATTAAAACTGAGTTTCTCGAGCTGATCTATGGTGGGGGATTGGAACCACTCGTCAAGCTTGGCTCGGTCCTTGCCATTGGAACGGAACTTGCCCATGATAAGCCCTTTGATTAGGCCATGGTGACCGATGAGGATCTTGGAGAACGCATCCAAGCTTTGGTGATAGCCATGGCAGAGCTCGTGGGCGTCGAGGAGGTCCAGAGGGGTGAGGAGCCATAGGGGGCGCCACCGCCGGGAAAGGGCGGCTATCCTCGCCCGATATTTGATTGGGAGGAGGGGTATGATGACTCTCAACATATCATCGGGGAGGTTGTTGATGAAGTCTAGGCCCGCTGGAGTCGCTTGCGGTTCTTTCTCGACCCGCCTCTGCTTGTTGGCAGCCTTGTTCTCCACCTCATTGGCGGCGACGGAAACCTCTATCTCCATATTCACTCCATGCTCTGGTGCTTCAGCAGCCCCGGCGTCGCCACTCCCTCCGATGGGGCTCTGGTGCTCATACACTGACGACTTTGAGGACTCAGAGCGGCATCGAGGATGCGGGCGGAGAGAGATGATTGTGTGTGTGGCGAGGATGGGGGGGGGGGGGTGCGGCCGCTCGGCCGCGCCATTAATACAAACCAGTGGGAATGAGGCGGGCGACGGTCCAAGGCTGTCTCGCTTCCCGGTGAGAACGACTGCTCTCTATGAATGAAATCTATGCTTAATTACTGAATTTTAGTTGCAAAAATTAGATAGTGCTAGCTGCATATTTTGGCAAATCGCAGTGTCTCTTGTCTTAGCGCCGAAGTATGGCTTTAATTTGCATACCGTAATCTGAACCGTTTGCGTTGAAGAGATGCACAGATCCTGCGTTGAACAGCTTGCACGCTTCCCGATGAGCCTGCGCACCGGACTGCGCTCGCACACCTCCCGTTCAGTCAAGGAGCTGTCCTATAGCCATTAAAACCAAGACAAGTGGGGTCACATGAATGGTTAACAGAACGCACACGGTTTGAATTATACAAACGTTTGAGATATTAAAGTGGCAGCTATTTTTTCAAAATGCCTTTGTTGGCTGTTATTCGAGTGCGCCTTCGCTCAAAATGGACACGAAAATACCACAACATGTCAGGTGCAATTCCATGATAGCATGCCAAGTTCCATGAATTTCAGACAAGTTTTGGATTTACTAGAATTTAAAAGCCAGGTAACTCAACATTTTGCCGGCAATCAACAGTCCCCTTGAAAGTGCAAGCGACACTTATACTATATTTTGGTGTGATGACAATGTGGTTAGTTGAACTAATATCGGTTACTAAAGTTTATCTCAAGATATTGGTTCCAAGTGCTCCATGATGGAGATGTGCGACCCCCCACCCAATTCAAAAAGGACAAAGGCGTAGTCTTCCGGCACTTCGAAGGTTTAGTTTTTGGTTTGCTTTGAGTCCTAGGAAAAAGCACTATTAAGAGGGGTTTGTGTGGATGAAAGTTGTGTGGGAATGCCTTTGCCGAACCTTATACACTTAGCCTACCCAATCTTGCCACCTCAAATCCTAGTGTGTGTGCTTGTGGTACTCAGAAAGTTTGTGACTCAAAGTTACTGGGTACCCCGTGCGCACGGGGTACTGTGTAAACTCTCTCAGACCCCCGTGTGCACGCGGTGATGTGAAACTCTCTAAGTACCCCGTGCGCACGGGGCTGACTTAGCCCGTGCGCACGGGGTCCAACGGGCATATTCTCCACCCGGCCAAGAACACTATAAAAAGGCTCTTCTTCCACCTCCATCCCCTAACCCTAATGTCTGGTTGAGATCCACCATTGCTACACCCCATTTTGCTCAATACTCTCAATCCCTCCACCCAAACTTATTGAAACTTTGGGGATTGGGAGAGCAAGACCTGATCTACAACTTGACCAAACCAAATCGCGTTCCCCACAGCATTTCTTCCCCATTGACTTGTTACTCTTGGAGCTTGGGCTCCTAGGCGGCTAAAGGTTTGATACGTCTCCAACGTATCTATAATTTTTGATTGTTCCATGCTATTATGTTATCCATCTAGGATGTTTTTTATGCATTTATATGCTATTTTATATGATTTTTGGGACTAACCTATTAACCTAGAGCCCAGTGCTAGTTTCTGTTTTTTCCTTGTTTTTGAGTATCGCAGAAAAGGAAAACCAAACGGAGTCCAATTGACCTGAAATTTCACAGATATTATTTTTGGACCAGAAGAAGCCCACAGAGCATCGGAGATGGGCCAGAAGAGTCCCGAGGCACCCACGAGGGTGGGGGCGCGCCCTACCCCCTGGGCGCGCCCCCCTACCTCGTGGCCGCCTCGGAGACCCCCTTGACTTGTTCCCGACGCCAACACCTCTTATATATACCCAAATTTCTAGAACATAAGCTAGATCGGGAGTTCCGCCGCCGCAAGCCTCTGTAGCCACCAAAAACCAATCGGGACCCTGTTCCGGCACCCTGCCGGAGGGGGGATCCCTCACCGGTGGCCATCTTCATCACCTCGGTGCTCTCCATGACAAGGAGGGAGTAGTTCACCCTTGGGGCTGAGGGTATGTACCAGTAGCTATGTGTTTGATCTCTCTCTCTCTCTCTTGTGTTCTTGATTTGGCATGATCTTGATGTATCGCGAGCTTTGCTATTATAGTTGGATCTTATGATTGTTCTCCTCCTCTACTCTCTTGTAATGGATTGAGTTTTCCCTTTGAAGTTATCTTATCGGATTAAATCTTTAAGGATTTGAGAACACTTGATGTATGTCTTGCATGTGCTTATCTGTGGTGACAATGGGATATCACGTGATTCACTTGATGTATGTTTTGGTGATCAACTTGCGGGTTCCGTGACCTTGGGAATCTATGCATAGGGGTTGGCACACGTTTTCGTCTTGACTCTCCGATAGAAACTTTGGGGCACTCTTTGAAGTACTTTGTGTTGGTTTGAATTGATGAATCTGAGATTATGTGATGCATATCGCATAATCATACCTGCGGATACTTGTGGTGACATTGGAGTATCTAGGTGACATTAGGGTTTTGGTTGATTTGTGTCTTAAGGTGTTATTCTAGTATGAACTCTAGGATAGATCGAACGGAAAGAATAGCTTCGTGTTATTTTACTACGGACTCTTGAATAGATCGATCAGAAAGAATAACTTTGAGGTGGTTTCATACCCTACCATAGTCTCTTCGTTTGTTCTCCGCTATTAGTGACTTTGGAGTGACTCATTGTTGCATGTTGAGGGATAGTTATATGATCCAATTATGTTATTATTGTTGAGAGAACTTGCACTAGTGAAAGTATGAACCCTAGGCCTTGTTTCCTAGCATTGCAATACCGTTTACGCTCATTTTTACCACTTGTTACCTTGCTGTTTTTATAATTTCAGATTACAAAAACCTATATCTACAATCCATATTGCACTTGTATCACCATCTCTTCGCCGAACTAGTGCACCTATACAACTTACCATTGTATTGGGTGTGTTGGGGACACAAGAGACTCTTTGTTATTTGGTTGCACGGTTGCTTGAGAGAGACCATCTTCATCCTACGCCTCCCACGGATTGATAAACCTTAGGTCATCCACTTGAGGGAAATTTGCTACTGTCCTACAAACCTTTAAACTTGGAGGCCCAACAACATCTATAAGAAGAAGGTTGTGTAGTAGACATCAAGGTTCCTCCGGAAGCTTCCTTGCTTGTGGTGTGCTCCGAAGAAGTTTGTAAAGGTGTGGTGGTCGCCTTCAATACCAACCTCAAGTGATTCGAGGCTCATCCGTTGGGGTGACTCGAAGGAGATTACGGTGAGCCTTCGGTGGCGTTCCGCAAGCTTTGGCTCTGGCACCGCTCCAAACGGAGAGTAGCTCTTCCCCAAGGAAGAGTGAACTTCCGGATAAAATCCGCGTCCTCATCTCACTTGTGGTCAATCCTTTCCCGCACCTTACTTTGTTTTGTATGCTTGTTGGCATGCTACTTAGTTTGTTGCCTAGCATATTTATCTTGGAGCTTGCTTGTCATATAGGTTGCATTCACCTAGTTGCATATCTAGTGAACCCTATTTATCCGCTAAGCCTTAAAATTTACAAGAAAGATTAAAATTTGCAGTTTCCTATTCACCCCCTCTAGTCAACCATATTGATCCCTTCAATTGGTATCAGTGCCTCGTGCTCTGATATAAGGTTTTACAACCTTAGAGGATATGGTCGATCTAGGGAATGGGGGAGGTGGCACACCCGTTGCGGGGGATGGTCAAAACCTACCCCCCGCCGCGGCCGAGGCACTTGGTGCCCCGGCCGTTGCTCCCGCCGCTCCTACTGACCCGGGTGCCCCCTTGACTGCGACCGATATTCTTTCAATGTTCACGGACCTCAAAGCCTCTATGTTGAAAGAGGTTCGGTCCTCGGTCAAGGAGGAAATTGATGCTCGCTTGAAGCCATCAACATCCGCATCAAACTCGTTTGATCCAAATGCCTTTCATGATGCAGATGACTCGAGGGAACCTCTTGCTTCTCCGGCTCGTACTCAAGTTCCCAAGTACAATGCGGTGGAACCCTTTTACTCACCTCAACCTTTGCAACGTCCTCGCATTAATCCTGTTGGGCCTCCGCCCCCTTTGAAAGCTAATGCGTTTGCTAAGTGGAAGCTAGATATGGAGTCTTACATGCACAGTGCTTCAACTCAACTGTGGTGGATTGTGGTCAATGGATTCAACCCCAAGGACCCAATGAATCTCACTCCAAGGGAAGCGGTTGATGACCAACTCAATACAACCACACACAACATGTTGCGCACCGCTGTGACCGGAGACTATAGTGACTCCATTGCTCTTCTCAAAACCGCAAAGGAAATTTGGGATTGCCTTGAGGAGGCTCTCGAAGGAGATGAAGCAATTCAAAGATCTCGATTGGCTTTGCTCAAGCAAGAAGTCAATCTGTTTGTGAGGAATGAGGGTGAGTCCGTGGAAGAGGTCTACTGAAGGTTGAAGTACCTTGTGCTAAACTTGAGAACCTTTGGGTGCACTTGGGAAAATGACGACTTCATCAAGGACAAGTACATAGATGCTATGGTTCTCACGGAACATACCATGGTCATGATGATACATCAACGTCCGGACTGTCACAAGTTGATCGCGGCTCAAGTTTTTTCCACTTTCTCTATTCACGTTCTTTTGGAAACCAAGTCCAAGAAAACCTTTGCAATAGCTCAAGCAACCAAGAACTCCAATCTTGCTTTGAAGGCCAAGAAAGTGATAAGCCAACCCTTAAGGGAGGAAGAAGTGAGTGAAGAGATATGTGAGGAGGACATTGACACCTTGTGCCCAGCAAATGATTTTGCGGAAGACCTGGCACTCTTAGTCAAGAAGTACTCCGGGACCATGTCAAACAAAGGGAAAATCTTCAAGGAAGATCTTTTGGACGAAGGAAATGCTACAATTGTGATATCCCAAGACACTTTGTACATGATTGTCCGTATGAGAGACGTGAAGACAAGTCCGAGAAGCTTGTGCTCAAGAAGAAGAAGTTCACCAAGTTTGCAAAGAGGAAGGATGATAAGGCTCTTGTTCATGAAGAATACATGTTTGGAGATGAAGATGACAGTGATGATGATCAAGTGGGCACGGCCGCCATTGCCATGCATGCCACTACCTCCTCCTCCACCACCGGCCTCTTCAACTCTCCAAACAAGGACAAGCCTTTCATTCATCGGTGCGTCATGGCCAAAGAGGTAAAAACAAAGTCCAAATCCAAGAAACCCGACAACTAAACTCCCAATGTCTCATGTGAGATAGTGGAGGATGAGTGTGGTGAGGGTGTGGATAATGATGAGGAATCCTTAATGGCTTTCATGCAAACTCTTCATGGTGAAGCTTGTGCTCGTTTTGGCAATCTCCTTAAGTCACTCGCCGAACGCGATGACTTTATTGAGAACGTTGAAAACCTCCTTATAGAGGAAAAAGAGAGAGTTGATCTCCTCGAGCACGAATTTAATGAATAGAGTGTCATGAGAGCATCACTTGAGGAAGCCTTGTAAGCTCATCAAATTGACTTTGGTAAAACCAATGATGCTTTGCAACTTGCTCTTGAGAACAAAGATGCTCTTAACGTTAGAGTTTAAAAGCTTCTAGTTGATCACATGAGACTTGTTGAGGAACATGAGTTCCTTGTGACTAGTTCCAAGGTTGTCAAAGGTGACCTCATTGCCCTCACCGAGTCTTATGCTCAACTAAAAGCTACAATCATTAAGGCTCTCACTTCCGTACCTCATATGGATTTAAATTATGATGCTTGTACGGCTAACTTTGTTCATGATTGCACCTCCCTTCAAGAGGAGAATAAGAAGTTGAAGTCCCAAATTGAGAAAGGGCTTGTATCATGCATCGAAGGGGAGAAAAACCTAAACGACCTCTTGAGCAACCAAAAGGAGTGTGTTGCCAAGGAGGGAGTTGGGTTAATCCCGCATCTAAGAATGGTAAGAAAAAGAAGAAGAACAGCAAGAAGAAGATCTGTCCGACTCCTTACCCTCCCCATAAGGTAGTGTTTGTGCAAGAAGGGCACAAGGAGAAGGAGAAGGAGAATGAGAAGGAGAAGGAAAAGGAGGGTGTTGGGAATGGCAAGGTCATTAGGGACAAGGCCACTCCCAAGAATTTTGCTGGCAAGAACAATCCATCTTATGTCCTCATGAGAGGAGATGATGGCTATACCTTTGCAAAATTTGTTTTCTCTTACTATGATGATTATGCTTGGACCATTTGGGTCCCCAAGACCCTTGTTGCTAACTCTCCATGACCCATTGCAAAATGGGTACCTATAACCAAAGCTTGATTCTTGTAGGACTATGTCTCCGGTGAAAAAAAAATGAGAGATCGATAGTGGATGCACCAATCATATGACCGGAGAAAGGGATATGCTTGTGGAGTTCGTTGATTCACTCAAGGCCTCTTCGAACATATTCTTTTGGCGACAATAGCAAGGGAAAGGTATTGAGTTTGGGCAAGGTGGTAATCTATAATGATTCGTCACTTTCAAATGTCATGCTTATCCAATCCCTTCACTACAATTTACTTTCAACTATTCAATTGGCTCATGCCAGATATGATTCACATTGTGGTGAATTCCATGTGACTGTCTTTAAGAGAATCAATCTCAAAGTGGTCTTTGTTGGGCATTTTGAATACAACCTTTATGTGGTTGATTTCTCAAAAGAGAAAACTCATCTTGCAACATGCCTAGTGGCCAAGGCCGACGTGGGGTGGCTATGGCACCATAGGCTAGCCCACGTGGGCATGTGAAATTTACAAGGTCTCTTAAAGGGGGAGAACATTCTTGGACTAACCAATGTGTCTTTTGCCAAAGATCGTCCTTGTAGTGCTTGCATCGCCGGAAAGCTCCATGAAAAAGCTCATAAAGTGAAGACTATCATCACCACCTTGAGGCCCCTTGAGCTTATCCATTTGGATCTTTTTGGGCCTCCAACATATGATAGTTTGGGAGGGAGGAGGTATTGCCTTGTCATTGTTGATGACTTCACAAGATATACTTGGGTGTTCTTTCTCAAGACCAAAGATGAAACTCAAGAAACCTTTATGAACTTTGCCAAAGAAGCTCAACGTCAACATAACTATGAGATCAAGGCAATTCGAAGTGACAATGGCACCGAGTTCAAGAACTATACAATGGATGAATTCTTGAGTGAAGAGGGGATAAAGCACCAATATGCCGCACCATATACTCCCCAACAAAATGGTGTTGCGGAGAGGAAGAATCAGACTCTTATTGAGAGGGCTATGACCATGCTTGATGAGTACAAGTCTCCATACAAGCTTTGGGCCGAAGCCATCAACACCGCATGCCATGCTTCAAACCGGCTTTATCTTAGCAAGCTCAAGAACAAGACCCCATATGAGCTCCTAATTGGGAGAAATCCTAATGTCAAATACTTTCGGGTATTCGGTTGTAAGTGTTTCATTTTAAACAAGAAATTCCGGTTAGCTAAATTTGAGTCTAGAACTTATGAGGGCATATTTGTTGGATATGCATCAAACTCTCATGCTTACCGAGTTCTCAATAAATCCACTGGGTGCATTGAGGAAACGGTAAATGTGGAGTTTGATGAAGATAACGGCTCCCATGTGAAGCAAATTGTTTCTAGTGTTGTAGGTGATGAGGCTCCTTCACAAGCTATAAGGACAATGGGGATAGGCTATTCCACAAGAAACACCCCAAGTCCAAGTATATGAAGAAGGAGTAAGAGCCCCTCTTGTGGAGTCTCCACAAGGGAAGTCATCACCTACACCACTTGTATAAGATGCTTCGGGAGATCATGAACCTATCCAAGAACAAGATCATGCCCCTCACATTCCTGAGCAAGATCAAGAGCAAGCTCTTCCAAATGATGAAGAACCAATTATTGATGCTCAAGATCAAGCTCAAATTCATGATCAAGATCAAGATCAACCCCAACCACAGGTGTCTTCATCTTCATCACTTCCTAATGAGCAAGAACTTGTGGTTGCGAATAGAAGGGTGTCTCCGAGGCTAAATCAATCCCAAGGGCAAGCTTTTTCATCAAGTCCAAAATCAAGTGAAGAAGAGCTTGACATCAAAGAGCAAAAAGTGGCCGCCAAGCTAAAGCATCTTCAACATCTCACCGAGAACATCTTTGGAAGCATCAAAAAAGGGGTAACTACTCGTAGACGTTTGGCAAACTTTTGTGAGCATCACTCATTTGTCTCTTGTGTTGAGCTCCCTTAAGGTAGAATATGCACTTGACGATCTAGATTGGATAGATGCCATGCATGAAGAACTCAACAACTTCACCCGCAACAAAGTACGGACCCTAGTGGAAAGACCCAAGGAATTTCATAATGTCATTGGAACAAAGTTGATTTTCAAGAACAAGCAAGATGAACATGGAAAAGTTATAAGGAACAAGGCAAGGTTAGTGGCACAAGGTTTCCCCCAAGTTGAAGGTTTGGACTTTGGTGAAACTTTTGCCCCTGTTGCCCGTCTTGAATCCATTCGCATCTTGCTTGCTTATGCCTCTCATCATGAATTCAAATTATATCAATTGTATGTGAAGAGTGCATTTCTTAATGGTCCTCTTAAGGAGTTGGTGTATGTCAAGCAACCTCCCGGTTTCGAGGACCTCGATCACCCCTCTCACGTTTATGAACTCCATAAGGCACTCTATGGTCTCAAACAAGCACCTCGTGCTTGGTATGATCACCTTACGGCGTTCCTAAGCGAGAAAGGGTTCCAGATTGGGGTAATAGATTCCACTCTCTTCACGAAGAGGGTAAAAAGGAGAGTTGTTTGTATTCCAAATATATGTTGATGATATTATCTTTGGGTCCACTAACCATGCTATTAACATTGAGTTTGAGAATCTTATGACTAAGGAATTTGCTATGAGCATGATGGGAGAGTTGAAGTTCTTCCTCGTTTTTCAAGTGAAGCATTGAGAGGAGGAACATTCATCAATCAATCTCATTATATTCAAGACATGCTCAAGAGGTTCAAAATGCAAGATGTCAAGCCAATGAAGACACCCATGCCCACCAATGGTCAACTTCATCTTGATCCCAATGGTAAAGAAATGGATTGGAAGGTATATCGCTCTATGATTGGTTCCTTGCTTTACCTTTGTGAATCTAGGCCAGATATTATGTTGAGTGTGTGTATGTATGCAAGATTTCAATCCGCTCCTAAGGAGAGCCACTATTCGGCAAAAGAATCCTTCGATATTTGGTTCATACCCCAAACTTGGGCCTTTGGTATCCCAAAGGATCATCATTTGAGTTAATGGGATACTCACTTCCGGTTCATGTCAATTCCTAGGGAGATCGTTGGTAAGTTGGTCTTCAAAGAAGAAAAAATGTATATCTCTCTCAACGGCCGAAGCTGAGTACATTGCCGCCGGAAGTTGTTGTGCTCAATTATTATGGATGAGGCAAACTTTGATGGATTATGGTGTCAAATGTGACAAAGTGCCTCTTTGGTGTGACAATGAAAGTGCAATCAAGATCGCCGAGAATCCGGTTCAACATAGCAAGACCAAGCATATTGAGATTCGCCATCATTTCATTAGAGATCACGTGGCCAAGGGAAACATTGAGTTACTCCATGTCAGCACCGAGAATCAACTAGCTGACATCTTCACCAAGCCACTTGAAGAAGCAAGATTCCGCGAGTTAAGGCATGAGCTAAATATCGTGGATATAAGTAACTTGGGATGAAGTCCTTGCTCATACACACACACTCTTATATTATCTTGCTTATATGTAGGCATATGTATAGGGGGAGCTAGCTCAACTCATGAGCTACCTTATCCTAGAAGTGCATAAATCAAACAAAATCTTTCACATTAGCCACTTTAGGTGGTACTTGTGCTTCAAAGATGAGTATTGGTCTTGGGCCCAAGGTTCATATCTTCGCGGTGCCATACCAAATAAACTCAAACATGGCGGCTTCGGCCACCGCCCTCTCTTGAGGGTTGTGTCCGTGTTTGCTTCGTGTGTGTGGTGTGTTGGCTTTCTTGTCTTTCTCTCTTTTTTTCTTTGGTTGGTATTTCTCGTTTCTCTTCAGGTACAAGTGATACACATATACCCTTCTCATAGTGATAGGTTTTGTCTTGCAGCGTATTCAGAAATATAGACCGTGTGCCTTGTGAAGAAGGGGTAAGAGTTTACACTCAGCTGCAACTTCAGAAAGGCCCTCATGTCAAACTTCCTGAATACCCCATGCCCACGGGCTCTATACCGTGCGCACGGGCCCCCGTGTGCACGGGGCTTACTTAGCCCGTGCGCACGGGGTCTGCGGTTTCTGGTCCTAAAGAGGCGGGCGTGGGGGGGGGGGGGCTCGGGCTCATTCTCACCCATTCGCCCCCTCCACTCCCCAGGAATCCTCCAGCGCCGCCGCCGTCGCCTCCACTCGCCGGAGCTCCTCCGGGCTTCGTCGGGCCTCCTTCTCCATGGTTCTTCATCGTGATGGGATCCTCCTCCGGTTGGTACAGTCCCCTTGTTCTCCCTCCTTGGTTGCCTATCAATTTGTCTAGTTCTAGGATTTCTTTGCTAGATTAGTTTGGCCACTCTACCTCTCTAGGTAGTAATTAGGTGCATAGTTTCTCTGGATTCCCTGCCGCACCCACTCCCAGATCTCGATCTGGAAGTGGCTACCACTGGGAGAACCCCCATGTTCAAGATGTGCCAGTCTATTCAGCACCGTCAGATTAAGGAAATCAACAAGGAGAAGCTTATGAGGCGTGAGCAAAAGGCAGCTATGGCTGCAGCTGGTGAGGAGGTCGGTCCAGGGTCAGAGGACAATGACAGTGAGGCCACTGCTCGGTCTTTTCCAATGGCTGGATGGTGCTTTGATGATGATGATGATGCCTCGAGTGCTCCTCCTCTTGTCTAGTGGGTCTGTGTGTCGCCATTTGTCTCCTTTTTGTTGTCTTGATGACAAAAGGGGAGAAGTGGTGTTGGTGTGGTGTTGGTGTGGTGTTGGTGGGTGGTGTTGGGGAACGTTGCAGAAAATCAAAAATTTTCCTACGGTTTCACCAAGATCCATCTATGAGTTCATCTAGCAACGAGTATTCAGATTAGATAGCATCTACATACCACTTTGTAGATCGCAACGAAAGCGTTCGAGTGAACGTGGATGAGGTAGTCGTACTCGCCGTGATCCAATTCACCGATGATCTAGTACCGAACGGACGGCACCTCCGTGTTCAACACACGTACGGAAAGCGTGACGTCTCCTCCTTCTTGATCCAGCAAGGGGGAAGGAGAGGTTGATGAAGATCCAGCAGCACGACGGCGTGGTGGTGGATGCAGCAGAACTCCGGCAGGGCTTCGCTAAGCTACTACGGGAGGAGGAGGAGGTGTTGCAGGGAGGAGGGGGCGCCAGGGCATAAGGGTTCGGCCACCCCTCCCTCCCCTCCCTTTATATAGATGCATTAGAGGGGGGAAGGGCGCAGCCTTGCCCCTTCCTCCAAGGAAGGGGTGCGGCCAAGAGGGGGGGAGGAGTCCATCCTCCCCAAGGCACCTCGGAGGTGCCTTCCCCCTTTTGGACTCTCCCTCCTCCAAGTTTCCTTGGCGCATGGGCCCTTGGGGCTGGTTCCCCTTGGCCCAAGCAGGCCAAGGCGCACCCCCTAAGGCCCATGTGGCCCACCAAGGCAGGTGGCCCCACCTGGTGGACCCCGGGACCCCTCCGGTGGTCCCGGTAC
Organism: Aegilops umbellulata; assembly: GCA_032464435.1. Classification (NCBI taxonomy): domain Eukaryota; kingdom Viridiplantae; phylum Streptophyta; class Magnoliopsida; order Poales; family Poaceae; genus Aegilops; species Aegilops umbellulata. The sequence goes on along the minus strand of CP136054.1, from coordinate 258,707,998 downwards.
AATACCGATAACACCGAAACTTGTCCCGATGGCCAAAATAGCACTTCCTATATATAATTCTTTACCTCCGGACCATTCCGGAACTCCTCGTGACGTCCGGGATCTCATCCGGGACTCCGAACAACATTCGGGTTACTGCACATACATATCTTCACAACCCTAGCGTCACCGAACCTTAAGTGTGTAGACCCTACGGGTTCGGGAGACATGCAGACATGACCGAGACGGCTCTAGGGCAATAACCAACAGCGGGATCTGGATACCCATGTTGGCTCCCACATGCTCCACGATGATCTCATCGGATGAACCACGATGTCGAGGATTCAATTAATCCCGTATACGATTCCCTTTGTCAATCGGTATTTTACTTGCCCGAGATTCGATCGTCGGTATCCCAATACCTCGTTCAATCTCGTTATCGGCAAGTCACTTTTCTCGTACCGTAGTGCATGATCCCGTGATCAAACACTTTGATCACCTTGAGCTCATTGTGATGATGCATTACCGAGAGGGCCCGGTGATACCTCTCCGTCAAGCGGAGTGACAAATCCCAGTCTCGATCCATGTCAACCCAACAGACACTTTCAGAGATACCCGTAGCATACCTTTATAGTTACCCAGTTACGTTGTGACGTTTGGCACACCCAAAGCACTCCTACGGTATCCGGGAGTTACACGATCTCATGGTCTAAGGAAAGGATACTTGACATTGGAAAACTCTAGCAAACGAACTATGCGATCTTATGCTATGTTTAGGATTGGGTCTCGTCCATCACATCATTCTCCTAATGATGTGATCCCGTTATCGATGACATCCAATGTCCATAGTCAGGAAACCATGACTATCTGTCGATCAACGAGCTAGTCAACTAGAGGCTCACTAGGGACATGTTTGTTGTCTGTTATTCACACATGTATTACGATTTCCGGTTAACACAATTATAGCACGAATAAAGACAATTATCATGAATAAGGAAATATAATAATAATGCTTTTATTATTGCCTCTAGGGCATATTTCCAACAGTCTCCCACTTGCACTAGAGTCAATAATCTAGTTACATTGTGATGAATCGAACACCCATAGAGTTCTGGTGCTGATCATGTTTTGCCTTAGGGAGAGGTTTAGTCAACGGATCTGCGACATTCAGATTCGTGTGCACTTTACAAATTTCTATGTCTCCATCTTGAACATTTTCACGAATGGAGTTGAAGCGACGCTTGATGTGCCTGGTCTTCTTGTGAAACCTGGGCTCCTTTGCAAGTGCAATAGCTCCAGTGTTGTCACAGAAGAGCTTGATTGGCCCCGACGCATTGGGTATGACTCCGAGGTCGGTGATGAACTCCTTCACCCAAATTGCTTCATGTGCTGCCTCCGAGGCTGCCATGTACTCCGCTTCACATGTAGATCCCGCCACGACGCTTTGCTTGCAACTGCACCAGCTTACTGCCCCACCATTCAAAATATACACGTATCCGGTTTGTGACTTAGAGTCATCCAGATCTGTGTCGAAGCTAGCGTCGACGTAACCTTTTACGACGAGCTCTTCGTCACCTCCATAAACGAGAAACATTTCCTTAGTCCTTTTCAGGTACTTCAGGATATTCTTGACCGCTGTCCAGTGTTCCTTGCCGGGATTACTTTGGTACCTACCTACCAAACTTACGGCAAGGTTTACATCAGGTCTGGTACACAGCATGGCATACATAACAGAACCTATGGCTGAGGCATAGGGGATGACGCTCATCTCTTCTATTTCTTCTGCCGTGGTCGGACATTGAGCTGAGCTCAATTTCACACCTTGTAATACAGGTAAGAACCCTTTCTTAGATTGATCCATATTGAACTTCTTCAATATTTTATCAAGGTATGTGCTTTGTGAAAGACCTATGAGGCGTCTCGATCTATCTCTATAGATCTTGATGCCTAATATATAAGCAGCTTCTCCAAGGTCCTTCATTGAAAAACTCTTATTCAAGTAGGCCTTGATGCTGTCCAAGAGTTCTATATCATTTCCCATCAAAAGTATGTCGTCTACATATAATATGAGAAATGCTACAGAGCTCCCACTCACTTTCTTGTAAACACAGGCTTCTCCATAAGTCTGTGTAAACCCAAACGCTTTGATCATCTCATCAAAGCGAATGTTCCAACTCCGAGATGCTTGCACCAGCCCATAAATCGAGCGTTGGAGCTTGCACACCTTGTCAGCATTCTTAGGATCGACAAAACCTTCCGGCTGCATCATATACAATTCTTCCTTAAGGAAACCATTAAGGAATGTCGTTTTGACGTCCATTTGCCATATCTCATAATCATAGTATGCGGCAATTGCTAACATGATTCGGACGGACTTCAGCTTCGCTACCGGTGAGAAAGTCTCATCGTAGTCAACCCCTTGAACTTGTCGATAACCCTTAGCGACAAGCCGAGCTTTATAGATGGTCACATTACCATCCGCGTCTGTCTTCTTCTTAAAGATCCATTTATTTTCTATGGCTCGCCGTTCAACGGGCAAGTCAGTCAAAGTCCATACTTCGTTTTCATACATGGATCCTATCTCGGATTTCATGGCTTCCAGCCATTTGTCGGAATCCGGGCCCGCCATTGCTTCCTCATAGTTCGAAGGTTCACCGTTGTCTAACAACATGATTTCCAAGACAGGGTTGCCGTACCACTCTGGTGCGGAACGTGTCCTTGTGGACCTTCGAATTTCAGTAGGAGCTTGATCAGAAGCATCTTGATCATCATCATTAATTTCCTCTCTAGTCGGTGCAGGCACCTCAGAAACATTTTCTTGAGTTTCGCCATTTTCTGGTTCAAGAGGTAACACTTCATCAAGTTCTACTTTCCTCCCACTTACTTCTTTCGAGAGAAACTCTTTCTCCAGAAAGGATCCATTCTTGGCAACTAAGATCTTGCCTTCGGATCTGAGGTAGAAGGTATACCCAACAGTTTCTTTTGGGTATCCTATGAAGACGCATTTTTCCGATTTGGGTTCGAGCTTTTCAGGTTGAAGTTTCTTGACATAAGCATCGCATCCCCAAACTTTTAGAAACGACAGCTTAGGTTTCTTCCCAAACCATAATTCATACGGTGTCGTCTCAACGGATTTCGACGGAGCCCTATTTAAAGTGAATGCGGCAGTCTCTAAAGCATAGCCCCAAAAAGATAGCGGTAAATCGGTAAGAGACATCATAGATCGCACCATATCTAATAGAGTGCGATTACGACGTTCGGACACACCATTACACTGAGGTGTTCCAGGCGGCGTGAGTTGTGAAACTATTCCACATTGTCTTAAGTGTGTGCCAAATTCATGACTCAAGTATTCTCCTCCACGATCTGATCGTAGAAACTTGATCTTTCTATCACGTTGATTTTCAACCTCACTCTGAAATTCCTTGAACTTTTCAAAGGTTTTAGACTTGTGTTTCATTATGTAGATATACCCATATCTACTCAAGTCATCAGTGAGGGTGAGAACATAACGATAGCCACCGCGAGCCTCAACACTCATTGGACCGCACACATCGGTATGTATGATTTCCAATAAGTTGGTTGCTCGCTCCATTGTTCCTGAGAACGAAGTCTTGGTCATTTTACCCATGAGGCATGGTTCGCACGTGTCAAATGATTCATAATCAAGAGACTCTAAAAGTCCATCTGCATGGAGCTTCTTCATGCGTTTGACACCTATGTGACCAAGGCGGCAGTGCCACAAATATGTGGAACTATTGTTATCAACTTTAACTCTTTTGGTATTCACACTATGAATATGTGTATCATCACGTACGAGATTCATTAAGAATAAACCATTAACCATCGGAGCATGACCATAAAACATATCTCTCATATAAATAGAACAACCATTATTCTCGGATTTAAATGAGTAGCCATCTCGAATTAAACGAGATCCAGATACAATGTTCATGCTCAAACTTGGCACTAAATAACAATTATTGAGGTTTAAAACTAATCCCGTAGGTAAATGTAGAGGCAGCGTGCCGACGGCGATCACATCGACCTTGGAACCATTCCCGACGCGCATCGTCACCTCGTCCTTTGCCAGTCTCCGTTTATTCCGCAGCTCCTGCTTTGAGTTACAAATGTGAGCAACTGCACCGGTATCAAATACCCAAGAGCTACTACGAGTACTGGTAAGGTACACATCAATTACATGTATATCACATATACCTTTGGTTTTGCTGGCCTTCTTGTCCGCTAAGTATTTTGGGCAGTTCCGCTTCCAGTGACCACTTCCCTTGCAATAAAAGCACTCAGTCTCGGGCTTGGGTCCATTCTTTGGCTTCTTCCCGGCAACTTGCTTACCGGGCGCGGCAACTTCCTTGCCGTCCTTCTTGAAGTTCTTTTTACCCTTGCCCTTCTTGAACTTAGTGGTTTTATTCACCATCAACACTTGATGCTCCTTCTTGATTTCTACCTCTGCTGATTTCAGCATAGCATATACTTCAGGAATGGTCTTTACCATCCCCTGCATATTGTAGTTCATCACAAAGCTCTTGTAGCTAGGTGGAAGCGACTGGAGGATTCTGTCAATGACCGCTTCATCCGGGAGATTAACTTCCAGTTGAGTCAAGCGGTTGTGCAACCCAGACATTTTGAGTATGTGTTCACTGACAGAACCATTTTCCTCCATCTTACAGCTAAAGAATTTATCAGAGACTTCATATCTCTCGACCCGGGCATGAGCTTGGAAAACCATTTTCAGCTCTTCGAACATCTCACATGCTCCATGTCTCTCAAAACGTTTTTGGAGCCCCGGCTCTAAGCTGTAAAGCATGCCGCACTGAACGAGGGAGTAATCATCGCAGCGTGACTGCCAAGCGTTCATAACGTCTTGTTCTACAGGGAGAATAGGTGCGTCACCCAGCGGTGCTCTTAGGACATAATCTTTCTTGGCAGCTATGAGGATAATCCTCAGGTTTTGGACCCAGTCCGTATAGTTGCTACCATCGTCTTTCAGCTTGGTTTTCTCTAGGAACGCGTTGAAGTTGAGGACTACGTTGGCCATTTGATCTACAAGACATATTGTAAATATTTAGACTAAGTTCATGATAATAAAGTTCATTTAATCAAATTAATGAACTCCCACTTAGATAGACATCCCTCTTCTAGTCATCTAAGTATTACATGATCCGAGTCAACTAGGCCGTGTCCGATCATCATGTGAGACGGACTAGCCAACATCGGTGAACATCTTCATGTTGATCGTATCTTCTATACGACTCATGCTCGACCTTTCGGTCTTCTGTGTTCTGAGGCCATGTCTGTACATGCTAGGCTCGTCAAGTCAACCTAAGTGTTTTGCGTGTGTAAATCTGTCTTACACCCGTTGTATGCGAACGTAAGGACCTATCACACCCAATCATCACGTGGTGCTTCGGAACGACGAACCTTAGCAACGGTGCACAGTTAGGGTGAACACTTTCTTGAAATTATTATGAGGGATCATCTTATTTACTACCGTCGTTCTAAGTAAACAAGATGCAAAACATGATAAACATCACATGCAATCAAATAATAAACTGACATGGTATGGCCAATATCACATAGCTCCTTCGATCTTCATCTTGGGGCTCCATGATCATCTTGTCACCGGCTTGACACCATGATCTTCATCATCATGATCTTCATCATCGTGTCTCCATGAAGTTGCTCGCCAACTATTACTTCTACTACTATGGCTAACGCGTTTAGCAATAAAGTAAAGTAATTTACATGGCGATTCTCAATGACACGCAGGTCATACAAAAAATAAAGACAACTCCTATGGCTCCTGCCGGTTGTCATACTCATCGACATGCAAGTCGTGATTCCTATTACAATAGCATGAACATCTCATACATCACATATAGATCATTCATCATACATCACAACTTTGGCCATATCATATCACAAAGCACTTGCTGCAAAAACAAGTTAGACGTCCTCTAATTGTTGTTGCAAGTTTTACGTGGCTGAATTAGGGTTCTAGCAAGAACGTTTTCTTACCTACGTTCAAACCACAACGTGATTTGTCAATCTCTATTTACCCTTCATAAGGACCCTGTTCATCGAATCCGATCCAACTAAAGTAGGAGAGACAGACACCCGCCAGCCACCTTATGCAACTAGTGCATGTTAGTCGGTGGAACCGGTCTCACGTAAGCGTACGTGTAAGGTTGGTCCGGGCCGCTTCATCCCACAATACCGCTGAATCAAGATTGACTAGTAACGGCAAGAAGAATTGACAACATCTACGCCCACAACAAATTGTGTTCTACTCGCGCAAGAAGAACTACGCATAGACCTAGCTCATGATGCCACTGTTGGGGAACGTTGCAGAAAATCAAAAAATTTCCTACGGTTTCACCAAGATCCATCTATGAGTTCATCTAGCAACGAGTATTCAGATTAGATAGCATCTACATACCACTTTGTAGATCGCAACGGAAGCGTTCGAGTGAACGTGGATGAGGTAGTCGTACTCGCCGTGATCCAATTCACCGATGATCTAGTACCGAACGGACGGCACCTCCGTGTTCAACACACGTACGGAAAGCGTGACGTCTCCTCCTTCTTGATCCAGCAAGGGGGAAGGAGAGGTTGATGAAGATCCAGCAGCACGACGGCGTGGTGGTGGATGCAGCAGAACTCCGGCAGGGCTTCGCTAAGCTACTACGGGAGGAGGAGGAGGTGTTGCAGGGAGGAGGGGGCGCCAGGGCATAAGGGTTCGGCCACCCCTCCCTCCCCTCCCTTTATATAGATGCATTAGAGGGGGGGAGGGCGCAGCCTTGCCCCTTCCTCCAAGGAAGGGGTGCGGCCAAGAGGGGGGGAGGAGTCCATCCTCCCCAAGGCACCTCGGAGGTGCCTTCCCCCTTTTGGACTCTCCCTCCTCCAAGTTTCCTTGGCGCATGGGCCCTTGGGGCTGGTTCCCCTTGGCCCAAGTAGGCCAAGGCGCACCCCCTAAGGCCCATGTGGCCCACCAAGGCAGGTGGCCCCACCTGGTGGACCCCGGGACCCCTCCGGTGGTCCCGGTACAATACCGATAACACCGAAACTTGTCCCGATGGCCAAAATAGCACTTCCTATATATAATTCTTTACCTCCGGACCATTCCGGAACTCCTCGTGACGTCCGGGATCTCATCCGGGACTCCGAACAACATTCGGGTTACTGCACATACATATCTTCACAACCCTAGCGTCACCGAACCTTAAGTGTGTAGACCCTACGGGTTCGGGAGACATGCAGACATGACCGAGACGGCTCTCGGGCAATAACCAACAGCGGGATCTGGATACCCATGTTGGCTCCCACATGCTCCACGATGATCTCATCGGATGAACCACGATGTCGAGGATTCAATTAATCCCGTATACGATTCCCTTTGTCAATCGGTATTTTACTTGCCCGAGATTCGATCGTCGGTATCCCAATACCTCGTTCAATCTCGTTATCGGCAAGTCACTTTTCTCGTACCGTAGTGCATGATCCCGCGATCAAACACTTTGATCACCTTGAGCTCATTGTGATGATGCATTACCGAGAGGGCCCGGTGATACCTCTCCGTCAAGCGGAGTGACAAATCCCAGTCTCGATCCATGTCAACCCAACAGACACTTTCAGAGATACCCGTAGCATACCTTTATAGTCACCCAGTTACGTTGTGACGTTTGGCACACCCAAAGCACTCCTACGGTATCCGGGAGTTACACGATCTCATGGTCTAAGGAAAGGATACTTGACATTGGAAAACTCTAGCAAACGAACTATGCGATCTTATGCTATGTTTAGGATTGGGTCTCGTCCATCACATCATTCTCCTAATGATGTGATCCCGTTATCGATGACATCCAATGTCCATAGTCAGGAAACCATGACTATCTGTCGATCAACGAGCTAGTCAACTAGAGGCTCACTAGGGACATGTTTGTTGTCTGTTATTCACACATGTATTACGATTTCCGTTTAACACAATTATAGCACGAATAAAGACAATTATCATGAATAAGGAAATATAATAATAATGCTTTTATTATTGCCTCTAGGGCATATTTCCAACAGGTGGGTGGGTGTGTTGAGATCTCAAGCCTCGTGTTTCTCATTGTTGGTTGGTTTTAGCTGGCTTGAGATACTCTTCTTTCCCTTCTGCTTGTGGTTATGTGAGCTACTCAGTTATGCTTGTGAGTCTCTAGCTTTATTATTGAACTTATTGCAATGATCATATCTTGCTTATTATGTGTCTCACTATATTTGCTAACCACACTATCTCATGAGATCTAGGCACCGTTATAGGTTTATTATGTTGATCTCATGTCTTGACAATAATGATCTTGAAGGAGTCTCCTATGTGTGTTCTTGATGCATTCCTAAGCATTCATTTTATCTGGGCACACGTATAGGGGGACCTACCAAGATCATTATTTTTCCCATGGCTATTCAATCTTTTTATCCTCTATGTCATGCTCTAACCACATTGTCATCAATGCACCACAAAGGGGGAGATTGAAAGTGCAAGTGGTACTTATACTATATTTTGTTGTGATGACAATGTGGTTAGTTGAACTAATATCGGTTACTAAAGTTTATCTCAGGATATTGGTTCCAAGTGCTCCGTGATGGAGATGTGCGACCCCCCAATTCAAATAGGACAAAGGCATGGTATTCCGGCGGGTTTAGTTTTTTGTTTGCTTCGAGTCATAGGAAAAACCGCACTATTAAGAGTGGTTTGTGTGGATGAAAGTTGTGTGGGAATGCCTTTGCCGAACCTTATACACTTAGCCTACCCAATCTTGCCACCTAAAATCCTAGTGTGTGTGCTTGTGGTACTCATAAAGTTTGTGACTCAAAGTTACTGGGTACCCCGTGCGCACGGGGTCTTTGGACCCCCATGCGCACGGGTACTGCATAACTCTCTGAGTACCCCATGCGCACGGGGTCTTTTGACCCCCGTGCGCACGGGGTCTTTTGACCCCCGTGCGCACGGGGTACTGTGTAAACTCTCTGAGTACCCCGTGTGCACAGGGTCTTTTGACCCCCGTGCGCACGGGGTGGTGTGAAACTCTCTAAGTACCCCGTGCGCACGGGGCTGACTTAGCCCGTGCACAGGGGGTCCAACGGGCAGATTCTCCACCCGGCCAAGAACACTATAAAAAGGCTCTTCTTCCACCTCCACCCCCTAACCCTAATGTCTTGTTGAGCTCCACCATTGCTACACCCCATTTTGTCCAATACTCTCAATCCATCCACCCAAACTTGTTGAAACTTTGGGGATTGGGAGAGCATGACCCGATCTACAACTTGACCAAACCAAATCGCGTTCGCCGCAACATTTCTTCCCCATTGACTTGTTACTCTTGGAGCTTGGGCTCCTAGGTGGCTAGATGTTCCTCCGGAAGCTTCCTTGCTTGTGGCGTGCTCCGAAGAAGTTTTTAAAGGTGTGGTGGTCGCCTTCAAGACCAACCTCGAGTGATTCGAGGCTCATCCGTTGGGGGTGACTCGAAGGAGATTACGGTGAGCCTTCGGTGGTGTTCCGCAAGCTTTGGCTCAGGCACTGCTTCAAACGGAGAGTAGCTCTTCCCCAAGGAAGATTGAACTTCGGGATAAAATCCGCGTCCTCATCTCACTTGTGGTCAATCCTTTCCCGCACCTTACTTTGTTTTTGTCGGATTTCGGGTTCCGGCAGACCCTTGAGGTTCGAACACTGGGGTGCGCGCGGAGATTTCGCCTTCTACCTACCTGCACCCCACCGCCTCGCTAAGATCTAAGCTATGGAAAGAACAACACAAGTGACACAGGATTTATACTAGTTCGGGCCACCGTTGTGGTGTAATACCCTACTCCAGTTTGTGGTGTGGTGGATTGCCTCTTGGGCTGATGATGATGAGCAATACAAGGAAGAACAGCCTTGCGAGGGTCTGTTCTTGGCCGGGGCGATGAACTGCTAGGAGGAGTTCAGTCACCCTTCTCTCTCTCTCTCTCAGATTGATCTATATCTCTATCTTCTGATTGCCGATCGATTCCCTTCTACCCTGGGGGTGGCTAGTCCTATTTATAGGCAAAGGCCCTGGGCCTCTTCCCAAATATTGAGCGGGAAGGGCGCCAACAATTGGCCATTTTCAAGGGGAACATCTGGTACACTTATCCTGACTAAAGTTGGTCTTCGCCTGCCAAAGGCTCTGGTGGTGACGCTGGCTTGGGCTCCACAATGGCTTCCTCCCTGCCGTTGGGCTGGTCTTGGTCTCATTGCACCGAAACGGGTGCCTTTGCTTGATGCTCTCGCCTGCGCTTGCTCTCTTTGCACCAAAGAGGAAAGGAGGACACTGCGCGGGCTGGCGCCCGCCTGACGCCCTTGGTCGTCATGGCTTGCGTTACGGGCACCTCGTGAGGTACTCCGCCTCGATCTCTCCGCCTCCTCGCGAGCCAGCCTGATGAGGCCATGCATAAGGAAGCTCCGTGTCTTCCGTCCCGCGAGGCTTGGCACCTCGCGAGGGTCTTAGGTCCGTGTTGATGAAGATGGGCCGTGCTGGGGCCCCTTTTGAGCCATGCCGCGGGCCGCATGCAGGCAAGTCTGGGGACCCCCATTCCCAGAACACCGACAGTAGCCCCCGGGCCCAAGGCGCGCCCGGACTTGGCCGTGCAGGGAGGCGAAAGGGCAAGGGCGAAGCGCCGCAGGCCCTAACAGCCTGCGGCCTTGGGCGCCGCGTGGCGGTTGATTGGACATGGGCGGCACTGTTCCCCCACGCCCCCTTATTCCGCGCCATGCTAGGCGGACTTGTAGTCGTACACAGCCGCTCCCCTTTCTGTTGCTCGAGTACCCTCTATCCTTCCTCCTCTCGAACTCCACCTTCTGTTTTCAACCCAATCTCGAACATGCCCTCCCCCTTCCCATCGTCATGGCTCCGACGAAGAAGGGAAGAGGGAAGAAACCCATGCCTCCTCCTCGCTCGCCGCCGTTGGCGGCCCCTGCTGTCGGCCGGTCCATCATAATCAATCGAGAGGACCCGGGCAAGGTCAGCTCGGCTCTGGCTACTATTTTCAACGAATGCGGGAGGACGACAGCCTGGCCCGCGTCTCACTTCTCCATCGATAGGATAATCACCGAGGTCCAGTATTTTGCTGATGCCCTGTGGGCGGGTCTGGTTCCCCCTTTTCTGATTTCTTCAATGCCATGCTTTCCCACTACCAGATCCACATGATGCATCTGGGTCCTAAATCCATCACCCTTCTTTCGGTCTTCGCCTTTGTTTGCGAGGCAATGATGGGAATCCTCCCTTGGTTGCCTTGCTGTGCCACTTCTTCTCTCTGCGCCTTGTCGACCCTACCCAATGCTCGGCGTGCGTGAGCTTCGGTGCCGCGTCTGAGACGGCGGCCTCAGGGATTGACTTCAGGCTCCCTCCGCCCGCGCCTGGGTTCCGCGAGCGGTGCCTGTATGTGGATGTTGGGGTGCCCAGCCCCTGCTGTTGGAGCCAACTTCGCCTGCTGTCCCTAATTCGGGCTGGGGCCAGGAGACGCTCGAGAGCCCCCGGCTCGCCTTCGTCTGGCACCGCTTCGCGTTCTTGAGGTCGATTGGCGTGACAACGCCCAAGGTGGTGAAGGAGTTCCTGCTACACCGCATTGCTCCTCTCCAATGCCACTCCCGCCGGATGTGGGCCTTGAGCGGGCGTGGTGATCGTATGAGGCTCCAGGAAGAGGACCTGACGCCTGAAGTGCTGAGGACAGTGCTCTTGATCCTTACTGGTGACCCCAACCCGGGCAGCATCCAGCAGGGAGGGGCCTTGCTGTACCTCTGCCAGAACAGGGACGATTTTGTGAACCAGATGCCTATCTTTGATGAGTGGGGGCCGCGCCCCGCCGGCCTCCAGGGTCCTCGCGAGAACCCAGTGATGGTGACTGCCCTTCCAGTCGGCCAAGCCGACTCTTCCTCAAGTGGCGGAGCAGGGAGGCATGAGGCGCCAGAGGCCGAGGGGGCTCCCTGCGGGGTGACAGCGCCGGGCGATGCTCATGAGGAAGCAGCTCTTGGGGCCCGTGCCACTGAGGCTGAGGGCGGCAAGCAGCTGCCCCCAGCGCTGGCGGCTGAGGCCCCGGAAGCTCCAGCCGCTTCTCTTGGCGAGGCGACTGACAGTGCGCATCAGGCAGGCGCCCCTGACGCAGATCGCCTTGACGCTTCCTCCTCGTCGCAGGTTGATCCCTGCGCTCAACTCTTGGGCCGCTTCCGCGTGGACTTTGAGGCCCTCCGGAAGAAAAGGGAGGCCCTGGGCGATGATTACCCTTGTCGCCTACTGAAGCGTAGGAAGTGCTTCGCCACTGATGAGTAAGCCTTCTCCTTTTCCAGCTCCCGATCCGTCTGTAGCTTTTACTGATCCTTGCTCCGCAGGCCCCTTCCAGCCGAGCTCGCGGAGATGGCTGAGGTGCCGTCCCCCTTGGCTTCGCCCCTTCTACCATCCTCAAGCGTTCCGAGTAGCAGAGCCCTTGTGGTGAAGGCGATCGGAGAGGCAAACCGTCCCGAGGCGCATCGAGGCCCTGCGCACCCCGTGATCCTCCTTCGCAGGCCATCTCGTGGCATAGCCAGCCTGCCGTGGGCTTCTCGCCTGGTCGTGGACTGCGATTGGCTGAGGCGCTCCCTGCGCTCTTCATCAGGGGACGGGCTGGCTCCAGGCCGGGCTTCTGGCGTGGTGTGCCCGACCGTCGCGAGGGTGCCAGCCCCCAGCCCCCTGCCCAGAGGGGGAGTGCCGATTCGTGGCCCCCGGCGCTTGCTTGGGGCAGATGATGGTGTGAAGACGTGCGCGAGCGCGCTCGGGAGCGTTGCGCCCTTCGCCAAGGATTCCTTCGAAGGGCGGCTGACGCGGTGAACCTGCTTGGTGAGGAGCTTGCTGATGAAGACGCGCGCCTTGAGGCCGAGGGCCTGCGCCTGGCTGCAGAGAGGCGCGAGCTAGAGGGCGCCATCGCCCCTTGCGCGCCATCAGCGCAATCTTGATGACGAAAAGGCCAAGGCATCGTTGTCGGCCTCTCGGGAGGCCCAATCTCGGGCCGCTGAGGAGGCCCGGGAAGCTGACCAGCGACAAGAGGCGGTGGAGGAGCGGGATCGGGAGCTCCTGGCCCGGTGCCACTCACTAAAAGAGCAAGTGGAGCTGCGCGAGGCAGCCCTTGCCTCGATGAAGGTGGTCTCTGGCGACCCAGCAGGGCTCCAGAAGCGTGAGGAGGCGCTGACGCTGGAAGCCGCCAAACGCGCGCGCGAGTACGAGTGCCTGGAGACGAGGGAGCGCTTGGTGACACAGGCGGAGGATGATGTCGCTGCACGGGAAGCCTGCGTCCTGGAGGAGGTCAGACGTCGGGTGGCGATGGCGCGCTTGAACCTCGAGCGCGAGTTCGAGGAAAGGCTAGAGTTGATCCGGGTTGAGGCTGAAGGTAGGACTGCTCCCTTGAGGGACAAGCTGGAGGAAGCGACGCGGCGGGCCGATGCTCTTCGGGCCGCCCTTGAGGTAGCGCAAGGGGAGTCAACCACCTCCCAGGCCGAGGTGCTCCTTCTTCGCCATCGGGTGGAGGAGGCTGAGGCCGTCACGCGCCAGAATGAGGACGAGATACGCCAGCGGCGGATCCTGGAGCATGAGCACGGCCCCATGCTCACCATGCTCCGGGAGAGAGCCAACACAGCCTTGGGCAACATCTGCGAGGCGGCTGTTGGCGAGCCGCACGCAGTCAACTACGCCGACAACCTTCAGTTCTTCACCGACGTGGTGACGCAGCTGGAGGCGCGGTCGGTCAGGACCGACAGGTTGGTGGAGGAGAGGAGCCGCACCCTGCTCGGGCGCGCCTTTTCTCGCGTCTCCAGCCACCTCAGGAACATGGATCCCCACTTCGATTTCGACGCTGCCATCACCCCAGTCCCCCAGGCCGTCCGAGACGACCTGGCGCACTGGGTGGAAGACAATGTGGATGCTCTTGTCAGGGCCTTCGCTTCAGACAACGATGGCGTGATCATGGTTGCGGACGAGGGCGGCATGGTGAACGGCCCTGATGCCGCTGGCGGCAACGCAGACAGCGATGTCGAGCCCAGCGAGGCCAGCAACGGTCTGGGAGGTGCTCCTGAGGACGCATTGGGGGATTTATCCGACTGATTATGCATCGTTCCTGTTTCCTTACCCTGCATGAATAGAACTCAGGTTTTGGCCTGATGGTTGTGAGAGCATTTTGGGAGGGGGAGCCCCTCATGTAAAACTTGCGTTCATCGTATTAGTAGATGTTACATTGCCCATGCGCCCACGCCAAGTGGTTGGCTAAGCGACGTGCCGGTTGGCTAGTTTACCTTCGTTCCGCGCGGGCCCTGAGGCAGCCTGTGGGAGGCTGTGGTGTCCCGAGTGTTCCTTGATCGAGTCCGTAGAATCTGCAGTAAAAAGCCCTCCTGAGAGGACGCGGCGGCGGCAGTCTGGGCTGCGCGCAAGCTTGGCCTGACCCGACTCGCGAGGGGCTCACGAGGGGAGGCAGCTGAGGCGGAGTGGTAATCAAAACGCGAGAAATTGCTCAAATGAGACTAAGCACCCCTTCCCCGAACACACGCAAATCTCAAATTCGAATCCAACTTACATCCAGCGGGGGAAAGTGACAACCAAAGGGAAAGGCAATGAAAGCAGACAAAAGGCCGCGTCCGGCACCTAATCTAGTCTTGGACGTCTTCTCACCAGCGTGGAGCTAAGTGCTGCCACTGGGCGTGGGAGGGAGCCCCAGGGCCTGAGGCCGGCACCCCTGAGACTACGGGGAGTGTACAACCCCACTCATTATTACGTGAGAGTGTCACGGGGCGGCGAGCTTCACAGGCACTGGGCCTTCTTCACAGGTACCGACCTTGCTTCATATCGCCAGACGAGGGCCCCGCCTTGCGCCACACTCTAGTGCCATCGACGATGACCGAAAACCAGGCCGCCGCCGATGGGGTAGAGCGGTCGCCAGTGGTTCCCTCGACGACCACGGGTCCTCCGCCAGGGGCAGGCCCTGAGGCACCTCCCCAGCAGAGGGCCTACCTCTTGAGAACGCCTTGCTCCGAACACCGCGGTGGTGATGTTGGATCTCGGCCCCTCTCCTGTAGCCCCCTGCGCCCTCCTCCCGAGGGGTAGGAGACCGTGGGAGCGGGGCAACTGCTTGCTGTGGCGACCTGCACCTCCTGTGATCCATGATTAACGTATGCCTGCTCCTGAGGAATTAGCGGTACCCGATATTTGTTGCCTCAAGCGTGGCCAGTGGGACCGTCCCGGGGCTCCTGGAAGAGCTCATCTTCTGTCGCCTCGTCCCCCCAGCTTGGGCTGAGGTGCGAGCCTTGTTCGCCCTCGTGAGGGTGCCCTTGGTCCACCATGTGGGGCACGTATTCTTCTGGCGCCGTCATCCCGAAGGCCACGCCGTAGTGCTCCGCGTGTCATGCAGCTCTGCTTAACGCGCCCATCGTGGGGTGGTAGCGCGGCTGCCCGCTGGGGCCGTGGGCCGCCTCGAGTCCTTCTTCTTCGCGGACCGGGAGCGGGGGCAGCGCCGCCGCTGGTCCGGTGCCAACAGCTTCGCTGGCACTGGAGTAGCCTTGGAGCCCGCGGGCGCGCGCGGAGCCCCCGTGCGGGCCGCCCTGGACTTGATATGGGAGCTGGATGCAGAAGGGGTGAGCCCCCGAGGCGGCAAAGCCCAGGAGCTCTGCCACCCGCTCCAGCAACACGTCGCGGCCGCCCTCCAGCAGCCTGCACTACAGTAGCTCTCAGGCCACCGTGAGCGCGGCCCTCGAGTTCGCCTGCTCCCGGCGGGTGTACGGTGTCATGGTCACGGCGTGATTGGAGGCCCTTGCTGCCGACCGCGCCTGCCGCGGTGTGAGAGCTGTCGAAGCCAGTCCGCGTCGCCCGCGGCCCTCAGCGCCCTGCGGACCACGAGCTGCCTGGGGCACGGGGTCGCCCGAGGCGAGCGGCTCTGTGCGGGCGAGCCACGCCGCCCAAGGATCTGGGTTGCCTGCCTGGTCGCCGGACATGGTGATGACGACGTGACGGGACACAAAGCGGTAGAAGGTGGATTCCGGCGCACCCCTACCTGGCGCGCCAAATGTCAGATTTCGGGTTCCGGCAGACCCTTGAGGTTCGAACACTGGGGGGTGCGCGCGGAGATTTCGCCTTCTACCTACCTGCACCCCATCGCCTCGCTAAGATCTAAGCTATGGAAAGAACAGCACAAGAGACACATGATTTATACTGGTTCGAGCCACCGTTGTGGTGTAATACCCTACTCCAGTTTGTGGTGTGGTGGATTGCCTATTGGGCTGATGATGATGAGCAATACAAGGAAGAACAGCCTTGCGAGGGTCTGTTCTTGGCCGGGGCGATGAACTGCTAGGAGGAGTTCAGTCACCCTTCTCTCTCTCTCTCTGATTGATCTATATCTCTATCTTCTGATTGCCGATCGATTCCCTTCTACCCTGGGGGTGGCTAGTCCTATTTATAGGCAGAGGCCGTGGGCCTCTTCCCAAATATTGAGCGGGAAGGGCGCCAACAATTGGCCATTTTCAAGGGGAACATCTGGTACACTTATCCTGACTAAAGTTGGTCTTCGCCTGCCAAAGGCTCTGGTGGTGACGCTGGCTTGGGCTCCACAATGACTTCCTCCCTGCCGTTGGGCCGGTCTTGGTCTCGTTGCACCGAAACGGGTGCCTTTGCTTGATGCTCTCGCCCGCGCTTGCTCCCTTTGCACCAAAGAGGAAAGGAGGACACTGCGCGGGCTGGCGCCCACCTGGCGCCCTTGGTCGTCATGGCTTGCGTCATGGGCACCTCGTGAGGTACCCCGCCTCGATCTCTCCGCCTCCTCGCGAGCCAGACTGATGAGGCCGTGCCTGAGGAAGCTTCGTGTCGTCCACCCCGCGAGGCTTGGCCCCTCGCGAGGGTCTTGGTCCGTGTTGATGAAGATGGGACGTGCTGGGCCCCATTTTGAGCCACGCCGCGGGCCGCAGGCAGGCAAGTCTGGGGATCCCCGTTCCGAGAATGCCGACAGTTTTGTATGCTTGTTGGTTGGCTACTTAGTTTGTTGGCTAGCATATTTATCTTGGAGCTTGCTTGTCATATAGGTTGCATTCACCAAGTTGCATATCTAGTGAACCCTATTTATCCGCTAAGCCTTAAAATTTACAAGATAGATTAAAATTTGTAGTCTCCTATTCACCCCCCTTCTAGTCGACTGTATCGATCCCTTCACCCCTGCTGTTTGAAATTCATTCCCATTTCTTGCATGGGACCTTAGCATGCACCTAAGGACACATAGTTGATTTTTTCAACAAATTTATATGTACTGGAGCATGTGCATATATTTCAAATTTGAATTATGCACATAAAATGCCTAGAAAACCCAGTTAACGTATAAAAATGTCCAAACGAACCCCGAAAAAAATCCAAAAATTAACACAACACTCATGTTGTTCTATGTTGGCACTAGAAAATTTTGGAAAGCAATAAGAGGCAACGGATATCGTTTCGTCCCCAAAGGTGCCACGTTCCGTACCGAAACCATCAGGCTTGTTGTGAGAAGCTTATACCCAAACCTGCCCCAAATGGGACAAACATTTTACCACGGCATGTCGGGTGCCGCTCCATGATACCATGCCAAGTTTCATGAATTTTAGACGACTTTTGGATTTAGTAGAATTTAAAAACCAGGTATCTCAACGTTTTGCCGGCAATCAACAGTGCCCTAGTGTTTGAAATTCATTCCAATTTCTTGCATGGGACCTAAGCATGCACCCAAGGACACAGATTTGTTTTTTCAACTAATTTATATGCATAGGAGCATGTGCATGTATTTCAAATTTGAATTATGCACATAAAATGCCTATAAAACCTAGTTAATGTATAAAAATGTCCACACGAACCCCAAAAAATTCCAAAGCTTAACACAACACTCCTGTTGTTCTATGTTGACACTAGAAATTTTTGAAAGCAATAAGAGGCAACATATATCGTTTCGTCCCCAAAGGTGGCACGTTCCATACCGAAACCATGAGGCTTGTTGTGAGAAGCTCCGGTTTGTGAGAAGCTTATACCCAAACCTGCCCCAAATGGGACAAAACTTTTACCATGACATGTTGATGTCGCTCCATGATACCATGCCAAGTTTCATCAATTTTAGACGAGTTTTGGATTCGCTAGATTTTAAAAACCAAGTAACTCAACATTTTGCCGGCAATCAACAGTGCCCTAGTGTTTGAAATTCATTCCCATTTCCTGCAAGTGACCTAAGCATGCACCCAAGGACACATATTTGATTTGTCAACCAATTTATATGCACGGGAGCATGTGCATGTATTTCAAATTTGAATTATGCACATAAAATGCCTAGAAAACCCATTTAATGTATAAAAATGTCCAAACGAACCCCGAAAAAATCCAAAAATGAACACAACACTCCTGTTGTTCTTTGTTGACACTAGATTTTTTTTGAAAGCAATAAGAGGCAACAGATATTGTTTCATCCCCAAAGGTGGCGCATTTCGTACCGAAACCACCAGGCTTGTTTTGAGAAGCACTGGTTTGTGAGAAGCTTATACCCAAACCTGCCCCAAATGGGACAAATTTTTTACCACTGCATGTTGATTCTGCTCCATGATACCATGCCAAGTTTCATGACTTTTAGACGAGTTTTGGGTTCACTAGAATTTAAAAACTAGGTATCTCAACATTTTGCCGGCAATCAACAATGCCCTGGTGTTTGAAATCCATTCCCATTTCTTGCATGTGACCTAAGCATGCACCCAAGGACACCGATTTGATTTTTCAACCATTTTATATGCACGGGAGCATGTGCATGTATTTCAAATTTGAATTATGCACGTAAAATGCCTAGAAAACCCAGTTAATGTATAAAAATATCCAAACGAATCCCGAAATTTTCCAAAACTTAACACAACACTCCTTTTGTTCTATGTTGGCACTAGAAATTGAAATCAATAAGAGGCAACAGATATCGTTTCGTTCCCAAAGGTGGCACGTTCCGTACCAAAACCATCAGGCTTGTTGTGAGAAGCTCTGGTTTGTGAGAAGCTTATAGCCAAACCTGCCCCAAATGGGACAAAAAAATTTACCGCGACATGTCGGGTGCCGCTCCATGATACCATGCGAAGTTTCATGAATTTGAGACGAGTTTTGGATTTACTAGAATTTAAAAACCAGGTATCTCAACATTTTGCCGGCAATCAACAGTGCCTTGGTGTTTGAAATTCATTCCCATTTCTTGCATGGGACCTAAGCATGCACCCAAGGACATATATTTGATTTTTCAACCATTTTATATGCATTGGAGCATGTGCATGTATTTCAAATTTGAATTATGTACATAAAATGCCTGGAAAACCCAGTTAATGTATAAAAATGTCCAAACGAACCCCGAAAAAATTCCAAAACTTGACACAACACTCCAGTTGTTCTATGTTGACACTAGAATTTTTTTGAAAGCAATAAGAGGCAACGGATATTGTTTCGTCCCCAAAGGTGGCACATTCCATACCGAAACCATTAAGCTTGTTGTGAGAAGCTCTGGTTTGTGAGAAGCTTATACCCAAACCTACCCCAAATGGGACAAAAATTTTACCACGACATGTTGATGCCGCTCCATGATACCATGCCAAGTTTCATGAATTTCAGACGACTTTTGGATTCACTAGAATTTAAGAACCAGGTATCTCAATGTTTTTCCGGCAATCAACAGTGCCCTGGTGTTTGAAATTCATTCCCATTTCTTGCATGGGACCTAAGCATGCACCCAAGGACACAGATTTGATTTTTCAACCAATTTATATGCACAGGAGCATGTACATGTATTTCAAATTTGAATTATGCACATAAAATGCCTAGAAAACCCAATTAATGTATAAAAATGTCCAAACGAACCCCAAAAATTCCAAAACTCAACACAACACTCCTGTTGTTCTATGTTGACAATATAATTTTTTTGAAAGCAATAAGAGGCAACAAATATCGTTTTGTCCCCAAAGGTGGCACATTCCATACCGAAACCATCAGGCTTGTTGTGAGAAGCTTATACCCAAACCTACCCCAAATGGGACAATTTTTTTACCACGACATGTTGATGCCGCTCCATGATACCATGCCAAGTTTCATGAATTTCAGACGAGGTTTGGATTTACTAGAATTTAAAAACCAGGTATCTCAATGTTTTGCCGGCAATCAACAATGCCCTGGTGTTTGAAATTCATCCCCATTTCTTGCATGGGACCTAAGCATGCACCCAAGGACACATATTTGATTTTTCAACCAATTTATATGCACGGGAGCATGTGCATGTAGTTTATTTTTCAATTGTGCACCTGAAATGGCTAGAAAACCAGTTTAATGTATAAAATGTCCAAACGAACCCTGAATAATTAACATTCTTTTACGACACACATATACTTGCATGTTCACTTCAGATAAAAGGTCTAGCAACTCAAACACCATCCATTGCCGCTATGACCCCATTATGTAATTCAAATCAAGATGAAAAATCAAGTAGATCTCACACAGTTTATTATCACCAACCGTGTGAGATGTAGTACAAAACATATCCTGGAGCAACGTCGGTGTATAGTACGCCCGTGGCTTACTCGAGAAGGTGCGTCGGCTACAGTCCACAGCCGGCGTGTCAAGCACACTAGCTCGCTCCCCAAATACTCTCGCCTCTGCATCCCTTGCAATCTCGAGAATATCTACTGCTTGGAAGGTTTTAATGTTTGATAGCACACAATTAGTATGTGCGGACCATGTGCGATGTCTGTTACTCCCGCTCTACTTCAGTCCCATGATTAAAATTTCCAGTAGCCCCGGCATTTTACTCCCGCCTCTGCATCCCTCGCAATCTCAAAAATATCTGCTCGCCCTTGATCCAAATTTTCAGTAGCCCCGCCTTGTTACTCCCGCCTAGTAAAATTCTCAGTTGCTACAGTATTTCCTCAAACACCACCTTGCCCCCCGCCCCCTCCACACACACCACACATTCCCCAAAACCTCCGCTCACACAGAGGCTGAGGATGGAGCCTAGCTAGCCGCCGACGCCTCCATCCTCGGCCTCTGCCTGTGTGCCGGGGAGCTTGAGGAGACAATGGCCAAAAAGAGGTTTATCGTGGCCTTTTCGCCGACGCCAGCGAGGTGGCTGCCGAGATGTCCCCGTCGTCCTCTGTGGGCTCGATCCGTCGTCGCCGGTCCCCTGATCCGCCCGCCGCCGCACCCCTACGCCGGTTCGAGGACTTCCTCGTCCTCCCTTGGACCCGGCAGCTGGCGAGGTCCTACCTCGGGTCCAGCAATGGCGGTGGACGATGTGGGTCGCCAAGATTACAGATGGGAGACCCACACCCACCGGTGGCTCGGTAGCTTCGACATGGCTGAGCTCACGGCCATGGAGTACGACCGCTGGCAGGTCCGCTACCACGGCACGACGGCTAGGCTCAATTTCCCCTTCGGCACACGTCCGGTCGACCTCATTCCGCCGGAGCCAGGGGTGGCGAGCTCGTGTAACGCCCGGATAATCAAGCTACAGTAATCCCCTACTAATGATGCCAAGTCATCACTGTTACTGTTGCTAATCTCACTTAGATTCAAAACCAATTCAAATTCAATGTTAAAATAAAGTCAAATAAATTATTTCTCCAAAGAGTAAAACAAAAATGTCCGCTGGCTTGCAAACATCCACTAACTAAATGTCATGAGTGTTTCAACATCATTTGAGATAGCTAATTTCCCCTGGGAAATAAAGGAGTTCCAAATCAGCATTTTTAAATGCTTTTCCATTTGTGAAAAATCCAAATCAATTCAAACTCCTCCCAAATTTTTTTGTGGCGGGTGCTAAATATTGTAATGTATTTATTTGGCCAAGTCCCACAATTTTACAGAACTCCTTTTGGCAGCTCAAATATTGCACAACATTTTTTCTGTTAAAAAAAAAGAAAAGAGCAAAAGAAAGGAAAAAGGAAAAGAGAGAAGCCACCCCCCTTTTGCCCACCGGGCTTTAGCCCACCCCAGCAAGTCGGCCCACTCCCCCATCCTTGTCGTGTTCTCTTCCCGCGCACTGCTCCATGGACCGCGCCCGAACAGGGGCGCGTCCCCGTCGAACCCACCTCGCCAGCCCCTCCCGAAGGGGATAAGGGCGACGCCTCAGCCTCCCCCTTGCCACCTCTCACACTCACCCCCTCCCAGATCCACTCCCCTCTCTCCCTCACTCGCGCTCGCACTTTCTCCCCACTGCCCGAGTGCGCCCGCCGCCGTCCTTGTCGATCCCACGGCCACCGGCCTCCCCGTCGCCGGCTAGCATGCCCAGGAGCTTCCCGGCGATCGTCCCCTTTGACTACACCGAAGAACCCGCATCGGAGCGCCTGCATCGCTGTCTTCTTCCTCCTCTGTCTCGTCGGACTCCATCGACTACTTCGGCTCCGGCAGGCCTCCCCGAGCACGCTGCCATCCCCTACCGCCCCGTCGTGAGCACTGCATCAATTCCCCTCTCTTCCTTCTCTCGTTTAGCCGCCGAAGGCACCGCCCACGACCTCCCGCAGCCCGCATTGCCCGCGCATGCGCTTGCCGTGCCCACGGCCTCCATGCTCCTGCTGCTCCGGCCACCGCGCCGTCACGCGCCCGCAGCGGCACGTACCCCCTTGAAGCCCCTCCCCTGCTCGACCCCGCTGGCCGCACTAGGCCACTGGCCCCGCCCCTGCGCCTACCTCCGCCCACGGCCACCGCGGCTAGCTGTTGCCTTGGCGCCCCGCTTGCCTAGTGCTCGTGCTTCACGCGCCGGCCAGTCGCTGCGCGGCGCCCCGCCCGCTGGCCCGCCGCTGTTGTTGCCGTGTACCTGCACCATCCCATAACCCTGCAGCCGCCAGCGCCCTCCCGCTCGCCGGCCGCGCCACCGCGCGCGTCCGCGTGCCCGACTGCGCAAGCGCCCACCCTCTGCCACGCTGCGCTCCGCCGTCGTCGCCCGGGGCTGCGGCCCCGGCTGGCCGTGCCCGGGTCCGACGCCCCGCCGTCGCGCCCCATTACTCCCGCCGGCCCTCGCGCCGCACGTCGCCTTCCTCCGCCCCTTCCCTTGGCCGCAGCCGCGTGACCGCGGCCGCTTCCCCCCTCCCACCACTTCGTCCGGCGGCTCCGCTGTCGCCGGCGACCTCGCCCAGCGTCCAGCACCGCTCTGGCGGAGCCGCGCCGTGCCCGGTGGTCTCATCCCACGCCCGGCCGGGCTACGCCCACCCGTTTTGCCCGTCGCCCTGTTGGCCCACTGAATGCTGGGCTCGACCCCCTTGTTAAAATAAAGTAATTAAGGCAAATATTAATTAATTAATTAATTAGCGAATTAGTTAATTAACCTAATCTAATTAACCCTGCTTAGTTACGTAATTAATTGTTAGATTAGCTTAACAGTCCATGACATGTGGGCCGTTTGACCGAGTTGACCAGTCAACTTTGACTGGTTAAACTGCTGACTATACATGCTGACTGGACCCCACCTGGACCCACATGTCTGCCACAGGTACACTTATGTGTACACTTGTAGGTACACCTAGCCTTTTAGCTTCTTAATTTCAAATTAATAATAATTTCATAACATTGTTTAAATGTTTGAAAAATCATAGAAAATAATCCGTAACTCGGATGAAAAAGTTTTATACTTGAAAGTTGCTCAGAATGACGGGACGAATCCGAATACGCGGTCCGTTCGTCCGCCACACGTCCCTAGCATAGTAAACATCGAACTTTTCCCCTCCGGTTCGTCTGTGAAAAAATGCCAAACTTTGGGAAAGCATTCCCGGATGTTACCCCCCTTCGCCAGTAGCGTGTAGCACCGCATTAGAACACGTCTAGCTCTGCCTTTTGTCCTGATATACATTTGCTTGCTATGTATTTACTGTTTCTCCCCCCTCTTCTCTTTGGTAGACCCCGTGGCGGCTGCCGATGCCACTGTGATCGATTACGTCACCGACGACCCCTCCTTCTTGTCTGAGCAACCAGGCAAGCCCCCTCTTTGATCATCCTGATATCGCCCATTCCATTCTCTTATGCTTGCATTAGATTTTGCTACTGTTAATGTTTGCTCCTATTCTGATGCATAGCCTGCTTTTGTAACCTGCTCATTGTACCTTACCTCCTTATCCTAAACTGCTTAGTATAGGTTGGTTAGTGATCCATCAGTGACCCCCACCTTGTCCTTGTTGCCCCTGCTTCATCATTGAAGACCCGATCAATGGGATCGAAGACCAGACACCGCACATCACTTTCCCTTTAGTTGCTCGACACTACTGGGTTACTATCGAGTGCCGAGGGTGAGACCTCTACGGCACTTCTGATGTTGACCCCGTAGTGTAGCTATTCGGTCGTGGTCATCGAGGGTTATTCGGCCTTAACTACTTCCGATATGACTCTATTGTGAAACCCCTCAAGTGTGAACCTCGGGGGTGGTTCCTCTTACGGTCACCTTGATGATTACATCGAGTGGATTTCACCGAGGGTGATTCCTCGGGTTTTCCCCTTGATGTTTGGACACACGGATACTTGGACTTTATCACTATTACTTGGAAAGACGGGTCGGCCTTGAGGGATACCCGCGTGAGCTTAATTGCGAGTGATGTGGAGTCGGGCTGACTTGAAGGGTGCCCGCGAGATAATTACGAGGCATGGCCGGGCATCCCTAGCCCTTGCCGCAAGTCCTCAAGATGGGGCAACGGGGTCACATCTTTCGTGAGTCTCTGCTTGTTACCGCGTGCTCCTAATTCACTACGATTTGGATATTTGATCCGAGGGGCCTCTGGCCTGAAAGCACTAACCATTACGTGGGCATAGTATGGGCATTCCGCGTCATATACATCGGCCGAAGCTTAATAGACGTTAGCGACTGAGCGGCGCGCGCCGGGTTGGACTGGTAAGCTCCTGCCTTTTTAGGGAGGTAGCTAGGTCTGCTCACCGACCACGTACGCAACGTGCAGGAGTTCCTAGGGAGATGGCCCATGACTCCTGGGGGCATAGGTTTAGTCCGGCGTGCTGACCTCTCTATTAAATCTAGGTCGGGTTGCGGCGTATTGTTTGGCCGAGGCCGGGCATGACCCAGGAAAGTGTGTCCGACCGTTGTTAATCGAGCGTGGTGGGTAAGTTGGTGCACCCCTGCAGGGAAGAAAACATCTATCGATAGCCTGTCCTACAGTAACGGACACTTGGAGTTGTATCCCGATCGATACAACTAGAACTCGATGCTTGTGATGAGAATTGGATTGTGATGAGGTGATAAATAGATAGTATGGCTCTGGGATTGCTTTCTCGCAGGGAGTCGAGAAAGGATCTCTGGCCGAGGTTGATAACACTTCTACTACCTTACTTTATGCTACTCTACTCCCTCTTGTTGCTGCAAGATGGTGGTTTTCAGAAGGTGCTAGTCTTCGATAGGACTAGCTTCTCCCCCGCTTATTCTGGCATTCTGCAGTCCAGTCCATAGATACAACCCTTTTCATTGATACCGATGCATATGTAGTGTAGATCCTTGCTTGCGAGTACTTTGGATGAGTACTCACGGTTGCTTTGCTCCCCCCTTTTCCCCCTTTCTTCTTCTTTCCGGTTGATGCAACCAGATGTCGGAGCCCAGGAGCCGGATGCCACCGCCGATGCCTACTACTACGTGGAGACCGCCGACGACCAGGAGTAGTTAGGAGGCTCCCAGGCAGGAGCCTTGCCTTTTCGATCGATGTTGCTTTTGTGCTAGCCTTCTTAAGGAAGACTTGTCTAACTGATGTCTGTACTCAGATATTGTTGCTCCCGCTGACTCTTGTGTTTTCGAGCTTATGTATTCGAGCCCTCGAGGCCCATGGCTTGTAATATAAAGCTTGTATTATTTTAATTTGTGTCTAGAGTTGTGTTGTGATATCTTCCCGTGAGTCCTTGATCTTGATCGTATACATTTGCGTGTATGATTAGTGTATGATTGAATCGAGGGCTTTACAAGTTGGTATCAGAGCCGACTGCCTGTAGGTATGCCCCCTTTCCAACTCCTTGGCCGAAGTTGAGTCTAGAAACCGAAAACCATTTTACTAACTCGGTTGTGTGGCTTACGGGCCCACGTTGCCAATTGGGTGGTATTAGGATCTTTTATTCCTCGTCTATACTCTGGGACTCTGATCTTTCTTCTATTCGGGTTAAAATATATTTTACTAACTCTAACCTTAGGTTCTCGTAACTACTCCCTCCCGAAGAGCCCCTCATTCCAGATTGTCGCTTGGCGCCCCAGAAGATTTTGAAGATACTCTTCGATGTTTTCTCGAGATCCTTGTACCCTTTGCTATTGCAATTCCCTACCACCGATGAATCCGTATGGATAGCCACATACACTTGCCGTCCAAAGTCCAAACCTTCTTTTCTAATTGCTCTTGTTATTACAAGATGCCTTATAATACTTTCAGGTATTTCGGGAATCCATTGTGCCTGTTGCGTTGCAGCTCCTTTTCCGCCTGAATACTTGTACGAATAATTCCTCACAATTATCGGGGATTCGTTCATCCCAATTGTGTAGGTATTTCACAAAAGTCTTTGAAATACCATTTGATCTTCCGAAAATCCTTAGCAGCCTATTGTTGTTGAAATTCTTGTTTGCTTTCATTATGGTTAATTCCATATTTCTAGTAATCTTCATTGACCTCCTTTGTCACTATCGTTTCGAGTCCCTTGATCCAATATGTCGCGACTGCTCGTAATCTTCAATCAGATCCTAGCATTCATCCTTCCGGCTCAGACGTCACTCCAAACATGAGCTTGTTCTTGTCAAATCAAACCTTGATTGATTGTCAATCTATATTGATTCAACCCAATTATCTTTTGATCAGAGCCTCTGCTTCAGATCTTCTGATTTGAAAATTGTAATTCCCTTGTATTCAAGCTTTGAAGTTATCCAGTTATATCTATAACCCGATGCCTTTGCAATCTTTCTTCTTCTAGGTGAGTATCAATACTCACATCAGATCTTTTATGGACCGCCATATCCTTGGTTGGATTATTATCCGACAATGTCCTTCATATCCATTAAACTTGTGAGTTTTTCCCTGACACATAATGCCTTTGGTAAATTCTATCATCTGCTTTTGTCAACCATGCTCTGCTTTTGAGCTGATATATTTTAATCTTGAAGTTAGTGGTATGTGTTCCTAAGATACCCCTACGGGTTGAACCTATGCCTTCCCTAATCCGTGAGAACTCGAAAGAGATGTGAGCCATACTCTTCTGGTGCTTCACCAGATAAATCTTTCGCACTACAAATTCTTCGAAAGCAAGAAGTAAATGAAATGATATGCATTGAAGAAGTGGGAGTCGACCTTGAACTTTGTGTTCATGCCCATGGACACGATGTAGATCTTATCATGGAAGCTTCTCTTAAAATTAATTATCCCCTTGGTATAAGATCATCTTATATCTAGGATTTGATCCTTTGCAACTATGGTTCTGACCATAATTGTTCCCCTTTGATTCCATTTCTTGGACAAGTTAAAGCACTTGTCTTCTGTAGATAAATGCATCTTCACAACCTCTATTTTGATCTTCCATCGAGTATTACCCTCTGGTATCTCGAGAATAACAAAGAACCATGTTGCTTCCTACGAGTCTTCTTCTGGTATTGCTTCTCATCGGTTTCAGATTTCCTTGGGTTTTGAGTTGTTAGTCACTCGAGAATGCCGATAAGTGAATCGAGTCCACACTCTGATTCTATAACTCTAAGTAATTTTTGTTGCTTACGAGTTTAATAATCCTTCAGGTCATTCCTAGCCTGGTCGGCTATGTCATTATCGTGCTAAATTTTATCTGTGCTACCTGGACCTTCTTCCCGGAACAGAATTTTTGACAATGAGCTAAGCTTATGTCGATCTTCCTCATCATACCATTTCGCCTTGAGCAGCAAGCTTGCTTTCGAGTTTGTGTCGTGCCCATGGTTCCAATAACTTTTCACTTCATCATTCTTTTGACTTGATGTCATCGCCGATCGATTACATCTTCCTGAAATCTCTCGACAATTGTGTCGTGCTCATCAACATTCTGAGCTCTTCCAGCATATCAATCGAATTTAGATAAGAAATACCATCCTTGACCTTCGAGGATTTGAGTTGTCATCGACAACCCCCTTGTCTTCTTTCCAACACATGTTTGATAATGTTTTGGTTATACCTTGGACTCCTTGCTATTCCTGCAATTATTCTTTGAGTATTTCTTGTGATCTTCAACTCCAACCCCTACTTGTAACACCATGTTAATGCTACCTCGAAGCATGAATGAGGTATTCCGAATATCAACAAGAACATTGGAAGCACATTGTCGAATGTTTCTTGATCTATTATCCAAACACCGTTGTATGGGTAATATCATGATTCTTCCCTCCCCCTTTTTTATCTAAATGCTTTTGAACTTGCTGTCATATCATGTATATCCTGCTCCGCTTCCCCTTGGGAAGGATATACTCCCAATTCTGGTCTGTAACACATTTTCCTTTCCATTGGTCTGATTAATCCGATAATTTCATTTTCCTTTCCATTTGGGTTGTTTAACCTTCTTGTGATCTATATGATATAAGCAGAAATAATTCCCTGCTGATAAAACACCCCGATGTACAACCTTGTCAGTGAGACCCTGTTACTATTGTTGATGACATTCTGGTAACCACCGATGGATGAGAACTTTGCCTATTGGTCCGCCTCGTCTTAACGAGCAGGAAAATGGTTCTCTTCATCCCTCGCCCTTGGTAACAACGTTGTTGCCAACATAATTGACCGGCTATCCTTCAACATGCCTTGCTACCATGACCGTGCAATATGTCAACGTCATTCCTACTTTTGAACCACAAGGTGGGCCCATAACCCACAGTTCCACGGGATCGAAACCTGACTCTCCTGTACATCCTTGAATTTTGAAGTATCCTTTGCATTTGCCTTCATATGTAATTCACGAGCCACCCTCCGAGAGATGATCTATACCCGATACTCTGAACCCCCTTCTCACACGCTATTCAGGTATTGATCGTCGGTTCATTTGCTTGAAACCTCTTATTGTGTCTTCTTATTTCCGCTCTCGATGGTCGAGAGATACCTCTGCCACATTTCCTGAAATGTTCACTAGATAAGTAACCCTATAAGGGTCCATTCTCCGAAGTTACCCCTTACTCCACCACTAAAATCTCGGGACGAGATTTCTTGTAGTGGAGGAGATTTGTAACACTCGGATAAACAAGATACAGTAATCCCTTACTAATGATGCCAAGTCATCACTGTTACTGTTGCTAATCTCACTTAGATTCAAAACCAATTCAAATTCAATGTTAAAATAAAGTCAGATAAATTATTTCTCCAAACAGTAAAACAAGAATGTTCGCTGGGTTGCAAACATTCACTAACTAAATGTCATGAGTGTTTCAACATCATTTGAGATAGCTAATTTCCCCTGGGAATTAAAGCAGTTCCAAATCAGCATTTTTAAATGCTTTTCCATTTGTGAAAAATCCAAATCAATTCAAACTCCTCCCAAACTTTTTGTGGCGGGTGCTAAATATTGTAATGTATATATTTGGCCAAGTCCCACAATTTTACAGAACTCCTTTTGGCAGCTCAAATATTGCATAACATTTTTTCTGTTAAAAAAAAGAGCAAAAGAAAGGAAAAAGGAAAAGAGAGAAGCCACCCCCACTTTTGCCCACCGGGCTTTAGCCTACCCCAGCAAGTCGGCCCACTCCCCCATCCTTGTCATGTTCTCTCCCCGCGCACTGCTCCACCGACCGCGCCCGAACAGGGGCGCGTCCCCGTCGAACCCACCTCGCCGGTACCGCCCGAAGGGGATAAGGGCGACGCCTCGGCCTCCCCCTTGCCACCTCTCCCACTCACCCCCTCCCAGATCCACTCCCCTCTCTCCCTCACTCGTGCTCGCCCTTTCTCCCCACTGCCCAAGCGCGTCCGCAGTCGTCCTCGTCGATCCCGCGGCCACCGGCCTCCCCATCGCCGGCTAGCATGACCAGGAGCTTCCCCGCGGTCGTCCCCTTCGACTACACCGAAGAACCCGCACTAGAGCGCCTGCATCACCATCTTCTTCCTCCTCTGTCTCGTCGGACTCCATCGACTACTTCGGCTCCGGCAGGCCTCTCCGAGCACACTGCCATCCCCTACCGCCCCGCCGTGAGCACCGCATCGATTCCCCTCTCTTCCTTCTCTTGTTTAGCAGCCGAAGGCACCGGCCTCGACCTCCCGCAGCCCGCGTTGCCCGCGCATGCGCTTGTCGTGCCCACGGCCTCCATGCTCCTGCTGCTCCGGCCACCGCGCTGTCACGCGCCTGCAGTCGCACGTACCCCCTTGCAGCCCCTCACTCCGCCGCTTGCAACCCGCCTCTGCCCGGCCCGTGCCTCGCCCTCCCCTGCTCGACCCCGCCGGCCGCACTAGGCCGCTGGCCCCGCCCCTGCGCCTACCTCCGCCCACGGCCACCGCAGCTAGCTGCTACCTTGGCGTCCAGCTCGCCTAGTGCTCGTGCTTCACGCGCTGGCCCGCCGCTGCTGTTGCTGTGCACCTGTACCAGCCCATAACCCCGCCGCTGCCAGCGCCCTCCCGCTCGCCGGCTGCGCCACCGCGCGCCCGACTGCGCAAGCGCCCACCCTCTGCCACGCCGCGCTCCACCGCCGTCGCCCGTGGCCCCGGCTGGCCATGCCCGGGTCAGACGCCCCGCCGTCGCGCCCGCTTACTCCCGCCAGCCCTCGCGCCGCTCGCCGCCTTCTTCTGCCCCTGCCCTTGGCCTCAGCCGCGTGACCGCGGCCGCTTCCCCCCTCCCACCGCTCCGTTCGACGGCTCCGCCGTCACCGGCGACCCCGAGCCACTCCGCGCCCGGTGGCCTCGTCCCACGCCCGGGCGGGCTACGCCAACCCGTTTCGCCCGTCGCCCGGTTGGCCCCAATGGGCTACTGAATGTTGGGCCCGACCCCCTGTTAAAAAAAGTAATTAAAGAAAATATTAATTAATTAATTAGTTAGCGAATTAGTAAATTAACCTAATCTAATTAACCCTCCTTAGTTACGTAATTAATTGTTAGATTAGCTTAACAGTCCATGACATGTGGGCCGTTTGACCGAGTTGACGAGTCAACTTTGACTGGTCAAACTGCTGACTATACATGCTGACTGGACCCCCCCTGGACCCACATGTCTGCCACATGTACACTTATGTGTACACTTGTGGGTACACCTAGCCTTTTAGCTTTTTAATTTCGAATTAATAATAATTTCATAATATTGATTAAATGTTTGAAAAAACGTAGAAAATAATCCGTAACTCGGATGAAAAAGTTTTATACATGAAAGTTGCTCAGAACGACGGGATGAATCCGAATATGTGGTTCGTTCGTCCGCCACACTTCCCTAGCATAGCAAACATCGAACTTTTCCCCTCCGTTTCGTTTGTCTGAAAATGCCAATAAACTTCGGGAAAGCATTCCCAGATGTTACCCCCCTTCGCCAGTAGCGTGTAGCACCGCGTTAGAACACGTCTAGCTCTGCTTGTTGTCCTGATATGCACTTGCTTGCTATGTATTTACTGTTTCTCCCCCTCTTCTCTTCGGTAGACCCTGTGGCGGCTGCCGATGCCGCTGTGATCGACTACATCACCGATGACCCCTCCTTCTTGTCCGAGAAACCAGGCAAGCCCCCTCTTTGATCATCCCGATATCTCCCTTCCATTCTCTTATGCTTGCATTAGATTTTGCTACTGTTAATGTTTGCTCCTATTCTGATGCATAGCCTGCTTTTGTAACCTACTCATTGTACCTTACCTGCTTATCCTAAACTGCTTAGTATAGGTTGGTGTGACCCCCACCTTGTCCTTGTTGCCCCTGCTTCATCATTGAAGACCCGATCAACGGGATCTAAGACCAGGCCCTGGCACCGCACATCACTTTCCCCTTAGTTGCTCGACACTACTGGGTTACTATCAAGTGCCGAGGGTGAGACCTCTACAACACTTGTGATGTTAACCCTGTAGTGTAGCTATTCGGTAGTGGTCATCGAGGGTGATTCCGCCTTAACCACTTACGATACAACTCTGTCGTGCAACCCCTCAAGTGTGAATATCGGGGGTGGTTCCTCTTATGTTCACCTTGATGATTACATCGAGTGGAATTCACCGGGGGTGATTCATCGGGTTTTCCCCTTGATGTTTGGACACACGGATACTTGGACTTTACCACTGTTACTTGGAAAGACGGGTCGGCCCTGAGGGGTACCCGCGCGAGCTTAATTGCGAGTGATGTGGAGTCGGGTTGACCTGGAGGGTGCCCGCGAGATAATTACGAGGCGTGGTCGGGCATCCCTAGCCCTTGCCGCAAGTCCTCGAGATGGGGAAACGGGGTCACATCTTTTGTGAGTCTCTGCTTGTTACCGCGTGCTCCTAATTCACTATGATTTGGATATTTGATCCGAGGGGCCTCTGGCCTGATAGCACTAACCATCACATAGGCATAATATGGGCGTTCTGCATCGTATACATCAGCCGAAGCTTAATAGACGTCAGCGAATGAGCGGCGCGTGCCGGGTTGGACTGGTAAGCTCCTGCCTTTTTAGGGAGGTAGCTAGGTCTGCTCATCGGCCGCGTACACAACGTGCAGGAGTTTCCAGGTAGATGGCCCATGACCCCTGGGGGCATAGGTTTAGTCCGGCGTGCTGACCTCTCTATAAAGTATAGGTCGGGTTGCGGCGTATTATTTGGCCGAGGCCAGGCATGACCCAGGAAAGTGTGTTCGGCCGGAGTTAATCGAGCTTGGTGGGTAAGTTGGTGCATCCCTGTAGGGAAGAAAACATCTATCGATAGCCTGTCCTACGGTAACGGACACTTGTTGTTGTATCCCAATCGATACAACTAGAATTGGATACTTGTGATGAGAATTGGATTGTGATGATGTGATAACTGGATAGTATGGCTCTGGGATTGCTTTCTCGCATGGAGTCGAGAAAGGATCTCTGGCCGAGGTTGGTAACACTTCTACTACCTTACTTTATGCTACTCTACTCCCTCCTGTTGCTGCAAGATGGTGGTTTTCAGAAGATGCTAGTCTTCGATAGGACTAGCTTCTCCCCCTCTTATTCTGGCATTCTGCAGTCTAGTCCACAGATACAACCCTTTTCATTGATACCGATGCATATGTAGTGTAGACCCTTGCTTGCGAGTACTTTGGATGAGTACTCACGGTTGCTTTGCTCCCCCTTTCCCCCCCTTTCTTCTTCTTTCCGGTTGACGCAACCAGATGTCGGAGCCCAGGAGCCGGATGCCACCGCCGATGCCTACTATTACGTGGAGAACGTTGATGACCAGGAGTAGTTAGGAGGCTCCCAGGCAGGAGGCCTTGCCTTTTTGATCGATGTTGCTTTTGCCTTCTTAACGAAGACATGTCTAACTGATGTCTGTACTCAGATATTGTTGCTCCTGCTGACTCTTGTGTTTTCAAGCTTATGTATTCGAGCCCTCGAGGCCAATGGCTTGTAATATAAAGCTTGTATTATTTTAATTTGTGTCTAGAGTTGTGTTGTGATATCTTCCCGTGAGTCCTTGATCTTGATCGTACACATTTGCGTGTATGATTAGTGTATGATTGAATCAAGGGAGTCACAACTCGGCTATTGCGCGGGAGGACCGCGAGTTATGGGAGCGCCTCGAGGACGAGGCCGCTGACGAGGCCTACATGCAAGAGCTTCGCCGGCAGCACCCGTATCTCATGGAGGCAGAGCGGGCGATGTTTGCCAGCATGGAGGGCTGCGAGGTTATCGCGCTCACCTCCGATGACGAGATCGAAGGCGGCGAGGACGGCGGCGCGGAGGGCGGTGAGGTTATCGCGCTATCCTTCGATGACGAGGTCAAAGGCGGTGACGACAGCAGCGCGGAGGGCGTCAAGGTGGGCCCCGAGGACGAGGAGATCGACGTTGACGAGTGGAGGAGTGCCTTCCCCAACGACACTGACGACGGCATTGGCCCGGACCTGACTCGCGGCACACCGTGCAAGACGAGGAAGGATTGGCTCGACCTCTACTTCGACCGAAAGTAGTTTAGCTTTAGTTTAAATTTATGTTTTATGTTCGGTTATGCAAAACTATCTATGTTTATGTTTGAATGCATGCTACTTTCGGTTGAACCCGCTTTGAACTTGATCAAATTGAAGCTTACAATAGGGGATCGACTAGAAAAGGCCAAAAATTGTTGGAGTATATATATATATATATATATATATATATATATATATATATATATATATATATATATATATATATATATATATATATATATATATATATATATATATATATCCACTAAGCGTTTTAGTCCTTTAACTTTTAAAGGATCAGCTAGAGATGGCCTTATGACTTGTTTATTTCAGTTCTTCATGATGTGATACTCTATATGTGCAACTATTTGCCGTGCAGTTCAATTTCATCAATAACAGTTTCAACAATACCACTATGAATTACGATATTTGGTTGTTGTTAAGGATATTGCAATTTAACATGCCTTTTCATTTTTTTAACAATAACTAGTGTACTTTAGACCTGCACAATACCAGTTTGAGTGACCATCTGCTTGTTTTTAAATGTTATGCCTGATGTAGTTAACACACCTTTCCACTTCTTGTTTTGCTTAACTAGCATGCTTAAGCCTGCACACTGAAGCTATCATTTGTAGATTATGTTGTCTACCATGGATATATTTGGTTGATGTTTAGCCTGTTGTGCTTAACATGCCTTTATATGTACACATGCAGGACAATATTGAGAACAATGTTGTTTTCCATCGAGGTTAGTTTCGTCGCATTGCTTATATGTACTCACTGTTCAGGATATCGGTAGCTGGTACCATATAGCCTGGGGCTGACAAGGGATTAATCGTGAAATCAGACATTTCACTGAATATATCTGTAACTCATTTATCAGTAGGTTAACTAGGGCCATATTTAATATATCTGAGGCTACATAGCAACATCCATTGTACTGAATGACTAAATATGCAATCCCAGGCTACATAGCAACAAGGAAGAGTGTTACCTTAATGGTCTGACGATGTCTAGATATACATGTAATAAAATATTATATAATGGGATGGAGGGAGTGTTGTACTACATCATTTTTCAATTTTTGTTTAGCTTCTAATATTAATGTTCTGATGTTGTCTATATCTTTTTTCTTTTGCAGTGGATCCTCAAGCAGTTTACTCAAGATTACTGATGCGGCTTGAAGCTACGTCGATATTTCCCCAAAGAGGAAGGGATGATGTAGCACAACGGCGGTAGGTATTTTCCTCAGTTAGGAGACCAAGGTTTGATACGTCCATTTTGCATCATGCATTTATATCGATATCTATCGCATTATGGGATGTTATTACACGTTTGTTGGAAATATGCCCTAGAGGCAATAATAAAATGGTTATTATTGTATTTCCTTGTTCATGATAATTGTCTATTGTTCATGCTATAATTGTATTGACTGGAAACCGTAATACATGTGTGAATACATAGACCACAACATGTCCCTAGTGAGCCTCTAGTTGACTAGCTCATTGATCAATAGATGGTTATGGTTTCCTAACCATGGACATTGGATGTCATTGATAACGGGATCACATCATTAGGAGAATGATGTGATGGACAAGACCCAAATCTAAGCATAGCACAAAGATCGTGTAGTTCGTTTGCTAAAGCTTTTCTAATGTCAAGTATCATTTCCTTAGACCATGAGATTGTGCAACTCCCGGATACCGTAGGAATGCTTTGGGTGTGCCAAACGTCACAATGTAACTGGGTGTCTATAAAGGTGCACTACGGGTATCTCCGAAAGTGTCTGTTGGGTTGGCACGAATTGAGACTAGGATTTGTCACTCCGTATGACGGAGAGGTATCTCTGGGCCCACTCGGCAATGCATCATCATAATGAGCTAAATGTGACTAATGAGTTGGTCACGGGATCATGCATTACGGTATGAGTAAAGTGACTTGCCGGTAATGAGATTGAACGAGGTATTGGGATACCGACGATCGAATCTCGGGCAAGTAACGTACTGATTGACAAAGGGAATTGTATACGGGATTGATTGAATCCCCGACATCGTGGTTCATCTGATGAGATCATTGTGGAACATGTGGGAGCCAACATGGGTATCCAGATCCCGCTATTGGTTATTGGCCAGAGAGCTGTCTCGGTCATGTCTGCATGATTCCCGAACCCGTAGGGTCTACACACTTAAGGTTCGGTGACGTTAGAGTTGTTATGGGAATTAGTGTGCAGTTACCGAATGTTGTTCGGAGTCCCGGATGAGATCCCGGACGTCACGAGGAGTTCTGGAATGGTCCGGAGGTAAAGATTTATATATGGGAAGTCCTATTTTGGCCACTGGAAAATGTTTGGGATTTTTCGGTATTGTACCGGGAAGGTTCTAGAAGGTTCCGGAGTGGGGCCCACCTGCATGGGGGGAACCACATGAACGTGGGTAGTGGGGGCAAGGCCCCACACCCCTGGTCAAGGCGCATCAAGATCCCCCCTTAGAACGAATAAGATCATATCCCGAAGGGATAAGATCAAGATCCCTAAAAAGGGGGGATAACAATCGGTGTGGAAGGGAAATGATGGGATTTCTTTCCCCCACCTTTGCCAACGCCCCAATGGACTTGGAGGGCAAGAAACCAGCCCCCTCCACCCCTATATATAGTGGGGAGGCGCATGGGAGTCGCACGCCTTCCCTTGGCGTAGCCCTCTCCCTCCCCAACACCTCCTCCTCCGTAGTAGTGCTTGGCAAAGCCCTGCCGGAGAACTCCAAGCTCCACCACCACGCTGTCGTGCTGCCGGAGCTCTCCCTCAACTTCTCCTCTCCCCTTGCTAGATCAAGAAGGAGGAGACGTCCCTGGGCTGTACGTGTGTTGAACGCGGAGGCGCTGTTGTTCGGCGCTTAGATCGGAATCAACCGCGATCTGAATCGCTACGAGTACGACTCCTTCATCCGCGTTCTTTTAACGCTTCCGCATCGCGATCTTCAAGGGTATGAAGATGCACTCCCCTCTCTCTCGTTGCTAGTCTCTCCATAGATTGATCTTTGTGATGCGTAGAAAATTTTGAATTTCTGCTACGTTCCCCAATAGTGGCATCATGAGCTAGGTCTATGCGTAGATTCTATGCACGAGTAGAACACAAAGTAGTTGTGGGCGATGATTTGTTCAATTTTCTTGCCGTTACTAGTATTATCTTGTTTCGGCGGCATTGTGGGATGAAGCGGCCTGGACCGACCTTACACGTACACTTACGTGAGACAGGTTCCACCGACTGACATGCACTTGATGCATAAGGTGGCTAGCGGGTGTCTGTCTCTCCCACTTTAGTCGGATCGGATTCGATGAAGAGGGTCCTTATGAAGGGTAAATAGTAATTGGCATATCACCGTTGTGGCTTTTGCGTAGGTAAGAAACGTTCTTGCTAGAAACCCATAGCAGCCACGTAAAACATGCAACAACAATTAGAGGACGTCTAACTTGTTTTTGCAGGGTATGATATGTGATGTGATATGGCCAAAAGGATGTGATGAATTATATATATGTGATGTATGAGATTGATCATGTTCTTGTAATAGGAATCACGACTTTCATGTCGATGAGTATGACAACCGGCAGGAGCCATAGGAGTTGTCTTAATTTATTGTATGACCTGCGTGTCAATGAAAAACGCCATGTAATTACTTTACTTTATTGCTAACCGTTAGCCATAGTAGTAGAAGTAATAGTTGGCGAGACAACTTCATGAAGACACGATGATGGAGATCATGATGATGGAGATCATGGTGTCATGCCCATGACGAAGGTGATCATGCCGCGCCTCGAAGATGGAGATCAAAAGGCGCAAGATGATATTGGCCATATCATGTCACTTTATGATTTGCATGTGATGTTTGTCATGTTTACATCTTATTTGCTTAGAACGACGGTAGCATAAATAAGATGATCCCTCGCAATAATTTCAAGAAAGTGTTCCCCCTAACTGTGCACCGTTGCGAAGGTTCATTCTTTCGAAGCACCACGTGATGATCGGGTGTGATAGATTCTAACGTTCACATACAACGGGTGTAAGCCAGATTTACACATGTGAAACACTTAGGTTGACTTGACGAGCCTTGCATGTACAGACATGGCCTCAGAACACGAGAGACCGAAAGGTCGAACATGAGTCGTATGGTAGATGCGACCAACATGAAGATGTTCACCGATGATGACTAGTCCGTCTCACGTGATGATCGGACACTGCCTAGTTAACTCGGATCATGTATCACTTAGATGACTAGAGGGATATCTATCTAAGTGGGAGTTCATTAAATAATTTGATTAGATGAACTTAATTATCATGAATATAGTCAAAAGGTCTTTGCAAATTATGTCGTAGCTCACGCTTTGGTTCTACTGTTTTAGATATGTTCCTAGAGAAAATTTAGTTGAAAGTTGATAGTAGCAATTGCGGACTGGGTCCGTAAACTGAGGATTGTCCTCATTGCTACGCAGAAGGATTATGTCCTTAATGCACCTCTCAGTGTACTGAACCTCGAGCGTCGGTTGTGGATGTTGCGAACATCTGACATACGCGTTTTGATGACTACATGATAGTTCAGTGCTTAATGCTAAATGGTTTAGAATTGAGGCACCAAAGACGTTTTTGAAACATCGCAGAACATATGAGATGTTCCAAGGACTGAAATTGGGATTTCAGGCTAATGCTCATGTCAAGAGGTATGAGACCTCTGACAAGTTTCTTAAGCCTGCAAACTAAGGAGAAAAGCTTAATCATTGAGCATGTGCTCAGATTGTATGAGTACTACAATCACTTGAATCGAGTGGGAGTTAATCTTCCAGATGAGATAGTGATGGTTCTCCAAAGTCACTGCCACCAAGCTACTAGAGCTTCGTGATGAACTATAACATATCAGGGATAGATATGATGATCCTTGAGCTATTCGCGACACCGCGAAAGTAGAAATCAAATAGGAGCATCAATTGTTGATGGTTAGTAAAACCACTAGTTTCAAGAAGGGCAAGGGCAAGAAGTGGATACTTCATGAAACGGCAAATCAGTTGCTGCTCTAGTGAAGAAACCCAAGGTTGAACCCAAACCCGAGACTAAGTGCTTCTGTAATAAGGGGAACGGTCACTGAAGCAGAACTACCCTAGATACTTGGTAGATGAGAAGGCTGGCAAGGTCGACAGAAGTATGTTGGATATACATTATAATAATGTGTACTTTACTAGTACTCCTGGTAGCACCAGGGTATTAGATACCGGTTCAGTTGCTAAGTGTTGGCAACTCGAAATAAAAGCTACGGAATAATCGGAGACTATCTAAAGGTGAGATGGCGATGTGTGTTGGAAGTATTTCCGAGGTTGATGTGATCAAACATCGCATGCTCCCTCTACCATCGGGATTGGTGTTAAACCTAAATAATTGTTATTTGGTGTTTGCGTTGAGCATAGACATGATTGGATTATGTTTATCGCAATACGGTTATTCATTTAAGGAGAATAATGGTTGCTCTGTTTTTTTGAATAATACCTTCGATGGTCTTGCACCTAAAATGAATGGTTTATTGAATCTCGATCGTAGTGATACACATGTTCATGCCAAAAGATATAAGATAGTAATGATAGTACCACATACTTGTGGCACTGTAATTTGAGTCATATTGGTATAAAACACATGAAGAAGCTCCATGTTGATGGATCTTTGGACTCACTTGTTTTTGAAAAGATTGAGACATGCGAACCATGTCTATTGGTATATATGCATGAAGAAACTCCATACAGATGGATCGTTTGGACTCACTTGATTTTGAATCCCTTGATACATGCAAATCATACCACATGGGCAAGATGACTGAAAGCCTCGTTTTCAATAAGATGGAACAAGAAAGCAGCTTGTTGGAAGTAATACATTTTGATGTGTGCAGTCCAATGAGTGTTGAGGCACGCAGTGGATATCGTTATGTTCTTACTTCACAGATGATTTGAGTAGATGCTGAGTATATTTACTTGATGAAACACAAGTCTGAATTATTGAAAGGTTCAAGTAATTTCTGAGTGAAGTTGAAGATCATCGTGACAAGAGGATAAAATGTCTATGATATGATCATAGAAATGAATATCTTAGTTACGAGTTTGGCACACAATTAAGACATTGTGGAAATTGTTTCACAACTAATACCGCCTAGAACACCATAGTGTGATGGTGTGTCCGAACATCATAGCTGCACCCTATTGGATATGGTGCATAGTATGATGTCTCTTATCGAATTACCATTATCGTTTATGGGTTATGCATTAGAGATAACCGCATTCACTTTAAATAGGGCACCACGCAATTCCGTTGAAACGACACCGTATGAACTATGGTTTAGAGAAACCTAAGCTGTCGTTTCTTAAAAGTTTGGGGCTGCGACGCTTATGTGAAAACGTTTCAGGGTGATAACCTCGAACCCAAAGCGGATAAATGCATCTTCATAGAATACCAAAAACAGTTGGGTATACCTCCTATTTCAGATCCGGAAGCAAAAGTGATTGTTTCTAGAAACGGGTCCTTTCTCGAGGAAAAGTTTGTCTCGAAAGAATTGAGTGGGAGGATGGTGGAGACTTGATGAGGTTATTGAACTGTCACTTCAACTAGTGTGTAGCAGGACACAGGAAGTTGTTCCTGTGGCACCTACACCAATTGAAGTGGAAGCTTATGATAGTGTTCATGGAACTTCGGATCAAGTCACTACCAAACCTCATAGGTCGACAAGGATGTGTACTACTTCAGAGTGGTACGTAATCCTGTCTTGGAAGTCATGTTGCTAGACAACAATGAACCTATGAGCTATGGAGAAGCGATGGTGGGCCCGGATTCCGACGAATGGCTCGAGGCCATAAAATCCGAGAGAGGATCCATGTATAAAACAAAGTATAGACTTTGAAAGAACTACTTGATGGTCGTAAGACTATTGGGTGCAGATGGATTTTAAAAGGAAGACGGACAATGATGGTAAGTGTCACCATTAAGAAAGCTCGACTTGTCGTTAAGATGTTTTCCGACAAGTTCAAGGTGTTGACTACGATGAGACTTTCTCAGTCGTAGCGATGCTAAGAGTCTGTTGGAATTATATTAGCAGTTACTGCATTATTTATGAAATCTTGCAGATAGGATGTCAAAACATTGTTTCCTCGACAATTTTCTTGAGGAAAGGTTGTATGTGATACAACCAGAAGGTTTTGTCAATCCTGAAAGATGCTAACAAGTATGCAAAGCTCCTGCAATCCTTCTAAGGACTGGAGTAAGCATCTCGGAGTTGGAATATACGCTTTGTTGATGATCAAAGATTTTGGGTTTATACAAAGTTTATGAGAAACTTGTATTTCCAAAGAAGTGAGTGGGAGCACTATAGAATTTCTGATGAGTATATGTTGTTGACATGTTGTTGATCGGAATGTAGAATTTATGGAAAGCATATAGGGTTGTTTGAAAAGTGTTTTTCAATGGGAAACCTGGATTAAGCTACTTGAACATTGAGCATCAAGATCTATAAAGATAGATAAAAAACCGCTTAATAGTACTTTCAAACAAACACATACTGTGACAAGATTTTGAAGGAGTTCAAAATAGATCGGCAAAGAAGGAGTTCTTGGCTGTGTTATAAGGTGTGAGTATTGAGTAAGACTCGAAACCTGACCACGGCAGAATAGAGAGAAAGGACGAAGGTCGTCCCCTATGCTTTAGACGTAGGCTCTACAGTATGCTATGCTGTGTACCGCACCTGAAGTGTGCCTTGCCATGAGTCAGTCAAGGGGTACAAGAGTGAGCCAGGAATGGATCACAGGACAGCGGTCAAAGTTATCCTTGGTAACTAGTGGACTGAGGAATTTTCTCGATTATGGAGGTGGTAAAAGAGTTCATCGTAAAGGGTTACGCCGATGCAAACTTTGACACTAATCCAGATTATTCTAAGTAGTAAACTGGATTCGTATAGTAGAATAGTTATTTGGAATAGCTCCAAATAGAGCGTGGTAGCTGCATCTAGGAGATGACATAGAGATTTGTAAAGCACACACGGATCTAAAAGATTCAGACCCGCTGACTAATAACCTCACTCACAAGTGAGATATGATCAAACCCCATGGGTGTTGAATTCATTACAATCACATAGTGATGTTAACTAGATTATTGACTCTAGTGCAAGTGGGAGACTGTTGGAAATATGCCCTAGAGGCAATAATAAAATGTTTATTATTGTATTTCCTTGTTCATGATAATTGTCTATTGTTCATGCTATAATTGTATTGACTGGAAACCGTAATACATGTGTGAATAGATAGACCACAACATGTCCCTAGTGAGCCTCTAGTTGACTAGCTCATTGATCAATAGATGGTTATGGTTTCCTAACCATGGACATTGGATGTCATTGATAACGAGATCACATCATTAGGAGAATGATGTGATGGACAAGACCCAAACCTAAGCATAGCACAAAGATCGTGTAGTTCGTTTGCTAAAGCTTTTCTAATGTCAAGTATCATTTCCTTAGACCATGAGATTGTGCAACTCACGGATACCGTAGGAATGCTTTGGGTGTGCCAAACATCACAACGTAACTGAGTGGCTATAAAGGTGCACTACGGGTATCTCCGAAAGTGTCTGTTGGGTTGGCACGAATCGAGACTGGGATTTGTCACTCTGTATGACGGAGAGGTATCTCTGGGCCCACTCAGTAATGCATCATCATAATGAGCTCAATGTGACTAATGAGTTGGTCACGGGATCATGCATTACGGTATGAGTAAAGTGACTTGCCGATAACGAGATTGAACGAGGTATTGGGATACCGACGATCGAATCTCGGGCAAGTAACGTACCGATTGACAAAGGGAATTGTATACGGGATTGATTGAATCCCCGACATCGTGGTTCATCTGATTAGATCATCGTGGAACATGGGTATCCAGACCCCGCTGTTGGTTATTGGCCAGAGAGCTGTCTCGGTCATGTCTGCATGATTCCCGAACCCGTAGGGTCTACACACTTAAGGTTCGGTGACGCCAGAGTTGTTATGGGAATTAGTGTGCAGTTACCGAATGTTGTTCGGAGTCCCGGATGAGATCCCGGACGTCACGAGGAGTTCCGGAATAGTCCGGAGGTAAAGATTTATATATGAGAAGTCCTATTTTGGCCACTGGAAAATGTTTGGGATTTTTCGGTATTGTACCGGGAAGGTTCTAGAAGGTTCCGGAGTGGGGCCCACCTGCATGGGGGACCCACATGAACGTGGGTAGTGGGATCAAGGCCCCACACCCCTGGTCAAGGCGCACCAAGATCCCCCCTTAGAAGGAATAAGATCATATCCCGAAGGGATAAGATCAAGATCCCTAAAAAGGGGGGATAACAATCGGTGGGGAAGGGAAATGATGGGATTTCTTTCCCCCACCTTTGCCAACGCCCCAATGGACTTGGAGGGCAAGAAACCATCCCCCTCCACCGCTATATATAGTGGGGAGGTGCATGGGAGCTGCACCCCTTCCCTTGGCGCAGCCCTCAACCTCCCCAACACCTCCTCCTCCGTAGTATTGCTTGGCAAAGCCCTGCCAGAGAACTGCAAGCTCCACCACCACGCCGTCATGTTGCCGGAGCTCTCCCTCAAATTCTCCTCTCCCCTTGCTGGATCAAGAAGGAGGAGACGTCCCCGGGCTGTACGTGTGTTGAACGCGGAGGCGTTGTTGTTCGGCGCTTAGATCGAAATCAACCGCGATCTGAATCGCTACGAGTATGACTCCTTCATCCACGTTCTTTTAACGCTTCCGCATCGCGATCTTCAAGGGTATGAAGATGCACTCCCCTCTCTCTCATTGCTAGTCTCTCCATAGATTGATCTTGGTGATGCGTAGAAAATTTTGAATTTCTGCTACGTTCCCCAACAACGTTATGTCACAATACTTATGCCTATTGTCTCTTATTTTGCAAGGTTTACATGAAGAGGGAGAATGCCGGCAGCTGAAATTCTGGGCTGGAAAAGGAGAAAATATTATAGACCTATTCTGCACAGCTCCAAAAGTCCTGAAACTTCACGGAAGTTATTTTTGGAATTAATAAAAAATACTGGCGAAAGAAAGTGCCAGAGGGGGCCCACACCCTGGCCACGAGGGTGGGGGGCGC
The DNA here is from genome assembly GCA_032464435.1 of Aegilops umbellulata. Classification (NCBI taxonomy): domain Eukaryota; kingdom Viridiplantae; phylum Streptophyta; class Magnoliopsida; order Poales; family Poaceae; genus Aegilops; species Aegilops umbellulata. The sequence continues at coordinate 258,663,791 of CP136054.1, read as the reverse complement.
GCCCTACCCCCCTGGGTGTGGCCCCTGCCTCGTGGGCCCCCTGGCAGGCCTCCGGTGCCCATCTTTTGCTATATGAAGCCTTTCGTTTGAGAAAAAAATCATAAGCAAGCTTTCGGGAAGAAACTCCGCCGCCATGAGGCGGAACCAATCTAGGGCTCCGGTAGAGCTGTTCTGCCGGGGAAACTTCCCTCCGGGAGGGGGAAATCATCGCCATCGTCATCACCAACGATCCTCTCATCGGGAGGGGGTAAATCTCCATCAACATCTTCACCAGCACCATCTCATCTCAAACCCTAGTTCATCTCTTGTATCCAATCTTTGTCCCAAAGCCTCAGATTGGTACCTGTGGGTTGTTGGTAGTGTTGATTACTCCTTGTAGTTGAGGCTAGTTGGTTTATTTGGTGGAAGATCATATGTTCAGATCCATTATGCATATTAATACCTCTCTGATTATGAACATGAATATGTTTTGTGAGTAGTTACGTTTGTTCCTGAGGACATGGGAGAAGTCTTGCTATAAGTAGTCATGTGAATTTGGTATTCGTTCGATATTTTGATGAGATGTATGTTGTCTTTCCTCTAGTGGTGTTATGTGAACGTCGACTACATGACATTTCACCATTATTTGGGCCTAGAGGAAGGCATTGGGAAGTAATAAGTAGATGATGGGTTGCTAGAGTGACAGAAGCTTAAACCCTAGTTTATGAGTTGCTTCGTAAGGGGCTGATTTGGATCCATATGTTTCATGCTATGGTTAGGTTTACCTTTATACTTCTTTTGTAGTTGCGAATGCTTGCAATAGGGGTTAATCATAAGTGGGATGCTTGTTCAAGAAAGGACAGCACCCAATCACTGGTCCACCCACATACCAAATTACCAAAGTAACGAACGCGAATCATATGAGCGTGATGAGAACTAGCTTGACGATAATTCCCATGTGTCCTCGGGAGCGCTTTTCTCTATATAAGAGTTTGTCCAGGCTTGTCCTTTGCTACAAAAAGGATTGGGCCATCTTGCTGCACTTTATTTACACTTGTTACTTGTCACCCGTTACAAATTACCTTATCACAAAACTATCTGTTACCGATAATTTCAGTGCTTGCAGAGAATATCTTACTGAAAACCTCTTGTCATTTCCTTCTGCTCCTCGTTGGGTTCGACACTCTAACTTATTGAAAGGACTATGATAGATCCCCTATAGTACTGGGTCATCAAGACTCTTTTCTGGTGCCGTTGCCGGGGAGTGAAGCGCCTTTGGTAGGTGGAATCTGGTAAGGAAAAATTAATATAGTGTGCTGAAATTTACTGTCAGTTGTTACTATGGAACATAATCCTTTGAGGGGCTTGTTCGGGGTATCTTCACCCCGACCAGTAGAGCAAAGAGTTGCTCCTCAACCTACTGAACCTACTAAAAATGTTTACTTTGAAATTCCTTTGGGTATGATAGAGAAACTGCTAGCTAATCCTTTTGTAGGAGATGGAACATTGCATCCCGATTTACAACTAATCTATGTGGATGAAGTTTGTGGATTATTTAAGCTTGCAGGTATGCCCGATGATGTTATCAACAAGAAGGTCTTCCCTTTATCTTTGAAGGGAGAGGCATTGACATGGTATAGGCTATGTGATGATATGGGATCATGGAACTACAAATGATTGAAATTGGAATTTCATCAGAAGTTTTATCCTGTGCATCTTGTTCATCGTGATCGTAATTATATATATAGTTTTTGGCCTCGCGAAGGAGAAAGCATCGCTCAATCTTGGGGGAGGCTTAAGTCAATGTTATATTCATGCCCCAATGATGAGCTCTCAAGAGAAATGATTATTCAAAATTTTTATGCTCGGCTTTCTCTTAATAATCACTCCATGCTCGATGCTTCTTGTATTGGATCTTTTATGATGAAGACTATTGAACTCAAATGGGATTTATTGGAAAGAATTAAACGCAAATATGAAGATTGGGATCTCGACGAAGTTAAGGAGTCAGGTCTTGCACCTAAGTTTGATTGTGTTAAATCTTTTATGGATACCGATGTTTTCCGTGAATTTAGCACTAAATATGGACTTGACTCTGAGGTAGTAGCTTCTTTCTATGAATCCTTTGCTACTCATGTTGATCTCCCTAAGGATAAGTAGTTTAAATATAATCCTCCCATTGAAGTAAAAGTAGTTGCACCTATTTAAGTTGAAGAAAATACTATCACTTGTGATGATCCTGTTGTTCCTGCTGCTTATATTGAGAAGCCACATTTCCCTGTTAGAATAAAAGATCATGCTAAAGCTTCAACTGTAGTCAACAAAAGTAATATTAGGACACACAAACCCCCTGAGCAAGTTAAAGTTGAACCTAAAATTGCTATGGTTAAAGATCTCTTGGCTGATAATATCGATGGGCATGTTATTTACTTCTGTGATGAGACTGCTAGAATTGCTAAACCTGGTGCTAAAGATAAACATAAACCTGTGGTAGGCATGCCTGTTATTTCTGTTAAAATAGGAGATCATTGTTATCATGGCTTGTGTGACATGGGTGCTAGTGCTAGTGCAATACCTCATTCTTTATATGAAGAAATTATGCATGATATTGCACCTGCTGAGATAGAAGATATCGATGTTACCATTAAGCTTGCCAATAGAGATACTATTTCACCGATTGGGATTGCTAGAGATGTTGAAGTCTTGTGTGGGAAGATTAAATATCCTGCTGATTTTCTTGTTCTTGGTTCCCCACAAGATAGCTTTTGTCCCATTATATTTGGTAGACCCTTCTTGAACACTGTTAATGCTAGGATAGACTGTGAAAAGGATGTTGTTACTATTGGTTTGGGTGATATGTCTCATGAGTTTAATTTTGATAAATTTAGTAGACAACCCCGTGATGAGGAATTGCCTAGTAAAGATGAAATTATTGGTCTTGCTTCTATTGTCGTGCCTCCTAGTGATCCTTTAGAACAATATTTGCTAGACCATGAAAATGATACGTTTATGAATGAAAGAAGGGAAATAGATGAAGTATTCTTTAAACAGGGACCTATTCTGAAACACAACTTGCCTGTTGAAATACTAGGGGATCCTCCTCCACCCAAGGGTGATCCCGTGTTTGAGCTTAAACCATTGCCTGATACTCTTAAATATGCTTATCTTGATGAAAAGAAGATATATCTTGTTACTATTAGTGCTAACCTTTCAGAGCATGAAGAAGAGAAATTATTGAAAACTCTGAAGAAGCACCGTGCTGCTATTGGATATACTCTTGATGATCTTAAGGGCATTAGTCCCACTCTATGTCAACACAAAATAAATTTGGAGAAAGACGCCAAACCAGTTATTGATCACCAATGACGGCTAAATCCTAAAATGAAAGAAGTGGTAAGAAAGGAGATATTAAAGCTCCTTGAAGCAGGTATAATATATCCCGTTGCTGATAGTTAGTGGGTAAGTCCTGTCCATTGTGTCCCTAAGAAGGGAGGTATTACTGTCGTTCCTAATGATAAAGATGAATTGATCCCACAAAGAATTATTACAGGTTATAGGATGGTAATTGATTTCCGCAAATTAAATAAAGCTACTAAAAAGGATCATTACCCTTTGCCTTTCATTGATCAAATGCTAGAAAGATTATCCAAACATACACATTCTTGCTTTCTAGATGGTTACTCTGGTTTCTCTCAAATACCTGTGTCAGCTGCGGATCAAGAAAAGACCACTTTTACTTGCCCTTTCGGTACCTTTGCTTATAGACGTATGACTTTTGGTTTATGTAATGCACCTGCTACCTTTCAAAGATGCATGATGGCTATATGTTGGATCACGGGTTCCGGTAGACCCTTAAGGTTCGAACTCTGGGGTGCGCGCGGAGATTCTGCCCTCTACCTCACCGTCTCGTAAAGAACTAACTGATGAAAGAACGACACAAGAGACACATGGTTTATACTGGTTCAGGCCACCGATGTGGTGTAATACCCTACTCCAGTGTGTGGTGGGTGGATTGCCTCTTGGGCTGATGAAGAAGAACAGTACAAGGAAGAACAGCCTCGCGAGGGTCTGTTCTTGGCTAGGGGATGAACTGATGGGGGAGTTCAGCCTCTCTTCTCTATCTCTACTTGTTCTCTTGATGTCAAGATCATCCGATCTCCAGATGCCTCTTTGATCTCCAGATGCCTCTCTGATCTCCAGATGCCTCTCTGATCTACAGATGCCTCTCTGATCTCCAGATGCCTCTACCCTGGGGGTGGCTAGTCCTATTTATAGGCAAAGGCCCTGGGCCTCTTCCCAAATATTTGAGCGGGAAGGGCGCCAACAATTGGCCAATTTGAAGGGGAACATCTAGTACACTTATCCCGACTAATGTCGGTCTTCGCCTGTCAAAGGCCCTGTGGTGACGCCGTTCTGGGCTCCATGGTGACCTCCTTCCCACTGTTGGACTGGTCTTGGTCTTGTTGCACCAAAATGGGTGCCTTTGCTTGATCCTCTCGCCTGCGCTTGCCCCCTTTGCACCATAGAGGAAAGGGTTGGACACTGCGCGGCCTGGCGCCCGCCTGGCACCTTCGATCGTCACGGCTTGTGTCATGGGCACCTCGCGAGGCACCCCGCCTTGATCTCTCCGCCTCCTCGTGAGCCAGCCTGAGGAGGCCATGCTTGAGGAAGCGCCGTGTCGTCCGCCTCGCGAGGCTTGGCCCCTCGCGAGGGTCTTGAGCCTTGTGTTGATGAAGATGGGCCACGCTGGGCACCCATTCGAGCGACGCCGCAGGCCGCAGGTAGGCAAGTCTGGGGAACCCCGTTCCCAGAACGCCGACAGTAGCCCCCAGGCCCAAGGCGCGCATGGACTTGGCCGTGCCGAGGGGCGAAAGGGCAAGGGCGAAGCGCCGCAGGCCCTAACAGCCTGCGGCCTTGGGCGCCGCGTGGCGGTTGATTGGACGTGGGCGTCTCCACTTCCCCACGACGCCTCGGTGACCACACGGATGTAACAAGTCCCTGCATGCAAATCGTGTCATGATTACCTGCGGTCGTGGAGGTCGACGGTTGGCCTTCGCCGGCTATATGTACGGCACCGGGCGTGCCCTTCTAGTCCATCTCTTCTCGCTTCCTCCTCTGCCTCAGTTCTTGCTCCATCTTGGCGTGATGGCTCCAATTCACCGGTTTTCTGCGGCGGAGAAGGGAAAGGCTCCTCGAGAGGGGCCAGACCCTCTCCCGCCGAAGAAGCGACTCACTCCCCGCGGCGGAGATGAGGAGGGCCGTCGGGTGGCGCTGAGGCATTGGTATGAGCGGCCTCCGCCGGGGTTCCCGCTTCCTTTGCACGCCGTGGACCTTGAGGGGGGCGGCGCCGGTCCCGGCGGCCAGCGCCGTCATCGGCGCCGACGGGTCACGAAGGTGTTGGTTATCCCTCCTGGGGTCCATGCCGAAGGCTCCTCCCACGAGCTCGTGCTCCACGCCGCCATGCCTCCTTGAACGTGGATTCGCCTTCCTCCCTTCTTCGCCTCTGTCTTCTCGCAGGGGAGACTCTTGGAGCTATGGCTGCAGCATGCCGACTGCAGCACTCCTGCGACCGAGGCTGAGGTCGCGATCACTGCCCCGGGCGAGGTCTTCATGACTCGCGGTTGGGGCGAAATCGCTCGGGGTTGCAGAACGAGGGGCGCCCTCACGATCCAGCTGGAGTATGACGGTGCTTCGGTAATGTTCTTCAAGATCTTTGATGCAATCGGGCGCCGGCTGGAGTGCTGCCCCAGGGGAGGCAGCCAGGGCCCTGCCACGGTGAGGGCCGGGCCCGCCGGCCGCTCCCTGGACAGCTCCACAAGCGACGAGAGCACCGGAGGATCCAGTGACCCCAGCGAAGTCTTCGCGACTCCGGGGACGAGCGACGACAACTACGAGCCTACGAGCCAACGCCGCTCCCAGAACAGGGCAGGCTCGCTCGGCCGCCGCCGACCCTTATCTGGATGGGGTTGGCGCCGATGCTTGACGGCCCACTGTTGATGATGGCGTCTTTTGCTAGGGCGCGTGTAGTTAGAACCTTTTAGGATCCGTTCCCTGCGAGGAATCACATCGCGCCCCATAGGGGCTTGTAAGGTGACTGTGGTCCTTGTCGTTAATATGTAACCCTTGCTATAGATCTGTGCGAATCACAAATTCCGTCATAGTTCGGTTCTCCCTTTCGCACCTCGCGAGGGCTTGGTGCTCTGCGTCGATAGGTCCCAGTCCCAAGGCGGCGTCAGCCGTCGCTGGTATGCCAGGTCGCGATGCCGTGGTCAAGGCCAGGAGGTGAGCGACCCGGGGTCCGGTAAGAGCCCCTGAGTCGCGATGCTCAGGAGGTCCCCTTTGGCGCCCAAGCAGCCGTCGTTTGGAGAGAAAGGGAAGCAACTTCGCTAGTACGAAGCCGCTTTAGGTGCGGGGGTAGTGCTATGGTAACCAATGTTCTGGATGATGACTTATCTTCGCGGATCGGGGATCGTCCCCAGCGCGTCGTTGGGTCCGGGGGGCAGCTTGGGCCGAGTCACTAGACGAGGTCCTCGCGTGCCCCTTCTCCCTCGCCTTTGCTCCCCTTTCTGCTCTATGTCCTCGGGTCCCGGCCCTCGAGCTGGTCTCAGCCGTCGCTGGTATGCCAGGTCGCGCTGCCGTGGACAAGGCCAGAGGGTGAGGGCTGGAGAGCCAGTAGGAGCCCTGAGTCGCGATGCTCAGGCACCCCCCTTTAACGTGCAAGCGGTTTGCGCGGGCGAGGGTGAAGGGAACGCCGTGAGGGCCTTGGCTAGCGCAGTTTCCTTTGAGGACCCTGTAGATACATCACAGAAAGAGGATGGGGCTGCTATGTCAGCCATTAGTTGATTGTTAGTCGCCCAAGAGTTTGCTGGTTGGAGTAGGCGAGGTGTATCTGGGCTCTCGTGAGCCAGCGCGGGACTCACGAGGCCCTACCCCTAGGCGGGTTGCGCCTGGCACTGGGCCGTGTCTTGAGGTGTGTTCCTGCAAAATCTGGTTAGATGCCGGCACTCTACGTCCTCGGGTCCCGGCCCTCGAGCTTGTCTCAGTCGTCGCTGGTATGCCAGGTCGCGATGCCGTGGACAAGGCCAGAGGGTGAGGGCTGGAGAGCCAGTAAGAGCCCTGAGTCGCGATGCTCAGGCACCCCCCCTTTAACGTGCAAGTGGTCGACATGGAGAAGAAAAGGCGCCGTGGACGGCATCAAGTAATCGAGCATGATAGGCGAATGCATAATTGGAAATAAATGCGGAGGGGATACATGCCGCTGGGCCTAGCCCGAGTGGCCTGGGGATGATGCAGCCCGAGGGGCGCCCCCCAGCAAAGCAAGCTAGCGACTGAGGAGATAAAAAGGGATACATACCATAGGGACAGACCCACGTGGCCTGGGAGTGACGCAACCCTGGGAGGGAGCTCCCAGCTGGGAATGAAACTCGAAAGATGTCACCTGAAGATGTCGTCGGTGAAGTGATGTTGGTGCAGCAGACTCGATAGGCTGCGGAAGTCGATCCTCACGAGCCCCCTGGCCCTGGGACCTCGGGAGGCTCCGGAGGCTCTGGCGGCTCCTCGTGAGCTGTCTCCATCTCTGCCAGGGCCGCAGAACGCCTGTCTTCTTGAGCCACCAAGATGCCCCTCATGAGGCGCTGGTACGCCGCAGCCATGCTCGGCAGGCCGTAAGGCATGCGAACATAGCTGTGGGGTGGTCCTCCGCAGTGCCCCACTTGTGAGGGCCAGAGGCGCTCCGTTGTGGCGATCCGATTGAGCCCTGGCACGTCGATGCAGACGCACAGCCCACCATCCTCGCCTGGATGTGGATCCACAGCTAGCGGACGACGACAACCTCTCATGATCCTTGACTCCTATAGTTCTTGAATGGCCTCGTTAACGAACTCCTGCTGGTCTGACCTTCCTTGCATGGCTCCTTCTCGAGGGAACCATGCTTCAAAGCACGACTCCACATGGTGCCCAAGCGCCTCCCTCATGACCCTGGCAAGGTCGGTGGCCCTCCAGGTGAGAGCCCCCGAGCCCTGCCTGAGGAGGGCGCCAGGCGCGCTTTCCTATGCGACGGAAGGAGGGCCCCCCTGGGCAGACACGGGTCCTGAAGGGCCTGCCTCCGCAGTGACTGAGCTTGACGACGTCTTCTTCTTCTTGGGGGTGGTCTCAGGAAGCCTCCTGCTTCCGCGGTCTGGGTCTTCTAGCGACGCGGCCTGAAGGGCTCGCTCCAGGGAACACACTACATCTTTCTCTTCACAGGGCACTGTGATGACGCCGCCACTTCCTGGTATCTTGAGAACGTTGTAGCCGTGGGGAGTCACAGCCATGAACTTGGCCAGTGCTGGGTACCTGAGGATGGCGTTGTACGGCAGGCGGATGTGGGCGACGTCGAAGTCGATGAGCTCGGTGCGGTAGTTGCGGCAGGCCCCGAAGGTGACAGGGAGGCGAACCTGCCCGATCAGGACGGTGGAACCATCGGTGACTCCGGAGAAAGGCTTGGTTGGCTGAAGCTGGTCATAGGGCACTTGGAGGTTGTTGAATGTTTCCACAGACAAGACGTTGAGTCCTGCCCCACCGTCGATGAGGGTCTTGGTGACCAGAACGTTGCTGATGACTGAGGAGCAAAGCATTGGGAGGACTCCGGCTGTGGCCGCGCACTTGAGCTGGTCTGCTGAACTGAATGTGATGGCGCATGCCGACCACCTGAGGGGACGCGTTGCTTCGAGCTTGGGGAGGACTGCATTCACTTCGCGGGCAAACTGCTTGAAGATACGCTGAGAGGCTGGGGCTTGAGCTCCGCCTAGGATGCAGGCGATTGCACGGGGCTCTTGGAAGCTCCCAGCCCCCTCGTCTTGGTGACGGTCTTCATTCCTTCTTGGATGAGGCGGCAATGGCGGCAGGCCTGGGTTGCCATGAGGGCGATCCTCACGAGGCTGATCCCTCCAGTCCCCCTCGCGAGGCGGGTCTCGCCAGCGGTCCTCGCGAGGTTGGTCGCGCCACCCTTGGCGTGGGCCACGATCTTCCCAGCGTCCCGGGTTCCTTCCTCCTCCTCGGCCGTAGCCCCTGTCAGCGCGGTCAGGGCGTCGGCCGACTCTTCCTTCTCGCACGGTGCGGAGTTCTTGGCATTCGTTGGTGTTGTGGGTGTGGAGGTCATGGTACACACAGTACCGGCTGCCCCTTGAGGATTCGGGCAGATCCTTGCCCCGCTTGGTGTCCGGCTCCGCCGCAAGCACGGCAGCCCCCTTGCGCTTCACGTCCTTGGCCTTGGGCTTCTTTTCTTCTGGGTCTGCGGCAGGCAGCTCGAGGAGGGAGAGGCGTCCCTCCTCAGCTCTGGCCCACTTGGTCACCAAGTTGAACAACTCCAGGGAGGTGCAGAGGTCTTCATGCATCGCCAATTCCTCCTTCATCTTGACGTCGCGCACGCCGTCGGAGAAGGCTGAAATGATGGCTTCCTCGGACACCCTGGGGATCTTGAGGCGCGCACTGTTGAAGTGCTGGATGTACTTTTGCAGGGTCTCCCCAGGTTGCTGCTTGATGCGGCGCATGTTGCTCACGGCGGGAGGCCGGTCGCGGGTACCTTGGAAGTTGGCGATGAAGCGAGTACGCATCTGGTCCCAGGAGGAGATCGTGCTCGGGGCCAGGTTCAGGAGCCAAGTGCAAGCACCTTCCTTCAGTGCCATGGGGAACCAGTTTGCCATGACCTTTTCGTCCCCGCTGGCAGCCTCGATCCCCAGCTCATAGAGCTGGAGGAACTCTGTGGGACCAGTCGTGCCATCGTAGCGAGGGGGCAGGTCCGGCTTGAACTTGCCGGGCCATGCGACGCTGCGCAGCTCGGTGGTGTAGGCGCGGCAGCCCGCGGTGGCCGCGGGGGGTTTTGGTTGAGGGAGAGCTTGGCCTTGCGGGTCCCCTTGCGCTGCTGCTGGGAGCAGCACGGGGTCTTGACGTGCCGGAGCTAGGAGCGCCCGGGCGGCTTCTTGCGGTCGTGGGACTTCTTGGCAGCTCCGTTCCTGCTGGGCTGGTGCTTGGCGGAGCGGGTTCCGCCCAGGAGCCGCGCGCCTTGGGGCCATGGCGTCTTCTTGGAGAGGAGGCGGCGGGAACGCCCCCGGAGCTTCGTTGCCCACGCGGGGCGGAGTGCGGTGCAGCGGTGCGGACGGCGCGGGAGAGCCCCCGACGGCACGGACGAGCTCGGCGACGCGGTCGAGCCACTTCTCGTAGACGTCATCGACGGGGCGGTAGCGCAGGAGCTCGTTCGCCGCGATGAGCGCAGCTCGAGCCTCCAAGGGCGCGCGAAGCGCGCGGGACGAAGAGCCGGCCGGGGTGAGCGACGGAGTAGCGGTGCGGCCGTCTCGCCGCACGGACGGGTGCTGAGAGGATGCCTGCTGCTCGTTCCCCGCCGGGCCGTTGGCGGCGTTGACGGCGGGCGACGGAGAACGACGAGGACGCCCACCGACGGGGGCCGTCTGGACGACGCGGGAAGCGATGGTGGCCCGGCGCTCCGCGCGGGCCCGACGGGCGTCAGACATGGATGCGACGGTCGGAGGAGAATGGAGCGGTGGAAGACAGATTCCGGTGCACCCCTACCTGGCGCGCCAAATGTCGGATCACGGGTTCCGGCAGACCCTTAAGGTTCGAACTCTGGGGTGCGCGTGGAGATTCTGCCCTCTACCTCACCGTCTCGCAAAGAACTAACTGATGAAAGAACGACACAAGAGACATAGGGTTTATACTAGTTCGGGCCACCGATGTGGTGTAATACCCTACTCAAGTGTGTGGTGGGTGGATTGCCTCTTGGGCTGATGAAGAAGAACAGTACAAGGAAGAACAGCCTCGCGAGGGTTTGTTCTTGGCTAGGGGATGAACTAATGGGGGAGTTCAGCCTCTCTTCTCTATCTCTACTTGTTCTCTTGATGTCAAGATCATCCGATCTCCAGATGCCTCTCTGATCTCCAGATGCCTCTCTGATCTCCAGATGCCTCTCTGATCTCCAGATGCCTCTACCCTGGGGGTGGCTAGTCCTATTTATAGGCAAAGGCCTTGGGCCTCTTCCCAAATATTTGAGCGGGAAGGGCGCCAACAATTGGCCAATTTGAAGGGGAACATCTAGTACACTTATCCTGACTAAAGTCGGTCTTCGCCTGTTAAAGGCCGTGTGGTGACGCCGTTCTGGGCTCCATGGTGACCTCCTTCCCACTGTTGGACTGGTCTTGGTCTTGTTGCACCGAAATGGGTGCCTTTGCTTGATCCTCTCGCCTGCGCTTGCCCCCTTTGCACCAAAGAGGAAAGGGGAGGACACTGCGCGGCCTGACGCCCGCCTGGCACCTTCGATCGTCACGACTTGCGTCATCGGCACCTCGCGAGGCACCCCGCCTTGATCTCTCCGCCTCCTCGTGAGCCAGCCTGAGGAGGCCGTGCTTGAGGAAGCGTCGTGCCGTCCGCCTCGCAAGGGTCTTGAGCCTTGTGTTGATGAAGATGGGCCGCGCTGGGCCCCCATTCGAGCCACACCGCAGGCCGCAGGCAGGCAAGTCTGGGGACCCCCGTTCCCAGAACGCCGACACTATATTGCCTGACTTTTATGAGAAGATTTGTGAGGTTTTCATGGATGATTTTTCTATTTATGGATCCTCTTTTGATGATTGCCTGAGCAACCTTGATCGAGTTTTGCAGAGATGTGAAGAAACTAATCTCGTCTTGAATTGGGAGAAATGCCACTTTATGGTTAATGAAGGCATTGTCTTGGGGCATAAAATTTCCGAAAGAGGTATTGAAGTTGATAAAGCTAAAGTTTATGCCATTGAAAAGATGCCGTGTCCCAAGGACATCAAAGGTATAAGAAGTTTCCTTGGTCATGCCGGATTTTATAGGAGGTTCATTAAGGACTTCTCAAAAATTTTCCCGGCCTTTGACTAATCTATTACAAAAAGATATACCTTTTATCTTTGATGATGATTGTGTGGAAGCATTTGAAATACTGAAGAAAGCATTAATTTCTGCACCTATTGTTCAGCCACCTGATTGGAATTTACCCTTTGAAATTATGTGCGATGCTAGTGATTATGCTGTAGGTGCTGTTCTAGGACAAAGAGTTGATAAGAAATTAAATGTCATTCAATATGCTAGTAAAACTCTAGACAATGCCCAGAGAAATTATGCTACTACTGAAAAGGAATTTTTAGCGGTTGTATTTGCTTGTGATAAGTTCAGACCTTATATTGTTGATTCTAAAGTAACTATTCACACTGATCACACTGCTATTAAATATCTTATGGAAAAGAAAGATGCTAAACCTAGACTTATTAGATGGGTTCTCTTGCTACAAGAATTTGATTTGCATATTATTGATAGAAAGGGAGCTGAGAACCCCATTGCAGACAACTTGTCTCGGTTAGAGAATGTTCTTGATGACCCGCTACCTATTGATGATAGCTTTACTCATGAACAATTAGCTGTCATAAATGCTTCTCGTACTGCTCCATGGTATGCTGATTATGCTAATTACATTGTTGCTAAATTTATACCACCTAGTTTCACATACCAACAAAAGAAAAAGTTTTTCTATGATTTAAGACATTACTTATGGGATGACCCACACCTTTGTAAAGAAGGAGTAGATGGTGTTATTAGACATTGTATACCTGAGCCTGAACAGGAACAAATCCTACGCAAGTGTCACTCCGAATCTTATGGAGGACACCACGCTGGAGATAGAACTCCACATAAGGTATTACAATCCGGTTTTTATTGGCCTACTCTCTTCAAAGATTCCCGTAAGTTTGTCTTGTCTTGTGATGAATGTCAAAGAATTGGTAATATTAGTAGACATCCAGAAATGCCTATGAATTATTCAGTCGTTATTGAACCATTTGATGTTTGGGGCTTCGATTATATGGGACCGTTTCCTTCCTCTAATGGGTATACACATATTTTAGTTGCTGTTGATTACGTTACTAAGTGGGTAGAAGCTATTCCAACTAGTAGTGCTGATCATAACACCTCTATTAAGATGCTTAAAGAAGTTATTTTTCCGAGGTTTGGAGTCCCTAGATATTTAATGATTGATGGTAGTTCACATTTTATTCATGGTGCCTTTCGTAAAATGCTTGCTAAGTATGATGTTAATCATAGAATTGCATCTCCATATCACCCACAGTCTGTGGTCAAATAGAATTGAGTAATAGAGAGCTCAAATTAATTTTGCAAAAGACTGTTAATAGACCTAGAAAGAATTGGTCCAAGAAACTTGATGATGCATTATGGGCCTATAGAACTGCATATAAAAATCCTATGGGTATGTCTCCGTATAAAATGGTTTATGGGAAAGCATGTCACTTACCTCTCGAACTAGAACATAAGGCATATTGGGCCATTAAAGAGCTCAACTATGATTTCAAACTTGCCGGTGAGAAGAGGTTATTTGACATTAGCTCACTTGATGAATGGGGAACCCAGGCCTATGAGCCAAACTGTTTAAAGAAAAAGTTAAAAGATGGCATGACAAAAGGATACAAAAGCGTGAGTTTAATGTAGGTGATTATGTGTTGCTATTCAACTCTCGTTTAAGACTTTTTGCAGGAAAACTTCTCTCTAAATGGGAAGATCCTCACGTTATCGAGGAGGTCTATCGTTCCGGTGCCATAAAAATCAACAACTTTGAAGGCACAAACCCGAAGGTGGTGAACGGTCAAAGAATCAAACATTATATCTCAGGTAATCCCATAAATGTTGAGACTAATATTATTGAAACCGTAACCCCGGAGGAATACATAAGGGACACTTTCCAGAATGTTTCAGACTCCGAAAAGGAAAAGGTATGTGGTACGGTAAGTAAACCGACTACAAAACAGTTCTAATGGCAAATTTTCTCCGTTTTGGAATATTTAGGAAAATAGGAAAATAAGTAGTCCGGGAAGGACACGAGGCTTCCACGAGGGTGGAGGATGCGCCCTACCCCCTGGGCGCGCCCCCTGCCTTGTGGGCACTGTCGTGGTTCTAAGTCTGACAGTAGAATAGGGGGGTAGGAATGTAGAGGCAAGATCCCAGCTATGGAGGAGTTGTACACGCAAGGTTTACAAGTTCAGGCCTTTCTAGAAGGAAGTAATAGCCCTACGTTTGGAGCCCGGAGGCGGTCGACTGGATTATACGCGTGTGAGTTACAGGGGGTGCGAACCCCTGTCCCAAAGGAGGGGGGTGGCTTATATAGTGTGCGCTAGGACCCCAGCTCCCCTCCGTTACACGGGGTTCAATGTACATTAAGAGAGAGACATTACTGGTAACGTCAGTAATAAAGATACATAATGACCATTAAAGCTACGACTTAATTCCCAACCGTTACAGAATAGAAGGGCTTTAGGTCTCCCGGTAGTCGAGTGATTGTCTTTGCGGTCGAGTGTCTTCAAGACTGTCGAGTGGAATGCTGCTGCATGGTCGAGTGGATGATGATTCTTCTTCAAATGTTTCTAGTTCTTCTAGAGATGTCCTTGGGGAGGGTATCTTTGACAGGTCTATGACCCTACCCTAGGTACATAGCTTCATCATTAGCCCCCGAATGGATCGAGGTTTGAGTGGGGAAGGAGTTGAGAACACTTCCGCCCCATTTTTCGTGCTATGATTATACTTTGTTCTGGATCGAGAACCGAGGTGACGACACCAACTTCTTTTCCAGTCGCCTTGATCCATTCTTAGTTTTTGTCGAGTGAGTTTCTTTATTTGAAGAGCTCCGAGTGACGATGTGGAGGAGATCTTCCGTCTGACAAGTTGTTCTGCTGTTCGCGGATTTCGCGGGATTCGAATTTCGAGAAGCGCGCGGGGTGGAGGAGGCCGCAGTAATCGGATGGGATAAGGCAGGGCCACCTCGATTCCCGCGCCACCTTTTTCGCCACGTATCGCACGCGCGACTGTTGCGAAATTTGACAGGATCGCCCGGGCCTACAAGTCAGGCACTCGGGAGTAATCTCATATAAGGCACCGGGCCGGGGTTTTGAACAGTGTGTTTTCATTTCCTCCCCTCCTCCTCAGACTTCTCCGTCGAGTTCACTCTCACCCCAGTGCCGCTGCTCCGTGCGCGTCTCGCCTGCGACGATGGGGAAAGAGAAGACGGTGGCTCTGGAGCGGGCGAAGAAGGCGAAGGCGAAGGCGAAGGGGAAGAAGTCCAGCCGGGGCTGATCTTCCTCGAGGGTCGGCCTGCCGCAGAGCTGGATCCAGGGCAACTGGATCCGCTCGGTGATTCGTCAGGAGGACATCGACGACTTGGCTGATGGAGGGTTGATTCCCCATGGATCGGCGCGGCTTCCAGGGAAGGAGACCGAGCCGCAACCTCGGGAGGGTGAGCGCGTTCTCCTCGCCACCCATGTCGACCGTGGGTTTTCTTTGCCTCCCCACCCTTTCTTTCAGGGATTCTTGAATTTCTTTGGGGCGCAACTCCACCACTTCACTCCCAACACAATCATGTATCTTGCTGCCTTCGTGTCTTTGTGCGAGAATTTCTTGGGTTGTCGTCCTCATTGGGGTCTTTTCAAGCACATTTTCACCTGTCGCTCCCTGACGGTAAAAAAGGCCAATCCGAGTGACGAGAGAACACAAGTGATCCAGATGTGCGGGGGTCTTGGGATTCAGATGAGAGGTAAAAGTTCTTTTCCAGCCATGATCCTTCCCGACTCGGTCCGTGGATGGCAGTCGACTTGGTTCTACTGCAAAGACCAGTCGACTCCAGGGCAGTCGACTGGTCTTCCTCCTTTTTCCTTGGACCGGGTGAGGAAGCCCTCCTCTTTGAAGGTGATCCCGGAGGAGAAAGCAGATGTTAAGGTGCTGGTCGAACGGGTAGTTCAGCTTATCCGCGACGGAGTGACTGGTATGGATTTGTTGGAGGTCTTCCTCCGGCGACGCATCCAACCACTTCAGGCTCGAGACCATCCGATGTGGATGTATTCGGGTACCGAGGACACCACTCGGATCCACCCGAAGGAGGTCGAGGAGTCCATGTTAGAGGGGTGGATGACGAGCATCACTGGAAACAAAGACAACCCCAGGGGAGCCAGGAGAATTCCTCCACTCGACCAGTCTCATGAACCAGACAAGGTCCGATTCTGAACTTCTGGCTTTGATCTATATTTACTCGTGCAGCTGTTTATGCTTCATCAACTGACTTTTGTTCTGCTTGTTTTCTTCGAGGCCCTTATCGAAATGTACTCAATGCCCAACGGAGAGCAGGAGCAAGACCCGGAGGGGTAGGCAAGCGGCAGCGACAGTGGTGACTGACATTCTGACGGAGAGGGGAACGAGGAGAGCGACGACTCAAGTGACGAAGAAGAAGTCGAGTCACCTCCTCGCAGGGAGAGGCGATCCAAGCTCGACCAAGACCGGGCGAGTGCCCGTGAAAAGGCGATTGCTCAGACTGGCCAGTCTTCAAAGCACCCTCGGACGTCCTCACCGGCTCCGACTGAGAAAGCGTCAAAGCAGCCCAAGGTTGCAGTGCAGAAGCCTCGGAAGGCGTTGCCGAAGATTAAGATTGACATCCCCGTCGCTTCTGCGTGAGTGTTTTTCTTTGTATTCACTCGACGCTCTGTGCTATTTATTTTTCCTTTGATTTGACCAGATGAATCTTGGAACTAGCAGCGTTGCTACTTCTGGGACTTCAGCTTATAAGGATGAGGATGAGGCAATGGAGGATGCAGTCACCTCCAATATGGGTACGATCTCCGACATTCTGTCTTCACTTGGTCGATTGAACTGTAATATATACCATTGGGTGATGTAATTTTGGCGACTGGTCTTTGAATAGCTCCCAACATCATTGACCTCCTCGACAATGACGATGACGAGCCAGAGAGGCCTTTGACGAGGAAAAATATGAAAATGTCTGCTGGCAAGATGCCTCAGTCGACGTTGATAGCGGAACCAGTCGTTCAGGACGCTGGTGACGCCAATCGGACTTCTGTTTCCTTCGCCATACCACTATCGAGTGCTCTGCCTTCTGCGTCAACTCCTCAAGCTCCTGCCGATCCACCTTCAGTTTTTGCCACCCATCACGTCCCGGAGGACGAAGTGAATGCTGCCAAAGAAGCTATACACCAAGCAGGTATTATGATGGAGAAGATGAAGATGGTGCGGGATGCCAGTCAGGCCGCATATGATGCCAGCTCGGCTCTCCAAAGCAATGTTCAGGTTAGCAGCACGTCGACTGACTCTCTTGGCTTGTTCTGTTAGGATATGGTACCTGAAATTTCTCTTTCCAAGGATCTTGGCATCTGTACACCCACTGGGTGTTTCGATTTGTCACTGAACAACTCCATACTTTGAGCTGAACATTCTGTTATTGAATTTTTTGGACTTGTGGGGGCACGCTGAGTGCACCCACTGGGTGTAGTCCCCGAGACTATGGTGGACTGCAGGCAGTTGACTATAGTCTTGAATTTTGAATTCCTTCACTCGGTCTGGTCTGCCATGTCGTGTGTAAACTGAACCAGTGGGGGCATGCCAAGTGCACCCACTGGGTGTAGTCCCCGAGACCGTGGTCGACTACTGGCGGTCGACTATGGTCTGCAGTGCTGGTTTGTTGCTGTCTCTTATCTTTTTTTTGCACTCGCGCTGGAAAGGTCTTGTCGAGTGTAAACTGAACCAGTGGGGGCACGCTAAGTGCACCCACTGGGTGTAGTCCCCGAGACTACGATGGACTGCGGGCAGTCGACTGTAGTCTTAGTATTTATTGTCTTTGTCTTTTACCTCGGTGAAATAACTCATCCTCCTTGATTGCGGAAATCTTGTGATCTTGGAGCTCGCTTTGCCGACTTGGAGAAGCAGCAAATTTAACTCAACCTTGACCTGGAGTTGGCCAAGTCAGAGCTGCAGAAAGCCAAGGATGACGCCAATGGTAAGGAAGCTTTGTCGACTGGTTTGTCTTAGACCTGGATTTCATTCTGCTCTTTCTGAACCAAGCATCATTTCTTTTCAGAAAAACTGAACCAGGCTCTGGCAAAGAAGGATCAAGATCTGGCTGCTACACAGAACAAGGCTGACGACAAAACTGCTCTGGCTGAACAGAAGTTGGCTTCAGTCGACAAATTAGAGGAAGAGAATTCCAAGATGAAATCTGCCCTAGACGAAGCCAACAAGGAAGTAACACGCTTGAAGAAGCACAAGGTCAGCCTGAATGAGAAGATGGAGAGCATTGCTCGCAGGAGGGATGATCTTGAAAGTTATCTGTGGAGCCTTGCCAAGAAGCTGTTCATTAAGCTTGAAGGTATATACTTCGTTCCGACTGGTTTATCTTCATCGACTCAGCATACAAATATTGACTCATCCTTGGATTGTGCATGTAGAGTTTTGCCGAGACTTCGAGGAGGAGACTGTGCGAATTGAACCAAGCTTGGACCCCATCAACTCTCCTGTGAAAGATGAAACTACTATGAACTTGCTCCGGCTGGAATCCCGTATCGACAGCGTTGTTGACTACTTGGCTCGACTGAAGGTTTCCACATCGCGGATCGACACAACACTCTGGCCAAGGGCAACGCTCCAAAATGACCTCGAGTCTCTGATGACTCGACTTAATGAGATTCCCGGTCGAGTGCAGGAGTGGAAGAAGTCTTTTGCTTGGTGCGGTGCTGATGTGGCTCTATCATTGGTTCGTGTCCATTGCAAAGAAGCGCGGGAGGATAAGCTGGCAGCAATCAAGGTTGCCAACACCAAGAAACATGATTTCCGATCCTTTATGGAGACTTTCATTGCCGCCGCCACTCGGATCACCGATGGTGTTGACCTGGACGAGTTTGTCGAGCCTGCCAGCCCTCCTCCCGTGGAGTGAACAAACTTTTTACACCTTAAATTTGCCTCGGAATGCCGAGTGGATTTTGTAACCGTTAAACTCTTACGGGCTGAATGCCCGAGTACTTTGATCTGCGGTCTGGAACTTTTAAGATTTATCTGAACTTGGTTTATTTCCGAATATGCTTGCATTTGCCTTCGAGTGGACTTTGTTCTTCACTCGGAATAATCTTTGTGCTTGAGATGCAGCTCTGAGGTGGAAAGTCCAGTCCACCTGCACTTCATCGTTCTTGCAGGCAGGGATGGAGCACGTAGTGCAGTCGACCTACACCTCGTTGTTCTTGTGGATGGAGATGGAGCGCATGTTGTACTTGTGGGTGTAACTCCGAAGGAGAAGGTTGCAGTCGACCTGCACCTCATCGTCCTTGCGGATCGGGATGGAGCACACGTTGTACTTGTGGCGTAGCTCCGAAGGAGAAGGTTGCAGTCGACCTACACCTCATCGTCCTTGCGGATCGGGATGGAGCACACGTTGTACTTGTGGCGTAGCTCCGAAGGAGAAGGTAGCAGTCGACCTGCACCTCGTCGTCCTTACTGATCGGGATGGAGCGCACGTTGTACTTGTGGCGTAGCTCTGAAGGAAAAGGTTGCAGTCGACCTACACCTCATCGTCCTTGCGGATCGGGATGGAGCGCTCGTTGTACTTGTGGCGTAGCTCTGAAGGAGAAGGTTGAAGTCGACTTGCACCTCGTAGTCCTTGCGGATCGGGATGGAGCGTATGTTGTACTTGTGGCGTAGCTCCGAAGGAGGAGGTTGCAGTCAACCTGCACCTCCTCGTCCTTGCGGATCAGGATGTTTTTCAAACTTAGGCGAGTACTGGACTGCAGCTAAGCCTCCGAGTGAGAGGGTTGCTCTCCACTCAGTAGGATTTTTCGAACTTAGGCGAGTACTGGACAACAGCTAAGCCTCCGAGTGGGAGGGTTGCTCTCCACTCGGTAGGATTTTTCAAACTTAGGCGAGTGCTTGGACTGCAGCTAAGCCCCCGAGTGAGAGGCTTGCTCATCACTCGGTAGGATTTTTTCAAACTTAGGCGAGTACTTGGACTGCAGCTAAGCCCATGAGTGAGAGGCTTGCTCATCACTCGGTAGGATTTTTCAAACTTAGGCGAGTACTGGACTGCAGCTAAGCCCCCCGAGTGGGAGGGTTGCTCTCCACTCGGTAGGATTTTCTGAACTTAGGCGAGTACTGGACTGCAGCTAAGCCTCCGAGTGGGAGGGTTGCTCTCCACTCCGTAGGATTTTTCAAACTTAGGCGAGTACTTGGACTGCAGCTAAGCCCCCGAGTGAGAGGCTTGCTCATCACTCGGTAGGATTTTTCAAACTTAGGCGAGTACTTGGACTGCAGCTAAGCCCCCGAGTGGGAGGATTGCTCTCCACTCGGTAGGATTTCTCAAACTTAGGCGAGTACTTGGACTACAGCTAAGCCCCCGAGTGAGAGGATTGCTCTTCACCCGGTAGGATTTTTTAAACTTTAGGCGAAACGGATTCGCAGCTAAGCCTCCAAGTGAGAGGCTTGCTCATCACTCGGTAGGATTTTTTCCAAACTTAGGCGAGTACTTGGACTGCAGCTAAGCCCCCGAGTGGGAGGATTGCTCTCCACTCGGTAGGATTTCTCAAACTTAGGCGAGTACTTGGACTGCAGCTAAGCCTCCGAGTGGGAGGATTGCTCTCCACTCGGTAGGATTTCTCAAACTTAGGCGAGCACTGGACTGCAGCTAAGCCCCCGAGTGGGAGGATTGCTCTCCACTCGGTAGGATTTCTCAAACTTAGGCGAGTACTTGGACTGCAGCTAAGCCCCCGAGTGGGAGGATTGCTCTCCACTCGGTAGGATTTCTCAAACTTAGGCGAGTACTTGGACTGCAGCTAAGCCCCCGAGTGAGAGGATTGCTCTCCACTCGGTAGGGTTTTTTAACTTAGGCGAAACGGATTCGCAGCTAAGCCTCCGAGTGAGGGGCTTGCTCATCACTCGGTAGGATTTTTTTACAAACTTAAGCGAAACGGATTCGCAGCTAAGTCACCCACTGGGGGATTTCTCACGAAAACAAAAGCAACAACAATCGTTGGGAAAATTATAACACTCTTGTCTTTGATAAATAAACTACAGAGGTATTTCTTATTACATCTCATCCGAGTGAGTACTTAAGTATAGAAGGGGCAGAGTAGATCCGCGTTCCAAGCTCGTGGTTTGTCTTTCTGGTGCTCGACATTGTAAAGATGGTATGCTCCATTGTGGAGAACTCTGGTGATAATGAAGGGGCCTTCCCAAGCAGGAGCGAGCTTGTGTGGCTTCTGTTGATCCACTCGAAGAACCAGGTCTCCCTCTTGAAAGGCTCGACCCTTCATGTTTCTGGCGTGGAATCGACGCAAGTCTTGCTGATAAATGGTCGACCGGATCAAGGCCATCTCTCTTTCCTCCTCTAAGAGATCGACTGAATCCTGTCGGGCCTGTTCTGCTTCCTCTTCAGAGAAGAGCTCGACTCGGGGTGCGTTGTGGAGCAGGTCACTTGGCAGAACAGCTCCGGCTCCATAGACCAAAAAGAAAGGAGTTCGTATGGTCGACCGATTGGGAGTAGTCCTCAAACCCCAAAGTACTAATGGAAGTTCATCGACCCAGGTGCCTGCTACGTGTTTGAGATCACGCATCAGTAGGGGTTTCAGTCCCTTGAGAATTAGGCCATTTGCTCTTTCCGCTTGTCCATTCGACTGTGGGTGAGCGACTGAAGCATAGTCGACTCGTGTGCCTTGAGAAGCGCAGAATGCTCTAAACTCATCAGAATCGAAGTTTGACCCGTTGTCAGTGATGATGCTGTGTGGAACTCCATATCTGAATGTCAGTTCTCTGATGAAACTGACAGCAATGCTGGCTTCAAGATTCTTGATAGGTTTAGCTTCAATCCATTTGGTAAACTCGTCGACTGCTACAAGCACATGAGTGAAGCCGCTTCTACCAGTTCTCAGTGGTCCAACCATATCCAATCCCCAAACAGCAAAGGGCCAGACGAGGGGAATGGTCTTCAGAGCTGACGCTGGCTTGTGAGACATATCAGAGTAAAACTGGCAGCCTTCACATCTGTCGACTATATCTTTTGCCATCTCATTCGCTCGTGGCCAATAAAACCTAGCTTAGTATGCTTTAGCCACAATGGCCCAAGAGGACGCATGGTGACCACAGGTCCCTGAGTGGATGTCGTTGAGGATCATTCGACCTTCTTCTGGCGTTATGCATTTCTGACTGACTCCAGTCACACTTTCCCTGAACAATTGTCCCCTTATCACAGTAAAGGCTTTGGATCGACGGACGATCCATCGAGCCTCTTCTTCATCCTCTGGGAGTTCTTTCCTAAGGATGTACCCGATGTAAGTTACTGTCCAGTCGGGAGTGGTGACCAGAACCTCCATGATTAGGTCGACCACGGCTGGGACCTCGACTTCCGTTAGATCTGTGGCACTCTTAGGCTGCGGGGGCTCTTCTGTGAAAGGATCTTCCTGAACTGATGGTGTGTGAATGTGTTCCAAAAACACATTCCTGGGAATGGCTTCTCTCTTGGAACCTATCTTTGCCAAATCATCTGCTGCTTGATTTTTCAGTCGGGGTATATGATGGAGCTCTAAGCCCTCAAACTTCTTTTCCAACTTTCTTACCGCATTGCAGTAGCCAGTCATGGCTGGGCTTGTGACGTCCCACTCTTTCATCACTTGATTGACCACCAAATTTGAGTCGCCATAGACCACGAGGCGACGGACGCCGAGTGAAATGGCCATGCACAACCCATACAAGAGTGCTTCATATTCTGCTTCGTTATTGGAGGGACCAAAGTGAATCTGGAGTACATATCTGAGCTTGTCTCCTCGGGGGGATACCAGTACCACCCCAGCACCAGAACCATTCAGCATCTTGGAACCGTCGAAGAACATTGTCCAGTGCTCCGAGTGAACTTGAGTCGGCAGTTGCTGTTCAATCCAATCGGCGAGGAAATCTGCTATTGCTTGGGACTTGATAGCTTTCTTTGCCTCAAACTTGATATCTAAGGGAAGGAGTTCAATCGCCCATTTTGCCACTCGACCAGTTGCATCTCTGTTGTGCAGAATCTCCGATAATGGAGCATCGCTGACAACTGTAATAGAGTGGTCAGAGAAATAGTGTGCAACCTTCTTCGTGGTCATGTAAATCCCATAAACAAGCTTCTGATAGTGCGGGTATCTCTGCTTCGACGGAGTCAGAACTTCAGAAACATAATAAACTTGGCGCTGAACTTTATAGGCTTTTCCCTCTTCTTCCCGCTCGACCATAAGTACTGTACTGACGACTTGTCCAGTGGCTGCTATATAAAGCAGTAAAGGCTCTTTGCTGATTGGGGCAGCAAGCACCGGCTGGGTGGAAAGCAGGGCTTTTAGCTCTGCAAATGCTGCATCAGCTTCGGGAGTCCACTCGAACTTATCTGACTTCTTCATTAGTCAGTAGAGAGGCAGTGCCTTCTCACCGAGTCTGGAAATGAATCGACTTAAGGCGGCCAAACAACCAGTAAGCTTCTAAACATCATGCACACACACATGGCATTTCATTCGGAGTATGGTACCAACTTTCTCAGGGTTAGCATCGATCCCTCGTTCGGAAACGAGAAAACCGAGTAATTTTCCTCCTGGAACTCCGAGTGTGCACTTTTATGGATTAAGCTTGATATCATACCTTCTGAGGTTGGTAAAGGTTTCAGCAAGGTCAGCCAGTAGGTCAGAACCTTTACGTGACTTGACCACAGTGTCATCCATGTACGCTTCCACATTTCGACTGATTTGAGTGAGTAAACACTTCTGAATCATCCGCATGAACGTGGCTCCAGCGTTCTTCAAGCCGAATGGCATAGTGACATAACAGAAGCACCCAAATGGGGTGATGAAAGCTGTCTTTATCTCATCAGGTCCATACAGACGGATCTGATGATACCCGGAATAAGCGTCTAAAAAGGACAAACGCTCACACCCCACAGTCGAATCGACAATTTGATCGATGCGAGGGAGAGGAAAGTGGTCCTTCGGGCAGGCCCGATTGATATGCTTGAAGTTGATGCACATGCGAAGTGAGTCGTCCTTCTTGGGGACCATGACAACATTTGCTAACCACTCGGAATGGTAAATATCTCGGATAAACTCAGCTGCAAGGAGCCGAGCTACTTCTTCAACGATTGCTTTTCTCTTCTGTACGGTGGACCGTCGAAGATGTTCCTTGACCGGTTTTACCTTTGGGTCAACTCGCAAACGATGCTCAGCCAGTCCCCTGGGAACACCTGGCATGTCAGAGGGTTTCCATGCAAAGATGTCCCAGTTCTCACGGAGGAACTGGATGAGCGCTTCTTCCTATTTAGAGTCGAGTGTTGTGGAAATGTGGGTCGGAGCAGCATTGGGATCAGTCAGGTGGATATGAATCGGTTTCGTCTCACCGGACGACTGAAATGTTGAATCCGTTCCAGGCTTCTTAGCTCGCAGCAAATCACTCAGATCTGCATTTTTCTGGTATTCCTGCAATTCCACTACTGCCATCTGCGCATCGGCGATCTTTGAGCCCTTCTCGAAGCACTCTTCTGCCTTCTTTCGATTGCCAGTGATAGTGATCACACCCTTAGGACTGGGCATCTTCAGTTTGAGGTATACATAGCATGGTCGAGCCATAAAACGTGCATAAGCTGGCCTACCCAGAATAGCGTGATAAGCACTCTGGAAATCCACAACTTCAAATGTCAACTTCTCTTTGCGGTAATTCTTGGAATCACCGAAAACCACGTTAAGAGCAATCTGGCCGAGTGATTCAGCCTTCTTGCCTGGAATGACTCCATGGAAACTCATATTGCTTTCACTGAGTCTGGACATCGGAATGCCCATCCCTTTCAATGTCTCTGCATACAAAATATTCAGGCCACTGCCACCATCCATCAGAACTTTGGTCAGTCGAGTGCCTTCGACAACTGGATCGACCACCAATGCTTGCCTCCCAGGGGTGGCTATGTGCGTCGAGTAATCGGAATGGTCGAATGTGATGGTAGTTTGAGACCACTTCAAATAACTGGGTGTCGCCGGAGCGACCATATTCACTTCTCTGTTGATAACTTTCAGTCGACTCTTGCTCTCAACATCAGCAAAAATCATCAGTGTGGAATTGACGTGAGGGTAACCATCATCACTCTCCTCCTTGTCCTCAACCTTGTCTGACTCTTTTTCCTTATCTTTGGGTTGTTTCTCTCGGAACTGCTGGATTAGGAGCCGGCATTGCCAAGTGGTATGTTTTGGGTAAATGATTTTACCCTCTTCATCTTTCTTGGTGTGGATGTGGCATGGCAAGTCCAGCGCATCATTTCCATCTTGATATTTTATTTTCTTAGGGTTCCATGGACCCTTGGGCTTCCCTTTGGATTTTCCCTGAGTCACGGCTAAGGTTTCTCCAGGAGCAGCTGGCTTGGCATTGCGCTTCTACTTCCGACTAGAGTTACCTCCTCTGGTTTCCTGGGCCACTGATATGTGCTTGCCGCTCCGGAGCCGATCCTCTTCTTCACCATTAGCGTACTTGGTGGCTGTCGGTGTCAAAACCGGCGGATCTCGGGTAGGGGGTCCCGAACTGTGCGTCTAAGCGGATGGTAATAGGAGACAAGGGACACGGTGTTTTTACCCAGGTTCAGGCCCTCTCGATGGAGGTAAAACCCTACTCCTGCTTGATTAATATTGATGATATGGGTAGTACAAGAGTAGAACTACCACGAGATCAGAGAGGCTAAACCCTAGAAGCTAGCCTATGGTATGATTGTTGTTGTTTTGTTGTGTCCTACGGACTAAACCCTCCGGTTTATATAGACACCGGAGGGGCTAGGGTTACACAGAGTCGGTTACAATGGGAGGAGATCTAAATATCCGTATTGCCAAGCTTGCCTTCCACGCCAAGGAAAGTCCCATCCGGATACGGGACGAAGTCTTCAATCTTGTATCTTCATAGCCCAAGAGTCTAGCCAAAGGTCATAGTCCGGCTGTCCGGACACCCCCTAGTCCAGGACTCCCTCAGTAGCCCCTGAACCAGGCTTCAATGACGATGAGTCCGGCGCGCAGATTGTCTTCGGCATTGCAAGGCGGATTCCTCCTCCGAATACTTCATAGAAGATTTTGAACACAAGGATCGTGTCCGGCTCTATAAAACAAGTTCCACATGCCACCGTAGAGAGAGAGAGAGAGAGTAATATTTCCACAAATCTAATCTGCTGACGTACTCCGTAGCGTGACATCACACCATAGCCAAGTGTTTATTCAAATCATTTTTTGCTATCCCACCTCAGCGCGTTTTGCGAGGCGGTTTCCTTGGCACGTCCCGTCGAAGCAGAGATCATGTTGCCTTTATTTACGGGATCCTCATCATTATGGACGTGGGTAACCCAGTCATGTCCGTTGGTATATCCCCTTGATCAAAGGCGAGTCCCAAACGGTCAAGGGGAGGGCTCTTGGTATTCAACCTCTTATAAAGAGACCAAGGCTTTACTCCTTTCTTTCGATCTCAATCGAATCCGCCTTCTGCCTCGAGTTCCAGCACCCAAGGCTCCACTTTTAGGTGCTTCGGACCTTCGACGATGTCCGGCTCCAACCTTCAAGGCCGATGGATGCCTTCCTCCGTGACGGAGGAAGACGTACTAAAGCTGAGGGAGGCCAGGTACTTGACCAGTGAAATCCCGCATAGGCTGCCTGCTCAAGGGCAGGTTATTCCCACTCCCATGCCTAGTGAGAGCGTTGTGTTCGTGTCTCACTTCCTTTGAGGGCTAGGCTTCGCGACGGATCCTTCATGAGGGGGCTCATGTTCTATTATGGGCTGTAATTCCACGACTTACCTCCGGAGTCTATCCTCCACATCTCATCGTTCATCGTCGCGTGCGAAGCTTTCCTCCGCATTACTCCTCACTTCGGACTGTGGCTTAAGACCTTCAAAGTGGAGCCGAAGATGCTTGAGGGAAAGCACGCAGAGTGCGGAGGTGCCGTAATAAGCAAGGTGGCTGACGCTCCGTGGCCCGAGGGCCTTCTTCAGGAGGAGTCCAGCTTATGGCAACAAGAGTGGTTTTATATCACAGCTCCCAGGGGTACCAAGTGGGTGGCGCCACCCGCTTTTCGCTCGGGTCCCCCGCCCCGACTAACGTCATGGGTAAATAAGGGGCTGGATTGGGGGCCGACAAAGGATGTGCCCCTATTGCAGAGCCGCATTCGAGACCTTCTGGAGAGAGGTGTCGGTCTGGCCGTGGTGACGCAGGTCATGTTGATTCGCCGAGTCCTGCCCTGCAAACGTCGCCCCCTCCGCCTGTGGGAGTTCAATCCAGAGGGACCGCGAGCTCTCCGACATTTTCTTGGCATGACGCCCGCGGAGATGTACAAGTTGTTTTTTGGACCACAAGCAGCATGTCTGGATTTGACTGAGGACGCAGGCCTGAGCTGCAATCGTCCAGATACTCAAGTAAGTAGCCCTGTGCCCGGACACACTATCTATTTATCACAATATTTCCTTTAAAAAGGAACCATTCTTGAACCAGGAGTGGATATCACAGGCGACGCTGATCAGGTGTCCGGCCCCCCTTCCTGAGACCTCGCCAGATCCCATGTTAACGAGGATGCTGGAGATCGCGCCTTCAGAAGGAAACGAAGGGGGGAACAAGGAAGCTGCTGCCTCCGCAGAGGAGGTTGTCCGGAAGGAAGAAATAAAAAATTCCCCTCCTCAGGGGAAGAAGAGGACCGCCTTTGAAGACCCGGAGACAATATCTCAAAGCGGGGGAAGAAGTCTTCGCCAGAGGGTCCTGTGCCAGGGGTTACCCCGGCCGTACTGTGCCCTCCAGGGGATCAGCCCTCAACCGAGCCGTAAGTAGAAAGGGTGTTTAATAATGAGAGAAATCCTTGCTTCGCTTCCGAGGAGACTAACCGAAAAATTTACCTTGTAGGTCGAATCTTAGCCCTTCTCAGCAGAGCTTGTCTTCGAGGGACCTTCTTCCGGAGATGATGGAGAGCGGAACGCCTCCCCCTGCCATACCGCCTTATGAGGTGGGCGACCCCGAGGTGTCGTCGCGGAGGGTTTCTCCTGATCCGGTAAGGCCGGAAGGTAGTAGTATGGCCTCCCGAAGCTCTCCGTGTCCGGCCTCTGGGAGAGGCAATCAAATAAGTCCGGCACGGCTTGGTGCACGGTCGGAGGCACTGAAGGATCTGTTAGAGCGAGTGTCTATCTCAGAAGAGCACCGTGCTTTGATGGGTGAGGTAATTGAGAGGATTTCATCCGCGGAAAGCAGGTTGCATGAAGCTGCCATGAGTCTATTGACGGGCTTTGAGGTACGCGGAATGATGCACCTTTTTAACAGTACCACATACTCTATGATGCGCCCTGTGTAGATAGTAGCCCCTGAGACTCTGGGTGTCGTCGTGGGCAACGACGCACAGAGGATCATAGTCCCGTTTTTTTAATTTTGCCGCCTTGATATACAGGTGGCGAAGTGTCCGGTGGCCACCCGGACTGATGAATTTGCCGAACTAAAGCGACAACTTGACTTGGCCGACGCTGAAATCGCGCTTGTCAACAAGCGGCTTGATGAGTCACAAGGTATGTGATTTCTCCGGTGACGCCTCGTAAGAGGGGCTTGACGCCAGCATCTTATAACGTGTGTGCTTAACGCAGATGGGGCTGTCGCTATGGAGAAGCTTCGGGCAGAGCTTGCCCGAGCTAAAGAACAAGCCAAGAAAAGCGACGCGGCTACCTTAAAGGCGGTTGAGGAGCTAAAGGCCGAACAGGCTGCTCACTGCCGAAGCAAGGAGAAAATGGCTGATATGGTTGTGAAGTTGAAGAACGCTGCGGACCGCTGTAAGCTTCTTGAAAAGGAAGACCGGGCGGAGCGGACAGACCTGGAAAGGCCAGTACGGTCGCCAAGGATGCTCGTTCTGCGATGAGAGCGATGAAGGAGGAGCTGCGTCAGGCCGGAGATATCGCGGCTGGGAAGCCCTTTATGCTGCGGATGAAGTTCGGAGATCCTAAATATGCTCCATTGGACCGGATGTGGAGTTCGGCGGACGCGTATATGGATTTAGCGGCGAGTGCCGCTGATGCGATCGAACACTTCCGAGATCAGAAGGATCGCGAAGTGGAAAAGCTATTCTGGTCACAGTTCCACAAACCAGAGCGTCCGCTTCCCTTGACCGATCGTTTGGACGAATGGGACGAGCTCAATAGGTTATCCGGTCTTGCCATGAGGTATGTCGTGGATCATCTGTGGCCGGAAAGGCCAAAGCCGAACAGTTATTTTAGCTTGGTGCAGCAGTTCCTTGGTGTAGTGCCGTATATCAACGCGATGAAGAGGTCGCCATGCGTGGAGGGTGCGCAGATGGCCCTTGCCCGTGTCAAGACATACTGGGCGGAGATGGAGGCCACTGCCGTTGCAACCCATGATTCGGGCGAAAGCCGAGTACCTGCCGAGCACTACTTTCAAGAAGTCCTGGAGGGCGCTCATTTAATAGAGACGCAGTGCTCGAAGGATATTATGTTCAAATAACGTGTATTCGTATTGAGTATAATATTGTGCTGAAATGTAGAAGCTTTTTATACTTGTGCCTGCAAGAATTATAATACCTCCCGTGCGGCCGTTTACCTATATGTATATATAACCTAAAAGATGGCAGTCGTCGGCTTCAGCCCCCACGCATATAATGCGGGGTTGTTCGCAGAAGGCGCATCATCACACTTGATCCAACATCTTGGTCCATTAAGGAGGTCGTAGCGCAGCGAACTAGGCAACCGAACTATAATGCTTTATCACTTTCTCTTAGCCATAGGAGCTTGACAGTGGGGCTACTATATAGCCCCTGGTGACGCCGCGCTCGCCCGGATTCGGGGCGCGTGTGTGCCTGGCCAGTAAACGGCCCTTCGTTAATACAAAGGAATCTCGAAGATTCTGATAGGTCATCGAGTGGTTGACCAGTCTCGCGCTACATCATGACAGTCAGTTTTCGGCTTTCTCTACCGAGGTGCTCGCCTGGCTGAACCGGGGCACAATCGCAGTAGATCTCCTGGTGCCGCCTTAGCCGATAGAGCGGAACGCAAGGCAGCAAAACACAGGAGCCGGGCAAACCCAACATTTGACCAAAGACATGATTCGGAGCTAATGCATATAAGGCCAAACTCGCGACGCCGAACACTCCCTAAGGTATTCAGTCTTTATGATTGTAAACGGGCTGATTAGTGCCCTTTGGAATAAGCCCATAGTGTCGGGGTACGTGCAATATTCTGACGTGGCCACATGCCAAGACGTCAGCCCCCTTCTTAGTTGTATGGAGAATCCGGGGGGTATGTATCAACAATAGACAATAAAAAAGGTTTACGCAGGGTCTTAATCTAAAGAGAATCCTTGGCACAGGTCCCTACTGCATGTCTGCGCCTGTGTCTCCGTTGTGCCGTGTCCCGGACGGGTGTAGCACGATGTTCATCTGTAAAAGAGAGGAACATAGTTGAAAAAGTAATCATGCAAAATGCATGTTATAATACATAAACGAAGTATAATTCGAGGTGGGAGGAATTGAGTTTTGTTGCTGCTTGTTTATGTGTGCGGAGCCCCTTGTATAGGGATGTGTAACCATCAAACCATTAGTAATTAGTTTCGCCAGACTCGTCAAACCGTGTACATGGTCTTAATGACCCGTTATGCGCTCTGGTTGGTGGGGTAGTTTAGTGTGCGGCTGTCAAGGCAGTCGCACAGTCTTCCGCGCGCAAGGAGCGCTCAATGTTTCCCTTTACTGAAATGATGCCTTGTGGACCGGGCATCTTAAGCATGAGAGATGCATAGTGCGGTATTGCGTTAAAGCGAGCGAAAGCTTCGCGTCCCAATAGTGCTTGACAACCACTTTTAAATGGAGCGATATGGAAGGTCAGCTTTTCGTTACGGAAGTTACCGAGTGGACCGAACGTAACTTCTAGTAGGAGGGAGCCCGTGCAACGAGCCCCTGGGCCTGGCGTAACTCCTTTAAAGGAAGTATTGCTATGGCTGATTTTTGTTGGGTCTATCCCCATTTTGCGGACTGTGTCATGATATATCAGGTTTAATTTGCTGCCGCCATCCATCAGGACTCGCGTGAAGTGGTATCCATTGATTATCGGGTATAATACCAAGGCAGCCCAGCCTGCGTGCCAGATACTTTCGGATTAATCCTGAAAGTGCAACTATCCCTAGGTGGTTTTGGTAATTCATAACAACATATAGCTCATTGAGCTAATGCTATTCCAAGATGATTATTTCAGGAAAGCTCAATGATTGGCATGGCATGGATGATGAAAGTAGATCCCTCAAAATGCTAAGGACAAAGGATTGGCGAAAGCTCAAAAGCTCAAGACTCTTCATTTTACATTTTAGTGATCCAAGATCACATTGAGTCTATAGGAAAAGCCAATACTATCAAGGAGGGATGAGGTGTTGCTTAATGAGCCTCTTGCTTCATGTACTTAGTGATATGCTCCAAAACCCTCAACTACTTTCCCATATCCACATTTGACCTAAACCCAAAGCCAAACTCGGACCTACCGATTCTTTCAATCCGGCGCCACCGAGTTTGATTTGTCATAAGCCACTGCCAAACCCTAGCAAATCGGTTCTACCGATAGGGATCTCGGTCTCACCAAGATGGGATTGCAATTTCTCTGTTTCCTTTTTGTAACTTTTCGGTCTCACCGAAAGAGCGGATCGGTCCCACTGAGATTACAATGTAAACTCTCTGTTTCCTTTTTGTAACTTTTCGGTCTCACCAAAAGAGCAAATCGGTCCCACCGAGTTTGCCTGACCAACTCTCTGGCTAGCTTATTACCAAATCGGTCTCACCGAGTTTGTGTAATTGGTCTCACCGAGATTACGTTATGCCCTAACCCTAACCATATCGGTCCTACTGGGTTGCATGTCGGTCCCACCGAAATCTCTAACGGTCACTAGGTTTACTAAATTGGTCCGACCGAGTTTGTTGATTCGGTCCCACCGAGATTGGTAAATTGTGTGTAATGGTTGGATTTTGTGTGGAGGCTATAAATACCCCTCCACCTCCTCTTCATTCGTGGAGAGAGACATCAGAACACATCTACACTTCCAACTCATATGTTCTGAGAGAGAACCACCTACCCTTGTGTTGAGGTCAAGATATTCCATTCCTACCATATGAATCTTGATCTCTAGCCTTCCCCAAGTTGCTTTCCACTCAAATCTTCTTTCCACCAAATCCAAATCCTGTGAGAGAGAGTTGAGTGTTGGGGAGACTATCATTTGAAGCACAAGAGCAAGGAGTTCATCATCAACACACCATTTGTTACTTCTTGCAGAGTGGTGTCTCCTAGATTGGCTAGGTGTCACTTGGGAGCCTCCGACAAGATTGTGGAGTTGAACCAAGTTGTTTGTAAGGGCAAGGAGATCGCCTACTTTGCGAAGATCTACCGCTAGTGAGGCAAGTCCTTCGTGGGCGATGGCCATGGTGGGATAGACAAGGTTGCTTCTTCGTGGACCCTTTGTGTGTGGAGCCCTCCATGGACTCGCGCAACCGTTACCCTCCATGGGTTGAAGTCTCCATCAACGTGGATGTACGATAGCACCACCTATCTGAACCACGCCAAAAACATCCGTGTCTCCAATTGCGTTTGAATTCTCCAAACCCTTCCCTTTACATTCTTGCAAGTTGCATGCTTTACTTTCCGCTGCCTATATACTCTTTGCATGCTTGCTTGAATTGTGTGATGATTGCTTGACTTGTCCTAAGAGTAGCTAAAATCTGCCAAGAACTAAAATTGGGAAAAGGTTAAGTTTTTATTTGGTCAAGTAGTCTAATCACCCCCCTCTAGACATACTTTCGATCCTACAAGTGGTATCAGAGCTTTGGTCTCCATTTGCTTTGATTTCCATAGCTTTTGGTGGTCATAGCCTTTGTTTCACAACCTAGGAGAGTATGGCGTCTAGCGAGGGAAATTATCACCGTAGAGGTCCTTATTTTGATGGTACTAATTTTGCTAGTTGGAAGCATAAAATGAAAATGCATATTCTTGGACATAACCCCGCCGTTTGGGCTATTGTGTGTGTTGGTTTGCAAGGTGACTTCTTTGATGGGAAAGAACCAAACCGTGAAGCTACCGCGGAAGAGTTGAAGACGCTGCAATACAACGCTCAAGCTTGTGATATTCTCTTCAACGGATTGTGTCCCGAAGAATTCAACAAAATCAGCCATCTTGAGAATGCAAAGGAAATTTGGGATACTTTGATTGATATGCACGAAGGTACCGACTCCATCAAGGAATCCAAATTGGATGTGCTTCAAAGTCAACTTGACAAGTTCAAAATGAAGGATGGTGAAGGTGTCGCTGAAATGTACTCTAGGCTTGCTCTCATCACAAACGAGATTGCCGGCTTAGGGAGTGAAGAGATGACCGATAGATTCATCATCAACAAGATCCTAAGAGCCTTGGATGGAAAATATGATACCATGTGCACATTGAACCAAATGATGCCAAATTACAAAGATCTCAAGCCAACGAAGGTCATTGGAAGAATTGTTGCTCATGAGATGTCACTAAAGGATAAAGAGGAACTTCACAACAAATCAAGTGGTGCTTACAAAGCCTCATGTGAAGCCCCCACATCATCAAGTGAGAAACAAAACTTCAATGAAGAATTGAGCTTAATGGTGAAGAACTTCAACAAGTTCTACAAGAGTAGAAGCAAAGATAGAAGCTCCAAGTCAAGGTCCTACAATGACAAAAGATCTTCTAGTCGAGAGCGAAACTGCTACAATTGTGGAAGGCCCGGACACTATTCCAATGAGTGTACGGCTCCCTACAAAAGAAGAGAAGATTCTCCAAAAAGAAGAAGCAAAAGAGAAGAATCACCACCAAGAGAGAGAAGGAGTAGAGATGATCGTTATGAACGAAGATAGTCACGGAGAAACAAGGATTCAGAAAGAAAGGAAAAGTCATCAAGGAGCTACACAAAACGAAGACATCAAGCTCATGTTGGTGAATGGGTATCCGGCTCCAACTCCGACAACCACTCCGAGAGAAGTTATCACTCCGATTCCGAATATACTCAAGATGAAGGTGTTGCCGGTCTAGCACTTGTGTCAACCAACTCCTACGACATATTTGACTCACCAAATGAAGGAATTGGAAGATGCTTCATGGCCAAAGGCCCTAAGGTAACACACCCCGAGTATGTCGATTTCAATAGTGATGAAGATGACTTGTTAGGTGATGATGATTTACTTGTTGACAACTCTAGTGATGAATACTATGATGAAACGTCAATTAATCATGCTAATCAAGATAAAACGAATGACAATGATAAGGAGAAGATTGAGGCTCTAACTAAAGAACTAAACACTCTTAAGTTAGCTCATGAAACTATCTTCGAAGATCATCGAGAACTTTTAAGAGCTCATGAGAAGTTACGCTTTGAAAAGCTCAATCTTGAGCAAGAGCATGAGTTTTTAAAGGCAATCAATGGTGATCTCCGCAAGAAAAGTTCTTCTTACATTGCCAAGCGTTTACTCTTATCCACTTACATGCCTCAAGTCAAGTCTAGTAACAAGAACAAGAAAGATTATTCCTCTAGTAGTAACAATGATCATGTTAAATCCAATATTGTTGTTTCTAGTAGTTCTCTTGATTCCACTAACGATTCTCTTAGCCAAGTTACACTTGAGCAAGAAAATAGCTTATTGAAGGGAATTATAGAGAAAGGAGTCTACAAGAGCCTTGCCGGAAGTAAGCAATTCGAGGAAATTGTACGCAAGCAAGGAAGGCACCGGAAGAATCAAGGTGTTGGATTTGAACGAAAGTTCAACGCCAATGGAGTTGAGTGGGAAGAAGATCAATACCCTAAGACAAAGTTTGTTCCTCAACAAGAGAAGTATGATCCTACTTCTTTCAAGGGGACACAAACTCAAGATGATCTTCCACCACAAGACTACAAGCAAAAAGGCAAGGACAAGCTTCAAGAGGAAATTGATGCATTTGAAGAAGCTCCTAAGACCTTAGTCAAGTGGATTCCCAAGACTACTTCAAGTTCCACTTCATCAAGTACGACTACAACTCCAAGGATTCCCATCAAGATGGTGTGGATCCAAAAGAAGAAGAACTAGAGAGTTCTTGAGGGTGACTTCGCCAACATACTTCACTCCTATCATTTTGGCAAGAACAAGTGCAATCAACTTCCGCATCTTCTACTAGTTCAAGGAGTCACAAACCCTCTTGTTGGTAAGTCAAGGGACAAGGTACCCTAAAAGCTTTCATGGACATCATCTTGTGTGTGCATCACTCTATGTCTATGGATATCCTTGTTTGTTCCTTGTGGGACTAACCCATGTAGGTATTGAAAGTGCAACTCACTCCAATGGATAGCTCCAATTGTTCTACATCAACATTGAGCATCCACATCTTCAACATCTACATGAAGTCATCATCGACAAAACCCAAGGTTAGTTCATCCCTCTTAGGGGGGATATCACATCTAGGGGGAGCTTTACTCTAAGACTTGAGCTAAAGCAACTCTAATGATGTGAACACAACAATGCTTTATGTAAAAGTGGTAACCCCACTTGTGCTTAAACGATGAGTATGACCTATGATCAAGTGTTCTCATTTGACTCCTAAGTCAATATACTCATATATAGATGACCCAGTCATCGCCAATTGCTTGATAGATGCTAGAATTGGTTGTGCATGCTTTGTCACATATTTCAATTGCCATTTTATTGTGTGAGCATGTTGGTTGCATATTTTACTCATTCGAGGACATCCACTTGTTGTTTTGATTGATTGGTTTTTCTTTCTCTTGCCAAGTGGATGGACAAGAATGCCTAAGAACCTCCTCTAGCTATCTATGCTTTTCTCGTCTCAAACTCAATTCATGCTACATCACAAAATTTGATCAAGTCAGATTCGAACCACTCTGTGTGAGGAGCACTCGGAGTCCCCGATTCGTCATAGACTTAAACTTCCAAAACTTCTTTGTGATTCTTGGTCTGACCGATATATCCTTTTCGGTCCTACCGAGATCATTAAGTCGATCTATAATTTCGATCTCGGTGCAACCGATTTGAACCATTCGGTCACACCGAGTTGCAATAACTATATACAGTTTTGCATCTCGGTGCCACCGAGTTGTTCCACTCGGTCACACCGATAGGGTCGGGCTATATATAGTCACGGGCAAAAATTTGGAAATTTCTCCGAACCCCTTCGCCTGTGCGATAGCTCGCTCTGCCAACGTGGTCTCCGGATCGTCTCCTCGCCGCCAGCCGCCTCCAGTCGCTGGTCTCCATCGCCGCCAATGGAATTCAACCCCGCCGTTGCCGCCGTAGCGAGTCACCGCCGAACTAGGGTATGGACTCGATCTTTGTGCTATTCCCAATCTGATTCCTAGCACATTGTGATCTTATAGATTCTAGCCACGATTGAATACTCCTATCCAGTCAATGGAATTCGTAGAATAGGTTTGATTTGAAATTTTAGGGTTAGGTTTCCGCCGAAACCATCTCGGACCCATCGAGTTGAAAAACTCGGTCCCACCGATTTGGCTCATGCCATTGCACAAGTGAGACTCGGTCTGACCGAAAATTACTAATCGGTGTGACCGATTTTAGAACTTTGTGAAACCCTAGCAGTCTCGGTGCCATCGAACTGTGACTCGGTCTGACCAAGTTCACCAGTTTAGGTTCCAAAAACTGCTTCGGTATCACCGAGTTTAAAAATCGGTAGATCCGAAATGATTTCTGTGGGAAACTAAAACTAAGATTTTGAATCATTCTTTTGCCAAAATCTCTGCATTTTGTGATGCTCATCTATTCTACCTCATCTATAAACTCTTCACAGGGTCAGCAGTTAGCTTTTTCATCATGTCTGATCAGAGTGACAGCCAGAACGTGTCAGAACAGCAAGTGCACATGAGTGAGGGCACTAGTCCCTCCAGTTCTTCAGATGAAGGCAGCAGGAGCACCCCCAACAATTTGCCAAAAGCTGCCACTAGACACAGGAAGAAGAGAACCTCAGAATCAGAGGATGAGGACTATGTGGCAGAAGAGGAAGCTACTTCCAAGAAAGTAGTGCTCAAGAAGGAGTATGGCTCAGCTGCAGCCATCAAGCCAGGAATGCACAAAAAGGCACCTGCTAGGAGAGTTCCTACCTCCAAGCCTAGGAAGGCTATTCCTGAAGAAACTATAAAGTTCA
Organism: Aegilops umbellulata; assembly: GCA_032464435.1. Classification (NCBI taxonomy): domain Eukaryota; kingdom Viridiplantae; phylum Streptophyta; class Magnoliopsida; order Poales; family Poaceae; genus Aegilops; species Aegilops umbellulata. The sequence goes on along the minus strand of CP136054.1, from coordinate 258,626,786 downwards.
CCATGGAATCTGAAGAGGAAGAAATTGGCCAGGACAAGAAAAAGAAGAGAGCCAGAACTACCACTGCCAGAGTTGTTGGCAAACCTTCTATGTGGAGAGGTTCTGAAGATGAAGAAGAAGATGTTGCTGCACCAGCACCTAAGGCACCAAAGCTGATGGGTGATGCTATAAGATCAGGGGCTACTGCATTCAAGCCCAAGGAAGCACCCAAAGCTGCCTCAAAGGCCAAGTCAGCTCCAAAGAGGAATACAAGGAGCATCCCAGCTGCTGAAAAGAACAAGGCCCCAGTGCTTGACATTGCAGAAGAAGAAGAAGGTCAAGTTCTGAGGAAGCTAAAGCCCAAGATCCCAGACCACAACGATGCTCATCCTGTGGCTGAGGATATGAAGATCAGAAGAGACTCAGGACTGAGAAAGTGGAGAGCAGAAGATCCATATGCTACAAGGAGAAGAACTGCTGTTGATTACAGGTTCCACACAAAGGAACAACAGGACTTCTATGAGACAATTTTGTTGGATAAGAAGCCAATAGTTTGTGACATGAAATGGGTAGACTGGGAATACATCAAGGACAATGAAGAGCACTATCCTGGAGTGCAAGACAGCTTCAAGGCTTGTGGAGTAGCTGACTTTGTTGGGCAGAAGCTCACAAAGTGGAATGAAGAGATGATCATGCAGTTCTACTCCACAGCACACTTCTATCCAGATGGAAGGATTGTATGGATGTCAGAAGGAACAAGGTATCAATCAACAGTTGCTAAGTGGGCACAACTCATCAATGCCCTAGAGGAGCATGAAGATGACTTAGACATATATGCCAAGAAGAAGATGGATCACAACTCCATGTCCAACATGTACAAGGAGATCCCAAACAAGGCACTTGATACTTTCAAGTTTGGCTCAGTACATTATCTTCTGTCAGGGCTGCCAACTATCAATTGGATTCTGAGGCACACTTTATTGCCCAAGTCAGGTGATCACAAGATGATCAGAGGCCATGCAATCAATTTTCTTCATATCTTTGATGTGCCACAAAAATTCAAAGTCATGAGCCTCATGGTAGAAACTATCAAAAGGACTGTAGAAGATCAGAAGAGGAGCTGTGGTTATGCCCCTCAGATCCAAGAGCTGATCAACTCCAAGATGGGCACATGCATATACTTATTGGACAAGGAACATTTGCCTATTCATCCAGACTTTGAGAATAATCAAGTTGTGATGAACAAGGATGAACCATCATCAGCTCATGCTCAAGCTAAGAAGGAGAAGGAAAGGAAGGAGAAAGCTGCCAAGATGCCAACTCAAGAGGAGGCATCTGAGTACTTCTTGAAAACCAAGCAGGAGCAGCTTAGTTACTTAATTGCATCCACACTGAGGATTGAGAAAGGACTGGCCACCCTCACTCAGAATCAAGAGAGCTTAGAGAGAATCGTAGAACAAAAGTTCTATGACTTGGATGTCAAAGTAACAGAGATTCAGTCTGCAGTGGAGCAACTTCAAGATGACATGCAGGAGAGGAAAGGGAAGACTACAACTGATACATTTGCCAGAGTGCCACGAGCTCAGAGGTCAACTGCAGTTCCTGACACCAGAGCCACCACCTCAGCTCCAGCTACAGCACCAGCCCAACCAGCTCCAGCATCCACTTCAGCTCCAGCTCCAACCACTTCAACAGAAGCCTTCGTTCTTGGAGTGATCCAGACTCCACCACCACCAAAAGATCAAGCCTGAGTGTCGATCTAGCACTATGCATTTTCTAGGAACTTTTTGGTAACTTGTTGCCAAAGGGGGATAAAAATGTATAGATCATAGGCTTCGAGAGAGAGAGTGTTGCTTTTATTCTCTCTTGCTTTATTTGGTGTTTTTTCAAACTTTGTTTGCTTTTGGTTGAGATACTATGATATGCTTGTGAGACATTGATGATCATGTGTTTGATCATAAGCTACACTTATGCATGCTTGATATTATCCTATATATCTTATGTGATCATTCACGTTTCTTGGTGATGAGTGCATGTATTTAATTCTTATCATTTTGAGCGCTCCACCAAGATGTATGTGACATGGAAGAGTAACCCATGATTCTAACTCTTTGTGCATTTGCAGTCCAAAGAAAATTTTAAACATGCACAAATTTAGGGGGAGCTCTTACTTATCACATACTTCTCAAAGTGACGATATATTTCATTCTTATTATCATTTGTCGAAGCTTTGATCTATATGTTGTCATCAATTACCAAAAAGGGGGAGATTGAAAGTGCAACTATCCCTAGGTGGTTTTGGTAATTCATAACAACATATAGCTCATTGAGCTAATGCTATTCCAAGATGATTATTTCAGGAAAGCTCAATGATTGGCATGGCATGGATGATGAAAGTAGATCCCTCAAAATGCTAAGGACAAAGGATTGGCGAAAGCTCAAAAGCTCAAGACTCTTCATTTTACATTTTAGTTGAGTCTATAGGAAAAGCCAATACTATCAAGGAGGGATGAGGTGTTGCTTAATGAGCCTCTTGCTTCATGTGCTTAGTGATATGCTCCAAAACCCTCAACTACTATCCCATATCCACATTTGACCTAAACCCAAAGCCAAACTCGGACCTACCGATTCTTTCAATCCGGCTACCGAGTTTGATTTGTCATAAGCCACTGCCAAACCCTAGCAAATCGGTTCTACTGATAGGGATCTCGGTCTCACCGAGATGGGATTGCAATTTCTCTGTTTCCTTTTCGTAACTTTTCGGTCTCACCAAAAGAGCGGATCGGTCCCACTGAGATTGCAATGTAAACTCTCTGTTTCCTTTTTGTAACTTTTCGGTCTCACCAAAAGAGCAAATCGGTCCCACCGAGTTTGCCTGACCAACTCTCTAGCTAGCTTATTACCAAATCGGTCTCACCGAGTTTGTGTAATCGGTCTCACCGAGATTACGTTATGCCCTAACCCTAACCATATCGGTCCTACCGAGTTGCATGTCGGTCCCATCGAAATCTCTAACGGTCACTAGGTTTACTAAATCGGTCTGACCGAGTTTGTTGATTCGGTCCCACCGAGATTGGTAAATTGTGTGTAACGGTTGGATTTTGTGTGGAGGCTATTAATACCCCTCCACCTCCTCTTCATTCGTGGAGAGAGCCATCAGAACACATCTACACTTCCAACTCATATGTTCTGAGAGAGAACCACCTACCCTTGTGTTGAGGTCAAGATATTCCATTCCTACCATATGAATCTTGATCTCTAGCCTTCCCCAAGTTGCTTTCCACTCAAATCTTCTTTCCACCAAATCCAAATCCTGTGAGAGAGAGTTGAGTGTTGGGGAGACTATCATTTGAAGCACAAGAGCAAGGAGTTCATCATCAACACACCATTTGTTACTTCTTGGAGAGTGGTGTCTCCTAGATTGGCTAGGTGTCACTTGGGAGCCTCCGACAAGATTGTGGAGTTGAACCAAGGAGTTTGTAAGGGCAAGGAGATCGCCTACTTCGGGAAGATCTAACGCTAGTGAGGCAAGTCCTTCGTGGGTGATGGCCATGGTGGGATATACAAGGTTGCTTCTTCATGGACCCTTCATAGGTGGAGCCCTCCATGGACTCACGCAACCGTTACCCTTCGTGGGTTGAAGTCTCCATCAACGTGGATGTAGGATAGCACCACCTATCTAAACCACGCCAAAAACATCCGTGTCTCCAATTGCGGTTGAATTCTCCAAACCCTTCCCTTTACATTCTTGCAAGTTGCATGCTTTACTTTCCGCTGCCTATATACTCTTTGCATGCTTGCTTGAATTGTGTGATGATTGCTTGACTTGTCCTAAGAGTAGCTAAAATCTGCCAAGAACTAAAATTGGGAAAAGGTTAAGTTTTTATTTGGTCAAGTAGTCTAATCACCCCCCCTCTAGACATACTTTCGATCCTACAAATCCTGATGGTCGAAGGTGATTGGTTTTGACAACCAGTGGCGAAACTCCTTTGTGATAGGCCGCATGGCGCATATCTCTGTGGGCGCCACCTGGTTTTCTCCTTTGGTCACGTGTAGTACGTTCACTATTTTGACTTGTTGTGGGAATTTATTTTGTTCCCCACTGATTTGTTTGTGTGGTTCATCGCCGTCTTCACTTGGTGTATCCAGCCCCTTGTGTTCGGCGTTGAGTTTGCCGGATTGCTTGAAGACCCAACATTCTCTGTGGGTATGATTTGCAGGCTTCCCAGGGGTGCTGTGGATTTGACATCTCTTGTCCAGGATTTTGTTTAGATTAGACAGTTCATCCCTGTTATCTTTGAGGGGCAGCTTTTGCTGACCCTGCCGGGAGCTTTTGAATCCGGCGTTAACTACCATGCTCTTAAGGTTGTTTCCCTTATTCCGGCGCTGGTCTTTGCTGCGTCGTGGCTTCCCGTTCCCATCCCTTACTTCGAATGTACTTGGGTCGCTGGTGCTGCATCTTGCCAGCCAGCTGTCCTCACCCGCGCAAAAGCGGGTCATGAGGCTTGTTAATGCGGCCATTGTTCTTGGTTTTTCTTGACCGAGGTGTATGGTGAGCCATTCGTCTCGAACACTATGTTTGAAAGCTGCTAAGGCTTCGGCGTCCGGACAGTCGACTATTTGGTTCTTTTTAGTAAGAAATCTGTTCCAGAGCTTTTGGGCTGACTCTCCGGGTTGTTGAGTTATGTGACTTAAATCGTCAGCATCCAGTGGTCGGACATAGGTTCCTTGAAAATTTGCCCGAAAAGCGTCCTCGAGCTCTTCTCAACTTCCAATGGTGTTTTCTGGGAGGCCTTTAAGACAATGCCAGGCTGGCCCTTTGAGCTTGAGGGGTAAGTACTTGATGGCGTGGAGGTCATCTCCTCGAGCCATGTGGATGTGGAGGATATAATCCTCAATACAGACCCCCGGGTCTGTAGTTCCGTCATATGCCTCTATGTTTACAGGTTTGAATCCCGCTGGGAATTCATGGTCCAGCACCTCATTGGTGAAACATAGGGGGTGTGCGGCACCCCTGTAGTTAGGTGTGCCGCGGTGTTCGGATATTTGTTGTGTTGCATTGCTTGCTAGAGCTTGCTTTCTTGGCCTGTAGATAGATCTGGTCGGGCCATCATTTTGATGTGAATCCTCGTGTGGACCGCGTGTTGGCTTGTGTGTGGCGCCGTTTGCCGCTCCATGTTGGCCGTGCGGTCATCTATCTGACGGATGGCCGTTTAGTTTTTTGATTGCAGGGGCTCTAGGGCCTCCTCGTCAAATTCGGGAAGTAGCTTTCGCTTCGGGTAGCTCTTTGTGTGGCGACTGCCGCCATATTTGTCTGCGGTGTTGAGTACCTTGCTCCATCTGATTCTAAGTGCATCTTCGCCGTCTTGAGCTTCCGCTTCCACTTTTTTAGGCTACGCGCAGTGGCGACGAGCCTTTTATGGAGGTTCTTCTACTCCATTAACTTGTCCGGCGTGAGGTTATCCGGACTGTCATCTTCGCTGGGGACGAGTTGTTCGGTTTGGTTATCCAAGTTGCCTTGTTCGGACGGTTGCGGGATGCCAAGTTCATTGTCCGCCGGCTCGCCCTGCTCTGTGGCTGGGTCTGTATGACCGCTGTCTCTGTCGAGGCGGGGTTTGGAGTGGCTCTTACGCCGCCGCTTTGACTGCTTTTCTGAGGAACGATCCTTCGTTGCGTCCTCCCGTTCCTCGCTGTCGTTTCCTTTGGGTGTGTCCACCATGCATACATCATGGGGTGAGGTGGTTATCCAGTGCCCTGTGGGTGCTGGTTCCTGTTCGTCTCCTATATCGTCGTTCGTACCGTCGATGTCTTCGGAGTCGAAGTCGAGCTTGTCGGTTAAATCATCGACAGTGTGATACGATCATGTGTTCTGTCACTACCGGCGTTACTGTTATTTCGCCTTATCCTAAGGATGTAAAGTCACCATATATACCAAGGTACCTGCCTATCATCTACGCTATGAGCCAGATTGCTAATTTGCATTGTACTGATGAGAGCAAGATTATGCACGTCAAGGAACGAGTTAGCCACATGTTACCAAGTTATGTATGCATGCAACCAATAACGTGTAGAGCTAGGATTGAGCAAATAAAAGAATCTGCATGCAACATTGATGTGCCAGAAATAAGCAAGGTCACGTGCATGCATGGGAAATTAGTCCATTACGTAGCTACAATACAGGAAAGAGTCCTGACCAAATACAAATACAGGTTCCATCAGGCGTGGCCACCCGATCAGGAATTGTACTCTGTGACATACATGAAGATTCAAGATTTGCTTTCTTTGAAAGGAACCGGGTGGGGTCCACCTGCAGACTACACGAGAAGCCTCACCATCAACCAAACAAGTCATCATTATTTTTGTTAGATTAAATTACGTCGGTTGTTATCTTTTGGTAGGACAAGTTTGTTTCTCCTTTGAATTAGAGGTGTGCCTAGCGTGTTGGTCAAACCATGGTAGGGTCGGCTATACTAGTATAAATAGCCAGCATATGGTCATTGTAAAGACATGTTATTTTTATATGAAATAGAGATGTATTTTTTAAGGGTAAACACCTGTATCAAGTTTTAGAGGGATCTTTAGAAAACCTCTGTGTTGCGATTTCTGCGAGGAAATTGTTTTTGCGCGTGAGTGCCATCGTCGAGATTGGTTTTCTCGTGCTGGGCCGCAAGGTTCAAACCCTCTACTTCGTGTACATCGCGTGCGCGGGAGAGAGGTTGCTCCTGCTGGTGGTGGAGTGTCGTGAAAGATCGGGCCGCAACAACGGATCGAATCTCACCTCGAGGTTCGGTTTATATCAGGTGGTATTCAGAGCATCAGGTTGTTCACGACACTATGGAGAAGATGATGAGGGCATCATCATTCAGTAAGTTAAGCTATGGATTTCAGTTGGAGGAGGAAGGCCGCTGGACCGGGCTTTTTCACACGCGTGTGGTGGTGAGAGCGAGATCATGTGCCATGACGATTGATCACATGAATTTGATCAACGCTGCAAGCATCGAGATGGTGGAGAAGCTGAATCTACCAATGACACCACGTCCACAACCATACTTGTTTCGTTGGGGTCAAGAAGAGCTCACTGTCACGCAGCAAACCAAGGTACCGTTTTTGTTAGGAAATAATTTTTGCGAGGTTTTGCGCGATGTGATTCCGGCACCGATGATTTCATGTCACTTGTTATTGGGTGAGCCATGGTGCAAAGAGTATGATGTTGCGTATGATTGCAAAACACACAGATATACCATCAAGAGGGGCAAGATGTGCAGCCTCATGCCAATGGATGATGAGCGTTTTATTTCTTGGAGGGAAGAACATCTTGAGAAGATAAAAGAGGAAAAAGAAGAAGAAAAGAAGAAGGTTGAAGCTACTGGAATTTGTATTGCCGTCATTCAGTTCGTAGATAAAAATATTGCTGAAAAGATTAATTCAAAACCGGGGACGGTTTCGTTTCAAGGAGGAGAGGATGATACGACCGTGTGTTCTGTCACTACCGGCGTTACTGTTATTTCGCCTTATCCTAAGGATGTAAAGTCACCATATATACCAAGGTACCTGCCTATCATCTACGCTATGAGCCAGATTGCTAATTTGCATTGTACTGATGAGAGCAAGATTATGCACGTCAAGGAACGAGTTAGCCACATGTTACCAAGTTATGTATGCATGCAACCAATAACGTGTAGAGCTAGGATTGAGCAAATAAAAGAATCTGCATGCAACATTGATGTGCCAGAAATAAGCAAGGTCACGTGCATGCATGGGAAATTAGTCCATTACGTAGCTACAATACAGGAAAGAGTCCTGACCAAATACAAATACAGGTTCCATCAGGCGTGGCCACCCGATCAGGAATTGTACTCCGTGACATACATGAAGATTCAAGATTTGCTTTCTTTGAAAGGAACCGGGTGGGGTCCACCTGCAGACTACACGAGAAGCCTCACCATCAACCAAACAAGTCATCATTATTTTTGTTAGATTAAATTACGTCGGTTGTTATCTTTTGGTAGGACAAGTTTGTTTCTCCTTTGAATTAGAGGTGTGCCTAGCGTGTTGGTCAAACCATGGTAGGGTCGGCTATACTAGTATAAATAGCCAGCATATGGTCATTGTAAAGACATGTTATTTTTATATGAAATAGAGATGTGTTTTTTAAGGGTAAACACCTGTATCAAGTTTTAGAGGGATCTTTAGAAAACCTCTGTGTTGCGATTTCTGCGAGGAAATTGTTTTTGCGCGTGAGTGCCATCGTCGAGATTGGTTTTCTCGTGCTGGGCCGCAAGGTTCAAACCCTCTACTTCGTGTACATCGCGTGCGCGGGAGAGAGGTTGCTCCTGCTGGTGGTGGAGTGTCGTGAAAGATCGGGCCGCAACAACGGATCGAATCTCACCTCGAGGTTCGGTTTATATCAGGTGGTATTCAGAGCATCAGGTTGTTCACGACACTATGGAGAAGATGATGAGGGCATCATCATTCAGTAAGTTAAGCTATGGATTTCAGTTGGAGGAGGAAGGCCGCTGGACCGGGCTTTTTCACACGCGTGTGGTGGTGAGAGCGAGATCATGTGCCATGACGATTGATCACATGAATTTGATCAACGCTGCAAGCATCGAGATGGTGGAGAAGCTGAATCTACCAATGACACCACGTCCACAACCATACTTGTTTCGTTGGGGTCAAGAAGAGCTCACTGTCACGCAGCAAACCAAGGTACCGTTTTTGTTAGGAAATAATTTTTGCGAGGTTTTGCGCGATGTGATTCCGGCACCGATGATTTCATGTCACTTGTTATTGGGTGAGCCATGGTGCAAAGAGTATGATGTTGCGTATGATTGCAAAACACACAGATATACCATCAAGAGGGGCAAGATGTGCAGCCTCATGCCAATGGATGATGAGCGTTTTATTTCTTGGAGGGAAGAACATCTTGATAAGATAAAAGAGGAAAAAGAAGAAGAAAAGAAGAAGGTTGAAGCTACTGGAATTTGTATTGCCGTCATTCAGTTCGTAGATAAAAATATTGCTGAAAAGATTAATTCAAAACCGGGGACGGTTTCGTTTCAAGGAGGAGAGGATGATACGACCGTGTGTTCTGTCACTACCGGCGTTACTGTTATTTCGCCTTATCCTAAGGATGTATATGCACCATAGATACCAAGGTACCTGCCTATCATCTACGCTATGAGCCAGATTGCTAATTTGCATTGTACTGATGAGAGCAACATTATGCACGTCAAGGAACGAGTTAGCCACATGTTACCAAGTTATATATGCATGCAACCAATAACGTGTAGAGCTAGGATTGAGCAAATAAAAGAATCTGCATGCAACATTGATGTGCCAGAAATAAGCAAGGTCACGTGCATGCATGGGAAATTAGTCCATTACGTAGCTACAATACAGGAAAGAGTCCTGACCAAATACAAATACAGGTTCCATCAGGCGTGGCCACCCGATCAGGAATTGTACTCCGTGACATACATGAAGATTCAAGATTTGCTTTCTTTGAAAGGAACCGGGTGGGGTCCACCTGCAGACTACACGAGAAGCCTCACCATCAACCAAACAAGTCATCGTTATTTTTGTTAGATTAAATTATGTCGGTTGTTATCTTTTGGTAGGACAAGTTTGTTTCTCCTTTGAATTAGAGGTGTGCCTAGCGTGTTGGTCAAACCATGGTAGGGTCGGCTATACTAGTATAAATAGCCAGCATATGGTCATTGAAAAGACAGGTTATTTTTATATGAAATAGAGATGTGTTTTTTAAGGGTAAACACCTGTATCAAGTTTTAGAGGGATCTTTAGAAAACCTCTGTGTTGCGATTTCTGCGAGGAAATTGTTTTTGCGCGTGAGTGCCATCGTCGAGATTGGTTTTCTCGTGCTGGGCCGCAAGGTTCAAACCCTCTACTTCGTGTACATCGCGTGCGCGGGCGAGAGGTTGCTGCTGCTGGTGGTGGAGTGTCGTGAAAGATCGGGCCGCAACAACGGATCGAATCTCACCTCGAGGTTCGGTTTATATCAGGTGGTATTCAGTGCATCAGGTTGTTCACGACACTATGGAGAAGATGATGAGGGCATCGTCATTCAGTAAGTTAAGCTATGGATTTCAGTTGGAGGAGGAAGGCCGCTGGACCGGGCTTTTTCACACGCGTGTGGTGGTGAGAGCGAGATCATGTGCCATGACGATTGATCACATGAATTTGATCAACGCTGCAAGCATCGAGATGGTGGAGAAGCTGAATCTACCAATGACACCACGTCCACAACCATACTTGTTTCGTTGGGGTCAAGAAGAGCTCACTGTCACGCAGCAAACCAAGGTACCATTTTTGTTAGGAAATAATTTTTGCGAGGTTTTGTGCGATGTGATTCCGGCACCGATGATTTCATGTCACTTGTTATTGGGTGAGCCATGGTGCAAAGAGTATGATGTTGCGTATGATTGCAGAACACACAGATATACCATCAAGAGGGGCAAGATGTGCAGCCTCATGCCAATGGATGATGAGCGTTTTATTTCTTGGAGGGAAGAACATCTTGAGAAGATAAAAGAGGAAAAATAAGAAGAAAAGAAGAAGGTTGAAGCTACAGGAATTTGTATGGCCGTCGTTCAGTTCGTAGATAAAAATATTGCTGAAAAGATTAATTCAAAACCGGGGACGGTTTCGTTTCAAGGAGGAGAGGATGATACGACCGTGTGTTCTGTCACTACTGGCGTTACTGTTATTTCGCCTTATCCTAAGGATGTATATGCACCATATATACCAAGGTACCTGCCTATCATCTACGCTATGAGCCAGATTGCTAATTTGCATTGTACTGATGAGAGCAAGATTATGCACGTCAAGGAACGAGTTAGCCACATGTTACCAAGTTATGTATGCATGCAACCAATAAGTGTAGAGCTAGGATTGAGCAAATAAAAGAATCTGCATGCAACATTGATGTGCCAGAAATAAGCAAGGTCACGTGCATGCATGGGAAATTAGTCCATTACGTAGCTACAATACAGGAAAGAGTCCTGACCAAATACAAATACAGGTTCCATCAGGCGTGGCCACCCGATCAGGAATTGTACTCCGTGACGTACATGAAGATTCAATATTTGCTTTCTTTGAAAGGAACCGGGTGGGGTCCACCTGCAGACTACACGAGAAGCCTCACCATCAACCAAACAAGTCATCGTTATTTTTGTTAGATTAAATTACGTCGGTTGTTATCTTTTGGTAGGACAAGTTTGTTTCTCCTTTGAATTAGAGGTGTGCCTAGCATGTTGGTCAAACCATGGTAGGGTCGGCTATACTAGTATAAATAGCCAACATATGTTCATTGTAAAGACAGGTTATTTTTATATGAAATAGAGATGTGTTTTTTAAGGGTAAACACCTGTATCAAGTTTTAGAGGGATCTTTAGAAAACCTCTGTGTTGCGATTTCTGCGAGGAAATTGTTTTTGCGCGTGAGTGCCATCGTCGAGATTGGTTTTCTCATGCTGGGCCGCAAGGTTCAAACCCTCTACTTCGTGTACATCGCGTGCGCGGGCGAGAGGTTGCTCCTGCTGGTGGTGGAGTGTCGTGAAAGATCGGGCCGCAACAACGGATCGAGTCTCACCTCGAGGTTCGGTTTATATCACAGTGGCTATGAAGTGGGTGGTGGGTGGGCGTCGAATTCCTTCGTCGTCCGCATCCCAATCCTGCCAGTCATAATCCGGCCAGGACTCTCCTGACAAAGAGAGAGACCTTAGTAAATTCAGTATGTCGCCAAAGGGCGAGTGCTGAAAAATATCCACGGCGGTGAACTCCATGATCGGCGCCCAATCAGATTCGGTTGGCAAGGGCGTGGAGGGTTCAGAGTCCGGAGAATAGTCCGGTAATGTGGAGTCACGGTCCTCGCAAATGATAAGGCTGGTGTTCGGCTCGATCGCCGTTGAGACTGCAGCCTCCGCGGCGGGGTCTAGCCTCCTGCTCTCGGTCGGCGCAGTTGGCTCCAGATTGAAGGTCGGTGCGGATGCGGGTGCGGCCTCCGGGGCACTGTTCGGTGGCAGAGCTAAATCATGCCCAACGCGACAGTGCGGCGCACTCGGCAAGGGCTCGAACCCGTCGAAGATCAAGTCTCCGCGGATATCGGCCGTGTAGTTTAGGCTTCCAAACCTGACCCGATGGCCAGGGACGTAGCTTTCAATCTGCTCTAGATGGCCAAGCTAATTGGCCTGCAGTGCAAAGCCGCCGAATACAAAGATCTGTCCGAGGAGAAAAGTCTCACCCTGGACTGCATCGTCAACGATGATCGAAGGATCCATCAAGCCTGATGATGATGACACAGAGGAACTCTCAATGAAAGCACCAATGTCGGTGTCAAAACCGGCGGATCTCGGGTAGGGGGTCCTGAACTGTGCGTCTAGGCGGATGGCAATAGGAGACAAGGGACACTATGTTTTTACCCAGGTTTGGGCCCTCTCGATGGAGGTAAAACCCTACTCCTGCTTGATTAATATTGATGATATGGGTAGTACAAGAGTAGATCTACCACGAGATCAGAGAGGCCAAATCCTAGAAGCTAGCCTATGTTATGATTGTTGTTGTTTTGTTGTGTCCTATGGATTAAACCCTCCGGTTTATATAGACACCAGAGGGGCTAGGATTACATAGAGTCGGTTACAATGGGAGGAGATCTAAATATCTGTATTGCCAAGCTTGCCTTCCACGCCAAGGAAAGTCCCATCCGGATGCGGGACGAAGTCTTCAATCTTGTATCTTCATAGCCCAAGAGTACGGCCAAAGGTCATAGTCCGGCTGTCCGGACACCCCCTAGTCCAGGACTCCCTCAGTGGAAATCTACATCATTCGACTCAGAGACATGTCTCCGGTCCGACCGAACTTCAGATTCAACTCTCTGTACTTGACGCCTTCCTTGAAGGCACAAACTGCCGGATGATCAGACACGTTCTCCACCGTGTGATGCAGTGTGATCCATCTCTGAATATAATCCCTCAAAGTTTCATTTGTCTTCTGCACACAAGATTGCAGCTTCGTCAACCCTGCCGGTTGTTTGCATGTTCCTTCAAACATTCGAACAAACACTCGGGCAAGATCTTCCCAAGTATAAATGATGCTGGGTGCTAATTGGTTCAGCCATGCTCTGGCCGAGCCCTCCAACATCAGAGGCAAGTGTTTCATGGCCACTTCATCATTGCCGCCGCCAATCTGAACAGCCACTCGGTAGTCCTCAAGCCAAGTATCAGGCTTGGACTCACCAGTGAACTTACTGACTCCAGTCGCCAACCTAAAGTTGTGAGGAATCACTGCCGCCCTGATGGCTCTGCTGAAGCACTCTGGACTTGAGACATGCACTCTACTGCTGGTGGGTACATCTCTATCATGACCTTCTCGATGGGCTCTGTTCCTGTCGACTAAACCCTGAACAAGAATGGATCTCGCATCAAAGCCTGGTTCCCTGGGGTCGACTGGAATCCTTCGCCTAACACTGTGAGGGCGTCTGTCATCCTGCTGTCGAGGCACGTATGATCCACTCCTTGGGGGAGGTGTGGGCACCCGACGACGATCATCACGATCGAGTCGGTGATCATATTGCTCACGGTTTCTGTACTGGTCACGCCGGTCTCCACGTTCCTCACGCCTTGGGGGCGATCTAGGGCTGTGAGCCGACTCGACTGTATCTGCAACAACGGATCTGCTATGGATCCTATTCCGCGACTGCGACACAGCCGTATTCTGCTCTCCCGCTGCTTGGAGTAAAGATCTGATTTGCATTAGACCTCTGCCAGCTTCTGACTGGGAGGGCTGAATTGACTCTGCTATTCGAGCTGCAGCTGTAAGATTTTGGATCCGAGTTCGATATACCTGAGTCGGAGGTGGAAAGAGCTGACGTCGACTGGATTCTGAAACCCGTTGGCGCGCACGCTCGTCAAGTGCTCGCTGGAGGTTTTCCAGTCGAGTTCGCTTAGCCAAGTTGGCCAAGCGCACGTCCTCCAAGGCCCGGGCCTCGGGGGTTTCCCCCACGATAGGAGTGTGAAGCGCATCCATGTTCCGGCGGCGAAGTTCTTCCCTCTGCTGCGAAGAGAGGGGCTCGGGGCTATACTCCTCATGGGCATGCGACGGATCGCCCCCGCCGTCGCCACCATCGGCGCGGGGGAATCCGGGAGGACTGCGAGGTCCATCGACCATTAGGACCTCCACTGCTGGATCACTGTTGTCGCATTCGGATGCAGTCTCTGTGGAGCCAGTCAACAGGTCGAACATGTCGTAGAGAGATTCGTCGGGCTCGATCACCGTGACCTGGGGGGTGGCCGATTGGTGGGCCACCGCATGCCTCACCCACTGCTGAAGCCTCGACCGACCGGAACGCTTGCGTCGATGGGAGACAGGGAGGAAGGACGCTACAGGAGCCGACCGATACTGGGTCGACGGTTGCCGCAGGAGGATGCCGCGGACGCACGCGCGAAAGTGCGTTGCCCCGCGGACAGGGAGTGCGCCGACGTCGAGTGGAGCCTCCTGAAGCCAAGCGGAGTCGTCGGCAATGAACACGAGCGCTCCGAGACGGATCTCGCAGCCCTCAGCCAAACCTCTGCCTGAAACCATGATGAAGGTGATCAGATAGGTTGCAACTTCTCCAAAAAGTCGCCAAGACACCTGCCCCACGGTGGGCGCCAACTGTCGTGGTTCTAAGTCTGACAGTAGAATAGGGGGGTAGGAATGTAGAGGCAAGATCCCAGCTATGGAGGAGTTGTACACGCAAGGTTTACGAGTTCAGGCCCTTCTCGGAGGAAGTAATAGCCCTACGCCTCGGAGCCCGGAGGCGGTCGACTGGATTATACGCATGTGAGTTACAGGGGGTGCGAACCCTTGTCCCAGAGGAGGGGGTTCAATGTATATTAAGAGAGAGACGTTACTGGTAACGTCAGTAATAAGGATACATAATGACCATTCAAGCTATGACTTAATTCCCGACCGTTATAGAATAGAGTGGCTTTAGGTCCCCTGGTAGTCGAGTGATTGTCTTTGTGGTCGAGTGTCTTCAAGACTGTCGAGTGGAATGCTGCTGCATGGTCGAGTGGATGATGATTCTTCTTCAAATGTTTCTGGTTCTTCTAGAGATGTCCTTGGGGAGGGTATCTTTGACAGGTCCATGACCCTACCATAGGTACATAGCTTCATCAGGCACCTCGTGCGCTCTCCGGACTCCGTTTTCTTGCACGTTACTCCTTTTGGTCGGTAAAAATACATTATATAATCTCCCGAAGGTTTTGACTCTCATACCACGCAAATACCCTCTATTTTTGTTTCGTGCTGTTTCTGTTACAGATTTAGAGCAAGATGTCATCTCAGGACTCCGACGGAGAGAGCTATGTCTCACATCTAATTGCTGACCCAAAGACCTATGGGGATCTATCTCCTTGTGGTCGAACTACAGATGATGAGGAGGATGCTCATTCGAGGAGGATCAATGATTCAAGTTCAGAGGAGGAGGATGTTCCTCTACCTCAACCTGGGGATATGCACGTGAAGTTCAAGAAGTCTAGTCTCCCTAAGAGGGCTAAACTGTCTAACAACCAATCTATTCCTTCTCGTTTTTGGCAGAAAAGCAAAGGGGATTTATGTGACAAGATTTTGAAGCTGGAATTTGAGGTCGATGATTTGAAGGAGGAAATTGCTCTTCTCAATTACTATATGAAAAGCCTAAAGGCACAGTTATCTTCATTATCACCATCCTCTTCACCTCCGAAGAAGGTGACATAAACACATGGGTATGGGCACTCCCCTTGGCAACTGCCAAGCTTGGGGGAGGTTCCCCGGTATCGTATCACCATTACACTCCTATCTTTACCGTTTTTCTTAGTTCGATTCGTTTTGGTAATATCTTCATCTAGTAGAATAAAGTTTTAGTATGATTTAGTTTTGAGTTTTGCTTTATGATCCTTCTATGTAATCGAGTCTGTGAGCTATATATAATAAAGATTAGTGTTGAGTCAAGGGCTTGATTATCTTGCTATGATCGTGAGGGAAATAAAGGAAAAAAGAAAGAATAAAAAGAAATAAAGAGATCATATTGATCTTATGGAGAGTAATGACTTCACATATAAAGAGTATGATGAATAAAAGTTGAGAGTTGACAAGCATAGTTTTGGTCATCGTTGCAATTAATAGGAAGTAATAAAGAAAGAGAGGTTTTCACATATAAATATACTATCTTGGACATCTTTTATGATTGTGAGGACTCATTAAAGTATGACATGCTAAAGAGTTGATGTTGGACAAGGAACACAACGTAATGGGTTATGTTTTCTTATATCTGAAATAAAGTATATTTTCATGGATCATCCAACATGTTGAGCTTGCCTTTCTCCCTCATGCAAGCCAAATTCTTTGCACCAAGTAGAGATACTACTTGTGATTCCGAATACCCTTAAACCCAGTTTTGCCATGAGAGTCCACCATACCTACCTATGAATTGAGTAAGATCCTTCAAGTAAGTTTTCATGTTGCTTGCAATAAAAATTGCTTTCTAAATATGTATGATTTATTAGTGTGGAGAAAATAAGCTTTATACGATCTTGTGATATGAAGCAATAAAAGTGACGAACTGCATAATAAAGGTCCATATCACAAGTGGCAATATAAAGTGATGTTATTTTGCATTAAGTTTTCGTGCATCCAACCCCAAAAGCACATGACAACCTCTGCTTCCCTCTGCGAAGAGCCTATCTTTTACTTTTACCTTATGCAAGAGTCATGGTGATTTTCACCTCTCCTTTTTATATTTTATCCTTTGGCAAGCACATTGTGTTGGAAAGATCCTGATATATATATCCAATTGGATGTAAGTTAGCATGAGTTATTATTGTTGACATTACCCTTGAGGTAAAAGGTTGGGAGGCAACACTATAAGCCCCTATCTTTCTCTGTGTCCGATTAAAACTCCATACCCATAAGTATTGCGTGAGTGTTAGCAATTGTGAAAGACTAAATGATAGTTGAGTATGTGGACTTGCTGAAAATATCTTACATAGACTCTTTCCGATGTTATGATAAATTGCAAATTGCTTCAATGACTGAAATTATAGTTTGTTGGTTCTCAATGAATTTTCTGATTCATACTTTACATTGTGAATAGATTATTACTCGAGCATAAGAAATAATATGACAATATCCATATATGTTGCTGTTATAAGAATGATCATGATGCCCTCATGTCCGTATTTTATTTTATCGACACCTCTATCTCTAAACATGTGGTCATATTTATCGTTATCGACTTCCGCTTGAGGACAAGCGAGGTCTAAGCTTGGGGGAGTTGATATGTCCATTTTGCATCATGCTTTTATATCAATATTTATCGCATTATGGGTTGTTATTACACGTTATGTCACAATACTTATGCCTATTCTCTCTTATTTTACAAGGTTTACATGAAGAGGGAGAATGCCGGCAGCTGGGATTCTGGGCTGGAAAAGGAGCAAATATTATAGACCTATTCTGCACAACTCCAAAAGTCCTGAAACTTCACGGAAGTCATTTTTGGAGTTAATAAAAAATACCGGCGAAAGAAAGTACCAGAGGGGGCCCACACCCTGGCCACGAGGGTGGGGGGCGCGCCCCTCTGCCTCGTGGGCCCCCTGGCAGGCCTTCGGTGCCCATCTTCTGCTATATGAACTCTTTCGTCCGAGAAAAAAATCATAAGCAAGCTTTCGGGATGAAATTCCACCGCCACGAGGCGGAACCTTGACGGAACCAATCTAGGGCTCCGGCAGAGCTGTTCTGCCGGGGGAAATTCCCTCCGAGAGGGGGAAATCATCGCCATCGTCATCACGTCTCTCATCGGGAGGGGGTCAATCTCCATCAACATCTTCACCAGCACCATCTCATCTCAAACCTTGGTTCACCTCTTGTATCCAATCTTTGTCCCAAAGCCTCAGATTGGTACCTGTGGGTTGCTAGTAGTGTTGATTACTCCTTGTAGTTGATGCTAGTTGGTTTATTTGGTGGAAGATCATATGTTCAGATCCATTATGCATATTATTACCCCTCTGATTATGAAAATGAATATGATTTGTGAGTAGTTAGGTTTGTTCATGAGGACATGGGAGAAGTCTTGCTATAAGTAGTCATGTGAATTTGGTATTCGTTCGATATTTTGATGAGATGTATGTTGTCTTTCCTCTAGTGGTGTTATGTGAACATCGACTACATGACACTTCGCCATTGTTTGGGCCTAGAGGAAGGCACTGGGAAATAATAAGTAGATGATGGGTTGCTAGAGTGACAGAAGCTTAAACCCTAGTTTATGAGTTGCTTCGTAAGGGGCTGATTTGGATCCATATGTTTTATGCTATGGTTAGGTTTACCTTAATACATCTTTTGTAGTTGCGGATGCTTGCAATAGGGGTTAATCATAAGTGGGATGCTTGTCCAAGAAAGGACATCACCCAAGCACCAGTCCACCCACATACCAAATTATCAAAGTAACGAACGTGAATCATATGAGCGTGATGAAAACAAGCTTGACGATATTTCCCATGTGTCCTCGGGAGCGCTTTTCTCTATATAAGAGTTTGTCCAGGCTTGTCCTTCGCTACAAAAAGGATTGGGCCATCTTTCTGCACTTTATTTACACTTGTTACTTGTTACCCGTTACAAATTACATTATCACAAAACTATCTGTTACCGATAATTTCAGTGCTTGCAGAGAATACCTTACTGAAAACCGCTTGTCATTTCCTTCTGCTCCTCGTTGGGTTCGACACTCTTACTTATCAAAAGGACTACGATAGATCCCCTATATTTGTGGGTCATCAAGGTTATCGAACCAGTAGGAGAACCAAGCAACAAACATAAACAGCCCCGGCACGCAAATAACAAATGCTCGCAACCCGACGTGTAAAAGGGGTTGTCAATCCCTTTCGGGTAGCGGCGTCTCAAGATCAAACGGACATGAATAAAATTGTAGTAGATTGATAGATCGAACACCAAATAAAATAAATGAGAATAAAATACAGCAAGGTATTTTTGTATTTTTGGTTTAATAGATCTGAAAATAAAAGGCAAATGAAATAGATCGCAAAGGCAAAAGACCTAAGGGCCGTAGGTTTCACTAGTGGCTTCTCTCGAGAAAAATAGCAAACGGTGGGTAGACAAATGATTGTTGGTCAATTGATAGAACTTCAAATAATCATGACGATATCCAGGCAATGATCATTACATAGGCATCATGTCCAAGATAGTAGACCGACTCCTGCCTGCATCTACTACTATTACTCCACACATCGACCGCTATCCAGCATGCATCTAGTGTATTGAGTTCATGGAGAAACCGAGTAATACAATAAGAATGATGGAATGATGTGGACAAGATCTATCTATGTAGAGATAGACCCCATCGTTTTATCCTTAGTTGCAACGAAACATTCGTGTCGGTTCCCCTTCTATCACTAGGATCAAGCACTGTAAGATCGAACCCACTACAAAGCACCTCTTCCCATTGCAATATAAATAGATCAAGTTGGCCAAACAAAACCCAAATATTAGAGAAGAAATACGAGGCTATAAGCAATCATGCATAAAAGAGATCAAAGAAACTCAAATAACTTTCATGGATATAAAAAGATAGATCTGATCATAAACTCAAAGTTCATCTGATACCACCAAACTCGAAGAGACCATTGTATTGAGAATTCAGTGAGAGAGAGGAAGCCATCTAGCTACTAACTACGGACCCGGAGGTCTACAAAGAACTACTGACGCATCATCAGAGAGGCACCAATGGAAGCGGTGAACCCCTCCTTGATGGTGTTTAGATTGGATCTGGTGGTTCTGGAATCTGCGGCGGCTGGAGTTGATTTTCATCGATTCCCCTAGTGTTTCTGGAATATTGGGGTATTTATAGAGCAAAGAGGCGGTCCGGGGGCACCCGAGGTGGGCACAACCCCCTAGGGCGCGCCTGGGTCTCTTAGTGCGCCCTAGTAGGTTGTGCTCCCCTCGGAGCACCCCCAGGCACTGCCTTGGCCCATTGGGTGTCTTCTGGTCCATAAAAAATTTCTGTAAAGTTTCGTTGCATTTGGACTCATTTGGTATTGATTTCTTGCGATGTAAAAAACATGCAGAAAACAGCAACTGGCACTTGGCACTATGTAAATAGGTTAGTACCAAAAATGATATAAAATGACTATAAAATGATTATAAAACAATCAAGATTGATAATATAACAGCATGGAACAATCAAACATTATAGATACGTTGGAGACGTATCAATTACCTCTCAAATTACATGATTGGCGGCCAACCATCACAAGGGGTTGTACTAGAGTCCTGCATGCCTTCTGCATCCAGGAGAGCACAATAGGGCCATTCCGTTTCACCTTGTTCTGCAACCGGAATGTATGTCACCTCTTTCTTTACCATATGTAATAGTACAAGTATAGAACCCTTGTTCATCATTCTTTGTTAGGTGCTTATGTAATTCTTAAACATATGTACCTGTGAATCGAATAATGCATTGGTTGTTTGAACCTGATGGATATGAATAAAGCGATAACCTACTTTCAAGTTTAAATTAGGTACAGTTTTAAATAGCAGCAATTAAATTAGGGTGAAATTACGGTGTGCAGGTCATTACGGTGCACACGGTTAATAAAGCACAGTGTGTGCGATATACATCATAATCCGACACGGTTCATGGAGAGGAAACATGTGTAACAATATAATGCACACAGTTGCCATTTGCAAAGCGTGTGTGATGTCAGACACTATCACATACGGTGCGGGAAAACTAAATGTGTGTGATTGTCTACCTATCGTACACAGTTTATAACCATGAACTGTTTGTGATGTGCTAGGCATCATAAAACTCCCATGCCTGGAATCTGCCTGGAAAACTCTCGTGCCTGGAATCTGCCTGGTTTTAGGTAAAACCACAAAACTCCGACTGTGATGGCAATGCGAGCACAAACGAGTAGCAAAGATGAAGCGTTTGGGATATTCGAGATATCGGGAATGGTTATATAGGGACAACTATATGCATCAAGGCTCCCTATCCCCGACGGTTTCTAGGTCGTGTGGGAAGGACCCCCTATCGCCGTCACTCACTAGGCAACGGTTCCAAATGCCGTCACGCAAAGGGGTTAAAAACCGTTTGTATAGCACCGACACATACCAGTTAATGGTCTCTTGGAGATCTATTTGATGTAAACCTTTTTGTGTTGTGTTTGTTGGGATCCGATGAACTTTGATTTTATGATTAGATCTATATCCATGAATATTATTTGAGTCTTCTTTGATCTCTTATATGTATGGTTATTTATAGCCTCGTATTTCTTCTTTGGATCTTTGGTTTAGTTAGGCCAACTAGATCGATTTTTCTTGCCATGGGAAGAGGTGCTTTGTGATGGGTTTGATCTTGCGGTGTCCTCTCCCAATGACAGAAGGGGCAGTGAGGCACACATGTATCGTTGCTATTAAGGATAAGAAGATGGGGTCTATTCCTACATGAATGGATCTTGTCTACATCATGTCATCATTCTTATTGCATTACTCTATTTCTCCATGAACTTAATACACTAGATGCATGCTGGATAGCGGTCGATGTGTGGAGTAATAGTAGTAGATGAAGGCAAGAGTCGGTCTACTAATCTTGGATGTGATGCCTATATATTGATCATTGCCTTGGATATCGTCATAATTATTCGATCTTCTATCAATTTCCCAACAGTAATTTGTTTACTCACCGTATGTTATTTTCTCGAGAGAAGCCACTAGTGAAATCTAAGGCCCCTGAGTCTATCTTTTATCATATTGCTTTTAGATCTATTTTTATTCACATTTGTTTTCAGATCTATTATTACAAAAACCCAAAAATACCTTGCTGCACTTTTTCTTTACTTATTTGTATTTCGTGTTTTATTCAGATCTATTTATCCAAACACATACAAACCAATCTATCTTTTTACCGAGGAGGGATTGACAACCCCTCTTACGCGTTGGGTTGCAAGGATTTGTTTTTTGTGTGCAGGTACTGTTTACATAGTGTTGCTTGGTTCTCCTACTAGATCGATAGCTTGGTTTCATAACTGAGGAAAATACCTATCGTAGCTATACTACATCATCCCTTCCTCTTTGGGGAAATACTGACGCAGTTTCAAGCCAGATCAATATCATCAGGAGTGTGTTATGAGGTATCTCCCTCGGCACTCGATAATAGTTCTACTGAGTCATAGAACTAGGGGATGCCGGTGATGTGTCGGTCTCTGCACCTCAATCATGTTGACCGAATCATCCGGTAATAAAGAGGGGCAACAATGACAAGGTGAGGGGTCATCGGAGCTCGAGGAGGCTTGGCATGGGCTCAGAGCAGCAGAATCGACGATGATGCATCGGTGGCTGAAGTTGGGGAAGACGTTTGATGGCGACGTTGCAGAGGGATCCAGCTCGAACCGGAGGTTGTAGGCAATGCATCCGAGGTCGACGGGGCTCCAAGACTTTAGCTTGGGATGCAGGGCGGCTCTATTGTGTGACAATGATGACGTTGCGGCGACGATACTCTCAGGCGAGAACCAGATCATGTGAGAGGGGCGAGGAGAGGAAGAAAATGGCCTAGGGTTTGACAGGGGCATCGGAGACAGCCACCTTATCGGCCAGAGGACCACAGGATGGCCTCCGTGCACTACAAAAAAAAGATACATCCGTGACATTTTGGGCCGAACGAATTTTTTTTCTGTCATACGTATGACACTTCTATGACGATAATTGTGAAAAAACCCGGTATCATCATAGATGTGGTGGGCTCCTACTTCTATGACAAAAAATCATGACAGAAAATTTGCTTTTCGTCCTGGGCGGGCCGGAGACGCAGCTGCATGACATTCTTTGGGCCGTCCATGATGGAAAAAACCATGGTAGAAGCGAGGGCGAGGAAAATCCCCAATTAAGGTGGGAAGTCGGGGGCCGAGCGATGCGCGTTTCTCTCGTACACGTACGCGCGTGTGTGCGAGGCGTTGGCTCTAACCGAACCCGAGCGACGCGTTGGGCTCTAACTGAACCCGAGCGATTGCACTGCAGGCTACGCGTTACTGAACCCGAGCGATCGATCGATGGCTGTTAACTGAACCCGATCGAGCGATTCCTTCGCTACTGCTGCTAACAGAAGCCGATCGATTGGATGAACAGTGAGCGTTACCGGGGGGT
Source organism: Aegilops umbellulata (assembly GCA_032464435.1). NCBI lineage: Eukaryota > Viridiplantae > Streptophyta > Magnoliopsida > Poales > Poaceae > Aegilops > Aegilops umbellulata. The sequence continues at coordinate 258,603,615 of CP136054.1, read as the reverse complement.
TGGATGAACAGTGAGCGGTGGCGTTGCCTCTGGATGAATAGGACCCCGTGGTGTGGTGGAGGGCTGGATGAACAGTTGACGGTGGAGGGGTGCCCGTGGAGGGGTGGATGAACAGGACCCCGTGGTGTGGAGTGCTGGATGAACAGTAGACGATGGAGGGGTGCCCGTGGAGGGGTGGTTGAACAGGACCCCATGGTGTGGAGGGCTGGATGAACAGTAGACGGTGGAGGGGTGGTTGAACAGTAGCCGGTGGAGTAGCGCGCGGTGGAGGCTGGATGAACAGGAGCCCATGGAGGCTGGATGAACAGGAGCCCGTGGAGGCTGGAGGAGGTCGACGGTGGAGATGAACAGTATCCCGTGGAGTCCTGTTTTGCGGTACGCCACACCCCTCCCGATGAACAGGACCCCCGTTTCGACTGTAGCGCTCCAACACAAGTCCGTTTCGTCCGTTTTGCGGTACGCCACACCCCTCCCGATCAACAGGACCCCCGTTTCGACCGTAGGAGGTCCGTTTCCTCCGTTTTGCGGTATGCCAGACCCCTCCCGATGAACAGGATCCCATTTCGAACGTGGCCGGTCGAACACAAGGCCGTTTACTCCGTTCTCCGGTACGCCGGGCCTCGTTTCCATCGCCTGTTCTGTCCAAGCCCTCCCATGAACACGACGCATTCCGTTGCCTCCCCACGAACACGACGCATTCTGTTGCCTCCCCATGAACACGACGACGATGTTGTTTCATCGTTACGACCCAGCCATGTACACGAGCCCTGGCCGTACATATGCGCGAGTAGGCGTTCGAGACCCCGCCCGTATGTACACATACGTGGCCATATTTTCTTTCTTGGACCCTGGCCGCTGTACGTACGTGTACATGCTACGTGCGCGCCTCTACTACGACACGTGTGCGCCTCTACATCCACCAGTATATATGTACGTACACGTTCGCGACCAGAATGACAACGCTACGTACGCTTGGACCAGGTGGGTCCCAACTGTCAGGCACTTCCTTGCATGCGAAGATGTAGCTGGTGGGTCCCAGCAGTCAGCGGGGCGAAATACGGTGGCCCGTCCAGTGGGTCCCCGCTGTCAGGTGGAGGAATAATTATTTTGCATGTAATAAGGAGGCACTGCCTTGCTGCGGCCGTGGACCCAGCTGTCAGGCTCTCCACGTACAATCCACGTCCGATGGAAGCCGTTCCTTGACCACGTTGACCACGCCACGCTGAGAGCACCAGGGCGGTGGACGACGGCGAGGCCTAGGAACGGGACGACGCGGAGCCGAGGAAGATGCGGCAGTGGATGCCCACGCGTAGAGGAGTACGAGGGCACTGGTTCGCTGCGGTGTGAGGCTGCCGTCGCCGCAGAGTAACAGGGGGTGTGGGTGAGTAGAGGGATGGCCTGGCCAGCGGTGGGAGTAGTAGGGGGCGGTGAGGCCTCCGCCGCATCGCAGCTGGCCACGGGAGGCAGGAGCACGAGGCACGACCGATGCTGGTTGGGGCGGCTGGAGCAAGAAGACCAAAGGTTGAAGAAGCACTACATCCGTTGGATGGACATCGTATGGTCACTGGAGCTAGAATCGTGCATATTGACTAAGTTGACAAAGCCCTCCGTCCCCGTCAACTTAGTAGGCCCACAAGTCAGCCTGCCACTATACTGGGTCCCAGCTAACTGGGGGAGTATTCATTTTTTGTGCGTAATAAGGAGGCACTTCCTTGCGTGCGAAGATATAGCTGGTGGGTCTGAGCTGTCAGCGGCGGTAACGTTTTTTTCGCGAAATACAAAGGCCCTTTCGGTGGGTCCCTGATGTCAGGTGGAGGAATCATTATTTTGCGCGTAATAAGGAGGCATTTCCTTGCATGCGGCCATGGACCCAGCTGTCGGCCTCTCCACGTACAGTCCACTTCAGATGCATGTCGATCGTTGACCACGTTGACCAGGCCGCGCCGAGAGCACCAGGGCGGTGGACGACGGCGAGGCCTAGGAAGGGAACGACACGGAGGCAGGGAAGACTCGGCAGTTGTTTCCCATGCGGAGGGGAGTACGATTGTACGAGGGTTTACTGGTTCGTCTGCCGTCACCGAAGAATAACAGCAGGTGTGGGTGAGTAGAGGGATGGCTAGGCCAGCGATGGGAGTACGGTGGGGCGGTGAGGCCTGCGCGGCAGCACAGCCGACCGCGGGGAGGAGGGAGCAGGCAGTCCCGCCGGCGCTTGTTTGAGCAGCTTAGCAGGAAGAACAGAGATTGAAGAAGCACGATGGCCGTTGGATGGACATCCAACAGTCACGGCTTGTGCGTCAACCTTTTTTAGGAAAGCCTCAAATCTGTGGAAAACAACATACAACCCATCTGCCATTATTTCTAATAATTTTCAGCCCATTTGCTAATTCGAAAGTTTTTTTGGAGCCCATATTCTTTTTGTTAGCATTACAGCCCAAATTGTGGCCACGGTTAAAAAATTATACGAAATTTTGCATATTTCGGTGCGGTCCGAACTGTTTTTAATCCCGAAATTTCGACTCACATTCAATCTGATTTTAAAAATAAATGTATATCAACATAAAATCCAACAAATTCTCCACGCATAAAAATTAATGTAATTTAAAATCTTGAAATAAAAAAAAGATATTTGAAACTAATTGCCGGTTTGACGTGTTTTAAAAATGTACAACCCATTTCTCACTACTGATGGGCCATTTTCTCGGCCAGCCAAATGAAAGCTCTCCTCGTCTTGAAAGATTTACAGCCCAACAGGCCTGACAAAGCGACTTACTTGGCAAATCACAAAAAAACTGGGTTGTGGCCGTGGACCCAGCTGTCAGCCTCTCCACGTACAGTGCTCTTCCGATGGAAGTCGTTCCTTGACCACGTTGACCATGCCGCACGGAGAGCACCACGGCGGTGGATGACGGTGAGGCCTAGGAAGGGGACGACGCGGAGCCGGGGAAGACGCGGCAGTGGAAGCCCGCGCGGAGAGGAGTACGAGGGTTCACTAGTTCGGCTGCGGTGTGAGGCTGTCGTCGCCGCATGGCCTGGCCAGCGGTAGGAATAGTAGGGGGCGGTGAGGCCTCCGCGGTAGCACAGCCGGCCATGGGAGGCAGGAGCATGCGGCACGACCGGCGCTGCTTTGGGCGGCTGGAGAAAGAAGACGAGAGGTTGAAGAAGCACTATGACCGTTGGATGGACATTGTATGGTCACTGGAGCTAGAATCGTTCATATTGACTAAGTTGACAAAGCCCTCCGTCCCCGTCAACTTTGTTGGCCCACAAGTCATCCTTCCACTATGGTGAGTCCCAGCTAGCAGGGCGTATTCATTTTTTGTGCGTAATAAGGAGGCACTTCCTTGCGTGCGAAGATATAGCTGGTGGGTCCGACATGTCAGCAGGGGAAACTTTTTTTCGGGAAATACAGAGGCCCTTCCGATGGGTCCCAGCTGTCAGGTGGAGGAATCATTATTTTGCGCGTACAGTCCATGATCAATGGATGTCGTTTGTTGACCAAGCTGACCAGGCTGCGCCGAGAGCACCATGGTGGTGGACAACGGCGAGGCCTAGGAAGGGAACAACACGGAGCCGGGGAAGACTCAGCAATGGTTGCCCACGCGGTGGGGAGTATGAGGGTTTACTGGTCCGGCTGCCGTTGCCGGAAAATAACAGGAGGTGTGGGTGAGTAGAGGAATGGCCTGGCCAACAATGAAGTAGGGTGGGGCGGTGCAGCCTGTGCGGCAGCACAGCCGGCCACGGGAGGCGGGAGCAGGCAGTCCCACGGGAGCTGGTTTGGGCGGCTGGAGCAAGAAGATCAGATATTGAAGAAGCAGCACGGCCGTTGGATTAACATCCAATGGTCACTGCTGCTAGAATCGTTTGTGGACTAAGTTGACAAAGCCAAAGTACACGTCAACCTAGTAGACCCACAAGTCAGCCTCCAAATCTGTCCCAAACAGCATACAGCCCGAAATTTCTTGCCAGATTCAAATTAATTTTAAATCTAAATATACCTTAATTTAAATTCAATGAAATTTTACCCGCACAAAAACAATGAAATTTAAAATATCAAAATCTAAAAGAAACAGTATTTTGGAACTAATTGTCTGTTTGCTGTATTTTTTCATTTTACAGCCCATTTCTTATTACTTATAGCCCATTTTCTGGGCAAAATGCATCCCTCCTCGTCTTGAAAGATTTCCGGCCCAGCAGGGCGTAGAAAAGCAAGTAGGCCTACGTTGGTTATTCAGCAAAAAACAAAATAGCTGGCTAGCAATTTTCAGAAAGGAAAAAAACAAACTGGGCTGGTCATGTGCTAAACATATGAAATAAAAGCCTGGTCTAGACGGGACACGGGTCCCGCACAACCCAGTTGATACCCTTCTCCGCCCCTAAAAACCAAAATTACTGCGCGTGCTGCTGGGTCCCTACTGTCATCCTCACCATGTACAGTCATCTCCTTATTCCTCTTGGTTGTTGACCATGTTGACAACACCGGAGGGCGGCGCCACGGCGAGCGAACCAAGGCATAGGACGATGGTGAGGCCTCGGACGGGAACGAACAGGAGCCGGGGCAGATCACAGCCAGCCGTGGGAGGCGGGAGCAGGCTGTCCCGCCGGCGCTGGTTTGGCTTTGGCGGCTCAAGGAAGAAGAGACTGAAGAAACGCGACAGACGTTGAATGTGAATCCAACGGTCAAGGTTGGCACAATCGTTTGTTGACTAAGCGGACACCAAGTAGTATACTTTTTTATATATAGGAAGAAAACTACGAGGAAAATGCGTTCGTCTGCCGTCCTCCTCACAGGGAACGTTCGCCACATAAGTGACTAGCACCCTTGGTTTTCAACTGAGAGGTCTTGGGTTCGAGTCCCACTCCTGTAGCTGGTTCGAATCCAAACCTAGACTATGACTATATATGGTGCTATGCTACTCTGCAAGTAATGAAACTGACATATCCAACGTTCGCTTCTCCTCTTCTCTACTTACTCTGCCTAGCATCAGAAGCTCTGGCCGCAGCAACCATGTCCGCTAGCTGCTCGTCCACCTGCTCTTCAGCAGGCAACAACCAGATATGCGCCAAGTCGCAACCCGTACCATCGCATGTGGGTCTCATCACACCCTCTCTGGCACGCGCACCGCAGCCGATTGCTCATCGCAACCCGCTGCCGTTGGTGTGGTGCCACTACTGCAAATCACGCAGAGTCATCCGTCGCGTCTCAACCACAATCCGCAACCCTGGCCGAGTCTTCTACAAATGCCCGAATCATGGGGTAATAATATGTTTAAGTGTTGTTCTGCTGCTTTCAGTTGCTGATTTTTTAATAGTTTGGTTGATGATCTACCAATTTGATTCGTGCAGAAAAGGGAGGATTCGTGTGATTTGTATTTCTGGGAAGTTGCTGATGTGGGGGAATGCAACTATGCTGATTATTTGGTTAGCCGAGGAATCCCAATACCAGTAGGTTGGGGTGTTGGACAAGTAACTGAAGGAACGACAGAAGAGGAAGATGCAGAGCAGAAGGTTAAAGATGCAGTTCCTCTGATCATGGCCAAGCAACAGCTGTTGAACGGCCTTGACAACAATGAGGAGATGAAAGAGCTTGTGAAGATAATGGGCAAAATCGATGTGCTCTGTAGGATGATTGTCTCTTTATTTGCAGTGTATGTAGCACTCGTGATGTATTCAGTGGCTACGACATGAGCACTTTGCTGAAACTAGTAATGAATGAAACCTGTGTAGTAGGATGGGCGTAGTTTTGTGAACATCTAATTATTTCTATTAACGGAAATCAGGGGGTATCCCCTTTTGCTCATATAAATAAATAAATAGCAGAGGCCCTGTCGGGTCAGCTTTGTTCTCATTCGAAGACGTCAAGCAAATTGCAGTCCAACAGCAAACTATGCCATCAAATTCAAGTTTCACAGCCAAATATGAGTGCAACTAAACAACAATTGTCGGATCACGGGTTCCGGCAGACCCTTCAGGTTCGAACTCTGGGGTGCGCGCGGAGATTATGCCCTCTACCTCTCCGTCTCGCAAGGATCTAAACTACAGAACGAACAGCACAAGAGACACAGGGTTTATACTAGTTTGGGCCACCATTGTGGTGTAATAACCTACTCTAGTTTGTGGTGGATAGATTGCCTCTTGGGCTGATGAGGATGAACAGTACAAGGGAGAACAGCCTCCCGAGGGTCTGTTCTTGGCTAGGGGATAAACTGCTGGGGGAGTTCAATCGCCCTTCTCACTCCCTGGGTGTGTTGCTAGCTCCGTTCATGGATGTTGCGTTCTAGCTGGTTTCTTGATGATGCCAAGATGCCTCTACCCTGGGGTGGCTAGTCCTATTTATAGGCAAAGGCCCTAGGCCTCTTCCCAAATATTTGAGCGGGAAGGGCGCCAACAATTGGCCAATTGAAGGGGAACATCTGGTACACTTATCCTGACTAAAGTTGGTCTTCGACTGCCAAAGGCCCTGTGGTGACGCCGTTCTGGGCTCCATGGTGACCCCCTTCCCACCGTTGGACTGGTCTTGGTCTTGTTGCATCGAAATGGGTGCCTTTGCTTGATCCCCTCGCCTGCGCTTGCCCCCTTTGCACCAATGAGGAAAGGGGAACACTGCGCGGGCTGGCGCCCGCCTGGCACCCTCGATCGTCATGGCTTGCGTCATGGGCACCTCGCGAGGTACCCCGCCTTGATCTCTCCGCCTCCTCGCGAGCCAGCCTGAGGAGGCCGTGCCTGAGGAAGCGCCGTGTCGTCCGCCCCGCGAGGCTTGGCCCCTCGTGAGGGTCTTGAGCCTCGTGTTGATGAAGATGGGCCATGCTAGGCCGCCATTTGAGCCACGCCGCAGGCCGCAGGCAGGCAAGTCTGGGGACCCCCGTTCCCAGAACGCCGACAGTAGCCCCTGGGCCCAAGGCGCGCATGGACTTGGCTGTGCCGAGAGGCGAAAGGACAAGGGCGAAGCGCCGCGGGCCCTAACAGCCTGCGGCCTTGGGCGCCGCGTGGCGGTTGATTGGACGTGGGCGTCTCCACTTCCCCACGACGCCTTGGTGACCGCGCGGATTGGACAAGTCCCTACATGCAAATCGTGTCATGATTACCTGTGATCGTGGAGGCCGACGATTGGCCTTCGCCGGCTATATGTACGGCACGGTGCGTGCCCTTCCAGCCCATCTCTTCTTGCTTCCTCCTCTGCCTCAGTTCTTGCTCTGTCTTGGTGTGATGGTTCCAATTCGTCGGTTTTCTGCGGCGGAGAAGGGAAAGGCTCCTCGAGAGGGGCCAGACCCTCTCCTGCTGAAGAAGCAACCTGCTCCCCGCGGCCGCGATGAGGAGGGCCGTCAGGTGGCGCCGAGGCCTTGGTATGAGCGGCCTCCGCCGGGGTTCCCGCTTCCTTTGTACGCCCACGCCGAGGGCCTTGAGGGGGTCGGTGCCGGTCCCCGTGGATAGCGCCGTCGCCGGCGCCGACGGATCACGAAGGTGTTGGTCGATCCTCCTGGGCTCCATGCCGAGGGCTCCTCCCGCGAGCTTGTGCTCCACGCCGCCATGCCTCCTCGAACTTGGATTCGCTTTCCTCCCTTCTTCGCCTCCGTCTTCCCGCAGGGGAGACTCCTGGAGCTATGGCTGCAGCACGCCGACTGCAGCACTCCCGCAACCAAGGCAGAGGTCGCGATCACTGCCTCGGGCGAGGTCTTCATGACTCGCGGCTGGGGCGAAATCTCTCGGGGTTGCCGAGCGAGGGGCGCCCTCACGATCCACCTGGAGTATGATGGCGCTTCGGTGATGTTCTTCAAGATCTTTGATGCGATCGGGCGCCGGCTGGAGTGCTGCCCCGGGGAGGCGGCCAGGACTCTGCCGCGGTGAGGGCTGGTCCCGCCGACCGCTCCCTGGGTAGCTGCACAAGCGACGGGAGCGCCGAAGGATCCAAGGACTCCAACGAAATCTTCGCGACTCCGGAGACGAGCGACGGCAGCTACGAGCCCACGAGCCAACGCCGCTCCCGGAGCAGGGCAGGCTCGCTTGGCCATCGCCAACCCTAATCTGGATGGGGTTGGCGCCGGCGCTTGACGGCCCACTGTTGATGATGGCGTATTTTGCAGGGGCGCGTGTAGTTAGCACCCTTTAGGATCCGTTCCCTGCGAGGAATCACATTGCGCCCCATAGGGGCTTGTAAGGCGGCTGTGATCCTTGTTGTTAATATGTAACCCTTGCTATGGATCTGTGCGAATCGCAAATTCCGTCATAGTTTGGTCCTCCCTTTCACACCTCGCGAGGGCTTGGTGCTCTGCGTCGACAGGTCCCAGTCCCAAGGCGGCGTCAACCGTCGCTGGTATGCCAGGTCGCGATGCCGTGGTCAAGGCCAGGAGGTGAGCGACCCGGGGTCCGGTAAGAGCCCCTGAGTCGCGATGCTCAAGAGGTCCCCTTTGGCGCCCAAGCAGCCGTCGCTTGGTGAGAAAGGGAAGCAACATTGCTAGTACGGAGTCGCTTTAGGTGCGGGGGTAGTGCCATGGTAGCCAATGCTTTGGATGGTGACTTATCTTGAGAATCGGGGATTGCCCCCAGCGCGTCGTCGGGTCCGGGGGGTAATTTGGACAGAGTTGCTTGACAAGGTCCTCGCGTGCCCCTTCTCCCTCGCCTCTGCTCCCCTTTCTGCTCTACGTCCTCGGGTCCCGGCCCTCGAGCTGGTCTCAGCCGTCGCTGGTACGCCAGGTCGCGATGCCGTGGACAAGGCCAGAGGGTGAGGGCTGGAGAGCCAGTAGGAGCCCTGAGTCGCGATGCTCAGGCACCCCTCCTTTAACGTGCAACCGGTTTGCGCGGGCGAGGGTGAAGGAAACGCCGTGAGGGCCTTGGCTAGCACAGCTTCCTCTAAGGATCCTGCAGATTCATCACAGAAAGAAGATGGGGCTGCCATGGCAGTTATCAGTCGATCGTTAGTCCCTCAAGAGCTCGTTGGTTGGAGTAGGTGAGGTGTATCAGGGCACCCATGGGCCAGCGCGGGACTCACGAGGCCCTACCTCTTAGGCGGGTTGCGCCTGGCACTGGGCCATATCTTGAGATGTGTTCCTGCAAAATTTGGTTAGATGCCGGCACTCTACGTCCTCGGGTCCCGGCCCTCGAGCTTGTCTCAGCCGTCACTGGTATGCCAGGTCGCGATGCCGTGGACAAGGCCAGAGGGTGAGGGCTGGAGAGCCAGTAAGGGCCCTGAGTCGCGATGCTCAGGCACCCCCCCCTTTAACGTGCAAGTGGTCGACATGGAGAAGAAGAGGTGCCGTGGACGGCATCAAGTAATCAAGCATGATAGGCGAATGCATAATTGGAAATAAAAGCAGGGGAGATACACACCGCTAGGCCTAGCCCAAGCGGCTTGGGGATGATGCAGCCCGAGGGGCGCCCCCAGCAAAGCAAGCTAACGACTAAAGAAAATAAAGAGGGATACATGCCACGGGGATGGTCCCACGCGGCCTGGGAGTGACGCAACCCTGGGAGGGCGCTCCCAGCTGGGAATGAAACTTGAAAGATGTCACCTGAAGGTGTCGTCAGTGAAATGGCGTTGGTGCAGCAGACTCGGTGGGCTGCGGAAGCCGATCCTCACGAGCCCCCAGGCTCTGGGGCCTCGGGAGGCTCGGGAGGCACTAGTGGCTCCTCGCGGGCTGTCTCCATCTCCGCCAGAGCCGCAGAACGCCTGTCTTCCTGAGCCTCCAATATGCCCCTCATGAGGCGCTGGTACACCGCAGCCATGCTCGGCAGGCCGTAAGGCATGCGAACATAGCTGTGGGGCGGTCCTCCGCAGCACCCCACTCAGGAGGGCCAGAGGCGCTCCGTCGTGGCGATCTGATTGAGTCCTGGTACGTCGACGTAGACGCGCAGCCCACCATCCTCGCCTGGATGTGGAGCCACAGCTGGTGGACGACGTCAACCTCTCATGATCCTTTACTCCTGTAGTTCTTGAATGGCCTTGTTAACGAACTCCTGCTGGTCTGACCTTCCTCGCCTGGCTCCTTCTCGAGGGAATCGCGCTTCGAAGCACAACTCCACATGGTGCCCAAGCGCCTCCCTCGTGACCCTGGCAAGGTCGGTGACCCTCCAGGTGAGAGCCCCTGAGCCCTGCCTGAGGAGGGCGCCGGGCGCGCTTTCCTATGCGATGGAAGGAGGGTCCCCCTGGGCAGACACGGGCCTTGAAGGGCCTGCCTCCTGCGGCACTGAGCTTGACGACGTCTTCTTCTTCTTGAGGGTGGTCTCAGGAAGCCTCCTGCTTCCGCGATCTGGGTCTTCTAGCGACGCGGCCTGAAAGGCTCGCTCCAGGGAACACACTGCATCCTTCTCTTCACAGGGCACCGTGATGACGCCACCACTTCCCAGCATCTTGAGGACGTTATAGCCGTGGTGAGTCACAGCCATGAACTTGGCCAGCGCTGGGTATCCGAGGATGGCGTTGTACGGCAGGCGGATGTGGGCGACGTCGAAGTCGATGAGCTCTGTGCGGTAGTTGCTGCGGGCCCCGAAGGTGACAAGGAGGCGGACCTGCCCGATCGGGACTGTGGAACCGTCGGTGACTCCGGAGAAAGGCTTGGTTGGCTGAAGCTGGTCATAGGGCACTTGGAGGTTGTTGAATGTTTCCACGGACAAGACGTTGAGCCCTGCTCCACCGTCGATGAGGGTCCTGGTGACCAGAACGTTGCTGATGACTGGGGAACAAAGCATCGGGAGGACTCCGGCTGTGGCCGCGCACTTGAGCTGGTCTGCCGAGCTGAACGTGATGGCGCATGCTGACCACCTGAGGGGGCGCGTTGCTTCGAGCTTGGGGAGGACTGCATTCCCTTCACGGGCAAACTGCTTGAAGATACGTTGAGAGGCTGGGGCTTGAGCTCCGCCTAGGATGTAGGCGATTGCGCGCGGCTCTTGGAAGCCCCCAGCCCCCTCGTCTTGGTGGCGGTCTTCATTCCTCCTTGGCTGAGGCGGCAGCGGTGGCAGGCCTGGGTTGCCATGAGGGCAATCCTCACGAGGCTGATCCTTCCAGTCCCCCTCGCGAGGCGGGTCCCGCTAGCGGTCCTCGCGAGGTTGGTCGCGCCACCCTTGCCGCGGGCCACGATCTTCCCAGCGTCCTGGGTTTCTTCCTCCTGCTCGGCAGTAGCCCCGGTCAGCACGGTCAGGGCGACGACCGATTCTTCCTTCTCGCACGGCGCGGAGTTCTTGGCATTCGTTGGTGTTGTGGGTGTGGAGGTCGTGGTACACGCAGTACCGGCTGCCCCTGGAGGATTCGGGCAGATCCTTGCCCCGCTTGGTGTCTGGTTCCGCCGCGAGTATGGCAGCCCCCTTGCGCTTCACGCCCTTGGCCTTGGGCTTCTTCTCTTCTGGGTCTACGGCAGGCAGCTCGAGGAGGGAGAGGCGTCCCTCCTCAGCCCTGGCGCACTTGGTCGCCAAGTTGAACAGCTCCAGGGAGGTGCAGAGGTCTTCATGCATCGCCAGCTCCTCCTTCATCTTGACGTCGCGCACGCCATCGGAGAAGGCCGAAATGATGTCTTCCTCGGACACCTTGGGGATCTTGAGGCGCGCACTGTTGAAGCGCTGGATGTACTTTTGTAGGGTCTCCCCAGGTTGCTGCTTGATGTGACGCATGTCGCTCACGGCGGGAGGCCGGTCGCGGGTACCTTGGAAGTTAGCGATGAAGCGAGTACGCATCTGGTCCCAGGAGAAGATCGTGCCTGGGGCCAGGTTCAGGAGCCAAGTGCGAGCACCTTCCTTCAGCGCCATGGGGAACCAGTTCGCCATGACCTTTTCGTCCCCGCTGGCGGCTTCGATTCCCATCTCGAAGAGCTGGAGGAACTCCGCGGGATCATTTGTGCCGTCGTAGCGAGGGGGAAGGTCCGGCTTGAACTTGCCGGGCCATGCGACGCTGCGCAGCTCGGTGGTGTTGGCGCAGCAGCCTGCGGTGGCCACGGGAGGCTTTGGTTGAGGGAGAGCTTGGCCTTGCGGGTCCCCTTGCGCTGCTGCTGGGAGCAGCGCGGGGTCTTGACGCGCCGGAGCTGGAGCGGGGTCTCGGCGAGCCGGAGCTGAGAGCGCCCGGGCAGCCTCTTGCGGTCGAGGGACTTCTTGGCATCTCTGTTCCTGCTGGGCTGGCGCCTGACGGAGCGGGTTCCGCCCCGGGGCCGCGCGCCTTGGAGCCATGGCGTCTTCTTGGAGAGGAGGCGGCTGGTACGCCCCCGGAGCTTCATTGCCCACGCGGGGCGGAGTGCGGCGCAGCGGTGCGGACGACGTGGGAGAGCCCCCTGCGGCGCGGACGAGCTCGGCGACGCGGTCGAGCCACTCCTCGTAGACGTCGTCGACGGGGCGGTAGCGCAGGAGCTTGTTTGCCGCGATGAGCGCAGCTCGAGCCTCCAAGGGTGCGCGGAGCGCGCGGGACGAAGAGCCGGCCGGGGTGAGCGACGGAGTAGCGGTGCGGCCGTCTTGCCGCACAGACGGGTGCTGAGACGATGCTTGCTGCTCGTTCCCCGCCGGGCCGGTGGTGGCGTTGACGGCAGGCGACGTAGATTGACGAGGGCGCCCACCAACGGGGGCCGTCTGGGCGACGCGGGAAGCGATGGCGGCCCGGCGCTCGGCGCGGGCCCAACGAGCGTCAGACATGGATGCGACGGTCGGAGGAGAGCGGAGCGGTGGAAGACAGATTCCGGCGCACCCCTACCTGGCGCGCCAAATGTCGGATCACGGGTTCCGGCAGACCCTTATGGTTCGAACTCTGGGGTGCGCGCGGAGATTATGCCCTCTACCTCTCCGTCTCGCAAGGATCTAAACTACAGAACGAACAGCACAAGAGACACAGGGTTTATACTAGTTCGGGCCACCATTGTTGTGTAATACCCTACTCTAGTTTGTGGTGGATGGATTGCCTCTTGGGCTGATGAGGATGAACAGTACAAGGGAGAACAGCCTCCCGAGGGTCTGTTCTTGGCTAGGGGATGAACTGTTGGGGGAGTTCAATCGCCCTTCTCACTCCCTGGGTGTGTTGCTAGCTCCGTTCGTGGATGCTGCGTTCTAGCTGGTTTCTTGATGATGCCAAGATGCCTCTACCCTGGGGGTGGCTAGTCCTATTTATAGGCAAAGGTCCTGGGCCTCTTCCCAAATATTTGAGCGGGAAGGGCGCCAACAATTGGCCAATTCGAAGGGGAACATCTGGTACACTTATCCTGACTAAAGTTGGTCTTCGCCTGCCAAAGGCCCTGTGGTGACGCCGTTCTGGGCTCCATGGTGACCTCCTTCCCACCGTTCGACTGGTCTTGGTCATGTTGCACCGAAATGGGTGCCTTTGCTTGATCCCCTCGCCTGCGCTTGCCCCCTTTGCACCAAAGAGGAAAGGGGAACGCAGCGTGGGCTGGCGCCCGCCTGGCACCCTCGATCGTCATGGCTTGCGTCATGGGCACCTCGCGAGGTACCCCGCCTTGATCTCTCCGCCTCCTCGCGAGCCAGCCTGAGGAGGCCGTGCCTGAGGAAGCGCCGTGTCGTCCGCCCCGCGAGGCTTGGCCCCGCGAGGGTCTTGAGCCTTGTGTTGATGAAGATGGGCCACGCTGGGCCCCCATTTGAGCCACGCCGCAGGCCGCAGGCAGGCAAGTCTGGGGACCCCCGTTCCCAGAACGCCGACAACAATGTCATCATGTTTTAGGTGTCATACAATCACCAAACACAAATCAGCATACATAACAAGTGATGTTCTCACAGCAAAATACTAAACAACATGTTCATCAGGTTTCAGTTATCATAGCAAACACAATTTCACATAGTAGATAAAAAACGTCTTCTGATAGGCAAATACTATAAAAGCAATGTAATCATCATCCGCAGCAGCAGCATCAACATCTTCGCCATGTCTATCAGTCTGAATCGTAATTCCCCATGGTGTCATCTTCTTCATCGTCCTCAACGTCCTCGAACGTTGGCTTCTTCTTGATCAACTCTTGTATGTCCACAGCATGACAGGCAATCTTTTCGCCGGCGTCATTGACGTGATGGTTCTCAAAGATATTAGGAACATCTGTGATATCTTGTACATCAGGAGCAGTGTAAGCATCATATTGTTGTGCAACTTCATAAAACGAATTCCTCTGCTCAAACCTTTATAATACTCTCCAGTCATCGCTACGTGCAAATGTGTCTTCCAAGAAAAATATCTGTGTTGCTTGATTTGCCAAAATAAAAGGCTCGTTGGTCTGGTACGCTGCCTTGACATTGATGGATTTGAATAATCATCAGCTCTGGGTATTGTGATCCTGGAAAACAGGTTATACCAACGACAGCACAACAGAACCACACACTGATGATCCTTGAAACTGGAGATATACTGCAACTGAATAATGTCTGTTATGTTAGCATAGATTTCAGTTGTCTCTTTGTCATACGTATCCGTGCTCATGATGGCACTGTTTTGTGTCTTCCTGCCTTCGTCTCGTGCAAGGGTGTTGAGCACACATCTCCAACAACGCAAGATTCATAATGTCTTACCCGAGTATCAGGACCCATTGCTAGTGAGTAAAGGGCATCATCAACTGCCTGCCCATCCTCCCGCATCGTCTTAACCTATGGTTAGAAAATAGAAAAGCTGATCATCTTATGTACTCAATATATTAAAAAAACTGACAGTGCACTTCAAAAGCTTACATGGTTCTTGAACCATTTCGCAAATCCTGCCATAACCAGTTTGTCAATGTTTCTTGGATTTTGCGGCAGTAACTCCTCTTTGTAGATGCTGCACAACATAGTGATCGCATCAAACATCTAAATATATAAGAATGTGCTGCAAGTTTAGTAGATTACGATGTATAAGATGCAATACTACACTTACTTGATATAAGGTAGTATCTCAGGATAGTTATTCAACACATACCAAACCATTTTGTCCAAATATTTAGGTTTGTCCTCTTGTCGACTCTTCCCTGTAACTCGAACAGAATAATCGAAAACATTGAGCCCAGGATTGTCTTCACCCACCTCTTTGCTAAGCTGATCAGCTGTTTCAATGTATTTTGAGCAGAATGTCAACGCTTTTGTAGCAATGTAGGCCTCTGCAATGGAACCCTCGGGTCTAGCTCTGTTCCTAACATAGCCCTTGAAAGTGCCTAGCCGCCTTTCAATAGGGTACATCCAGCCATACTGTACTGGACCTCTAAGTAGTGCCTCATCAGGTAGATGAACAGCCAAATGCACCATCACATCAAAGAAGGCCGGAGGATATATCTTCTCAAGGTCTCATAGGATAGTTGGTATCTTGTCTCTAAGACGCTCCAAAGCATCTATCCTGATATTCCTACTGCAGAGTTCCCTGAAGAATTGTCCCAACTCTGCAACTGCTCTATATAAGTCAGGGCGGCCCAATCCTCTAAGCATAACAGGTAAAACCCTTTGAAGTAGGACATGGCAGTCATGATTTTTCAACCCTTGTACCTTGTTTCCATCTGCACTGACTCTCCTTTCAGGGTTGGAAGCAAATCCATGTGGGAATCTCACACATGACAGGACCTCGTAGAATTCTTTTCTTTTTACCTTGTCCAAGACGTACATAGCTGGTGCCATATCCCGTGGTTTACCTTCATCTTGCACCTGCAAATCCTTTCTGATACCCAGGTGTGTCAAATCAATCCTAGATTTTAAGGTATCTTTCGTCTTGCCTTCAATACTAATAAATGTGCCCATAATGTTGTCACATATATTTTTCTCGATGTGCATCACATCAAGATTATGTCGCAGATCCAAATCTTTCCAATACTGCAAGTCCCACAAAGTGGACCTGCGGGTAAACAATAATCTCTCTTCTACCCTGCCACGCTTCCTTTTCCCGCTACCATTACCAGGATGGTTTCCTGGTGTAATATGCCTGACCTTCTCTAATTCCACTTGCAACTCATCGGCGGTGAGCCTCTTTGGCGCATCACGGTTTTCATGCTTTGCATTGAACACATGTCTTCGGTATTTTCTAGGATGCGGCTTGTCCTTGGCAAGGAAACGTCGGTGTCCAATGTAACAAATCTCGCTAAGTATTGCGTATAACAGCAGATTCCTGTCACAGCGAACACAAGCATTGTAACCATGTGTCGTTCGCCCTAACATAGTGCCCAAAGCCGGATAATCATGGATGCACCAAATTATAACAGCACACAGAAAGAAATCAGCTGGTGGGCTGCTATATAGGTCTCAAGTGAGAACACCCTTCCATAGCTGTTGAAGTTCCTCCACAAGAGGCTCCATGAACAAATCAAAATCCTTTCCAGGACTTTTGGACCTGGGATGAGCAAGGCCATCATGTAGTTCAATTCTTTGGTGCAGACATTTGGAGGCATGTTGTAAGGGATAATAAGCACTGGCCACATGCTATATGTGGCGCTCTGGTGGCCAAATGGGTTAAATCCATCTGAAGCTAAGCCAAGTCTAATGTTTCTCGGGTCAGCAGCAAACTCTTTGTGTTTATCATTTAAGCTTTTCCACTCACTACCATGAGATGGATGGCTCATTACATTCTGATCTCTGTACTCCTGGTTCCTAGAATGCCACAGTACATCCTCTTTGTTTTAGCATCATGAAACAACCTCAGCAATCTTGGTGTAATTGGAAAATGTCTCAGAACATTATGAGGAATCCTCTTCACAACATCGCCATCTTTCCATCTTGATGATTTGCATTTCGGGCAGTCACTTAAGTTGGCATAATCCTTCCGGAACAGAACACAATTATTCTTACAAACATGGATCATATCATATCCAATTCCAACTGCACGAAGGAAATTCTTCATTTTACTGTAGGTGTGTGGCAGCTCAGACGCATCTGGGAAAGATTCGCGGAAAGCAGCCAACATCGCATCGAATGATTTGTTGGTCATCCGCTCAGATGTCTTCACCTGAAGAAAGGTGACCATAGCTGAGAATACTGACAACTTATTTCCTGGGGTGACATCAACGTTGCATTGTTCCAACATGCGGGCCCACCGTTTTTCTTCTGCAGGTGAAATTTCATGGAATGCACGATCATTTCGTAGCATTGTTTCAATGTTGGTCAAACTCACTGGCTCCGCCACCACCACCTCCTCCTCCTCTTCCACCTGAGCATCAGGCAGATTAAGATGGTGATCTGCTGCTTCCACGTAGTCAATAACATTGACGTTCACAACTTCACCATGATGAACCCACCTAGTATATGTGACCGACATCCCATACAAGTGTAGATGATTTTGCACAGTTGACTGGGGTCTTGTAACTGAATTCATACAACTGCTACACGGGCAGAGCACATCTGATTTCGGACCACCGTACTCATCTCTGATAAAGTTCATGAAGTTTTCAACCCCCTCGACATATGCAGCGGAGAATCTTCGAGCAGAAGTTATGCAAGTCCTGTCCATCTGTTAGACATACAAATTAGTTCTTCTACTAGATATTACAGGAAAAACATTTATGAAGTCAAAAAAATACCTAGGTCGATGTCTAAAGCTATGGCAATATATTTGGACGAGCAGATCTAAGTAACGAAATATATGTAAAGCTAATTCAGCAAACAGATTTGAGTGCCAAATTATGGCAGGCTGTTTGAGCAGTCAATGAGGCCAAGCACACAGCCATCGAGCTATCGAAGGCCATCGCAGCAACAAAGATCGAGTATAAAACGGTGTAGAGCTATTTCACCTAACAGATTGGCTACTAGACCATGGCAATCAATGTCACAATAAATATATGGCAGGATATTTTAGCAACTAATCGGCCTTGGCATGCCATCTCGGCTAAGCAGATTGAGTGCAGAACAGGGCAAGGAAGCTTCTTAAGAAGAGCATATTGACAGTAAACTACTTCAGCAAACAATGAGATTAACAGCGCCTATCAGCTAACATTCAGCGCTACACCGACATGAACGGGGCCTCAGTCTAGAATGCGCATACCGTGGGAGAAGCTGACCGCCGTGCGTCTCCACACGAACGTCGCCAGCGGTGGCGGCGCTGACCGCCGTGCGCCTCCACAAGAACGTAGCCAGAGGTGGCGGTGCGGCTAGAGGATGGCAGTCTACGAGAGCGTACTGTGGGAGCGAGAGGATCGCCGAACCGCGGCGCCGACGTATCGGCGCGGCGGAGAGGGCGGCTTTGACGAAGCGAATGGAGTGGAGGTGGACAGGGGGGAGGGGGTTTGGGGAATATTATTGGCTAGTTGGCCGAAGGGCGGTTGGATCGGATTTGGGGGGAATTTTTGGGTGTGGGGGGGGGAGGATTTTCGCGCGGTGGGCGGGGGGAGTTTGGTGCATGGTCGGTTTCTCCAAGTGCAGTCCCATGTGTCAGTGAAGAGGCAAGCCGAAGCGCGTTCCGTTTGCATGAGCCGTGTGTAGGACCGAACGTGTGTGGGGTGCAATGCGACCGCAACGGGAGTGCTGTGAGTGTACCACATTTTTCCTTTTAAACTAGGTGCTTCGCCCCCTCAAAAAAAATATTTTGATTCGCGTGATCCATCGATACTACTACTAGTAATCCGGTAATCCCGACTAAAACGGCGCGACTGGGTCTTTTCCCGCGCGATATGCTGGGAGGTTGGCTTAGTTGGGTTTTTTAGGACGAGTAATGCTACACCTACGTAATCCCAGTTACATAACTAACATAATGTGAAATGTGTGAGCTGTTGATTGTAGATTGGGGGGAGGGAGGGGCCCACCACCATTAAAATCAGGGGAGGAGAGAGAGAGGCAATTTACGTTAACCCTTTCATAGGTTCCCGTAGATGTAGAAAGATGTGTCCGATCCTGCAATATAGGTCGTCCGATATATATCTAACGGATAGGAAGGAAACTATGACAATTTACCCGCACTCCTCTCCACATTTGCAGATAAGGCTTTCCCCCATTCATCCTTTTCTCCCACAAGATCTTGATCTTCCGTGCAATGCACGGGCATCTTGCTAGTACTCCTACAATATGTATATTATTGTGAAAGTTCATATACACCGGCCGATATTAATGCAAACACGGCAGATTTTCATTACATTTCGAACTTTTATAGGAAAAAAATAAAAGAAACCCGACCCTAAACCTATTCTACGGCGGCGACCGACGTCCTCCATGTGTGATCTCCATGTACGGGGGCGGGGTTCAAGACCCGTGAAGTGAAGGTGCGGTCTCCGGCGAGGAAAAGTAGAACACGGGAGACGGACCGGCCAGTTGGCACACCATGCACTGCCGCCTCCCATGCCCTACTCATCCTCGGAGGAGTCCCCGACCTCAGCGGTGCCGGACGTTGGACGGCGGCAAGTAGGACACATGGCTGACGGTGCTCCCGTCATCGGCCGCCAGCGTGGCCACCGCTTGTGCGGCGAATTGAGCGAGGGCGGCGACCTCGAGCTCCATCCCCGAAGACAAGCTCTCCCGCAGAGCATTCGCGCTTGTGGTCATGGCGGATGTGGTTCCGGGTAGGAGGACGATGCACTATGGTGTGGAGGTTAGCTGGGCATTGCCGCTTTAAGTAGCACATTCCGGTGAGGCCAAGCGTCTGGGTGCGTCATTAAGTCGCCGGAGTTGATTCCTCGGGCATCGAGCCTCTTAACGACGACATACGAACGGACGGCATGAGGCTGGTCATAGTGGGGAGTAACATATACTAGTATCATGCATATGATACTAGTGTATGATACTACATCCATAGTGCATAGTATCATAAAGTAGTATCATAGGTGGTCTCATTTATTGCCATGCATGACACATAGTAGCATAACATTTATTATATTGCGGTATCTACCTATGTTACTATGACCCTCTCTCTCTTCTTTATTTTTCTGCCACGTAAGCATGTTTGCGAGTCCCAAGTATATGATACTAGTTATGTTACCCCCACTATGGCTAGCCTGAACGTGGGCAGTTGGCGCAGGCTGGGAACGCACCGCGCGACGGCGCGAGGGACGAGGGTTTTGGTGTGCCAGGGTAGTCAACTGCGGTCGTGGCAACGTTGGAGATGCCATTTTCTCACATGCGATCCCCGCATGTCATTGAAAAAGCAAGATGACCCAACATGGTCTCAGGTCCAGAGGATGCAGTTGGCCGCGCTACACCACTCCGCAGACGCATCGCGGCACCCCGTGCATCCTTGACGAGCCGGGTGTTGGGGTGTGTTTGGATTGTGGCCAAAGTGCACCTTGCCAAAATTATGGTCATGACCAAAAGATTGGTCTTTGTTTGGATGGTTGACATTTTTTTGGCATGCCAATGAACTCTAGCCAACTCTAGTTCATTTTTCTTGCCAATGTCGGCCAAATCATGGGCAACCAATACCTCAACCAAAATTTTGGTCATGACCCAAAGATTGGTCTTTGTTTGGATGGTTGCCATTTCTTTGGCATGCCAATGAACTCTAGCCAACTCAAGTTCATTTTTCTTGCCAATGTCGGCCAAATCATGGGCAACCAATACCTCAACCAAAATTTTGGCTACCCAATGCTTTGATGGGGCAACCTTGGGCACAAACCAAACATACCGTTGGTCGTGCCACAGCACTAACGCCACCCTCGGCAAACTGAAACCAACCATGTCTAGCGAAGATATGAGCATGTCGCTCACCGCGGTCGCCGTGTCCAGAGGCGGTGCTGGAGCTGCGCCCCGTTGTTGGCCCCAACGACCCACATGAACGGTTGTCGGTGGCGAGGAGGTCGTGGGCCAGCTCCTCCATTGGACTAGTCTATGCTACATCGTCCCGACGGGTGTGCCCCACATGTCTGTTTCCCTATTTTCCCGGCCATATTCGAGCGTCAGTGCTCCGCGTTGCGCATTAGGCCTTTCACTATGTAGGCCAAGCGAGAAAACTTATTGTTTATTTGAGCCATTCAAGTATAATCATGTGGCGTTTTCTTATTTCTCATTCCTCTCCAACCATCTTCTCCATCGATCATGTCGCCCTCCAATCGAGTCCATCCTCCCGCATGCCTCATTTGAACATTCCGCTGAGTATCATTCGCATGTACCCACCCTAGTCCTCTTTCAATAGATCTCCGGACCCCGAGGGAACGAGTGGGGGCACGTGATACCTAAGGCGGATTCAAAATTTTGAACCGGTGATCATAGCATCCGCAAATCATATATAAAGGGTATTCAATGTTCGTTTCGTTTTTGAACGTACAATATACTCCCTCCTATCCTTTCTAGTTTAGATATAAGTTTTATGTGTAGTCAAAGTATATCTACTTTGATCAAAAAGGTATCAACATTCAACAATGCCTAATCAATATTGTTAGATTCGTACGTACTCCTAGATTTGTACTCGAGATGGTTTCCAATTTGACTATTGACAAGATTAATAGTACATGAGATGTATAATGTGAAAATTATATCATTGGAAAGTCCTTTAACATACGAATTTGACCGTATGCTTTGTGTAAGTTGCATGTCATATATTATTACTCTAACATTTGGTCAAAGTTAGCCTCGAAAAACGCATTAGACCATGTATGCTTTGTGTAAGTTGCATGTCATATATTATTACTCTAACATTTGTGTAAGTTGCATGTCATATATTATTACTCTAATATTTGGTCAAAGTAGTATAGTGGAAGTGGATCCTCTGACGTAGGTATCCCTACCTTACCCTCCCTTTCGGTCACTTACTGGCGGACCCCATGCTTGCTAGGCCCCGCATGTCAGTTACTCAATGGGTTCGGCCACGTCAGGGGATCCTCATCCTTAGTATACTCCCTCTATTTTTATTTACTCCGCATAAAACGGAGGGAGTGGTAGTATAATAAATGATGCGGGCGGGGGAGGGGGAGGGACGTCAGTTTGCTCTCAACTGCGGTCCCACAAGCGAGCGAAAACGCAAGACGAAGTGCGTTCCATTCGGTGAGAGACGTGGAGGGTCCAGCGTGCCGGGCTGCAACGCGAACGCGACAAGAGCGATGTACAGTCAAAACCGATTGACCGATTGTCACCAGAACCACTATTCACACCAGAACCTTCGCTGGTCGGCCTACGCCAACCACTGCCCTAAAACCACACCAAATCTCCAGCCCATTCCCCCACCTTTCGGTCCCCTAGCCCGCCTCAAGCGTCCCCTAGTTCGCCGGAAAGCCATGGTGCGCCGCAAGATCACTTACTACAAGATGCTGACGCCGGAGCGCCGCGCAGAAATCGCGGCGGCGGTCGGCGCCACAGATCTCCGTTCCCAAGCTCGCTTTGCGGCGGGCCAATCCCCAAGTTCTCTGGAGCCAAGCTACAAGGAGGAGGAAGCCGATCCAATGTTCATGGCGGAGGTCGCGGCGCAGAAGGCCCCTGATGGGTATGAGATGATGGACGTCGACTTCGTGCCGGCGTCCGAGTCCCCCATGGTGCAGGCGGACCAGCGGTTCAACATGGCGATACTAAAGGAGGACCGGGAGGTAGAGGCTCAACTCGACGCGGAGCGCGCGCATGCCGCTGCCATCGAGGCGCTCCTGCAGGCGGAACCGGATGTCGTGGATGTGAACCGGGCGGCGGAGGCTCAACTTGAGGCGGAGCGCGCGGATGCCGCTGCCATCGAGGCCCTCCTGCAGGCGGAATGGACTTGAACCGGGCGGCAGAGGCTCGACTTGACGCAGAGAGCGCGGATGCCGCTCTCATCGATGCCCTCCTGTAGGTCGAACCGTATGTCCTGGACTTGAATCGGGCGGCGGAGGCTCGACTCGACGCGGAGCGCGCGGATGCCGCTGCCATCGAGGCCCTCCTGCAGGCGGAACCGGACGTCCTCGACTTGAACCGGGCTATGCTCTCGTCCGTGCAGAGCGCCTGCACACTCAGCTTGAATGAGTAGCTGGAGGCCGAGGACAACCACGGTGCGGAGACACACGTCGGCAGCGACGGTTGGTTCGCGCCGACAGCCAAAGACGACGAGTCCGTCTCTTTCCGCGAGCAGTGATAGTTTTTCTTTATGTTGTACTTTTCATGGATCTTTTGCTGTGTAAAAACATATATTTGTTATGCAAGTCGCCTGACTTGGGCCAGTCTACCATTTCAGGCAATTGGATGGATATCCTACGTCTCATAACCCTTCTTTCCTTCTTCCTCACCTCTTCTTCTTCCCCAACAGACCACCACACGGGCCGTACGGATACTCCCCAACATGCGGTTGGATAAACATACTCTATGAACGAAAATTATGTGTCAGCGATAGGATGGCTGAGTTTGGTGTGTTCACATGCGACGACCACGTGTCAGTGAGGGTGCGTTCCTTTGGTTGGGTTTGCGGCGTGCAGGAGCGACTGTGTGAGGGTGCGGTGTGACCGCAGCGTGCAGGAGCGATCGTGTGAGGGTGCGGTATGACCGCGATAGCCGTGCGCAAGTGTACCTCCTTCTCATTTTGAAAACTTTAGGCAAGCTTGGCAAAAATGTGTGGCGAAGTTTGGCAATGCAAGGCCTAGACCCAAACAGGATAAGTACGTACGTACTAGGAGTACTAGTGTTAAAAAAGAAAGGCTAGGTCTTCCTTCGCGGGATTTAATCGATACAAATCCTCGTTTCACGTGTCAATTAATGCGTATTTTTTTTCTTCAAAGACCAAAGAGCTAACCATCTCACTCCTCATCGCTTGATTAATGCAGCGCCATGCAAACCAACCTTCTCACTTCCGCATGCATGCAGGGGATATTAATGTCCTTGGTTGCTAACCCCATCAATTTTGCCTCGATTAGTGTTAGTGGCCCTTTGCAAATTGTAATTTTGATAAAAATGGAGGTAGTAACTATATTTGACTTCCTTCCACATTGCGGTGACGACGATGATATTTTTTTGGTGGTTTGGCGAAGTGCGTTCAATGGAGAACACCATTGAGGGAGACCACGGTAAGTCGTTCGCAAGTGCCGCCTCCAAGCCGAGACAACCGCCTTATTTGCATCGAGGAAGTCCTTTACTAGTACTACTAGGAGTAACTAATGCGGTGAGATGGCTTCTCGAAGAAGACGGGAGAAGCGGAGTCAGCGAAGAGTGAAATGATGGTTGCTTCGTCCGTGCTTTTGTGATTTGATGTCTCACTGCTTTGATTTGTGATAGAAGGGATAGGGGAGTAGACTCTGTGCTCTATACTGTACTACATGCATCCAAGCATGGGAGAAAGAGGAGAGACGTTGCATTTTTCTATTCCTTCAATCAATCAATCAGGGAGCTTCGGTTCCATCTTTCTGGCTTTGGCAACACCGTCCACAATGGTTCCCACGATGCCAAAAGCTATTTTCACATTTGGCTACACATTGTGGATGCCCTTAACCGTACCACTTGGTTTTGCTCCTGTGTGCTATCTATACAAATCTCAATTATATTGATCTAAAAATTATAGAATCGAGATTAGTAAAAAGGAGGTGATTTTGCCGCGCGGATGGCGGGGGAGGTTTCTTATTTGAGAAATGCTACATCCACGTAATGGTTTACGTAAAGTTACTAACTGATGTGATGTGGGACTATTTGATTGGATTAAAGGAGAGGATTAGGCCCACCCCACCTGAAAATCAGGGGGGCATATATAGATTAGATGGAAAGTATACGTAGCAGCTACGTAGCCCTTTGTAAGTCTAGGGTTAGGCTTCTTATTTTCGGAGGACGTTGTCCTGGCGGTTTGCTAACATGCGGTCCCACGTGTCAGTGCTTTACCAAGCCGATCCGCGTCCCACATGAGGCAGAACAACGGCAGAAGCAACACGTGGTTAAGTTGAAGAAGATGAGGGAGAAGCGGATTCAGCAACGAGTGAAATGATGGTTGCTTCATCCCTCCAACTTAACTACGGGAAAGGTGCAGCTTTGTGATTTGACGCCTCATTGCTCATTACTATGCCGGCGCCATGACTGGGGTGCTTCACCCTGGCTACTGTGCACTGTATTCCGGTATGGCACGTGGACCCGGTAGCTTGATGTCCCACATGTCGGCGAAAGGGACTAGAAGATTTATGAAAGCGAGCGCTCCACTCTTACGACGAAGGAGTAGACGACACGATGGCCCAGTGAACTGTCACTTGTACTGTATAGTACTATAGTTTTGCTGTTTCGCATGATCCATCGATACAAACCCGATTAAACAGGAAAGGGCTGGATTTTTTTCCCGCGCGGTAGATGATACTGGCCATACATTTCAAAGGCAATTTTAATGTATGCAAACTGAATAATTATAAGTAACAATATGATATCTAGTAAAACTAAAAACACATATGTTTTGTTGTGTTAGAGTGTAGTAGTAGTAGTGCTGTATTGCATAATTGTTAGATGTAACATGCGAGAACATGTAGAGATGTAGTTTTGGAGGGCCTACAGAGAGAAAAGCGTAATATGGTCACCGAACTTCAGAATAAGCTGATTACGGTCACTATATACGTTTTGCGGTGATTATACGGTCACTTGCTCACAGCTCAGCATCGGATTGCACTCTGTTGACCGGCCAAATAGTCTGTGTGGCGCCATGTTGACTAGTTAAATTGACCACGTTCGTTGTGGGTCCCACCTGTCAGTTCGCATAGGCAAAGGTTAGATAAACACAAATTTACGCAGGCACGACAAGGCTCCAACCCGTGCGCGGGAATCACCTGGTTGTGTATGTGTCTGTCAGGGGCTGATGTGTGCGCATGCACGTGTAGGTTGAGCACTTGAGCGTGAGAGTGTGTGTTGGTCGTGTGGTGTACTGGTGTGTGCATGCATGCGTGCGTGTGTACGTGTGAGTGTTGTGTGCGTCCGTGTGAGTATTGCGTGCGTGCGTGGCTGCGTGTGTACGTGTAAGTGTTGCGTGCGTGCGTGGGTGCATGTGTTTGTGTGAGTGTTGCGTGGATGCAGTTCGTGTGCATGTGTGTGTGTATAATCACCACACCAACTCCTGTGTGTTAAAACAGATGGCTCAGCATACCAATACAAGGCCACCTTGTCCGCTGTGCCCGCGGTCATGACTTCGAACCACCGTCCAAATATTTTTTGTCATTTGTTTTCATTCTTACTAGCAAGATGCCCGTGCGTTGCACGTAACATCAAGATGCATTTGTATGACTTGTTTATCTTGTGAGAGAAAAGGATGAACGAGGGAAGGCCTTATTTGCAAATGTGGAGAGGTGTGTGGGTACCTTTTTGCAAAATTGCCATAGTTTCTTTCCTATCCGTCAGATATAAATCGGACGGCCTATATTGCAGGATGGCAGGCACACCATCATCACCAACTCTGTTTTTATAAGAGTGTATTTTATAAGAGTGTAGATGTAGAGTAGATACAAGTCGACAGGTGGGCACGATGGTAGTGAGATAATGTTATGCAACACTAGAGGTGCCACGTGGAGCGTTTAACTGGTCAACTAGTCATGTCATGAGCAAATGCAGAGTTGTACGGTGAGCCCATGACTGCATAATAACCACTAAACATAAATGGTGACCGTAATGAGTGGATTCTGAAGTCCAATGTATGTATCGTGCTTTCGCTTCAAATACAATGATCGTCATTGCATATATCGCGAGAGAAAGATGAAACATGCGTGAATTTTCTGGGGCTTACTTTTAGAGGACCTGGAGATAGTTTTGTGTGCATATGTGAAAGGGGCGTACAAGGGGGTATGCGATGGAGAGAGAGATGCTCTTCGTTTCTCTTTATTATGACTAACTTTGTATATAGTATAAACATATACAAATTCACAGTGCAGAATAAATATCATTGTGGGCACCATGCAATGCAAATTAGCGTTCGTACTCCTCCATATAACTTTGTAATGTTGTATATATGTAGAAACTCTAAAATAATTTTTTGGCCACACTTTATACAAAAGGAATGTTGTATGAGAAATAAACGTGAAGAGAGGGCTTTTTAGATCAATGGGGTACGTGATGTAACAAGTGTGAATGTGTAGTTGATGCATTTGGCGGGGCCTAGAGAGGTATGTGTGTTATTACGTATTCGAGAGAGGCATGGATAGAGGGGCCGACGGGGGGGGGGGCGTGGAAGAGACATCACGAGAAATGAGAGTGGTCTAGGGAGAGAGAGAGAGACGAATATGACGTCACGACAAGAGATTGCATTCCCTTGAGTGTGTACATGCAAGGGGGGAGGGAATAGAGGCACTAGGAGAAATTTTCTGTGTGTGTGGTGTTTGTGTTGGTATGTGTGGGTGTGAGAAGATAATGAGACGTGGGGGACGAGGGTGTGTCACCGCGTGAGGTCCGGTGGGTCGAGTTGAGGCCCTTCGTTCTGTTCCGTCCTGCGCCACATTGGTCGGCCCGTAACGCATTTAGGAAAACCCATGGATGACTAGTCATACAAAACAAAGATAGCGGAATTGTGAAGGACTCTGTGTCCACTGACAAAGCCGGCTAGGATTTGTAACCCTAGGTTCTCGGACCAAGGTAACCCCTTTATGTCTAATATTACTATTCATCCAACCTAACTTTAAGGGGCATCCTACAGAATGCTCTGCTAGAATCATACTCGTCGATTAGAAAGAGAGGTGTGATACAATGCGTGAGAGACAGGTGTAAAGATAATGTGCATATATGAGACACGTAGGCAAGTCCATGTATATAGAAAGGGTCGATGAGGATTGTGCGTGTGTATGTTTGCGAGAGGAAGAGTGCTTGTGATAAAGGTTAGTGAAAACAGTTGTAAATGGTTACGAGAGGGAGGGAGGGTTATATCTAGAGCATGTGTGCGAGAAAGACACCTCAGGAGAGAGTGTGTGAGCATGTGTGAGAGACCACCGATGGAGAGTGAAACTACACGTAAAAGACTGCTCTACACATTGATTAAAGATATAAATTGTATCCAAATATTAGGATGGGATCATGATATTTGCAATTCGCGTAAGGAGCGGTCATTGATCCATCAGACATCTAGATTCTATCGAATTTGAGCATGTCTATGTTATTATTCGACACAATTGATCCACATAGTTATTATTTTGAACTCCAGACAATGTATCGCTTTAGCAATCGAATATAAACGTGAGTATAGTTCATGTTGTGTGTGTAAAGCACATTATACATACAAAAGTTACACAATGGACATTATAAATAGCTACTACCTATGAACTAGCATACATTTGAATTCAACTTAAGGTGGTTTAAAAAAAATCGAATTCAACATGAAGTCCATTCAATTATTTGAATTTGATATCATGGCATTTGTAAACCATACCTAAATTATGGGGGCACCAATCTTTGCTCTAATTTTGTACATAATAGCATATGTAGTCATGTACAAAATAGATTCAAATTTAGCTCCTTCATTCCAAAATAATCGTAGTTATAGGATTTTCAAGTGTCAAAATTTCAAAAAGAAGCGGATAATTTAATGAGGTTTTCAAACATACAAGGTCAAATGTAACGTTTTATATTTAGGTCAATCCTCATAGTTCAAGAGTACTCTAAACGTGAATGCTTGTGTTTCAAAATTTCGAACGAAGCGCCAAAAGAGCCTCTACTCGCCCGAAACCGCGTGAGACCAATGTTTGGTAGTCCAAAGAAATTACTTTTCTAATAACTCCGACCCATGAAACCTACCGGCCCGACGTCCAAAGGTCTAAACCGGGGTAGGTTTGTAGCTTCATCTAGACGCCACGCAACCGCATCCGAAAACATTCATACACAATGGCCGCCTAAGCACACATGCGCGCGGCCGAAATTGCTCCCGCCCACTATTTGGGACACCTGGGATTACCATCCTACCCCCGACCCGCAGTAGGTCCGAAATTTAAGTAGGGGCAAAGTTTGTACTTTCCCCAAATTTCAAACAAGCGCGTCCCATCTTCTGTTCAAAAAAGCCAAAAACAAAGTGTCCCAGACCGAAACATGGTTCCCCCCACCCGTCCGATTCCCCATTCGTACTCCGTGGGCGCCAAAACTACCTCTCCACCAGCCGTGAAACCCCGGCGTCCTCCGTCCGCCACCCCATCCCACCCATCAACCGCCGCCCTCCTCCATCAAGCCGGAGCCGATACCCCGACGTTGTCGTCCACCGCAACCTCAACCGCAACGCCCTCCACGGCTAGTAGTTGAAGCCGAGGCCGAGCCATCCGTACCCGAGCCAGTTCAACCACACCGTCCTGCGCCTCACCGCTGCCGCTCCAACTTCGCCACCCTCCACCGCACTGGAGCTGTTCCTGCTACGCCGTCCTTCACCGCCTCGGATCTGCTTCCCCTCCGCTGACATACGGCCACAGCAACACAGTCAACAATTTGGCCATGGGTTCGTCCAAGCCTGCACCCTCCAGAACATCGGTTTCCCCGGTAAAAAGAAGAAAATCGGTGCGACATGCGGAGGTGACCACACCGGCAACCGAAAAAGGTACTCCTCTTCCCTTATTCGTGCAAATCTTACGTTCTGCTTGCACGGTATTCATCCCACAGAAGACACTAGTTGACCGCTTCTTCTTGATACTAGATGTTCCTAGTAAATCGTGATGCAAAAGGTTTCTCCTCATATACTATTTCACCTTAGCTAGAGGTCCGCCGCCCCCTGAATTTCAATTTCTGGCCACTTGATTCCCAATTAATGGAAGCATTCCCCGGCGTAACAAGCGCTAGTACGCCTATTACATCGGGGAAGCAGCGCCTTGGTGTTTATCTTAGGGGCGTGTGCGGCCTAGAGCTACTGGCGCCCGATCTGGAGGTCGGCCGGGATTAAAGGGATGGCTTGGGGGCGCTGCCAAGCATGGCGGTGGTGTGAGGTCGATGGGAGGGTGGGTCGGCGGAGGCAGGGGTCTGGGCCGGTGGTCGCTGGCGGTTCGAGAAAGATCTTCAACAGTGACTGGCGGGAGGTAGACGAAGGCCATCTGCCCGTTCCTTATAGATCGGACGGTTCATTAAAAAAATCGACTGACCTATTTATTCTCAGTCGACTGTTATCTTAGATATGACCACATGTGGTGGTGTGCTGGAGGAGTACCTGCATTTCCTGTGCTCATATTTTACAAAATCATACAAAGTAGAATCTAATTTTGTTTGCCATGCAATGTTGTAGAGCTATCATATGTCTCCTGTCATTTATTTTTCAGCCACCTGCTATCTGCTACTTTTACAGTGCACTAGTTCTGCACACCACTTCACCCTTACTCTCACTGTTGTGTTTTTATGCAAGGGTATTTCAGACTCTGTTGCCATGAGAGAAGCCAAAAAGAAAAGAGAGAATTCGCTCCAGTTTGGTGTGCGGCTAGGCAAGACACGTTTCCACGCTTTAAAGGATGTAGTGTCAGCAGATGGAGACGGGGAACGTAGCTCTGGAGTTGATGACTGTCGGTGTCAAAACCGGCGGATCTCGGGTAGGGGGTCCCGAACTGTGCGTCTAGGCGGATGGTAACAGGAGACAAGGGACATGATGTTTTTACCCAGGTTCGGGCCCTCTCGATGGAGGTAAAACCCTACTCATGCTTGATTAATATTGATGGTATGGGTAGTACAAGAGTAGATCTACCACGAGATCAAGGAGGCTAAACCCTAGAAGCTAGCCTATGGTATGATTGTTGTTCTTGTTGTGTCCTACGGACTAAAACCCTCTGGCTTATATAGACACCGGAGAGGGCTAGGGTTACACAGAGTCGGTTACAATGGTAGGATATCTACATATCCGTATCGCCAAGCTTGCCTTCCACGCCAAGGAAAGTCCCTTCCGGACATGGGACAAAGTCTTCAATATTGTATCTTCATAGTCCAGGAGTCTGGCCGAAGGTATAGTCCGGCTATCCGGACACCCCCTAATCCAGGACTCCCTCAGTAGCCCCCGAACCAGGCTTCAATGACGACGAGTCCGGCGCGCAAATTGTGTTCGACATTGCAAGGCGGGTTCTCCTCCAAATTCCGTGTACCTGTTGAATAATGTCTGGTTTCTTGTAAATGTAGCGCTCCTTGGCTTCTACGCCCAACAATGGCCGTCTTCCACGTGTCAAATAAATAAGAAAAGTCTGGGTGTTTTTACATTCACACCCCTAGCCGCGTAAATGAGCCGCCTATTTAAAGGGACGAGGATTTAGATCCAAACCACACCTTCTCCCCTCCGCGAGTATTCATCAGAGCGCATCCGACAAAGGTCCATCCCACCATGGCCAGCCGTTGCAACTCCTCCTCTCACCCTTCCAGCCCTCAGCCTGGAGATTGGGAGAGATGCTCCATCCCGCACAGCGAGCTAGTGATGCTCCAGACCAAGGGATTTCTCCCTCCGGCCTATATGGTCCCGGTTCGAGCCGGACTTGCCACCTATAATGGCGGAGAGCAAGCGGAGAGCGCCCCCAATCCCTCCAAAGGAGAGCGGGTATGCCTTGTCCCTTATTTAATAAGAGGGCTCGGATTTCCAATTCATCCGTTTCTTTGGGGGCTCCTAGAGTTCTATGGCCTCCAGCTGCACAACCTCACGCCTGCCTCCATATTGCATATCGCGGGCTTCGTAGCCCTCTGCGAGATGTTTTTGGGTGTTGAGGCTCATTTCGCGCTGTGGAAGAGGCTATTCTGCCTGGTGCCCCGTTCTCAAGAGGGGTCAATATATCAAGTGGGCGGAGCCGAAGTGTGGCGCATCGCCGAGACCGGATATCTATCCGGAACCCCAAAGAAGGCGTCCGAGAATTGGCCTTCGGAATGGTTTTATATAGAGGACGTCCCATTGCCGGATCTATTCGGATCGGCCTCCCTGAGTTCGACACTGCTTCCCTGAAGAAGCGCCTAAGCTGGCGTCCACGGAGCCCTCAGAGGGAAAGTGACAAGGACGTCCTTTACCTGATGGGCCGGATAAGATTATTAGCTCATTCCAGACTAACCATGATCGGAGTCATGGCCGCATGCATCATGCGGGGGGTGCAGCCGCTTCAGTATAGAGGACACCCCATGTGGGACTTCAACAGGGAGGATGACGCCACCCGTCACGGCCGTAAGGGGCCAGACTCGGCTGTCGCTCTAATAAAGATCTTGTCCGCTTTATACAAGGGAGAAGAGGAGGAATTTCTCCGCGTCAACCCACAGGGTGGATTTACTATGTACAATCCTCCGAGTTGGGTAAGTGGACACTTTTACTTGCCCATCCGTTTTATATTCCCATTGTTTAAGTATATAGTATAACGACTTCAATGCAGGAACTGCGCCAGGCTATTAAAGAAATAAACAGCCCTCCTCCACAACCCGAGGATCAGGGACGGTCCCTCGACCCGGCCTCCCAAGAGGATCCGGACCTATCTATGGAGCTGATTGATGGAGTGTACCATCAATTGAGAAAGGACAACGCCTTGGTGGCCATTACGGCCGATTACCCAGGGCTACTCCCGGCCTCCCAGGTAACTGAGACCGAAGTCCCAGCACCTCGAAAAGGGATCCACGCTCGCGTGTTTTCAGTTTCCTGATAACAACCGTGTTTTGCAGGGGAGGTTCTTGAGACGGGAGGCCGAGCCTGCGGCGACTAGCCAACGAGGGGCTGCAGGGCCCCGTGGGCAGAAAAGAAGTGCAGTCCGGACCGAGGCGCCGACGCAAAGGTATAGCGCGCCCTCTTATCCCAGGTGTTATTCCTTCAAGGCATATTAACACTTATGCTCTCTTCTGGACAAAGAGACCTCGCCGGACTATATCCGGAGAGGCTGCCAATCGCGCCTCCACTAGCTAGGCTCCAAAGCCTGGTCTAGAGGCGGAGGTGAACACGAGGCGCGCACCGGACGCTCCTCCAACAGAGGATGCGGATAGGCTGTCTGCCACCAATTCCGAGGTGGAGAGTGCCATGAACCACAGGCGTCGCCGGACAGTTCTTCGCGATGCTTGTTTCTCCCAAGAGGCGTTGGATGCCTTCAATTCGGGAGATGCGTACCTCCGTGCCGCTCAAAATGGTCTAGCCAGAGCCACGGAGCAATATGTAAAAGACATACGGGTGAGAGAATTTAATGGTTATATATATCAGTAGCCCCCGAGACTTGAAACAGTTAGAAGAACTGATTAAAGGATCATTTAATAATGCAGGGTCTTGCGGAAAAGAATACCCAACTATCCTAGGAGCTAGAAGAGTGCAAAGCCCAACTTGAGTCCGCACTAGCCGCGACAGGGGAGCCCAAGGAGACCCCCTTTGGTAATATATGCTTCAAAAAGATAAGTATTTTGTGAAGTGCGGCGTGTGTGCAAATCTAACAAATGAAATTGCAGATGGCGCCGGATTAGATCCGGAAAAGCAACAACTCCTATGCCAGTTAACGGCTGGTGAGAGCATGCTGACAAAGGTGAGGCGAGAGAAGAATGATCTCCAAGATGCCAACACCAAGCTGGGCGTTGAACTGAAAGATGTTCATGCCCAGCTGTCGGACTCCGTTAAGGAGAATCAGCGGCTTCGGCGCGACATATTTAGTGAGTGGTTAAACGAACCTTTGAAAAAAAAGAGTTCGGCGAGGAAGTCGACTAACAGAGTAATGTCTGTAGGTGTGCTAACAGGTCATCCTGTAGAGGAGATGCCCGGTTCTATGGGTGACCTTCTTCCCGAGCTCTCGCAACTGCACGAGCGAGTTCGGCAGGTGATGCAAGGCGTCGCCCAGGCCTTGTGGCCATCCATCTCCATGCCCGAAGGCCTTGGAGAGCTTGCAGAGAAGCTGAAGGGAGCGCGGCGGTGCTTCTGATTGTGGAAGATATCGGCCTGCCGTCAAGGCGCTAGGGAGGCCTGGGCCATGGTGAAGACGCGGTACACGAAGGCTGACCCCAACCACATGGCCGAGGTCGGACCTGTGGGGCCCGATGGGAAGGAGATCCCTGTAAGCTTAGTATACGGCCAAGTAGAATTGGCCGCAAAGTATTCCCAGCAGGACTGTAAACTAGACAGCCTGTTAGATGGTATTGAAGAGGAATACAATCAGTCAGAATGACTATGTAATTTTAATTGACATTTGTAATGCTTTCTAGCCGGATTGTAGATCGTTTGTCATGGCCGACCTTTTCGCTTCAACCTCGGGACCTGACGGTCCGGAGTGTGTCCGAATACCCTCGCGGTTATATAAGAACCGGGGTATGCATGGAGACCAGGCGTAGGGGTCATTAGTGCTTGAACAGACAAGTGCCCAACTAGTTATGTTATATTACATGGTTAGTAAGAAACATCTTCCATGGAGAATAGTTCCGTTAAGGGTTCCTTTCCCTGGGATGCCCTAAAGTGCATGTCCATTCTGCGAAAAAGACGCAGGAAAAAGCATCTGGGGGCGCATAAATAAATAAGTGAAAAGATCATCTTTTAGTTCACCGACCGAATATTCCCTTAAGAACGCTAGCTTTTGGCTTCATCCAGTCTGAGGTACACATCCGGCTGACCCGGCAGTAACAATTGCAGAGGTGCTCCCTTTACCACCTAGCCGAACAATCGGGAACGTAGGGGTAAGCACAGGAGCCAGGCAACCCAGCTTGGCCAAAACTTAAGTCATATCGATGCATATAATGGTGAAAAAAGGTACATGCGGAAGTGTGACACATGTGTTGGGCATAAAGCCCGTATAAGTAAGCTTCTGTTAAAAGAAGCCCCCAGGTTTAATGAGTGCAGATAGCACGTCATTTGATGAGCCTTTAAAGGCTATAAAAGAAAGGGAGGGGAGAAGGAGAGAAATGTAAGACAGACAATATATAAAAAATGGACAGAGGAAGGAGACGAACACAGAGTCCGGCGCTAGGCATAGAATCTTTGGAGACGGGTTGCGTTCCATGGGTTCGGCTCGAGTCGGTTATCCGATGCATCTCGCAGGCGGTACGCTCCACCAGTCAGGACTTGGTCAATTATGGAGGGATCTTCCCACTTGGGCTTGAGTTTGTCCTTTTTCTTGTCCGGCAGGCGTAGAACTAATTCGCCAACGTTGTAATTTTTGGCCCGTACTTCTCTGCTTTGGTATCCTCGAGCCTGCTGTTGATAGAATGCGGAACAGGCTTTTGCCACGTCACGCTCCTCCTCCAAGGAGTCCAAACTGTCCTGCCGATCGAGCTTGGCTTCTCTTTCTTCGTACATGCGCACTCGAGGTGAGTCATGAATTATGTCGCAAGGCAAAACTGCCTCTGCGCCGTACACCATGAAGAATGGTGTGTATCTGGTGGTGCGATTCGGCGTGGTCCGCAGCCCCCAGAGTACGGAGTCGAGCTCCTCTACCCAGTGCGTGTTAGATTCCTTAAGGGACCGCACTAATCTGGGTTTGATGCCGCTCATGATAAGACCATTTGCACGTTCGACCTGGCCGTTAGTTTGTGGGTGATAGACGAAAGCATAATCGAGCTTGATGCCCATGTTTTTGCACCAGAGTTTTACCTCGTTGGCCGTAAAGTTCGTGTCGTTATCAGTGATGATGCTGTGGGGGACGCCGTAACGGTGTACAACCCCGGATATATAGTCTATCACCGGTCCGGATTCGGCCGTCTTAACAGGCTTGGCTTCTATCCATTTGGTGAACTTATCCACCATGACCAGTAAGTATTTTTTCTTGTGGGTTCCTCCTTTAAGGGGTCCAACCATGTCAAGCCCCTAGACCGCGAAGGGACAAGTGATGGGGATAGTTTGGAGGGCGGTGGGTGGCATATGGCTTTGGTTTGCAAAAAGCTGGCAACCGACGCATCGTTGGACTAAGTCCTGGGCGTCTGCCCGGGTCGTCGGCCAATAAAAGCCTGTACGGAAGGCCTTGCTTACAAGGGACCGAGCTGCGGTGTGATGACCACCAAGTCCGGCATGAATTTCAGCCAGAAGGTTCCGCCCTTCCTCTTTGGAGATGCACCTTTGAAGGACTCTGGTAGTGCTTTTCTTATAAAGCTCTCCCTCATGGACTTTGTAGGCTTTAGATCGCCGCACTATGCAGCGTGCCTTTTCTCCCAAGCGGGAGATAAAGCGGCTTAGAGACTCCACGCATCCGGTTAATTTTTGTATTTGTTTGAGGTCCTTTGGGATATCCAATTGTGACAGAGCTCGGATCGTGGCCGGATTTGCTTCAATTCCTCTACCGGATACAATGAAGGCCAAGAGCTTTCCGGCTGGAACGCCGAAAACGCATTTTTCCAGATTGAGCTTGATATCGTATGTTCGGAGGTTATCAAATGTGAGCCTCAAGTCGTCTACTAGAGATTCGACATGTCTTGTTTTAACGACCACATCATCCACGTATGCCTCCACTGTTTTGCCGATCTGGTTTGCCAGACATGTCTGAATCATGCGCTGATATGTTGCGCCGGCGTTTTTGAGCCCGAAGGGCATTGTGTTGAAGCAGAATGGGTCGTATGGTGTGATGAATGCTGTTGCGGCTTGGTCGGACTCTGCCATCTTGATTTGATGGTAACCAGAATATGCGTCGAGGAAACACAACAAATCGTATCATGCGGTAGCGTCGATAATTTGATCGATGCGGGGTAGGGGGAAGGTGTAACGCCCTCGATGCGGCTATATCTCCCACGTGTCGAAGCACGACTTAGAGGCATAACCGCATTGAAAGCAATGTCGCAAGTGAGGTAATCTTCACACAACCCATGTAATACATAAGGGAAAGAGATACATAGTTGGCTTACAATCGCCACTTCACACCATACATGAGTAAAGCATTACATCAACCAAGTACAATCAGGGCCCGACTATGGAGCCAAAATAAAAGAAGAAACCCCAAAAGCGACAAAGGTCTCCGATCGACCCCAACTGGGCTCCACTACTGATCGACTAGAATGAAACAACATAAAGGATAAGATCTTCATCGAACTCCTCCTTGAGCTCGGGGGCGTCACCTGCACGGTATCATCGGCACCTGCAAACTGGTTTTGGAAGTATCTGTGAGTCACGGGGACTCAGCAATCTCACACCCGCGAGATCAAGACTATTTAAGCTTATAGGTAGGGCAAAAGGCATGAGGTGGAGCTGCAGCAAGCGACTAGCATATATGGTGGTTAACATACGCAAATGAGAGCGAGAAGAGAAGGCAAAGCATGGTCGAACAGCTATGATCAATAAGTGATCCTGAACTATTTATGTCAAACATAACTCCAACAACCGTGTTCACTTCCCGGACCCCGCCGAGAAGAGACCATCACGGTTACACACGCGGTTGGTGTATTTTAGTTAAGATCAACTTCGGGTTTTCTACAACCGGACATTAACAAATTCCCATCTGCCACATAACCGCGGGCACGGCTTTCGAAAGTTCAAAACCCTGCAGGGGTGTCCCAACTTAGCCCATGATAAGCTCTCGCGATCAACGAAGGATATTCCTTCTCACCGGGAAGACCCGATCAGTCTCGGAATCCCGGCTACAAGACATTTCGACAGTAATAAAACAAGTCCAGCAAAGCCGCCCGATGCGCCGACATCCTGATAGGAGCTGCACATATCTCGTTCTCAGGGCAACACCGGATAAGCTAAGCGTACAGGTACCAACATAACCCAAGTTGCCAAGGGACGGTCCCGCACGGTGCTCTAGTTTGGACCAACACTTAGACAAGCATTGGCCCGGGTGGCTAAATAAAGATGACCCTCGGGCTGATCAAACCCAAGGGAAAGGGATAGGTGGTAGGCAAATGGTAAAACCAAGGTTGGGCCTTGCTGGAAGAGTCTTATTCAAAGCGAACTGTCAAGGGGGTCCCATAAATCACCCGACCGCGTTAGGGACGCAAAATCCGGGAACATAACACCGATATGACGGAAACTAGGGCGGCAAGAGTGGAACAAAACACCAGGCATAAGGCCGAGCCTTCCACCCTTTACCAAGTATATAGATGCATTAATTAAATAAGATATATTGTGATATCCCAACAAGTAAACATGTTCCAAACAAGGAACAACATCTCCATGTTCCAACAAGGAACAAACTTCATCTTCACCTGCAACTAACAACGCTATAAGAGGGGGCTGAGCAAAGCGGTAACATAGCCAAACAACGGTTTGCTAGGTCAAGGTGGGTTAGAGGCTTGGTTTAACAATATGGGAGGCATGATAAGCAAGTGGTAGGTATCGCAGCATAGGCATAGCAAAAGAGCGAGCAACTAGCAAGCAAAGATAGAAGTGATTTCGAGGGTATGATCATCTTGCCTGAGATCCCGCAAGGAAGAAGAACGAGTCCATGAAGAAGACAAACGGGCGTAGTCGAACGAATCCTCACAACTCCGGGACGAAACCGAAGCTAACGAGAGGCAACCCGGAAACAAACAAACAACATAGTAAACAACCATCACATAAACATGGCATGATGCACAACCAAGTATGATGCATGTCCGGTTTAATGAAGCATGTCACGGCAAAAATGCACAAGCAATCCTACAAATTAAGTGGAGCTCAATATGCAACGAGTTGCATATTGACGAAACACCACGACAAGTTATTTAGTTCGATCTCGTTTATGTATCCAATAATATTAAATGTTGATTAACATGGCAAGGGGTGAAGCATAACAAAACTATACCATCTAAACAATTTAAATGGGGCCGGATATAACAAACAACAAATCCGGTAAATCCCCATATGCAAATTTCGAATTTGGTACTGTTCTGCCCTATACATAATTTTAATGTTGTTAAACAGCAAAATAAAGTGCACCATGTTAAACTACGC
The DNA here is from genome assembly GCA_032464435.1 of Aegilops umbellulata. Lineage (NCBI taxonomy): Eukaryota > Viridiplantae > Streptophyta > Magnoliopsida > Poales > Poaceae > Aegilops > Aegilops umbellulata. The sequence goes on along the minus strand of CP136054.1, from coordinate 258,565,178 downwards.
ATTTTTCCACCCCATTTACATATAAAGTTTATTAAAATCCGAGCTACGGTTATTTAGTTATGAAATAAATCATTTTAACATGGCATTTATGCAAGTTTAAACAAACATCATTTTTAAGCATTTTAAATGTTGTTATTATGATGCGGATGACATATGTAATTTATGCAATTTTTAGAAAATGTTGACATGATAAGGTAAGAGGCATTTGTCATCGTGGCGGAAACGAAAAGGGTGCCACGGCAATGATAACGAAACGGTGCCACGGCAACGTTCCGGTTCCGATAACTCGATTGAGATGTCGGTGCAAAAGAAAGTGTGCGGGTGTGCGAAACATGCAAGATGGTGGGGTGATCCCGGCAACCGGGTTCCCACGAGTTAGTGGCATGGAAACGATTGACAAATTGGACATGGTGCAAACATGAGCAGCTCAAACATCACAAGCATTCGTTCACGGACGTCGTCTCAGGGTTATACCTTCGGAGCGTGCAAAGGAGACGGTTCTCGTTCGTAGAGGGAAGTAGAGGAAGTAGTCGTTCTCGGGCGTCGAGGGAAGTAGTGGTTCACGCGACGGTAGTCGAAGTAGTCGTTCTCACACGCTCTAGGGTCGACGGTAGAGGTACTCGTGATCTTGGCGGCGGTAGACGTTCACGTTCGTTTCAGAGAGGTACTTGATGACTCCAACGTCTTCGGGGCGATGGTAGTAGTACACGGTCCACAGGACGTCGATCATTCGGGGTCCGATTTGCGGGTCTTGCCGACATGAAGGGGTACTTGGCGTTTTGTAGAGGTACTCTCGATCTTGGCGACGGTAGTCGAACTTGGTGGTCCTCGTCGTCATGGAACTTGGCATCCTCTCGGCCTTGGCAGCGAAGAAACGAAACACCATGGTCGTGGTACTTGGCGCGGTGCAGGAGGAAGCAGAGGTTTGGCGCTGGTTCCGAGCGGGACTTGCAGCGGCAGCGACCGGAACTTGGCACGGCGGTCTCGCGAGTCATGTGGAAGCTCGAGGCGACAACATCGAGGAGGAAGACCGGCAACACAGCTGCGGCCACCGGGAGGCGTGGCTCCGACGTGCAGGGCCGGAGACGAGGTGCAGAAGGGCGGCGAGGCTCGAAGCAGAGGCAACGGCAACGGGACTTGGCGCCGGCGGCGGGGAATAACGGGATGGCGCGGCGGCGGATCTGGCCGATGCAGTCAACGGAGCGGCGGGCGACGTCGGGTCCTGGTTTGAAGCAGAGGCGAGGCGCTGTCCTCGAACGACGACGGCGGCAGCAGCAGGAACTCCGGCCAGCGAGGGTGCAGCTTGGGGAGGCACGGAGGTCGGGCGCTGGACGGCGGCTTGGCGGCGGCGAACTTGCCGGCGTCGGGGACGAGGTGCTCGGGGAGGTCGAGGCGCTCGGGATCGAGCGAGGAGGGTTGCGGGGATGGAGCTGTGCGAGCGTGGGGCTTGAGCGATGGGTTCTGGCGGCGGCACGGGAACGAGAGGGAGAGAAGAGGATGAGGGGATCGGGAGAGAAGGGATCGAGCGCTGGGGCTGCGTCCCTGGCGGAGCGAGAGGGAAACGGGGGAAGGTAGCGATCGGGCTAGGGTTATAGGTTTAGGTGGGCTGGATGGGCATGACGCAAATGGGCCGGCCTGGCTGCAGGCTGTCTTCTCTCTCTCCTTTTTTCCATTTAAAACAAAACAGAAAAAGAGAAAGAAAAGAAAGAGAAGTTAGGTGTGGAATCTGGGCATGGGGATAATTTTCGCGGACTCGCAAAAATGTGAGGATTTTAAATAAAATGGCAAGAGGATTTTTGGAGAACAATAGATTCGCACATCTTGAATTTCATGCAACATGTTTGAATTTTGAAACCCCTTCGAAAGGACTCTAAATGGGCTGAGATTTTTAGAGGAGCCTCGATAAAAGAGAGAAAGAAATATAGGCAAGGTTTGAAGGTCAAACTCGAAGAGGAATAGACATGGAAAATGTTTTACACGTGTGTTATGGGTGATTCCAAAAATGGAATATTTAATATAGCTCTCTAATAATATTGAGAGGCTTTAATATTTTATAAAGAGAAATCACAAGTGAATTCCCTCGATTTAAATGGATCAAAGACCCATGCAATTTGTTTGAGTTTTAGTTGGTTTGAGAAATTGATGGCATGATGACATGATGCAATGCAAAAAGAAAAGAGCAAGCACAAATGATGCACACGGTGATCACAAAGATATGGAAGTCTTCTGAGGCGTCGGTCTCGGGGCGTCACAGAAGGGATCCTTTGGGCAAGCCTTGTTAAGGTCTTTAAAATCAACGCACAGGCGCCAGGATTTGTCCTTATTTGGTACCATCACCAGGTTGGCTAGCCAGTCCGGATGTTTTATATCTCTGATGAATCCGGCCTCCAATAGCTTGGCTAGCTCCTCTCCCATGGCCTGTCTCTTAGGTTCCGAAAAACGCCGGAGAGCCTGTTTGACGGGTTTGAATCCTTTTAGGATATTTAAGCTGTGTTCGGCCAGCCTGCTGGGATTCCTAGAATGTCTGAAGGGTGCCAGGCGAAAATGTCCCGGTTCTCATGTAGGAACTCTCGCAATGCAGCGTCTACACCAGGGTTTAATTGTGCCCCGATGGAAGCTGTTTTATTGGGGTCCGTTGGATGGACCTGGAATTTGACTATTTCGTCCGCTGGTTTAAAGGAGGTGGACTTGGATCATTTGTCGAGTATCACATCGTCCCTGTTCACCGTGGAGCGCAGCGCAGTCAGCTCCTCAGTCGCTAGGGCTTTGGATAGTGCCTCAAGGGCCAGTGCGGCTGTCTTATTTTCGGCGCGGAGTGCTATGTCCGGATCACTAGCGAGAGTGATAATTCCGTTCGGCCTGGGCATCTTGAGCTTCATGTACCCGTAATGGGGTATTGCTTGGAAGATTGTAAACGCTTCCCGCCCTAGCAGAGCGTGGTATCCGCTACTGAACGGGGCCACTTGGAACGTGACCTCTTCGGACCTGTAATTATCCGGCGTGCCGAACACCACATCTAGTGTGATTTTTCCTGTACAGCGCGCTTCCCGAATGGGGATTATTCCTCTAAAGGTTGTGCTGCTTCACTCAATGCGGTTCCAGTCTATTTCCATTTTTTGAAGGGTTTCCTCGTAAATGAGGTTCAATCCGCTGCCTCCATCCATGAGTACCTTGGTAAGGCGAAAGCCGTCCACTATTGGACTGAGGACCAATGCGGCTGGTGCTCGGGCTGTTCGGAATTTAGGTTCATCACTGGCATTGAAAGTAATAGCCGTGTCACTCCATGGGTTTATTGTTGCTACTTGGTAGACTTTGGCAAGGCTGCGGAGTGTTCTTTTTCGCATATTATTTGATGCGAAAGTCTCGAAGACTGTTAATACTGTACCGGTGTCTCTGGGGTGGCTTTCTGTGGCCTTCGGAATTAGAAGATCTTTGCCAATTTTGGCCACCTGCAGGAGTATCTAACATGCTCTAAGGATGTGAGTTGGTGTGGCGCCCTCTGTACTGTGAATTTTACAGGGTCCATTAAGCCATCCTTCCAGTACGGTTCCATGCCCTGTAGAGGGTTTTTGCTTTTTGGTGTTTAACCCGGGTGTCTGGTGATGATGCACCCTTTTATTTCGGACTGGGTTTGTATTCAGGGCCGGATTATCCCAAAATTTTATTTCGGTTTTCCAGACGCTTTCCATCGCACAGTACTTCCATACTATGGACGCCAAGTCAGCGAAGCGTGTAATATCACGGCGCCTTATGGCGTTGAGGATTCCCTTGTCCGTGAAATTATTGTAGAAGAATGAGATTGCGTCTTCCTCGCGGCAGTCCTTGATCCCGTTCATAACCAGGAGGAATCTGGCCCAGTAATGATGTACTGTTTCTTCGGGCTTTTGCGTAATTTGGGATAGATCGCATATGTTCAGGTGGGTGGGTGGAATTAAATCCGAAACCTCACCCAATCTGAGACTCAGAGGCCAAGGAGTTTCCGAACTCAAAAGTTTTGGATTCTTGGATGTTGTCCAATGAATCTAGCCCGTTGCCCGACTCTAAGTTCAGGTCTTGAGTGATGTCCTCCCCTCCGCGGGTATCCGGCTTGGAGGGATCGGGAATCCGGACGTTGGTAGTCCTTAAGATAGATGAAGGGTCGCCGCACTGTCCCTCTACCGCGGCAACGTGATGGGTGACCTGGGGAGAGTTGATCTCTCTCAGATCGGGTTTAGGCCCGATCTAGTCGTAATCCGTAGTGACTCCCAGGGCGGCGATGCGATCCAAGAGCTCGTTTATGGAAGAGAGATCCATTGGATCTAACTGCTCGGCAAGTTCCGAGCTGACATGAAGATTGCTTTTGATGACCCGAGAGGTCTTCGTCGGCGCAGCAGCCGAACAGGCGGTCATAAGAAAACCACCAAGCCGGAGAGTTTGGCCGACAGCCAGAGCTCCCTTAGCAACGGTGCCGTCTTTAAAGACGGGATGAGGCATCCTTCCTGATGGCGACGGCACAGAGGAACTCTCAATGAAAGCACCAATGTCGGTGTCAAAACAGGCGGATCTCGGGTAGGGGATCCCGAACTGTGCGTCTAGGCGGATGGTAACAGGAGACAAGGGACATGATGTTTTTACCCAGGTTCGGGCCCTCTCGATGGAGGTAAAACCCTACTCCTGCTCGATTAATATTGATGATATGGGTAGTACAAGAGTAGATCTACCACGAGATCAAGGAGGCTAAACCCTAGAAGCTAGCCTATGGTATGATTGTTGTTCTTGTTGTGTCCTACGGACTAAAACCCTCCGGCTTATATAGACACCGGAGAGGGCTAGGGTTACACAGAGTCGGCTACAATGGTAGGAGATGTACATATCTGTATCGCCAAGCTTGCCTTCCATGCCAAGGAAAGTCCCTTCCGGACACGGGACGAAGTCTTCAATCTTGTATCTTCATAGTCCAGGAGTCCGGCCGAAGGTATAGTCCGGCTACCCGGACACCCCATAATCCAAGACTCCCTCAATGACCTTGCTCGCAATGAACCACAATCCCAGGTGCTTGCTTTAACTTCGCGGTGTCATATGTGGTTGCATGTTCCATATGGTGTCTAGCTTGTATTCAAAAGGCCGAAGTCGGTAAGATAAGGAAACATATTTTTTTACATGAACCACCATCCCGTGAGCACCAGAAGACAAATAGCTAGTCAGGGCACTGGCCGAGCCAGTGACAAGCCCAGCAAAGATAGGCATCACCTGGAAGCCAACTAAAAAGCTGCGATGGTGGCGAAGCATCCCGCCTCCCACCAGGCTCTCAGGTCCTAGATGATCATGCTCACCACTCCAGCCGGATGTCTAGCTTGTATTGCTTCCAATTTGGTTAAATTGCATCTGCTTAGCTTACACATTATACCTTTGAATATGACATGCCTTTCTGTTTTTGGTACATACTAGTACATCTGTGTATTAACCATGTTCTTACATCAAACTAATGTTCTTGTGTATCCCTCATGAATCACTTATGACAAGGCAGGCAGGCAAGGGGACTACTCCTCATTTAAAGAATGCAATGTCAGCCTCCCGACATGATTCTCAAGAAACAGAAATGCTAGTTGAAGATAGTGAACATAGCTCTGTAGTTGATTACAACATTTCCCCTACACTAGCATTGCAGGTGCTTGCTCTAACTTGGCAGCGTGATATGTGGTTGCATGTTGCATATGGTGTCTAGATTGTAATTCTTCCAAACTGGTTAAACTGCATGTGCTAGTCTGCTTAGCTTATACATTATACCTGTTAATGTGACATGCCTTCCTGTATTTAGTACATAGTACATCTGTCTATTAAGCATGTGCTTACATAAAACTATTTTTTTGTTTCCCGCATCAATCAACATGACGAGACACCTTTAGTATATGCAGTGCGATATTAGTTGCATATTTCATATGATTTATAGCATGCGCTGCTTCTAATTTGTTGAGATTCCATTTATGATATGACGCTTTTAACTTGGCAGAGTCATATTGGTTGCATCTTTCATGTGGTGTCTAGCTTGCATTGCTTCTTATTTGCAGGAATGGTTTCTGCTTAGTTTACACAAACAGTTGTGAACATGCCATGTCGTCCTGTTTTTCGTACATATTCCATCCTGGTATCATGTGTTTGCCTTACATCAAAGTAGTGATTGTCAGTATCATGCATGAATGAGTTCTGAAGAGAGAATTTTATTGCTTTTTCTTGTCGGTTTTACTTGACAATTCAAAATCAATAAAGCGGAAGGAAGTTAGCAAGGTAGCGGATAAATGTGCTCCTTCCGAACGGAGGGCCTCTACAGTTTCTACTCCTCCACATCCCAAGATGATTTCCAAGACAACACATGCATAGACACTCAACAAAGCTGTGTTTATGATGAGCACGTCTCCCCTAATGCAGCATCACCGGTGCTCCCTCTAACTTGGCACTGTTATATGTGGTTGCATGTTATGTGTGATGTCTAGCTTCTATTGCTTCTAATTTTGTTGAATTCCATCTGCTTACTTTACAGATTATACTTGAATAAGACAAGTGTTCCTCTTTCTAGAACATACAATATCTGTCTATCAGACCATGTTCTTACATCAAATTACTACTATTGTGTAACCTGCAACAATCACTTATCATAAGACACATTTGACTTCGAAGTGTGATATAGGTTACATCTCACGTTCTTTTCTAGCTTGTACTACTAATTTGTTGAAATGACACTTATGATGAGACAATTTTAACTTGGTAGAGTGATATTCGTTGCATATTTCATATGGTGTCTAGCTTTCATTGCTTCTAATTTGTTGAAATGCCTTCTCCTTAGTTTACACATCATAAGCTGTGAATATGCAATGGCACTAATGACGAGAGACCTCTAACATGGTAGTGTGATGTTGTTTGCATCTTGCATATGATTTATTTCTTGTACTGCTTCACATTTGTTTAAACGTCATTTATGATGAGACACTGTTAACTTGGCAGAGCGATATTTGTAGCATCTTTCATATGGTGTCTACCTTCCATTGCATTGCTTCTAATTTGGTGAAATGTCTTCTTCTTAGTTTACACATCATAGTTCTGGTTATCTCTTCCATCCCGTTTTTCATACATATTACATCCTCTTATCATGTGGTTGTCTAACATCAAAGTTCAGTTCCTCTACATCACGCATCAATTTGTTCTGAAGAACTAAATTGTTATTCGTTTTTCTTGTCGGCTTGACTTAACATGGCACAGAGAAAGAGGAAGAAACACAGAATGGCAGGGAATGAGAAGCAGATGAATCCTACAGATTCTGCTGGTACTGATGGTGCAATAGAAGGTCAAAGTCCAACAGAAAATTCTACAAACACGGCATCCCATGCTACACGAGTTGCAAAAAAAGACAAACAGAAACAAATAGCTGCCACCAAACAAGCAGAGACAACCCTAGTTCTTGCAACACCTACCACAGTACTACCAGCTGCACGACATACTCGTGCGTCAACTGAGCTAGGAGCACATTCCCAAGCTCCCTTGCCACCTGACACTACTTCCCAAGCACTCTTGACACAAGACGAGTTGGCAATATCAGATGAACCTTGTGATCTTCAACAACAAGAAGGTAGTTGCTGGAGTCAAGTTACAGTTGCATGCTTCTTTATATGTAGTCTCACAGTTTGATGTACACTAACACTTCCTATGTTTGTTGTTGGACTAGCACCTAGGCGCAAGAGGAAACAAACATCAGGGATAATGCTCGATAGGTTAACTAAATCTAGAGGAGGAAGAATGGAGATCCGTTTTGAGGCAGGTTTAAAAAGGCCACGTGATGCTACAGAGTCAGCCAAGTTAGTATGAGAGGCGGCGGTTGCTGTTAGGTGTGATGTACGTATCCTCCCAACTTGGATTCAGTACAGGAATGACAAAGATGAAACCCAGTTCAACATCTTCCTCGACCATTTATCTGTAAGTATGGTTATGTATGGAAACTAGTAATATCATCTTGCTCTGTCCAATACTTTCTAGGTTGCTGACAATGAGACTCCCATAATTTTCAACAGATGAGGTTCAAGTTGGATAGCCAAGATGATGCAACCAGAAAAGCTTGCACCCATGTTTTCAAGTCTGCTCTGTGACAGTATCGGTATAACTTGAGGAAAACTCACTTTGAAGGCAAGGCTAATAGTGAACTTGCCCAAACATCTTGAGTGGAAAATATATCTGATGAAGACTGGAGAGGCCTCGTTAAATACTGGTCCGATCCGAAGTATCAGGTACATTATATATATGTCATCAGATCACATGTTGAAGTCCTATTTACGCATGTGCCACACAAATTTATCTTCTTGTAGGTGAACTGTTCAAAGAACAAGGCCAACCGTACGAAAGTGAAATTCCAACAGACGACAGGATCTCGTAGCTATATTGCACAATGCGAGGCTCTTGTAATTAGCTGATGTTTCACTCTTTTTGCTGTACCATATTATCAGATCTATATTGACTTGTTCCAAATGCAGAGGAAAGCCCGCAAGGACCAAAAAGTATCTGAACCAAATGCTGTGGAAATCTTCAAGGACTGTCACACCAGCAAGAAGAAGGGCATGACTACACCAGTCAAAGCCACAGTTGTAAGTCCTTAATCCTCATGCCTTTTAACTACTACTTACTCTGACTTGTGCCTTGAACTGCATGGTTTGCAACCAATGTCTATTACTCTTTTCAATTTTATACACAATTGTCTTAGCGTATCATTGCACCTTACAAGGTTTAAAAGAGAGGAGTGATGTTCCTTTGATCTTGACCCGTAATCTAGTTCCATGCTGGACTTGCCCACACAACGTTACAATTGCCTGTTTGTCTGTTCTCAGTTGTTTTGTGATATGAATGACGTCATACTATGCTTACCGTATTATTAACTTCGTCTCTTTATCCTTAGCCCTCAATACAATGTGAAGAAATAGACAATACATTAGGATGGTACATGGTCATATGTTTGGAACCTGGTTTTATTATGTACTTTGCAATAAAATACAACTAATATTTTACATGGGTTCACCAGAATAAGTTCTGTATATAGACCAAAGCTATTTTGTTTGGTTTTGCTGCCTCCTTAATATCTTCTGTTCTGGTACTACTAATGTAAAACCTCAACTTTTCAGTGAGCTATGGAAAAAATGGTGGAACCGCCACCTTTTGAAGGTGGCGAGGCAACTATAACCGCAATGTCAGCTCTTGCTGTAGTGGGTCAGTACCTGTCTACTAACAGTGCCAAAAGCACGTTCCTGCGTAATACTGGGTTGGTTGTTAAGGCAATATCGTCCAAACTGCCTCATGATCAAGATATGCAAGCTCAAAGCAATGTTGTATCTGCGCTCCAGACACAAGTCCATTCCCTAACAAAGACCCTTTGTGAAACAAGGAGAAACATTTCTCAATGTCGTCAAGATATGCATGGTTTTGAAACCAGACTATCAGACATTTGCTATGTTGTTCAGGAGCCTAGGGGAAATGAAGGCGAGGGTTATGGTGCTCCATCGGACAATACAGTATGAAAACATAACAGTCAGGTCAAATGAACTGAGCTTCTGAACTTCTGGTGGTGCATTTATCTGCTAGACTGTTAAGTTTTATGCCAACCTTCCTTTTGTTATATAGTTGTAATTTTTTTTGGTGCGATTCAAAATTTATTCTTAACGTGAAGCCACCGCCTGAAGAAAACAGCAAGCCATTTTTGTATAGTGTAGGGTGTTCCCTATATTTGAAGTGGTGGCGATCTTTGATGCCGAGTGGATGTAATCTGTGCAATCGCCTTAATAGCCTAGGGTTAGTTTCGGCCTTATTTATTTCCTAGTCTTCTTTTTCCCTGGTTTGCTAGTGGCCGCAACTACCATGGGCCATATACGGGCCGTAGGATCCATGGGTCTCCACGGGCCGTCGATAAATGGGCCTGTAATCGGTGGGCCCCGGGCCGTCAGATAAATGGGTCTACATGGGCCATAATCGGGCGTAATTGGTATCGGCCCAGCACGGTAACAGGCCGTTAACAGGCCGTAGGACAGCAAAGGCTTAATTCTGTCACAGGCATAACGGGTCGTTAATGGGCCAGAATATAGGACGGGCTGGAAACGGCGCAACGGGTTAACAGTCCAGAAAAGGGTTGACTCTTGCTATGGGACGAATTTGGCCCATTAGGGTAACAGGCCGGTAACGGGCCGACTCTTGCCATGGGCCGAATTTGGCCCATTAGTTGAACATGCCAATAATGGGCCGGAAGTAATCGAGGGCCGAGAAGGAGCCCAAGAACGTATGGGCCGTAAATAGGCCGAAAGCTAACACGGGCTGAAAACGGCCCATGTAAATCACGGGCCGTTAACGGGTATAAAGAAAATTACTGTTCATTATGGGCTAGAGTCACCGTGGGCCTGTAATGGGCCGAAATATACGAAGGCCTCATATGGGCCGAAAGACGTCGTGGGCCATACATGGGCCGAAAGTGAAATGGGCTGGTGTTATATTCGACGGCCCACATGACGTTGTTGGGCCGATTTCCTTTAGGGCCTAACGGGCCATGAGTTAACGGGCTATAAAATGGGCTATTTGCGAAGAGACCGTTAACAGGCTTTTCATGGGCCATCCCGTTAACTTTTGACCAAGTCAAACGGGCCGGCTTTGTAAGCTAAATGGGCCACTGTTGGGCCATGCCACATGTCGACATATCATAGGCGCCTATCTGACCCACGGACGAGCTGGCACGTGTTTCGTCCGGCCAATAAGAATTTTACACATGGAAATTCCCATTGGTCGGGGCTGTTAACGGGTTATCGGATCCAAAACCCGACCCGATAGCTTAACGGCATTCCGTTACGGTGGATGCCATGTGTCGGTCACCCTTGACGAAAGCACTACTATGACGCGTGATTTATCGTCATGGAAGTGGACAATTCCGTGATGATAATTTTGGTAATGTCATGGAACACTTCTACGACAGCACAAGTATGACTATCTTGATTCTGTCATAAATTTGTCATGGATGTACATGCATGACAAAAAACGCGACCTACTGTGACAAACACGTATCATCACGGAAGTGTATTTTTTTGTAGTGGCGTGTCCGGACCGCTACCATGGCGGGCGGATGGGTGCCACGCCCTCTCTGGTGAACAGAGGAAGGGGAAGACCCCGGGGGTGTGTTGGGCCTCACTGTGCACTTGAGGCCAAAGTGCACAGTGGGGGATTTTTATTTTTCTTTTACCTTTTCTTTTCTGTTTCCTTTATTTCCTTTCTGTTTTGCATTTTAATAAATAACAAATGATTTTTGATTTTGTCCAAACTTTGCACATAAATACAAGCCAATAAACCAAGGGTGCACACAAGGTTTGGGGTCAACTGGAAATATATAACTTTTTGTTAATTTTGAAATGACCATATTTAGTGTTGTTGGCCCTGTTTTAAATAGGTTAGGGGAATTTAAATATTTCAAAAGATGTTGGTTTCTACATGACAATTACTTAGTGATTATTTGCATCCCAACGAATATTTTTGTTGGATTGTTTGAAGAAATAGAAATTTGACTTTCAAATTAAATTTGAATTTGAGTTTGATTTGAGCAAGTGGTGGTTAAGCTTAAAAACATGATGACTTGGCAAGATTAGAGGGGAGATTACCGTAGCATGATTCTCAGGGTGTTACAGTTGATCACTTTATTATAGAGCTCACACAAAATAAGCTTGCACCTAAAAGCAACTTGGTCAAGCAGATTTTCATATGGGAAGCTTGTCATTTGAAGACATTGCTCGGGTCTGCCTATTCCTTGTCAGTGGGCACCACTGCCAAGCCTTCATTTGCCTTCTTCTTTTGTCTCTTTGATAGCTTGTCCTCCACCTCTTCATCAGCCACCTTGCAAAAAAGGTTTTTGTTAGGTTTCTAAGAACATTTCTTTGCAAGACAGGGGGAAGAGCATTATAGGGCAAATATTTAGTGGATGAACATGAATTTATTTTGAAACTATCATTACCTTTTTTATCCTGTCACTCCTCCTTACCTCAGATTCAACTAGAGGATTTTTACCACCCCTTCTCTTCCTCATGTTGGCAGAACCAAAAGGCAGTAAGAGATCTTTCTCCATATTGGACTCCACTTGATTAGAGGAATCACCTTCATTCTCTTTGTTTATCTCCCCCTCATATGCCAGTGAAGAGCAAACAGGGGCCTAGGTGTCCAAACACTTATCAGGTATGCAAAAGGTGAAGGATTCTTTAGTAGCCTCAATATAAGAAAGCATTTCCCATAGTGGTGATTTCAGCATATGAATTGTCCAACCAAATCTATGAGGAGTTATGAGGAGGTGGATGATAAAGTTAAACCAGCTGTCAGGTACCTGGATTGTGAAGCACTTTTCTGGAGCAGAAGGTTTAGTAGCAAAATGCTCTCTCTAGATATTGAGCCCTTCTTCAAACAGTACAATGAGATCAGAGTTTTGAGCCATTAGCTGTATTTTCTTAAACCCTGTAAGTGGCGAAATCACTGGTGCTCGGTCTAGTGGTATTTTTATGGGGATTCTTTTTATCGCTGTAGGATTCCTATTCAAGATTACGACAGTTCCTTTTCGGGCGGCTATAGGACGGACGGACCCCGATAGGTAGTAGGGTAGGGTGGGTGGTACCGCTCAGAGCGGCCAATCCTCCTAACTGCGCGCGGGCCAGGCTTAGAGCGCGTGAAACTCATCACTACCTCGTAAGGCCCGAGCGACCGTGTAACACCCCGGATGTAACTTGCCATATTTGTAACTCCAACTCTTGCCATTTTCGGCACTAAGTTATGATATTCCCTTGTGGTTGGGTTCTTCTTTGTTTTGCTTCTGTCCGTGACATGCATTTCATATAATGTCATCATGTGCATCGCATTTGCATACGTGTTCGTCTCATGCATCCGAGCCTTTTCCCCGTTGTCCGTTTTGCAATCCGGCGCTCCTACATCCTCCGGCGCCCCTTTTACCTATTTTCGTGTGCGGGTGTTAAACGGTCCCGGAATGGAACGAGTTTTGACATGTGGCCTTGGTATACCACCGGTAGACCGCCTGTCAAGTTTCGTGCCATTTGGACTTAGTTTGATACTCCAACGGTTAACCGAGGGACTGAGAAGGCCTCGTGTGTGTTGCAGCCCAACACCCCTCCAAAGTAGCCCAAAACCCACCTAAACCTGTCTCATCATCTAGGTCGTTCGATCACGATCGCGTGGCCGAAAACCGTGCTCAATTTGGAGCCTCCTAGCCCCCCTACCTATAAATCTAGCCTCTCCCCCGAAATTTTCGGATCTTTCCTACCCTAACCCTAGCCCCACTCCTCTCCGCGCGCCGGACACCGTCCGCCGGCGCCGGACATGTCCGCCGCCGACCGCGCAGCCAATCGGCGCTTGCCGCGTGGAGCGCCGCCGCCCACCGCCGCCGAGGCCCGCGCGGCCCCCGCAGCCCGAAGTCGCGCCGCCCGCGCCCGAGGCGCCCCGCCGCCGCCTGGAGCTTCCCCGCCGCGTCTCCTTCGCTGCCCGGGGCTCCGCACCGGCCGCCTCCTCCGCGCGCCTCGCCGCGCGCCCCGGCGCCTCCCACACCCCGTCCGCCGCGCATCCCGCGCCGCCCGGCCCCGGATCCGGCTGGTGCCGCCCAGATCCGGCCGGCCCCTCCCTTGCCGGTGTCCTCCTCCCTCTCCGGCGACCTCTCCGTTCCCCACTCCGGCGTCCGGCCCAGATCCGATCGAGGTTGACTTTCCTCGGGTCCCGGAAATCCTCTAAGTCATCTGTTTTCAGTAATTTTGTTGCATGTTCATCGCATCATAACTCTGCACCTGTGGCTCCGTTTTGGGCCTGTAGCATATAGAATTGTTCGCCTCGACGAGTAAATCATTTCATCTCATTGCATCATCTTCATTTAAGCTCATCTTGATGCCTGAAGTGCTGTTAGAAGAGGGCTATGTGATGTTAGTATGAGATTCTCAGCAGAACATGCACTTTTGTCATTTTTTCCATGATTGATGTGTGCACCCTATGAAATTGAGTCCTACATGTGTTTTATAATATGCCATGCCATATTTACAGGGGTGTATGCCATGTATTTTTTTGATCTTTGTGGTGACTAGCACAAGCATGCAAACTAGGGATCATAATGTTGCTGATTTCAGGGACTTAGTAATTTCACTAAGTCATGTCCTGCTGCTATTTTTATGCCATGTGTTCATGTTGATACAGTGAGATCCATGCCTCTTTTGAGCATGGTCAGTAAGGATGTTTTGTTTATATAGTTATGCTCTATCCATCCATGGTACTTTTGACAATTATAGAGTGCCATAGCATGACCGAATCTTGCTCTACTTTTGCTATAAAATGTTCCTGGCAGATTGTTAGCTTGTTTAGCGATGTTGCCGAGGTTGTTGCTATTGATCCATGCATGCTATGTTGTTTTTCTTGACATGTTTTGCTTCTATGCCATGCCTAGTTACTGGGTGTATGCTTAGTTTATCATGAAATGACTCCTGGTGAGTGCATTGAGCTCGTTTACATGTCTACTTGATATCTGATTTTGCCATGACCAGTTTTCTGCTAAGTCTGGAATCTGTAACGTAACTTGCTATGTTTACATGGGTGCCATCATATCTTCTGATCCCTTTTGGCCCATGGTTAGTAAGGCACTTTTGTTCTATGCTTGGAGTAGATTCATGCCGTGCCTTGATTTGCTATATTATGTTCCTGTAGCAGGTTGTTTCCTTGCTCTAAACATGGCTTCCTGATGTTAATTTCTGGCATGATAGTATTTTCACCAAGTCTATGAAGCTGATATATTTTGTACTTTTGCCATGCTTGTTTGAACCTGCTATTGTGTGATTTAGCCGTAGCTCAGTGTTCATATTTTGTCAAGCATCTTGAGTAGATTACTACCATATGCTTTGTTGGTATGTTTGGGTGCAGTATCTTAGTTTCTTGTTGCATGCTAAGTGGCATCATGCTGTTAATCGCAGAATTATGCCATTCTTGTTTCGCTTCTCATTTGCAATCCGTGCATCCGATTCCGGTGATTTTTATATCGATTTCAACCGAAATCATCTCACCTTTCCAGTGGCATACTTGGTTTGCCAAGTTGATGCCTTGTTCATCTTTTCCCTTCCGGAGCACGCATATGCATTGCATATCACATCTCGCATATCATGCCATGTTTTGCATCATGTTGTTTGTGCATTGCATCGTGGTTGATAGTTGTTCCTTTGCTTGTGTTCTTGTTTTGGGTAGAGCCGAGAGACAAGTACGTGAACGAGGAACCTGTTGAGAACACTTACGAGGATCAAGCCTTCGACAACTCTGAGAACCTTGCAGGCAAGATGACCATACCCTCGAAATCACTTCTATCTTTGCTTGCTAGATGCTCGCTCTTTTGCTATGCCTATGCTGCGATACCTACCACTTGCTATATCATGCCACCCATATTGCCATGACAAACCTCTAACCCACCATGTCCTAGCAAACCGTTGTTTGGCTATGTTACCGCTTTGCTCAGCCCCTCTTATAGCGTTGCTAGTTGCAGGTGTAGTTGAAGTTTGTTCCATGTTGGAACATGGATATGTTGGGATATCACAATATCTCTTATTTAATTAATGCATCTATATACTTGGTAAAGGGTGGAAGGCTCGGCCTTACGCCTGGTGTTTTGTTCCACTCTTGCCGCCCTAGTTTCCGTCATACCGGTGTTATGTTCCTTGATTTTGCGTTCCTTACACGGTTGGGTGATTTATGGGACCCCCTTGACAGTTCGCCTTGAATAAAACTCCTCCAGCAAGGCCCAACTTTGGTTTTACCATTTGCCACCTAAGCCTTTTTCCCTTGGGTTTTGCGGACTCAAGGGTCATCTTTATTTTAACCCCCGGGCCAGTGCTTCTCTGAGTGCTGGTCCAAACTAGAGCCACTTGCGGTGCCGCCCCTAGGCAACTTGGGGTATCTTCGGTTGCCGTACGTAGTGTTCATCTGGTGTGCCCTGAGAACGAGATATGTGCAGCTCCTATCGGGATTTGTCGGCACATTCGGGCGGCTTTGCTGGTCTTGTTTTACCATTGTCGAAATATCTTGTAGCCGGGATTCCGAGACTGATCGGGTCTTCCCGGTAGAAGGAATATCCTTCGTTGACCGTGAGAGCTTATAATGGGCTAAGTTGGGACACCCCTGCAGGGTATTATCTTTCGAAAGCCGTGCCCGCGGTTATGGGCAGATGGGAATTTGTTGATGTTCGGTTGTAGAGAACTTGTCACTTGACTTATTTAAAATACATCAACCGCGTGTGTAACCGTGATGGTCTCTTTTTGGCGGAGTCCGGGAAGTGAACACGGTTTGAGTTATGCATGAACGTAAGTAGTTTCAGGATCACTTCTTGATCACTTCTAGCTTCACGATCGTGCTTTGCCTCTCTTCTCGCTCTCATTTGCGTATGTTAGCGACCATATATGCCTAGTGCTTGCTGCAGCTCCACCTCATTACTTCATCCCTCCTTTAAGCTTAAATAGTCTTGATCTCGCGGATGTCAGATTGCTGAGTCCTCGTGACTCACAGATTCTACCAAAACAGTTGCAGGTGCCAACGATGCCAGTGCAGATGACGCAACCGAGCTCAAATGGGAGTTCGACGAGGAACGTGGCCGTTACTATGTTTCCTTTCCTGATGATCAGTAGTGGAGCCCAGTTGGGACGATCGGGGATCTAGCATTTGGGGTTGTCTTCTTTAATTTTGGTTTCGTAGTCGGACCTTGATTGTACTCTGTATGATGATTGTTTAAGTTATGTATTGTGTGAAGTGGCGATTGTAAGCCAACTCTTTATCCCATTCTTGTTCATTACATGGGATTGTGTGAAGATGACCCTTCCTGCGACAAAACCACCATGCGGTTATGCCTCTAAGTCGTGCTCCGACACGTGGGAGATATAGCCGCATCATGGGTGTTACAGACTGATCCTATCTGTGGTCGAACAGCTTGATTTCCTCAAATTAAGGAAGCCAAAAAAAGCAAAACCGAAGGAGAGACTTGTTTTAGGAGCAAGAATGACTAGTGCCCCGTAGAGATTTTGGTGTATTGAAGACTTATAGGTTAAGGGACTAATGTGTTTGAGAGTGTACACATGTCTATAAGTCTATGAGGAGTTTGATATTTACAGAGAAAGTCGACCCCTAAAAATGAATGTCTTCAGCTGAAGACTTCGGCTTTCTGAAGACTTTGAAAGTGAAATTGGTGTGATCCTGAAGACTTGATATTTATGCGAGGAACATGAAGCGTGAAGACTTTTGTTTTCGTAGTTTCATTTTCTCTTTCTTGAGTCATAGGAAACACCATGCTGTTAAAGGGACTCGAGGTAAAACTAAGGAAAAGTTTCCAAGTGATGCTCATCTCAAAATCCTACACCTACCAATCCCTTTGAGTCAAGCCATTGGAAATCTCATACAGTTCAGTCGATTTCTTCAGTGACAGAGACAAAGTTCCTATGGTCTCTGAGGAATTTGTTCTGACTGAGGAGTTAGGAATTCGCCAGTGCGGATTTCCTACCAGTGAGGAACATGATAGCCCTGAGGAATTTGATAACCAAATTTCCGACCGTTGCTGTGCTATGCGTCAGCTGTCTCAAAATATCTTATCCACCTAACGGTCATATCATTGAAGGGCATTTATGTCTTATCATGTCGGGCTGCTCCCTAGGCTATAAATAGTCGCCCCCTACAACCACTAGTTGGTTGGCTGCTCTGAGAGATAGATTGACACTTGTCATTTAGAGCATCCCATCCTTCGAGGGCTTTGAGCGAAAATCATCAAGTGAGGAAAACACAAACCCAAACACCTACAAACCCAAAGTGATTGAGCATCATCGAAGAGATTTTTCCTGTGTGGAACCGACGCTTCTTACCTTTGAAGACTATGCATCTTCCAGACGGTTAGGCGTCATGGTCTAGAGCATCCAAGAGGAAATTGTGGATCATCGAGTGACCAAGTTTGTGAAGGTTTGGAAGTCACATGAAGACTTACCACGAGTGATTGGGTGAGGTCTGTGTGACCTTAGGTCAAATAGAATATGGTGAGGACTGTGTGTCCGGGATTGTGTGTCCTAAGGTTTAAATACCTAGCTGCTCCAACCAGACGTACAACTATCACATCAGTTGAAACTGGTCTACCAAATCACTGTCTTCACCGAGCGAACTGGTTCCATTTCCTCAACCCTTCCATTTCCTCATTACAGTGTTGATGTACCTGATCATTACTGTTTGAAGAGTTTGACTGAAGATTTTCTCAATTTCCTAGGTTCAATTTCTTCAGTCAGTTTGTCTTCAGCCTGCTTATCCCGTGTTTATGCTACTTGTACTCTATGCTTGTTTTCATTTCATCATGATGTCTGTGACACTGTTCTGTTATGCTTGCATCTGAGTACTTATTCTGCTGCTAAGTTCTTCGTGACTTAGGAATTTCCTCATTGTGAAATTCCTGAATGAAAAATGTGGAAAAATTGCCTATTCACCCCCCTCTAGTCGACTTAACGCACTTTCAATTGGTATCAGAGAGAGGTACTCCCTTGTTGTTCTAATTTTGGTTTAACCGCCTGGAGTTTTAGTTATGTCGATCACAGGTATGATCAAGGTCTCTGCTGGGTATCCTACCTTCGATGAGACATACTACCCCTACTGGAAGAATAAGACGCGAATGCATCTTCACGCAATTGATAACGATCTTTGGTATGTTGTGGAAAATGGTGTTCCCTCTGTAACTTCTACCATCAACGCTGCTGACGTGAAGAGATTCAAGCAACTCGACTCTCAAGCGAAGAACATCATATGTGGCCATCTGAGCAAAGGGCAGTATGGCAGAGTGAGTGATTTGGAGATGGCGAAGCTTATCGGGGATAGGCTATCCAAGGTCAACGAAGGAGTCTCAACACAGTGTGACTCTCGGGTTGATGTTCTTCGCGTTCTCTTCAACCGCTTCAAAAGACTCGACAATGAAAATGTTTAGCAAACCTTCAATCGCCTCACTGACATTTCAAATGAGCTTCAAGCACTTGGTGCCACTGACATCACCGACCATGAGGTGGTGAAGAAATTGCTGAGATCGCTTGATTCCTCATTTGACACTCTGGCACTGATGATACAAGAACGTGGAGACTACAAGTCACTTGATCCCGCTGATATCCTCGAAAGGCTAAACACTCATAAGTTCCAACTTGCTGAGAAGAGAGATCTCTATGGATCAAGCTATGGCAGAACTCGCACTTTGAAGACCAAGGCAGTCTCTGAATCTAAAGGTGAGGATTCTGGTAGCAGCCTTGGTGATCCTGAAGAATTGAGCCAGGAGCTAGCAATGCTTGTGAGGAAATTCTAGAAGTTCTCGAGACGTGGTCACTTTGATAAATCCTCAAGAAATGATGACATGAGATCAGATTCCTCATCCTGTGATTACAAGAAGAGAACTTGCCACAAATGCAAGAAACCTGGTCACTATATTCAAGATTGTTTTCTATGGGAAAAGGAATCAAAGAAGAAGAAATACTAGGATTACAATTCTGATGACTCTAAGAAGAAAAAGAAATCTTCAAAGTACTCATCATCAAAATCCTCGAAGTCTTCATCTCAAGAAGAGCAACTCCAAAAAGGCTCGGGCATTCATTGGCAAGGAAATGGACCCTGAAGCTGAATCTGAGGAAGAGGAGGCATCTGAGGAGTCAGAATCTGGTGTGGCGAGCCTAGTCCTTGCTACTGTGTTCATCAGCAAGTCCATCTTCAACTCTGAGGAGAATGGCTTCCCCAACAAGGATGACGACGACGATGATGACTACGCTCCCACCTATTGCTACATGGCAAAGGGTGCCAAGGTACTCAAATATCCCTCCTCTGAATCAAGTGAGGATGAATCTGATGAAAACCTCAAGCCTAGCTACTCTAAACTTGCTAAGATTGCTGTGAAACAACAAAAGGCTTTTGAAAAGGTTCAAAACATGCTAGACAATAGTGATGATATGTTGGGTGAAGAAATGGATCGCACTAAAACTTTGACTGAAAATCTTCAGAGACTTCAGTCTAAGTTTGACAACCTTCAAAGTCATCATAACACTCTCTTATCTGACCATGAGAAGCTTTCTTATGAATTTCTTCAAAGAAAGCAAAATCTTGACAAACTAAGGGTGAGTTATGAGGATCTTCAAAAGGATCGTGATTCATTACTTTCTCAACAAATCAGTGCTGCTCAGGAAGAATTCATTCCACCATGTTTGAAATGCATTGAACGTGAATCTGCTAATTCTTCACCTGAAAGTTCAAATGCTTATATTGCTGAGAATTCTTCAACTATCTCTACTATCACTAATTCCTCATCTGAGGATGTTGCTAGTATCACTGACAATGCAGGGATGAAGGAATTGTATGTGACAGGCATGTACAAAAGCCTCAAAGGGCATCGGGCTCCATGTGATGTGCTTAAAAAGCAGATCCTCGACAGGAACCCTAGGAAAGAGGATATTGCCTTTGAGAGGAAACTCAATGCTGATGGGACCTACTGTAAGCCTGAGCAGTACCCCAAAACCTCATGGGTTGCTGTAAAGGGACCTCCCATAGATCCATCTACTTTATTTGGCTTTACATGTGAATCTTCATATTCTTCTGATGAGTCATTTGACTCCAACTATAAACTGTTTAAAAATCAGAATGGTGAAGTATTTGATAGATATCTTGGCACTAACTGCAGGAACGGTCCCCCTATGAAGAAAATCTGGGTTCCCAAAAGGTGCCTTGAAAGTCTATAGGTGAAGGTCATCATGACACCACCTGTGAAGAATAGGAACCCCAGATCAAATTCTTCATATGGACCAAAGTCTTCATATGGATCCAGTTCCTCATATGGATCAAAGTCCTCATATGAACATCATCGTGCTAACAGTTCAATTTCACAGGGAAAGACTAAGGGTTATGAATATGTGCATTATTCTTCAAATCATTATGTTGATAAGTCCTCGAAGAATTTATCTGCTTATTCATATGCTTACCCTAACCCCTCTTATGTGAAATGAAGTGGATTTGCATCTATGCCACCTTTCTCTTATGGAGCTCACAGAATGATGAACTCTTTGCCACCCCTCCAGATGTGGATGGTGAAGAAAAAGAACAAATCTCTCATGTAGAGTCAGGTCTCCAGACGAACTTAATCGTCTGAAGAATTTGCTAGAGACCTGAATATGCTTGAAAGGACGCAAGCTAATCATGAAGAAATGAATTTTCATTTCTCATGCCCTCATACTATTTTATCTGTTCTATGGCTTGATGAAATTGATCTGATGAATCTGATATCATATTCTTCACTAATGAAGTATATGAGTTCGTAAGATGCAATAATTCATCTGAAGGATGATCATCCCAAAGCCACTGAGTGGGTCCTCGATAGTGGATGTACAAATCACATGACTGGTGACCAGAACCTATTGATGGACACTGCTTGATCTCCATCGCATCTGAAGCATATCACATACGCTGACAAAGGCAAGAGGAAGGTATTGGGCCTATGTAAGGTTGTGATCTCAAAGGATCGACACTTGGACAAAGTCATGCTTGTCGAGTCCTTAGGTTTCAACCTCATGTCTATCTCAATGCTTTGTGATCTTTATATGGTTGTTGTCTTTCGCAAGTATCGTTGTGTTGTGATCATGGAAGCTAACCATTCCAAAGTCTTCGAAGGCTTTAGGAGAGGAGATTTGTATATTGTTGATTTTTCAACAGGACCACAACCTGCCACATGCCTACTTGCAAAAGCTTCAGAAGGCTAGACATGGCATCGACGACTGGGTCATGCTGGCATGAGGAACTTGCACACTCTCGTGAAGAAGAAGCATGTCATTGGCATCGAGGATGTCACATTCCTCAAGGATCACCTGTGTGGAGCTTGTGAAGCTGGAAAGATGACCAAGGCCAAGCATCCCTCAAAGACTATCATGACTACCACTCGTCCATTTGAATTGCTTCACATGGATCTCTTTGGTCCTAATCATTATTCCTCATTCACCAATGAAGCATCTTTATATGGCTTTGTTATTGTTGATGACTATTCTCGTTATACATGGGTGCATATCGTCACTTACAAACGTGAAGTGCAGGATGTCTTGAAACGATTTTCCTCAAGGGCTTTGATACGTCCATTTTGCATCATGCTTTTATATCGATACTCATTGCATTATGGGCTGTTACTACACCGTATGTCATAATACTTATGCCTATTCTCTCTTATTTTACAAGATTTACATGAAGAGGGAGAATGCCGGCAGCTAGAATTCTGCGCTGGAAAAGGAGCAAATATTAGAGACCTATTCTTCACAACTCCAAAAGTCTTGAAACTCCACGGAACTCAGTTTTGGATTATATAAAAAATATTGGATGAAGAATGGACCAGAGGGGGGCCACCCACCATCCACGAGGGTGGGGGCGCGCCCCTGCCTCGTGGGCCCCCTAGCAGGCCTACGGTGCCCATCTTCTGCTATATGAAGTCTTCCACCCTGGAAAAAATCATAAGCAAGCTTTCGGGACAAAGCACCGCCGCCACGAGGCAGAACCTGGCGAGACCAATCTACGGCTTCGGCGGAGCTGTTTTGCCGGGGAAACATCCCTTCGGGAGGGGGAAATAATCACCATCATCATCACCGCCGATCCTCTCATTGGGAGGGGGTCAATCTCCATCAACATCTTCACCAACACCATCTCCTCTCAAACCCTAGTTTACCTCTTGTGTCCAATCTTTGTCCCAAAACCTTAGATTGGTACCTGTGGGTTGCTAGTAGTGTTGATTACTCCTTGTAGTTGATGCTAGTTGGTTTATTTGGTGTAAGATCATATGTTCAGATCCTTTATGCATATTAATACCCCTATGATTGTGAACATGAATATGATTTGTGAGTAGTTACTTTTGTTCCTAAGGACATGGGAGAAGTCTTGCTATAAGTAGTCATGTGAATTTGGTATTCGTTCGATATTTTGATGAGATGTATGTTGTCTTTCCTCTAGTGGTGTTATGTGAACGTCGATTACATGACACTTCACCATTGTTTGGGACTATAGGAAGGCATTGGGAAGTAATAAGTAGATGATGGGTTTCTAGAGTGACAGAAGCTTAAACCCTAGTTTATGCGTTGCTTTGTAAGGGGCTAATTTGGATCCATATGTTTCATGCTGTGGTTAGGTTTACCTTAATACTTCTTTTGTAGTTGCGGATGCTTGCAATAGGGGTTAATCATAAGTGGGATGCTTGTCCAAGTAAGGTCAGTACCCAAGCACCGGTCCGCCCACATATCAAATTATCAAAGTAACGAACGCGAACCATATGAGCGTGATGAAAACTAGCTTGACGATAATTCCCATGTGTCCTCGGGAGCGTTTTCCTTTATATTAGAGTTTGTCCAGGCTTGTCCTTTGCTACAAAAAGGATTGGGCCATCTTTCTGCACCTTATTTACTTTTATTACTTGTTACCCGTTACAAATTACCTTACCACAATACTACCTATTACCGATAATTTCAGTGCTTGCAGAGAATACCTTACTGAAAACCGCTTGTCATTTCCTTCAGCTCCTCGTTGGGTTCGACACTCTTACTTATCGAAAGGACTATGATAGATCCCCTATACTTGTGGGTCATCAAGAATCTTTTCTACTGCCGTTTCCGGGGAGCGAAGCGCCTTTGGTAGGTGGAATTTGGTAAGGAAAAAATTTATATAGTGTGCTGAAATTTACTGTCACTTGTTACTATGGAACATAATCCTTTGAGGGGCTTGTTCGGGGTATCTTCACCCCGACCAGTAGAGCAAAGAGTTGCTCCTCCACCTACTGAACCTACTGAAAATGTTTACTTTGAAATTCCTTCGAGTATGATAGAGAAACTGCTAGTTAATCCTTTTACAGGAGATGGAACATTGCATCCCGATTTGCACCTAATCTATGTGGATGAAGTTTGTGGATTATTTAAGCTTGCAGGTATGCCCGAGGATCTTATCAAGTAGAAGGTCTTCCCTTTATCTTTGAAGGGAAAGGCATTGACATGGTTTAGGCTATGTGATGGTATTGGATCATGGAACTACAACCGATTGAAATTGGTATTTCATCAGAAGTTTTATCCTATGCATCTGGTTCATCGTGATCGTAATTATATATATAATTTTTGGCCTCGCGAAGGAGAAATCATCGCTCAAGCTTGGGGGAGGCTTAAGTAAATATTATATTCATGCCCCAATCATGAGCTCTCAAGAGAAATGATTATTCAAAAAATTTATGCTCGGCTTTCTCTCAATAATAGCAAGAGAAATTTTCATGCTCGATAGTTCTTGTACTGGTTCTGTTATGATGAAGACTATTGAATTCAAATGGGATTTATTGGAAAGAATTAAACGCAACTCTGAATATTGGGAACTCGACGAAGGTAAGGAGTCAGGTATAACACCTAAGTTTGATTGTGTTAAATCTTTTATGGATACCGATGTTTTCCGTGAATTTATTACTAAATAGGGACTTGACTCTGAGATAGTAGCTTCTTTCTATGAATCATTTGCTACTCATGTGTCAGGACCCCGATCCTAAGTCACACCTATCTAGCATGTAACACATCATATCACTTTGCGGCCTTACGCACGGTATTCCCACGGGTGCCACCTTACCTGGCCCGGGACCGTTTTGCGCCTTTTGGCTCACGTATATGATAGTGTCGCTAGCATCCAGATGACAAAGAACCCGGGCCGACATGGCTAGTCGTGAACCCAAAGCGGCACTAACCCATGGGGACAGGCATACATGAATCAACTTCGAGCATGTCGGTCAACAGCGTGTGAATCCGGGCTGTAGCACTGGGCTAACCGGACTCCGGTAACCCGGGCTGTAGCAGGCTAGGCAGGACTCCGAATGTCACCGCGTGACATTTCCCCGAAGGGACAGACACAGGAACGAACTGAAACACATGCCGGCCAGTCAAGTGTCCTGAGCAGTAGTGCTGGGCTAGCAGGACTCCGGTGAATCGGGCTGTAGCGGAATACTATGGCTGAAGGAAGCACTAGACTACATTTCCCCATAAGAGAGGCTGCCAAGGATAAACAACTAGATTGTCGGATCCCACACATACCAAGCATTTCAATCATACACACAATATGCTCGATATGTGTAAATACAACATGGCATCACAACATAACTCTACGACTCAAAGTATTTATTCATTAGGCTCCGAGGAGCGAGATATTACAAACATGGGTCTCATGATGCAACAAACAGAGCATACAAGCAACAAGCACATGCGGAAGCTTATCATGTCTGAGTACAGACATCTACAAATGAAAAAGGCTTGAGAAGCCTGGCTATCCACTAGATCCTGCCGAGGGCACAAGATCGTAGCTGAGGTAACAAGCTAAATGTCGAATTCCACACAGAACTACTAGCGAGACTGACGTCTCTCTGCAAAAAACATAAAATAGGCAAACGTGAGTAAAAATGTACCCAGCAAGACTTACATCAGAACTAGCTACATATGCATCAGTATCAATAAAAGGGGGTGGTTGAGTTTGACTACAGCAAACCAGCTTTGACTCGGTGGCTATCCTGAACTACGACTGCAAGCAACTCTTTTGAGGTGGCGCACACGAGTCCACATATTCACCATATCAATACTCCACTATGGATCCGCTCCCGTGTCCCTACGAGAAAGCCATCCATAGCACTCACGCTTATCTTGCGCATTTTAGAGTATCCACTTTCACTTGTCAATGAACTGTTATAGGCAACCCAGAAGTCCATTACCGCGGACACGGCTATTCGAATAGATGATGTTGACCCTGC
The DNA here is from genome assembly GCA_032464435.1 of Aegilops umbellulata. NCBI lineage: Eukaryota > Viridiplantae > Streptophyta > Magnoliopsida > Poales > Poaceae > Aegilops > Aegilops umbellulata. The sequence continues at coordinate 258,539,353 of CP136054.1, read as the reverse complement.
AGGGGTATACTTCTTCATACATGTTTCCACCACTTAGCGTCTGCACACGACATGTGCTCGGCAGACTTCAAGCGAAAGCCGACGTGGGTGTAGACCACGACCCACCTAAACACTTAAGTCTCTAGTCCAGGTTTATCGCCTATTCGGGTTCCATCCACAGGGAGTCCGGCCGAGGTTTCCACTAACGGCCCCGAACGATGTGTGCAGGGTTCCCGAGACATCAAACGGGCGAATCGGTACACCGGGCCACGTGCCTACCGCAACACCGCCCACCCCTACGATCAGCGCTGCGTGCGGCCCCCAGCATACTACAAACACCAGAAACTACTTGCAACTCCTGGACAGTCGACTAGGGTGGTTAAGAACTCGAGCGGGGTCATATTTCAGGGCCCAATGCATGGTAGTAGATGTTTCATGGATCACAAACATAGAACTCAGTTCCTGAGGACGGCTTCAATGAGACAACCCACCATGTACTCCTACATGGCCTCTCACCAATACCTTTACCAAATCATGTCCACACACTTAGCTCACACACAGTAGGACATGTTCAACACCATTCCGATTCATAGCCGATGAATCAGACCTGACTCAACTCTAAGCAGTAGCAGGCATGACAAACAAACATGAATGAGTAGGCACATCAGGGCTCAAACAACTCCTACTCATGCTAGTGGGTTTCATCTATTTACTGTGGCAATGACAGGTCATGCAGAGGATAAGGGGTTCAACTACCGCAGCATGTAACAGTTGAATCATTGTTGTCCTAATGCAGTAAAAGAGAGCAGAAGCAAGAGAGTGGGTTATTATCGGAATTAACAAGGGGGTTTTGCTTGCCTGGCACTTCTGAAGATAATATAGCTCTTCATCGGTGTCATCGAACTCATCGTCGAAACCACGTCTATCGAGAGGGGACAAATACCGGCAAACAAAGAGGAACACGATCAATGCAATGCAACAATTATGATGCATGATAATGTCATGGCAATATGCTGTTGATTGAGCTAATGCAACTAGCAACCATATTAAATGAAGTTGGTTTGAACCAAGGGTTCAAATTCAAACTCCATATGTGCTTATTTAAATGTCATTTATGCAAATTGCCCTGTACAACAACGTAGGTTGTTCAAACATGCATGCAAATGCCATAAACAGATTCCTTGAATTTTTTTGATAATTTTTCATATATAACTTATTTCATTTGGAGTTACGGTTGATTTTCTATTAATTTTAGAAGTTTTGGATATTTTCTGAAATTTATAAATCATTTCTGATTTATTTTAATTCCAGAAAACTTTACTGCGTCAGCATGACGTCGGTGTGACGTCACAAGTCAACCGGGGCGGTTCAGGTCAAAGCTGGCCAGTGGGACCCACTGGTCAGTAGTTAGTTAACTAACCAAATTTAGTTAGCGCTAAACTAATACTAATCCTAGTTTAGTTAGTGGCCTGGGGCCCACATGTCAGTGACCCAGTGGGGTCAAACTGGGCCCACCAGTCAACGGTCAGCGGGGTCAACTCCTGGTCAGCAGGGTCAATCCCGCCGGCGTTGAGTCGCCGGCGAGGCCGAGACGGCGGAGGGGCTCGGATTTTTCCCTCCGGTGACCAAATTAGCGGCCGAGACGTGCTACACGTAGCTGGGGAGCTGCCGCATCCAGTGGTGCAAGTTGTTGGACACGGGAACACCGGAAACGACGCCGGTGAGCTCGACAGTGGCGGCCGGTGTTCGGCCAATGGCGGGTTAGGCGATGCAGGGCGCTAGGGGAGGCGTTGGTGTGTGCTACGTGCTCCTGGTGAGGTGTGGAGCACGGTGGTGTGCCCGGCTTCAAGCCACAGTGGCTCTGGCCACGACGGCGACGAGGCACGGCGGCGGCGAGCTTCGGCCGTGGTGGAAGATGGAGCTAGGGGACAGGAACGGAGGGGGTGAGCACGGGGAAAGAATCAGGAGCTCACAGGGAGTCCTGCGGCGGTCTCAGCGGGCTCGGGGACGGGCTGGAGACGAGGTTGGTCTCCGGCGATCTCGGATGTCCGAGGTAGAAGACGACCATGGTGACGGAGTTCGGAGGTGTCTGGTGCCGCGTGGCTCGGCGGGGATGTCTAAGGCGATGAGGCGGAGCTCTTGAGCCAGTCAGGGAAGCAAGGGGGAGGCGGTGGCTGCGGTGGTGCACGTCGGCGGCGGCGGGCGCGTTCGGGTGGTGCGAGGGAGAGAGCCAGAGGAGGGGACGAGGCCGGGGAAGAGTGGGAGAGAGGACGGGGGCTGCGTGGCGACGCAGGGAGGCGTCCAGAGCGACGAGGGGAAGCGGCAAGCAGGAGGTGGCCGGGGCGCGTGTGCGCGCACGGCGGCCACACGCCCATCATCCTTCTGTCGCGAGGAAGACGACAGGGGGGAGAGGCCAGTGGGCTGGGCTGGCCAGCTGGGCCAGCCAGGTGGGCTGCAATTGAGCCAGGTAAGGCCCTTTCTCTCTATCTCTCTCTTTACTTTATGTTTTCTATTTTGCTTTCCTATTTTTGATTTAGTAATAATACTAAACCATTTTTAAAACTCCTGAGAAAATTTGTGGGCACTTCTAAAATGTTTACTAACATCCCTCAAATGTTTTCAGAATTATTGAAGCATTTAAAATATTTATAGCCATTAATCGCTCCAATTCAAATACTTATGATTTAATCCAAAAACCTGAAATGACCTAGGGAAAATATGCACCCATTTTTTCAGAGGTTTTCACCAGTTTCAAAAATGATGGACTTTTCCTGAAGTCACTTTGGGTTTATTGGAAGTGATTTTATTTGAGCCTATTCGAATTCATTTGGTGCTAGGGTTTGGTCAGTCCCCATTTCAAGTTTCTGAGAAATTAAACATGATGCAAGATGATGATGCAATGACAAGCAAGGCCAATGCTAGGGCTGTGACAACTCACCCCCACTAAACAAGAATCTCGTCCCGAGATTTAAGACGTGAGGTAAGAAGACACTAGGGACACAAGCTAACACGATCTTCACGATCCAATTGTGCTTCTCAAAGATGTTGATTCATTGCTTCAAATTGATCTTGACGTCTTTGCTTTCGAGATCTTCATCCAACATGATGACGACAGAAGGAAACTCTATAGAAAACGATCTTCTCAAAGATCAGACGATACACGATCAACTTATGAAAATGAGACGTTGAATCATCTCTGGAGCTGAGAGGCAAAACATGCATCAGGAGGAACGAAAGAAACAATTTGACGAGGTTTTCAAAGTAGCGAGGAAAGAGTTACCATGATCCCATAACGGCGCACCTTGGAAAAGGTGACTCATTGGACTGTTCCCTTAAGTGGCAAAAAGAATTACTTTTGATCCATAGATCATTGAAAATCTTCATACCAGCTTAAGGCAATTTACAATTGATCGATTGAAAGAGCTCGAAGAAATGGCATACTCGGACTAGGATGGATGATGTGGACTACCTTGTTGAAGACAACGCAATGGATGATTTTTGCTTATTACCGAAAATGGATGGGACTCATGGTAAGTCCACTTTTGAAGACGATCCTAGACATTAATTACTGAGAAGGCAGACCATAGAAAAATGGCACAATGGCGGTGCAAGCTGGAAACAAAATGCAAATGCTGGAAATGTTCCAACCATCATATCTGCCTGAGATTCAGATCTGGTTGGTGTCAGGATAGTTCAGACAACATGTCTGAAAAGGAAAGGTTGCAACACGAATCGACGAGATGATGTTGCGAGATTCTCGGTAAATGAACTACGATAGCAAGCTCCAAAACATGAGCTGGTTATGCTGCACACATATGAACACGCTGTCCCAGACAAGTATGATCACGTAGTAGTCTTAAGATAAAACACTACCGAGTTCAGGTGGAAAACCATCATCGAGGATGTTGGAGTCTTGTGCATGAACTAGTATTCGCACAGCAACTTCTTTTCCTCGAACAAATCAATCAGTGGCTTGGTGTGCTAGGAACACATATGGAGTGGAGGTAATTAATCTGCCAAACCATAGAATACTTCGCACGCATGCATGACTGACTTGGGATGATTCCAAGGGAAACAAAACAAACCTTTCTCAAATTCATGGCGGCAACTTACACCTAATGCACGTGAATTCAAGGAAGTCAATTCTTCCATCCAAGCGTAAGCTTCATGAACGGAACACGAAGGCATTGCTTACAAAGTTTCCAACACTAGGTTGATGTTCAACATGAATCATGGGGGAGACAAAATGCTGTTGATGGGCTCAATAGCAACTCATCGGAATTTCCATATCACTGGACTTCCACCATCATGTGGACACGGTGATAGCATTGGTCAGACCAAAAGATGTAATGGTGTATGCTCGAGGGATCAACCACAAGTAAGACAACATTACGAACATTGTTGGTTCTGATTTGACTTGACAATAGCCCATACTCAAGTCAAAGTTTTGACGAGGCAATAGATCCAACAACTGATCACGAGGACCAATCGATGGAGATATCATCTCTCTTCAACACAAACACACACAAAAAGATATCCCTTAACATGAACTAAGTCAGACAAGCTTTTATCTTCCAACTCTCCAAGTTGTTGTTTAGCTTAACCAACCAGCTCAGGGATATCCAACACGGATTCTTGGAGAAGGGGTGGTTTACAAGAAAACCAACTTGATCACGAACTCAACATAGCGGTCAGGTGACAACCAGGTAATACTTCCGAGAAGATCTTCGGAAAATCACGAACCACCGATATGTCACTAAGCTCGAAAACAATCTTGCTTTTCAGGGCAAGACGATATGATCAAATAAGCAAGGATGGACACTATCCTAACTCATTGATCAAAAAGTGCACCGGAAATAAGGACTAGGTAGCACGATCAACCCTAGGGTGATGATTCAATAATCAACACGCTAAGGATGAGATTATTGTCCATTAACTACCAAGCAACGAGGTTGCTAGGAGTATCGATTTCACACATCACGGTTCACTTGTCGGTATTCCGGTTGAAATAACACGGAGCCGAGGAGCGAATGATGATAGCGAGAAGTATCACTGTGTCAAGGTTTCATAAGAGGTGGTGCAATTCTCATGACAATCCTGACATAAGGAGGCAACACTCCAAGGTAGAACAGAACAAAAGCTGGATTGGCATTTTGATCTGCGGAATACAACTGCTTTGACCCATCCCTAGATATGGATGAGGTACTGGAGTTTGTTTCTCCTAGACTCCTAGTCATTCCGGAATAGAATGGCTTGACAGACCACATGAATATGAGGTATCGATGAGCATGTATGCATACTCTTGACTATCAATTGATAGACGAAGGTCAGAAATAAACTAAAGAGAACAACTCAGAGGAACGTACGATTTTCTGAGTTGTGGATGCATAGATTAGTATGTCGAACAAAGCTCAACATATTTCTTCCGGATAACCCATGCAGAAAGGTTGATCTGGCAGAGTCACAATTATTAATGGAGAACTCCTCAAGAGTACTCTGATTGTGATCTTTTAGTTTAAAGGAACTTCTGCCATATTGGTTCATGGTGTTGGAAGAAAGATTTACCACAGACCTCGAGGACTATCACAAGGTTACTAATATCCTAAAGGAATTAGCAAACACTATCAACATGAAGTAAGTAGGGTGAATCTCGGGTTCAGAAACCCGGGAGTAGAATACCTACTACCAAGTAACATCACGGGATGCTTTCGAGAATGGTGGCCAGATTCATCACACTGGGGACACAAAACATGGATAGATTACTAGATGGTTTCATAAGGCACCTGGAGTCATAATAGTAGCTCCAGCATATATGCCGAGGCAACGAAGTACCTCACAGACCGTGTAGTGTGCTTAATCTGGCCCAAAAGAACATCAAGAACGGGAAGAAGGGATTTGCAAATGCATCAAACTGCATAGAAACCTGGGATGACTCGGACAGCATAACGGCTGTAAATGCTCAGAAAAAGATTTGAGACATTCACAATAATTTGCATAGTCACTTAACAACATCATGTCAAGGTTCTGGTTCAGCTGACAACATACTAAAAGTAGTAGAAACTGAACTGAGCTTAAATTCATCAATCCTATAAGTCTCTATCGTAGTAACTCGTCATCCTGATAGATAGATGAGAAGGCCTAGTTCTTAATCCCCGTAGAAAGGAAGAGGATGACTCAGATCAGAGGGTATGAGGTATAAGGAGTAAAAAGAGCCTTACGTTCCCTTCCACAATCAATTCCCTTACATAACTAAAGCATTTCTAGACTCAACTTCGACCTGTTTGGCTTGGTGATCCTACAGGCAGTCAGGCTCTGATACCAACGCTGTCAGGACCCCGATCCTAAGTCACACCGATCTAGCATGTAACACATCATATCACTTTGCGCCCTCATGCACGGTATTCCCACAGGTGCCACCTTACCTGGCCCGGGACCGTTTGCGCCTTTTGGCTCACGTATATGATAGTGTCGCTAGCATCCATATGACAAAGAACCCGGGCCGACATGGCTAGTCGTGAACCCAAAGCGGCACTAACCCATGGGGACAGGCATACATGAATCAACTTTGAGCATGTCGGTCAACAGCGTGTGAATCCGGGCTGTAGCACTGGGCTAACAGGACTCCGGTAACCCGGGCTGTAGCAGGCTAGGCAGGACTCCGAATGTCACCGCGTGACATTTCCCCGAAGGGACAGACACAGGAACAAAGTGAAACACATGCCGGCCAGTCAAGTGTCCTGAGCAGTAGTGCTGGGCTAGCAGGACTCTGGTGAACCGGGCTGTAGCGGACTACTATGGCTCAAGGAAGCACTAGACTACATTTCCCCATAAGAGAGGCTGCCAAGGATAAACAACTAGATTGTTGGATTCCACACATACCAAGCATTTCAATCATACACACAATATGCTCGATATGTGTAAATACAACATGGCATCACAACATAACTCCACGACTCAAAGTATTTATTCATTAGGCTCCGAGGAGCGAGATATTACAAACATGGGTCTCATGACCCAACAAACAGAGCATACAAGCAACAAGCACATGCGGAAGCTTATCATGTCTGAGTACAGACATCTACAAATGAAAAAGGCTTGAGAAGCCTGGCTATCCACTAGATCCTGCCGAGGGCACAATATCGTAGCTGAGGTAACAAGCTAAACGTCGAGGTCCACACGGAACTACTAGCGAGACTGACGTCTCTCTGCAAAAAACATAAAATAGGCAAACGTGAGTACAAATGTACCCAGCAAGACTTACATCAGAACTAGCTACATATGCATCAGTATCAATAAAAGGGGGTGGTGGAGTTTGACTACAGCAAGCCAGCTTTGACTCGGTGGCTATCCTGAACTACGACTGCAAGCAACTCTTTTGAGGTGGCGCACACGAGTCCACATATTCACCATATCAATACTCCACTATGGATCCGCTCCCGTCTCCCTACGAGAAAGCCATCCATAGCACTCACGCTTATCTTGCGCATTTTAGAGTATCCACTTTCACTTGTCAATGAACTGTTATAGGCAACCCAGAAGTCCATTACCGCGGACACAGCTATTCGAAGAGATGATGTTGACCCTGCAGGGGTATACTTATTCATACATGTTTCCACCACTTAGCATCTACACACGACATGTGCTCGACAGACTTCAAGCGAAAGCCGACGTGGGTGTTGACCACGACCTACCTAAACACTTAAGTCTTTAGTCCAGGTTTATCGCCTATTCGGGTTCCATCCGCAGGGAGTCCGGCCGAGGTTTCCACTAACGGCCCCGAACGATGTGTGCAGGGTTCCCGAGACATCAAACGGGCGAATCGGTACACCGGACCACGTGCCTACCGCAACATAGCCCACCCCTACGATCAGTGCTGCGTGCGGCCCCCAGCATACTACAAACACCAGAAACTACTTGCAACTCCTGGACAGAGGACTAGGGTGGTTAAGAAGTCGAGCGGGGTCATATTTCAGGGCCCAATGCATGGTAGTAGCTGTTTCATGGATCACAAACACAGAACTCAGTTCCTGAGGACGGCTTCAATGAGACAACCTACCATGTACTCCTACATGGCCTCTCACCAATACCTTTACCAAATCGTGTTCACACACTTAGCTTGCACACAGTAGGACATGTTCAACACCATTCCGATTCATACCCGATGAATCAGACCTGACTCAACTCTAAGCAGTAGCAGGCATGACAAACAAACATGAATGAGTAGGCACATCAGGGCCCAAACAACTCTTACTCATGCTAGTGGGTTTCATCTATTTACTGTGGCAATGACAGGTCATGCAGAGGATAAGGGGTTCAACTATCGCAGCATGTAACAGTTGAATCGTTGTTGTCCTAATGCAGTAAAATAGAGCAGGAGCAAGAGAGTGGGTTTGTATCGGAATGAACAAGGGGGTTTTGCTTGCCTGGCACTTCTAAAGATAATATAGCTCTTCATCGGTGTCATCGAACTCATCGTCGAAACCACGTTTATCGAGAGGGGACAAATACCGGCAAACAAAGAGGAACACGATCAATGCAATGCGACAATTATGATGCATGATAATGTCATGGCAATATGCTGTTGATTGAGCTAATGCAACTAGCAACCATATTAAATGAAGTTAGTTTGAACCAAGGGTTCAAATTCAAACTCCATATGTGCTTATTTAAATGTCATTTATGCAAATTGCCCTGTACAGCAACCGTAGGTTGTTCAAACATGCATGCAAATGCCATAAACAGATTCCTTGAATTTTTGTGATAATTTTTCATATATAACTTATTTCATTTGGAGTTACGGTTGATTTTCTATTAATTTTAGAAGTTTTGGATATTTTCTGAAATTTATAAATCATTTCTGATTTATTTTAATTCCAGAAAACTTTACTGCGTCAGCATGACGTCGGTGTGACGTCACAAGTCAACCGGGGCGGTTCAGGTCAAAGCTAACCAGTGGGACCCACTGGTCAGTAGTTAGTTAACTAACTAAATTTAGTTAGCGCTAAACTAATACTAATCCTAGTTTAGTTAGTGGCCTGGGGCCCACATGTCAGTGACCCAGTGGGGTCAAACTGGGCCCACCAGTCAACGGTCAGCGGGGTCAACTCCTGGTCAGCAGGGTCAATCCCGCCGGCGTTGAGTCGCCGGCGAGGCCGAGACGGCACAGGGGCTCAGATTTTGCCCTCCGGTGACCAAATTAGCGGCCGAGACGTGCTACGCGTAGCTGGGGAGCTGCCACATCTAGTGGTGCAAGTTGTTGGACACGGGGATGCCGGAAACGACGCCGGCGAGCTCGACAGCGGCGGCCGGAGTTCGGCCAACGGCGGGTTAGGCGATGCAGGGCGCTAGGGGAGGCGCTGGTGTGTGCTACGTGCTCCTGGTGAGGTGTGGAGCACGGTGGTGTGCCCAGCTTCAAGCCACAGTGGCTCTGGCCATGACGGCGACGAGGCACGGCGGCGGCGAGCTTCGACCGTGGTGGAAGATGGAGCTAGGGGACAGGAACGGAGGGGGCGAGCACGGGGAAAGAATCAGGAGCTCACAGGGAGTCGTGCGGCGGTCTCAGCGGGCTCGGGACGGGATGGAGACGAGGTGCGGTCGCCGGCGATCTCGAATGTCCGAGGTAGAAGACGACCACGGTGACGGTGTTCGGAGGCGTCTGGTGCCGCGTGGCTCGGCGGGGAGGTCTAAGGCGACGAGGCGGAGCTCTTGAGCCAGTCAGGGAAGCAAGGGGGAGGCGGTGGCTGCGGTGGTGCACGTCGGCGGCGACGGGCGCGTTCGGGTGGTGCGAGGGAGAGAGCCAGAGGAGGGGACGAGGCCAGGGAAGAGTGGGAGAGAGGACGGGGGCTGCATGGCGACGCAGGGAGGCGTCCAGATCGACGAGGGGAAGTGGCAAGCAGGAGATGGCCGGGGCGCGTGTGCGCGCACGGCGGCCACACGCCCATCGTCCTTCTGTCGCGAGGAAGACGACAGGGGGGAGAGGCCAGTGGGCTGGGCTGCAGTTGAGCCAGGTAAGGCCCTTTCTCTCTCTCTCTCTCTCTCTTTACTTTATGTTTTCTATTTTGCTTTTCTGTTTTTGATTTAGTAATAATACTAAACCATTTTTAAAACTCCTAAGAAAATTTGTGGGCACTTCTAAAATGTTTACTAACAGCCCTCAAATGTTTTCAGAATTATTGAAGCATTTAAAATATTTATAGCCATTAATTGCTCCAATTCAAATACTTATGATTTAATCCAAAAACCTGAAATGACCTAGGGAAAATATGCACCCATTTTTTTCAGAGGTTTTCACCAGTTTCAAAAATGATGGACTTTTCCTGAAGTCACTTTGGGTTTATTGGAAGTGATTTTATTTGAGCCTATTCGAATTCATTTGGTGCTAGGGTTTGGTCAGTCCCATTTTAAGTTTCTGAGAAATTAAACATGATGCAAGATGATGATGCAATGACAAGCAAGGCCAATGCTAGGGTTGTGACATCATGTTTATCTCCCTAAGGAGAAGTGGTTTAAATATCATCCTCCCATTGAAGTAAAAGTAGTTGAACCTATTAAAGTTGAAGAAAAGACTATCACTTATAATGTTGATCCTATTGTTCCTACTGCATATATTGAGAAACCACCTTTCCCTATTAGAATAAAGGATCATGCTAAAGCTTCAAGTGTGGTCAACAAAAGTAATATAAGAACACCCAAACCCTCTGAGCAAATTAAAATTGAACCTAGTATTGCTATGGTTAAAGATCTCCTGGTTGACAATATTGATGGGCATGTTATTTACTTCTGTGATGAAGCTGCTAGAATTGCCAAACCTTATACCAAAGATAAACATATACCTGTTGTTGGCATGCCTGTAATTTCTGTTAAAATAAGAGATCATTGCTATCATGGTTTATGTGATATGGGTGCTAGTGTCAGTGCAATACCTTATTCTTTATACGAAGAAATTATACATGATATTGCACCTCCTGAGATAGAAGATATTGATGTTACTATTAAGCTTGCCAATAGAGATACTATCTCACCGGTTGGGATTGTTAGATATGTTGAAGTCTTGTGTTGGAAAATTAAATATCCTACTGATTTTCTTGTTCTTGCTTCCCCACAAGATAACTTTTGTCCCATTATATTCGATAGACCCTTCTTGAATACTGTTAAGGCTAGGATAGACTGCGAAAATGATGTTTTTACTATTGGATTAGGGGATATGTCTCATGATTTTAATTTTGCTAAAATTCGTAGACAACCCCATGATAAAGAATTGCCTTGTAAAGATGAAATTATTGGTCTTTCTTCTATTGCCGTGCCTCCTAATGATCCTTTAGAGCAATATTTGTTAGACCATGAAAATGATATGTTTCTGAATGAAAGAAGGGAAATAGATGAAGTATTCTTTAAATAGGGGCCTATTTTGAAACACAACTTGCCTCTTGAAATTCTAGGGGGTCCTCCTCCACCCAAGGGTGATCCCGTGTTTGAGCTTAAACCATTACCTAATACTCTTAAATATGCTTATCTTCATGAAAAGAAGATATATCCTGTTATTATTAGTGATAACCTTTCAGAGCAGGAAGAAGAGAAATTATTGAAAACTCTGAAGAAGCACCGTGCTGCTATTGGATATACTCTTGATGATCTTAAGGGAATTAGTCCCACTCTATGCCAACACAAAATTGGAGAAAGAAGCTAAACCAGTTGTTGAACCAACAACGGTTAAATCCTAAGATGAAAGAACTGGTTAGAAAGGAAATACTAAAGCTTTTGGAGGCATGTATAATTTATCCCGTTGCTGATAGTAAGTGGGTAAGTCCTGTCCATTGTGTCCCTAAGAAGTGAGGTATTACTATTGTTCCTAATGATAAAGATGAATTGATCCCACAAAGAATTGTTACAGGTTATAGGATGGTAATTGATTTTCGCAAACTAAATAAAGCTACTAAAAAGGATCATTACCCTTTACCTTTTATTGATCAAATGCTAGAAAGATTATCCAAACATACACATTTTTGCTTTCTAGACCGTTATTCTGGTTTGTCTCAAATACATGTGTCAAAAGAGGATCAGGAAAATACCACTTTTACTTGCCCTTTCGGTACCTTTGCTTATAGACGTATGCCTTTTGGTTTATGTAATGCACCTTCTACCTTTCAAAGATGTACGACTGCTATATTAGCTGACTTTTGTGAAAATATTGTTGAGGTTTTCATGGATGATTTCTTTGTTTACGGAACTTCTTTTTATGATTGCTTAAGCAACCTTAACCGAGTTTTGCAGAGATGTGAAGAAACTAATCTTGTCTTGAATTGGGAGAAGTGCCACTTTATGGTTAATGAAGGTATTGTCTTGGGGCATAAAATTTCTGAAAGAGGTATTGAAGTTGATAAAGTTAAAGTTGATGCTATTGAAAAGATGTCATGTCCTAAGGACATTAAAGGTATAAGAAGTTTCATTGGTCATGCCGGTTTTCATAGGAGGTTCATTAAAGACTTCTCAAAAATTTCTAGGCCTCTGACTAATCTCTTACAAAAAGATGCTCCTTTTGTCTTTGATGATGATTGTGTAGAAGCATTTGAAATACTTAAGAAATCCTTGATTTCTGCACCTATAGTTCAGCCACCTGATTGGAATTTACCCTTTGAAATTATGTGCGATGCTAGTGATTATGCTGTAGGTGCTGTTCTAGGACAAAGAGTTGATAAGAAATTAAATGTTATCCAATATGCTAGTAAAACTCTAGACAGTGCCTAGAGAAATTATGCTACTATTGAAAAATATTTTTTAGCAGTTGTATTTGCTTGTGATAAGTTTAGAACATATATTGTTGATTCTAAAGTAACTGTTCACACTGATCATGCTGCTATTAAATATCTTATGGAAAAGAAAGATGCTAAACCTAGACTTATTAGATGGGTTCTCTTGCTACAAGAATTTGATTTGCATATTATTGATAGAAATGGAGCTGAGAACCCCGTTGCAGACAACTTGTCTAGGTTAGAGAATGTTCTTGATGACCCACTACCTATTGATGATAGTTTTCCTGATGAACAATTAGCTGTCATAAATGCTTCTCGTACTGCTCCATGGTGAAAAGATCGAGAAGAGGTGTCTAGAGGGGGGGGGGGTGAATAGACTCTAATCAAGAAAAGTTACAGTTTTTAATCTCCTTAAATTGATGTGGGGTTTTGGCACAAGTTTAAACATTCACAATACATATCAAGAAAGCATGACAAGAGTATATGAGCATGGGAAAGTAAAGCATGCAAGTTGAAGAATGTAAAGTGGAGGGATTGGAGTGTGCAAACGCAATTTGGAGACACGGAGATTTTTTATCCGTGATTCTGATAGGTGGTGCTATCGTACATCCACGTTGATGGAGACTTCAACCCACGAAGGGTAACGGTTGCGCGAGTCCACGGAGGGCTCCACCCACGAAGGGTCCACGAAGAAGCAACCTTGTCTATCCCACCATGGTCGTCGCCCACGAAGGACTTGCCTCACTCGGGTAGATATTCATGAAGTAGGCGATCTCCTTGCCCTTACAAACTCCTTGGTTCAACTCCACAATCTTGACGGAGGCTCCCCAGCGACACCTAGCCAATCTAGGAGACACCACTCTCCAAGAAGTAACAAATGGTGTGTTGATGATGAACTCCTTGCTCTTGTGCTTCAAATGATAGTCTCCCCAACACTCAACTCTCTCTCACGGGATTTGGATTTTGTGGAAAGAAGATTTGAGTGGAAAGCAACTTGGGGCATGCTAGAGATCAAGATTTATGTGTTTGGAATGGAATATCTTGACCTCAACACAAGTGTAGGTGGTTCTCTCTCAGAAAATATATATTGGAAGTGTAGGCATGTTCTGATGGCTCTCTCCACGAATGAAGAGTGGGTGGAGGGGTATATATAGCCTCCACACAAAATATAACTGTTACACAAAATTTACCAAACTCGGTCAAACCGATTTAGTTCATAATGTGACCGTTAGGGTTTTCGGTGGGACCGACACGTCAACTCGGTGAGACCGATTTCGTTAGGGTTAGGGCATAACGTAATCTCGGTGAGACCGATTTTGGTAATAGACAAACAGAGAGTTGGTGAGGCAAACTCGGTGGGACCGATTCACTCATCTCCAAGAAGTAACAAATGGTGTGTTGATGATGAAATCCTTGCTCTTGTGCTTCAAATGGTAGTCTCCCCAACACCCAACTCTCTCTCACAGGATTTGGATTTGGTGGAAAGAAGATTTGAGTGGAAAGCAACTTGGGGAAGGCTGGAGATCAAGATTTATGTGGTTGGAATGGAATATCTTGACCTCAACATAGGTGTTCTCTCTCAGAAATTGTATGTTGGAAGTGTAGGCATGTTCCGATGGCTCTCTCCACGAATAAAGAGTGGGTGGAGGGGTATATATAGCCTCCACACAAAATCTAACCATTACACACAATTTACCAAACTTGGTGGGACTGAATCGTTAAACTCAGTCAGACCGATTTAGTTCATAATGTGACCGTTAGGGTTTTCGGTGGGACCGACACGTCAAGTCGGTGAGACCGATTTCGTTAGGGTTAGGGCGTAACGTAATCTCGGTGAGACCGATTACATAAACTCGGTGAGACCGATTTTGGTAATAGACAAACAGAGAGTTGGTCAGGCAAACTCGGTGGGACCGATTCGCTCATCTCGGTTGGACCGAAAAGTTACGAAGGGTGACAGAGAGTTTGCATTGCAATCTCGGTGGGACCGATTGCATATTTTGGTGAGACCGAAATTATTGCAAGTAGGTAATAGAGAGTTTGCAATCCCATCTCAATGAGACCGAGATTTCTATCGGCGAGACCGAATTGATTAGGGTTTCTGGCAGTGGCTATGTCAAGAGAACTCGGTGGCGCCGGATAGGAATTTTCGGTGGGGCCGAGTTTTGACTTTTGGTTTGGGACATATGTGGATGTGAGAAAGTGGTTGAGGGCTTTGGAGCATATCACTAAGCACTTTGAGCAAGCAAGCCATTAAGCAACACCTCATCCCCTCTTAATAGTATTGGCTTTCCTATGGACTCAATGTGATCTTGGATCACTAAAATAGAAAATGTAGAGTTCTGAGCCTTGAGCTTGAGCCAATCCCTTGTCTTTAGCATTTTGAAGGGGTTCCACATCCTCTAGTCCATGCCACTCCATTGTTGAACTTATCTGAAACATACTAGGTAGAACATTAGTCCAACAAGAGTTATGTTGACATTAATTACCAAAATCACCCAGGGAGCACTTGTGCTTTCAATCTCCCCCTTTTTGGTAATTGATGACAACATAGATCAAAGCTTTAGATAAAGATATAGGGAATAATAAGTAAAGCTCTGGAAAGACATGTAACATGCATAGGCTCCCCCTACATGTATGCAAACATGTGAATATGGAACATAAGAGCATATGAGTGCATAATCATGACAGAGCAAGCAATGAGTTACATGTATCTTGGGTATATGCATCAGAGCAAATGATGTAAATATGGGAAATGTACCTTCATGCTCATGAGTCCTTCTTGCAAACAGTATGTATAACAACAAGAAATCCTCATACACATGACTGTGATGCATATACTTACCTTGTGGTCTTGAGTTGGCTTAGGAAGGAGTGAACCTGAGCAAACAAGGTTAGATAACGCAGATACACCTACTAGCCAGAGCAAACAACAGAAACCACAAGAGTACCAAGACTTTGATGACATGTAGAGAGTGAGTACTGAGTACTCTATTGGATATAGACATGTCCCCAAAGATAAAGATGTGCAATGAATTCAAGAATTTCCTTCCCTTAGATGTCTTGCTCCCCCTGAATCTAACATGGGATACTGGGAGAAGATAAGGAATAGAAAAATAGAGCTAATGCAAACAATCAAATATGAACATGTCTTTCCCCTCTTAAAGACATGTGACTTCTCTCCTCTTGAACACCAAGCATCTGGGGTTTCTACACTCTCCCCCTGAGCATTCTCTCCCCTTATAAAAATGATTAAGCTTTGATGTGATCTCTCTCTCCCCCCTTTGACATCAATTTCCAAGAAGGGCTCTTCTGGATGTTTGTTACAAATGGGTTTGGTCCTTGAGTCACAAAGCAAAGCAGCAAGTCAAATGTGATGCTGGTAGAGGACAAGAATCATTGAGTGGAGCTGGAGCAAAAAGAATGCAGGTACAAGTGGCAGGTTGTCTTTCCTGTAGTGAAATCGGTGGCACCGAGTTTTGTGCTTCGGTTATACCGAAAAGGGTTCGGTTGGACTGACAACAACTAACCAGTGTGACCGAGGTCATCACAGTGAAAACACTTGTCACCTCAGCTCCCTAGACAATTAAAATCTCACAAGGATTTGCAAGGAATTAGCTAAAAGATTTGCAATGAATTGGATGCAGGTAACGCAAAACAAAACAAAGAAAAGAAAAGATCTAGATGAAGTTTTTTTGAAAGGGGAAACAAATATGCATGAGATAAATGCAAGAGCACGGAAAAACACAAGAGAACTTCATCTAGAATTGGGCAGTGACAAAATCACCTATGTTAGAGTATATTGACTAAGGAGTCAAGTGAGAGCACTTGATCATAAGTAATACTCATCGTTTAAGCGCAAAATGGGGTTACCATTTGTTGTTTAAGCATTTAATGTATTCACATCTTGTTGAGTTGCTTTGACCCATGACTTGGAGCAAAGCTTCTCTAAGATGGAATAACATACCTTGGGTGGAGGTGTTGATCATGATCATGTAGTTGAACTTGTGTGGGTTGCTCAAGGTTGATGTAGCTCATCAAGATTTGGGAGCACCACTTGGAATTTGAGTTCATCTACCTACATGTGTTAGTCTTGCAAGGAAGAGCACTTGTGTATCCAAAATGGCAATCATAAGATTAATATAGAAATGTCAAAGGATATGTTTGAAGGGTTTCGTGCTTCCTTGTCTTCAACCACCATTGTGTAGAAACTTGGTGATGTAGAAATTGCTCAAGATGTGAGTGGATTGCAATCTCATAGATTTAGATTCATCCAAGTACCTACAAGGGTTAGATAGCATACAAGGGTGCAAATATATCCAAGACATATATAAATAGCATCATGGAAGAAATATCAAGGATTAGTCTAAGGCTCATGCCTTGCATGTATCCAAATGGAGCTCGTACTCCAAGTTTGAAGCATCAATGATGTTCAATTCTCCTCTCAAACGGCAAAAGACTTTCTCATCAAGCGGTTTGGTGAATATATCCACCAATTGCTTATCGGTGCGAACATGCTTAAGATCAATGTCTCCTTTAGCAACATGATGTCGAATGAAATGATGACGAACTTCAATATGCTTAGTTCGAGAATGTTGCACGGGATTGTGAGCAATCTTAGTATCACTCTCATTGTCACAAAGCAATGGAACATGTTTCACATATATCCCATAATCTTTAAGAGTTTGGGTCATCCAAAGTAAATGAGCACAACATGAACCGGCGGCAATGTATTCCGCTTCGGCGGTGGATAAGGATACCGCGTTTTATTTCTTGGAGGACCAAGACACAAGAGATCTACCAAGAAATTGACAAGTACCCGAAGTGGACTTTCTATCAACCTTGTCTCCGGCATAGTCCGAATCGGAGTAGCCGACAAGATCGAAAGAAGACCTCTTAGGATACCAAATGCCAGAATTTGGTGTATGTATTAAGTATCTCACTATCCTTTTCACAGCCTTAAGATGACATTCTTTGGGGGCCACTTGATATCATGCACACATGCACAAACTTAGCATAATATCAGGACGAGAGGCACATACATATAACAATGAACCGATCATAGAGCGATAAAC
This sequence comes from Aegilops umbellulata, assembly GCA_032464435.1. Classification (NCBI taxonomy): domain Eukaryota; kingdom Viridiplantae; phylum Streptophyta; class Magnoliopsida; order Poales; family Poaceae; genus Aegilops; species Aegilops umbellulata. The sequence goes on along the minus strand of CP136054.1, from coordinate 258,521,550 downwards.
CTTTTGATCAACCAGTTCACCATCTTTGGTCAAGTCAAGATGTCCACTAGTAGGCATGGGTGTATTCATACCTTTGCATTCTTGCATATTGAACTCCTTGAATAAGTCCTTGGTGTACTTTGTTTGAGAGACAAAGGCACCTTCCTTAGTGTAAGTGCATCTAGTGCCCCTTAGTGATTTCGGTGTACTGAAGATTTATAGGTTAAGGGACTAATGTGTTTATGAGTGTACACATGTCTATAAGTCTATGAGGAGCTTGATATTTACAAAGAAAGTCGACCCATAAAAATTAAGTTCTTCGACTGAAGACTTTGGATTTCTGAAGACTTTCTGAAGACTTTGAAAGTGAAGAAATTGGTGTGACCTTGAAGACTTGGTATTCATTCGAGGAACATGAAGCATGAAGACTTTTGTTTTCGTAGTTTCATTTTCTCTTTCTTGAGTCATAGGAAACACCGTACTGTTAAAGGGGGTCGAGGAAATACTAAGGAAAAATTTCCATGTGATGCTCAACTCAAAATCCTACACCTACCAATCCCTTCGAGTGAAGCCATTGGAAATCTCATACAATTCAGTCATATTATTCAGTGACAAAGACGAAGTTCTTCTGGTCTCTGAGGAATTTGTTCTTACTGAGGAGTTAGGAATTCGCCAGTGCGGATTGCCTACACTATGAGGAACATGATAGCCCTGAGGAATTTGATACTCAAATTTCCGACCGTTGTTGTGCCTTGTGCCAGTTGTCCCAAAATATCTACCCACCTAACGGTCATATCATTGAAGGGCATTTATGTCTTATCATGTCGAGCTGCTCCCTAGGCTATAAATAGCCGCTCCTACAACCACTAGCTGGTTGGCTGCTCCGAGAGAAACTGACACTTGTCAATTGAGAGCATCCCATCCTCCGAGGACTTTGAGCGAAAATCATCGAGTGAGGAAAAACCCAAACCCAAACACCTACAAACCCAAAGTGATTGAGCATCACTGAAGAGATTGATCCTACGTGGACCCGACGCTTGTTACCTTTGAAGACTGTGCTTCTTCCAGACGGTTAGGCGTCATGGTCTAGAGCATCCAAGAGGAATTGTGGATCGCCGAGTGACCGAGTTTGTGAAGGTTCGGAAGTCACCTGAAGACTTACCACGAGTGATTGGGCGAGGTCTGTGTGACCTTAGCTCAAGGAGAATACGGTGAGGACTGTGTGTCTGGGACTGTGTGTCCTCAGGTTTAAATACCTAGACGCTCCAACAGATGTACAACTGAGACAACAGTTGGAACTGGTCTACCAAATCATTGTCTTCACCAAGCCAACTCGTTCTATTTCCTCAACTCTTTCATTTCCTCATTACTGTGTTGTGTGCTTGTCATATCTGTCTTTGAGGACTTTGACTGAAGACTTTCCCTATTTCCCCAGCTCAATTTCTTTAGTCTATTTGTCTTCATCCTGTGTTATCCTGTGATTACGCTTTCCGTACTCTGTGCTTGTCTTCATTTCACCATGATGACCATGCTTGTGTTCTGTTATGTTTACTTTTGAGTACTTATTCCGCTGCTAGTAGTTCTTCGCTAAGGAATTTCCTCACCAGCAAATTCCTCAGTGAAGAATTCATAAAAATCGCCTATTCACCCCCTCTAGTCGATATAACGCACTTTCAATTGGTATCAGAGCAAGGTACTCCCTTGTTCTGTGTGATTTTGGTTTAACCGCCTGGAGTTTTATATATGTCAACCACAGGTATGAAGAAAGTGGCATGCCCCATCTTTGGCGGTCATGATTATCCCAAGTGGAAGCCCATGATGAGGAAGCGCCTCATGGCAATGAACAGCGAGCTGTGGACCGTCACTGAGATTGGTCTTACCGATCTATGCAAGATGGCAGACGCTCATGATATTCGCAAGTACACTGGACTTGACATCATGGCAAAGGATATCATCTGTTCCTGCCTATCCAGAGATGAATTCAGGCGCATTATGCATCTTTGCAATGCGAAGCTTATCTGGGACCGAATCTCTGACGTCTATGAAGGTCATCGAACTTGTCATGATCCCTGGTTTGAAGATTTCAAGGAATCTCTCAAAACGATGACTTTCGAACCAGAACCATTATCTTCTGCACCATGCCTCATGGCAAATGGTGCCAAGGAAACCGAATGTTCCTCATCCGAGTCTAGTGATGATGAATCTGATGATGATTTTGGACCTATCTATACCAAGCTTGTTTGCATGGCCACTAAACAACAAAAGGCCTTGGAAAAGGTTCAAAACATGCTAGACAAAAGCGATGATATGTTGGGTGAAGAAATGGATCAGTCGAAGGCTTTGGCTGAGAGACTTCAGAGACTTCAGACTAAGTTTGACACCCTTCAAGGTCATCATAACACTCTCTTATCGGATCATGAGAAGCTTTCTTATGAATTTCTTCAAAGAAAGCAAGATCTTGAAAAGCTAAGAGTGAGTTATGAAGATCTTCAGAAGGAGCGCAATTCATTGCTAGCTCAACAAATCAGCGCTGCACAGGAAGAATTTGTTCCTCCATGCTTGAAATGCATTGAACGTGAATCTGCTAATTCTTCACCTGAATGTTCAGATGCTTCTAATGTTACAAATTCTTCACCTGCCTCTCCTATCACTAATTCCTCATCTGAGGACATTGCTAGTATCATTGACGATGCAGGGCTGAAGGAATTGTACATGACAGGCATGTACAAGGGCCTCAAAGGGCATCGGACTCTTTGTGATGTGCTTAAAAAGCAGATCCTCAACAGGAACCCTAGGAAAGAGGGTATTGCCTTTGAGAGGAAACTCAATGCTGATGGAACATATTGGAAGCCTAAGGCAATACCCCAAAACCTCATGGGTTGCTGCAAAGGGACCTCCAGTTGATCCATCGAATTTATCTGGCTTTACATGTGAATATCCACATTCTTCTGATGAGTCATTTGACTCCAACTACAAACTGTTCAAAAATCAGAATGGTGAAGTATTTGTAGATATGTTGGTACTAACTGTAGGAACGGTCCCCCTATGAAGAAAATCTGGGTTCCCAAAAGGTGCCTTGAAAGTCTTCAGGTGAATGTCCTCATGACACCATCTGTGAAGAATAGGAACCCGAGATCAAATTCCTCATATGGACCAAATTCTTCATATGGATCCAAGTCCTCATACGGACCAAATTCCTCACGTGGATCAAATTCCTCAACATGATCAAAGTCCACATATGAATATCATCGTGCTAACAACTCTGTTTCGCAGGGAAGAGCCAAGGGCTGTGAATATGAGCATTATTTTTCTAACCATTATGTTCATAAGTCCTCGAAGAATTTCTTTGCTTATTCATATGCTTATCTTAACTCCTCTTATGTGAAACAAAATGGATTGGCTTCTATGCCACCTTTCTCGTATGGAGCTCACAGAGTGTTGAACTCTTTGCCACCCCTTCAGATGTGGGTGGTGAAGAAAAAGAACTAATCTCTTCTGCAGGGTTAGGTCTCCAGACGTGCATAATCGTCTGAAGAATTTGCTAGAGACCTGAAAACTGCCTGAAAGGACGCAGGCTAATCATGAATAAATGAACTTTAATTTCTCACATCCTCATACTGCTTTATCTGTTGCATTCTTGATGAATTGTGATGTCATATTCTTCACTTATGAAGTATATGAAGTTTGTAAGTTGCACTAATTCATCTGCAGGATGATCAACCCAAAGCCACTGAGTGGGTCCTCGATAGTGGATGTACAAATCACATGACTGGTGACAAGAATCTATTGACGCATGCTCCCTTATCACCATCGCATCTGAAGCATATCATCTTCGCTGACAAAGGCAAAAGTTAGGTATTGGGTCTAGGTAAGGTTGCGATCACAAAGGATCGACACATGGACAAAGTCATGCTTGTCGAGTCCTTAGGATACAACCTCATGTCCGTCTCAATGCTTTGTGATCTTGATATGGTTGTTGTCTTTGGCAAGTATCGTTGTGTTGTGGTTATGGAAGCTGACAATTCCAAAGTCTTCGAAGGCTTTAGGAGACGATACTTGTATATTGTAGATTTCTCTACAGGATCACAACCAGCCGTGTGCCTACTTGCAAAAGCTTCAGAAGACTGGCTATGGCATCGACGACTTGGTCATGCAGGCATGAGGAATTTGCACACACTTGCGAAGAAGAAGCATGTCATTGGCATTGAGAATGTCAAATTCCTCAAGGATCACTTATGCGGAGCTTGTGAAGCTGGAAAGATGACAAAGGCTAAGCATCCAACGAAGACTATCATGACCACTACTCGACCATTCGAATTGCTTCACATGGATCTCTTCGGTCCTAACCATTATTCTGCAATTTCGAATGATGCATCTCAATATGGCTTTGTTATTGTAGATGATTACTCTCGTTACACATGGGTACACATTGTTACTTACAAACATGAAGTGCAGGAAGTCTTCAAACAATTTTCCTCGAGGGCCTCAACCAACTTTGGTGTGAAGATCAAGCACATCTGAAGTGACAATGGAACCGAGTTCAAGAATTCTGGTCTCGATGACTATCTTGATGAACTTGGTATTACTCATGAGTTATCTGCTCCTTATACTCCTCAGCAGAATGGCGTCGTGGAGCGCAAAAACAGGACTCTTGCTGAGATGGCTCGCACTATGCTTGATGAATACAAAACGCCTTGTCGTTTCTAGATTGATGCAATTGATACTGCGTGCCACATCATCAACAGAGTATATCTTCAGAAATTCTTCAAGAAGATTGCCTATGAACTCCTCACTGACAAGAAACCCAATGTGAGTTATTTCAAAGTCTTCGGTGCTAAATGCTGGATTAGGGATCCTCATCACAACTCTAAATTTGCACCGAAAGCACATGAAGGTTTTATGCTTAGTTACGGAAAGGACTCGCACACCTATAGACTGTTCTTCACAAGGTTGTTGAAACTATAGATGTGCGGTTCGATGAAACTAATGGCTCGCAAAGAGAGCACCTACCTTCTGTGATAGATGAACCAGCACCTGAGGAATCAATCAAGTTCAAGGCTACTGAGGATGTCATTCCTACGGAAGAATCTGCTGACGAATTCATTCCAGAACATGAAGAACGTCGAGCTAATGCACTTGAAGAAAATGCTGAAGAAAATGGTGCTGAAGAGAATGCTGATCAAATTCCTCGATGACAACGAGCTCATCCTCGCGTTGCAAATGAAGTGCAAGTTGAAAAGATCATCAATGACATTGAAGCACCTGGTCCGCTCACATGATCAAGAGCTTCACATTTATCTAACTTTTATGGGCACTATTCTTTCGACTCTATTACAGAGCCCACTAAGGTAGATGAAGCATTTCCGGAGCCTGAGTAGATTCAGGCCATGCAAGAAGAATTACATCAGTTCGAGCTCAACAACGTCTGGGAACTGGTCAAACGTCCAGATCCTCGCAAGCATAATATCATTGGCACAAATTGGATCTACCGCAACACGCAAGATGAAAATGGCCTTGTGGTGAGGAATAAGGCACGGCTTGTAGCTCAAGGCTACACACAGGTTGAAGGAATTGATTTCGATGAAACTTTTGCACCTGTTGCTAGACTTGAGGCTATTCGCATATTACATGCTTATGATAACCATCATGATATCACTTTATATCAAATGGATGTGAAAAGTGCATTCCTCAATGGTAAGCTTGAGGAAGAAGTATATGTTGCTCAACCCCCAGGTTTTGAAGATCCAAATCATCCTGACAAAGTCTTCAGACTCAATAAGGCCCTCCATGGCCTCAAGCAGGCCCCTCGGGCGTGGTATGATACTTTGAAGGAATTCCTCATGAAGAAAGGCTTCAAACCCGGTTCACTCGACCCTACTCTTTGCACTAAATCCTATGATGGTGAATTGTTTGTGTGCCAAATATATGTTGATGATATTATCTTTGGTTGTACTGACCAACGTTATAGTGATGAATTTGCCTACATGATGAGTGAAGAATATCAAATGTCTATGATGGGAGAATTGAAATTCTTCTTAGGTCTTCAAATTCGTCAACAACAAAATGGCATATTCATATCTCAGGAGAAATACCTCAAGGATGTACTGAGGAAATTCGGTATGCAAGATTGCAAAGGTGTCAAAATACCTATGCCCACAAATGAATGAAAATGGTATTGACTTTGATCATAAGGTATACCGCTCCATGATTGGTTCTTTATTGTACTTATGAGCATCTAGGCTAGATATAATGCTTACTGTTTGCATGTGTGCCCGATTTCAAGCTACACCGAAGGAATCACACCATAAGGCTGTGAAACATATTCTTCGATATCTAGCTCACACACCAACACTTGGATTATGGTACCCCAAGGGCTCGGCTTTTGATCTCATTGGATATTCTGACTCTGACTATGCTGGTGATTGTGTGGACTGCAAGTCAACATCTGCTACATGTCATTTCCTCAGACGATCCTTGGTCTGTTGGTCCTCGAAGAAACAGAAATGCGTATCACTGTCTACTGCTGAAGCTGAGTACATTGCTGCTGGTTCTTGCTGTGCTCAATTGCTGTGGATGAAGCAAACTCTCAAGGACTACGGCGTCAATGTGAAGAAATTGTCTCTCTTATGTCCTCTACAACATTCACTTATGGCTAATTCTTCAAGTTGTGTTTTCTGCTAAGTGAATGTGATCGGACCCTTCCCCCTCTATGCTATACTCAACCTAAACTATTCACAAATTCTTCATGTGCGTTCTATTTGAAACTCGTTCAAAATCTTCACTGTGTCCTTGTTAGCTGAAGAATTTGCAAACGGAACGTTAAAACTTATCTTATCCAAAGCTTTCGTTTTGCCGCTCAAACCATTCCACTTCCCACAAAAACACTTATCTATTCACCCATGATCTTACACGATCTCCACTTCTCAGTACGTGGGTGACACATGTCAAGCGAAGGAGAAGGGTCAGGGGCACGTTCGTCCTAATTCTTCAGGTGAACAGTTTTTCACCGTGGCTATAAATACCCCCTTCCCTTCCTCACTTCCTTTACTCCGCTCGACCGCTCTCTCCAGCTCGAGTTTCTCAAACCCTAGCGCCGCCGCTACTTCATTGTTGCCGGTGAGGAAGAGCTTCACTGCTTGACCTCGTCGTCGCCGTACTCGCGCCGGCCGCGGACTTCTTCCCTCCGCCGTCGCCGTAGCTGTCTTCCTCCACCGAGTTAGGGCGTGGAAGATCTGCACTGACGAACTTCACGTCTCCACCTCATAGTTCGTCGTGTTCTTCGTCCAGGGTAATTAAAAGTTACTTTTACTGCCCTCCTTGATTCGGATGATTTCTACAAAATCTTCAAAGGTGTTTTTCTTCAAATACTCACACACTGAACACCTGACATGTCATGTGTTCTTGATTCGTTTCTCTAAGCAACAATTTTTCTTCAAGATTCCTCAATTGTGTGGATTTCTGATCCGTACAACTCTGGAACCTAAGACAAAAACGCTTAGTGAAATTCTTCAAGACTCACCTGGTCAATTCCTCAAACTTGTTCATTTTTCAAAACCGTCTGAGAATGCATATGACCTCTCCAAATTCCTCGCAACTATACTCTGTTCACAGGTACTCATGTTCGCTGCTGAATCACTAGGTTCTTATCAACTTAACTCATTTGCAGCGTTCCTCGAAGAAAAGTTGCATACTTCTTCAGAGAATTCAATTGTTCAAATTCCTCAACTGAAGAAAATGGCTGATGGAAAGAAGCCACAAAAGGGAGGAAAGAGGCCTGAGGTCAATACTGCGTTTGAAATCCCTGACATATATGCAGATTATTGCACTCAGGATGAGGCCAAGTTCGGAAAAGAGGATAAAAATCAGCGCAAGGTGCGCATCCGGAGGATAGAGAGGAGATGGGCAAGAGAGTGGAGGGAGTACATATATGTAATTCCTAAATACATGAAGAAATTCGCACTCAATGCTCCATGCCCAAGACCTCCATTGGCACCTGGCCAAGAAGCAGATCCCACTAGCCTCAAGCGTGGCGAGGATTATCCTGATGAATGGGCAAAACGCCAAGCCAACCTGGCCAAACAAGCCAGAGAAGTAGTGAGGAAATTCAACGAGGACTCTGCTGCTGCTGCTGCTGCCTCTGCTGAGGCCTCTGCTATCAAGCCAAAGAAGTCCATGTCAAAGAAGCCTGCTCACAAGTCAGGTGCTTCTTCTTCACTGCCCTCACGGCCAGAATCCTCAAAGCCCTCACGACCAATTCCTCATGCTGCTCCTGCTCCTCCAAAGTCCCCAGCCCCTCCGCCAAAGTCTTTGGCCACTCTGACAAAATCCTCAGCATGTGTGCATCTCGCCACGTGCCAAAGGACCGCAGGCATATCTATAGCCTCAGGAGCCTCTGCTAGTTCCTCAGCTGCTGCAAGTTCCTCAGCTGACCCCTCTTTGCTGAAGAAAAAGTCCACTGCTAGATGAGGTCCTTGACCAAGTCCTCATAAGAAGCAGGTGGCCTTCCAAGTACCCTCTGATGATGATGAGGCTGATGATGAAGAACTTGCAGAAATCATCAGAGACAGACAAGCCAAGTCCGCTAGTGCCAAAGGAAGCAATGTGCCACTGCTTTTGGATCCAAAGTTGATCCTGGACTACATTGATCTCTGGCACAAGGACCCAAACACTCCTATGCCTGATTTCAAGCTGACTCCTGGACAAAGTCATGTTCTGACTACCTTCATCCAAGAAGAAAAATGGAAATACGAGAAGGCCATACAGATCAAGAAAGCGCAGTACAGGAAGGAGAAAATCCTGAAGAGAAACGTTGTCTATATGACAACTGAAGAACTAGTGAAGATCCAGGCTGAAATCAAAGGCCTCAATGATGAATTCAACGCTTACTATGTTGATTGGCAAGGAGCCAAAGTCAGGTTTGTGAAACTGACAGAGAAGTTCACTTCAAAGGTTGCAGCTCCATCGCAACCAGAAATTCCTCAGGCTGCAGCATCTGCTCAACCTACTGAAAAAATGCCAGTACCGCTGATGACAATCAGGCTGCTGAAAAAAATGTGAGTTCCAGGGCTGATAACTGCATTCCAGCCGTTGAAGGAAATGCCAGGGCATCCACTAGTGGTGCGCCTGAAGAAAATGAAGAAGTCAGGGCAATTGCATTAGTTGTGCCTAGAGAAAATCAACCAGATTCCTCTGCTCCTCCTGCGCCTACCCCAACTCCAATCCTTCCATCTGCATCAGATGTGAAGAAGACCAAGGCTGCAGAGCGTGCAACTGTGAAGAAAAGAAAGGCATCAACTTCATCAGGTTCTTCAGCTCCGAAGAAGATGAATCCCTTGACCAGCTCACTTGCAAATCCTATTGATGTTGTTCCTCTCACAACCATGCCATCAAAGGAAATTGTACCTTTCGATGAAGATTATGTGATCCCCAGCGGATATGATGAAGAAAATCCTTCTGCTGCTTTGTCAGAGCAGATGGATGAAGAAATTGAAGCGAACACAATCCCTTCAACTTCAGCTATCTCCTCGCCCATGCCTCAGTTCATAGCTGAAGAGGCTGGCGTTGAAGAATTAGATGAACTCAACTCTGACGTGGACATTGGGAGTACTACTCCTTTGATGAATGATGACTTTTGGGTAAGTCAGCATCCTAACTTTCCTCTATTCACGCCACTACAACAAATTACTCAGTCCCCCGCACAAACTGTACCATTGGGCTCTGAATAAAATCAACCCACTGCATCTATTCATGAAGAAATTCCAGCCACTAGTGTTGAAGAAACTACTGCTGCTGAACATCCGAAAACGCAGACTGCCACTGAAGAGGAACCAGAAATTCCTCAGCCTGAAGAACCTGAGATTGCGATTCCTGAGGTTGTGATGCAACTCACTGACACTCCTCTGCCCAAGCCAAAGTATCCATTCTCCAGGAAGCAAAAATTCAAAGCTGATGATTTCTTCGGCGAGCATGTATTCTTCACTGACTACAACCCCTATGACTCTGCTCGCATAAGGAAGAAGCGTTTCTGGACTGCCAGCTAGGCTAATTTCTATTCCTCAGTGTTGTTCAACAAAGACAAAGTCTTCGATCATGCGCACATTCCTCACGTGGATATGGAATCTCTGCCATGCTTCGTGCCAGTCCTCAGTGTTCTTCACGACGCTGGACTGTTAAATTTCTGCACTGACATCTGTGATTGGAATGAAGAACTCATTGTTCAATTTTATGCGACGCTGTACATCGCCGGAGATTCTGAAGATGTGAATTCATGGGTGCTGGACTGGATGTGTGAAAACACTCACTACAAGGCACCAGCTGCTGAATTGCTTCGTGCTTTACCACTCAGTCCTCCCCTTAAAGCTGCTCGTTGCGTCTACAGTGAACCTAAGATTAAAAATCACTACATGCAAGTGCTGATGAAACCATTAAAGCCAGGTCAGGCCCCAAGGACCAAATTCCTCGTGAAGGAATTACTATATGTGCCTTGGACTGTCTATCGCATTCTGACGAAGACATTGAGTCCAATCAAGGGCCACGACTCGAATGACGAAGAAGTTGTTGGCATCATGAAGAATCTGCTTTTCAATATCATGCATGGCTGAAAGTGCGTTATATCAACTAGAGGGGGGTGAATAGGCGATTTTTATGAATTCTTCACTGAGGAATTTGCTAGTGAGGAAATTCCTTAGCGAAGAACTACTTGCAGTGGAATAAGTACTCAGAAGTAAACATAACAGAAGACAAGCATAGTCATCATGATGAAATGAAAACACGCACAGAGTACAGAAAGCGTAGTCACAGGATAACACTAGATGAAGACAAACAGACTGAAGATATTGAGAAAGTCTTCAGTCAAAGTCTTCAAACACAGATATGACAAACGAACAACACAATACTGAGGAAATGAAAGAGTTGAGGAAATAGAACCAGTTGGCTTGGTGAAGACAATGATTTGGTAGACCAGTTCCATCTGCTGTCTCAGTTGTACATCTGGTTGGAGCGGCTAGGTATTTAAACCTGAGGACACACAGTCCCAGACACACAGTCCTCACCGTATTCTCCTTGAACTAAGGTCACACAGACCTCGTCCAATCACTCGTGGTAAGTCTTCAGGTGACTTCCGAACCTTCACAAACTCGGTCACTCGGCGATCCACAATTCCTCTTGGATGCTCTATACCATGACGCCTAACCGCCTGGAAGAAGCACATTCTTCAAAGGTAACAAGCGTCGGATCCACACAGGATCAATCTCTTCAGTGATGCTCAATCACTTTGGGTTTGTAGGTGTTTGGGTTTGGGTTTTGGATTTTCCTCACTTGATGATTTTCGCTCAAAGTCCTCGGAGGATGGGATGCTCTCAAATGACAAGTATCAGTTTCTCTCAGAGTAGCCAACCAGCTAGTGGTTGTAGGGGGCGGCTATTTATAGCCTAGGGAGCAGCCCGACATGATAAGACATAAATGCCCTTCAATGATATGACCGTTAGGTGGATAAGATATTTTGGGACAGCTGGCGCGTAGCACAACAAAAGTCGGAAATTTGAGGTACAAATTCCTCAGGGCTATCATGTTCCTCACTATGTAGGCAATCCGCACTGGTGAATTCCTAACTCCTCAGTCAGAACAAATTCCTCAGAGACCAGAAGAACTTCGTCTCTGTCACTGAAGAAATTGACTGAACTGTATGAGATTTCCAATGGCTTCACTCGAAGGGATTGGTAGGTGTAGGATTGTGAGTTGAGCATCACATGGAAATTTTTCCTTAGTATTTCCTCGACCCCCTTTAACAGTACGGTGTTTCCTATGACTCAAGAAAGATAAAACGGAACTACGAAAACAAAAGTCTTCACGCTTCATGTTCCTTGAATGAATACCAAGTATTCAAGGTCACACCAATTTCTTCACTTTCAAAGTCTTCAGAAAGTCTTCAGAATGTCAAAGTCTTCAGTCGAAGAACTTCATTTTTAGGGGTCGACTTTCTCTGTAAATATCAAACTCCTCATAGACTTATAGACTTGTGTACACTCATAAACACATTAGATCCTTAACCTATAAGTCTTCAATACACCAAAATCACTAAGGGGCACCAGATGCACTTACAATCTCCCCCTTTTTTGTGATTGATGACAATATAGGTTAAGTTTTCAACGGGGATAAACATATGAAGTGTAAGTACTGATATTGAGGAATTTTATTGCAAGATATAGAAGAACTCCCCCTGAAGATGTGCATGGTGAGGAATTTGCTTTTGAAGCAATGCACACTTGAAGAGTAGAATCATGGAGATCTCCCCCTATATCTTGTAATTCATACACGCATTTGACATATAATATGAAGAATTTAAAATGCATGATGAAATATGGTGACTGATGTAATTCGGCATGCGTGCAATAATATTAACGAGGAATAAGCATTCAGAATAACGTAGCAGAAGTATCAGACCACCATCGGGTTTAAGTTTACAACTCGATCCAATAAAAGTTTCAGAAGAACGAGAGTTGTAACTTAGCAAAAACGCCCATATAATAGACCCGCTTGAAGACTAACTCAAATTTCTCCCCTTTTGTCATCGGATAACCAAAAGGATCGAAACTGAGGACTAACGCCCTTGAAGATAATCAAGTTGATGAAGGAGCGCCAACGTTGTCGGGGTCAATTGTTGTAGTAGGGTCGGCCGCTGTGTCGTCCAAGTCTTCATGTTCATCAGTGTCACGCGATGAAGAATAGGAGCTGGCCACCAAGGAAGGAACCTTGACCTTCTTGTATTTCTTCGGAGGAGGTGCATACCAGTCAAATTCTTCCTTGAGACCCATTTTCTACAGATCTTCAGCGCTGTAGACATGAGACAGAATAGCCCAGGTACAGTTGAAGGTTTATGGAGGTAGTATTGGTTTTTCTTCACTGCATTGTGTGTTGAGGTCATGTTGTGAAGAATTGAACCAAACTGACGCTTGACCCATTTATGATTGCGATCAACCTTCTGATGAAGACTGATGAGTACTCACGATCAGTCATCACCCTGGGTGCTGTGGCTTGAGGATTTTGCTTGGCAGAGTTGTTCGCGGCAGAGTCATGTGTGGCAGAGTCATCATTGGTGGAATAGGATGCTGCCTTGCGAAATTGACCATCCAATGGACGAATGCCTTCATCTATCACAATAGCTGCCTTGCCTTTGTCATCAACTGAGGAAAATGTCCGTTTGAGGACTTCAATTGGAGGCAAGTAGCTGCAATGGTTCAGAGTGTGATCTTTGTAGTTGAGTGAAGACCTTGTCCTGATGAATCTCATAATCCACGGTGCATAAGGCTTCAGCTCAAATGGTGACATGGCAATGTTTGCCAGAGTCCTCATGAAGAAATCATGAAAGTTGACAGGAACGCCGAGAATGTTTTGAAAAGCAGATTCTTCATGATGCCAACAACTTCTTCATCATTTGAGTCATGGCCTTTGATAGGACTCATTGTCTTCGACAGAATGCGATAGACAGTCCGAGGCACATACAGTAATTCCTTGACAAGGAATTTGGTTCGAGGGGCCTGTGCTGGCTTCAAAGGCTTCATCAACACTTGCATGTAGTGATCAGTAAGCTCAGGGTCACTGTAGACGCAACATGCACCTTCAAGGGGAGGACTGAGTGGTAGGGCACGAAGCAATTCAGTTGCTGGTGCCTTGTAGTGAGTATTTTCCGTCATCCAGTCAAACACCCAAGAGTTCACATCTTCAGAGTCTCCTATGATGTGCAGCATTGCATAGAACTGAAGAATGAGTTCTTCATTCCAATCGCAGATGTCAGTACAGAAGTTGAGTAGCCCAACGTTGTGAAGAACACTGAGGACTGGCTCAAAGCACGACAGTGACTCCATATCCACGTGAGGAATATGTGCATGATCAAAGACTTTGTCTTTGTTGAACAACACTAAGGAATAGAAGTTGGCTTGACTAGCAGTCCAGAAATGCCTCTTCCTTATGCGAGCAGAGTCATAAGGGTTGTAGTCAGTGAAGAATACATGCTCGCCAAAGAAGTCTTCAGCCTTGAACTTTTCCTTGCGTGAGAAGGGATCCTTTGGTTTGGGCAGAGGAGTGTCAGTGAGTTGCATCACGACCTTAGGAATTGCAATCTCAGGTTCTTTAGGCTGAGGAATTTCTGGTTCCTCTTTAGTTGCAGTCTTATGATCAGCAGCAGCAGTGTCTTTAGCACTAGTGGCTGGAATATCTTCATGCACAGATGCAGTGGGATGAGTTTCTTCAGAGCCCATTTGAACTGTTAGTGCATGGGACTGAGGAATTTGTTGTAGCGGGGTGAAGAGTGGAGAATTGGGGTGCTGACTTTCCCAAAAGTCATCATTCATTACTGGCGTTGTACTTCCAATATCCACGTCTTCATCTTCCAATTCTTCAACACCAGCCTCTTCAGAAGTGAACTGAGGCGTTGCTGAGGATACAACAGGTGTTGAAGGGATCGCATCCACTTCAATTTCTTCATCAATCTGCTCTGACGAAGTAGCAGATTGAGTTTCTTCATCAGATCCACTGGGGATCTCATAGTCTTCACCAAAAGGAACAAGGTCCTTTGATGGCATGGTAGTAATTGGAACAACATCAATCGGATTGTCAAACGAGCTAGTCATAGGCTTCATCTTCTTTGGAGCTGAAGATTCTGAAGCACCTGATGCTTTCCTTTTCTTCACTGCAGCTCGCTCTGCAACCTTGGTCTTCTTCACATCTGATGCAGATGGAAGGATAGGAGTTGGTGTAGGCGCGAGAGGAGCTAAGGAATCTGTTTGAGTTTCTTCAGGCGCAACTGATGCAGTTGCCCTGACTTCTTCAGTTTCTTCAGGCGCACCACTAGTGGATGCCCTGGCAATTTCTTCAGCGGCTGGAATGGAGTCATCAGCCCTGGAACTAGCATTTTCTTCAGCAGCCTGAAAGTCATCAGCGGTGCTAGCATGTTCTTCAGTGGGCTGAGCAGAAGCTTCAGCTTGAGGAACTTCTGGTTGCGATGGAGGTGCAACCTTGGTGAACTTCTCAGTCAGTTTCACAAACCTGACTTTGGCTCCTTTCCAATTAGCATCATAAGCATCAAATTCATCGCTGAGGGTTTTGATGTCAGCCTGCATCTTGACGAGTTCTTCAGGTGTCATCTTGACAACATTTTTCTTCAGCAGATTCTCTTTTCTGTACTGCGATTTCTTGATCTGTCTGGCCCTATCATACTTCCATTTTTCTTCTTGAATGAAAGCGGTCAAGACGTGACTTTGACCAGGAGTGAGGTTCATCTCTGGCACATGCGTATTTGGATCTTTGTGCCATAGATCAATGAAATCCAGGATCAACCTTGGATCAAAAAGCATTGGCACATTGCTTCCTTTGGCACTAGCGGCCTTAGCTTGCCTATCTCTGATGATTTCGGCAAGTTCTTCTTCATCAGCCTCATCATCGTCAGAGGGCACTTGGAAAGCCACCTGCTTTTTCTTCGGACTAGGGCGAGGACCTCGTCCAACAGTAGCCTTTTTCTTCAGCGGAGAGGGTCCAGCTGAGGAACTTGGTGCAGCTGAGGAACTTGCAGAGACACCAGAGGCAATGGAGATGCCTGTAGTCCTTTAGCACGAGGCCAGATGCGCAGGTGCTGAGGACTTTGTTGGAACAGCTGGGGACTTTGGAGGAGCTGAGGATTTCGGAGGAGCAGCAGCAGCATGAGGAATTGGCCTTGAGGACTTTGAAGATTCTGGCCGTGAGGGCACAGCTGAGGAACTTGGCCGTGAGGGCAATGTTGGTGAATCACTTGGCTTGCGTGCAGGCTTCTTTTCCATAGATCTCTTTGGCTTGACAGAGGCCTCAGTGGCAGCAGCAGCAGCAGAGTCTTCGTTGACTTTCCTCACTGCTTCTTTTGCTTGCTTGGCCAACTTGGCTTGGCGCTTGGCCCATTCTTCAGGAAAGTCCTCACCGCGTTTGATGCTAGTGGGACCTGCCACTTGGCCAGGTGCCAATGGGGCTCTTGGGCATGGAGGATTAAGCGCAAATTTCTTCATATACTTTGGAGTTACATACCCGTACTCCCTCCATTCTTGTGCCCATCTCCTTTCAATCCTCTGTATGCGCACCTTGCGCTGATTTTTATCTTCTTTGCCAAACTTGGCCTCATCTGGTGTGTAGTATTCTTTGTAAATGTCCTTAGGGATTTCAAAAGAAGTCATGACCTCAGGCTTCTTTCCTCCTTTCTGTGGCCTTTTACCTTCAGCTATTTTCTTCAGTTGAGGAATTTGAACAATCGAATTCTCTGAAGAAGTATGCAACTTTTCTTCGAGGAACGCTGCAAATGAGTTAAGTTGATGAGAACCTAGTGATTCAGCAGCGGACATGTGTACCTGTGAACAGAGTATAGTTGCGAGGAATTTGGAGATGTCATATGCGTTCTCAGAGGGTTTTTCAAAAAGAACAAGTTTGAGGAATTTGACCAGATGAGTCTTGAAGAATTTCACTAAGCGTGCTTTGTCTTAGGTTCCAGAGTTGTATAGATCGAAGATCCACACAATTGAGGAATCTTGAAGAAAAATGATGCTTAGAGAAACAAATCAAGAACATATGACTTGTGAGGTGTTTTGTGTGTGAGGATTTGAAGAATAAAACACCTTTGAAGATTTTATAGAAAACTTTCGAATCAAAGAGGGAAGTAAAATAACTTTTAATTACCCTGAATGAAGAACACGACGAACACAGAGATGGAGAAGTGAAGTTCGTCGGTGTAGATCTTCCACGCCCTAACTTGGCGGAGGAAGACGTCGCGGCGGAGTGAAGATTTCCGCGGTCGGCGCGAGTACGACGGCGACAAGGTCGAGGCAGTGAAGCTCTTCCTCACCGGCGACGATGGAGTAGCGGCGACGCTAGGGTTTGGGAAGCTCGAGCGGGAGAGAGAGTTCGAGCGGAGTAAAGGAAGTGAGGAAGGGGACGGGGGTATTTATAGCCACGGTGAATAACTGTTCGCTCGAAGATTTTGGGACGAACGTGCCCCTGACCCTTCTCCTCACATGACATGTGTCACCCACGTACAGTGTAGTGGAGATCGTGTAAGATCGTGGGTGAGTAGAATAATGTATCGTGGGATGCGGAACGGTTTGAGAGGCAAAACCAAAACTTTGGATAGGATTAGTTTTAACGATCCGTTTGCAATTTCTTCAGCTGACAAGGACACGGTGAAGATTTTGAACGAGTTTCAAATAGAACGCACATGAAGAATTTGTGAATAGATTGGGTTGAGTATAGCATAGAGGGGGAAGGGTCCGATCACATTCACTTAGCAGAAAAACCAACTTAAAGAAATAGCTATAAGTGAATGTTGTAGAGGACAAAAACTCACACACACACACACACACACACACACACACACACACACACACACACACACACACACACACACACACACACACACACACACACACACACATATATATATATATATATATATATATATATATATATATATATATATATATATATATATATATATATATATATATAGCCAACGAAGAAAAAAAAGACGGGACAAGTGAAGATTTTGCAAAGTTGAAGAATTTGAAAAACTGAGGAAAAACTCAAATTGAAGATTTTCAACTTTGGTGGTGGCGTGACCCACCGTATGAAAATGATGATTTCAGACACCGCATACAATTGTCGTAGGGTTCTGAGAATCAAATTCTTCATTAATTTCTTCACACTTAGAGTGTTATTCTTCATTGATTGAAGAAAAACGTTTCTTCATGTGTTGCACATCTAAGTCATCAATTTTGCATAGGTCTTAGGATGTGTGCCTTTTTCAAAGTACATTCGAAGACTCTAAGATATTTAGCTCACACCAAAACTTGCTAGATCTCTTCTCATCCAAGGGCTTTGTGAAGATATCGGCTAGCTGTTCTTCAGTCTTCACATGCTCAATAGAAATGTCACCCTTCAACACATAATCACGAAGAAAAGGATGACGAATCTGAATGTGCTTTGTCTTCGAGTGCTGAACTGGGTTGTGAGCAATCTTGATGGCACTCTCATTGTCACAGAGGAGAGGCACGTTCTTCACGTTGACGCCATAGTCCTTGAGAGTTTGCTTCATCCATAGCAGTTGAGCATAGCAAGAACCAGCATCAATGTACTCAGCTTCAGCAGTAGACAGTGATACGCAGTTCTGTTTCTTCGAGGACTAACAGACCAAAGATCGTCCAAGGAAATGACATGTACCAGATGTTGAGTTGCGGTCCACATGATCACCAGCATAGTCAGAGTCAGAATATCCAATGAGATCAAAATCCGATCCCTTGGGATACCATAATCCTAGTGTTGGTGTGTGAGCTAGATATCGAAGAATATGCTTCACAACCTTATGGTGTGATTCCTTTGGTGCCGCTTGAAATCGGGCACACATGCAAAGACTAAGCATTATATCTGGCCTAGATGCACATAAGTACAAAAAGGAACCAATCATGGAGCGGTATACCTTATGATCGAAGTCGATACCATTTTCATCAGTGAAAAGATGACCATTTGTGGGCATAGGAATTTTGATGCCTTTGCAATCTTGCATGCCGAATTTCCTCAGTACATCATTGAGGTATTTCTCCTGAGATATGAATATGCCATTGCGCTGTTGACGAATTTGAAGACCTAAGAAGAATTTCAACTCTCCCATCATAGACATTTCATATTCCTCTCTCATCATATAACCAAATTCGTCACTATAACGTTGGTTGGTACAGCCAAAGATAATATCATCAACATATATTTGGCACACAAATAGTTCACCATCATAAGATTTAGTAAAGAGAGTAGGATCGAGTGAACCGGGTGTGAAGCCATTCTTCCTGAGGAATTCCTTCAAAGTATCATACCACGCCCGAGGGGCCTGCTTGAGGCCATAGAGGGCCTTATTGAGTCTGAAGACTTTGTCAGGATTCTTTGGATCTTCAAAACCTGGGGGTTGAGCAACATATAGTTCTTTCTCAACCTTACCATTGAGGAATGCACTTTTCACATCCATTTGATATAAGATGATATCATGATGGTTAGCATAAGAGCATCTCCAGCCACGCCCCCAACAGGCCCTCCCCAGGCGTTTTTGCTGCGCCGGCGCCAAAAAAAGGCCCAGTCGCGTCCCCAAAAGCCCGTTTTCGCCGGCTGGCCAAAACTGGTGCCGGCGGACCCAGGCCGAACCCGGCGCCCTGGGGGGCGCTTGGGGAGCCGACACAAGCGAAAAAGGCACGTGGGTCCGCCCTGGCGGCGACCCGAGGGCCTTTCCCCGCCGTTTCTTGACGCTTTTCCCTCGCATCCCTCCCGCTCGCTCACCTTCCTCCCGCCATTCCCTCCCTTTCTCTCGCCAAACCCCCTCCCGCTCGCCTTCCAGTCGCCGCCATGCCGCCGAAGAAGTACGCCATGCCGCGCGCGGCGGCAACCACGACTGGCACCGTGGCCCAGCCGAAGCAGAGGAAGCCGAGGGCGCCACTATTGAAGCCACCGGGCATGTCGAACGCCGAGTGGAGGGTGGAAGTTCAGCGACGCGACGCACTCACCGCCGACCGGCGGAACAGGGCCATCGCCAAGAAGGCCCGCGACAACACGGCGCGCGCATCGGCGTCCTCCTCATCGGTCGACCACACGGGGATGATGAACCCACCCGTCGTTAGCCACGCCCAGTACGCGCCCTGGGGACTGCAAGGCGTCGGATCTCCATGGGGATTGTCGTCGCCCGGCTACGCCGACGGCGACGCGCACGGTGGGTTCAACCCAAACGTGACCTTCCCCCATGGCCACCCCGCGACGCGCACACCCTCGCCCGCCTTCTTCGGCGTGCAGTTCCCTCCATACAACTACTCACCGCCCGCCTACGCGTCCACACCGACGCCCCATCTCCGCCGTGGACCGCTGCCCTTCTCGCACCTTGACGACACCGACGACACAGGAGCCGACATGGACGACATCATCGCGACAGGATCGACCGCGGCCGCCGCATCTCCCGGGTTCGCCACCCAGGACGAGGTAGTGGATCTCAGCGACGGCATGGAGGAAGAGCTCAGCTACGTCTACGGCGAGGACGCGCACGAAGCGCAGGAACCCGAGGAGGAGGAGGAAGAGGAGGAGGAGGATGACGATGAGCCGGCTCCTGATCCGACGAAGGGGCGCCAGAAGACGAAGCGGGCGGCTAGGCCAGGCGAACCGCGCATCAAGTGGACGTCCAAGGAGGAGGAATGCCTCGCCGAAGCATGGAAAGTCGTCTGCCTCGACCCGACCACCGGCACGAACCAGAGCTTCGAGACGTACTGGGACCGCATCAAGGCCGAGTTCGATGAGCAGAAGCTCGTCGACCCCTACTTCAAAGGCGTCTACATGCAGCGCGGCTCCAAGGCGATGGCGAACCATTGGGGCGTATCTAGGGGGCGTGCAACAAATGGCATGGAATCGTCAAGGAGGCCGCGGCTTGCCCGGAGAGCGGCGCCAGCGTTGAGGATCAGGTACGCACGCTGTTCGCCCGCATCTCTTCGTCGTCTACGCCCGCCGCCCGCCAACTATTTGTTCCTCCGTGCAGTTGCTGCGCATGTTCACCATGTATCGGCGCGACAACCTCGACGCCGACTTCAAGTACCTTCACGTCTACAAGCGCATTGACAAGTGCAAGAAGTGGGCGGAAGTCCGACGTACCCTTGACAAGGACAAGGAGACATACAAGCCGGACGCGACGACTCCGGGCGCGTCAGAGGGGCGGCCGGACGGCCACAAATTGGCAAAGAAGGGGAAAAATGCCGACGCGTGCAGGAGTCCATCGAGCATTGCCTCGCCGACGCCCAGGCCCGGGCCGTCCTACGTGAAGAGAAGACCGAGGCGCGGTGGTCGTCGCTGATGACGAACAGCGCCATCAAGCTCGACCTGCTTCGGACCAACGTCGACCTGCTCCGGACGAACGTCGCCACAAAGAAGAGGAACACCGACATGGCTTTTCTGATGGGCGGGGCGGACATGCTCCAGAGCAACGACGAGCAGCTCATGGCGTGGTACATGGCGGAGCGCGGCCTCATCCTGAACCAGATGCAGACGGCAACGCCGACGACGCCGACGACGCCAGCTCCCGCGCCCACGGCCACACAGACGCCAAGCCCGAACGACGCCTCTACATCGCCGCCCAGCAGTACCGAAGCCGCGCCGACACAGCCCAGCACCAAAGCAGCTCCGACACCGCCGAGCCCGCGCACACCGACTCCGCCAACGCCTGGAGCCGACCCCGCCGAGTGATTCGTTGCACATGCGAACTTGCGGCGTGCGGCGCTCTGTTTTTTGTAACGCCAGACTACGTCCGATCGCCGGATTTGTGGCGTCTTTTGTGAGCGGGAACGACCTAGTTCAAATTTCCCGCATCTTGGGGCCGACGCTTGGGGGCGTGACTGGCAGCTAGGCCGCCCCCAGGGGCCGAACTAGCGCCGGCATGCCCCTAGGCCGCTCTATTTAGGCGCCCTGGGGGGTCGAACGACTGGAGATGCCCTAAGCAAGTAATATGCGAATAGCCTCAAGTCTAGCAACAGGTGCAAAAGTTTCATCGAAATCAACTCCTTCAACCTGGGTGTAGCCTTGAGCTACTAGTCGTGCCTTATTCCTCACCACAAGGCCATTTTCATCTTCCTTGTTGCGGTAGATCCATTTTGTGCCAATGATATTGTGCTTGCGAGGATCTGGACGTTTGACCAGTTCCCAGACGTTGTTGAGCTTGAATTGATGTAATTCTTCTTGCATGGCCTGAATCCACTCAGGCTCCAGAAATGCTTCATCTACCTTTGTGGGCTCTGTGATAGAGACAAAGGCATAGTGCCCACAAAAGTTAGATAGATGTGAAGCTTTTGAGCGGGTAAGAGGACCTGGTGCTCTAATGGCATCGATGATCTTCTCCACTTGCACTTCTTTTGCAACGCGAGGATGAGCTGGTTGTCGTTGAGGAATTTGATCAGCATTTTCTTCAGCATCAATTTCCTCAGCATTTTCCTCAGGTGCATCAGCTTGACGTTCTTCACGTTCTGTAATGAATTCTTCAGCAGATTCTTCAATGGGAATGACATCTTCAGTAGCCTTGAACTTGATAGAATCTTCAGGTGCTGGTTCATCTAACACAGAAGGTAGGTGTTGTCTTTGCGAGCCATTAGTTTCATCGAACCGCACATCCACAGTTTCAACAACCTTGTGAAGAACGTTGTTGAAGACTCTGTAGGTGTGCGAGTCCTTTCCGTAACCAAGCATAAAACCTTCATGTGCTTTCGGTACAAATTTTGAGTTGTGATGAGGATCTCTAATCCAGCATTTAGCACCGAAGACTTTGAAATAACTCACATTGGGTTTGTTGTCAGTGAGGAGTTCATAGGCAGTCTTCTTGAAGAATTTGTGAAGATATACTTTGCTGATGATGTGGCATGCAGTATCAATTGCATCAACCCAGAAACGACGATGCGTTTTGTACTCATCGAGCATAGTGCGAGCCATCTCAGCAAGAGTCCTGTTCTTGCGCTCCACGACTCCACTCTGTTGAGGAGTACAAGGAGCAGATAAATCATGAGTGATACCAAGTTCAACAAGATAGTCATTGAGACCCGAATTCTTGAACTCAGTTCCATTGTCA
The DNA here is from genome assembly GCA_032464435.1 of Aegilops umbellulata. Taxonomy (NCBI): domain Eukaryota; kingdom Viridiplantae; phylum Streptophyta; class Magnoliopsida; order Poales; family Poaceae; genus Aegilops; species Aegilops umbellulata. The sequence goes on along the minus strand of CP136054.1, from coordinate 258,498,938 downwards.
CTTCTGATGTGCTTGATCTTCACACCAAAGTTGGCTGAAACCCTCGAGGAAAATCATTTGAAGACTTCCTGCACTTCATGTTTGTAAGTAACAAGGTGTACCCATGTGCAACGAGAGTAATCATCAACAATAACAAAGCCATATTGAGATGCTTCATTTGAAAGGGCAGAAAAATGATTAGGACCGAAGAGATCCATGTGAAGCAATTCAAATGGACGAGTAGTGGTCATGATAGTCTTTGCTGGATGCTTGACCTTCGTCATCTTTCCAACTTCACAGGCACTGCACAAGTCATCCTTGAGGAATTTTACATTCTCAATGCCAATGACATGCTTCTTCTTTGCAAGCGTGTGCAAATTCCTCATGCCTGCATGACCAAGTCGTCGATGCCATAGCCATCCTTCTGAAGCTTTTGCAAGTAGGCACACGACTGGTTGTGAACCTGTAGAGAAATCAACAATATACAAGTCTCCTCTCCTAAAGCCTTCGAAGACTTTGGAATTGTCAGCTTCCATAATCAGAACACAACGATACTTGCCAAAGACGACAACCATATCAAGATCACAAAGCATTGAGACAGACATAAGGTTGTATCCTAAGGACTCAACAAGCATTACTTTGTCCATGTGTCGATCCTTTGTGATTGCAACCTTACCTAGACCAAATACCTGACTTTTGCCTTTGTCAGCGAAGATGATATGCTTCAGATGCGATGGTGATAAGGGAGCGTCCATCAATAGATTCTTGTCACCAGTCATGTGATTTGTACATCCACTATCGAGGACCCACTCAGTGGCTTTGGGTTGATCATCCTGTAGATGAATTAGTGCAGCTTACGAACTTCATATACTTCATCAGTGAAGAATATGATATCACAATTCATCAGATCAATTTCGTCAAGTAGTAAGACAAATAAAGTAGTAGGAGACGTGTGAAATGAAAGTTCATTTCTTCATGATTAGCCTGCATCCTTTCAGGCAATTTTCAGGTCTCCAGCAAATTCTTCAGACGTTTGAGCACGTCTGGAAACCTTACCCTGCAGAAGAGATTAGTTCTTTTTCTTCACCACCCACATCTGAAGGGGTGGCAAAGAGTTCATCACTCTGCGAGCTCCATATGAGAATGGTGGCATAAAGGCCAATCCATTTCGTTTCACATAAGAGTGGTTAGGATAAGCATATGAATAAGCAGAGAAATTCTTCGAGGACTTATGAACATAATAATTAGAAGAATAATGCTCATATTCATAGCCCTTGGCTCTTCCCTGCGAAACAGAGTTCTTAGCACGGTGATGTTCACATGAGGACTTTGATCCTTTTGAGGAATTTGATCCACGTGAGGAATTTGGTCCGTATGAGGACTTGGATCCATATGAAGAGTTTGGTCCATGTGAAGAATTTGATCTAGGGTTCCTTTTCTTCACAGGTGGTGTCATGAGGACATTCACCTGAAGACTTTCAAGGCAACTTTTGGGAACCAATATTTTCTTCATAGGAGAACCGTTCCTGCAGTTAGTGCCAACATATCTAGCAAATACTTCACCATTCTGATTTTTGAACAGTTTATAGTTGGAGTCAAATGACTCATTAGAAGAATGAGACGATTCACATGTATAGCCAGATAAATCAGATGGATCAACTGGAGGTCTCTTTGCAGCAACCCATGTGGTTTTGGGGTACTGCTCAGGCTTCCAATATGTACCATCCGCATTGAGTTTCCTCTCAAAGGCAATACCCTCTTTCCTAGGGTTCCTGTTGAGGATCTGCTTTGTAAGCACATCACAAAGAGCCTGATGCCCTTTGAGGCTTTTGTACATGCTTGTCATGTACAATTCCTTCAGCCCTGCATCGTCAGTGATACTAGCAATGTCCTCAGATGAGGAATTAGTGATAGCAGAGGCAGGTGAAGAATTTGTAGTATTAGAAGCATTTGAACATTCAGGTGAAGAATTAGCAGATTCACGTTCAATGCATTTCAAACATGGAGGAACAAATTCTTCCTGAGCAGCGCTGATTTGTTGAGCAAGTAATGAATCGCGCTCCTTCTGAAGATCTTCATAACACACTCTTAGCTTCTCAAGATCTTGCTTTCTTTGAAGAAATTCATAAGAAAGCTTCTCATGATCAGATAATAGAGTGTTATGATGACCTTGAAGGTTGTCAAACCTGGTCTGAAGTCTCTGAAGATTTTCAGTCAAGATTTTAGTGCGATCCATTTCTTCACCCAACATATCATCACTTTTGTCTAGCATGTCTTGAACCTTTTCAAAAGCCCTTTGTTGTTTTACATCAATCTTAGCAAGTTTAGAGTAGCTGGGCTTAAGATTTTCATCAGATTCATCTTCACTAGATTCAGAGGAGGTGTATTTAGGTACCTTGGCACCCTTAGCCATGAAGCAATAGGTGGGAGCGTAGTCATCACTGCCTTCATCAGCCTTGTTGGTGAGGTCATTTTCTTCAGAGTTGAAGATGGACTTGCTGACGAATGCAGTAGCGAGGGCTAGGCTCGCCACACCAGACTCGGAGTCTTCAGATTCCTCCTCTTCCTCTTGTTCCTCAAATTCAGCTTCAGAGTCCATTTCCTTGCCGATGAATGCTCGAGCCTTCTTGAAGTTGCTCTTCTTGTGAGATGAAGACTTTGAGGATTTTGATGATGAAGATTTTGAGGAATTCTTCTTTTTCTTTGCATCATCAGAACTGTAATCCTTTGATTCCTTTTCCCACTGAGGACAATCTTGAATGTAGTGTCCAGGTTTCTTGCACTTGTGACAAAGCCTCTTCTTGTAGTCACTGGATGAGGAATCGTTGCTCCTTGAGGGTCTTCCAAAGCGACCACGTCTTGAGAACTTCTGGAATTTCTTCACGAGCAGTGCTAGGTCATGACTCAGTTCTTCAGGGTCGCCAAGGCTGCTACCAGAGTCTTCATCTTCGGACTCAGATACTGCCTTGGCCTTCAGTGCACGTGATCTGCCATAGCTCGAACCATAGAGATCTCTCTTTTCAGCAAGCTGGAACTCATGAGTATTTAGCCTCTCGAAAATATCAGCGGGGTCAAGTGACTTGTAATCAGCACGCTCTTGTATAATCAATGCTAGAGTGTCAAATGAGGAATCAAACGAACTCAGCAATTTCTTCACCACCTCATGGTCGGTGATGTCAGTGGCACCAAGTGCTTGAAGCTCATTTAATATGTCAGTGAGGCGATCGAAGGTTTGCTGAACATTTTCATTGTCGATTCTTTTGAAGCGGTTGAAGAGATTGCGAAGAACATCAACTCGAGAGTAACGCTGAGTTGAAACTCCTTCATTGACTTTGGACAGCCTATCCCAAATAAGCTTAGCAGTTTCCAAAGCACTCACTCTTCCATACTGTCCTTTGCTCAGATGGCCACATATGATATTCTTCGCTTGAGAATCGAGTTGCTTGAATCTCTTCACATCAGCAGCATTCAGAGAAGGTGTGACTGAGGGAACACCATTTTCCACAACATACTAGAGATCGTTATCAATTGCCTCAAGATGCATTCGCATCTTATTCTTCCAGTAGGGGTAGTCCGTCCCATCGAAGGTAGGACACCCAGCAGAGACCTTGATCATACCTGCGGTCGACGTAACTAAAACTGCAGGCGGTTAAACCAAAATCACACAAAACAAGGGAGTACCTTTGCTCTGATACCAATTGAAAGTGCGTTATATCGACTAGAGGGGGGTGAATAGGCGATTTTTATGAATTCTTCACTGAGCAATTTGCTAGTGAGGAAATTCCTTAGCGAAGAACTACTTGCAGCGGAATAAGTACTCGGAAGTAAACATAACAGAAGACAAGCATAGTCATCATGATGAAATGAAAACACGCACAGAGTACAGAAAGCGTAGTCACAGGATAACACTAGATGAAGACAAACAGACTGAAGAAATTGAGAAAATCTTCAGTCAAAGTCTTCAAACACAGATATGACAAACGAACAGCGCAATACTGAGGAAATGAAAGAGTTGAGGAAATAGAACCAGTTGGCTTGGTGAAGACAATGATTTGGTAGACCAGTTCCAACTGCTGTCTCAGTTGTACATATGGTTGGAGCGGCTAGGTATTTAAACCTGAGGACACACAGTCCCGGACACACAGTCCTCACCGTATTCTCCTTGAACTAAGGTCACATAGACCTCGTCCAATCACTCGTGGTAACTCTTCAGGTGACTTCCGAACCTTCACAAACTAGGTCACTCGGTGATCCACAATTCCTCTTGGATGCTCTAGACCATGACGCCTAACCGTCTGGAAGAAGCACAGTCTTCAAAGGTAACAAGCGTCGGATCCACACAGGATCAATCTCTTCAGTGATGCTCAATCACTTTGGGTTTGTAGGTGTTTGGGTTTGGGTTTTGGATTTTCCTCACTTGATGATTTTCGCTCAAAGTCCTCGGAGGATGGGATGCTCTCAAATGACAAGTGTCAGTTTCTCTCAGAGCAGCCAACCAGCTAGTGGTTGTAGGGGGCGGCTATTTATAGCCTAGGGAGCAGCCCGACATGATAAGACATAAATGCCCTTCAATGATATGACCGTTAGGTGGATAAGATATTTTGGGACAGCTGGCGCGTAGCACAACAACGGTCGAAAATTTGAGGTACAAATTCCTCAGGGCTATCATGTTCCTCACTGTGTAGGCAATCCGCACTGGTGAATTCCTAACTCCTCAATCAGAACAAATTCCTCAGAGACCAGAAGAACTTCGTCTCTGTCACTGAAGAAATTGACTGAACTGTATGAGATTTCCAATGGCTTCACTCGAAGGGATTGGTAGGTGTAGGATTTTGAGTTGAGCATCACATGGAAATTTTTCCTTAGTATTCCCTCGACCCCCTTTAACAGTACGGTGTTTCCTATGACTCAAAAAAGAGAAAATGAAACTACGAAAACAAAAGTCTTCACGCTTCATGTTCCTCGAATGAATACCAAGTATTCAAGGTCACACCAATTTCTTCACTTTCAAAGTCTTCAGAAAGTCTTCAGAATGTCAAAGTCTTCAGTCGGAGAACTTCATTTTTAGGGGTCGACTTTCTCTGTAAATATCAAACTCCTCATAGACTTATAGACCTGTGTACACTCATAAACACATTAGATCCTTAACCTAATGTGTAAAGGGGGCCTAATGTGTTTATGAGTGTACATAGGTCTATAAGTCTATGAGGAGTTTGATATTTACAGAGAAAGTCGACCCCTAAAATGAAGTTCTACGACTGAAGACTTTGACATTCTGAAGACTTTCTGAAGACTTTGAAAGTGAAGAAATTGGTGTGACCTTGAATACTTGGTATTCATTCGAGGAACATGAAGCGTGAAGACTTTTGTTTTCGTAGTTTCGTTTTCTCTTTCTTGAGTCATAGGAAACACCGTACTGTTAAAGGGGGTCGAGGGAACACTAAGGAAAAATTTCCATGTGATGCTCAACTCAAAATCCTACATCTACCAATCCCTTCGAGTGAAGCCATTGGAAATCTCATACAGTTCAGTCAATTTCTTCAGTGACAGAGACGAAGTTCTTCTGGTCTCTAAGGAATTTGTTTTGACTGAGGAGTTATGAATTCGCCAGTGCGGATTGCCTACACAGTGAGGAACATTATAGCCCTGAGGAATTTGATACTCAAATTTCCGACCGTTGTTGTGCCTTGTGCCAGCTGTCCCAAAATATCTACCCACCTAACGGTCATATCATTGAAGGGCATTTATGTCTTATCATGTCGGGCTACTCCCTAGGCTATAAATAGCCACCCCCTACAACCACTAGCTGGTTGGCTGCTCCGAGGGAAACTGACACTTGTCATTTGAGAGCATCCCATCCTCCGAGGACTTTGAGCGAAAATCATCGAGTGAGGAAAAACCCAAACCCAAACACCTACAAACCCAAAGTGATTGAGCATCACTGAAGAGATTGATCCTGCATGGATCCGACGCTTGTTACCTTTGAAGACTGTGCTTCTTCCAGACGGTTACGCGTCATGGTCTAGAGCATCCAAGAGGAATTGTGGATCACCGATTGACCGAGTTTGTGAAGGTTCGGAAGTCATCTGAAGACTTACCACGAGTGATTGGGCGAGGTCTGTGTGACCTTAGCTCAAGGAGAATATGGTGAGGGCTGTGTGTCCGAGACTGTGTGTCCTCAGGTTTAAGTACCTAGCCGCTCCAACCAGATGTACAACTGAGACAACAGTTGGAACTGGTCTACCAAATCATTGTCTTCACCAAGCCAACTGGTTCTATTTCCTCAACTCTTTCATTTCCTCATTACTGTGTTGTGTGCTTGTCATATCTGTGTTTGAAGACTTTGACTGAAGACTTTGACTGAAGACTTTCCCTATTTCCTCAGTTCAATTTATTCAGTCTGTTTGTCTTCATCCTGTGTTATCCTGTGATTATGCTTTCTGTACTATGTGCTTGTCTTCATTTCACCATGATGACCATGCTTGTGTTCTATTATGTTTACTTTTGAGTACTTATTTCGCTGCTAGTAGTCCTTGGCTAAGGAATTTCCTCACCGACAAATTCCCTAGTGAAGAATTCATAAAAATCGCCTATTCACCCCCCTCTAGTCGATATAACACACTTTCACTTAGTTTGCTTGATTTGCAAACTGAGAAAGAATTTGAGTTCACTCATCATAGACATCTCAAATTTCTGTGACATTAGCTTTCCCAACTTCTCACTAAAGTGAGGGTTAGTCTAACCAAATATAATATCATCAACATAAATTTGGCACCCAAATAGTTCTCCATTAACCCTTTTAGTAAAAAGAGTAGAATTTATTTTTCCAATTTCAAAGCCTTATTCAATAAGGAACTTGGTCAAGCATTTATACCATGCTCTAGGAGCTTGTTTAAGACCATAAAGAGCTTTGTGAAGTTTGTAAACATGATTAGGTTTCTTAGGACTGACAAAGCCGGCAGGTTGCTTAACATAAACTTCCTCCTCAATTTCACCATTTAGAAAAGCACTTTTAATGTCCATTTGGTACAAGGTGATATCATGGTGATTAGCATAAGCAAGTAATATGCGAATGGACTCAAGTCTAGCAACGGGCGCATATGTCTCACCATAGTCCATACCTTCAACTTGAGTGTAGCCTTGGGCGACGAGACGTGCTTTGTTGCGAACTACTTGTCCATCTTCATCTTGCTTGTTGCGAAACACCCATTTGGTACCAATGTTCTTGTGTTTGTTGTCGGGCTTCTCGACCAATGTCCACACTTTGATTTCTCTCAAAGATGTGTAGCTCTTCATGCATGGCGTTTATCCAATCCGGATCTTCCAATGCTTCTTCAACCTTCATAGGTTCAATGCTAGAGATGAATGAATAATGTTCACAAAAATTAGCCAAACGAGTTTTAGAGCGAGTGATTCTCCCGGTTTGGATATCATTGTAGATTTGCTCGACGGGATGGTCTTTGGCGACTCTTGCTCGAACTCGTGGGAGCTTTTGCTTTGATCGGGGTGGAACGTCTTATTCATCTTGTTCTTCTTCTTGGCCTTCTTCATTGTTGATGTTGTCGTTCTCTTGTCGTGGTGGAGAAGGAGGTTGTTGATGTTCATCTTGGTATACTTCCTCGTTTTCTTGATCTTGGTGTGTCCCACTTGTAGATGCTTCCATGTCAACTCTTGGTTCACCTTGTCGTGAGGTAGAAGCTTCCACTTGGACAGACGAGGTACTCTCCTTCACCTCCGTTGGACGAACCTTGCCAATAGACAAGTCTTGGATTGCTTCCGAAGGGTCTTTGTCTCCTACATCAATTGGAAATTGCTCTACTTGCGAGCCGTTAGATTCATGAAACTTCACATCTACCGTCTCTTCAACCTTTCGGGTGAAATTGTTTTGGACACGGTAAGTGTGAGAGTTTGAGCCATAACCGAGTAGGAAACCTTCATGAGATTTAGGAGCAAATTTAGGACGACGATGCTTATCAAGAATGTAGCACTTTGAGCCGAATACTCGAAAGTATCCAACTTGGGTTTTGTTACCGGTGAGGAGCTCGTATGCCGTCTTGCCGAGTAGCTTGTGAAGATACAAGCGATTTGTTGCATGAAAAGCTGTCTCAACCGCTTCCGCCCAAAAGTGTTTTGGAGTCTTGCACTCATTAAGCATCGTTCTTGCCATCTCAATAATAGTCCAGTTCTTCCTCTCAACAACTCCATTTTGTTGAGGTGTGTACGTGGCTGAGAACTTGTGTGAAATCCCCTCTTCATCAAGAAAGGTATCCACATTTGCGTTCTTGAACTCCGTTCCATTGTCGCTCCGAACCTTCTTGATCTTCACTTCAAATTGATTTTGGGCCTTCCTAGCGAAGCTTTTGAAGATATTTTGGACATGCAATTTATCATCTAGAAAGAACACCCACGTAAATCTTGAAAAATCATCGACTATGACTAGACCAAATGAGTTACCACCGAGGCTCTTGTAAGCATTGGGACCAAAGAGGTCCATGTGAAGTAGCTCAAGCGGTCTTCTCGTGGTCATGATGTTCTTCACGGGGTGACTCCCTCCAACTTGTTTTCCTGCTTGACAAGCACTACAAAGTCTATCCTTGTCAAATATAACATATTTTACTCCAAGGATATGATCACCTTTAATAAGCTTATCAAGATTTCGCTTGCCCACATGACCTAACCTTCTATGCCACAACCAGCCTTTAGAAGATTTAGCAATTAGGCAAGTTCTAGGTTGAGCCTTTTTAGTGAAATCGACAATGTAAAGATCACCTCTACATATACTGGTAAAGACCATTTTATGATTGTCTCTCTGAAACACTTGGCAGTCTACTTCAGTGAATAGGACATTGAAACCGAAATCAGCAAGTCTAGATACTGAAAGTAAATTGTACCCAAGAGATTCAATGAGCATGACATTTTGTATGGAGCTATCATGTGAGATGACCACCTTACCGAGGCTAACCACCTTACCCTTTGAGTTATCACCAAAGGTGACATACTTTCGAGGGCCGTCGTTTTCAACAAGCTCATGAAACATATCCTTGTCTCCGGTCATATGATCAGTACATCCACTATCAAGGGCCCATTGCTTTCCTCCAGCGATGTAGCTGTGAAGATTAGCCATTGGACCAAAGTGTCTCATCGCATCGTCAAGATCATAGTCACTATCATCATCCTCATCATATTATCCATGTTCAACATCGTCTTGTATTTGAACAATTCCTAGAGAGGGTGATTCATTAGATAAATGATCATCACAATAGTCATCTTTATGAATTCTAATAGTTTCGGATATGATATTGCTAATGATTCCAGCATCTTCTTTGGCACGCATGAGATTGGTAAGCTCAAATAGATAATCACCAAATTTAGGATCACTAATACTCATCTTACTCAAGGTAATAGACTTATGGAGAATTTCATCTAAGTTTTGCAAGGAATAGTTTGGAAATCTTTCCTCAAGAAATCTCCATATAGTGTAGGCACACTCAAGAGTAGGCAAACATCCAATCAAGTTTCTAGGCAATCCTCTAGTGATAAGATTAACAGTTCTAAGGTTGCGGATCATGTCAATAGACTCATCAAGGGTAGGATGCAAAGGATCAACATGAGGTGCACAAGGGCTAGTAATGTACTTGTTCAAATGATATTCATTGAAAATCTCAAGCATCTCATTTTTCCGCTCATGAAAGAACTCTCCATCAAGAATAGGCACTCTACGTCTAAGACTCCCCAATGTAGACACATTCATCTTCCTCCAAAGGGCAATGGAGACCAAAGCTCTGATACCAATTGAAAGGATCAAGAAGAGGTGTCTAGAGGGGGGTGAATAGACTCTAATCAAGAAAAGTTGCAGTTTTTAATTTCCTTAAGTTGATGTGGGGTTTTAGCACAAGTTTAAACATTCACAATACATATCAAGCAAGCATGACAAGATCATATGAGCAGCGGAAAGTAAAGCATGAAAGTTGCAAGAATGTAAAGTGGAGGGATTGGAGTGTACAAACGCAATTTGGAGACACAAAGATTTTTTTTATCCGTGGTTCCGATAGGTGGTGCTATCGTACATCCACGTTGATGGAGACTTCAACCCACGAAGGGTAACGGTTGCGCGAGTCCACGGAGGGCTCCAGCCATGAATGTCCACGAAGAAGCAACTTTGTCTATCCCACCATGGCCGTCGCCCACGAAGGACTTGCCTCACTCGGGTAGATCTTCACGAAGTAGGCGATCTCCTTGCCCTTACAAACTCCTTGGTTCAACTCCACAATCTAGACGGAGGCTCCCAAGTGACACGTAGCCAATCTAGGAGACACCACTCTCCAAGAAGTAGCAAATGGTGTGTTGATGATGAACTCCTTGCTCTTGTGCTTCAAATGATAGTCTCCCCAACACTCAACTCTCTCTCACGGGATTTGGATTTTGTGGAAAGAAGATTTGAGTGGAAAGCAACTTGGGGCATGCTAGAGATCAAGATTTATGTGTTTGGAATGGAATATCTTGACCTCAACACAAGTGTAGGTGGTTCTCTCTCAGAAAATGTATATTGGAAGTGTAGGCATGTTCTGATGGCTCTCTCCACGAATGAAGAGTGGGTGGAGGGGTATATATAGCCTCCACACAAAATCTAACCGTTACACAAAATTTACCAAACTCGGCCAAACCGATTTAGTTCATAATGTGACCGTTAGGGTTTTCGGTGGGACCGACATGTCAACTCGGTGAGACCGATTTCGTTAGGGTTAGGGCATAACATAATCTCGATGAGACCGATTACACAAACTCGGTGAGACCGATTTTGGTAATAGACAAACAGAGAGTTGGTGAGGCAAACTCGGTGGGACCGATTCGCTCATCTCGGTTGGACTGAAACGTTACGAAGGGGTGACAGAGAGTTTGCATTGCAATCTGAAAGTGCGTTATATCGACTAGAGGGGGGGTGAATAGGCGATTTTTATGAAATTTTTCACTGAGGAATTTGCTCGTGAGGAAATTCCTTAGCGAAGAAATGCTAGCAGCGGAATAAGTACTCAGAGGTAAACATAGCAGAATACATGCATGGTCATCATGATGAAATGAAGACAAACTCAGAGTCCAGAAAGCGTAAACACAGGATAACACAAGATGAAGACAAACAGACTGAAGAAATTGAACTGAGGAAATTGAGAAAGTCTTCAGTCAAAGTCTTCAAACACAGATATGAACAAACAGACAACACAGTAATAAGGAAATGAAAGTGTTGAGGAAATGGAACCAGTAAGCTTGGTGAAGTTGGTAGACCAGTTCCAACTGCTGTCTCAGTTGTACGTCTGGTTGGAGCGGCTGAGTATTTAAACTCGAGGACACACAGTCCCGGACACCCAGTCCCGGACACCCAGTCCCGGACACCCAGTCCTGAGCACGCAGCTCGGGACACCAAGTCCTCACCGTATTCTCCTTGAACTAAGGACACACAGTCCTCGTCCAATCACTCATGGTAAGTCTTCAGGTGACTTCCAAACCTTCACAGACTTGGTCACTCGGCGATCCACAATTGCTCTTGGATGCTCTAGACCTTGACGCCTAACCGTCTGGAAGAAGCACAGTCTTCAAAGGTAACAAGAGTCGGATCCATGCAGGATCAATCTCTTCAGTGATGCTCAATCACTTTGGGTTTGTAGGTGTTTTGGGTTTGGGGTTTGGATTTTCCTCACTTGATGGTTTTCGCTCAAAGTCCTCGGAGGATGGGTTGCTCTCAAATGACAAGTGTCAAGTTCTCGCGGAGCAGCCAACCAGCTAGTGGTTGTAGGGGGCGGCTATTTATAGCCTAGGGAGCAGCCCAACGTGATAAGACATAAATGCCCTTCAATGATATGACCGTTAGGTGGACAAGATATTTTAGGACAGCTGGCGCGTAGCACAGCAACGGTCGGAAATTTGGAGTACAAATTCCTCAGGGCTATCATGTTCCTCACTGTGTAGGCAATTCGCACTGGTGAATTCCTAACTCCTCAGTCAGAGCAAAGTCCTCAGTGACCAGAAGAACTGTGTCTCTGTCACTGAAGAAATTGACCGAACTGTATGAGATTTCCAATGGCTTCACTCGAAGGGATTGGTAGGTGTAGGATTTGAGTTGAGCATCACATGGAAATTTTCTCCTTAGTATTTCCTCGACCCCCTTTAACAGTATGGTGTTTCCTATGACTCAAGAAAGCGAAAAACGAAACTACGAAAACAAAAGTCTTCACGCTTCACGTTCCTTGAACGAATACCAAGTCTTCAAGGTCACAACAATTTCTTCACTTTCAAAGTCTTCAGAAAGTCTTCAGAAAGTCTTCAGAATATCAAAGTCTTCAGTCGAAGAACTTCATTTTTAGGGGTCGACTTTTACTATAAATATCAAACTCCTCATAGACTTATAGACCTGTGTACAGTCATATACACATCAGATGCTTAACCTATAAGTCTTCAATACACCAAAATCACTAAGGGGCACTAGATGCACTTACACTAAGGAAGGTGCCTTTGTCTCTCAAACAAAGTACACCAAGGACTTATTCAAGAAGTTCAATATGCAGGAATGCAAAGGTATGAATACACCCATGCCTACTAGTGGACATCTTGACTTGACCAAAGATGGTGAACCGGTTGATCAAAAGGTTTATCGCTTTTTGGTGATTGATGACAATATAGGTTAAGTTTTCAACGGGGATAAATATATGAAGTGTAGAAACTAATATTGAGGAATTTGATTGCAAGATATAGAAGAACTCCCCCTGATGTTGTGCATAGTGAGGAATTTGCTTTTGAGGCAATGCACACTTGAAGGGTTGAATCATGGAGATCTCCCCCTATATCTTGTAATTCATACACGCATTTGATATATGATATGAAGAATTTGAAATGCATGATGAAATATGGTGCCTGATGCAATTCAGCATGCGTGCGATAACATTAATGAGGAATAAGCATGCAGAATAGCGCATCAAAAGTATCAGAGCTCAAGCATGTATCGAAGTATCAGAGCACCGAGCACCATAGGGTTTAAGATTACAACTCGATCCAATAAGAGTTTCGGAAGAACGAGAGTTGCAACTTAAAAAAATATGCCCTTATTATAGACCCGCTTGAAGACTAACTCAGATTTCTCCCCCTTTGTCATCAAATGACCAAAAGGATCGAAACTGAGGACTAACGCCCCTGAAGATATTCAAGTTGATGGAGGAGCGCCAGTGTTGTTGGGGTCGGTTGTTGAAGTAGGGCCTGCTGCAGTGTCGTCCAAGTCTTCATTTTCATCAGTGTCGCGCGATGAAGAATATGAACTGGCCACCAAAGAAGGAACCTTGACCTTCTTGAATTTCTTCGGCGGAGGTGCCGACCAGGCAAATTCTTCCTTGAGGCCCATGTTCTCCAAATCTTCAGCACTATATACTTGAGACAGAACAGCCTAGGTGCGGTTGAAGGTTTCATGAAGGTAGTAATGGTTTTTCTTCACTGCATTATATGTGGCAGTCATGTTGTGAAGAATTGAACCAAACTGACGCTTGACCCATTTGTGATTGCGATCAACCTTTTGATGAAGACTGAGGAGTAACTCACGATCAGTCATCACCCTGGGTGCTGTGGCTTGAGGATTTTGCTTGGCAGTGTTAGCAGCAGAGTCATGTGTGGCAGAGTCATCATTGGTGGAATAAGAAGCAGCCTTGCGAAATTGACCATCCAATGGACGAATGCCTTCATCTATCACAGCAGTGGCCTTGCCCTTTTCATCAGCTGAGGAAAATGTCCTTTTGAGGATTTCAATAGGAGGCAAGTAGCTGCAGTGGTTGAGAGTTTCAGCCTTGTAGTTGAGTGAAGACCTTGTCCTGATGAATCTCATAATCCAAGGTGCATAAGGCTTCATCTCAAATGGTGACATAGCAATGTTGGCCAGAGTCCTCATGAAGAAATCATGAAAGTTTATGGGAACGCCATGTATGATGTTGAAAAGCATATTCTTCATGATGCCAACAATTTCTTCATCAGAAGAATCGTATCCTTTGATGGGACTTATTGTCTTCGTCAGAATGCGATAGACAATCCTAGGCACATACAGCAATTCCTTGACAAGGAATTTGGTACGAGGTGATTGCCCTGGCTTCAGAGGCTTCATCAGCACTTGCATATAGTGGTTTGACAGCTCAGGTTCATCATACACACAGCGCGCATCTTCAGTGGGTGGACTCAGAGAAAGGCAGCGAAGCAATTCAGATGCTGGGGCCTTGTAGTGAGTATTTTCAGTCATCCAGTCCAGAACCCATGAATTGACATCTTCAGAGTTGCCAGTGATGTGCAGTGTAGCATAGAACTGAAGAATGAGTTCTTCATTCCAATCGCATATATCAGTGCAGAAATTAAGCAGCCCAGCGTCGTGAAGAACACTAAGGACTGGCGTGAAGCACGACATAGATTCCATATCCACGTGAGGAATATGTGCATGGTCGAAGACTTTGTCTTTGTTGAAAAGTACTGAGGAATAGAAATTTGCTTGGCTGGCTGTCCAGAAACGCCTCTTCCTTATGCGAGCAGTCATAAGGATTGTATTCAGTGAAGAATACGTGCTCGCCATAGAAGTCTTCAGCCTTGAATTTCTGTTTCCTTGAGAATGGATCCTTTGGCCTTGGCAGAGAAGTGTCGGTGAGTTGCATCACAACCTCAGGAATCACAAGCTCAGGTTCTTCAGGCTGAGGAATTTCATGATTTTCCTCAGGTTCAGTCACCTTTTCTGTTTCAGCAGCAGTTTCTTCAGCACTAGTGGTTGGAATTTCTTCATTCACAGATGCAGTGGGATGAGTTTCTTCAGAGCCCATTTGAACAGTTTGTGCAGGGGAGTGAGGAATTTGCTCCAGTGGGGTGAAGAGTGGGGAATTTGGATGCTGACTTTCCCAAAAGTCGTCATTCATTACTGGAGTTGTGCTTCCAATATCCACATCTTCATCATCAATTTCTTCAACACCAGCCTCTTCAGCATCAAACTGAGGCATTGGTGATGAGACCATTGGGGTTGAAGGGATTGTATCCACTTCAATTTCTTCATCAATCTGCTCTGAGGAAGCAGCAGACTGAGTTTCTTCATCAGATCCACTTGGGATCGCATAATCTTCACCAAAAGGAACAAGGTCCTTTGATGGCATGGAGGAGATAGGAATGGCATCAATTGGATTTGCAAATGAGCTTGTCATTGGCTTCATCTTCTTGGGAGCTGAAGATTCTGAAGCAGCTGATGCCTTTCTTTTCTTCACTGCAGCTCGCTCTACAGCCTTTGTTTTCTTCACATCTAAAGCAGAAGGAAGAATTGGAGTTGGAGTTGGTGCAGGTGGAGCTGAGGAATCTGGTTCATTTTCTTCAGGCACAACTGATGGAGTTGCCCTGATCTCTTCATTTTCTTCAGGCGCACCACTAGTGGATGCCCTGGCAATTTCGTCAGTGGCTGGAGCAGAGTCATCAGCCTTCGAGCTGGCATTTTCTTCAGTAGTCTGAACATCGTCAGCAGTGCTGGCATGTTCTTCAGTGGGTTGGACAGATGCTTCAGCTTGAGGAATTTGTGTTGAGGCTTTGCCCTTGGTGAAAGTATCAGTTAGCCTCACAAATCTGACCTTGGCTCCTTGCCAATCAGCATAGTACGAGTCAAAGTTGTCGCTGAGGGCTTTGATCCCAGCTTGCATCTTGACAAGTTCATCAGGAGTCATCTTAACAACATTTTTCTTCAGTAACTTCTCTTTGCGGTACTGGGTCTTCTTGATCTCTCTGGCCCGATCATATTTCCACTTCTCCTCTTGGATGAAGTGAGTCATCATGTGACTTTGGCCAGGTGTCAGCTTGAAGTCAGGCATAGGTGTGTTGGGATCCTTGTGCCAGAGATCAATATAGTCTAGGATCGCCCTTGGATCCAAAATCAGGGGCATAGGTGTGCCTTTGGCTTTAGCAGCCCTTTCTTGGCGGTCCCTGATGATTTCAGTGAGTTCTTCTTCATCAGCATCATCATCAGACGGAACAGAGAAGACCACTTGCTTCTTTGGACTTGGGCGAGTGCCGCGTCCAGCGGTAGCCTTTTTCTTCAGCAAGGAAGATCCAGCTGAGGAATTTGGTGCAGCTGAAGAATGAGCGGAGACTCCAGTGGCAATAGAGATGACTGTAGTCCTTTGGCATGATGCCACATGCACATGAGCTGAGGACTTTGTGGGAGCAGGAGCAGCGTGAGGGATTTGCTTTGAAGATTTTGAAGATTCTGGCCGTGAGGGCGCAGCTGAAGAACTTGGCCGTGAGGGCATTGAAGGTGAAGCACTTGGTTTGCGAGCGGGCTTCTTCATCATAGATTTCCTTGGCTTGGCAGAAACCTCAGTAGCAGCAGCAGCAGCAGATTCTTCATTAAATTTCCTCACTACTTCTTTTGCTTGCTTTTGCAGTTTACGCTGGCGCTTGGCCCATTCTTGAGGAAATTCCTCACCTCTTCTGATGCTAGAGGGATCAGCTACTTGGCCTAGTGCCAATGGAGGGCGTTGACATGGAGGGTTTACTGCGAATTTCTTCATGTACTTAGGAGTAACATATCTGTACTCCCTCCATTCTCTTGCCCATCTCCTTTCAATCTTCTGTATGCGCACCTTGCGCTGATTTCTATCTTCTTCAGGAGGTGTGCAGTACCCAGCATAAATGTCCTCAGGGATTTCAAATGCTGTCATGACCTTTGGTCTCTTTCCTCCTTTCTGTGGCCTTTCACCTTCAGCCATTTTCTTCAGATGAGGAAATTGAACAATGGAATTCTCTGAAGAAGTATGCAACTTTTCTTCAAGGAATGCTGCAAATGAGTTAAGTTGATGAGAACCTAAGGATTCAGCAGCGGACATGTGTACCTGTGAACAGAGTATAGTTGCGAGGAATTTGAAGAGGTCATATGCGTTCTCAGAGGGTTTTTCATAAAGAACAAGTTTTGAGGAATTTGACCAGATTCGTCTTGAGGAATTTCTCTAAGCTCCATATATATCTTAGGTTCCAGAGTTTTATAGATTGAGAATCCACACAATTGAGGAATCTTGAAGAAATTTAGACTTAGGGAAATGAATCAAGAACAGAGAACAAGTGAGGTGTTTTGTGTGTGAGGATTTGAAGAATAAAAACACCTTTGAAGATTTTGTAGAAAAACTTCGAATCAAAGAGGGCAGTCAAAATAGCTTTTAATTACCCTGAATGAAGAACACGACGAACTGTGAGTTGGAACACTGAAGTTCGTCAATGCAGATCTTCCACGCCCTAACTTGGCGGAGGAAGACGTCTACGGCGGCGGCGGAGGTGAAGATTTCCGCTGTCGGCGCGAGTACGTCGGCGACGAGGTTGAGGCAGTGAAGCTCTTCCTCACCGGCGGCGATGGAGTAGCGGCGGCGCTAGGGTTTGGAAGCTCGAGCGGGGGAAGTGAGATCGAGCGGGGTAAAGGAAGTGAGGATGGCGACGGAGGGGTATTTATAGCCGCAGTGAAAAACTGCTCGTCCGAAGATTTAGGACTAACATGCCCCTGGCCGTTCTCCTTCACTTGACATGTGTCACCCACGTACTGTGTAGTGGAGATCGTGTAAGATCGTGGGTGAGTAAAATAATCCATTGTGGGAAGTGGAACGGTTTGAGCGGCAAAAACGAAAGTTTGGATAAGATCCGTTTTAACGTTCCGTTCGCAATTTCTTCAGCTGACAAGGACACAGTGAAGAATTTGAACGAGTTTCAAATAGAACGCACATGAAGAATTTGTGAATAGACTGGATTGAGTATAGCATAGAGGGGAAGGGTCCGATCACATTCACTTAGCAGAAAAGATTCAACTTGAAGAAAAAGCTATAAGTGAATGCTGTAGAGGACATAAACTCATATATATATATAGCCAATGAAGAAAAACGACGGCAAAAATGAATAATTTGCAAAGTTGAAGAATTAAAAAAAACTGAGGAATTTCAAAAATGAGGAAAAACTCAGATTGAGGATTTTCAACTTTTGTGGTGGCGTGACCCACCGTGTAAGAATGATGATTTCAGACACCGCGTACAATTGTCGTAGGGTTCTGAGAATCAAATTCTTCATTAATTTCTTCACAGTTAGAGTGTTATTCTTCATTGATTGAAGAAAAACGTTTCTTCATATGTTGCACATCTAAGTCATCAATTATGCATAAGTGTTAGGATGAGTGCATTTTCAAAGTACATTCGAAGATTCTAAGATATTTAGCTCACACCGCAACTTGCTAAATCTCTTCTCATCCAAGGGCTTAGTGAATATATCGGCTAGTTGTTCTTCAGTCTTCACATGCTCAATAGAAATGTCGCCCTTCAACACATGATCATGAAGAAAATGATGACGAATCTGAATGTGCTTTGTCTTCGAGTGCTGAACTGGGTTGTGAGCAATCTTGATGGAACTCTCATTGTCATAGAGGAGAGGCACATTCTTCACGTTGACTCCATAGTCCTTGAGTGTTTGCTTCATCCATAGTAGTTGAGCACAGCAAGAAGCAGCAGCAATGTACTCAGCTTCAGCAGTAGACAGTGATACACAGTTCTGTTTCTTCGAGGACCAACAGACCAAGGATCGTCCGAGGAAATGACAAGTACCAGATGTTGGCTTGCGATCCACATGGTCACCAGCATAGTCAGAATCAGAATATCCAATGAGGTCAAAGTCTGAGCCCTTGGGGTACCATAATCCTAGTGTTGGTGTGTCAGCTAGATATCGAAGGATATGCTTCACAGCCGTATGGTGTGATTCCTTCGGTGCAGCTTGAAATCGTGCACACATGCAAACACTAAGCATTATGTCAGGCCTAGATGCACATAAGTACAATAAAGAGCCAATCATGGAGCGGTATACCTTGTGATCGAAGTCAGTACCATTTTCATCAGTGCATAGATGACCATTTGTGGGCATAGGAATTTTGAGACCTTTGCAATCTTGCATGCCGAATTTCTTCAGGACATCCTTGAGGTATTTCTCCTGAGATATGAATATCCCATTGTGCTGTTGACGAATTTGTAGACCTAAGAAGAATATCAATTCTCCCATCATAGACATTTGATATTCTTCACTCATCATATAGGCAAATTCATCACTATAACGTTGGTCAGTACAGCCAAAGATGATATCATCAACATATATTTGGCACACAAACAGTTCACCATCATATGATTTAGTAAAAAGAGTGGGATCGAGTGAACCGGGTGTGAAGCCTTTCTTCATGAAGAATTCCTTCAATGTGTCATACCACGCCTGTGGGGCCTGCTTGAGGCCATAGAGGGCCTTGTTAAGTCTGAAGACTTTGTCAGGATGTTTTGGATCTTCAAAACCTGGGGGTTGAGCAACATATACTTCTTCCTCAATCTTACCATTGAGGAATGCACTTTTCACATCCATTTGGTATAAGATGATATCATGATGGTTAGCATAAGCAAGTAATATGTGAATAGCTTCAAGTCTAGCAACAGGTGCAAAAGTTTCATCGAAATCAATTCCTTCAACCTGTGTGTAGCCTTGAGCTACTAGTCGTGCCTTATTCCTCACCACAACACCATTTTCATCTTGCTTGTTGCGATAGATCCACTTTGTACCAATGATGTTATGCTTGCGAGGATCGGGACGATTGACCAGTTCCCATACGTTGTTGAGCTTGAACTGATGTAATTCTTCTTGCATGGCCTGAATCCACTCAGGCTCCAGAAATGTTTCATCTACCTTAGTGGGCTCTGTGATAGAGACAAAAGCAAAGTGCCCACAAAAGTTAGATAGATGTGAAGCTTTTGAGCGTGTGAGAGGACCTGGTGCTCTAATGTCATCGATGATCTTCTCCACTTGCACTTCTTTTGCAACGCGAGGGTGAGTTGGTTGCCGTTGAGGAATTTGATCAGCATCAATTTCCTTAGCATTTTCTTCAGGTGCATCAGCTCGACGTTCTTCACGTTCTGGAACGAATTCTTCAGCAGATTCTTCAGTACGAATGATATCTTCAGTAGCCTTGTGCTTGATTGATTCCTCAGGTGCTGGTTCATCTAACACAGAAGGTAGGTGCTCTCTTTGCGAGCCATTAGTTTCATCGAACCGCACATCTACAGTTTCAACAATCTTGTGAAGAACATTGTTGAAGACTCTGTAGGTGTGCGAGTCGTTTCCGTAACCAAGCATGAAACCTTCATGTGCTTTTGGTGCAAATTTAGAGTTGTGATGAGGATCTCTAATCCAACATTTAGCACCGAAGACTTTGAAATAACTCACATTGGGTTTCTTGTCAGTGAGGAGTTCATAGGCAGTCTTCTTGAAGAATTTGTGAAGATATACTCTGTTGATGATATGGCACGCAGTATCAATTGCATCAACCCAGAAACGACGAGGGGTTTTGTACTCATCGAGCATAGTGCGAGCCATCTCAGCAAGAGTCCTGTTCTTGCGCTCCACGACGCCATTCTGCTGAGGAGTATAAGGAGCAGATAATTCATGAGTAATACAAGTTCATCAAGATAGTCATCGAGACCCGAATTCTTGAACTCAGTGCCATTGTCACTTCTGATGTGCTTGATCTTCACACCAAAGTTAGTTGAAGCCCTCGAGGAAAATCGTTTGAAGACTTCCTGCACTTCAGTTTTGTAAGAGACAAGGTGTACCCATGTGTAACGAGAGTAATCATCAACAATAACAAAACCATATTGAGATGCTTCATTAGAGACAGAGGAATAATGGTTAGGACCGAAGAGATCCATGTGAAGCAATTCGAATGGACGAGTAGTGGTCATGATAGTCTTCGCTGGATGCTTGGCCTTGGTCATCTTTCCAGCTTCACAGGCACCGCATAAGTGATCCTTGAGGAATTTGACATTCTCAATGCCAATGACATGCTTCTTCTTCGCAAGCGTGTGCAGATTCCTCATGCCTGCATCACCAAGTCGTCGATGCCATAGCCATCCTTTTGAAGCTTTTGCAAGTAGGCACACGGCAGGTTGTGAATCTGCAGAGAAATCGACAATATACAAGTCTCCTCTCCTAAAGCCTTCGAAGACTTTGGATTTGTCAGCTTCCATAATCACAACACAACGATACTTGCCGAAGACAACAACCATATCAAGATCACAAAGCATTGAGACAGACATAAGATTGTATCCTAAGGACTCAACAAGCATGACTTTGTCCATGTGTCGATCCTTTGTGATAGCAACCTTACCTAGACCCAATACCTGACTTTTGCTTTTATCAGCGAAGATGATATGCTTCATGTGTGATACTGATAAGGGAGCACCCATCAACAGATTCTTGTCACCGGTCATGTGATTTGTACATCCACTATCAAGTACCCATTCAGTGGCTTTGGGTTGATCATCCTGCAGATGAATTAGTGCAACTTACGAACCTCATATACTTCAGTGAAGAATATGATATCACAATTCATCAGATCATTTTCATCAAGCAGTAGAACCGATAAAACAGAGGGAGGAAGTGTGAAATGAAAGCTCATTTCATCATGGTTAGCCTGCGTCCTTTCAGGCATTTTTGTCAGGTCCCCAGCAAATTCTTCAGACATTACAACACGTCTGGAGACCTGACCCTGCAGAAGAGATTAGTTCTTTTTCTTCACCACCCACATCTGAAGGGGTGGCAAAGAGTTCATCATTCTGCGAGCTCCATATGAGAATGGTGGCAAAGCAGCCAAACCATTTCGTTTCACATAAGAGGGGTTAGGGTAAGCATATGAATAAGCAGAGAAATTCTTCGAGGACTTATGAACATAATAATTTGAAGAATAATGCTCATATTCATAGCCCTTGACTCTTCCCTGCGAAACAGAGTTGTTAGCACGATGATGTTCATATGAGGACTTTGATCCATGTGAGGAATTTGATCCTCTTGAGGAATTTGATCCTCTTGAGGAATTTGGTCTGTATGAGGACTTGGATCCATATGAAGAATTTGGTCCATATGAAGAATTTGATCTGGGGTTCCTTTTCTTCACAGGTGGTGTCATGAGGACATTCACCTGAAGACTTTCAAGGCAACTTTTGGGAACCCATATTTTCTTCATAGGAGAACCGTTCCTGCAGTTAGTGCCAACATATCTAGCAAATACTTCACCATTCTGATTTTTGAACAGTTTATAGTTGGAGTCAAATGACTCATTAGAAGAATGAGACGATTCACATGTATAGCCAGATAAATCAGATGGATCAACTGGAGGTCTCTTTGCAGCAACCCATGTGGTTTTGGGGTACTGCTCAGGCTTCCAATATGTACCATCCGCATTGAGTTTCCTCTCAAAGGCAATACCCTCTTTCCTAGGGTTCCTGTTGAGGATCTGCTTTGTAAGCACATCACAAAGAGCCTGATGCCCTTTGAGGCTTTTGTACATGCCTGTCATGTACAATTCCTTCAGCCCTGCATCGTCAGTGATACTAGCAATGTCCTCAGATGAGGAATTAGTGATAGCAGAGATAGGTGAAGAATTTCTAACATTTGAAGCATTTGAACATTCAGGTGAAGAATTAGCAGATTCTCGTTCAATGCATTTTAAACATGGAGGAGTAAATTCTTCCTGAGCAGCGCTGATTTGTTGAGCAAGTAATGAATCGCGCTCCTTCTAAAGATCCTCATAACTTTCTCTTAGCTTCTCAAGATCTTGCTTCTTTTGAAGATATTCATAAGAAAGCTTCTCATGATCAGATAAGAGAGTGTTATGATGATTTTGAAGGTTGTCAAACCTGGTCTGAAGTCTTTGAAGATTTTCAGTCAAGGCCTTAGAGCGATCCATTTCTTCACCCAACATATCATCACTTTTGTCTAGCATGTTTTGAACCTTTTCAAAAGCCTTTTGTTGTTGCACAACAATCTTAGCAAGTTTAGAGTAGCTAGGCTTAAGATTTTCATCAGATTCATCCTCACTAGACTCAGAGGAGCCGTATTTGAGTACCTTAGCACCCTTTGCCATGAAGCAATAGGTGGGAGCGTAGTCATCACTGCCTTCATCAGCCTTGCTGGAGAGATCACTTTCTTCAGTGTTGAAGATAGACCTGCTGACGAATGCAGTAGCGAGGGCTAAGCTTGCCACACCAGATTCAGAATCCTCAGACGCTTCTTCTTCCTCTTGTTCCTCAGATTCAGCTTCAGAGTCCATTTCCTTGCCAATGAATGCCCGAGCCTTCTTGGAGCTGCTCTTTTTGTGAGATGAAGACTTTGAGGATTTTGACGATGAAGATTTTGAGGACTTCTTCTTTTTCTTCGCATCATTAGAACTGTAATCCTTGTATTTCTTCTTCTTTGATTCCTTTTCCCACTGAGGACAATCTTGAATGTAGTGTCCTGGTTTCTTGCATTTGTGACAAAGCCTCTTCTTGTAGTCACTGGATGAGGAATCATTGCTCCTTGAGGGTTTTCCAAAGCGACCACGTCTTGAGAACTTCTGGAATTTCTTCACAAGCAGTGCTAGATCATGACTCAGTTCTTCAGGGTCACCAAGGCTGCTACCAGAGTCTTCATCTTCGGATTCTGATACTACTTTGGCCTTCAGTGCACGTGATCTGCCATAGCTCGAACCATAGCGATCTCTCTTTTCAGCAAGCTGGAACTCATGAGTGTTAAGCCTCTCGAGGATATCAGCGGGGTCAAGTGACTTGTAATCAGCACGATCTTGGATCATCAGTGCCAGAGTGTCAAATGAGGAATCAAGCGATCTCAGCAATTTCTTCACCACCTCATGGTCGGTGATGTCAGTGGCACCAAGTGCTTGAAGCTCATTTGAGATGTCAGTGAGGCGATCGAAGATTTGCTGAACATTTTCATTGTCGAGTCTTTTGAAGCGGTTGAAGAGATTGCGAAGAACATCAACTCGAGAATCACGCTGAGTTAAAACTCCTTCATTGAATTTGGACAGCCTATCCCAGATAAGCTTAGCAGTTTCCAAAGCACTCACTCTACCATACTGTCCTTTACTCAGATGGCCACATATGATATTCTTCTCTTGGGAATCAAGTTGCTTGAATCTCTTCACATCGGTAGCGTTCAGTGAGGGTGAGACAGAGGGAACACCATTTTCCACAACATACCAGAGATCGTTATCAATTGCCTCAAGATGCATGCGCATCTTGTTCTTCCAGTAGGGGTAGTCCGTCCCATCAAAGGTAGGACACCCAGCAGAGACCTTGATCATACCTGTGGTCGACATAACTAAAACTCCAGGCGGTTAAACCAAAATCACACAAAACAAGGGAGTACCTTGCTCTGATACCAATTGAAAGTGCGTTATATCGACTAGGGGGGTGAATAGGCGATTTTTATGAAATTCTTCACTGAGGAATTTGCTCGTGAGGAAATTCCTTAGCGAAGAAATGCTAGCAGCGGAATAAGTACTCAGAGGTAAACATAGCAGAATACATGCATGGTCATCATGATGAAATGAAGACAAACTCAGAGTACAAAAAGCGTAAACACAGGATAACACAAGATGAAGACAAACAGACTGAAGAAATTGAACTAAGGAAATTGAGAAAGTCTTCAGTCAAAGTCTTCAAACACAGATATGAACAAACAGATAACACAGTAATGAGGAAATGAAAGTGTTGAGGAAATGGAACCAGTAAGCTTGGTGAAGACAATGATTTGGTAGACCAGTTCCAACTGCTGTCTCAGTTGTACGTCTGGTTTGAGCGGCTGAGTATTTAAACTCGAGGACACACAGTCCCGGACACCCAGTCCTGAGCACGCAGCTCGGGACACCAAGTCCTCACCGTATTCTCCTTGAACTAAGGACACACAGTCCTCGTCCAATCACTCGTGGTAAGTCTTCAGGTGACTTCCAAACCTTCACAGACTTGGTCACTCGGCGATCCACAATTCCTCTTGGATGCTCTAGACCTTGACGCCTAACCGTCTAGAAGAAGCACAGTCTTCAAAGGTAACAAGCATCGGATCCATGCAGGATCAATCTCTTCAGTGATGCTCAATCACTTTGGGTTTGTAGGTGTTTTGGGTTTGGGGTTTGGATTTTCCTCACTTGATGATTTTCGCTCAAAGTCCTCGGAGGATGGGTTGCTCTCAAATGACTAGTGTCAAGTTCTCGCGGAGCAGCCAACCAGCTAGTGGTTGTACGGGGTGGCTATTTATAGCCTAGGGAGCAGCCCGACATGATAAGACATAAATGCCCTTCAATGATATGACCGTTAGGTGGACAAGATATTTTAGGACAGCTGGCGCGTAGCACAGCAACGGTCGGAAATTTGGAGTACAAATTCCTCAGGGCTATCATGTTCCTCACTGTGTAGGCAATTCGCACTGGCGAATTCCTAACTCCACAGTCAGAGCAAAGTCCTCAGTGACCAGAAGAACTGCGTCTCTGTCACTGAAGAAATTGACTGAACTGTATGAGATTTCCAATGGCTTCACTCGAAGGGATTGGTAGGTGTAGGATTTGAGTTGAGCATCACATGGAAATTTTCTCCTTAGTATTTCCTCGACCCCCTTTAATAGTACGGTGTTTCCTATGACTCAAGAAAGCGAAAAACAAAACTACGAAAACAAAAGTCTTCACGCTTCACGTTCCTTGAACGAATACCAAGTCTTCAAGGTCACAACAATTTCTTCACTTTCAAAGTCTTCAGAAAGTCTTCAGAATATCAAAGTCACTAGTCGAAGAACTTCATTTTTAGGGGTCGACTTTTACTGTAAATATCAAACTCCTCATAGACTTATAGACCTGTGTACACTCATAAACACATCAGATGCTTAACCTATAAGTCTTCAATACACCAAATCACTAAGGGGCACTAGATGCACTTACACAATCTCGGTGGGACCGATTGCATATTTCGGTGAGACCAAAATTATTGCAAATAGGTAAAAAAGAGTTTGCAATCCCATCTTGGTGAGACCGAGATCCCTATCGGTGAGACCGAATTGATTAGGGTTTCTGGAAGTGGCTATGTCAAGAGAACTCGGTGGCGCCAGACAGGAATTTTTGGTGGGGCCGAGTTTTGACTTTTGGTTTGGGACATATGTGGATGTGAGGAAGTGGTTGAGGGCTTTGGATCATATCACTAAGCACTTTGAGCAAGCAAGCCATTAAGCAACACCTCATCCCCTCTTAATAGTATTGGCTTTCCTATGGACTCAATGTGATCTTGGATCACTAAAATAGAAAATGTAGAGTCCCGATCCTTGAGCTTGAGCCAATCCTTTGTCCTTAGCATTTTGAAGGGGTTCCACATCCTCTAGTCCATGCCACTCCATTGTTGAACTTATCTGAAACATACTAGGTAGAACATTAGTCCAACAAGAGATATGTTGACATTAATTACCAAAATCACCCAGGGAGAACTTGTGCTTTCACATGGTATGCTGATTATGCCAATTACATTGTTGCTAAATCTATACCACCTAGTTTCACATACCAGCAAAAGAAAAAGTTTTTCTATGATTTAATACACTACTTATGGGATGACCCACACCTTTACAAAGAAGGAGTAGATGGTGTTATTAGATGTTGTGTACATGAGCATGAACAGGAACAGATCCTACGCAAGTGTCACTCTAAGGCTTATGGAGGACACCATGCTGGAGATATAACTGCGCATAAGGTATTGAATCCGGTTTTTATTGGCCTACTCTTTTTAAAGATGCCCGTAAGTTTGTCTTGTCTTGTGATGAATGTCAAAGAATTAGTAATATTAGTAGACGTCAAGAAATGCCTATGAACTATTCACTTGTTATTGAACCATTTGGTGTTTGGGGCTTTGATTATATGGGACCTTTTCCTTCATCTAATGGGTATACACATATTTTAGTTGTTGTTGATTACGTTACTAAGTGGGTAGAAGCTATTCCAACTAGTAGTGCTGATCATAACACCTCTATTAAGATGCTTAAAGAAGTTATTTTTCCAAGGTTTGGAGTCCCTAGATATTTAATGGCTGATGGTGGTTCACATTTTATTCATGGTGCTTTTCGTAAAATGCTTGCTAAGTATGATGTTAATCATAGAATTGCATCTCCATACCACCCACAGTCTATTGGTCAAGTAGAATTGAGTAATAGAGAGATCAAATTAATTTTGCAAAAGGCTGTTAATAGATCTAGAAAGAATTGGTCCAAAAAACTTGATGATGCATTATGGGCCTATAGAACTGCATATAAAAACCTATGGGTATGTCTCCGTATAAAATGGTATATGGAAAAGCATGTCACTTACCTCTCGAACTAGAACATAAGGCATATTGGGCCATTAAAGAGCTCAATTATGATTTCAAACTTGCCGGTGAAAAGAGGCTATTTGACATTAGCTCACTTGATGAATGGAGAACCCAGGCCTATGAGAATGCTAAACTATTTAAAGAAAAAGTTAAAAGATGCCATGACAAAAGAGTGAAAATGCGTGAGTTTAATGTAGGTGATTATGTTCTGCTATACAACTCTCGTTTAAGGTTTTTTGTAGGAAAGCTTCTCTCTAAATGGGAAGGTCCTTATGTTATCGAGGAGGTCTACCGTTCCAGTGCCATAAAAATCAACAACTTCGAAGGCACAAATCCAGAGGCGGTGAACGGTCAAAGAATCAAACATTATATCTCAGGCAATCCAATAAATGTTGAAACTAATGTTATTGAAATCGTAACCCCAGAGGAATAAATAAGGGACACTTTCCAGAATGTTTCAGACTCCGAAAAAGAATAGGTATGTGGTACCGTAAGTAAACCGACTCCAAAATAGTTCTAATAGCAAATTTTCACTGTTTTGGAATATTTAAGAAAATAGGAAAATAATAAGTAGTCCGGGAAGGACACGAGGCGTCCATGAGGGTGGAGGGCGTGCCCTACCCCCTGGGCACGCCCCCTGCCTCGTGGGCACCTCGTGTGCCCTCCGGCCTCCATTTTCGTGCATGATACTTCTTTGGGTCGGTAAAAATTCATTATATAATCTCCCGAAAGTTTTGACCACCGTACCACGCAAATATCCTCTGTTTTTGTTTTGAGTTGTTTCTGTCGCAGATTAGAGCAAGATGTCTTCTCAAGAGTCAGTCGGGGAGAGCCGGGTGTCTCATCTGACACCGGGACCAAGAGCGAACAGTGATGCTGACCACTTTGGGGCATCAACGGAGGAAGAGATGGAGGCTGACTTGAAATGGATAGATGCCATGGAGGAGGATCAAGAAGTTATTTCTCGTTTCTGAGCCGGATTCACAATGGGGGAACTGCAGAGCTCATCTATTCCAAACTCGGTCGTCCCCTCCAATGTTAGATTTATCTCTTATGAAAATATGAAAAATAGTGTTACTTGTTCTCCCGCAGCTATGCAACATCCATGGTAAAAGGAGCTTTAGCCATCACGGGCAAGCTCTATAAGGAAATAATGGACCTCAAGCAACAAGTCAATAAGCTCGAGGAAGAGAATCGTATCCTGAGGGGCATCATCGCCAAGAATATCACATCACCACCTCCGAAGAAAGAGACATAAATACGTGGGTATGGGCACGCCCCTTGGCAACTGCCAAGCTTGGGGGAGGTGCCCCGGTATCGTATCACCATCACACTCCTATCTTTACCGTTTTTCTTAGTTCAATCCTTTTAGAAATATCTTGATTTAGTGGAATAAAGTTTTAGTATGATCTAGTTTTGAGCTTTGCTTTATGATCCTTCTATGTAACCGAGTCCGTGAGCTATATATAATAAAGATTAGTTTTGAATCAAGGGCTTGATTATCTTACTATGATCTTGATGGAATAAAAGAAAGAATAAAAAGAATTTAAGAGATCATATTGATCTTATGGAGAGTAATGACTTCACATATAAAAGAGTATGATGAATAAAAGTTGTTGAGAGTTGACAAACATAGTTTTGGTCATCGTTGCAATTAATAGGAAGTAATAAAGAAAGAGAGGTTTTCACATATAAATACACTATCTTGGACATATTTTATGATTGTGAGCACTCATTAAAATATGACATGCTAAAAAGTTGATGTTGGAAAAGGAAGACAACGTAATGGGTTATGTTTTCTTATATTCGAAATAAAGTATATTATCATGGATCATCCAACATATTGAGCTTGCCTTTCCCCCTCATGCTAGCCAAATTCTTTGCACCAAGTAGAGATACTACTTGTGCTTCCAAATATCTTTAAAACCGGTTTTGCCATGAGAGTCCACCATATCTACCTATGGATTGATAAGATCCTTCAAGTAAGTTGTCATTGTTGCATGCAATAAAAAATTGCTCTCTAAATATGTATGATCTATTAGTGTGGAGAAAATAAGCTTTATACGATCTTGTGATATGGAAGCAATAAAAGCGACGGACTGCATAGTAAAGGTCCATATCACAAGTGGCAATATAAAGTGACGTTCTTTTGCATTAAGATTTCATGCATCCAACCATAAAAGCACATGACAACCTATGCTTCCCTCTGCGAAGGGCATTTCTTTTAATTTTTTGTCTTATGCCTTATGTAAGAGTCATTGTGACCTTCTTCCTTTTACATTTTATCCTTTGGCAAGCACATTGTGTTGGAAAGATCCTGATATATATATCCAATTGGATGTAAGTTATCATAAACTATTATTGTTGACATTACCCTTGAGGTAAAAGGTTGGGAGGCAACACTATAAGCCCCTATCTTTTTCCGTTTCCGATTAAAACTCCATTCCCATAAGTATTGCGTGAGTGTTAGCAATTGCGAAAGACTAAATGATAGTTGAGTATGTGAACTTATTGAAAAGCTCTTATATTGACTTTTTCCGATGTTATGATAAATTGCAATGCTTCAATGACCGAGATCATAATTTGTTAGTTCTCAATGAAGTTTCTGATTCATACTTGACATTGTGAATATATTGTTACTTTAGCATAAGAAATCATATGACAATATATATATATATATCTATGTGTGTGTGTGTGTGTGTTGCTGTTATAAGAATGATCATGATGCCCTCATGTCCATATTTTATTTTATCGACACCTCTATCTCTAAACATGTGGACATATTTTTTGACATTGACTTCCGCTTGAGGACAAGCGAGGTCTAAGCTTGGGGGAGTTGATACGTCCATTTTGCATCATGCTTTTATATCGATATTTATTGCACTATGGGCTGTTATTACACATTATGTCACAATACTTATGCCTATTCTCTCTTATTTTACAAGGTTTACATGAAGAGTGAGAATGCTGGCAGCTGGAATTCTGGGCTGGAAAAGGAGCAAATATTAGAGACCTATTCTGTGCAACTCCAAAAGTCCTGAAACTCCATGGAAGTCAGTTTTGGAATATATAAAAAATATTAGATGAAGAATGCACTAGAGGGGGGCCACCCACCGTCCACGAGGGTGGGGGCGCGCCCTACCGCCCTAGGCGCGCCCCCTGCCTCATGGGCCTTCTGGCAGGCCTCCGGTTCCCATCTTCTGCTATATGAAGTCTTTCGCCCTGGAAAAAATCATAAGCAAGCTTTCAGGACAAAGCACCGCCGCCACGAGGCGGAACCTGGCGAAACCAATCTAGGGCTCCGACGGAGCTGTTCTGCCGGGGAAACATCCCTCCGGGAGGGGGAAATCATCACCATTGTCATCACCGTTGATACTCTCATCGGGAAGGGGTAAATATCCATCAACATCTTCACCAGCACCATCTCCTCTCAAACCCTAGTTCATCTCTTGTATCTAATCTTTGTCCCAAAATCTCAGATTGGTACCTGTGGGTTGCTAGTAGTGTTGATTACTCCTTGTAGTTGATGCTAGTTGGTTTATTTGGTGGAAGATCATATGTTCAGTTCCTTTATGCATATTAATACCCCTCTTATTATGAATATGAATATGATTTGTGAGTAGTTACGTTTGTTCCTGAGGACATGGGAGAAGTCTTGCTATAAGTAGTCATGTGAATTTGATATTCGTTTGATATTTTGATGAGATGTATGTTGTGTTTCCTCTAGTGGTGTTATGTGAACGTCGACTACATGACACTTCACCATTTTTTGGGCCTAGAGAAAGGCATTGGGAAGTAATAAGTAGATGATGGGTTGCTAGAGTGACAGAAGCTTAAACCCTAGTTTATGCATTGCTTCGTAAGCGGCTGATTTGGATCCATATGTTTCATGCTATGGTTAGGTTTACCTTAATACTTCTTTTGTAGTTGCGATGCTTGAAATAGGGGTTAATCATAAGTGGGATGCTTGTCCAAGGCAGGGCAGAACCCAAGCACCGGTCCACCCACTTATCAAATTATCAAAGTAACGAACGCGAATCATATGAGCGTGATGAAAACTAGCTTGACGATAATTCCCATGTGTCCTCGGGAGCGTTTTCCTTTATATAAGAGTTTGTCCAGGCTTGTCCTTTGCTACAAAAAAGATTGGGCCATCTTCCTGCACCTTATTTACTTTTATTACTTGTTACCCGTTACAAATTACCTTATCACAAAACTATCTATTACATATAATTTCAGTGCTTGCAGAGAATACCTTACTGAAAACCGCTTGTCATTTCCTTCTGCTCCTTGTTGGGTTCGACACTCTTACTTATCGAAAGGACTACGATAGATCCCCTATACTTGTGGGTCATCAGGCTTCAACCAACTTTGGTGTGAAGATCAAGCACATCAAAAGTGACAATGGGACCGAGTTCAAGAATATTGGTCTTGATGACTATCGTGATGAACTTGGTATTACTCATGAGTTATCTGCTCCTTACACGCCTCAGCAGAATGGCGTCGTGGAGTGCAAGAACAGGACTCTTGTTGAGATGGCTCGCACTATGCTCGATGAATACATGATGCCTCATCACTTCTGGATTGAGGCAATTGATACTGCGTGCCACATCATCAACGGGGTATATCTTCACAAATTCTTAAGACCTCATACGAACTCCTCACTGAAAATAAACCCAATGTGAGTTATTTCAAAGTCTTCGGTGCTAAATGTTGGATTAGAGATCCTCGTCACAATTCTAAATTTGCACCTAAAGCACATGAAGGTTTTGTGCTTGGTTACAGAAAGGACTCGCACACCTACAGAGTCTTCAACACATATCACCACAAGGTTGTTGAAACTATAGATGTGCGGTTCGATGAAACTAACGGCTCGCAAAGAGAGCACCTACCTCTCATGCTAGATGAAAAGTCACATGAGGAAACCATCAAGTTCAAGGATACTGAGGATGTCATTCCTACTGAAGAATCTGCTGAAGAAGTCATTCCAGAATGTGAAGAACAGCAAGCTGGCACACCTGAGGAAAATGGCTCGAAAGAAAATGCTGAACCAACTCAACGTCGCCAACCCGCTCATCCTCGCGTTGCAAATGAAGTACAGATCGAGAAAACCATCAGCGACATCAACGCACCAGGTCCTCCCACACGCTCAAAGGCTTCACATTTGTCTAACTTTTGTCGGCACTTTTCTTTTGTCTCTATCGTAGAGACCACCAAAGTAGATGAGGCATTTCTGGAGCCTGAGTGGATTCAAGCGATGCAAGAGGAATTACATTAGTTCGAGCTCAATAATGTGTGGGAACTTGTCAAGCGACCAGACCCACGCAAGCACAATATCATCGACACCAAATGGATCTACCGCAATATGTAAGATGAAAATGGCCTTGTGGTGAGGAATAAGGCATGGCTTGTAGCTCAAGGCTACACACAGGTTGAAGGAATTGATTTGGATGAAACTTTTGCACCTGTGGCTAGACTTGAGGCTATTCGCATATTGCTTGCTTATGCTAACCATCATAATATCATCTTATCTCAAATGGATGTGAAAAGTGCATTCCTCAATGGTAAGCTTGAGGAAGAAGTATATGTGGCTCCACCCCCAGGTTTTGTAGATCCAAAGCATCCTGACAAAGTCTTCAGACTCAATAAGGCCCTCTATGGCCTCAAGCAGGCCCCTCCGGCGTGGTATGATACTTTGAAGGAATTCCTCATGAAGAAAGGCTTCAAACCCGGTTCACTTGACCCAACTCTTTTCACCAGAACCTATGATGATGAATTATTCGTGTCTCAAATGTATGTTGATGATATCATCTTTGGCTGTACTGACCAACCTTATAGTGATGAATTTGCCTATATGATGAGTGAAGAATATCAAATGTCTACGATGGGAGAATTGAAATTCTTCTTAGGTCTTCAAATACGTCAACAACACAACGCATCTTCATATCTCAAGAGAAATACCTCAAGGATGTATTGAGGAAATTCGACATGCAAGATTGCAAAGGCGTCAGAATCCCTATGCCCACAAATGGCCATCTATGCACTGATGAAAATGGTATTGAATTCGATCAAAAGGTATACTGCTCCATGATTGGCTCTTTATTGTATTTATGTG
The DNA here is from genome assembly GCA_032464435.1 of Aegilops umbellulata. Taxonomy (NCBI): domain Eukaryota; kingdom Viridiplantae; phylum Streptophyta; class Magnoliopsida; order Poales; family Poaceae; genus Aegilops; species Aegilops umbellulata. Next base: position 258,465,635 of record CP136054.1, on the reverse strand, counting down.
CATCTAGGCCAGATATTATGCTTAGTGTTTGCATGTGTGCCCATTTTCAAGCTACACCTAAGGAATCACACCATAAGGTTGTGATACATATTCTTCGATATCTAGCTCACACTCCAACACTTGGATTATGGTATCCCATGGGCTTGGCTTTTGATCTCATTGGATATTCAAAGTCTGACTATCCTAGTGATCGTGTGGACCGCAAGTCAACATTGGGCACATGCCATTTCCTTGGATGATCATTGGTATGTTGGTCCTCGAAGAAACAGAACTGTGTATCACTCTCTACTGCTGAAGCTGAGTACATTGCTGCAGGTTCGTGCTGTGCTCAATTGCTATGGATGAAGCAAACCCTCAAGGACTACGACATCAATGTGAAGAATGTGCCTCTCTACTGTGACAATGAGAGTGCCCTCAATGTTGCTCATAACGCAGTTCAGCATTCGAAGACAAAGCACATTCACATTCGTCATCATTTTCTTCATGATCATGTGTTAAAGGGCGACATCTCTTTCGAGCACATGAAGACTAAATAATAGCTAGCCGATATCTTCACAAAGCCCTTGGTTGAGAAGAGATTTAGCAAGTTGCGGTGTGAGCTAAATATCTTAGAATCTTCGAATGTCCTTTGAAAAGGACACACATCCTAACACTCCTGCAAAATTGATGACTTAGATGTGCAACACACGAAGTAATGTTTTTCTTCCATCAATGAAGACTAACCCTCTAAGTGTGAAGAAATTAATGAAGAATTTGATTCTCAGAGCCCTACGACAATTGTACGCGGCATCTGAAATCATCATTCTTATACGGTGGGTTACGCCACCAACAAAAGTTGAAAATCTTCAATTTGAGTTTTTCTTTAGTTTTTTTGAAATTCCTCAGTTGTTCAATTTCTTCAACTTTGCAATGTCTTCACTCTTTCTGTCGTTGTTCTTCATTGACTATATATATATATATATATATATATATATATATATATGAGTTTTTAGTCCTCTAGATCATTCACTTAATGCTAATTCTTCAAGTTGACTTTTCTGCTAAGTGAATGTGATCGGACCCTTCCCCCTCTATGCTAAACTCAACCCAATATGTTCACAAATTCTTCATGTGCATTCTATTTGAAACCTGTTCAAAATCTTCACTGTGTCCTTGTCAGCTGAAGAATTTGTAAACGAAACGTTAAAATATTCCGATCTCAAATTTTCGGCTTTTGCCGCTGAAATCATTCCGCATCCCACAATAAGACTTATCTATTCACCCACGATATCACACGATCGCCACCGCTCTGTGCGTGGGTGACACATGTCACTAGGACGAGAAGGGTCAGGGGCACGTTGCTGATCCCTCTAGCATCAGAATAGGTGAGGAATTTCCCGCTGAATGGGCCAAGTGACAAGCTAAACTGGCCAAAGTGGCCAAAGAGGCAGTGAGGAAATTCAACGAAGACACTGCTGCTGCTGCTACTGAGGCCTTTGCTAGCAAGCCCAAGAAGGCTATGCCTAAGAAGCCAGCTTGCAAACCGCCAAGTTCCTCATCATTGCCCTCACGGCCAAGCTCTTCTATGCCATCAAAGCAAATTCCTCAAGCTGCTCCAGTTCCTCCAGCTGCAAAATCTTCAGCTGCTCCTGAAAATTCCTCAGCACCTGTGCACCTCGCCTCGTGTCAAAGGACCACTGGCATCTCAATTGCCTCAGGAGCCTCTGCAAGTTCTTCAGCTCCTCCGCAGTCCTCAACAGGCCCGAGTTTGCTGAAGACTAAGGCCACTGCTGGACGAGGCACTAGACCAAGTTCTCACAAGAAGCAGGTTGCCTTTCACGTGTCGTCTAGTGAAGACGAGGCTCATGATGAAGAATTCGAAGAAAATCATCAGAGACAGACAACATCGGGCCGCTAGAGCCAAAGGCACAAATGTGCCCCTTCTGCTTGATCCCAAGTTGATTCTTGAGTACGTTGATCTCTGGCACAAGGACCCCAACACTCCTATGCCTGATTGCAAGCTCACACCTGGCTAAAGTCATATGTTGACCGCCTTCATAGGCTAGGAAAAATGGAAATTTGAGAAGGCCAGGCAGTTGAAGAAAGCTCAATACAAGAAGGAGCATTTTCTGAAGAAGCATGTTGTCAAAATGACAACTGATGAACTTGTAGCCATGTAAGCTGAGATCAAAGGACTCAGTGATGAATTTGAGGCGTACCGTGCAGATTGGCTGGGAGCCAAAGTCAGATTTGTCAAAATGGCAGATAGATTCACCTCCAATGTTGCAGCCCCAACGCAACATGAATCTCCTCAGGTTGATGCATCTGCACAGCCTACAAAAGAACATGCCAGCACCGCTGATAAAAACCAGGCTGCTGAAGAAACTGAAAGCACCAGGGCTGATGACATTCTAGCCGCTGAAGAAACTGCCAGGGCAACCACTGGTGTTACGCCTGAAGAGCAAGCCAGGCCAGCTGAAGCATCTGCTGCTGAGTGTGAAGACACTGTACAAGCCAGGGCAACTGCATCCGTTGCGCCTGAGGAAAATGAACCAATTTCCTCCGCTCCTCCTGCACCAAGTCCAAGTCCTATCCTTCCTTCTGCATCAGAAGCGAAGAAGACCAAAGCTGCAGAGAGAGCCGACATGAAGAAAAGGAAAGCATCTGCTTCCTCAGAGTCTTCCACACCAAAGAAGGCGAAGATTTGACAAGTTCCTATGACAATCCTATAGATGATGTTCCTGTTTCAAGCATGCCATCAAAGGAGATTGTTCCCTTTGGTGAGGACTATGAAATCCCAAGTGGATCAGATGAAGAAGATCCTTCTGTTGCTTCGACATAGCAGTTGGATGAAGAAATTGAAGTGGATAGCATCGCTTCAACCCCACTGGTATCCTCGCCCATGCCTCAGTTCACTGCTGAAGAGGCTGGCGTTGAGGAAATTGATGAAGAAGATGAAGACGTGGACATTGGGTGCTCAACTCCTATTCTGAATGATGACTACTGGCAAAGTCATCACCCTAATTCACCACTGTTCACACCTCTGCAACAGATTCCTCAGTCCCCGGTTCAGACCGAAGAAGTTCAAACGGGCTCTGAAGAACCTCAAGCCTCTCTTCTTACCATCCCTGAAGAAATTCTAGCCACTAGTGCTGATGTAAATGTTGCTGAAGAAATGGAGACCTAGGCTGCTACTGATGATATTGCAACTGAAATTCCTCAGCCCGCGGCTCCAGAGACTGTGATTCCAAAGGCTGTGAAGACATTGACTGACACTCCTCAGCCCAAGCCAACGAACCCTTTCTCCAAGAAATAGAAGTTCAAAGCTGATGATTTATTCCATGAACACGTTTTCTTCATGGAATATAATCCCTATGACTCTGCCCGTCTTCGACTCAAGCCTTTCTGGACAGCTAGTCTGATGAAGTTCTACTCTTCACTGCTATTCGATAAAGACAAGATCTTTGACCATGAGCATATTCCTCATGTGGATATGGAGTCGCTGCCTTGCTTCACCCCAGTCCTCAGTGTTCTTCATGATGCTGGGCTACTCAATTTCTGCACCGACATCTGTGACTGGAATGAAGAGCTAATTCTTCAGTTCTACGCTATGTTGCACATCACTGGCAACGCTGAAGATGTGAATTCATGGGTGTTGGACTACATGACTGAGAACACTCACTTCAAAGCACCGGCCTATGAATTACTTCATGCCCTACCAATCAATCCTCCCCATGAAGGTGCAAGACTCATCTACCATGAACCTGAGCTATCTGATCATTTCATGCAAGTGTTGATGAAGCCTGGCCAAGCCTCAAGAACCAAATTCCTCGTGAAGGAATTGCTATATGTGCCAAGGACAATATATAGAATATTGACCAAGACCCTCAGTCCAAACAAGGGCCCCGACTCTAATGAAGAAGAGGTCGTTGGCATCATGAAGAATCTGCTATTCAGCATCATCCATGGAGTTCCAATCAACTATCATGATTTCTTCATGAGGACTATGGCCAATGTTGCGCTCTCACCATTTGAATTGAAGCCTTACGCTCCCCGGATAATGCGATTTATCCGATCAAGGTCTTCAATCAACTTCAAAGATGATTATTGAAGTTTTCAATTAGATGAAAAGGGCAAGGCTGCTATTATTGATGAAGGCACTCGTCCATTAGATGGCAAGTTTCGCAATGCTGCTTCTTACTCCACCAATGATGACTCTGCCACTCATGACTCTGCCGCTAATGCTTCAAAGCCAAATCCTCAAGCCACTTGTACAAGGGTGCTGACTGATTGTGAGCTTCTCCTCAGTCTCCACCAAAAGGTCGATCACAACCACAAATGGGTCAAAAGACAGTTTGGTTCAATTCTTCAGAACATGCCAATCACTCAGAATCCAGTGAAGAAGAACCATTACTATCTGCATGAAGTATTTGATTGCACCTGGGCTGTTCTGTCTCATCTCTAGGGTGAAGAAGATCTTAAGCAGATGGGCTTCAAGCAGGACTTTGATTGGTCTCAGCCGCCTTCGAAGAAATTCAATAAGGTCAAAGTTCCTCACTTGGTGGCCAGCTCCTATTCTTCCTCGCGCGAGACTGATGAAAATGAAGACTTGGACGACACTGCAACAGGCCCTACTTCAACAAACGACCCCAGCAATGCTGGCGCTCCTCCATCGACTTCGTGATGATATTCTTCAGGGGCGTTAGTCCTCTTTTTTCATCCCTTTTGGTCATTCGATGACAAAGGGGGAGAAGTTTGAGTTAGTCTTCAAGCGGTTCTATCTATATGGGTGTCTTTTTGCTAAGTTACAACTCTTGTTTTTCTGAAGATTTGTTGGATCGAGTTGTAAACTAAAGTCCGATGGTGGTCTCATACTTCTGCTATGTTCTTCTGCATGCTATTTCCTTATATATGTTAATGCATGCATGCTGAATTACATTAGTCACCATATTTCATCATGCATTTCAAATTCTACATATCATATGAATTGCGTGTAGGAATTACAAGATATAGGGGGAGATCTCCATGATTCTACTCTTCAGTGTGCATTGCTACTCAAAAGCAAATTCCTCACCCATGCACATCTTCAGGGGGAGTTCTTCTATATCTTGCAATCAAATTCCTCAATTTCAGTATTTACACTTCACATGTTTATTCCCGTTGAAAACTTAACCTATATTGTCATCAATCACAAAAAGGGGAGATTGTAAGTGCATCTAGTGCCCCTGACGGCGTTCTGGGAACGGGGGTCCCCAGACTTGCCTGCCTGCGGCCCACGACGTGGCTGTGCTAGCAGGCCTGTATGACCCATCTTCATCAACAAGGCATCCAAGACCCTCGCGAGGGGCCAAGCCTCGTGGGGCCGGCGACACAAGACCTCCTCAGGAGCGGACTCGCCGGGCAGGCTCGCGAGGGGTAGAGAGATCAAGGCGAGGCAAACATCGCGAGGCTCTTGTGACGTGAGCCATGACGATCATCACCAGGCAGGCGCCAGGCGGGCGCCTGCGCGTGCAGCGTCCTTGTTTCCTCTTTGGTGCTAAGGAGACAAGCGCAGGCACGGAGTACCGAGGCATCAAGCAAAGGTTTCCATATCAGTGCAACGAGACCAAGACTAGAAGGACGGCAAGACGGAGGTCACCATGGAGCCCAAGGCGGCGTCACCACCAGAGCCTTTCGAATTGGCCGTTGTTGGCTCCCTTACCGCTCAATATTTGGGGAGAGGACCAGGGCCTCTATAAATAGGACTAACCACCAGAGTAGAAGGCAAGCAAGCCTGAGCTGATCAAATCCACACACACACAAGTTCGCCAAGCACAAGAACACCTCAACCTCGGGAGGTTGTTCTTCCCCTTGTATTGTTCACCATCATCCCAAGAGGCAATCCACCACCACCACACTGGAGTAGGGTATTACACCACAACGGTGGCCCGAACCAGTATAAATCTTGTGTCCCTTGTGTTGTGAGTTCATCGAGTTCGTTCCTGAGATCTTGGCCAGTTAGGACGTGGATCGGTAGGGAGGAAATCTTCGCGCACACCCCAGTGTTTGAACCTTGAAAGTTTTGCCGAAACCTGTGATCCGACAACCCCTTAGAGATTTTGATGTATCGAAGACTTATAGGTTAAGGGACTAATGTGTTTGAGAGTGTACACAGGTCTATAAATCTATGAGGAGTTTGATATTTACAGAGAAAGTCGACCCCTAAAATGAATGTCTTCAAGTGAAGACTTTGGCTTTCTGAAGACTTTGAAAGTGAAGAAATTGGTGTGATCCTTAAGACTTGATATTTATGCAAGGAACATGAAGCGTGAAGAATTTTGTTTTTGTAGTTTCGTTTTCTCTTTCTTGAGTCATAGGAAACAGCGTACTATTAAAGGGGGTCGAGGTAAAACTAAGGAAAAGTTTCCAAGTGATGTTCATCTCAAAATCCTACACCTACCAATCCCTTCAAGTGAAGCCATTGGAAATCTCATACAGTTCAGTCGATTTCTTAAGTGACAGAGACGAAGTTCCTCTGGTCTCTGAGGAATTTGTTCTAACTGAGGAGTTAGGAATTCGCCAGTGTGGATTGCCTACCAGTGAGGAACATGATAGCCCTTAGGAATTTGATAGCCAAATTTCCGACCGTTGATGTGCTATGCGCCAGCTGTCCCAAAATATCTTATCCACCTAACGGTCATATCATTGAAGGGCATTTATGTCTTATCATATCGGGCTGCTCCCTAGGCTATAAATAGCCGCCCCCTACAACCACTAGTTGGTTGGCTGCTCCGAGAGATAGATCGACACTTGTCATTTAGAGCATTCCATCGTCCGAGGACTTTGAGCGAAAATCATCAAGTGAGGAAAACCCAAACCCAAACACCTACAGACCCAAAGTGATTGAGCATCACTGAGGAGATTGTTCCTGTGTGGAACCGACGCTTGTTACCTTTGAAGACTATGCATCTTCCAGACGGTTAGGCGTCATGGTCTAGAGCATCCAAGAGGAAATTGTGGATCGCCGAGTGACCAAGTTTGTGAAGGTTTGGAAGTCACCTGAAGACTTACCACGAGTGATTGGGCGAGGTCTGTGTGACTTGAGCTCAGGGAGAATATGGTGAGGAATTTGTGTCCGGGACTGTGTGTCCTCAGGTTTAAATACCTAGCCGCTCCAACCAGACGTACACCTGTCACAACAGTTGGAACTGGTCTACCAAATCACTGTCGTCACCGAGCTAATTGGTTCCATTTCCTCAACCCTTCCATTTCCTCATTACAGTGTTGGTGTACCTGATCATTACTGTTTGAAGACTTTGACTGAAGATTTTCTCAATTTCCTCAGTTCAATTTCTTCAGTCAGTTTGTCTTAAGCCTGCTTATCCTATGTTTACGCTACTTCTACTATGTGCTTGTTTTCATTTCATCATGATGTCTATGCTAGTGTTCTGTTATGCTTGCATCTGAGTACTTATTCCGCTGCTAAGTTGTCTGTGACTTCGGAATTTCCTCATTGTGAAATTCCTCAGTGACAAATTTGTAAAATCGCCTATTCACCCCCCCTCTAGTCGACTTAACGCACGTTCAAACCTAAGAAGGGATGCATCATAGTTATGATTAAAGAGATGGTCATTCATGAATTTAATACACTTCTCTTTATTACCCTCGCCTTGCTGAGTACCATCAACTGGTGGAGCTGCAACATGTTCAGTATTATCAGTCTACTACATCTCCAGGTTATTGCCCACCACAGGAGGGCCAGAGTTAGAAGTTTTTTGAACTGCAACATCTGTGTTTTTGCAATAAATGAACTGTCCTCTGCAGCAGGAGGGAAAGAGGATGAACTAGCAGGAGCCATTGTCCCAACAACAGAAATAGCTTCACATACCAGAACAACATACACACCATCCTTCTCCACAACACCCACAACAATATTCTTAGCAACCTCCACCACTTCATTTTCAATAGCATCATGCTGGTCAATAATAGGCTAGGGGTCAATATTTGGTAAGTCATCATCCTGGTAGTTGTTGATCATGTGTAGAAGTCCATATCCAAGGCCCACAAGAGGAGGAGGAAAATGTGGGGCAGGGAGGGCAAGAACAACCAACTGATTGTTCTCCACCTCAACATTGTTAAAAGAAGCACCATCAGACACAGAAATCACAGAGGATAAGTGTCGGTGTACAAAAAGGGGGGGTACACTTTTTGTACCCCTATAACTGTGCACGGGCAGTCTGAGCCACGGGCACCGCCACACCAAGCACGGCAAGGGAGGTAAGCCAAGGTGAGGATGGAGCTCAAGAGGAGCAGAACGACGCCAAGACCAAGATCACAAAGAGCAACGGGGACGAAGCGGACTCCCCCGGCAAGATCCTTGCCGGGGGGCAGTTCTAGCAAACCCGACAAGACCCTTGCCGTGGCAGCTCGCCCCACACCTACGGAGTGAGTCACCCTTGAGTCCACTGCCCCCATGGGGCAAGGATTCGGGAGACATCCCCGTGGTGGCATGCAGATCTTTGTGAAGACATTCAAGATCAGATACACACTTTAGAAGATGATGATCCTTGCTGGGATCCTAGCCAAGGAGGACCACAAGGCCCCCGGCAAGAGCCTTGCCGGGGATGACAGCAGGCGCCACGGCAAGACCCTTGCCGGGGCCCCGGCAAGGGTTGCCGGGGCCGCGGCAAGGCCCTTGCCATGAGCCCCCGTAGGGCCACCATTAGGCCCATGCCAATCAAGCCTCCACCGCCGTTCGCATGTAGCTGCCGACCCAACCAGCTGGGCAGGCACCTGCGTGGCGGCAAGCAGATCTTCGTGGAGACCCATCACTGCGCCACCTCAGCTTCCTGCCTGCCTACATGGCACCGCGGGCACCGCTGGCCAGGGCACGTGTCGACACAAGAGGGAGCGGCGACGGACGAGACATGACTATCCCCTGTCCCCGATAAAGCAAAGACACCTAAGCAAGATGCATTAAAGGCGCCTTGTCATGTAATGCGAGGGATAACCTCGCATCACTGTGCCCTTTCCACCTCCTGTGTGCCACTGTGGCAACCCATTTCCCTATAAAAGGAGGCCCAAGGCGACCAGGAAGGGGATTCAGCTTTTTGGAGCTCCTCACGCCCCATTGCTAGTTCAAAAACACAGATAAAGAAACCACCAAAGTAGGAGTAGAGTTTTACGCATCCTCGCGGCCCGAACCTGGGTAAAGGAACCGTGTGCTATCTGTTTGATCCGCTCTTCTCACGACCCCGCGCCCCGCAACCGTAGTAGGGATTCTTGTGATCCCATAGGTGTAGTTCCACATAGACATCTTTGGCGCGCCAGGTAGGGGCGCAGTTGCGAGAATCGGCTTTAGTAGTTAGTTCGACGCTTCTTCATCATCATGGCGCTCAAGAAGAAGACGACGGTGGCGGTTGGCCCGTCGGAGGCCGGACATCCCGTCCCGACGCGGGCGAGCAGTGGACCGGTCGCAGAAAGGACTCGGGGCGCCGTTCGTGAACACCAACACCGTCCCAGCAGCCGAAGTATGGGAGGCGGCGATGTTCGTGCGCCTGGTAACGGGCCGCACGCCACCAAATCTATAGACGGAGCCAGGCCCTCCGCGGGTGGCGCGGGGCCTTCCAAGATCGCTGCCACCTCGCCAGTAGAAGCCCTGGCGCGCGCGCAGTTGCTCCTTGATTTTCCTCCCACTACGGGGAAACTCGACGAATGGAGAGCCACTATCCGAAGCCTTGTTGCGGTGGCCAACAAAGATGAACCGAGTCCGGTGGAGCCCCCGGGTCGACGCTCCGACGGAGTCCCACGTTGAGGGAGTCCTGGATTAGGGGGTGTTCGGATAGCCGGACTACATCTCCCGCCGGACTCCAGGACTATGAAGATACAAGATTGAAGACTCCATCCCGTGTCCGGAAGGTTCTTTCCTTGGCGTAGAAGGCAAGCTAGGCGTGCGGATATTCAAGATCTCCTACCAATGTAACCGACTCTGTGTAACCCTAACCCTATCCGGTGTCTATATAAACCGGAGGGTTGTAGTTCGTAGGACAGAATCATCTCCATACACAATCAAACCATAGGCTAGCTTCTAGGGTTTAGCCTCCTTGATCTCGTGGTAGATCCACTCTTGTACTACCCATATCATCAATATTAATCTAGCAGGAGTAGGGTTTTACCTCCACCGAGAGGGCCCGAACCTGGGTAAAACAAAGTGTCCCCTGTTTCCTGTTACCATCCGACCTTGACGCACAGTTCGGGACCCCCTACCCGAGATCCGCCGGTTTTGACACCGACACACGTACCAGTGGCAGGAAAGCCGGCGGCGCCGCGACCACGGTGCACTCGCCTCCTCCTCGCCCGGTGCCGCGAACGCCAGCCCGTGGCGACATTACGGGCGACGAAATCTCCATAGCGTTGTCTGACCCGCGGACCCATTGGGACCAACGCCAAGTTCTTCAGGAACGAGAACATGAAGACGCTCGAACCACCATCGAGCGCCGGCGCGGAGCGCGCCACCAGTCAGATAGGCGAGCAGGGCCCGCTGCGAACCACCCGGCACCGGAGAGCCCTGGAGGCCTACCTTACGAGGTAGGCTGTCCGGCTTTTACCCGTCAGCTGCTGCAGTTCTAGTGGCCCACTCACCGCACCTTCAAACCTGACGTGGGCGAAAAGTACAGCGGCAAGACCCATCCGTCCGAGTTCCTTAGCATCTACACCATCGCGATGCAAGCTGCCGGAGCCCGTGAGGATAAGGTGCTTGTGAATTACTTTCCGTTGGCTCATAAACCCAACGCCATGTCATGGTTGATGCACTTGCCGGTGGACTCTATTTCCTCCTGTTCGGATTTGTGCCATGAGTTCGTGGGCGCCTTTACTGGAGGCCACCAAGCCCATGGCCAAGCGAGCGACCTGCACGTCATCCCCCAGAAGGGAGGCGAGAGTCTCCGCAAGTATATACAGAGGTTCAGCCGGATACAGTACAACATCCCTGATGTTCACCCTGCCGCCATCATCAGCGCGTTCCACCAGAACGTGCGTAACCGCAAGATGTGCGAAGAGCTGGCAATGAACAAGGTGAAAGATGTAGCAGAACTCTATGTTCTTGCTGACAGATGTGCCCGGGCTAAAGAGGGAAGGAAGTACCCCGGCGAAGATGCCGGCGTGGAAATCGACTCCTCAGATGAGGACACTGCCGCCCCGGCGAAGAAGGGCCGGCGCCGCAACAGGAAGCGCAAAGGTAAAGCCGTGATTGCCATCGAGGGATCTAATGACACTGGCTCCACCAAGAAAACCAATGCAGATGACCCCGGCAAGGAAATTGCCGGATGTGTCGCCTGCCGGGCCTTGGCGGCTGCCGAGAAGCCAGGAAACTCTGACAAGCGATACTGCAAGATCCATCGCACCAAAGGCCATGCTCTCCAAGACTGCCGACAGGTTGAGCTCCTCGCTGAGAAGCAGAGGACTAAGTATGAGAGGCGGGACAAGGAGAAGGGCCACGATGGTGCTGAGGGGTCCGGCAAGAAGCATGAGGGCCAGGCGGGCCGTTGCGGCAAGGGTAAACAACAGGAGAGGCCCGCCCGGGGCCGTGACAGAAAGCCAGAAGACGACGATCACGAAGAGGACGACGAATCCGGCGACCAAGAGTTTTAGAAAGCTACAGAGGCCATGTGCGTCGACAGCGGCGCCTCGCTACATACTTGTCACCGCCGACTTAAACAGTGGGCGCGAGAGATTACAGCGGCAGAGCCGTCGTTTGATGCCCAAAGGCCGCTGAAGTGGTCCAACACACCTATCGTTTTTTACACTGAGGATCACCCTGATCGCACTACTGCGGTCGGGTGCTTGCCATTGTTGGTTTCACCAACAATACGCAACCTCAAGGTGACGAAGATGCTAGTTGATGGCGGGGCTGGTCTGAACTTGATCTCGCTTGCCGTGATCGAGAAACTGCAGATTCCTGATGGAGACCTCAAAGAGACGGGCACGTTTCAAGGGGTCAACCCGGGAAGAAGCCAACCCAAGGGAAAGGTCACGCTGCCTGTGACTTTTGGAAGCGACCTGAACTACAGGATGGAGAGGATCGTGTTTGATGTTGCCAAGATCCCCTTGCCCTACAACGGGATCCTTGGCCCCCAGCGCTGGCCAAGTTCATGGCAGCGTCACACTACGCCTACAACACCCTAAAGATGCCAGGGCCTGTGACGATCATCACCATCCCCTTTGACAAGAAAGATGCGCTGATTTGCGCTGACCAACTATACCAGCAAGCAGTTGCAGCAGATGCCGCCACTAGGGCACTCGCTCCTGCTGTTGGGACCCCGGGAGGGAAGAAGAAGAAGAAGACCGGTGAGACCTCGGACACCCACTCCGGCAAGCGCACCTCTTTGGAGTGTAGCGCTGCCGTCGAGGACGTGCCAGAGAGCTCCGCCGGCGGAAACAAGAAGCCCAGGGCCATACCGCTGGGAACCAAGAAGGTTTCTGTCAATGGGGACGGCACGGGAGGAGCTTTCACCATAAGCTCCACCCTTGAGGACAAATAGGAAGACACGCTCGTCACCTTCCTGCGGGCGAATGTCGATGTGTTTGCATGGCAAGTTTCCGACATCCCCGGCGTTCCCAGGGAGGTGATTGAGCACCACCTTGCCGTCTGTCCTCATGCGCGGCCCGTCAAGAAGAAGGTCAGAAGGCAAGCTTTGGAACGACAAGAGTTCATCACAGAAGAGATTCAGAAACTGGAAGCAGCGGGTTTGTGTAAGAGGAGTGCTCCATCCAACGTGGTTGGCCAATCCGGTCGTAGTGCGCAAGGCAAATGGGAAGTGGAGGCTGTGTATTGATTACACAGATATCAATAAGGCTTGTCCTAAAGACCCCTTCCCGTTGCCGCGCATCGACCAGATTGTTGACTCCATGACTGGGTGTGATCTGTTGTCATTCCTCGACGCCTACTCCGGCTACCACCAGATCTTCATGACAAGAGAAGACGAAGAGAAAACAGCATTCATCACCCCATGTGGTACGTATTGTTTCATGCGGATGCCTTCAGGTTGAAGAGTGCTGGTTCGACGTTTGCAAGGGCGGTCCAGATTAGTTTTGAACCCCAGCTCCATAGAAATATGGAAGCTTATATGGATGACATAGTGGTCAAAACCAAGGACAGGGCAACCCTCATACCAGATTTGCAAGAAACATTTGCGAACCTGCGCAAGATCAATCTCAAGCTGAACCCTGAGAAGTGCGTCTTTGGCGTCCCGTCCGGCAAGCTTCTCGGGTTCTTTGTATCACAGCATGGGATAGAGGCAATCCGGACAAGATCAAAGCTATAGAGCAGATTGAAGCACCCAAGCGAATCAAGGATGTGCGTCAGCTTGCTGGTTGCGTCGCCGCCATGGGCAGGTTCATTTCCAAGTCTGCCGAGCGCGCCCTTCCCTTTTTCAAGATCCTGAAAAAGGCGGGCCCGATGGAGTGGACGCCTGAAGCCGAAGCAGCATTGCAAGATTTGAAGAAGTACCTCTCCTCCTCACCGATACTAGTTGCGCCCAGGCCACAGGAGCCGTTGCTGCTATACCTGGCGGCAACGAACCAGGTGGTCAGCGCCACACTAGTGGCACAGAGAGAGGTTGACGACGAGGTAATGGCAGCGATAGAGCCCGACACCACCAATGCAGAGACGACACAACCAGTTGAAGTGCCGCCGAAGAAGAAAATGATGCAGCACCCAGTCTACTTTGTTAGTTCCCTCCTGCAGGGGGCTAGATCAAGGCACTCCAGCGTGCAGAAATTGCTCTTCGGCCTTCTTATGGCCTCCAGGAAGCTGCGTCACTACTTCCAGGCACACGAGATCACTGTCGTCACTCGCCTCCCTCTACAACAGATATTGCACAATCCAGATGCAACGAGAAGAATTGTGGAATGGGCACTGGAGCTGTCCAGCTTTGGCCTCAAGTTTGAAAGTACTTCGACGATTCAGAGCCGAGTCTTGGCGGAGTTCATTGCAGAATGGACCGCAACGCCTGAAGAAGAAGCCCAAGAGACTGCTCCCCCCGGCAAGGAGGCAAGTTGCGACTGGATCATGTACTTTGATGGAGCTTTCTCCTTACAGGGCGACGGGGCTGGCGTACTGCTTGTCGCGCCCACCGAAGAGCACCTCAAGTACGTGATCCAGATGCACTTCCCCAGGGAGGCATCAACCAACAATACGGCAGAGTACGAAGGGCTGCTTGCCGATCTCAGGATCGCGGCGGACCTCGGAATCAAGAAACTCATCGTCAGGGGTGACTCGCAGCTTGTCATCAAGCAAGTCAACAAGGATTACCAGAGCCCGTTGATGAAGGCCTACGTCGATGAAGTGAGAAAGCGGGAAGAGCGTTTCGATGGTATAAAGGCTGAACACGTTCCTCGAGCAGAGAACGATATCGCCGATTACCTGTCAAAATGCGCTGCCCTCAAGCTACCTGCGGAACCAGGTACCTTTGTGCTTCAGCTAACTCAGCCATGCGTTGATCCATCAACAGGGCAGAACAAGAGGAAGAAATCAGGGCCCGGCAAGTACTTTCCCGCCGAGCTCCCCGGAGCCGCCGGCAAGGATGTTGCCGGGGACACTGAGCCCGCCACGGGACGGCTAGCTCCGGCGGAGCGTCAAGCTCTTGCCGTCGAGACAGACGCTCCTATAGCGGAGGAAATGCCTTTAGTCCTCGCTGTCGAGCCCCAGGCTCCGGCGTGGGCACATCTTACCATCCGATTCCTCCAAACAAGGGAACTTCCTGAGGAGCAGGAAGAAGTGGAAAAAGTAGCCCGTCGCTCTACCATGTACCAGTTCGTCCATGACGTCCTGTACAGGAAGAAGCCAAACGGTGTGAAATTGAAGTGTATCCCTCGAGAGGAAGGACTGGAGCTGTTGGCGGAGATACACGGAGGCATATGTGGATCCCACATCGGGTCAAGGGCCCTTGCCGGCAAGGCATTTCGGCAAGGTTTCTTCTGGCCCACCGCCCTCCAGGATGCAACGACACTAGTCACCAGATGTGAAGCGTGTCAGTTCCATTCAAAGAAGCTTCATCAGCCAGCTCAAGCCCTTCAAACAATTCCTCTCTCCTGCCCTTCTCGGTCTGGGGGCTCGACATACTGGGCCCTTTCCCCCGCGCTGTCGGGGGCTTTGAGTACTTGTACATTGCGATCGACAAGTTCACAAAGTGGCCGGAGGTGGAGGCAGTGAGGAAGGTCACAACTCAGTCAGCCATCAAGTTCTTCAAGGGACTAGTGTGCCACTTTGGTGTACCCAACAGGGTCATCACCGACAACGGCACATAGTTCACAAGCCGCACCTTCATGCAATATACCCAAGACCTCGACAGCAAAGTCTGTTTTGCTTCCGTTGCCCACCCGCGAAGCAATGGTCAAGCTAAGAGGGCAAATGCTGAAGTACTGCGAGGCTTAAGGACCAAGACCTTTGACAGGCTGCACAAGAGTGGAAGGCGCTGGATTGATGAGTTGTCGGTGGTTCTTTGGTCGATCAGGACGACGCCAAATCGAGCCACCGGCCAGACACCCTTTGCCCTAGTATACGGGGCAGAGGCAGTTCTCCCCACTGAACTCATATATGGGTCACCTCGAGTGCTCGCTTATGATGAGCTTGAGCAACAGCAACTGCGGCAAGATGACGCAATGCTCCTTGACGAAGATCGTCTTCGGGCGGCTGTGAGAGCAGCACGCTACCAGCAAGCCTTGCGCCGCTACCATAGCCGCAAGGTTCATGCCCGAAGCCTTGAGGAAGGCGACCTTATCCTTCGGCGTGTTCAATCGGCCAAGAATTCCAACAAGTTGACGCCAAAGTGGGAAGGCCCTTATCGGGTAATACGAGTCACCAGGCCCGGCGCAGTCCACCTGGAGACCGAAGATGCCGTTCCAGTGAGTAACTCCTGGAACATTGAGCATCTTCGCAAGTTTTACCCATGAGGCGCGGCTTGCCGGGCCCCCCGGCAAGCCACCTTTTGTACAAGCATTGCCGATGATGCATGTAACCCTTTGTACAAAGCCAGACGCAGACCTTGAGCATAAATAAATGAAGCGCTCGCGCCCTAAGTTATAGCATGCATGCTTGGTCGAGTCTCGTCCTTGGTTAGGGTTGATAGTGCTTGGCGGCGACTAACCCCTAGCTTAGAGGTCGAGTGTGCGTCTCTTTGCCGTTCTTTTGTCTTCTTTGGTTTGCAGGACTCACGGATATCCTTGCCGGATCACTTGAGGACGAAAAAGAGAAGAGGGGCAGACCAGCATCTAGACCCTGGCAAGCCAGTATTACCGGGGGCTGCAAGTGCAAAGATTCACCCACAACAAACCAGAGTTGCCGGGGGCTACAACTTCAGATAAGTTCTTCATCCCTTATCATGCATTCCCTTATGGGCTGAGGTATGTGAAACCTCGTTCCTTCCTAAAGCTACCGTGCTCCCCTAAACTCTAGGCCCTATGGCTCGTTCCTGGGGCCAGGTTTGGTCGTAGTCACGGCAGCGAAAGGATGAAACAAGGAGCCTGGACCCACCTCATCCCTGCCTCCGCCAAAAGCGTGAGAAAGGTCGAGCGACGTGGGAAGACAGCAAGGCCTGCTGCCGGGCAAGGAAATGTTTATCTTAGAGATATCAAGTATTTACTCCTTGACGTGGGTTCTACCCGCAAACAAATGACCCGGCAAGCATCCCTTTTTCATTAAAAACATTCCACTCAGGTACAGTCCATAGGGAATGAAAAACATGAATGATGGGATTACAAGTTTTAAATTCAGCTAAGGCCCGAAGGCTTACAAACTAAAAAGAGATAAGGTGCCCGTAATCCCTTTCTTGTCTCTCCCCTCAGGAGGCAGGTCAAGGAGGCGAAAAGGGCAAAAAGGGGCGCCTAGGCGAGCTACGGGTTGCAGAAGACACCAAGAGAACATCTTGGTGGCCGTCCGAAGGCTAGATGGTGATGGCGGCGCCGGAAGCAGAGCTCGAAGACAAGGCGGCAGGACGTCCGCACGCGTCGAAGGCATCGGTGCCCACGTACTCCGAGTTGACGGCCTTGCCGCCCGCCCTCTTCCTCTTCCGCAGCCTCCCAACGCCAGCCGCCCAAGGAGACGACCCCGAGAAGTTCAGGGGGCCGGCGACACGGATGATGGGGTCGCCGGTGCCGCACGGAGCGGCGCCCGACACCTAGTCGGACCCATCATCCTGCCGCCTGCTACCCTCGTCGTCGCTGCCGCTGTCCTCCTCGTCACTCCCGCCCGAGGAGGAGTCTTCGCTATCAGAAGAGCTCTCCACGCAGCACCTTGCACGGGTCCCGAAGAGCCCAAATACCTTGACGGAGAGGAGGCCGCCCTCCATCAGCTTGAAATGGAGAGTGAGACCCTCCGTCAAGCGATGGATATGAGTGAACGTCTTCCATCCCCGACGAAAATACATCACATGAGGGGCTGGGAAGTCGACGCGAACCCGCGTGCCGCTGATCCCACAGCCCCTCATGTGCAGCCGCAATGACTCCGGCGGATCCAGCTCCATCTCCCGTGTGAATGGAGTCGGGAGACGAAGGCGACGGCGAGGCGGCCGACGCAGCCTGACGAAGAACTCGCAAGGGTCGTCCCCAACATGGCCCTCCATGGGGGGAGGAACTGCTGGCGGAGGCGAGGCCGGCGCGCCGCCCCGTCCTCCTCTCCCCCGAGCGCCTCGGCCTCGCCCCTCCCCCTTCCCCCTGCGGCTGGCTCTGCCACCGCAGGTGTAGGAGAAGGAAGGACGTGTTGTCGAGCGGCGACCCTCGCCGCCATCGTTGAAGGACCAGGATTTCCTCTCTCCATGGAGGATGGAAGGGGGGAGCAGAAGCTGAAGGAAGGAAGAGATGAAAGAATGCGGGACGCCATCCCCCTCCCGCTCTTTATAAAGGAACGGAGTGGGGGCTCGGCCGCCCCGCTCAGCCAATCAAGACGCGGAAGGCGCAGGGAACTGGGACCGACCCGCTGCCCCAGCCCGCGATGGCCCAGTTTCCCGCCTCCGCCGTTTGCCACCCCAAGCGCATGGGAGGCACGTGGCAGGCGTGCAGGACCGAGGCGACGGGTGAGGCAACCTCTCCCAACCCCGTGATCGTGGGGAGTGGACGCCTTGAAGACCACGCCTCGGCCCCGTCCAGTAAATGGGCCGCGCCTCCACGCCTCCCTCCATTTATGGGGAAGGCGCGAACCGCCCCCTTTACTACGACGTGATGCATGCGTGCCGAGCTCAGCCCCACGCATGCCGCCCACGTCACACACGGCTCCCCACGCCGCACCACGCGTGGGAATCATGGGAAGCGCAGCGCGCGAAGGAACTTAACGCGGTAAAAACCGCCCCGCCAGCCCGCGCACCGTTTTTGGGCCTAGCCCAACAACGCGTTGCGCTTATGTGTGGACCAGGCCCCGGGGCTCCTTTCGGTGTACAAAAAGGGGGGTACACTTTTTGTAGCCCTATAACTGTGCACGGGCAGTCTGAGCCACGGGCACCGCCACACCAAGCACGGCAAGGGAGGTAAGCCAAGGTGAGGCCGGAGCTCAAGAGGAGCAGAACAATGCCAAGACCAAGACCACAAAGAGCAAAGGGGACGAAGCGGACTCCCCCGGCAAGATCCTTGCCAGGGGGCAGTTCTAGCAAACCCGGCAAGACCCTTGCCGTGGCAGCTAGCCCCACACCTACGGAGCGAGTCACCCTTGAGTCCACTGCCCCCATGGGGCAAGGATTCGGGAGACATCCTCGTGGTGGCATGCAGATCTTTGTGAAGACATTCAAGATCAGATACACACTTTAGAAGATGATGATCCTTGGCGGGATCCCAGCCAAGGACGACCACAAGGCCCCCGGCAAGAGCCTTGCCGGGGATGACAGCAGGCGCCACGGCAAGACCCTTGCCGGGGCCGCGGCAAGACCCTTGTCGGGGCCGCGGCAAGGCCCTTGCTATGAACCCCCGTAGGGCCACCATCAGGCCCACGCCAATCAAGCCTCCACCGCCGTTCGCATGCAGCTGCCGACCCAACCAGCTGGGCAGGCACCTGCGTGGCGGCAAGCAGATCTTCGTGGAGACCCATCACTGCGCCACCTCAGCTGCCTGCCTGCCTACATGGCACCGCGGGCACCGCTGACCAGGGCGCATGTCGACACAAGAGGGAGCGGCGACGGACGAGACAGGACTCTCCCCCGTCCCCGATAAAGCAAAGACACATAAGCAAGACTCATTCAAGGCGCCTTGTCATGTAATGCGAGGGATAACCTCGCATCACTGTGCCCTTTCCACCTCCTGTGTGCCACTATGGCAACCCCTTTCCCTATAAAAGGAGGCCCAAGCCGACCAGGAAGGGGATTCGGCTTTTTGGAGCTCCTCACGCCCCATTGCTAGTTCAAGAACACAGATAAACAAACCACTAAAGCAGGAGTAGGGTTTTACGCATCCTCGCGGCCCGAACCTGGGTAAAGGAACCGTGTGCTATCTGTTTGATCCGCTCTTCTCATGACCCCGCGCCCCGCAACCGGAGTAGGGATTCTTGTGATCCCATAGGTGTCGTTCCACACTGACAATAAGCTACTATCATTTTTTGGCATAACATGATCCTCGTCATCCAGAACTAATTCTTCCTATTGTACAATTGCATCTTGTTGCTGTGGGAAACCCCAATTGCCATCATCTTCCCAGCCATCTTCCATATCATCATCATTGTTTATCTGGTTGTTCCCAGTGTCGAATCCCTGCAGATTGAGTGCATGCTCAGGAAGGGGATGAGGGTCCACATCAGGTGGAGGAATTGGATCCTCATCGGCAGGACCACCTCCTGACATATTTTCAAGTAGAACCTCAACACAGCATGACCAAGTATCTTCCTCCAAGCCCTCTCCCTCACACCATCTCAGACTTTTAGGGATATCAATCAGTTGGGTAACCCTAGCATGGATTAGGATCCTAACCCTCCTAGTTTCGTCCCCTCCCACAAAATCAACTTGCCAAACTTGCTGAAAGCATGAGTGAGATCTTCAATAGTCCAAAAATCAAAATGTACTCCAGTGAGAAAAGCCACACAAATCTACTGAAATATGCGCGCCTCCAGTTTCTACGCTCATCGTGCTTAATGAAAGTGAGGAAAATGTCACCAAAATAATGTGGACTTTCTCTGACCAAGCTTCCCCAAACAGGCATTCTTGCACATCTCTCACCTCTGCATGTGCACCCTGAAGTAACTCCTCAATAACTTCTCTAACATGTGGGGAAAATACCTCATCAAGAAGGGGATGGATAGTGACAATGGACCAGTCTTCATGATGAGGAGCATGATGAGGAAAAACCACCCGCTGCATCACATTTCTGCCAGCAACATGCTGAACCAGGAATCCAAGGGGGACAAAAGGCCTTGGGTCGATTGGAATGTTTTCCATGGGGAGCATGCAAGATGGGAGGGATGGAGGATTTCTTGCACTAGGAGGATTTCTAGGCGGATCTCTCTGCACGCTTTGAAGAGTCGCGAGGGCAGAGGAAGACGAGGAGGCAAGGCGGCATGGTGAATATTAAGAAAGAGCC
Organism: Aegilops umbellulata; assembly: GCA_032464435.1. Lineage (NCBI taxonomy): Eukaryota > Viridiplantae > Streptophyta > Magnoliopsida > Poales > Poaceae > Aegilops > Aegilops umbellulata. The sequence continues at coordinate 258,445,130 of CP136054.1, read as the reverse complement.
CCTCAATTAGTGATGTCGCTTGAACTACGTCGATATTTCCCCAAAGAGGAAGGAATGATGCAGCACAACTACGGTAGGTATTTCCCTCAGTGATGAAACCAAGGTTATCGAACCAGTAGGAGAACCAATCAACACTCTGTAAACGGTACCTGCACACAAAGAATGAATACTTGCAACCTGACGCGTAAGAGGGGTTGCCAATCCCTCCCGGGTAAAAGATAAATAGATTTGTATGATTTAGATAAATAGATCTTGCAATAAAACAAAATAAAATAAATAAAGAAAAAGTGCAGCAAGGTATTTTTTGGTTTTTGGAACAATAGATCTGGAAATAAGAGTGTCAAATAATAGATAGGAAAGCAAATATGATGAAGGATAGACCCCGGGGCCGTAGATTTCACTAGTGGCTTCTCTTGAGAAAAATTGCATACGGTGGGTAAGCAAATTACTGTTGGGCAATTGAGAGAACTTCAAATAATTATGACGATATCTAGGCAATGATCATTATATAGGCATCACGTCCAAGATTAGTAGACCGACTCCTTCCTGCATGTACTACTATTACTCCAGACATCGACCACTATCCAGCATGCATCTAGTGTATTAAGTTCATGGAGAAACAGAGTAATGCAATAAGAATGATGACATGATGTAGACAAGATCTATTCATGTAGGAATAGACCCATCTTGTTATCCTTAAAGGCAACAATCAATACGTGTCTTGCTGCCCCTTCTGTCACTGGGAAAGAGCACCACACGACCGAACCCGTCACAAAGCAGCTCTTCCCATGGCAATAAAAATTGATCTAGTCGGCCTAACTAAACCAAAGATTCGAAGAAGAAATACGAGGCTATAAGTAATCATGCATATAAATGATCAAAAAAAGACTCAAATAACTTTCATGGATAAAATAGATCTGATCATAAACTCAAAGTTCATCGGATCCCAACAAACACACCGCAAAAAGAGTTACATCAAATAGAACTCCTAGAGACCATTGTATTGAGAATCAAAAGAGAGAGAGAGAGAGAGAGAGAGAGAGAGAGAGAGAGAGAGAGAGAGAGAGGAAGCCATCTAGCTACTAACTACGGATCTGAAGGTCTACAATGAACTACTCACGCATCATCAGAGAGGCACCAATGAGGATGATGACCCCCTCAGTGATGGTGTCTAGATTGGATTTGGTGGTTCTGGAACTTGCGGTGGCTGGAATTATGTTTCGTCGACTCCCCTCGGGTTTTTGGATTTTCGGGGTATTTATAGAGCAAGGAGGCAATGGGGAGGCAACCGAGGTGGGCACAACCCACCAGGGCTCGCTTGGGCCCCCAGGCGCGCCAGGTGGGTTGTGTCCACCTCAGAGCCCCCTTCTGGTACTCCTTTGGCCCAACAGGTGTCTTCTAGTCCAGAAAAAATCTCCAAAAAGTTTCGTTGTGTTTGGACTCCGTTTGGTATGATTTTTTTGCAAAGTAAAAAAACAAGCAAAAAAACAACTATCACTGGGCACTATGTCAATAGGTTAGTCCCAACAAATTATATGAAGTTGCTATAAATGATTGTAAAACATCCAAGAATGATAATATAACAGCATGGAACAAGCAAAAATTATAGATACTTTGGAGCCGTATCAGCATCCCCAAGCTTAATTCCTACTCGTCCTCGAGTAGGTAAATGATAAAAACAGATTTTTTTTATGTGGAATGATGCATGGACATTTATACGATTCAAAGCAATAGTCTAGTTTTGACATGAAGAGTTTGATACTCAGGCATATCAACAAGCAACCATGTCTCTCAAAATATCAACACTAAAGCAAGTTATCCCTAGCCCATTATGCTCAATCATTGATCCATTCATGAAACACACTCGCATATTAGCTACACCCAATGCTCAAGTACGATCATAGTGCCCCTTAGTTGGTGCTTTATAAGAGAAGATGGAGACTCAAATAAAACTAAAGATTTCATAAAGTAAATAGAAAGGCTCTTCGCAGAGGGAAGTAGGGATTTGTAGAGGTGCCAGAGCTCAAAGCGAAAAAAGAGAGAGATAAAACATTTTGGGTGGCATGCTTTTCCAGTCAACAAAAACGATCGAGTAGTTCCCAATACTTTCCATGCTAGATATATCCTAGGCGGTTCCCAAACAGAAAAATAAAGTTTATTCCTTTTTTCCACCATACTTTCACATTCCACGGCTAGCCGTATCCACGGGTGCTGTCCATACCAACACTTTCCAAGGAATTTATTATTTCACAACATAAAGTAAATTCATTTTTCATTCGGGACTGGGCATCCCTAATACCTTTGTCGTACTCTCGTGCAATGACAAGTGAATAAACAGTCGTATTGAGAATGACATATCTAGCATGGAAAAATATCAACCACCCCCTACCGTTTCATGAGCAGCACGAGCACACAAAAAGGAAATTTATTTTGAAAATTAGAGATGGCACATACAAATTTTCTTAGAACGGCGCAAGAATACCGCATATAGGTAGGTATAGTGGACTCATATGGCAAAATTGGGTTTAAGGATTTTGGATGCACAAGTAGTATTCCTACTTAGTACAAGTGAAGGCTAGTAAAATATTGAGAAGTGACCAACCAAGAAACAAAAAACACATAAGAAACCAGAGGCGTGTTACCTGGCTTAGTTTTTCTTTTGTTAGTGACGTTGGTTTATCTGAACTTGTTACTCTGGTTGCGCTTTTGGCTTGGGCGGCTGTGGCCCTGGATATTGCTAGGTTAGGCTTAGCAATTCTTGTTTTATTCCGACGAGTTTATTATGGATAGTACGACTTATAGTAATTGGCGTGTTCTGTGCTGGAATGTGCATGGTTTGAATTCTGAGGCTCGTCAGAGAGATGTGAGAGCTAAGATCAAGGAAAATCAATGTTATATCATGTGCCTGCAAGAGACGAAGTGTGATAATTTTGATATACGAAAAATCAGAGCTTTCTGCCCTCGACGTTTTTACACCTTTGTGTTTGCCCCGTCAGTTGGTGCCTCTGGTGGTAATTTGGTTGTTTGGCATTCAGCAATTTTCAATGGAACTCTGGTTCAGATAGAGAGCTTTGGCATTGTGGTTTCGTTTCAATCTGTTCATAATGCGGAGAGATTGACTCTATTGTCAGTCTATGGACCTTGTGATGGTCCCCTTCGAGACGATTTTGTTAGTTGGATGTATCATCTTCAAATCCCCACTGATGAAAATTGGTTGTTCCTAGGAGATTCCAATTTCATTCGTTCCATTGACAAAAGAAACAGACCGGGGGTGATGTTAATGACATCTTTCTGTTTAATGAGATTATTGGACACTTGGGTGTGCTTGAACTTCCTTTGAAGGGCAGGAGCTTTACTTGGTCCAATATGCAAGAGCAACCACTTTTAGAGCAGCTGGACTGGTTTTTCACAACCTCTGATTGGATTTCTTTCTACCCTAATACAGTTGTGTTGCCCCTGGCAAAAACCTCCTTTGATCATGTCCCTTGTGTTGTCTCCATTGACACAACTATACCCAAGGCAAAGGTTTTTAGGTTTGAGAATTTTTGGGTGGATATGCCAGGGTTTATGGATTGTGTCAGGAACTCTTGGCAGCAACATGGCTTTGCTGACCTGTCTGCGTCTGCAGTTTTGTCCACCAAGTTCAAGCGTCTGCATCATGCACTTAAAGCCTGGAGTAAGAACCTGTCGTATCTTAAACGGCTCACATTGGACTGTAGTAAGGTGATCCTGTTCTTTGATGGCTTGGAAGAAATTCGGCCTCTCACGATGCCTGAATTTAATTTTCGAAAGATTGTTAAGCTTCATCATGAGAATTTGCTTAGAATCCACTATATTTATTGGAAGCAGAGGTGCACGATACGCTATATTAGGGTTGTGGAGGCGAATTCAAAGTTTTTTCATGCCATGGCCTCTGAACGTTTTCGTAGAAATGCCATTGCCAGTCTTTCAATGGCTGGTGGTGATCCAGTTTCTGATCACTCACAAATGGCGGGAATTCTTTGGTCATCTTTTAAAAGAAGAATGGGCCAGGCCCAAGGCATTGACATGAGCTTTGATTTGCCCAACCTCATTCACCCAATGGCTGGTTTGCATAGTTTTTCTGAACCTTTTTCTACTGAGGAAATTAACTCTGTTTTGAAGGATTTGCCTACTGATCGAGCTCCTGGGCCTGACGGCTTTAATGGCCTTTTTGTCAGGAAGTGTTGGCCCATCATTGAGAAGGATTTTTTGAAACTCATTCAGGATTTTTTTGATGGGAGAATTTCCCTAGAGAATATCAATGGCTCTCTCATCACCCTCATACCTAAGATGCTATCTCCCGAGGGACCTAAGGATTTTAGGCCAATTTCTCTGACCAACACATGTCTCAAGTTCCTTACTAAGTTACTGGCAAACATGTTACAAAAGGTGATTCTTAGATGTATTCACAAAAACCAATATGGATTTCTGAAGAGTAGAGCCATCCAGGACTGCCTGGCCTGGGCTTTTGAGTACATCCACCAGTGTAAGCAGTCAGGGAGGCCTATCATCATTCTAAAGCTGGACTTTGCAAAAGCCTTTGACACTGTGGAGCATGAGCTTATTCTGCAGATTCCCCAGCACAAAGATTTTGATGTAAAGTGGATTGCCTGGATTAAAGAGATCCTCTCTTCTGGCTCTTCATATATTCTCCTCAATGGTGTGCTTGGTAAAAAGTTCAAGTGCAAATGTGGGGTCATGCAGGGGGACCCACTCTCCCCACTCCTGTTTGTTATTGTTGCTGATCTTCTCCAATCTGTGGTCAATGATATGCTGGCTAGGGGAGTTTTGACACTGCCAATACCTTCCATGATCCTGACTTTCCTATTATCCAGTATGCTGATGATACAATTTGTCCTCTTTGCAGTGGAGGATCAGTTGGTTGCTCTCAAGAACATGCTTCATATTTTTCAACAATCAACTGGGCTCAAAGTGAATTTTGGCAAGTCCTCAATGATTCCATTCAATTTGGAGCAAGATGAGGCACAAAGATTATCCAATATTTTGGGTTGTAGGCTGGAACAGTTACCTTTCACATATCTGGGCTTGCCACTTAGTACTACCAGACCTAAGATTGTTGATTTAATGCCTCTGGTGGACAGTGTTGAAAGGAGACTATCAGCTAGCTCTGCTATGCTTAATCAAGGATCCAGGCTGCAACTCCTCACATATGTCCTCACCTCAATGCCCATATACTTCCTCTGCAGCCTTCATATTCCTCCTGGCATAATTAAGCAGTTAGACAGGATCTTCAGATAGTGCCTTTGGAGAGGAAATTCTGATGCTCCTAAGAAATCTTTGGCTGCTTCGGATTTAGTTTGCAGACCTAAGGACAAGGGAGGGCTAGGTATTCTTAACTTGGCCATTCAGAATCAAGGCCTACTTCTCAAGCATCTGCATAAATTATATAATAAACAACAAGTGCGATGGGTTCAGTTGATTTGGGACAGTTATTATGATGGAGTGGTGCCCCATGCAACTGTACTCACTGGCTCCTTTTGGTGGAAGGATATCCTCAAGCTTGCTGATCATTACAGATCAATTGCCACAGTGAAAATTAACATGGGTGATTCTGCTCTCTTTTGGCTTGATGCCTGGCACGTGGGAGGTTCTTCCAGACCGTTGAACTTGAGGCTTCCAAGATTATTATCTTTTGTTCTGGATGATAAGCTCTCTGTCAGAGACTTCATACAAAACCAGGATTTGTTTTCCATGTTCCATCTGCCAATGTCACGGGAGGCAGCAGCAGAACTGGAACTCTTGGAAGAATGGTTATTTAATCTTCAGAGAGACCCCACTCTGCCAGATGTTTGGCTCTGGCCTAGCAAATCTGGTCAGTTTTCGGCTAAGAGCTTTTATGTGATCATGCATTCACACCTTCCAACTATCCAACCTTGCAAGTGGTTGTAGCAGAGCAGGTGTACTATGAAACTTAAGGTCTTTGGATGGCTCCTTTTCTTTGACAGGCTCAATACTAAGGACATGTTAGTCAGAAGGCACTAGAGGTCCCCTCTGGATGATAATTTATGTGTCATCTGCAATGCGTTTGTCTATGAGGACAGAGCACATCTTTTCTTTGAATGCAATTTCAGTTGCAGGGTCTGGAATTACTTGCAAGTGGATTGGAACCATGGCTCAAATATTCAATAGGGCATCTCCCAGGCAAGGCAAAGTTTTGGCCACCCATTCTTCCTTGAAGTGATGCTCACAGCTGCTTGGAAGATTTGGATTCTGAGGAATGGACGAACCTTCAGGGGGACGAGGGCTACTTTTGCTGCATGGAGATGTAATTTTATTCATGATATCCTCCTGTTGTCTCATAGACTTAAGGATACCCTTAGGACTAGACTTGTTGATTGGGTTAACTCCCTCATGTAAAGTAAGCTTTCTTTCTTTTTAGCTTAGGCCTGTAAATATTGTAATCACTGTACAGTTTGGTTTTGTTTGGTTGAGGCAATAAAGGACTGTGGGGTTTTTACCCTACAGTAAATATTAAAAAACTAACACCGAATAATGCACCACAAGTAGGATGTAATTTCATTGCATAAGTATTGACTTTCGTGCTTGCATAGGGAATCACAAACCTTAATACTAATATTCTTACTAAAGCATAATTACTCACCAACATGACTCACATATCACTATCATCATATCTCAAAACTATTACAAAGAATCAAGTTTACTCTGTCCAATGATCTTGATGAAAGTTTTTATTATATCTCTCTTGAATATCTATCACTTTGGGACTAATTTCATATGTTGCTTTTGGTAGCTCAAACAAATCTAAGTGAAGTACATGAGCATAAAAATTTCCTTCTCTCAAAATAATATAAGTGAAGCATGATAGAATTTCTTCAAAAATTACTAACTCTCAAATAAATCTAAGTGAAGCATGAGAGAATTTGTTCAAAAATAATAAAGCACACCATGCTAAAAAAGATATAAGTGAAGCACTAGAGCAATTCCATTGCTCAATTTTTTTAAGTGAAGCATATAGAGCAATTCTAACAAATCATAGCATAATTTTGGCTCTCTCAGTGTGTCTAGCAAGGATAGATGACATAGACTAAAAATCAAAACAAGCAAAGACTCATATAATACAGGACGCTCCAAGCAAAACTCATGATATGTGACGAATAAAAATATAGCTCCAAGTAAAATATCGATGGTCGTTAGAAGAAAGAGGGGATGCCACTCGGGGCATCCCCAAGCTTAGTTGCTTGTTCATCTTTGGATAATAACTTGGGGTGCCATGGGCATCCCCAAGCTTAGGCTCTTCTTACTCCTTATTCCTTCATCCATCATGATCTCACCCAAAACTTGAAAACTTCAATCGCACAAAACTCAACAAAACCTTCATGAGATCCGTTAGTATAACAAAGCAAATCACTACTCTAAGTATTGTTTCAAACCCATTCATATTTTATTTTTGCATTATATCTACTATATTCCAACTTTGCTATGGCTTATACCATCCAAAACAAACCATAGATTCATCAAAATAAGCACACAACACAAAGAAAACATAATCTGTCAAAAACAGAACAGTCCGTAGCAATCTGAAAACTTTGAATACTTCTGTAACTCCAAAAATTCTGAAAACTTAGGACAACTTGGGCAGTTTGTATATCAATCTTGTGTACAAAAATCAGGATTTTATCGCTCTTCTATGATTTTTTAATAATTCTGTAACTGGTACACAAAGTTTCTGTTTTTTCAACAAGATCAAATCAACTACCAACCAACATGATCCCAAAGGCTTTGCTTGGCACTGCCACCTCTCGAGCTTGCGTTGGTTTTTCCCTTGAAGAGGAAAGGGTGATGCAGCAACGTAGAGTAAGTATTTCCCTTTTGAGAATCAAGGTATCAGTCCAGTAGGAGACAACGCATAAGCCACCGAATACCTGCACAAACAAACACCAACTTGCACCCAACGCGACAAAGGGGTTGTCAATCCCTTCACGGTTATTTGCAAAGTGAGATCTGATATAGATGGATAAATGGTAAAGTAATATTTGTGGTATTTTTGGTTTATGGAATGGAAAGTAAAAGATTGCAAAGAAAGTAAATAGGAAACTAAAATTGTAGATCGGAAACTTATATGATGGAAAGTAGACCCGGGGGCCATAGGTTTCACTAGAGGCTTCTCTCAAAATAGAAAATATTATAGTGGGTGAACAAATTACTGCCGAGCAATTGATAGAAAAGCGCAAAGTTATGACGATATCTAAGGCGATGATCATGAATATAGGCATCACGTCCATGTCAAGTAGACCGACTCCTGCCTGCATCTACTACTATTACTCCACACATCGACCGCTATCCAGCATGCATCTAGAGTGTTAAGTTCATAAAGAATGGAGTAACACATTAAGAAAGATGACATGATGTAGAGGAATTAACTCAAGCAATATGATGAAAACCCCACCTTTTTATCCTTGATGGCAATAATACAATACGTGTCGGTTCCCCAGCTATCAGTAGGATCAAGCACCGCAAGATTGAACCCAAAGCTAAGAACTTCTCCCATTGCAAGAAAAACCAATCTAGTTGGCCAAACCAAATCGATAGTTCGAAGAGACTTGCAAAGATATCAAATCATGCATAAAATAATTTAGAGGAGATTCAAATAATATTCATAGATAAGCTGATCATAAATCCACAATTCATCGGATCTTGGCAAACACACCGCAAAAGAGTATTACACCAAATAGATCTCCAAGAACATCGAGGAGAACTTTGTATTGAGAAGCAAAGAGAGAGAAGAAGAAGCCATCTAGCTACTAGCTATGGACCTTTAGGTCTGTGGCAAACTACTCACGCTTCATCGGAGAGGAAATGGTGTTGATGTAGAAGCCCTCCATGATCGAATCCTCCTCCGGCAGGATCCCGAAAAAGGCCCCTAGATGGAATCTCACGGGTACAGAAGGTTGCGGCGGCGGAAAAGTGGTTTCGTGGCTCCCTTGGAAGTTTTTGGGATATTTGAGAAGATGTAGGCGAAAGAAATAGGTCGGTGCAGTCATGAGGGGCCCACAAGGGTCTACCACTTGGGCACGCCTCCCGACCTTGTGGCCGCCTCGTGGATTCCCTGACGTGCACTCCAAGCCCTCTGGATGTCTTCTGGTCCAAGAAAAATCATCGCGAAAGTTTCATTTTGTTTGGACTCCGTTTGGTATTCCTTTTCTGCGAAACTCTAAAACAAGGAAAAAACAGGAACTAGCACTGGGCTCAAGGTTAATAGGTTAGTCCCAAAAATCATATAAAATAGCATATTAATGCATATAAAACATCCAAAACAGATAATATACTAGCATTGAACAATCAAAGTTATAGATACGTTGGAGACGTATCAAGCATCCCCAAGCTTAATTCCTGCTCATCCTCGAGTAGGTAAATGATAAAATAGAATGCTACCTAACATATTTATCCATGTAATTCTCTTTTATTGTGGCATGAATGTTCAGATCCGTAAGATTCAAAACAAAAGTTTAATATTGACATAAAAACAATAATACTTCAAGCATACTAACAAAATAATTATGTCTTCTCAAAATAACATGGCCAAAGAAAGTTTATCCCTACAAAAACATATAGTCTGGCTATGCTCCATCTTCATCCCACAAAATATTCAAATCATGCACAACCCCGATGACAAGCCAAGCAATTGTTTCATACTTTTGATGTTCTCAAATTTTTTCAACTTTCACACAATACATGAGCGTGAGCCATGGACATAGCACTATTGGTGGAATAGACGATGGTTGTGGAGAAGACAAAAAAGAAGGAGATAGTCTCACATCAACTAGGGGCTATGGAGTCAAAGTCACATGTTGACTGCCTTCGTTGGTGAAGAAAAATGGCTTGTAGCTCTGCAATCTGAGATCTAGAATCCGAATGATGAATTTGATCGCTACTATGCTGACTGGCTTGGAGACAAAGTCAGATTCGTGAATCTCACCAAGGGATTCACCTCAAATGTTGCAGACCCAACGCAACATGAATCTCTTCGGGCTGAAGCATCTGCTCAGCCCGACTAAAGAACATGCCATCACCACCGATGAAAATCAGGCTGCTGATGAAACTGCAAGTACCAGGGCTAATGACTGCATTCCAGCAGCTGATGACATTGCCAGGGCAACCACAAGTGTTGCGCCTGAAGAACAAGCCAGGCTAGCTGAGGCATCAACCACTGAGCCTAAAGAATCTGAACCAACCAGGCAAACTGAACCAGTTGTGCCTGAGGTAACTGAACCAATTTCCTCTGCTCCTCCTGCACCAACACCAAGTCCAGTTCTTCCTTCTACATCAGAAGCGAAGAAAACCAAAGCTATGGAGCGAGCAACAGTGAAGAAGAGGAAATCATCTACTTCAGCTCAGTCTTCAGCACCAAAGAAGATGAAGACATTGACCAGCTCTTTTGAGAATCCCATACATGTTGTTCCCATCTCAAGCATGCCATCAAAGGAACTCGTTCCTTTTGGTGAAGAATATGAGATCCCAAGCAGATCTGATGAAGACGTTCCTTATGCTACTTCCTCAGAGAAGTTGGACGAAGAAATTGAAGCGGATAATATCCCTTCAACCCCAGTTGTCTCATCGCTTATGCCTCTATTCACAGCTGAAGAGGCAGGCGTTGAAGAATTAAGTGAACAAGATGAAGATGTGAACATTGGGAGCACTATGCCTATGATGAATGATGACTTTTGGGAAAGTCAGCACCCCAACTCTCCCTTGTTCATGCTATTGCAACAAATCCCTCAGTCCCCAGTGCACATTGAAGTTCAAATGTGCTCTGAAGAACCTCGCATCAGTCCGCCCATTCATGAAGAAATTCTAGCCACTAGTGTTGATGAACATGCTGTTGAAGAAATGAAGACCCAGGCTGCAACTGAAACTGAACCTGAAATTCCTCAGCCTACGGTGCCTGAGAAGGAGATTCCTGAGCCTCTGATGACTTTGACTGATACTCCTCAGCCCAAGCCAAAGAATCCCTTCTCCAAGAAGCAAACCTTCAAGGCTGATCACTTCTTCCACGAGCATGTGTTCTTCACAGATTACAACCCATATGACTCTGCTCGTCTGCGAAGGAAGCGTTTCTGGACTGCCAGCCAAGTAAACTTCTATTTTTCACTGCTTTTGATAAGGACAAAGTCTTCTACCATGAGCATATTCCTCACGTGGACATGGAATCACTGCCTTGCTTCACGCCAGTCCTCAGTGTTCTTCACGATGCTGGACTGCTCAACTTCTGCACAGATTATGTGATTGGAATGAAGAACTTATTCTTCAATTCTATGCAGCACTGCACATCACAGGAAATGCTAAAGATGTGAACTCTTAGGTGTTGTATTGGATGATAGAGAACACTCATTTCAAAGCACCGGCCTCTGAATTGCTTCATGCCCTCCCTGTTAGTCCTCCCCTTGAAGGTGCTTGTTGTATATATCATGAACCTGGGCTTTTTGACCATTACATGCAAGTTTTGATGAAGCCACTGAAGCCTGGTCAAGCCCCACGGACCAAATTCCTCGTGAAGGAATTGCTATATGTGCCAAGGACTGTATATCGCATCTTGTCCAAGACCTTGAGTCCAATCAAGGGCCACGACTCTAGTGATGAAGAGGTCGTTGGTATCATGAAGAATCTGCTATTCAACATCATTCATGGCGTTCCTGTCAATTATCATGATTTCTTCATGAGGACTCTGGCCAATGTTGCATTGTCCGCTTTTGAATTGAAGCCTTACGCTCCCTGGATTATGAGATTCGTCAGATTAAGGTCTTCAATCAGTTACAAGGCTGATTTTCATAATCACCTCAGCTACTTGCCCCCAATAGAAGTCCTCAAGCGGACATTTTCCTCAGCTGATGAAAAGGGCAAGGCTACTGCTGTTATAAATGAAGGCATTCGTCCATTGGATGGTCAGTTCCGCAAAGCTGCATCTTATTCCACCAATGATGACTCTGCCGCTCATAACTCTGCCGACAATGCCTCAAAGCAAAATCCTCAAGGCATAGCTCCAAGGATGATGACTGATCGTGAGCTACTCCTCAGTCTTCACCAGAAGGTCGATCATAACCATAAATGGGTTAAGCGTCAGTTTGGTTCTATTCTTCACAACATGACTGCTACACACAATGCAGTGAAGAAAAACCATTACTACCTCCATGAAGTCTTCGATCGCACCTGGGCTGTTCTGTCTCATCTTTATGGCGAAGAAGATCTGAAGCAAATGGGTCGCTAGCAGGAGTTTGACTGGTCTCAACCACCAGCAAAGAAATTCAAGAAAGTAAAAGTTCCTTCAACGGTTGCCAGCTCATATTCTTCATTGCGTGACACTGATGAGCACGAAGATTTGGATGACACTGCGGCAGGCCCCACTACATCAAGAAACCCCAACATCGTTGGCGCTCCTTCATCAACATGATATTCTTCAGGGGCGTTAATCCTCACTTTTCGTCCCTTTTGGTCATTCGATGACAAATGGGGAGAAATTTGAGCTAGTCTTCAAGCGCGTCTCTATATATGGGCGTTTTTTTGCTAAGTTACAACTCTCGTTCTTTTGAAGAATCTGTTGGATCGAGTTGTAAACTTAAACCCGATGGTGGTCTGATACTTTCGCTATTTTCTTCTACATGCTATTTCCTAATATATGTTAATGCACGCATGCTAAATTACATGAGTCACCATATTTCATGCATTTCAAATACTTCATATCATACGTTAAATGCGTGTATGAATTACAAGATATAGGGGGAGATCTCCATGATTATACTCTTCAAATGTGCATTGCTTCAAAAGCAAATCCCTCACTATGCACATCTTCAGGGGGAGTTCTTCTATATCTTGCAGTCAAATTCCTCAATATCAGTATTTACACTTCATATGTTTATCCCCGTTGAAAACATAACCTATATTGTCATCAATCACCAAAAAGGGGGAGATTGTAAGTGCATCTAGTGCCCCTTAGTGATTTTGGTGTATTGAAGACTTATAGGTTAAGGGAATAATGTGTTTGTGAGTGTACACAGGTCTATAAGTCTATGAGGAGTTTGATATTTACAGAGAAAGTCGAGCCCTAAAAATGAATGTCTTCAAATGAAGACTTTGGATTTATGAAGACTTTCTGAAGACTTTGAAAGTGAAGAAATTGGTGTGACCGTGAAGACTTGATATTCATACGAGGAACATGAAGCGTGAAGACTTTTGTTTTCATAGTTTCCTTTTCTCTTTCATGAGCCACAGGAAACACCGTACTGTTAAAGGGGGTCAAGGAAAAACTAAGGAAATGTTTCCAAGTGATGCTCATCTCAAAATTCTACACCTACCAATCCTTCGAGTGAAGCCATTGGAAATCTCATGCAGTCCAGTCAAATTTCTTCAGTGACAGAGATGAAGTTCTTCTGGTCTCTGAGGAATTTGTTCTGACTGAGCAGTTTGGAATTCGCCAGTGCGGATTGCCTACAAGTGAGGAACATGATAGCCCTGAGGAATTTGAACCTCAGATTTCCAACCGTTGCTGTGTTACACGCCAGTTGTCCCAAAATATCTACCCACCTATATGTCTTATCATGTCGGGCTGCTCCCTATGCTATAAATAGCCGTCCCCTACAACCACTAGCTGGTTGGCTGCGAAAAGAGAAACTGACACTTGTCATTGAGAGCATCCCATCCTCCTAGGACTTTGAGGGAAAATCATCAAGTGAGGAAAACCCAAACCCATACACCTAGAAACCCAAAGTGATTGAGCATCACTGAAGAGATTGATCCTGTGTGGATCCGACGCTTGTTACCTTTGAAGACTGTGCATCTTGTAGACGGTTAGGCCTCATGATTTAGAGCATCCAAGAGGAAATTGTGGATCGTTGAGTGACCGAGTTTGTGAAGGTTTGGAAGTCACCTGAAGACTTACCACGAGTGATTGGGCGAGGTCTGTGTGACCTTAGCTCAAGGAGAATACGGTGAGGACTGTGTGTCTGGGACTGTGTGTCCTCAGGTTTAAATACCTAGCCGCTCCAACCAGATGTACAACTATCACAGCAGTTGGAACTGGTCTACTAAATCATTATCTTCACCGAGCTAACTGGTTCTATTTCCTCAACCCTTCCATTTCCTTATTACTATGTTGTGTCCTTGTTTGTATCTGTTTGAAGGCTTTGACTATAGACTTTCTCAATTTCCTCAGTTCAATTTCTTTAGTCTGTTTGTTTTCATTTCATCATGATGTCCATGCTTATGTTATGTCTTGTACGCATCTAAGTACTTATTCCGCTGCAAGTAGTTCTTCGCTTAGGAATTTCCTCACCCTGAAATTCCTCAGTGAAAATTCATAAAAATCGCCTATTCACCCCCCTCTAGTCGACTTAACGCACTTTCAATTGGTATCAGAGCAGGTACTCCCTTGTTCTGTGTGATTTCGGTTTAACCGCTTGGAGTTTTAGTTATGTTGACCACATGTATGATCAAGGTCTCTGCTGGCTGTCCTACCTTCGATGGGACAGACTATTCCTACTAGAATAATAAGATGCGCATGCATCTTGAGGCAATTGATAACGATCTTTGGTAGGTTGTGGAGAATGGTGTCCCCTCCGTCACCCCTACCATCAACCCTGCTGACGTGAAGAGATTCAAGCAACTCGACTCTCAAGCGAGGAACATCATATGTGGCCATCTGAGCAAAGGGCTGTATGGTAGAGTGAGTGCTTTGGAGACAACTAAGCTTATCTGGGATAGGTTGTCCAAGGTCAATGAAGGAGTCTCAACACAGTGTGACTCCCGAGTTGACGTTCTTCCCAATCTCTTCAACCGTTTCGAAAGACTCGATAATGAAAATGTTCAGCAAACCTTCAATCGCCTCACTGACATCTCAAATGAGCTTCAAGCACTTGGTGCCACTGACATCACAGACCATGAGGTGGTGAAGAAATTGCTGAGATCGCTTGATTCCTCATTTGACACTCTCGCATTGATGATACAAGAACGTGGAGACTATAAGTCACTTGATCCCGCTGATATCCTCGAGAGGCTAAACACTCACGAGTTCCATCTTGGTGATAAGAGAGATCTCTATGGACCGAGCTATGGCAGATCACTTGCCCTGAAGGCCAAGGCAGTATCTGAATCTGAAGGTGAAGATTCTAGTAACAGCCTTGGTGACCCTGAAGAATTGAGCCAGGAGCTAGCAATGCTCGTAAAGAAATTCCAGAAGTTCTCAAGACATGGTCGCTTTGGAAAATCCTCATGAAGTGATGATTCCTCATCCCGTGACTACAAGAAGAGACTGTGCCACAAGTGCAAGAAACCTGGTCACTACATTCAAGACTGTCCTTAGTGGGAAAAGGAATCAAAGAAGAAGAAATACAAGGATTACAGTTCTGATGACTCTAAGAAGAAAAAGAAATCTTCAAAGTCCTCGTCATCAAAATCCTCGAAGTCTTTATCTCACAAGAATAGCAGCTCCAAAAAGGCACGGGCATTCATTGGCAAGGAAATGGACCCTGAAGCTGAATCTGAGGAAGAGGAGGCATCTGAGGAGTCAGAATCTGGTGTGGCGAGCCTAGCCCTCTCTACTACGTTCGTCAGCAAGTCCATCTTCAACATTGAAGAAAATGGCTTCCACAACAAGGCTGATGACGACGATGATAACTACGCTCCCACCTATTGCTTCATGGCAAAGGGAGCCAAGGTACTCAAATATCCCTCCTCTGAATCAAGTGAGGATTAATCTGATGAAAACCTGAAGCCTAGCTACTCTAAACTTGCTAAGATTGCCGTGAAACAACAAAAGGCTTTTGAAAAGGTTCAATATATGCTAGATAAAAGTGATGATATGTTGGGTGAAGAAATGGTTCGCACTAAAACCTTGACTGGGGATCTTCAGAGACTTTAGTCTAAGTTTGACAACCTTCAAAGTCATCATAACACTCTCTTATCTGATCATGAGAAGCTTTCGTATGAATTTCTTAAAAGAAGGCAAGATCTTGAGAAGCTAAGAGTGAGTTATGAAGATCTTCAGAAGGAGCGTGATTCATTACTTGCTCAACAAATCAGCGCTTCCTAGGAAGAATTTATTCCTCCATGTTTGAAGTGCATTGAACATGAATCTGCTAATTCTTCACCTAAAAGTTCAAATGCTTCTATTGCTGAAAATTCCTCACCTGTCTCTGCTATCACTAATTCCTCATCTGAGGATATTGCTAGTATCACCGACAATGCAGGGCTGAAGGAATTGTACATGACATGCATGTACAAAAGCCTCAAAGGGCATCAGGCTCTCTGTGATGTGCTTGAAAAGCAGATCCTCAATAGGAACCCTACGAAAGAGGGTATTACCTTTGAGAGGAAACTCAATGCTGATGGAACATACTGGAAGCCTGAGCAGTGTCCCAAAACCTCATGGGTTGCTGCAAAGGGACCTCCAGTTGATTCATCTACTTTATCTGGACTTACATGTGAATTTCCTCATTCGTTTGATGGGTCATTTGACTCCAACTATAAGCTGTTCAAAAATCAGAGTGCTGAAGTATTTGCTAGATAGGTTGGCACTAACTGCAGGAACGGTTCCCCTATGAAGAAAATCTGGGTTCCCAAAAGGTGCCTTGAAATTCTTCAGGTGAATGTCATCATGACACCACCTGTGAAGAATAGGAACCCCAGATCAAATTCTTCATATGGACAAAATTCTTCATATGGATCCAAGTCCTCATACAGACCTAATTCCTCAAAAAGATCAAAATCCTCATATGAACATCATCGTGCTAACACTTCGGTTTCGCAGGGAAGATCTAAGGGCTATGAATATGAGCATTATTCTTCTAACCATTATGTTCATAAGTCCTCAAAGAATTTATCTTCTTATTCATATGCTTACCCTAATTCCTCTTATGTGAAACAAAGTGGACTGGCTTCCATGCCACCGTTCTCTTATGGAGCTTGCAGAATGATGAACTATTTGCCACCCCTTCAGATGTGGGTGCTGAAGAAAATGAACTAATCTCTTATGCAGGGTCAGGTCTCCAGACGTACTTAAACGTCTAAAGAATTTGCTGGAGACCTGAAGATTCTTGAAAGGACGCAAGCTAATCATGAAGAAATGAACTCTCATTTCTCACGTCTTCATACTTCTTTATTTGTTCTATTGCTTGATGAAATTGATCTGATGAAATTGATGTCATATTCTTCACTGATGAAGTATATGAGTTCGTAAGCTGCACTAATTCTTCTGCAGAATGATCAACCCAAAGACACTGAGTGGGTCCTCGATGGTGGATGTACAAATCACATGACTGGTGACAAGAATCTATTGATGGACACTCCCTTGTCTCCATCACATCTGAAGCATATCACCTACACTGACAAAGGTAAAAGCAAGGTATTGGGTCTAGGTAAGGTTGTGATCTCGAAGGATCGACACATGGACAAAGTCATGCTTGTCGAGTCCTTATGATTCAACCTCATGTTAGTCTCAATGCTTTGTGATCTTGATATGGTTGTTATCTTTGGCAAATATCATTGTGTTGTGATCATGGAAGCTGACCATTCCAAAGTCTTCGAAGGCTTTACGAGAGGAGACCTGTATATTGTTGATTTCTCTACAGGACCACAGCCTGCGATATGTCTACTTGCAAAAGCTTCAGAAGGCTGGCTATGGCATCAACGACTTGGTCATGCTGGCATGAGGAACTTGCACACGCTCGCGAAGAAAAAGCATGTCATTGGCATTGAGAATGTCAAATTCCTCAAGAATCACTTGTGCGGAGCCTGTGAAGCTGGAAAGATGACCAAGGCCAAGCATCCAGTGAAGAATATCATGACAACCGCTAGACCATTTGAATTTCTTCACATGGATCTATTTGGTCCTAACCATTATTCTGCATTCACTAATGAAGCATCTCTATATGGCTTTATTATTGTTGATGATTACTCTCGTTACACATGGGTACATATCGTCACTTACAAATGTGAAGTGCAGGAAGTCTTCAAACAATTTGCCTCGAGGGATTCAACCAACTTTGGTGTGAAGATCAAGCACATCAGAAGTGACAATGGAACTGAGTTCAAGAATACTGGTCTTGATGACTATCCTAATGAACTTGGTATTACTCATGAGTTATCTGCTCCTTATACTCCTCAGTAGAATGGCGTCGTGGAGTGCAAGAACAGAACTCTTGTTGAGATGGCTTGCACTATGCTTGATGAATACCGGACACCTCGTCATTTTTGGACTAAGGCAATTGACACTGCATGCCATATCATCAACAGGGTATATCTTCACAAATTCTTCAAGAAGACTGCATATGAAGTCCTCACTAACAAGAAACCCAATGTGAGTTATTTCAAAGTCTTCGGTGCTAAATTTTGGATTAGAGATCCTCATCACAATTCTAAATTTGCACCGAAAGCACATGAAGGTTTTATGCTTGGTTACGGAAAGGACTCGCACACCTACAGAGTCTTCAACAACGTTCACCACAAGGTTGTTGAAACTGTAGATGTGCGTTTTGATGAAACTAATGGCTCGAAAAGAGAGCACCTACCTCCTGTGCTAGATGAACAGTATCCTGAGGAAACCATCAAGTTCAAGGCTACTGAGGTTGTCATTCCCACCGAAGAATCTGCTGAAGAAGTTATTCCAGACTGTGAAGAACCTCATGCTGGTGCACCTGAGGAAAATGGATCCGAAGAAAATGCTGATCCAATTCCTCGTCGCCAGCCCGCTCATCCTTGAGTTGCAAATGAAGTGCAGATTGAGAAAATCATCAGCGACATCAACGCACCAGGTCCTCTCACATGCTCAAAAGCTTCACATTTGTCTAACTTTTTTGGGAACTTTGCTTTCGTCTCTATTACAGAGCCCACTAAGGTAGATGAAACATTTCTGGAGCCTGAGTGGATTCAAGCTATGCAAGAGGAATTACATCAGTTCGAGCTCAACAACGTCTGGGAACTAGTCAAACGTCCAGACCCTCGCAAGCACAGTATCATCGGAACAAAGTGGATCTACCGCAACAAGCAAGATGAAAATGGCCTTGTGGTGAGGAATAAGGCACGAATTGTAGCTCAAGGCTACACACATGTTGAAGGAATTGATTTTGATGAAACTTTTGCACCTGTTGCTAGACTTGAGGGTATTCGGATATTACTTGCTTATGCTAACCATCATAACATCATCTTATATCAAATGGATGTGAAAAGTACATTCCTTAATGGTAAGCTTGAGGAAGAAGTATATGTTGCTCAACCACCAAGTTTTGAAGATCCAACATCCTGACAAAGTCTTCAGACTGAATAAGGCCCTCTATGGTCTCAAGCAGGCCCCTCGGGCGTGGTGTGATACTTTGAAGGAATTCCTCATGAAGAAGGGCTTCAAACCCGGTTCACTTGACCCAACTCTTTTCACCAAAACCTATGACGATGAATTATTCATGCACCAAATATATGTTGATGATATTATCTTTGGTTGTACTGACCAATGTAACAGTGATGAATTTGCCTACATGATGAGTGAAGAATATCAAATGTCTATGATGGGAGAATTGAAATTCTTCTTAGGACTTCAGATACGTCAACAACGCAATGGCATATTCATATCTCAAGAGAAATACCTCAAGGATGTTGTGAGGAAATTCGGCATGCAAGATTGCAAAGGCGTCAAAATCCCTATGCCCACAAATGGCCATCTATGCACTAATGAAAATGGTATTGACTTCGATCAAAAGGTATACCGCTCCATGATTGGCTCTTTATTGTATTTATGTGCATCTAGGCCGGATATTATGCTTAGTGTTTTCATGTGTGCCTGCTTTCAAGCTACACCAAAGGAATCGCACCATAAGGCTGTGAACCATATTCTTCGATATCTGGCCCACACTCCAACACTTGGATTATGGTATCCCAAGGGCTTGGCTTTTGATCTCATTGGGTATTCAGATTTTGACTATGCTGGTGATCGTGTGGACCGCAAGTCAACATCAGACACATGTCATTTCCTTGGATGATCCTTGGTATGTTGGTCCTCGAAGAAACAGAACTGCGTATCACTCTCTATTGTTGAAGCTGAGTACATTGTTGCTGGTTAGTGCTGTGCTCAATTGCTATGGATGAAGCAAACCCTCAAGGACTACGACATCAATGTGAAGAATGTGCCACTCTATTGTGATAGTTAGAGTGCCATCAAGATTGCTCATAACCCAGTTCAGCACTCGAAGACAAAGCATATTCAGATCCGTCATCATTTTCTTTGTGATCATGTGTTGAAGGGCGACATCTCCATCGAGCACATGAAGACTGAAGAACAACTAGCCGATATCTTCACAAAGCCCTTGGATGATAAGAGATTTAGCAAGTTGCGGTGTGAGCTAAATATCTTAGAATCTTCGAATGTCCTTTGGAAAGGAAACACATCCTAACACTTATGCAAAATTGATGACTTAGATGTGCAACACACAAAGTAACTGTTTTTCTTCAATCAATGAAGACTAGCACTCTAAGTGTGAAGAAATTAACGAAGAAATTGATTCTCAGAGCCCTATGACAATTGTACGCGGTGTCTGAAATCATCATTCTTATACGGTGGGTTACGCCACCAACAAAAGTTGAAAATATTCAATTTGATTTTTTCCGCATTTTTGAAATTCCTCAATTGTTCAATTTCTTCAACTTTGAAATGTCTTCACTATTTCTGTCGTTTTTTCTTCATTGGCTATATACATATATGAGTTTATGTCCTCTACATGATTCACTTATTGCTACTTCTTCAAGTTGCTTTTTCTGCTAAGTGAATGTGATCGGACCCTTCCCCCTCTATGCTAAACTCAACCCAGTCTGTTCACAAATTCTTCATGTGCATTCTATTTGAAACCCATTCACAATTTTCACTATGTCCTTCACAGCTGAAGAATTTGTGAATGATACATTAAAATATTCATATCTGAATTTTCGGACGTTGCCGCTCAAACCATTCTACATTCCACGATATATTATCCTATTAATCCATGACCTCACACGATCTCCACCTCACAGTGTGTGGGTGACACATGTCGCACGAATGAGAAGGGTCAGGGGCACGTTCGTCCATTTTCCTCGGGCGAGCGGTTTTTCACCTCGGCTATAAATACCCCTCACCCTCCTCTTCCTGTTTTACTCCGCTCCACCTCACTCCCTCGCTCGAGCTCTCAAAACCTAGCGCCGCCACTACTTCCATCTTCGCCGATGAGGAAGAGCTTCGCTGCCTCGACCTCATCGCCGTCATACTCGCGCCGGCCGCGGATTTCTTCACTCCGCCACCGCCGTAGCTGTCTTCCACAGCCAAGTTAGGGCATGGAAGATCTGAACTGACGGGCTTCAAATCTACTATTCACAGTTCGTCATGTTCTTCGTCAAGGGTAATTAAAATTCATTTTTATTTCCCTTGTTGATTCCATTGATTTCTACAAATCTTCAAAAAGGTGTTTATTCTTCAATCTTCACACTCTAAACACCTCGCACAATCATCTGTTCTTGATCTGTTTCCCTAAGCAACATTTTTCTTCAAGATTCCTCGATTGTGTGGATTTCCAATCTATACAACTCTGGAACCTAAGTCAAAGAACGCTCAGTGAAATTCCTCAAGACACATCTGGTCAAATTCCTCAAACCTGTTCCTTTTTGCAAATTCTTCTGAGAACGCATATCACCTCTCCAAATTCTTCACACCTATACTCTATTCACATGTATACATGTCCGCTGCTGAATCACTAGGTTCTCATCAACTTAACTCATTTGCAGCATTCCTCGAAGAAAAGTTGCATACCTCTTTAGAGAACTCAATAGTTCAAAATCCTCAGCTGAAGAAAATGGAAGATGGCAAGAAACCTCGGAAGGGAGGGAACAAATTGGAAGTCAACATTGCGTTTGAGATTCCTGATGACATCTATGCAGGATACTGCACTCCTCCTCATGAAATGAAGAATGAGCGCAAAGTGCGCATTCAGAATATAGAGAGGAGATGGGCCAGACAATGGAGGGAATACAGATATTGTCGTATGTGGGGTTCTTGCAAACCCTTAAGGTTCGAACACTGGGGTGCGCGCGAAGTCTTTCCCTCCTACCGATCTATGCCCTAGCTCGCTAAGATCTCGCGACGAAGTCGACGAACTCACAACCCAAAGAGACACGAGATTTATACTGGTTCGGGCCACCGTTGTGGTGTAACACCCTACTCCAGTGTGGTGGTGGTGGATTGCCTCTTGGGCTGATGAAGAACAGTACAAGGGAAAGAACAACCTCCTGAGGTTGAGGTGTTCTTGTGCTCGGTGACTTAGCGGATGAGAGCTGGATGAACTGCTCGATGCCACCTACTATGGTGGCTAGCCCTACTTATATAGGCCCTGGTCCTCTTCCCAAATATTGAGCGGGAAGGGAGCCAACAACGGCGGGCAAATTTGAAGGGGGACAGCTAGTACAAGCTATCCTGACAAAAGTGGTCTTAGCCTGCGAAAAGCTTTGGTGGTGACATCGTCTTGGGCTCCACGATGACTTCCGTCTTTCTGTCCTTCTGGTATCGGTCTCGTTGCACCGATATGGCAACCTTTGCCTGGTGCCTCGGTACTCCTCGCCTGCGCTGGCCTCCTTAGCACCAAAGAGGAAACAAGGACGTTGCGCGTGCTGGCGCCCGCGTGGTGCCGATCGTCATGGCTCACGTCATGAGAGCCTCGTGAGGTTTGCCCCGCCTTGATATCTCCGCTCCTCGTGAGCCTGCCTAACTAGGCCACTCCTGAGGAGGTCTTGCTCATCCGCCTCGCGAGGCTTGGCCCCTCGCGAGGGTCTTGGATGCCTTGTTGATGAAGATGGGCCGTACTTCCTGCTGGCTTAGCCACGCCGCGAGCCGCAGGTAGGCAAGTCTAGGGACCCCCGTTCCCAGAACGCCGAAAGTAGCCCCCGGGCCCAAGGTGCGCTCGGGCTTGGCTTCGTGGCGAAGCCAAGGGTCAAGTTCGGAGCGCCGCGGGCCCCAAAAGCCTGCGGCCTCGGTTGACGCATGGCGGTTGATTGGACGTGGGCGTCTCCGCTTCCCCATGCTGCCTCGGCAACTGCTCCTCCTAACAAAAGGCTGGTGCAGGCAGTACTTGATGGAGATATGCCCTACAGGCAATCATGTATGATGATATTTCCTATGTGTTTATGAATGAAGATAGTCCTTGGACATTATCAATGATGTGTATCAGGAAGTACGTGACTTGTTTGTGGGACTATGCATTGTATGATGACTGTCCTAAAAGGTCCCTAGTCGAAAGGGCTGTGTGGACGCGCAGCTGACTAGACTAGCATATGACACGGTTGATGGCTTGGTCTCACTAGCCATGGAGCATTGGATGCTAACCGGATAATATGGGCTTGGAAAGGTCTGGTCGGATTTGACATAGTCGGATCCGAGTTGAGATAAGGTCCGAGTCGGACAGACCCAACTATGAGACGCAGTGATATGTCATCTGTGAGTCTCTAATACAACATACATTCTATGTCCTAAGACCTGAGCTAGCACATGTACTCGGGATGGTGACAGACTTGCTTTGGGCTGACCAAACGCTACTCCGTGACTGGGTAGTTACAAAGGTAGGTTTCAGGCTTGTCCAGACCCATGCTGCAAGACATGGTCGAGCAAGATGGGATTTGCCCCTCCGACCAGGGGAGATATACTCTGGGCCCCTCGTGTGATCCGACCAGGATAAGCATGGCCATGCGACAAGGTTTATGAGATAATCCGGATAGTGGTCGGCATCGCTGGAACGAGAAAGAGGTCGGGCTAGCACAAGGATGACAGAATCGCCTTGAGCTCGACAACGTATATCGTGTGGTAAAAGGAATGGAAGTGTGATGTACAGGTTCGCCTAACCAGCTTCATAGTCTGCTTGGTGTTCGGCATGCCTTGCTAGAGGCCGCTACCAACTGTGCAGTTCGCAGGTGATCCAAACTGCGACGAAGCCGGCTTGAACCTAAGGGGTCGCGCGCTTAAGGGAAGGAACCTACAGGGTCCGATCCGGGGACACTGGTCGGATGTGATCCGAGTTGTATCCGGATTGTGGCTGAGTAGACTTATGGGCTTTAGGGTACGTGCGAGGCCCAAGTGTTGAGCCCGCGACGGACGCCTATATAAAGTGGAGGTGCTGCACAATCATGCGGTTGATCACTTCGGCGCTGTTACTAGGGTTTGCAAGTGTTGCGTATAGACACCTCCACTCGCCCCCGGTTGTGTGATCGGACCTAGCAGTCCGCCACACGACGTTCCTCCTGCACGCGCGGATACCGTTAGAGGCGGTCCACTTGCGCCGCTCCAGTGAACCTGTACGTGGGAACCGACAACCGGTTGTACGAGGGAGATCAGACGAGGAGGAGACGATCCACGCGGAGGCGCTGCCCCAACTCTTCTTCCGCTGCACCAAACTGCGCGTCTAGTGGTAACAAACTGTGATCCATCTCCCGTAGCATGTTCTTGGTTGTTCTGCGCGTAGGAAAATTTTAATTTGCAGTCGACGCACCCTACCGTAGATCCCAGCAGTGGTATCAGAGCCTCTGCAATAGGATTTGGATTCAGATCGTATGCATATTAGATATGTGGAGGTGACAAATGAGATTTGTCGTGATTTATGAGATTGGCTATGTGCATGGTTGATGAGATCAACTTCACATGGGGATCGATGTGGCTATGTTTTCTGATAACCGGGATCGATGAGGTCATGACACGATCTACCCCTACCGGTCGGTTATCCGCCATCGGGGTTAACAGTGAAACGTAAATCCGAATCGGATTCGCGATGATCGATGAGATCGGTCAGATCAGAGAATTCGGGTAGCGCCTTGTATTTTGTACCTGACACACAAACCGGTAGAATGCGATTATATGCATAACTTTGTTTTGCAGGTTTGATGTGAATAGTATGGCTCATGTGTATGTGATGCATGTGTGTAATTTATACATGGCCTGCACGTCATGTTTGTCAGCCGGCAGGAGCCAAAGTGTTGTCATTATATTGTATAACGACCTGCGTGTCGACTTGTGACTCTATGTAAAATTCATTACTAGTTGTAGTAGTTAGATAATAGAGATAAGGTTGGTGGCTTGGCGTCCGGGCGTGACAAACAAGATGGAGTTCCTAGATGGTCATCGGAGTCGGAGCCGACCTGGAAGAACGTTCATGAAGGAGCCATACTATTTCACAATATATGTTTATTTGTGATTGATATGCTTCTTGTTTTATATGCATGTTAGAATGGTAGAAAGATCCCTCATGAATATCAAGCGAATTGCCATCCCTGATGTTGCACCTTCGCACGTCAAGTACGTCTAGTAGTGGGCTCATAAAATTGAGGTGTTGCTGGGTGTCCTTGAACTGAAGGGTTCGTGTCGGACACGGACATGCACTGCATCAGGTTAACTTGATAGGGCTATCAAAACGGTTTTGGGCCCTGTGGCAAAGAAGGTTGGGGGCCGGGGTATGAGATACCTTCCCGACCGACAGGAGTCGTATAGAGATACGATTAGCAAGGAGTTGCATACCGGATAGGCATGTTGTCTAGCAGTGATGCTAAAGCTCACAAGTCGCATGTGCTAGTCGGATCCTGAATCACTGAAAGTTTGCGGAGGGATGCCAACTTCAGTGGGAGTATTTTCGTTTAAGGCTCGAATTACTCTACATAAACACATTGCTTAGTGATTGCATATTTTCTGTTGTAGATCAATGGCACCTCCTGCTCAACCCAACTTTGCATTGAAATCAATTCTGGAAAAGGATAAACTGAATGGAACAAACTTTACCACCTGGTATAGAAATCTGAGAATTGTTCTCAAGCATGATAAAAAGGAACATGTTCTAGAGGATCCACTTCCATAGGAACCTGCTGATAATGCTAGTGTGACAGCTAAGAATGCCTACCAGAAACTCGTTGATGAATCAACGGAGATCAGCTGTCTAATGCTGGCTTGCATGGAGCCCGATTTGCAACAACATTTCAAAAATGTTGAGGCTTATGATATGATCGACAGTCTCAAGAGAATGTTTCAAACACAGGCTAGGACCGAAAGGTTCAACGTCTGGTGATCCTTGATGGGTTGCAAGCTGAAGGAAGGTGATCCACTGAGCCCACATGTGATCAAGATGATCGGATATGTGCAAGCTTTGGATCGGTCGGGCTTCCCGCTCTTGGATGAGCTGGCTACTGATGCAGTTCTGGGTTCTCTTCCGCCCAGCTATGGGACGTTCATCTCGAACTATCATATGCATGGCATGGATAAGAAGCTCACTGAATTGCATGGGATGCTCAAAGTGGCAGAGCAGGATATTAAGAAAGGCACGCATCACGTGTTGATGGTGCAGAAATCGGCTAAGTTGAAGAAGAGTTGGTCTAAGAAAAAGGCTAAGGCAAAGGGCATAGAGACGGTAACCTCTGCCGCTACGCCAAAGTCTGGACCGGACTCAAATACCATTTTCTATCATTGCAAGGAAACTAGTCATTGGAAGAGGAACCGTAACAAGTGGCTTGCAGAGCATGGCAAGAAGGGTGGAAATGCTTCTTCAGGCAAAGGTACACTTGTTGCATATGTTATAAAAATTTACCTTGCTGACATACCTAGTAGCTCTTGGGTATTTGATACCGGATCAGTTGTTCATATTTGCAACTCGATGCAGGGGCTGGTAAGAACTAGGCGTGTGGCACAAGGGGAGATTGACATCAGGGTCGACAACAAAGCAAGAGTTGTTGCGTTGGAGGTCGGCACGATGCAGCTCCAGCTTCCTTCTGGATTTATTTTGGAATTGAATAATTGTTATTACATTCCTGCACTTAGTCGGAACATTATTTCTGCCTCATGTTTGATGAGTCAGGGTTATGAATTCAATTTAAAGGACAATGGTTGTTCATTTCATTTGAATGGTATGTTCCACGGCTATGCACCCATTGTTGATGGGCTATTTATACTGAATCTAGAACAGGAACCGGTCTATAACATGAATGTAAAGAGGCATAAGCCTAATGAGATAAATCCAACATACTTCTGGCACTGCCGGCTTGGACACATTAGTCTGAAACGCATGAAGAAGCTCCATGATGATGGGCTCCTGACTTCGTCCGACTTCGGGTCGTTCGAGACATGTGAATCATGCTTGCTCGGCAAGATGACTAAGTCTCCTTTCACAAAGAGTTGCGAGAGAGCATCCGAGCTGTTGGAGCTTATACATAGTGATGTGTGTGGTCCAATGAGTACAACTGCCAGAGGTGGCTATCAGTACTTCGTGACTTTTACCGACGACTTGAGTAGATATGGATATATCTATTTGATGAGGCACAAGTCGGAAACTTTTTAAAAGTTCAAAGAGTTTCAGAACAAGGTTGAGAATCAGCTCGACAAGACTATAAAGCTTCTACGATCTGATCGTGGAGGTGAGTACATGAGCCAGGAGTTTGATGATCATCTGAAAAGCTGAGGTATAGTACCTCAGCTCACACCTCCGGGTACGCCACAGAGAAACGGCGTGTCAGAACGGAGGAATCGTACCTTGTTGGACATGGTTCGGTCTATGATGAGCAAATCGGATTTAACCTTGTCATTCGGGGATACGCTCTAGAAACTGCAGCTTTCACACTTAACTGGGTACCATCAAAATCCATAGACAAGACACCACATGAGATGTGGACTGGGAAGACTCCTAGTTTGTCTTTTCTAAAGATTTGGGGTTGTGAAGCATTTGTCAAGTGACTTATGTCAGACAAGCTTACACTTAAGTCGGGTAAATGCATATTCGTGGGATATTCGAGGGAAACCTTGGAATATAGCTTCTACAACCGGGAAGAGAACAAAGTGTTTGTTGCTCGGAACGGGGTTTTCCTTGAGAAAGAGTTTCTTAGTCGGGAGGACAGTGGGAGGACGGTCCGACTCGAAGAAATTCGAGGACCACTCAGGGACGGCTCGGCTGATGATGAGATCATACAGGAGTCAGTCAGGGAACCTGTAGTGGAAGTGATGTCTACTACACAACCTTCTTCTTATAGACGTTGTTGGGCCTGCAAATGCACAGGTTTGTAGGACAGTAGCAAATTTCCCTCAAGTGGATGACCTAAGGTTTATCAATCCGTAGGAGGCGTGAGGATGAAGATGGTCTCTCTCAAGCAACCCTGCAACCAAATAACAAAGAGTCTCTTGTGTCCCCAACACAACCAATACAATGGTAAATTGTATAGGTGCACTAGTTCGGCGAAGAGATGGTGATACAAGTGCAGTATGGATAGAAGATATAGGTTTTTGTAAACTAAAAATATAAAAGGATCAAGGTAACAAGTGGTAAAAGTGAGCGTAAATGGTATTGCAATGATAGGAAACAAGGCCTAGGGTTCATACTTTCGCTAGTGCAAGTTCTCTCAACAATAATAACATAGATAGAACATATGACAAGCCCTCAACATGCAACAAAGAGTCACTCCAAAGCCACTAATAGCGGAGAATAAACGTAGAGATTATGGTCGGGTACGAAACCACCACAAAGTTATTCTTTCAAATTAATCCGTTGGGCTATTCCTATAAGTGTCACAAACAACCCTGGAGTTTTTACTAGAATAACACCTTAATATACAAATCAACCAAAACCCTAATGTCACCTAGATACTCCATTGTCACCTCAAGTATCCGTGGGCATGATTATACGATATGCATCACACAATCTCAGATTTATCCAACCAACATAAAAGTACTTCAAAGAGCGCCCCAAAGTTTCTACCGGAGAATCAAGAACGTGTGCCAACCCCTATGCATAGGTTCCCAATGTCACGAAACCCGCAAGTTGATCACCAAGACATACATCAAGTGTTCTCATAAAGACTCAATCCGATAAGATTACTTCAAAAGGGGAAACTCAATTCATCACAAAGGAGTAGAGGGGGAGAAACATCATAAGATCCAACTACAATAGCAAAGCTCGGGATACATCAAGATCGTGCCATAGAGGAACACGAGAGAGAACAAGAGAGAGAGAGATCAAACACATACCTACTGGTACATACCCTCATCCCCGAGGGTGAACTACTCCCTCCTTGTCATGGAGAGCGCCGGGATGATGAAGATGGCCACCGGAGATGGATCCCCCCTCCGGCAGGGTACCGGAAAGGGGTCCCGATTGGTTTTTGGTGGTTCTAGAGGCTTGCGGCGGCGGAACTCCCGATCTATCTTCTGTTCTGGAAGTTTTAGGGTACGACGGTATATATGGGTGAAGGGGGAACGTCGGTGGAGTTACGGGGGCCCCACGAGGCAGGGGGCGCGCCCAGGGGGGAGGGCGCGCCCTCCACCCTCGTGACCGCCTCGTGGCTCATCTGACGTGGGGTCCAAGTCCATCAGGTGGGTTTCCTTCCAAAAATAACTTCTCCAGCTGATTTCGTTCCGTTTTGACTCCGTCTGATATTCCTTTTCCTCGAAATACTGAAATAGGCATAAAACAGCAAATCTGGGCTGGGCCTCCGGTTAATAGGTTAGTCCCAAAAATAATATAAAAGTGGATAATAAAGCCCAATATTGCCTAAAACAGTAGATAAAGTAGCATGGAGCAATCAAAAATTATAGATACGTTGGAGACGTATCAAGCATCCCCAAGCTTAATTCCTACTCGTCCTCGCGTAGGTAAATGATAAAAAGAAGAATTTTTGATGCGGAGTGATACTTTGGCATAATTTCAATGTAAATCTTCTTAATCATGGTATGAATATTCAGATCCGAAAGATTCAAGATAAAAGTTCATATTGGCATAAAAATGATAATATTTCAAGCATACTAATCAAACAATTATGTCATCTCAAAATAACATGGCCAAAGGAAGTTCATCCCTACAAAATCATATAGTTAGGCTATGCTTCATTTTCGTCACACAAAGATGTTCCCAACTTCTATACCCCCGATGACAAGCCAAGCAATTGTTTCATACTCAAATAATCTCAAACTTTTTCAACCTTCACGCAATACATGAGCGCGAGCCATGGACATAGCACTATGGGTGGTATAGAATATGATGATGGGGATTGTGTGGAGAAGACAAAAAAGGAGAAAGTCTCACATCAACGAGGCTAATCAATGAGCTATGGAGATGCCCATCAATTGATGTTAATGCAAGGAGTAGGGATTGCCATGCAACGGATGCACTAGAGCTAAGAATGCTCAACAAAAGAAAACTAGTGGGTGTGCATCCAACTTGCTTGCTCATGAAGACCTAGGGCATTTTGAGGAAGCCCATCGTTCGAATATACAAGCCAAGTTCTATAATGAAAAATTCCCACTAGTATGAACAAGACAAGTTATGAGACTCACTATATGAAAATCATGGTGCTACTTTAAGCACAATATATAAGACTCACTACATGAAGAACAAGGTGCTACTTTGAAGCACAAGTGTGGAAAAAAGAGATAGTAGCATTGCCCTTTTTATTTTCTCTTTTTTTTGGTCTTTATTTTTTTTTGGCCTTTCTCTTTTTTTGATTGGGCAATGCTCTAATAATGATGATCATCACACTTCTATTGATTACAACATGATGATTACAACTCGATACTAGAACAAGATATGACTCTATATGAATGCCTCCGGCGGTGTACCGGGATGGTGCAATGAATCAAGAGTGACATGTATGAAAAATAATGCATGGTGGCTTTGCCACAAATACGATGTCAACTACAAGATCATGCAATGGAAATATAAAAAAAGTAAAGCATGTCATGATGATGATGATGATGGTGGAAGTTGCATGGCAATATATCTCGGAATGGCTATGGAAATGCCATGATAGGTAAGTATGGTGGCTGTTTTGAGGAAGATATAGGGAGGTTTATGTGTGAAAGAGCGTATCATATCACGGGGTTTGGATGCACCGACGAAGTTTGCACCAACTCTCAATGTGAGAAAGGGCAATGCACGGTACCGAAGAGGCTAGCCAATGGCGGAAAGGTAAAAGTCTGTATAATCCATGGACTCAACATTAGTCAAAAGAACTCATATACTTATTGCAAAAATTTAGAAGTCATCAAAAATCAAGTACTACGCGCATGCTCCTAGGGGGATAGATTGGTAGGAAAAGACCATCGCTTGTCCCCGACCGCCACTCATAAGGATGCACAAGCCAGGTACACTTCATGCTTCAAATTTGTTACACAACTTTACCCATACGTGCATGCTACGGGACTTGCAAACTTCAACACAAGTATTTCTCAAGTTCACAATTATCACCTAGCATGACTTTGATATTATTACCTCCATATCTCAAAACAATTATCAAGCATTAAATTTATCTTAGTATTAAATTCACTCAAAAGAAAGTTTCACATATCTTGAACACTAAGTATATTAACATTAAGCAAATTACCATGCTATTAACGACTCTCAGAATAATATAAGTGAAGCATGAGAGTTCATCTATTTCTTCAAAATAAAACCACCATTGTGCTCTAAAAGATATAAGTGAATCACTAGAGCAAATGACAAACTACTCCAACAAGATATAAGTGAAGATCAATGAGTAGCTAAATAATTATTATGCAACTATGTGAAGACTCTCTCTCATTTAAAAATTTCAGATCTTGGTATTTTATTCAAACAGCAAGAAAATCTAAAGAAAATAAAATGACGCTCCAAGCAAAACACATATCATGTGGTGAATAAAAATATAGCTCCAAGTAAAGTTACCGATGAACGAAGACGAAAGAGGGGATGCCATCCAGGGCATCCCCAAGCTTAGGCTCTTGGTTGTCCTTGAATATTACCTTGTGGTGCCTTGGGAATCCCCAAGCTTAGGCTCTTGCCACTCCTTATTCCATAGTCCATCGAAGCCTTACCCAAAACTTGAAAACTTCACAACACAAAACTTAACAGAAAACTCGTGAGCTCCGTTAGCGAAAGAAAACAAAACACCACTTCAAGGTACTGTAATGAACTCATTATTCATTTATATTGGTGTTAAACCTACTGTATTCCAACTTCTCTATGGTTTATAAACTATTTTACTAGCCATAGATCCATCAAAATACGCAAACAACACAATGAAAACAGAATCTGTCAAAAACAGAACAGTCTGTAGTAATCTGTAACTAACGCAAACTTCTGAACTCCAAAAATTCTAAAATAAATTGTTGGACCAGAGTAATTTGTCTAGTAATCATTGGCAAAAAGAATCAACTAAATAGCACTCTGCAGTAAAAAGTTCTAGCTAATCTCGTGAGCGCTAAAGTTTCTATTTTTTACAACATGATCATAAAGACTTCACCCAAGTCTTCCCAAAGGTTCTACTTGGCACAAACATTAATTAAAACATAAAACCACATATAAACATAGGCTAGATGAATTATCTATTCCTAAACAGAACCAAAAAGAAAGAAACTAAAATAAAATTGGGTTGCCTCCCAACAAGCGCTATCATTTAACGCCCCTAGCTAGGCATGATGATTTCAATGATGCTCACATAAAAGATAAGAATTGAAACATAAAGAGAGCATCATGAAGAATATGACTAGCACATTTAAGTCTAATCCACTTCCTATGCATAGGGAGTTTGTGAGCAAACAACTTATGGGAACAAGAATCAACTTACATAGGAAGGTAAAACAAGCATAACTTCAAGATTTTAAGCACATAGAGAGGAAACTTGATATTATTGCAATTCCTACAAGCATATATTCCTCCCTCATAATAATTTTCAGTAGCATAATGAATTAATTCAACAATATAACCAGCACCTAAAGCATTCTTTTCATGATCTACAAGCATAGAAATTTTATTACTCTCCACATAAGCAAAATTCTTCTCATTCGGAATAGTGGGAGTATCATAAGAGACTTGAATACTATAAATTGCTTCCACATTAAAAGAGTAATGTTCAGAGAAAGGATACTCATAATCATGACAAGTTTTATAAATATAATCATCACTACTTTTTATAGCATAGGTTTTATCACAATAATCATCATAAGTAGCAACTATGTTCTCATCATAATCGATTGAAATCTCTTCCGAAATAGTGGATACATCACTAAATAAAGTCATGACCTCTCCAAATCCACTTTCATCAATATTATAAGATTCAACCTCCTCCAATATTGTGGGATCACTACTTACTAAATTTGACACTCTTCCAAACCCACTTTCATAAATATATTCATCATAGGTAGAAGGCATGCTATCATCATAACTACTGCAACCATCATTAGCATCATGGATATTCAAAGAATTCGTACTAACAACATTGCAATCATGCTCATAATTCAAATACTTAGTGCCAAACATATTAGAGATCTCTTCTTCTAGTACTTGAGCACAATTATCCTTTCCATAATACTCACGAAAGATATTAAAAAGATGAAGCGTGTGAGACAAACTCAATTCCATTTTTTTGTAGTTTTCTTTTATAAACTAGACTAGTGCTAAAACAAGAAACAAAAAGATTCGACTGCAAGATCTAAAGATATACCTTCACTTACCTAGCCTCCCCGGCAACGGCACCAGAAAAGAGCTTGATGTCTACTACACAACCTTCTTCTTGTAGACGTTGTTGGGCCTGCAAGTGCACAGGTTTGTAGGACAGTAGCAAATTTCCCTCAAGTGGATGACCTAAAGTTTATCAATCCGTAGGAGGCATGAGGATGAAGATGGTCTCTCTCAAGCAACCCTGCAACCAAATAACAAAGAGTCTCTTGTGTCCCCAACACACCCAATACAATGGTAAATTGTATAGGTGCACTAGTTCGGCGAAGAGATGGTGATACAAGTGTAATATGGATAGAAGATATAGGTTTTTGTAAACTGAAAATATAAATAGAGCAAGGTAACAAGTGGTAAAAGTGAGCGTAAACGGTATTGCAATGATAGGAAACAAGGCCTAGGGTTCATACTTTCGCTAGTGCAAGTTCTCTCAACAATAATAACATAGATAGAACATATGACAAGCCCTCAACATGCAACAAAGAGTCACTCCAAAGCCACTAATAGCGGAGAACAAACGTAGAGATTATGGTCGGGTACGAAACCACCACAAAGTTATTCTTTCAAATCAATCCGTTGGGCTATTCCTATAAGTGTCACAAACAACCCTGGAGTTTTTACTAGAATAACACCTTAATATACAAATCAACCAAAACCCTAATGTCACCTAGATACTCCATTGTCACCTCAAGTATCCGTGGGCATGATTATACGATATGCATCACACAATCTTAGATTTATCCAACCAACATAAAAGTACTTCAAAGAGCGCCCCAAAGTTTCTACCGGAGAATCAAGAACGTGTGCCGACCCCTATGCATAGGTTCCCAATGTCACGAAACCCGCAAGTTGATCACCAAGACATACATCAAGTGTTCTCATAAAGACTCAATCCGATAAGATTACTTCAAAAGGGGAAACTCAATTCATCACAAAGGAGTAGAGGGGGAGAAACATCATAAGATCCAACTACAATAGCAAAGCTCGGGATACATCAAGATCGTGCCATAGAGGAACACGAGAGAGAACACGAGAGAGAGAGATCAAACACATAGTTACTAGTACATACCCTCAGCCCCGAGGGTGAACTACTCCCTCCTCGTCATGGAGAGCGCCGGGATGATGAAGATGGCCACCGGAGATGGATCCCCCCTCCGGCAGGGTACCGGAAAGGGGTCCCGATTGGTTTTTGGTGGTTCTGGAGGCTTGCGGCGGCGGAACTCCCGATCTATCTTCTGTTCTGGAAGTTTTAGGGTACGACGGTATATATGGATGAAGGGGGAACGTCGGTGGAGCTACGGGGGGCCCACGAGGCAGGGGGCGCGCCCAGGGGGGAGGGCGCTCCCTCCACCCTCGTGACCGCCTCGTGGCTCTTCTAACGTGGGGTCCAAGTCCATTAGGTGGGTTTCCTTCCAAAAATAACTTCTCCAGTTGATTTCGTTCCGTTTTGACTTCGTCTGATATTCCTTTTCCTCGAAATACTGAAATAGGCATAAAATAACAAATCTGGGCTGGGCCTCCGGTTAGTAGGTTAGTCCCAAAAATAATATAAAAGTGGATAATAAAGCCCAATATTGCCTAAAACAGTAGATAAAGTAGCATGGAGCAATAAAAAATTATAGATACGTTGGAGACGTATCAGGAAGCGGCACCGGAACCACGGAGGACGGAAAGATTGCGCAGATTGCGCGATGTATTGTTGCTCGAAAGCGGCGAAAAGGCCACATATGCAGAAGCAATGGTGAGCCCAGATTCCGAGGCATGGCTGGAGGCCATGAGATCCGAGTTAAGGTCCATGGACGAGAATCAAGTCTGGGACTTGGTTGATCCACCGCCTGGCGTAACAGCCATTGGTTGCAAATGGGTCTTTAAGAAGAAAACCGATGTGGATGGAAATGTTCAGATCCACAAAGCTCGGCTTGTCGCTAAGGGTTATGGACAAGTTCAAGGAATTGACTACGACGAGACTTACTCGGTGGTAGCAATGCTGAAATCGATGAGGATCGTACTAGCTATAGCTGCATATTTCGATTACGAGATATGGCAGATGGATGTCAAAACGGCTTTCCTTCATAGAAATTTAACCGAGGACGTGTATATGATACAGCCCGAGGGTTTTATCGATCCGACTAGCACTAGTAAGGTATGCAAGCTCAAGAGATCCATTTGTGGGTTGAGGCAAGCATCTCAGAGCTGGAACATTCGTTTTGATGAGGTCATCACTGGTTTCGGCTTCATCAAAAGCGAAGAGGACTCTTGTTTATACAAGAAGTTAAATGGGAGCTCGATAGTGTTTTTGATCTTGTATGTGGATGGCATACTACTGATCAGTAATGATGTTTCGATGCTGAACTTGGTCAAGGAGTCATTGAATGGCAAGTTTTCGATGAAGGACCTTGGTGAGGCAATGTACATTTTAGGCATTAAGATCTATAGAGATAGATCGAGGAGGCTGCTTGGCTTAAGCCAGAGCATGTACATGAGTGAGGCGAAGAAAGGGTTCTTGCCACTCTCACATGGTATAAGGCTAAGCGAGACTCATAGTCCTTCGACATCTGATGAGCAAAGTAGGATGAGTAGGATTCCGTATGCCTCGACAATCGGATCCATCACGTATTCCATGATATGTACAGGGCCAGATGTTGCTTTTGCAATAAGCTAACAAGCAGATACCAAGCCAACCTAGGTGAGAGTCACTGGGCAGCGGTAAAGACTATTTTGAAGTACCTAAAAAGGACTAAAGAGATGTTCCTAGTTTATGGAGATGAGGAAGAGCTCGTCGTAAGGGGTTACGCCGATGCTAGTTTCCAAACCGATAGAGATGATTGTCGATCACAGTCCGGATTCGTGTATGTCATAAACAAAGGAGCAGTGAGCTGGATGAGTTCCAAGCAAGATACGGTGGCCGATTCTACAACAGAAGCCGAATACATTGCGGCTTGTGAAGCTGCGAAGGAAGGTGTTTGGATCCGGAACTTTCTGGATGATCTTGGTATTTTCCCAGCCTCGGTAAAACTGTTGGACCTTTATTGTGATAATTCTGGTGCCATCGCACAAGCCAAGGACCCGAGGAATCACCACAAGGTCAGATACATAGATCGGAAATATCACCTGATACGAAAGATCGTAAAGAATGGTGATGTAGAGTTATGCAAGATTCACATAGATGCATATGTTGCAGATCCATTGACTAAGCCGCTTCCACAACCCAAGCATGAGGGGCACGTTAGAGCTATGGACATTCGATGTCTATTTGATTGACTCAAGTGCAAGTGGGAGACTGATGGAGATATGCCCTAGAGGCAATCATGTATGATGATATTTCATATGTGTTTATGAATAAAGATAGTCCTTCGACATTATCAATGATGTGTGTCAGCAAGTATGATGACTGTCCTAAAAGGTCCCTAGTCGAAAGGGCTGTGTGGACGCGCAGCTGACTAAACTAGCAAATGACACGGTCGATGGCTTGGTCTCACTAGCCATGGAGCATTGGATGCTAACCGGATAATATGGGCTTGGAACGGTTTGGTCGGATTCGACATAGTCGGATCCGAGTTGAGATAAGGTCCGAGTCAGACAGACCCAACTATGAGACGCAGCGATATGTCATCTGTGAGTCTCTAATACAACATACGCTCTATGTCCTAAGACCTGAGCTGGCACATGTACTCGGGATGGTGACAGACTTGCTTTGGGCTGACCAAACGCTACTCCGTGACTGGGTAGTTACAAAGGTAGGTTTCAGGCTTGTCTAGACCCATGCTGCGAGACATGGTCGAGCAAGATGGGATTTGCCCCTCCGACCAGGAGAGATATATTCAGGGCCCCTCGTGTGATCTGACCAGGATAAGCATGGCCATGCGACAAGGATTATGAGATAATCCGGATAGTGGTCGGCATCACTAGAACGAGAAAGAGGTCGGGCTAACACAAGGATGACAGAATCGCCTTGAGCTCGACAACGTATATCGTGTGGTAAAAGGAATGGAAGTGTGATGTACAGGTTTGCCTAACCAGCTTCATAGTCTGCTTGGTGTTCGGCATGCCTTGCTAGAGGCCGCTACCAACTATGCGGTTCGGAGGTGATGCGAACTGCGACCAAGCCGGCTTGAACCTAAGGGGTCGCGCGCTTAAGGGAAGGAACCTACAAGGTCTGATCCGGGGACACTGGTCGGATGTGATCCGAGTTGTACCCGGATTGTGGCCGAGTAGACTTATGGGATTTAGGGTCCATGCGAGGCCCAAGTGTTGAGCCTGCGACGGACGCCTATATAAAGTGGAGGTGCCGCACACTCATGCGGCTGATCGCTTCGGCGCTGTCACTAGGGTTTGCAAGTGTTCCGTATAGACACCTCCACTCGCCCCCGGTTGTGTGATCGGACCTAGCAGTCCGCCGCACGACGTTCCTCCTGCACGCGCGGATACCGTTAGAGGCGGTGCACTTGCGCCGCTCCAGCGAACTGTACGTGGGAACCGACCACCGGTTGTACGAGGGAGATCGGCGAGGAGGAGACGATCCATGCGGACGGGCTGCCCCAACTCTTCTTCCGCTGCACCAAACTGCGCGTTTAGTGGTAACGAACTGTGATCCATCTCCCGTAGCATGTTCTTGGTTGTTCTGCGCGTAGGAAAATTTTAATTTGCAATCGAAGCGCCCTATAGTAGATCCCAACAGTACTGGCCTTCATTGCTTCTTCCTCGCCTCATTCCAGATCCCTTTTCTTGCTCCTCGCCACCGCTACCTCCAGATCCGCTCCAATTTCATCCTGCATCTGCGATCCATGGCACCGCGCAAGGTCCAGGCTTCCTCAGCACCGGCTTGGTATGAGCCGGCCCTTGAGGCTCCCACCGTCACGGAGCAGATCCTCGCCTCCGTGCGCCTGATGACGGCGGGTGAGAGCAACGAGTGGGGGGAAGACCGAGCTCCGGCTTGCCTCCGACGTGCCGGAGCCTGAGGAAAGCACCTTGTCGGTGTCAAAACCGGCGGATCTCGGGTAGGGGGTCCCGAACTGTGCGTCAAGGTCGGATGGTAACAGAAGACAAGGAACACTTTATTTTACCCAGGTTCGGGCCCCCTCGATGGAGGTAAAACCCTACTCCAGCTAGATTAATATTGATGATATGGGTAGTACAAGAGTAGATCTACCACGAGATCGAGGAGGCTAAACCCTAGAAGCTAGCCTATGGGTATGATGATGATATTGTGGTTGTTGTGATGGTTATGATGTGTTCGTCCTATGGACTACAACCCTCCGGTTTATATAGACACCGGATAGGGTTAGAGTTACACAGAGTCGGTTACATTGGTAGGAGATCTTGAATATCCGCACGCCTAGCTTGCCTTCCACGCCAAGGAAAGAACCTTCCGGACACGGGACGAAGTCTTCAATCTTGTATCTTCATAGTCCTGGAGTCCGGCTGAAGGTATAGTCCGGCTATCCGAACACCCCCTAATCCAGGACTCCCTCAGTAGCCCCCGAACCAGGCTTCAATGACGTCGAGTCCAGCGCGCAAATTTGTCTTCGGCATTGCAAGGCGGGTTCCTCCTCCGAATCTTGTGTACCTGTATGAATAATGTCCATAGCGCTCCTCGGTCTCAGTGCCCAATAATTGCCGTCTTCCACGTGTTGAACGAATGCGAAAAGCCCGGGGGTGTTTTTATATTCACACCCTTAGTCATATAAACGAGCCGCCTATTTAACGGGATGGGGATCTAGATCCAAACCACATCTTCTCCTCTCCGCGAGTTATCATCAGAGCGTCTCAGAAAAGGTCCATTCCAACATGGCCAGCCGTCGTAGCTCCTCCCCTCGCCCCTCCAGCCCCAAATCCGGAGACTGGGAGAGTTGCACCATCCCAGACAGCGAGCTAGTGTCACTGCAGGCCAAGGGATTCCTTCCCCAGGCATATATGGTCCCGGTCCGAGCCGGACTCGCCACCTACAACGGCGGAAAGCAAGCGGAGAGCACCCCCAATCCTTCTAAAGGAGAGCGGGTGTGCCTCGTCCCTTATTTATTAAGGGGACTGGGATTTCCAATTCATCCATTCCTCCGCGGGCTTCTGGAGTTCTACGGCCTCCAGCTGCACAATCTCACGCCCGACTCCGTTCTACATATTGCAGGCTTCGTTGCCCTTTGTGAGCTATTTTTAGGCGTTGAGGCTCATTTTGCGCTGTGGAAGAGGTTGTTCTGCTTGGTGCCCCGTTCTCAGAAGGGGTCTATATACCAAGTGGGTGGAGCCGAAATATGGCGCATCGCCGGGACCGGATACCTATCCGGAACCCCAAAGAAGGCATTCGAGGACTGGCCTTCAGAATGGTTCTATATAGACGACGTCCCGCTGCCGGACCCTGTCCGGGTCGGCCTCCCTGAGTTCAGCATGGCTCCCTTAAAGAAACGATTAAGTTGGCATCCGAGGAGCTCTCAAAGAGAAAGCAACAGAGACGTTCTTTACCTGATGG
Organism: Aegilops umbellulata; assembly: GCA_032464435.1. NCBI lineage: Eukaryota > Viridiplantae > Streptophyta > Magnoliopsida > Poales > Poaceae > Aegilops > Aegilops umbellulata. The sequence continues at coordinate 258,405,176 of CP136054.1, read as the reverse complement.
GCCGGATAAGACTGTTGGCTCATTCCGGACTAACCATGATTGGAGTCATGGCCGCATGTATTATGCGGGGGGTGCAGCCGCTTCAATATAGGAGCCACCCCATGTGGGATTTCAACGGGGAGGATGACGCCACCCGTTACGGCCGTAAGGGGCCAGCCACAGCTGCCGCTCTAGTAAAGATTCTAACATCTTTGTACAAGGGAGAAAAGGAGGACTTCCTCCGCGTCAACCCGCGGGTCGGATTCACTATGTATGAACCTCCAAGTTGGGTAAGTGAACAATTGCACTTGCCTGTTTATTTAATGCTCCCATGACTAGATACGTAATCTGATGATTTCAATGCAGGAGCTGCGACAGGAGGTAAAGGATATCAACAGCTGCCCTCCACAGCCTGAGGACCCAGAACGGTCCCTCGATCCGGACTCCGAAGAGGATCCGGACATATTGGTGGAGCTCATCGACGGGGTGTTCCACCAGTTAAGCAAGGATAATACCTTGGTGGCCATTACGGCTGATTATCCCGGGTTAATCCCGGCCTCCCAGGTGACAGAAACCGGAGTGTTTATTCCCGCAAGAGAGATTCCGTCCTCACATATTCCGGTGTTTCTGACGACAACCGTATTTTACAGGGGAGATTTCCGAGGAGGGGGGCCGAACCTGCGGCGGCTAGCCAACGAGGAGCCGCCGGGCCCCGTGGGGTAAAAAGGGATGAAGTCCGGACGGAGAGTTCGGCACAAAGGTATAACGCGCCCTCTGTCTCCCTGGCGTTATTCTGTCAAGGCATGTTAACATCCGTACTGTTTCCAGGACGAAGAGGCCTCGCCGGACTATATCCGGAGGGGCCAACAACCACGCCTCTGCCAGCCAGGCTCCAACGTCTGGTCCGGAGGCGGGGACGAACACCAGGCTTGCGCCAGATGTTCCTCCAACAGAGGACGCGGACCGGCTATCTGCCACAAATTCCGAAGTGGAGAGCGCCATGAACCATAGGCGTCGCCGGAGAGTCCTACACGACGCTTGTTTCTCCCGAGAGGCCTTAGACGCCTTCAATTCGGGAGATGCGTAACTTCGTGCTGCTCAAGATGGTTTAGCCAGAGCCACGGAGCAGTATGTGAAAGACATACGGGTAAGAAAATTTAAATATATATATATATATATACCAGTAGCCCCCGAGACTTGAAACAGTTAAACTAACTGATTTAAGGATCATATGTAGGTTCTTACTGAGAAGAACACCGTGCTGTCCCAGGAGCTGGAACAGTGCAAGGCCCAACTAGAAGCCGCACTAGCCACAACAGGGGAGCCCAAAGGGACCCCCTCAAGTACGATATACTTTGAGAGATTAGTATTGTGCGGCTTGTGTGCGAATCTGACAATTAATGTTGCAGATGGTGCCGAACTTGATCCGGAGAGGCAACAACTCTTATGCCAGTTAAAGGCTGGCGAGAGTACGTTGACAAGGGTGAGGCGAGAGAAGAATGATCTTCAGGATGCCAACACCAAGCTGGATGTTGAACTGAAAGACGTTCGTGGCCAGCTATCTGACTCCACGAAGGAGAATCAGCATCTTCGATGCGGCATATTTAGTAAGTGCTTGAGCGAACTCTTGAAAAAGGTGTTCGGCGAGGAAGACGAATAACAGAATTATGTCTGTAGGTATGCTCACAGGTCGTCCTGCAGAGGAGATGCCCGGTTCTACGGGTGACCTTCTCCCCGAACTCCTGCAACTGCACGAACGAATTTGGCAGGCAATGCAAGGGGTTGCCCGAGCCTTATGGCCTGCCCAATCCACGCCCGAGGGCCTTGGAGAGCTTGCGGAGAAGCTGACGGGAGCTCGGCGGCGCATCCGGTTGTGGAAGATATCAGCCTGCCGACAAGGCGCGAGGGAGGCCTGGGCCATGGTGAAGACCCGCTTTACGAAGTCTGACCCCAATCATATGGCCGAGGTCGGACCAGTGGGGCCTGACGGGAAGGAGATCCCTGTGAGCTTGGTGTATGGCCAGGTAGAGCTGGCCGCAAAGTATTCCCAGCAGGACTGTAAATTAGACAGCCTGTTAGATGGTATAGAGGAGGAATACGATCAGTCAAGATGACTATGTAATTTATAATTGACATGTGTAATGCCTTCTAGCCGGATTGTAGATCGTTTGTCGTTGCAGACCTTTTCGCTTCGACCTCGGGACCTGACGGTCCGGAGTGTGTCCGAATACCATAACGGCTATATAAAAGCCGGGGTATGCATGGAGACCAGGCGTAGGGGTCATTAGTGCTTTATCAGACAAGTGCCCAACTAGTTATGTTATATTACATGGTTAGTAAGAAACATCTTCCAGAGAGAATAGTTCCGTTAAGGGTTCCTTTCGCTGGGGTGGCATGCCCTAAAGTGCACGTCCGGACTGGAAATGCAGAAGATCATCTGGGGGCATGTATAAAATAAAAAGGTTCATCTTTAGTTCACCGACCGAATATTCCCTTAAGAACGCTAGCTTTCGGCTTCACCTAGTCTGAGGTACACATCCGGCTTATCCGGCAGTAGCAATCGTAGAGGTGCTCCCTTTACCACCTAGCTGAACAATCGAGAACGTAGGGGTAAGCACAGGAGACAGGCAACCCAGCTTGGCCAAAACTTAAGTGATGTCGATGCATATAATGGCGAAGAAAAGGTGCATGCGGAAGTCTGACGCATGCGTTGGGTGTGAAACCCATATAAACAAGCTTCTGTTAAAGAAGCCCCCAGGTTTAAAGAGCGCGGATAGCGCGTCACTTAATGAGCCTTTAAGGGCTAGAAAAGAAGAGAGTAGGAGACAAAGCAAGAAAAAGTATAAATGTAAAAAATGGACAGAGGAAGGAGACAAACATAGAGTCCGGCGCTAGGCGTAGAATCTTCGGAGACGTGTGGCGTTCCATGGGTTCGGCTCGAGTCGGTTGTCTGACGCATCTCGCAGGCGGTACGCTCCACCAGTTAGGACTTGGTCGATTATGAATGGACCTTCCCATTTGGGCTTGAGTTTGTTCTTTTGCTTATCCGGCAGGCGCAAAACTAGTTCACCAACGTTGTAATTTTTGGCCCGTACTTCTCTGCTTTGGTATCTTCGAGCTTGCTGTTGATAGAATGCGGAACGGGCCTTAGCCACGTCACGCTCTTCCTCTAAGGCGTCCAGGTTGTCCTGCCGATCAAGCTCGGCTTCTCTTTCTTCGTACATGCGCACTCGAGGTGAGTCATGCATTATGTCGCAGGGTAGAACCGCCTCAGCGCCATACACCATAAAGAATGGTGTGAATCCGGTGGTACGATTTGGCGTGGTTTGCAGCCCCCAGAGTACGGAGTCGAGCTCCTCTACCCAGTGCATATCAGATTCCTTGAGGGACCGCACTAGTCTGGGTTTGATGCCGCTCATTATGAGACCATTTGCTCGTTCGACCTGACCGTTAGTTTGTGGGTGATAGACAGAAGCATAATCGAGCTTAATGCCCATGTTTTTGCACCACAGTTTTACTTCGTCAGAGGTGAAGTTTGTGCCATTATCGGTGATAATGCTGTGGGGGACACCGTAACGGTGTACGACCCGGGAAATGAAGTCTATCACAGGTCCGGATTCGGCCGTCTTGACAGGCTTGGCTTCTATCCATTTGGTGAATTTATCCACCATGACCAATAAGTATTTTCTCTTGTGGGTTCCACCTTTAAGGGGTCCCACCATATCAAGCCCCCAGACCGCAAAAGGCCAAGTGATGGGGATAGTTCGGAGGGCGTTGGGTGGCATATGGCTTTGGTTGGCAAAGAGCTGGCAACCGACGCACCGTTTGACTAGGTCCTGAGCGTCTGCTCGAGCCGTCGGCCAATAGAAGCCTGTACGGAAAGCCTTGCTTACAAGGGACCGAGCCGCGGCGTGATGGCCACCGAGTCCGGCATGAATTTCAGCCAACAGACTCCGCCCTTCCTCTTCGGAGATACACCTTTGAAGGACTCCTGTAGTGCTTTTCTTATATAGCTCTCCCTCGTGGACTTTATAGGCTTTAGATCGCCGCACTATGCAGCGTGCCTCGTTTTGGTCCTCAGGGAGTTCCTGCCTAGTAAGGTGTGCTAGGAATGGTTCCGTCCACGGGGCGATGACCGCCATTATTGCGTGGGCTGAGGGTGTAATTTCGGTGGCGGGGCCGCCGATTATGTCTGATTGTTCGGCATTGGGTTGTGCGGTTATGCCCGGGCTATTATCCGAGGGTTCCCCCTCCCATGTTACGGATGGTTTGAATAATCTTTCTAAGAAGATGTTGGGGGGACTGCGTCTCGTTTTGCTCCGATGCGTTCCAGGACGTCCGCTGCCTGATTATTTTCTCGGGCTATGTGGTGGAACTCCAGTCCCTCGAACCGAGCTGACATTTTTAGTACGGCGTTGCGATAAGCTGCCATCTTTGGGTCTTTGGCGTCGAAGTCGCCATTTATTTGGGATATCGCGAGATTTGAATCCCCGCGTACTTCCAGGCGTTGAATGCCCATGGATACTGCCATCCGGAGACCATGTAGAAGGGCCTCGTATTCGGCTGCATTGTTGGAGTCCGTGTACATGATTTGGAGTACATATTGGACTGTATCTCCTGTAGGGGACGTCAGAACAACGCCAGCCCCCAGTCCGACCAACATTTTGGAGCCGTCGAAATGCATGATCCAGTTTGAGTATGTGTCGTACTCTTTAGGGAGTTCGGCCTCTGTCCATTCGGCGACGAAGTCGGCTAGGACTTGTGATTTAATGGCTCGCCGTGGTTTGTAGGTTATATCGAATGGGAGGAGCTCTATGGCCCATTTTGCTATCCGGCCTGTTGCATCGCGGTTGTTGATAATACCATTGAGTGGTACTTCCGAGGCTATTGTTATAGAACACTCTTGAAAGTAGTGTCGTAGCTTCCGGGATGCCATAAACACCGCGTATGCAATCTTTTGGTAATGTGGGTACCGTGATTTGCATGGTGTGAGGACAGTGGACACGTAGTAAACCGGCCTTTGAAGGGGTAGTTTGTGTCCGTCCGATACCCGTTCGACGACGAGTACGGCGCTTACAACTTGATGAGTTGTGGCAATGTATAACAGCATGGGTTCGCCGGTATTCGGCGCGGCTAGGACGGGGTTTGTTGCCAAGATGGCCTTTATTTCCTCGAGTCCGGCCGTGGCTGCGTCCGTCCACTCGAAGTGTTCGGTGCGCCTTAGGAGGCGGTAAAGGGGTAGTGCCTTTTCTCCCAATCGGGAGATGAAGCAGCTTAAGGCCGCCACACATCCGGTGAATTTCTGAATTTGCTTGAGATCTTTTGGGACATCCAATTGTGACAGAGCTCGGATTTTAGCTGGATTTGCTTCAATTCCTCTGCCGGATACAATGAAGCCCAGGAGCTTTCCGGCTGGGACGCCGAAAAGACATTTTTTCGGATTGAGCTTGATGTCGTATTTTCGCAGGTTGTCGAATGTAAGTCTCAAGTCGTCTACTAGAGATTCGACGTGTCTTGATTTAACGACCACATCATCTACGTACGCCTCCACTGTTTTGCCGATCTGGTTTGCTAGACATGTTTGAATCATGTGTTGATATGTCGCGCCGGCGTTTTTGAGCCCAAAGGGCATTGTGTTGAAGCAGAATGGGCCATATGGCGTGATGAATGCTGTTGCAGCTTGGTCGGATTCTGCCATCTTTATTTGATGGTAACCGGAGTATGCATCGAGGAAACACAGGGAATCGTGTCCTACAGTGGCATCGATGATTTGATCAATTCGAGGGAGGGGAAAGGGATCCTTTGGGCAGGCCTTATTAAGGTCTTTGAAGTCGACACACAGGCGCCAGGATTTGTCCTTCCTTGGTACCATTACCAGGTTTGCTAGCCAATCCGGGTGTTTTATATCTCTAATGAATCCGTCTTCCAATAGTTTGGCTAGCTCCTCTCCCCTAGCCTGTCTCTTTGGCTCGGAGAAATGCCGAAGGGCTTGTTTGACAGGTTTGAATCCTTTCTGGATATTTAAGCTGTGCTCGGCCAGCCTGCGTGTGATTCCTGGCATATCTGAAGGGTGCCAGGCGAAAATGTCCCAGTTCTCTCGTAGGAACTCGCGCAGTGCGGCGTCTACATCAGGGTTCAGTTGTGCCTCGATGGAGGCTGTGTTAGTGGGGTCCGTTGGGTGGACCTGGAATTTGACTATTTCGTCCGCTGGTTTGAAGGATGTGGATTTGGATCACTTATCGAGTATCACATCATCCCTGTTAACCGTGGATCGCAGCGCCGTCAGCTCTTCGGCCGCTAAGGCTTCGGATAGTGCCTCGAGGGCCAATGCGGCTGTCTTGTTTTCGGCGCGGAGTGCTATGTCCGGATCACTAGCGAGAGTGATAATTCCATTTGGCCCAGGCATCTTAAGCTTCATGTACCCGTAATGGGGTATGGCTTGGAAAACTGTGAATGCCTCTCGTCCTAATATAGCATGATATCCGCTTTTGAACGGGGCCACCTAGAACGTGATTTGTTCGGACCTGTAATTATCCGGCGTGCCGAATACCACATCTAGTGTGATCTTTCCGGTGCAGCGCGCTTCCTGACTGGGGATTATTCCTCTAAAGGTTGTGTTGCTTCGCTCAATGCGGTTCCAGTCTATTTCCATCTTTTGGAGGGTTTCCTCGTAGATGAGGTTCAATCTGCTGCCTCCGTCCATAAGTACCTTTGTGAGGCGACAGCCGTCCACTATGGGACTGAGGACCAATGCGGCTGGTGCTCTGGCTGTTTGAAATTTGGGTTCGTCGCTCGCGTTGAAGGTAATAGCAGTATTGCTCCATGGATTTAGTGTCGCTACTTGGTAGACTTCGGCGAGGCTGCGAAGTGTTCTTTTTCGCATGTTATTTGATGCGAAAGTCTTGGAGATTGTGAGAACGGTGCTAAAATTCTCGGGCTGGTTTCCTTCGACCTCTGGATTTAGGAGGTCCTCGCCAATTTTGGCAACCTGCCGGAGTATCCAACATGCCCTGAGGCTGTGAGTTGGGGTGGCATCCTCTGCACTATGAATCTTGCAGGGTCCATCGAGCCACTTTTCTAGGATTGTTCCATGCCCCCTAGAGGGTTTTGATTTTTTATTTAATCCGGGTGCCTTGCTGTAGTGTGCCCTTTTGATTCGGACAGGATTGCTATTCAAGGCCGGATTATCCCAAAATTTAATTTCAGTTTTCCAAGCACTTTCCATCGCACAGTATTTTTGTACTATGGACGCCAAGTCAGCAAAGCGCGTAATATTACGACGACTTACGGCGTTGAATATCCCCTTGTCCGTGCAGTTACTGCAGAAAATTGAAATCGCGTCTCCCTCGTGGCAGTCCTTTATCCTGTTCATAAGCAGGAGGAATCTGGCCCAGTAATGATGTACTGTTTCTTCGGGCATTTGCTTGATTTGGGAGAGATCGCCTAAGATCGGGCGGGCGGAATTCATTAGATCTGATACTTCGCCCGGTTTGTTGTTCGGAAGCCGAACGACCTCCGGATTCTGAGATCCAGAGTCTTGTATGTTATCCGGTTTGCCTGGTTCCAAGCCCAGGTCTTGGATTGTATCCTCCCCTCCGTGGATATCCGGCATGGAGGGTTCCGGAATTCGGACGTAGCTGGTCCTCAAGATTGATGGAGGGTCGCCGCATCGTGTTTCCACCACAGCAACATGATGGGTGGCTTGGGGAGAGTTGATTTCCCTTAGATCGGGTTTAGGCCCAACCTGGTCGTAGTTTGTAGCGACCCCCAAGGCGGCGATGTGATCCAGGAGCTCGTTTATGGAAGAGAGCTCCACCGGATCTAGCTGCTCGGCCAACTCCGAGCTGACGCGGAGATCGCTTTCGATGACCCGAGAGGTCACCATCGGCGTAATGGCCGAACGGGCGGTCATGAGAAAACCACCCAGCCGGAGGGTTTGGCCGATAGCCAAAGCTCCCTCAGTGACGGCGCCGTCTTTAAAGATGGTAAAAGGCATCCTTCCTGATCGCGACGGCACAGAGGAACTCTCAATGAAAGCACCAATGTCGGTGTCAAAACCGGCGGATCTTGGGTAGGGGGTCCCGAACTGTGCGTCAAGGTCGGATGGTAACAGGAGACAAGGGACACTTTATTTTACCCAGGTTCGGGCCCTCTCGATGGAGGTAAAACCCTACTCCTGCTAGATTAATATTGATGATATGGGTAGTACAAGAGTAGATCTACCACGAGATCGAGGAGGCTAAACCCTAGAAGCTAGCCTATGGGTATGATGATGATATTGTGGTTGTTGTGATGGTTATGATGTGTTCGTCCTACGGACTACAACCCTCCGGTTTATATAGACACCGGATAGGGTTAGGGTTACATAGAGTCAGCTACATTGGTAGGAGATCTTGAATATCCGCACGCCTAGCTTGCCTTCCACGCCAAGGAAAGAACCTTCCGGACACGGGACGAAGTCTTCAGTCTTGTATCTTCATAGTCCTGGAGTCCGGCTGAAGGTATAGTCCGGCTATCCGAACACCCCCTAATCCAGGATGTCGCATCTCCTGCGCCATTTCTTCTTCCTCCGTGTTAGCGAGGGTCACATCTCCGGTTGCGCTAACTTCATCGCATCCGGCAAGGCCAACTCGATCTCGAGCACCGGGAAGAGGGCCGACAACATTCGATCCAAATGGGTCATTGAGGGAGTCCTGGATTAGGGGTGTTCGGATAGCCGGACTATACCTTCGGCCGGACTCCTGGACTATTAAGATACAAGATTGAAGACTTTGTCCCGTGTCCGGAAGGGACTTTCCTTGGCGTGGAAGGCAAGCTTGGCGATACGGATATGTAGATCTCCTACCATTGTAACCAACTCTGTGTAACCCTAGCCCTCTCCGGTGTCTATATAAACCGGAGGGTTTTAGTCCGTAGGACGAACAACAATCATAACATAGGCTAGCTTCTAGGGTTTAGCCTCCTTGATCTCGTGGTAGATCTACTCTTGTACTACCCATATCATCAAGCAGGAGTAGGGTTTTACCTCCATTGAGAGGGCCCAAACCTGGGTAAAAACATCGTGTCACTTGTCTCCTGTTTCCATCCGCCTAGACGCATAGTTCGGGACCCCCTACCCAAGATCCGCCGGTTTTGACACCGACATTGGTGCTTTCATCGAGAGTTCCTCCGTGTCGTCACTTTTAGGCCCGATGGCTCCTCCGATCATCAGCAGCGATGCGGTCTAGGGTGAGACTTTTCTCCCCGGACAGATCTTCGTATTCGGAGGCTTTGCACTGCGGGCCAATTTGCTTGGCCATCTGGAGCAGATTGAAAGCTACGCCCCTGGCCATCAGGTCAGATTTGGAAGTCTGAACTACACGGCTGACATCCGCGGGGACTTGATCTTCGACGGATTCGAGCCACAGCCTAGCGCGCCGCACTGTCACGAAGGGCATGATTTAGCTCTACCACTGAATAGTATCCTAGAGGTCGCGCCCGCATCTGCTCCGACCCTTAGTTCGGAGCAGATTGCGCCGATCGAGGACGGGTGGTTGGAAGCCGCCTCGGAGGCTGAAATCTCTACGGCGATCGAGCCGAACACCAGCTTTGTCTCCTGCGAAGCCCGTGACTCCAAGGTGCCGGACTCCTCTCTGGACTTCAAGCCCCCTGTGCCCCTGCCGATCGAATCCGATTGGGCGCCGATTATGAAGTTCACCGCCGCAGACATCTTTCAGCACTCGCCCTTCGGCGACATCCTGAATTCACTCAGGTCTCTCTCCTTGTCAGGAGAGTCCTGGCCGGACTATGACCGGCAGGATTGGGATGTGGACGACAAAGAAATTCGATCCCCACCCACCACCCACTTCGTAGCCACTGTCGATAATTTAGACGACGTGCTCGAATTCGACTCCGAAGACATCGACGGTATGGACGACGATGTAGGAGACGAACATGAACCAACACCTATAAGGCACTGGACTGCCACCTCATCTCATGATGTATACATGGTGGACACACCGAAAGGAAGCGACGATGAGGAACACAGGGATGCAACGAGGGATTGTTCACTCGAAAAGCAATCAAAGCGGCGACGTAAGCACCGCTCCAAGCCCCGCCTCGAGAGAGACAGCTGCCATACAGACCCAGCCATAGAGCAGGATGAGCCGGCGAACGACGAACATGCCTTCGAGCAACCGTCCAAACAGGGCAACTTGGATAAACAAACCGAACAACCCGTCCCCGGCGAAAACAACAGTCCAGACGACCTCACGCCGAATATGCTCATGGAGCAGAAGAACCTCCACAATAGGCTCGTCGCCACTGTGCGTAGCCTGAAAAAGCAGAAGCGGAAGCTCAAAACTACGGAAGATGCACTCAGAATCAGATGGAGCAAAGTACTCAACACCGCAGACAAACATGGCAGCAGTCGCTGCACAAAAAGCTATCCGAAGGGAAAGCTACTGCCTGAATTTGACGAGGAGGCCTTAGAGCCCCCGCAATCAAAAAATAAGAAAGCCACCCGGTCGGATAGACGACCCCATGGCCAGCATGGAGCGGCAAGCGGCGCCGCACACAAGCCGGCACGCGATCCACTCAAGGAATCGCGTCAAAAGGACGGCCCAGCCAGATCTATCTATTGGCCAAGAAAGCAAGCTCTAGTAAGCAATGCAACACGACAAGTATCCAAACATCACGGCACACCCAGATACAGGGGTGCCGCACACCCCTTATGTTTCACCGACGAGGTGCTGGACCATGAATTTCCAGCGGGATTCAAGCCCGTGAACATAGAGGCGTACGACGGAACAACAGGCCCTGGAGTCTGGATTGAGGATTATATCCTCCATATACACATGGCCAGAGGAGATGACCTCCACGCCATAAAATACTTACCCCTCAAGCTCAAAGGGCCAGCATGGCATTGGCTTAAAAGCCTTCCCGAAAACACCATTGGAAGTTGGGAGGAGCTCGAGGATGCTTTTCGGGCAAATTTTCAAGGGACCTATGTCCGACCTCCGGATGCGGACGATTTGAGCCATATAACTCAACAGCCCGGAGAGTCAGCCCGGAGACTCTGGAACAGATTTCTTACTAAAAAGAATCAGATAGTCAACTGTCCGGACGCCGAAGCCTTAGCAGCTTTCAAACATAGCGTTCGAGACGAATGGCTCGCCAGACACGTCGGCCAAGAAAAGCCAAGAACAATGGCCGCATTAACAAGCCTCATGACCCGATTTTGTGCGGGAGAGGACAACTGGTTGGAAAGATGCAGCACCAGCGACCCAAGTACATCCAAAGTCAGGGATGGAAATGGGAAACCACGACGCAACAAGGACCAGCGCCGGACTAAGGGAAGCAGTCCGAAGAGCGCGGCAGTCAATGCCGGATTCAAAAGCTCTCGCAGAATCAGAGAAAGCTGCCCCTTAAGGATAACAAGGATGAGTTATCTAACTTGAACAAAATCCTGGACAAGATATGTCAAATTCACAGTACTCCCGGGAAGCCTGCGAACCATACCCACAGAGATCGTTGGGTTTTCAAGCAATCCGGCAAACTCAACGCCGAACACAAGGGGCTCGACACACCAAGTGAGGACGATGACGAACCTCATGAGCAGAGCACCAGGAAACAAAAGGATTTCCCACAAGAAGTCAAAAAAGTAAACTTACTTCACGTGGTGAACAGAGTGGCGCCAACAGAGATTCGCGCCATACGGCCTATCCCAAAGGAGCCTCACCAATGGTCATTAAAACCGATCACCTTCGACCACCAGGATTACTCTAGAGGTATATGGAACGCAGGCTGGACTGCCCTAGTATTAGATCCACTAATCGACGGACTCCACTTTACAAATGTCCTGATGGACGGCGGGAGTGCTTTAAACCTGCTATATCAGGACACAATCCGCAAAATGGGAATAGACCCAACAAGAATTCGCCATACCAATACTTCCTTTCAAGGAGTAACGCCAGGCCCGGATGCCCATTGCATGGGTTCTCTTCGGCTAGAAGTTATGTTCGGCTCCCCCGACAACTTCCGCCGCGAAAAGCTAACCTTCGATATCGCCCCATTTTCAATTAGCTATCAAGCACTACTGGGACGAGAAGCTTTCGCCCGCTTTAACGCAATACCACATTATGCATCTCTTACGCTTAAAATGCCCGGTCCACGAGGCGTCATCTCACTAAAGGGCAATATTAAGTGTCCCTCGAGTGCGAAAGAATATGCGGCTGCGTTGACAGCCATGCATTAAAACAGCTTCACCAACGAAAGCATCTGCCAGGTCATCAAGACCACGGGCTCAGCTAGGCGAGTCCGGAGCAAACATATAACGGATAAAGGTTTAGTAGCCATACACCCCTATACAAGGGGCTCCGCGTATGTAAAATACACGACAATAAGGCTCCATTTCACCCGTCCCAAAATTATACATTGTTTATCTAGTACAGCATACATTCCGCACTACTATTCCTTTTTTTCCAGCTAAGTTCCTCTCTTTTACAGATGAACACCATGCTACGCCCGTCCAGGACACGGCACAACGGAGACACAGGCGCAGACGTGAAGCAGGGACCTGTCTCCAGAATTCTTTTTAGATTAAGACCCTGTGTAAACCTTTTTTACTGTCTCTAGTTGATACACATCCCCGGATTCTCTGTACAGCCGAGGAGGAGGCTGGCATTTTTGCATGTGGCCACGTCAGAGTTTTGCACGTACCTGGACATTAGGGGCTTATAACCAAGGGCGCTGTTCCGCCCGTTTTCATAAAAGACCGAATACCTTAGGGAGTGTTCGGCATCGCGAGTTTGGCCTTATATGCATCAGCTCCGAATCATGTCTTTGGTCAAATGTTGGGTTTTCCCGGCTCCTGTGTTTTGCTGCCTTACGTTCCGCTCTATCGACTAAGGCGGCACCAGGAGAACTACTGCGATTGTGCCCCGGTTCAGCCGGGAGAGCACCTCAGTAGAGAAATCCGAAAAGTGACTATCATGATATAGCGTGAGACTAGTCAACCACTCGATGACTCGCCGGAATCTTTAGGATTCCTCCGCATTAACGAAGGGCCGTTTCCCGGCCAGGCACACACGCGCCCCGAATTCGGGTGAGCGCGGGGCCACTAGGGGCTGTATAGCAGCCCCACTGTCAAACTCCTATGGCTAAGTGAAAGTGATAAAGCATTATAGTCCGGTTGCCTAGTTCGCTGCGCTATCACCTCCTTAATAGGACCAAGATGTTGGATCAAGTGTGAAAATGCGCATTCTTCGAACACCCCTGCATTATATGCGTGGGGGCTGAAGCCAAAGACTGCCATCTTTCAGGTTATGTACACATATACATTAATGGCCGCACAGGAGGTATCTCTATTCTTGAAGGCACAAGTATAGAAAGCTTTAATATATTATTTCTTAACTTTGTTTTACAATAATACATGTTATTCAAACATAACATCCTTCAAGCACTGCGTCTCTATTAAACGAGCGCCCTGCAGAACTTCCTGAAAATAGTGCTCGACAGGTACTCGGCTTTCATCCGAGTCCGGGGTTGCAACAGCGGTGGCATTCATCTCTGCCCAGTATGTCTTGACACGGGCAAGAGCCATCCGCGCACCCTCTATGCATGCTAACTTCTTCACTGCATTAATATGCGGCACCGCACCAAGGAACTGCTGCACCAAGCTAAAATAGCTCTTCGACTCAGGCCTTTCCGGCCACAGATGACTCACAACATACTTCATGGCGAGTCCGGATAACCTACTCAGCTCAGCCCATTCGGCCAGACGATCGGTTAATGGAAGCGGACGCTCTGGATTGTGGAACTGCGACCAAAAAAGATTTTCCACTTCGTGATCCTCCTTATCTCGGAAGTGTTCGGCCGCGTCCGCAGCACTCGCTGCCAAATCCAGATAAGTGTCTGTCGTACTCCACAGCCGGTCTAGCGAAGCATATTTAGGATCCCCGAATTTCCTCCACAACACCAAGGGCTTCCCAGCCGCGATATCTCCGGCCTGACATAGCTCCTCTTTCATAGCTCTCATCGCAGAGCGAGCATCCTTGGCCTCGGTAATGGCCTTTTCCAGGTCCATCCGTTCCGTTTGATCTTCTTTTTCAAGAACCTCGCAGCGGTCGGCAGCGCTCTTCAACTTTACATCCATCTCGGCTATTTCCTTCTTGCTTCGGCAGTGAGCAGCCTGTTCGGCTTTCAGCTCTTCAATTGCCTTTCCGGCAGCCGCATCACTTTTCCTGGCTTGCTCCTTGGCTCGGGCAAGTTCCGCCCAAAGATCCTCCACAGCAGCAGCTGTCGAATTTCGGGTTCCAGCAGACCCTTAAGGTTCGAACTCTGGGGTGCGCGCGGAGATTATGCCCTCTACCTCTCCGTCTCGCAAAGATCTAACTACCGAAAGAACAACACAAGAGACACAGGGTTTATACTAGTTCGGGCCACCATTGTGGTGTAATACCCTACTCTAGTTTGTGGTGGGTGGATTGCCTCTTGGGCTGATGGTGATGAAAAATACAAGGAAGAACAACCTCGCGAGGGTCTGCTCTTAGCTAGGATGATGAACTGCTAGGGGGAGTTTAGCCGCCCTTCTCTCTCTCTCTCTCACTTGTTCTCTGCTTGATCAGATTCTAGATACCGAATCCTCTGTCCTCTACCCTGGGGGTGGCTAGTCCTATTTATAGGCAAAGGCCCTGGGCCTCTTCCCAAATATTGAGCGGGAAGGGCGCCAACAATTGGCCAACTTGAAGGGAAACATCTGGTACACTTATCCTGACTAAAGTTGGTCCTCGCCTGCCAAAGGCCCTGTGGTGACGCCGTTCTGGGCTCCACGATGACCTCCTTCCCACCGTTGGACTTGTCTTGGTCTCGTTGCACCGAAATGGGTGCCTTTGCTTGATCCTCTCGCCTGTGCTTGCCCCCTTTGCACCAAAGAGGAAAGGGAGACACTGCGCGGGCTGGTGCCCGCCTGGCACCCTTGGTCGTCATGGCTTGCGTCATGGGCACCTCGTGAGGTACCCCGCCTTGATCTCTCCACCTCCTCGTGAGCCAGCCTGACGAGGCCTTGCCTGAGGAAGCGTCGTGTCGTCCGCCCCGCGAGGCTTGGCCCCTCGCGAGGGTCTTGGGTCTCGTGTTGATGAAGATGGGCCGTGCTGGGCCCCCTTTCGAGCCACGCCGCAGGCCGCAGGCAGGCAAGTCTGGGGACCCCCGTTCCCAGGATGACGACAGTAGCCCCCGGGCCCAAGGCGTGCATGGACTTGGCCGTGCTGAGAGGCGAAAGGGCTAGGGTGAAGCGCTGCATGCCCTAACATCCTGCGACCTTGGGCGCCGCGTGGCGGTTGATTGGACGTGGGCGCCTCCGCTTCCCCACGATGCCTCGATAATCGTGCGGATTGGACAAGTCCCTGCAAGCAAATCGTGTCATGATTACCTGTGATCGTGGAGGCTGACGGTTGGCCTTCGCCAGCTATAAGTACGGTACCGCGCGTGCCCTTCCAGTCCATCTCTCCTTGCTTTCTCCTTCTCCTCCATGGCCCCGTCGAGGAGGTTTTCGGCTGCGGAGAAGGGGAAGGCCCACCAGGTTGAGCTTGCTTCTTCTCCACCCAAGCGCGATCGTGGGCGCCCTCGGAAGCATCCCGTGGCCGCCTTGGCAGCGTCCCACGGTCATGGGGACGGTTCCCAGCATGGTGGCGGGCGAGCCGCCGTGGCCGGGGGACGCGCCTTGGTCGCGCGCTCCCCCAGGCCGCGCTTTCGCGCTGCGCAGGTGCTGTCGGAGTTCGTCATTTGGTCGGCGGAACCGACTAGCACCCGGCTCCAACTCCCTCGCTTCCTCCTTGGTGAGCTCCCGGCTGGTGCCCCGGGTGGCCTCTGGCTTCAGGCGGACGGCTGCTGCAGCCGGTCCTCATGGGCTGCGCTGGAGGTCTCCGCCACTGGGAGCTTGGCCTTAACTCATGGCTGGCTGGCGTTTGCCCGTGCTCGCGGCCTGGGGTGCTGGTGCACCCTGCACTTTAGGTTCGATGGCGATGCCACCCTCTACGTGAGGGTGTTTGGGGAAGATGGTCGCCGCGCAGGGTGTTGCCCCGAGGATGACGACCGCGGACGGGGACCCAGCCCTGACGACAATGGAGGGGACAGCGCCCGCGCGGTTGGTGGCGCCCGAGGCTCCCCAAGCTTCATCAACTCTTCTTCAAGCGACTCCTCCAGTGGTGGCCGCAGTCAGCCCCCACGCCGTCGAGCCTGCTTGGGAGGCGGCGGTTCGTCCGCCCATCATCGTGCCCCAGTGAAGCGCGAGAGGGAGTCTGCTTGAGCCCCGGAGGCATCCCGAGTCGCCTCCGCTGGCCGGTGTGAGGCGAGCCGTGCCGGGCTTGTCCTTTCTTTCCCTTTTGTTTCCTGCGTAAAAGAAAATAGCTGCATGGAGCCCCGCGGGGGCGTGTTGGGTGTTATTGCTGTCAACAATTATCTTGAATTCATTTTCGTGCTTTTCAGCTGTGTGTCTGCACGTAGATAGTTCCCGGCCCCAGCCGTGGGGGGGCGACCGACCCAAGCCCTGTGTGTGTGTCACGATGCCCGAGGGGCACGGACGGGAGGGGTGCTCCCGGAATGGACCCGGGTCGTGAAACTTTAGAATGATTTAGAACAGGAACCCTTGCGAGGGCGCTCGGCTTCCCTCCCTCGCGAGGCCTTCCGTAAGAGGAATCAAAACGGGGGAGTGAAAATCGACGAAACATAAACCAACGTTGGCAATAATTTCAATAAGACTTCAACTGCGAACAAAGCAAGCCAACTGCGGAAAGCAAATGAAAAAGCCGCGTCCGGCACCTAATCTAGTCTTCGACGTCTTCTCACCAGCGCGGAGCTAAGTGCTGCCACTGGGCGTGGGAGGGAGCCCCAGGGCCTGAGGCCGGCGCTCCTGAGACTCCGGGGCGTGTATAGCCCCACTCATTATTACATGAGAGTGTCACGAGCGGTGAGCTTCACAGGCGTTGGCCTTCTTCACAGGCTCCGGGCCTTTCTTCTTAGGGGTAATGAGCTTTACAGGCACTTGCCTTCTTCACAGGCTCTGGGCCTTTTCCAAAAAGGGATAATCTTCACAGGCGTTTGCCTTCTTCACAGGCTCTGGGCCTTTTCCAAAAAGGGATAATCTTCATAGGCGTTTGCCTTCTTCACAGGCTCTGGGCCTTTTCCAAAAAGGGATAATCTTCACAGGCATTTGCCTTCTTCACAGGCTCTGGGCCTTTTTCAAAAAGGGATAATCTTCACAGGCGTTTGCCTTCTTCACAGGCTCTGGGCCTTTTAGACGTAGAACCTCCGGAGGTGCTGGATGTTCCATGCGTTCTGGATCGGCTCCCCCTCCTGAGTCTCCAAGCGCACGGAGCCTGGCCTGGAAACATGAACAACCTTGAACGGGCCCTCCCACATGGGAGAGAGCTTGTGCAGCCCATCCCTGGAGAGAACCCGTTTGAGCACGAGGTCTCCTACCTCGAGGGTCCTGGGGCGGATGTTGCGGCAGTGATATCGTCGTAGCGCCTGTTGGTACCTCGCCGCTCGCAGCGCGGCTTCTCGGCGGCGTTCCTCACCCAGTACGAGGTCCATCCCCCGCATGGCGTCCTATTGCGCCTCATCGAACGCTAGGACCCGCGCGGAGCGACGTCTGACCTCGTGAGGGAGGACTGCTTCGGCTCCATAGACCAGGAAGAACGGGGTTTCCCCAGTCGGCTTGGTCGCGGTTGTGCGGATGGACCACAGCACAGACTGGAGCTCATCGTACCAACCTCTGCCGCAGGCCTCCAGCTTCTTCTTGAATGTCCTGGTCTTGAGGCCCCTCAGGACCTCCGCGTTGGCTCATTCGGCCTGTCTGTTGCTTCACGGGTGCGCCACCGAAGCGTAGCATATCTGCGTTCCAAGGTTAGCACAGTATGTTTTGAAGAGGTTACTGGTGAACTGCGAACCATTGTCTGTGATGATGCGGTTCGGCACCCCGAACCGGCTCACGATGCCCCTGATGAACTTGACCGCGGGACCCGCGGGGATTGTGCGGACAGCCTCCACTTCTGCCCACTTGGTGAATTTGTCAATGGCGACGTAGAGGTAGCGGTAGCCCCCTGGCGCCCGAGGGAACGGGCCCAAAATGTCCATCCCCCAGACTGCGAATGGCCACGAAAGGGGTATAGTCCGCAGGCCTCCCGCCGGCTGATGGATCTATTTGGCGTGAAATTGGCAGGCTTCACAAGCCTTTACTGTGACACTCCAAATTTTTTTTTGGTTTTTAGCAAAAACCTTGCTGGTTTTTCTTTTGTAAAATAAGGCATTTTTAAAATTTTCAGAAAAACCATCCTCTTAAAAATCTTTTCTTTGGCTGGGATTGTTATTTCTGTTTCCTTATTCAAAACCTTGGGTTGATCTTTTAAAACTTCTCCTCTATTGGTTCCCTTCCCCAAATTTATTTTTGGGAGTTTAATCTTTTCTTTTTAAAAAGAAAAACTCTATGAAAATTTGGGATTTTCATTCTATTGAAAACCACCCATGACCTTGTATTTTTGCCCATGAGGTAAAACCACTCCAAAACATCCTCTCCTCCTTGTTATCAACCTAAGTTCCCTGTCCCAACTCATCCAAACAAGTTTTGGATTTTATTTTGATTGTTTCATCTCTCAAATATTTTCTGTCAATTATTTTGAGCCTAATGGACTTTCAAAGAAAGTACCCCATTGCAATTGAGATTTGACTTCAAACCAACTCTACTGGCTAGTCCCTTGTACCCACAACTCAGAACCATCTTGATCCACTCATCTTCTGTTCAATTTTTTCAAATTTCACTCCCTGCAAGTTTGGACCAGATTTGCCAAATTTGGTGAAATTCATATCTACACTTCTCCAAAAATTCTACCAAAAATCAGGCAGCCTACTGGAGCAATGAGGAGCCACTCCACCAAAAATCAGCCCAAGGAAAAATCCCCACATGCCTGGATCATTCTGTCGAACACCTTGCATGCACTGTTTCTATCACTTTCAGTCAAATTCAGAATTCAGTGTCGATCTTCGTCAGTTAAGATCAGTCACATGATCACAGTGCCCTTGGCACGTTGCTCGCTGCCTGGCTTGCTTGTCCAGAGCCCCGCACGCGTGCTTGGCGCCTTCCTGGCGTCGGTGGCACCTTGGCCCGCCTGCGCCAGCGTGTCCCGCGGCGACAGAACCACCGTAACGGCCGACAGGGAGCAGAACGGCGGCTCAACGCTGTTCGGCGCCGCCCAATCCTCCTGGTGGCTCCGCATGGCCAACTCCCCGCCAGTGCACGCATGCAGCACTGTCGCCGTGGCGCAACACGCACAGAGCATGCACTCTGCCGCCAACATGCCCGCGCTGCTCCGTTCCGTCGAGTTCCCCCAAGACTTCGAATCCCAGCTTGTTTAGCACCAAAACGGACCCAATGGACCTTCACGACGGCGCTCAACGCCTAAACCACCCGACCAATGCTCTGCATCACCGTAATCCCTCGCCGGACTTATCCCGTTCACGGCAACCGCCTTGGGTCGGCTATTTATAGCGCCCCCGAGCCCGCTCTCACTCCCGCACGGCTCCACCACCTTACCACACCCCGCCTGGCCACTGGAGGGGCCTCGAGGAGCCCTTCTTCCTCGACTCCGGCCACCTCCGTCCGCCTCGGGCTCCAGCTCGATTCACTGCGATGAGGTCATCTCCGGTGCCCAAACTCCGTCAAGCACCACCTCTAGCTACCAGTACTCTAACCCCCTCATCAATTTGATCATTGCAGCCCTCTCCGGCAAGGTCCACGACCACCCGAACCGCCGTCCGCCGGAGCAAGGGCCACCGTCGACACAGTGCTCGCCGGCGACCACCACCACCACCCGACGCGGAATGGCACCCTGAGCACGGAGGTACCCTCCGATCTCCCCACCTCGCCGTGGATCGCCGCCGGCGACCACCGGGGCTCTCGGGCGCCAGCGAGCCCCGACCCGCCTCTTTTAAATTTTAAACCTGACGGATGGGACCCGCCTGTCAGCCTCTCTGTCTTTTCTAATCGAATCGTTTTCTGAAAACGTCTTTTGCCAGAATACGCTTTCCCTCTGGGCCGACGTAGTTGCTATCGAAACGTTTTCTGTTTTTATAATAAAAACCCTAGGAAGTTTCTGTTTCATTACAGATAGGTCCCTGGACAAAAACCTTTATATCTTTTTAACAGAAGCATATTTTTGAGTGATTCTTTTTCTATTCTCTTCAAAATTTTGTCTAGTTTTTTATCAGATTTATTTGGAAAATATTTGCAATACTTTTTCTGCACCTCTCGGTATTCACGTTAGCGCGTATGTTTTCTTTATACCGTAGATACCGACGGAGGTGACGGGACCGCAAACTTCACTGAGCTAGACTCCGACTATTCTGAACCAGGCAAGCATGTTTGAAATTTTGATATGATGAGTGTCTTGGCATGTTTTGCATTTAGTTAGTTTCATGGCATGTTGTGGAGCATACCGATGAACTGTATATTATGCATTGTTGAGACAAGTAAGTTCGATGATCTATACCTTGTTGGATGTGAGTATGCAAGGCCATGTGTTGGCATGAAGGTGGGTAAGATGGCAGTGTGGTAGCATGCCAGTCTTATGCCATGCAAGTTAACTTCAGTACCAACCCGTATCGGTTGGGCTCGTATCCATTTCCCCTCCCTGTACTGCCACATGTTTCCCAAAAGGGATATGGTTTAGTAAGTCGCAAACCGCTTTCTTGGTACACATAAAAAAGGAGAGGCCGGGATGATGGTTCCATGGCCCTGGATTAAAGCCAGTCATCTAGTCAGGGGGCATGGGTGTTTCCGGTTGGGACCGAGAGGGGGGCACCCCTTAGAGCGCGCGTATATAAATTTGATCCCATGCTATTCGAGATTGTGATCTCCCCGTCTCAAAAGTTTTTCTTGGACGATGCCTAGGGTGATTCCGGCATCGAGAGGTTGGATGGGTGTGTACCGGTTAGCTGTGTTCTCTTCTGAAATACCGTAAACGGAACTAGTCTTCGTGACTACGAAAATCCGTTAATTGTGGGAATTTTTTTTGTACAAACTCTGCAGAGTCATAAATCTTCAATTTATCTTATCCATATCCAAGTTCCGTGCTAACTAACAAGTGCCGGTTTTGGTGACAGATTATCCGGTGGGACACATGAGTGCTAAGTCCGGTTAAATATTTAATCCTGTGAATGGACTAACCCGTTTATTTTCAAAAGTGGAATACTCCTTGTGAACACTATTACCTTGATAGTACAAGCCCTTTCTGTGGTGTCGCTCAGACGCCCGGCTGTGGCATTTCTTTTAAAGCCCTTTTTGTGGTGTTGCTCAGACGCCCGGCTGTGGCATTTCTTTTAAAGCCCTTTCTGTGGTGTCGCTCACACACCCGGCTGTGGCATTTCTTTTAAAGCTCTTTCTGTGGTGTCGCTCAGACGCCCGGCTGTGGCATTTCTTTTAATGCCCTTTCTGTGGTGTCGCTCAGACGCCCGGCTGTGGCATTTCTTTTAAAGCCCTTTCTGTGGTGTCACTCAGACGCCCGGCTGTGGCATTTCTTTTAAAGCCCTTTCTGTGGTGTCGCTCAGACACCCGGCTGTGGCATCTCTTTTTAAGCCCTTTCTGTGGTGTCGCTCAGACGCCCGGCTGTGGCATTTCTTTTAAAGCCCTTTCTGTGGTGTCGCTTAGACACCCGGCTGCGGCATTTCTTTTAAAGCCCCTTCTGCGGTGTCGCTCAGACGCCCGACTATGGCATAAGCATTATTTTCTTGTTCATCTTTCGTGGCGTCACTCCAGACACTCGATTGGTTTCCTTTACTTTACTGTTGGGATTCCAGGCGGACTACCGCCGTTTCCCTTTTTACTTACCCTGCCTAATATTACTTTGAGTATGCATTGGTAACTTAACCATGACGCATTCATGCATGCATTTGTTATATCTTACGTCCGAACTGTCTTGCGAGTACTTTCAAAGTACTCACTGGCTTGTTGATTTGGCCAGATGCTGACGAAGGCGATCTCATGGATGAAGAGTTCGATAGCGAGTCCGACGCCTAGAGGAGTCCCAGTCAGTCTCGTGCGACCCTGGAGTTGGTCACTGTATTATACCCGCTTCCGCTACCCGAATAAATTTCATCGAGACTCACCTCGATGCTCGACGAGATGCTAGTTTGAGAGTCACGTTAACCTCTCCCCGCTGTGTTATTCCACCATCACTTTACCCTCGAGTCAGTAGTATGCCACCACACCGTAGTGTTACGTCCGCCAATATGTATAATTATTGGTGCGCTTGTAATAATTTGTTGAGCCCCCTTGGCTCAACCCCTGTAATGTATTTTATGCTACTGGCTTATTGTATCAAGAGTTTGTCTACCAGTGAGGGGGATTTTCTCTCATACTAGATCCAAGAGATTGGTTTCTTCAATAAATATTTTTATTGGAAAAACCGGTCGTGACAAGCTTGGTACCAGAGCCAGGCTGACTGTAGGAAGCCATTAGGTGCGATCGCTAATCGGTTATTAGCATGATAGAGCTTATTCATGTTTTTGCAATCGTAGTCATTTTTCTGACAGTCGGCATATATTTATGATCTGACCATTCAGTATTTTTGCCTACTTTTGTAGATGGCCGACCACAGCTGTGAGTCTCAGACCTTCACCAATGTGCCCGATGGGTTCGTCAAGCTTCTTTCCTTCGTCGTTCAGATCGCGAGGGGCCATCTGTGCGCCCAGTCGTCACTCTCTGCCAGCACAGAGTCAATGACAGTCTGACTATGCACCAGGCCTCGGTGCAATTCAAGGGAGGGCGTGGTGAGCTACGCCGCTTCCGGTTCTTGGGGAGAGCCATGCCTACGAAGAAGCATGCTATCCAGATGGCAGCCCGCGAGGCGATAGCTCGTCTCAGGGATGTCCTTCCCGCGATGAAGGCTCGTCGCTACCGCTATCTTCCATGCCATGTGCCCTACACCTGTCACTACGCATTCTCCTGCCCCAGAGGAGAACGAGACGAGGCTTTTGAGATGCTTATTGAGTATCTCCGGGCCTTGGAGGCAGCCTTCGACAACTTGGTGGACGACTTTGTGGCCGCCCGCATGGACTCAGTCCATGGATGTGCTGCCAACAGGAGGGAGCTCCTGCCCACAGCACCGCCACAGACTTATGCCTCATCATCAGCATCTTATGCACCTGCTCGTCGCCTGCCTTCTACTGAGGAGTTCAACCAGGTCATTGCGCCCACTCCAGCGCGCACTGCACCGCCCCTCACGCCGACTTCTATTCGTGTTATTCCGCCCCTGGCACCCGCTCCATCTACTCGGTGCAGCACTACTCGTATGGAGCCTATTAGCGAGGAAGAAGTCGAGTCCCCGGCTTCGCTATGCCTCACCCTTGGCAGGGCCAAGGATGTCATCAACATCTCCGACTGAGTACGCTTAGCCATCGCGCGTTGTACCGCCATGTAAGATGTTGTGAGAAGTAGCTTTTTTGCGCATCATGTAGGATCTGGAGAAGTGCACTAGCCTAAATAACATGTCAAGATGTTGTACGCATATCCTGAGTGACGTATTGTATAATTATCGCCGCGTGTAAGATACGTAATGATGCAGTCCTTCTCTATGCGCAAATCGATTTGTTTTCCCCTTGAGTAATCTTGGCTTTAAATATTTATTTGCCAACCATGTGCATTATGGATTTATTTTTGCAACCCTTCCATTTTTATTATGGGTTTTACAAAATACATCCCCATAGTGAAAAATGTCTTGTCCTTGGACTCGCTCCATGCCAGCTCCACCAGAGGAAAATTATGGCAATCAACCGGGCAACAATTTTGCACAAGGGCAGTCAAGTCAATACTATGATACTCAGCCAAGCAACAATTTCACACGAGGTCAGACAAGTCAACAGGACAGTGAAACGGCACTTTCCCAAATGTGCCGCCTTTATGAACAGAGTCAGCAGCAACATCAGGAAATGATGAACCAAGTCATTAACATGGGAAATCACCATGGGCAGTATCCGCAGCATTCCAAGTTATCTGAGCTACAGAAGACACGTCCCTCAACATTTTCGCATACTGACAAGCCACTTGAGGCCGAAGACTGGCTTCAAGATATGGAGAGAAAATTAATTATTGCAAAATGTTCAGACCCCGAGAAGGTACTTTATGCTCCGCACTATCTCACAGGAGCCGCTGCATCTTGGTGGGAGAATTTCTTACACATGCATCCCAACGAAAATGATATAACCTGGGATGATTTCAAGGAAGGTTTCCGCGATGCACACATTCCTAAGAGTATTATGAAAATCAAGAAAAGAGAGTTCGATGATCTCAAGCAAAGGAACATGACAGTGTTAGATACAACGGCCAATTTACTCTATTATCCCGCTATGCCAACGAAGAGCGTATGACTGAAAGCAAGAAAATGGAGAAATTCCTTGACGGCCTAGCGCCCGCGCTTAAATGCCAACTGGTCATACACACTTTCCCAGATTTTAAGACGCTGGTGGATAAAGCCATTACTCTGGAAAATGAAAGACGCAGTTTGGAAGATATCCGCAAGCGGAAAAGGGACCAGACTAACCATGCTCGCAATCGCCGAAGCAAGACAGATTTTCAAAAGGGTGGGACGCACAAATCATCATCCAACGTCTCATGCCCAACAAAGAATTTTCATGCTAGGGACAAGGAGTTCACATATCGCCCAGGTGTTACTTGTTACGCCTGTGGAGAAGAAGGACACTATGCCAAGCAGTGTCCCAAGCCAAGAAACTCAGGACCAAAGCCGAACAACGGCAACAATAATTCAGCGCCCAAGCGAAACAATTTCAATCCCAACAATAACCACAGGAAAGGTCATCTGAACCACGTAACCAAAGAGGAGGCACAAAATGCTCCTGATATCGTACTCGGTACGTTTCCTGTCAACACAATACCTGCAATGGTTTTGTTTGATTCTGGAGCTTCTCACTCTTTTATTTCGAAAAGTTTTGCTTTGCAAAATAATTTTTCGATGCTTCCTTTGGAGAAATCCATGATCATCAAGTCCCCTGGGATTCAGCAAGTCACTCAGAATTACTGTCAGGATGTGATTATTGAGTTCAAAGGATTGAAGTTTCACGCCAATCTCATTGCGTTGGAAAATAAAGGACTGGATGTCATCCTAGGGATGGACTAGTTAACCACCAACAAAGGTTTTATTGACTGTTTCAATCGGACTGTGATTCTCACACACCACCATGGTAAGACAATAAGAGTATCCGCCAAAGAAAGGGAAATGCCCAGGCAACCAAGACTGAACAATGTGGATATTTCTGAATTAAACAAGGTTCCAGTAGTGTGTGAATTTCCAGACGTATTTCCCGAAGAGCTACCAGGCATGCCACCAGACCGAGAGATAGAATTCAGCATTGAGCTAGCACCAGGGACCACCCCCATATACAAGAAACCATACAGAATGGCACCGTCCGAGTTGGTTGAACTGAAGAAACAAATAAAGGAATTGCTTGACAAAGGATACATTCGAGCCAGTTCCTCACCATGGGGATCACCAATTTTATTTGCCAAAAAGAAAGATGGAACACTGCGATTGTGTATTGACTACCGAGCACTCAACATGGTCACAATCAAGAACAAATACCCGATGCCAAGAATAAATGATTTATTCGATCAGCTCGCTAAGGCCAAGGTATTCTCAAAAATTGACCTAAGGTCAGGATACCATCAATTAAAGGTACGAACAGAAGATATCCCCAAGACAGCATTCACCTCCAGATATGGACTGTATGAGTTCACAGTAATGCCTTTTGGATTAACAAATGCTCCTGCATATTTTGTTCACCTCATGAACAAAGTATTTATGAAGTTTATGGACAAGTTCGTTGTGGTATTCATCGACGATATTCTGGTATACTCCGAAACACCAGAAGAGCATGCTGAACATCTTAGAATTGTACTAGGAGAACTCAGGAAACACCAATTGTACGCCAAGTTCAGCAAGTGTGAATTTTGGTTAAGGCAAGTAGGCTTTCTAGGCCACGTGCTAACCCAAAACGGTATCGCCGTGGACCCGGAGAAAGTCAAGGCCGTACTTGGCTGGAAGTCACCAGCCAGCGTAACAGACATACGGAGTTTCTTGGGAATGGCAGGATATTACCGTAGATTTATTGAAGGATTCTCCACCATAGCCAAGCCAATGACGCAATTGCTAAAGAAAGATAAGAAGTTTGAATGGACAGAGGCCTGCGAGAAAAGTTTCCAAGAGCTTAAGAGGAAATTAACAACAGCACCAGTATTAATTGTGCCAGACATACACAAGAATTTTGAAGTATATTGTGACGCGTCCAGAAAGGGACTCGGATGCGTGTTAATGCAAGAAGGCAAGGTTGTCGCATATGCTTCAAGGCAACTTCGCAAGCATGAGGAAAATTATCCCACTCATGACTTAGAAATGGCAGCGGTTATTCATGCACTCAAGGAATGGAGGCATTTCCTACTTGGAAATCGATGTGAAATATATACGGACCATAAAAGTCTCAAATATATTTTCACACAGCCAGAACTGAATTTAAGGCAACGATGCTGGTTAGAGCTAGTAAAGGATTATGATGTCGGAATCCACTACCATCCTGGAAAAGCAAATGTAGTAGCCGATGCTCTTAGTCGGAACCCCAGCGCCGACAACAACAGTCTGCCCGACTTAAGACCCGAATTCCAGCGGGAATTTGCCAGACTCAACTTGTTGATGGTAGCAGAAGGCACCATAACAAACTTGGAGATAAAACCCAACCTTGTGGAAAGAATCAAAGAAGCCCAGCCTGGTCACCCCAGCATTGAAGGCATCAAAAGAAAGGTGAGTATGGGCAAGGCCTCGGAATTCATCATAGACGAAGAAGGGACACTATGGTACGGAAACAGACTCTGCGTGCCAAACTTAGAAGATCTTAAACAGCAAATTTTGGCTGAAGCCCACACCGCCCCATATTCAATTCACCCTGGAGGGACAAAAATGTATAAAGATATTCAAGAAAGATTTTGGTGGCACGGTATGAAGAGGGACATCGCTACCTTCATCGCATGTTGCGACTCATGTCAACGCATAAAAGCTGAACATCAGAGACCAGCCGGACTACTGCAACCAAACAAAATACCTAAGTGGAAATGGGATGAAATAGGGATGGATTTCATTGTCGGACTACCTCGATCACGACACGGGAATGATGCCATATGGGTTATCACCGACAGGTTAACTAAGGTGGCACATTTCATTCCAGTAAAGACGACCCACACCACTCAGAAGCTTGCCAAGATATATCTCTCTCGCATAGTTTGTCTGCACGGTGTCCCGAAGACTATAATATCTGACAGAGGAACACAGTTCGTCTCGAGATTCAGAGAGCATTTACAATAGGCTCTAGGTACTCAACTAGCCTTCAGTACGGCATACCACCCCCAGACAGATGGACAGACAGAACGGGTAAACCAGATTTTAGAGGACATGCTGAGAGCATGTGTCCTCACCTATGGAACCAGTTGGGAAGACAACCTACCATACGCCGAGTTCGCGTACAACAACAGTCATCAGGCCAGCCTGCAAATCGCACCATTTGAGGCTTTGTATGGACGAAGATGCCGTACCCCGTTAAATTGGTCAGAGACCGGAGACAGCCGTATCTTCAGCCCAGACATGCTCAAGGAAGCCGAGGAAAAGGTCCAGCTAATCAGAGATCGACTCAAGACCGCCCAAAGCCGACAAAAGAGTTATTACGATCAAAAACATCGTGGGGTCAACTTCGAACCCGGTGAATTCGTGTACCTACGAGTGTCACCTATGAGGGGATTGCAACGATTCAAAATTAATGGAAAGCTAGCGCCAAGATTCATCGGACCATTCTACATAACGGCACGAAAAGGCACAGTAGCATACCAACTAGACTTACCTGAGGAACTGTCAGATATCCACAACGTGTTCCACGTATCGCAGTTGAGAAAGTGCGTAAGCAACCCAGAGAAACAAGTATCCCATGAGAACATAGACGTGCAGCCAGACCTCACTTATCGGGAACACCCAGTAAAAATATTAGAGGAGTCTGAAAGGAGGACCCGACAGAAAACCATCAAATTTTTCAAAGTTCAGTGGAGTAATCACACCGAAAGTGAAGCAACATGGGAAAGAGAGGATTTTCTTCGAACAGAGCATCTGCACTTATTTAAGGATCAGCTGAAATCTCGGGGACGAGATTTTTCCTAAGGGGGTAGGTGTTGTGACACTCCAAATTTTTTTTTTGGTTTTTAGCAAAAACCTTGCTGGTTTTTCTTTTGTAAAATAAGGCATTTTTAATATTTTCAGAAAAACCATCCTCTTAAAAATCTTTTCTTTGGCTGGGATTGTTATTTCTGTTTCCTTATTCAAAACCTTGGGTTGATCTTTTAAAACTTCTCCTCTATTGGTTCCCTTCCCCAAATTTATTTTTGGGAGTTTAATCTTTTCTTTTTAAAAAGAAAAACTCTATGAAAATTTGGGATTTTCATTCTATTGAAAACCGCCCATGACCTTGTATTTTTGCCCATGAGGTAAAACCACTCCAAAACCTCCTCTCCTCCTTGTTATCAATATAAGTTCCCTGTCCCAACTCATCCAAACAAGTTTTGGATTTTATTTTGATTGTTTCATCTCTCAAATATTTTCTGTCAATTATTTTGAGCCTGATGGATTTTCAAAGCAAGTACCCCATTGCAATTGAGTTTTGACTTCAATCCAACTCTACTGGCTAGTCCCTTGTACCCACAACTCAGAACCATCTTGATCCACTCATCTTCCGTTCAATTTTTTCAAATTTCACTCCCTGCAAGTTTGGACCAGATTTGCCAAATTTGGTGAAATTCATATCTACACTTCTCCAAAAATTCTACCAAAAATCAGGCAGCCTACTGGAGCAATGAGGAGCCACTCCACCAAAAATCAGCCCAAGGAAAAATCCCCACATGCCTGGATCATTCTGTCGAACACCTTGCATGCACTGTTTCTATCACTTTCAGTCAAATTCAGAATTCAGTGTCGATCTTCGTCAGTTAAGATCAGTCACATGATCATAGTGCCCTTGGCACGTTGCTCGCCGCTTGGCTTGCTTGTCCGGAGCCCCGCACGCGTGCTTGGCGCCTTCCTGGCGTCGGTGGCGCCCTGGCCCGCCTGCGCCGGCGTGTCCCGCGGCGACAGAACCACCGTAACGGCCGACAGGGAGCAGAACGGCGGCTCAACGCCGTTCGGCGCCGCCCAATCCTCCTGGTGGCTCCGCGTGGCCAACTCCCCGCCAGCGCACGCATGCAGCACCGTCGCCGTGGCGCGACACGCACAGAGCGTGCACTCCGCCGCCGACGTGCCCGCACTGCTCCGTCCGTCGAGTTCCCCCAAGACTTCGAATCCCAGCTTGTTTAGCACCAAAACGGACCCAATGTACCTTCACGACGGTGCTCAACACCTAAACCACCCGACCAATGCTCTGCATCACCGTAATCCCTCGCCGGACTTATCCCGTTCACGACAACCGCCTCGGGCCAGCTATTTATAGCGCCCCCGAGCCCGCTCTCACTCCCGCACGGCTCCACCACCTCACCACACCCCGCCTGGCCACTGGAGGGGCCTCGAGGAGCCCTTCTTCCTCGACTCCGGCCACCTCTGTATGCCTCGGGCTCCAACTCGATTCACTGCGGTGAGGTCATCTCCGGTGCCCAAACTCCGTCAAGCACCACCTCTAGCTACCAGTACTCTAACCCCCTCGTCAATTTGATCATTGCAGCCCTCTCCGTCAAGGTCCACGACCACCCGAACCGCCGTCCGCCGGAGCAAGGGCCACCGTCGACACAGTGCTCGCCGGCGACCACCACCACCACCACCCGACGCGGAATGGCACCCTGAGCACGGAGGTACCCTCCGATCTCCCCACCTCGCCGTGGATCACAGCCGGCGACCACCGCGGCTCTCGGGCGCCAGCGAGCCCCGACCCGCCTCTTTTAGATTTTAAACCTGACGGATGGGACCCGCCTGTCAGCCTCTCTGTCTTTTCTAATCGAATCGTTTTCTGAAAACGTCTTTTGCCAGAATACGCTTTCCCTCTGGGCCGGCGTAGTTGCTATCGAAACGTTTTCTGTTTTTATAATAAAAACCCTGGGAAGTTTCTGTTTCATTACAGATAGGTCCCTGAAAAAAAAACCTTTATATCTTTTTAACAGAAGCATATTTTTGAGTGATTCTTTTTCTGTTCTCTTCAAAATTTTGTCTAGTTTTTTATCAGATTTATTTGAAAAATATTTGCAATACTTTTTCTGCACCTCTCGGTATTCACGTTAGCGCGTATGCTTTCTTTATACCGTAGATACCGACGGAGGTGACGGGACCGCAAACTTCACCGAGCTAGACTCCGACTATTCTGAACCAGGCAAGCATGTTTGAACTTTTGATATGATGAGTGTCTTGGCATGTTTTGCATTTAGTTAGTTTCATGGCATGTTGTGGAGCATACCGATGAACTGTATATTATGCATTGTTGAGACAAGTAAGTTCGATGATCCATACCTTGTTGGATGTGAGTATGCAAGGCCATGTGTTGGCATGAAGGTGGGTAAGATGGCAGTGTGGTAGCATGCCAGTCTTATGCCATGCAAGTTAACTTCAGTACCAACCCGTATCGGTTGGGCTCGTATCCATTTCCCCTCCCTGTACTACCACATGTTTCCCGAAAGGGATATGGTTTAGTAAGTCGCAAACCGCTTTCTTGGTACACATCAAAAAGGAGAGGCCGGGATGATGGTTCCATGGCCCTGGATTAAAGCCAGTCATCCGGTCAGGGGGCATGGGTGTTTCTGGTTGGGAC
Organism: Aegilops umbellulata; assembly: GCA_032464435.1. Taxonomy (NCBI): domain Eukaryota; kingdom Viridiplantae; phylum Streptophyta; class Magnoliopsida; order Poales; family Poaceae; genus Aegilops; species Aegilops umbellulata. Next base: position 258,374,342 of record CP136054.1, on the reverse strand, counting down.
CGAGAGGGGGGCACCCCTTAGAGCGCGTGTATATAAATTTGATCCCATGCTATTCGAGATTGTGATCTCCCCGTCTCAAAAGTTTTTCTTGGACGATGCCTAGGGTGATTCCGGCATCGAGAGGTTGGATGGGTGTGTACCGGTTAGCTGTGTTTTCTTCTGAAATACCATAAACGGAACTAGTCTTCGTGACTACGAAAATCCGTTAACTGTGGGAATTTTTTTTGTACAAACTCTGCAGAGTCATAAATCTTCAATTTATCTTATCCATATCCAAGTTCCGTGCTAACTAACAAGTGCCGGTTTTGGTGATAGATTATCCAGTGGGACACATGAGTGCTAAGTCCGGTTAAATATTTAATCCTGTGAATGGACTAACCCGTTTATTTTCAAAAGTGGAATACTCCTTGTGAACACTATTACCTTGATAGTACAAGCCCTTTCTGTGGTGTCGCTCAGACGCCCGGCTGTGGCATTTCTTTTAAAGCCCTTTCTGTGGTGTCGCTCAGACGCCCGGCTGTGGCATTTCTTTTAAAGCCCTTTCTGTGGTGTCGCTCAGACGCCCGGCTGTGGCATTTCTTTTAAAGCCCTTTCTGTGGTGTCGCTCAGACGCCCGGCTGTGGCATCTCTTTTTAAGCCCTTTTTGTGGTGTCGCTCAGACGCCCGGCTGTGGCATTTCTTTTAAATCCCTTTCTGTGGTGTCGCTCAGACACCCGGCTGCGGCATTTCTTTTAAAGCCCCTTCTGCGGTGTCGCTCAGATGCCCGACTGTGGCATAAGCATTATTTTCTTGTTCATCTTTCGTGGCGTCACTCCAGACACTCGATTGGTTTCCTTTACTTTACTGTTGGGATTCCAGGCGGTCTACCGCCGTTTCCCTTTTTACTTACCCTGCCTAATATTACTTTGAGTATGCATTGGTAACTTAACCATGACGCATTCATGCATGCATTTGTTATATCTTACGTCCGAACTGTCTTGCGAGTACTTTCAAAGTACTCACTGGCTTGTTGATTTGGCCAGATGCTGACGAAGGCGATCTCATGGATGGAGAGTTCGATAGCGAGTCCGACGCCTAGAGGAGTCCCAGTCAGTCTCGTGCGACCCTGGAGTTGGTCACTGTATTATACCCGCTTCCGCTACCCGAATAAATTTCATCGAGCCTCACCTCGACGCTCGACGAGATGCTAGTTTGAGAGTCACGTTAACCTCTCCCCGCTGTGTTATTCCACCATCACTTTACCCTCGAGTCAGTAGTATGCCACCACACCGTAGTGTTATGTCCGCCAATATGTATAATTATTGGTGCGCTTGTAATAATTTGTTGAGCCCCCTTGGCTCAACCCCTGTAATGTATTTTATGCTACTGGCTTATTGTATCAAGAGTTTGTCTACCAATGAGGGGGATTTTCTCTCATACTGGATCCAAGAGATTGGTTTCTTCAATAAATATTTTTATTGGAAAAACCGGTCGTGACATTTACCAGTTCGACAGCGTCGTTGAGTGCGATGGGCCAATAGAACCCACTGCGGAATGCCTTGCCAATGAGGGTCCGTGATGACGGGTGATGCCCACAGTCCCTGCTGTGTATGTCCTCCAGCAGTTCGTTTCCTTGCTCCCTGGAAATGCAGCGCAGGGGTAAGTCGTTCGGCCGCTTCCGGTAGAGCTCTCCATCCCTGATGCAGTATGCCGTTGCTTGCCGCGCCACACACTCCGCTTCTTACTCCTTCTCCGGTAAGGCCCCTTGTGTTAAATAACTCCGGAGTTCCGTGATCCAGCACTCCTCCTGAGGTTCCATAGTCAGGAGCAGGCGTGCCCCTGAGGTAGGGCCGCAGGCCGAGGCTCCTGAGGCAGGTGGCTGGGGGAGTTCCTCCCGAGGCTGAGCAGTGTTTAATAATGACGGCTGGGCCGAGGGCTTGAAGAGCCGCTCTTCGAAGACGCCAGTCTCCTGAGGTAACCGCCTGGACGCCCGTCCGGCGATGTCATCGGCCTCCTGATTGGTGCCACGGGGCACATGCTTCAATTCGAAGCCCCAGAACTGCTGCGGCCTTCAACCCCGCTATCAGGCCCTCATACTCCGCTATGTTGTTGGAGACCTTTTCACCTTGCTGGAAACAGAGTTGTACGGCGTAGTAGAGCTTGTCCTGAGTGGGTGATATCAGCACCACTCCAGCCCCAGCGCCGTGCCTGGAGAACGCCCCATCGAAGTACATGACCCAGCCTTCCGGCTCCTCGCTCCCTGGGAAGAGGGACCGATCCTCGTTGTCCTTGAGGCCTGGTGCCTCCGCCCATTCCGCCACGAAATCTGCTAAAGCTGCTCCTTTGATGACCCTGGTCGTGCTGAACTCGAGCTGAAACGCTTGCAGTTCTATGTCCCACTCGGCGACCCTTCCGGCTGAGTTAGGGCTCCTGAGCACTCTCTCCAAGGGGTATGACGAGACAACCTTGATGGGGTGACCCTGGAAGTAGTGACGCAGCTTGCGCGAGGCCAGCAGTAGCGCGAGGAGGAGCTTCTGAGGCATAGGGTACCATGCCCTCGCGTCCCATAACACTGTGCTGACAAAGTAGACTGGGTGCTCAACAAGGCTGAGAGCATCAGTGTTCGAGGCGCCCTCCGGAGGCAAGGGCGCCTCGCAAGGTGACGCGGCCTCGGGAGGTGGACCGTCCAGGCGGGTGGACTCTCCTGCCTCCGGTGCACTCTTCGGCGGCTGTTCTTCCTCAGCCGCGGTTACGTCTCCTGTGGGCCTTCCTTGTTCCTGCTTTGCCTTATCTCGAGTTGCTGCTGTGGTTCTGATTTGGCGCTCTGTCACATCCTAGTTAGACCATGCATTAGAGTGTGCATCATGTTTACCTTTCATCAGAAACTTGAAATGGGGAAGGCAGAACCCCCAGCACCCCTTCTGAAATCAACTAGGGTTTACTAAAAAATAATTTCAATGAACCTGAAATGCCCTTCTAAAATGTTCACCCTCTTTGTCTTGGGTCAGAACCTCTGACAAAATAGGTGCACAATTTTCTAGGTCAACAAAAGGTCACTGAATTAAATCATATGTATGCTGATTTTGGACAATTAAATGCTAATAAATATTTTAAATGTTCAAATAATCCTGGAAATAAGTCAGGGCTGTTAGGTATAATCCCAACAGAGCCCACAATTATTTCCAGGATTTTAGAAAGTGCCTAGGTATTTTTAATAATGTCACAAAGTTACAGAAAAATAGAAAAGGGAAAATAAAAGAAAAACTTACCTAGCGCCCCCCCCCACCAGGCCCACCTGCCGGCCCAGCCCAGCCACCGCGCCAGCGAGCAGCTTGGCTTGGCTAGGCAGGCAGCCAGGTGCTCGACGGCGAGCTCAGCGCGCGCCACGCAGCTGGCCGCCGCCCTGCTTCCTCCCCTCGCAGCTCCGCTGGCCTGGGCAGGCTCCACGTCGCGCTCCCGACCCCTGGACACGCCCATTCACCCCCTGCCTCTCTCCCTCGCACTCCCTCGCCATGGCCGACGCAGCCGTCGCCGTTCCGCCACCGTAGCCGCGTCCAACGCCGTTCTCGTGCTGCACCATCGTGTCCATTCGCTCCGCCGTCGCCGACTGCTTGGAACAAGCCGAGCCCCGAGTGCTCGGACGCTCTGCATCACCTACATCGACCTCGCCTTCGTCAGCCACCGCCGGAGATCCCCTTCAACGTCGCCGCCGCATCAGCTCGTCCCCGACCATGCCGGCTAGCTCTACGTGACTACCGTGAGCCCAGCTACCTCCCCATCCCCCCAGTTTGCTTCCTCGTGCACTACAGCGACTGCATGAAGCTCACCCGCACGCACCGCCGCCGAGCTCGTCGCCGACGTGGCTCCGGCCAACCTCCGGCCACGCCACCGTGTCCAAACACCCCACCGCATCACCAGGAGCTCAACGCACCACTCCACGCACCACGCCGTGCCCCGTAGCCTCGGGCTCACTTTCACCCGACTCCGGCGACCGCAAAGCTCGTCGCCGGCGCCATTTCCGGCCACCCCGAGCCCAACCACTGCCACCGAACGCTGCGGCTTGCTCCCAGCTGCACGTAGATGCCCTCCGCCGCTCATTTGGTCGCCGGAACGTGCAAATGCACTTCCTCCGCCGCGTCTGGCCTCGCCGGCGGCTAGACGCCGGCGAGTTTGACCTTTGACTTTGACCAGGTAGGCCCAGGTTGACTCCCCTGAGTCAATGACAAGTGGGCCCCCCTCTGCTAACTAAACCTGATTAGTTTTAATTAAAATTAATTAGTTTAACTAATTACTGACATGCGGGACCCACTGGTCAGTTTAACCTGGACGACCCCGTTGACCTTGACGTCATCCTGACGTAGTGCTGACGCAGTAATTTAATTACTGGAATTATTTCTATACAGGAAATTCTAGAAAATAGTTCAAACTTCAAAAATTCATAGAAATTAATCTATAACTCCAAATGCAAAGATTTATATATGAAATTTGATCAGAAAAATTCAATCTATCCATTGGAACTGGTTTCATGCATGTCAGAACAAGGCTAACCTGCTGTTTATCCAATGCAAGGTGATGCACCTAAATGGCTAAGTTAAATGATCTAACACTTGAACCTTTGGTCCAATTAAGCACATTCCTCCCTGATTTAGCTTGCATTAGGCCAAGACACTTTCATATTGCCATGTAATAGCATGCATCATATTGTTGCATATCGTCATGTGTTGATTGTGTTCCGATGTGTTCTTTGTGGTAGGTTCCGCCTCCGAGGATATTCAAGAGTATTCAACTGAAGGGCAGTATCCCACTACCACTCCATCAGGCAAGCAACCCATCGATCATTCCGATACAAACCCATATTCTCGCTTCTGCTCTTGTTTTACTGCATTAAGACAACGCGATTCGAACTGCTGTGTGTCGCGGTAGTTGAACCCACTTCCTTTGCATGACCTGTCATTGCCACAGTAACTAGATGAAACCCACTAGCATGTGTAGGAGTTTGTTGAGCTATATGTGTGTTTGTTTCCTACCATGCTATGCTTGCTATGCTTAGAGTTGTGTCAGGTCTGGCTCATCGGGATGATGAACTAGAGTGAAAGGTTGTGACAGTGTCGAGAGTGGGAAGTGTTGAATACGATTTGGTAAAGGAATCGATGAGAGGCCATGTAGGAGTACATGGTGGGTTGTTTCATTGAGGCCGTCCTTAAGAACTGAGATCTGTGTGTGTGATTTAAGATTCAGCTACTACCACGCATTGGGACCGAAACCAATGGACCCTCTCGGCTTATTAACCATACTTGTCCTCTGTCCAGGAGTTGCAAAGTAGTTCTGGTGTTTGTAGTATGCTGGGGACGCACGCAGCGCTGACCATAGGGGTGGGCTGTGTTGCAGTAGGCACGTGGCCCGGTGTACCGATTCGCCCGTTTGGTGTCTCGGGAACCCTGTACACATCGTTCGGGGCTGTTAGTGGAAACCTCGGCCGGACTCCATGCGGATGGAACCCGAATAGGCGATAAACCTGGACTAGGGACTCGTGTGTTTAGTCAGGTCTTGGCCGACACCCTCGCTGGGCTTCCGCTTGAAGGTTGTCGAGTACATGTCGTGTAAACGGCGATAAGTGGTGGGAGCGTGTGTGAAGAAGTACACCCCTGCAGGGTATGAAACTATTCGAATAGTCGCGTCCGCGGTAAAGGACTACTTGGTCACCTATACAGTTCATAGACAAGTAAATGGATTCTACTAAAAATCTCAAGATAAGTGTGAGTACCGCGGATGGCCCTCTCGTAGGATGACGAGAGAGGATCCACGGTGGAGTATTGTGTTGGTGATAGTGGACTCGTGTGCGACAAATGATTTACAAGTTGCGTCTATCGTAAGATAGCCTAGCCAAGAGTCAGAGCTGGCTTGCTGCAATAACTCCACTACCTTTTTGAGACTATGCATGTATAGTAGGATTCTGTTGTAAGACTTGCTGAGTACCTTCGTACTCATGTTGCTTTAATTAATGTTTTCAGACGACTACGCCAACCCCTCCGATGGGTTCTATGTAGACCTCGACATTGACGAGTGACTTACCACCCAGGTGGTGATCCAAGGCTTGTGAAGGGTTGATGTAGATAGACAGGCTTCGTCAAGCCTTCTTTCTTTCTAGTGTCTGTACTCAGACTACTTTGCTTCCGCATGTGCTTGTATGTTTGTATGACTTGAGTGTCGGGTCATGTGACCCCTACCTGTATGGATGATATGTATGGCTCTTCGGAGCCTCTTAAGTAAAGTACTTGAGTTGTAGAGTTTTGTTGTGATGCAATGTTGTATTTACTCATATCGGGCATATTGTGTGTATGATTGAAATGCTTGGTATGAGTGGGATCCGACTATCTAGTTGTTTATCCTTGGCAGCCTATCATATGGGGAAATGTAGTCTGGTGCTTCTGAGCGATAGTAGTCCGCTACAGCCCGGTTCATCGGAGTCCTGTTAGCCCAGCACTACTGCTCGGAACACTTGACTGGCCGGCATGTGATTCACGTCATTCCTGTGTCTGTCCCTTCGGGGAAATGTCACGCGGTGTTATCCGGAGTCCTGCCTAGCTTGCTACAGCCCGGGTTACCGGATGTTGGAAATATGCCCTAGAGGCAATAATAAAAGCATTATTATTATATTTCCTTGTTCATGATAATTGTCTTTATTCGTGCTATAATTGTGTTATCCGGAAATCGTAATACATGTGTGAATAACAGACAACAACATGTCCCTAGTAAGCCTCTTGTTGACTAGCTCGTTGATCGATAGATAGTCATGGTTTCCTGACTATGGACATTGGATGTTATTGATAACGAGATCACATCATTAGGAGAATGATGTGATGGACGAGACCCAATCCTAAACATAGCATAAGATCGCATAGTTCGTTTGCTAGAGTTTTCCAATGTCAAGTATCTTTTCCTTAGACCATGAGATCCTGTAACTCCCGGATACCGTAGGAGTGCTTTGGGTGTACCAAACGTCACAACGTAACTGGGTGACTATAAAGGTATACTACGGGTATCTCCGAAAGTGTCTGTTGGGTTGACACGGATGGAGACTGGGATTTGTCACTCCGCTTGACGGAGAGGTATCACCGGGCCCACTCAGTAATGCATCATCATAATGAGCTCAATGTGATCAAAGTGTTTGATCACGGGATCATGCATTACGGTACGAGTAAAGTTACTTGCCGGTAACGAGATTGAACGAGGTATTGGGATACCGACGATCGAATCTCTGGCAAGTAAAATACCGATTGACAAAGGGAATCGTATACGGGATTAATTGAATCCTCGACATCGTGGTTCATCCGATGAGATCATCGTGGAGCATGTGGGAGCCAACATGGGTATCCAGATCCCGCTGTTGGTTATTGCCCGAGAGCCGTCTCGGTCATGTCTGCATGTCTCCCGAACCCGTAGGGTCTACACACTTAAGGTTCGGTGACGCTAGGATTGTGAAGATATGTATATGCAGTAACCCGAATGTTGTTCGGAGTCCCGGATGAGATCCCGAACGTCACGAGGAGTTTCGGAATGGTCTGGAGGTAAAGAATTATATATAGAAAGTGCTGTTTTGGCCATCGGGACAAGTTTCGGGGTTATCGGTATTGTACCGGGACCACCGGAGGGTCCCGAGGGGTCCACCGGGTGGGGCCACCTGCCTCGGGGGCCACATGGGCTCTAGGGGTGCGCCTTGGCCTACATGGGCCAAGGGGAACCAGCCCCTAGAGGCCCATGCACCTAAAGGGGGGGAAACCCTAAAAGGGGGGGCGCCCCTTGCTTGGGGGGCAAGCCCCACCCTTGGCCGCCACCCCCCTAGGAGATTGCATCTCCTAGGGCCGGCGCCCCCCTAGGGGGCTATATAAAGGGGGGAGGGGAGGGGGGGCAGCAGACCCTTGCTCCTGGCGCCTCCCTCTCCCTCTCCAACATCTCCTCCTCCTCCGTAGAGCTCGGCGAAGCCCTGCCGGAGTACTGCAACTCCACCATCACCACGCCGTCGTGCTGCTGCTTGAGCCATCTTCCCCAACCTCTCCTTTGCCTTGCTGGATCAAGAAGAAGGAGACGTTACGTTGACCGTACGTGTGTTGAACGCGGAGGTGCCGTACTTTCGGTGCTAGGATCTCCGGTGATTTGGATCACGTCGTGTATGACTACCTCATCCCCGTTCGTTGAACGCTTCCGCTCGCGATCTACAAAGTGGTATGTAGATGCAATCTCTCTCCCATGACTCGTTGCTAGATGAACTCATAGATGGATCTTGGTGAAACCGTAGGAAAAATTTTAATTTTCTGCAACGTTCCCCAACACTGGAGTCCTGTTAGCCAGTGCTACAGCCCGGATTTATACGTTGTTGACCGACATGCTCGATGTGATTCATGTATGTCTGTCCTCATGGGTTAGTGCCGCCTTGGGTTCACGACTAGCCATGTCGGCCCGGGTTCTCTGTCATATGGATGCTAGCGACACTATCATATACGTGAGCCAAAAGGCGCAAACGGTCCCGGGCCAGGTAAGGTGGCACCCGTGGGAGTACCGTGCGTGAGGCCGCAAGGTGATATGATGTGTTACATGCTGGATCAATGTGGCTTAGGATCGGGGTCCTGACAGCGTTGGCATCAGAGCCGGACTGCCTGTAGGTTCGCTAAGCCAAGCTGGTCGATGTCGAGTCTAGAAATGCTTTAGTTATATGTAGGGGAATTGATTGTGGGAGGGAACGTAAGGCTCTTTTACTCCTTTACCTTATGCCCTCTGTTATGAGTCATTCTCTTCTCATTCTACGTGGGTTAAGGACTAGGCTCTCTTCTCCCTATCAGGTTCACGTGTTACTAATCCGTAGTAACTTATAGGATTGTTGGTTACAACCCAGTTCAGTTTCTACTAGATTTTAGTATGTTGCCAGTTGAATCAGAACCTTGATATGATGTCGTTGAGTGGTTTTGCAAACTGTTGTGGATGTCTCATCTCCTTTTCTGAGCATTACAGCCGTTATGCTGTCCAATTTCTCCTAGGAAATTCTAATGCCTTTGCATTATTTTTGTGTTTCCAGATGGCCACCCGTTCCCAGAACCAAGTGGTTCGTCTGACCCGTTGCATTGATGTATGTGGACACACAGCCATGTTGGTTCGAGTGATGGTCGAGACAGGTTACCGATGGTATCCTGAATATACCGTCGAGGAACAGTTTAGAGACTTTAATCAAAGCCAATATCTGTGCACGGTCAGGATATATCCATCCTATCCCGGAGCTACTGAACCGCTCCACTGTTCTTATGGACTTGGGATCACTACTGGGATGTCCGTGCAGGATGCAGCCTACTCGATGATGACTATTATTCGAGCCAGAACTGCCTTGCTGAGCAACACTGATTTCCGCTACATGCCAGCATCCCTCCCTGGGGCGCATGGTTACCTTCAGGGTATGTATAGCGACGCATCCCATGAGGACTCACTCCTTCGCACCACTACTGAGATGTTGGAAGACAAGGACCGTGAAAACCGGGCCTTACGTATGGAGCTCTTTAATGCTCGTTCTGATCACTGGGCCACTTTGACTCGATTTGCCCCTGCAGTGCAAGCCGGATACATGGACATGAGGGACTTGTACCCTGTGCGGGCCAGTCTGCCAGATTTCATGGAGTGGCGTGAGGTGGGAGGCATCACTCCTCCTCGTGGACCTTGTCTGCCGCCGTTTGTTGGACCAAGGCCACACCCAAGTCCCTATGGTCCGCAAGCTCCTCGGGACCGTCTGTTCCCAGATGATCATGTTCCGCTTCCAGGCTTGGGTGGTGACTTCTATGAGGATTACTACGGAGCTGTCTGAGCTAGTAGTAGTTTTCACTAGTATTGTAACAGTTGTATGTCCACCGTCCTGCGTGACTTGTGGAATATGACTTAGTGTGTATCCATTCTGGAGGTGTAGAAAAATAATGTATAGGAGCTTGGAATGCCTCCGATGAGATGTAACGCCTTTCATCATAGTTGTACCTTAGCTTGGGCTTGTACTGAACTATGTATGGTGTGTATGACTGTTGGTTAATATATGGCAGTTTCTAAACTACCATGTCATACGGATGAACATCTCTGCATTCCTTGTTATCCATTACATTCCGCACTTCCTTGCCCAGATTTCTTTTTTGCCATCCTGGTCTAAATCGTTGTTTTGTTTTTCCTAGGATGGTCAACACCCGCAGCAACCCTGCTGCTCCGGAGCAGGGTGAAGCTAGCGCAGCTAGGGATGAAAATCTACCTCAACCGCCATCTCTGGCCGAAGTGATGCTGGAGGCAGAACGAAACAAGCATGAGACTAACCGCTTGCTGGAGCGGATTGAGCAGAATACTGCACGCCAGCAGAGAAACAATCCAGTGTCAATCAATGACTTTGTCAAGCTGTATCCACCAAAGTTTAACCATTCCATCGAACCTCTCGATGCGGATGACTGGCTTCGCAGCATCGCCCACAAGCTACGTTCTGCCAACGTAGCCGAAGATGATAAAGTTACCTTTGCTGCTTATCACCTCGAAGGCCCTGCTAGCCTTTGGTGGGAAAATTATGAGGCTATGTGCCCGGTCGGCCAAATCACTACTCGGGCTGATTTCAGTGCCGCTTTCCGTGAGCATCACATTCCGGAAGGCCTCATGGATTGCAAGAGGGAGGAGTTCTGTAACTTCACCCAGGGTAGGCTGACTGTGGATGCATACAGTCGCGAGTTTGGAAAGTTAGCACGTTATGCTCCCGGAGAGGTATCCACCGACGCCAAGAAGCAGGCAAGGTTCCGCAAGGGACTTAGCCCCGAGCTTCGCCGTGACCTTCGTCTGCACGATTGCACCCCTTTTTCGAAGCTAGTCAACAAGGCCATCAGTGCTGAGACAGGACAGACTGACTTTGAAGCTTCACGCAAGCACTCCCGTGACATTGGGTCTTCATCCGGCTCTGGATCTCAGAAGCGCCGGGTCTGGATCCCAAACACTGCTGTGCCATCCAGGTTCACTCCGAGGCCATCCTTTGAGGCACCTCGCCCCAACCAGCAGTATGTACCGCCCAAGACTTATGGTGGTCCCGCTGCTAATGCTGCTCCACGCCCCAATATGATAACTTGCTTCAAGTGTGGAGAGCCGGGTCACTACATCCGCGAGTGTCCCCAGAACAACCCCAACCAGTTCGGAAAGTCTGTTGGCCGTGGTAAGCCAACAGCAAAGGTACTCGTCGCCAAACCAACCACCACTGCTCGTGGCCATGTCAACTACGTCTTAGCTGAGGAGACTCAGGAGGACCCCAACGTTGTTCTCGGTATGCTCCTTGTTAATTGCCATTCGGCAACTGTTCTCTTTGATACTGGAGCATCTCATTCATTTATTTCTGAGAGCTATGCTCGTTTGCACAACACCACATTTAGTGACATGCCCACCTCCATGGAAATTCAAACTCCTGGTTCTAGATGGCAAACCTCTAGAATCAGCCATGGAAATGAAATTCTTGTCGACAGATTGGTCTTCCTCGCGTCAATAATAGCTCTCAAGTCCTCGGACATAAACATCATCTTGGGTATGGACTGGATGTCAGCCCATTACGCTAAGATCGATTGCTCTACTAGAACTGTTCAACTCACCCATCCATCGGGCAAGACAGTCCATGTTTTGACCCGAGTGTCGGAGCGTCAGCTCTACTCTCTAAATGCCAACCCCCTTCCAGACCTTGAAGATATTCCGGTAGTTCGTGACTTCCCGGATGTCTTTCCAGAGGAACTGCCAGGTGTTCCACCTGACAGAGATGTCGAGTTCGTGATAGACCTTGTTCCAGGAACCGTCCCAATCTCTAGAAGACCTTATAAGATGGCACCCCTAGAATTAGCAAAGCTCAAGAAACAACTCGATGAGTCCTTGCAAAAGGGTTTCATCTGTCCTAGTTCTTCTCGATGGGCTTGCCCCATCGTCAAGAAGAAGGATGGAACGGATCGGATGGTTGTGGACTACTGACCTGTCAACTTGGTCACTATCAAGAACAAGTATCCGCTCCCCAGGATCAAAGACCTGTATGACCAGCTCGTTGGATCCTCAGTCTTTTCCAAGATGGATTTAAGGTTGGGCTACCATCAAATCAAAATCAAGAACGGGGACATTCCCAAAACGGCCTTTGTTACTCATTATGGCCAATACGAGTACACCGTCATGTCCTTCGGTTTAACCAATGCTCCAGCCACCTTTTCTCGGTTAATGAACTCGATCTTCATGGAGTACCTGGATAAATTCGTCGTGGTTTACCTCGACGATATACTCATCTACTCCAAGAATGAGGAAGAACATGCCGAACATCTAAGGCTAGTATTGACGAAACTTTGAGAGCATCGCCTTTATGCCAAATTCTCTAAGTGCGAATTTTGGTTGCCAGAAGTGACCTACCTGGGCCATGTAATCTCTGGTAAGGGCATTGCTGTCAATCCCGAGCGAGTTAAAGCCGTCCTTGACTGGACTCCACCTGAAACGGTCAAGCAAGTTCGGAGTTTTCTTGGTTTAGCGAGCTACTGCCGCCGCTTCGTCGAGAATTTCTCCAAAGTTGCTAAGCCTCTAACCAAACTCCTCAAGAAAGATAAAAAGTTTGAGTGGACTCCACAGTGCGAGTTCAGCTTTCAGGAACTGAAAAGACGCCTGACATCTGCTCCCGTACTGGTACCACCAGATTTTTCCAAGGACTTTGTTATCTACTGCGACGCCTCGCGACAAGGACTAGGTTGCATTCTCATGCAGGATCGTCATGTGATTGCCTACGCTTCTCGACAGTTGCATCCACATGAGGATAACTACCCCACACATGATCTAGAGCTTGCAGCGGTAGACCGTGCACTCAAAATCTGGCGACATTACCTTCTTGGTAATCGTTGCGAAATCTACACTGATCACCAAAGTTTGAAATACATCTTCACCCAACCGGATTTGAATCTCAGGCAAAGACGTTGGGTCGAGTTGATCACAGATTACGACTTAGGAATAACTTACACCCCAGGCAAAGCCAATGTCATGGCCGATGCACTAAGTCGTAAGTCTTATTGTAACAACCTAATGTTACAACAAAATCAACCACTTCTCCACGAGGAATTTCGTAAGCTTAACCTTCACATTATTCCTTGGGGATTCCTTTCCACCCTGGTGGCAAAACCTACCCTTACGGATCAGATCATCATGGCACAGAAGGTGGATCCGGGAATTTCCCGTATCAAGAGAAACATCAAGAAGGGAGTTGCAGATTGTTTCTCCACTGATGATCAAGGTGTCGTGTTCTTTGGGGACCGCCTAGTGGTTCCCAAAGTACGCAACCTCAGGCGATTGATCCTTAAGGAAGCTCATGAATCCCCTCTCACCATTCATCCCGGTAGTACTAAAATGTATCAAGATCTACGCCAGAGGTTTTGGTGGACTAGGATTGAGAGAGAAATCGCTCAATACATTGCAAATTGCGACGTCTGTCGTCGCGTTAAAGCAGAGCATCAACGACCTGCTGGCACCCTTCAACCATTGGAGATTCCTGAATGGAAATGGGATAAAATCAGTATGGATTTCATTACCGGGTTTCCCAGGACCAAGAGAGGGAATAATGCTATCTTCGTTGTTGTCGATCGCCTTTCCAAAGTAGCCCACTTCCTACCCGTTCGTGAGAGTATAACCGCTAGCCAGCTAGCTGAATTGTACATCTCTCGAATAGTGTCTCTCCATGGTGTTCCATTGGAAATTAACTCAGACCGTGGAAGTCTTTTCACCTCCCGATTTTGGGAAAGTTTCCAAAATGCTATGGGAACTTGTCTCTCCTTTAGCACCGCCTTCCATCCTCAGTCAAGTGGTCAAGTAGAACGAGTCAATCAAATTCTGGAGGATATGCTCCGAGCTTCTGTGATCTCTTTCGGTATGAATTGGAAGAAGTGCCTACCATTCGCCGAGTTCGCTTATAACAACAGCTATCAAGCTATCTTAGGCAAGGCTCCTTTCGAAGTTCTCTATGGACGAAAATGTCGAACGCCTCTTAACTGGTCAGAAACCGGCGAGAGACAACTCTTTGGCCCGGACATGATCCAGGGTGCAGAAGAGCAGGTTCGCATTATTCGTGAAAAGTTGAAAACCGCCCAATCTCGACAAAAGAGTCAGTATGACCGCAAGCATAAGCCCATGGCTTATGAGGTCGGCGAGATGGCTTACCTTCGGGTTACACCTTTAAAGGGAACCCATCGATTCGGTATCAAAGGCAAATTGGCTCCTCGTTACATTGGACCCTTTCGCATTCTTGCCAAATGAGGGGAAGTTGCCTACCAATTGGAACTACCTTCGCATCTCTCCAGAGTTCATGATGTCTTCCATGTTTCTCAACTCAGGCGTTGCTTCTCGGATCCTATCCGTGGAGTGGACCATGAAACGCTTGATCTCCAAGATAACCTCACATATCGAGAATACCCCGTTCGAATCCTTGATCAAGCCGAGTGTACCACTCGACGCCAGAATATCAAGTTTCTCAAGGTTCAATGGTCACACCATTCCGAGCAAGAAGCTACTTGGGAAAGGGAGGATCGTCTTTGACTCGAGTACCCCACCTTCTTTCCGACGGATCCTAAATCTCGGGACGAGATTCTTTCGAGTGGGGGTGAGTTGTCACATCCTAGTTAGACCATGCATTAGAGTGTGCATCATGTTTACGTTTCATCAGAAACTTGAAATGGGGAAGGCAGAACCCCCAGCACCCCTTCTGAAATCAACTAGGGTTTACTAAAAAATAATTTCAATGAACCTGAAATGCCCTTCTAAAATGTTCACCCTCTTCGTCTTGGGTCAGAACCTCTGACAAAATAGGTGCACAATTTTCTAGGTCAACAAAAGGTCACTGAATTAAATCATATGTATGCTGATTTTGGACAATTAAATGCTAATAAATATTTTAAATGTTCAAATAATCCTGGAAATAAGTCAGGGCTGTTAGGAATAATCCCAACAGAGCCCACAATTATTTCCAGGATTTTAGAAAGTGCCTAGGTATTTTTAATAATGTCACAAAGTTACAGAAAATAGAAAAGGGAAAATAAAAGAAAAACTTACCTGGCGCCCCCCCCCCCCACCAGGCCCACCTGCCGGCCCAGCCCAGCCACCGCGCCAGCGAGCAGCTTGGCTTGGCCAGGCAGGCAGCCAGGTGCTCGACGGCGAGCTCAGCGCGCGCCACGCAGCTGGCCGCCGCCCTGCTTCCTCCCCTCGCCGCTCCGCTGGTCTGGGCAGGCTCCACATCGCGCTCCTGACCCCCTGGACACGCCCATTCGCCCCCTGCCTCTCTCCCTCGCACTCCCTCGCCATGGCCGACGCAGCCGTCGCCGTTCTGCCACCATAGCCGCGTCCAACGCCGTTCCTGCGCTGCACCATCGTGTCCATTCGCTCCGCCGTCGCCGACTGCTTCGAACAAGCCGAGCCCCGAGCGCTCGCATGCTCTGCATCACCTCCATCGACCTCGCCTTCGTCAGCCACCGCCGGAGATCCCCTTCGACGTCGCCGCCGCATCAGCTCGTCCCCGACCACGCCGGCTAGCTCTACGTGACCACCGTGACCTCAGCTACCTCCCCATCCCCCCCGTTTGCTTCCTCGTGCACTGCAACGACTGCATGAAGCTCACCCGCATGCACCGCCGCGGAGCTCGTCGCCGACGTGGCTCCGGCCAAACTCCGGCCACGCCACCGTGTCCAAACACCCCACCGCATCACCAGGAGCTCAACGCACCACTCCATGCACCTCGCCGTGCCCCGTAGCCTTGGGCTCACTTTCACCTGACTCCGGCGACCGCAAAGCTCGTCACCGGCGCCATTTCCGGCTACCCCGAGCCCAACCACTGCCACCGAACGCTGCGGCTTGCTCCCAGCTGCACGTAGATGCCCTCCGCCGCTCGTTTGGTCGCCGGAACGTGCAAATGCACTTCCTCCGCCGCGTCTGGCCTCGCCGGCAGCTAGACGCCGGCGAGTTTGACCTTTGACTTTGACCAGGTGGGCCCAGGTTGACTCCCCTGAGTCAATGACAAGTGGGCCCCCCCCCTCTGCTAACCAAACCTGATTAGTTTTAATTAAAATTAATTAGTTTAACTAATTACTGACATGCGGGACCCACTGGTTAGTTTGACCTGGACGACCCCGTTGACCTTGACGTCATCCTGACGTAGTGCTGACACAGTAATTTAATTACTGGAATTATTTCTATACAGGAAATTCCAGAAAATAGTTCAAACTTCAAAAATTCATAGAAATTAATCTATAACTCCAAATGCAAAGATTTATATATGAAATTTGATCAGAAAAATTCAATCTATCCATTGGAACTGGTTTCATGCATGTAAGAACAAGTTAAACCTGCTGTTTATAAAATGCAAGGTGATGCACCTAAATGGCTAAGTTAAATGATCTACACTTGAACCTTTGGTCCAATTAAGCACATTCCTCCCTGATTTAGCTTGCATTAGGCCAAGACACTTTCATATTGCGATGTCATAGCATGCATCATATTGTTGCATATCGTCATGTGTTGATTGTATTCTGATGTGTTCTTCATGGTAGGTTCTGCCTCCGAGGATATTCAGGAGTATCCAACTGAAGGCCAGTATCCCACTACCACTCCATCAGGCAAGCAACCCATTGATCATTCTGATACAAACCCATATTCTCGCTTCTGCTCTTGTTTTACTGCATTAAGACAACGCGATTCGAACTGCTGTGTGTCGCGGTAGTTGAACCCACTTCCTTTGCATGACCTGTCATTGCCACAGTAACTAGATGAAACCCACTAGCATGTGTAGGAGTTGGTTGAGCCATATGTGTGTTTGTTTCCTACCATGCTATGCTTGCTATGCTTAGAGTTGTGTCAGGTCTGGCTCATCGGGATGATGAACTAGAGTGAAAGGTTGTGACGGTGTCGAGAGTGGGAAGTGTTGAATACGATTTGGTAAAGGAATCGATGAGAGGCCATGTTGGAGTACATGGTGGGTTGTTTCATTGAGGCCGTCCTTAAGAACTGAGATCTGTGTGTGTGATTTAAGATTCAGCTACTACCACGCATTGGGCCCAAAACCAATGGACCCTCTCGGCTTATTAACCATACTTGTCCTCTGTCCAGGAGTTGCAAAGTAGTTTCTGGTGTTTGTAGTATGCTGGGGGCCGCACGCAGCGCTGACCATAGGGGTGGGCTGTGTTGCGGTAGGCACGTGGCCCGGTGTACCGATTCGCCCGTTTGGTGTCTCGGGAACCCTGTACACATCGTTCGGGGCCGTTAGTGGAAACCTCGGCCGGACTCCCTGCGGATGGAACCCGAATAGGCGATAAACCTGGACTAGGGACTCGTGTGTTTAGTCAGGTCATGGCCGACACCCTCGCTGGGCTTCCGCTTGAAGGTTGCCGAGTACATGTCGTGTAAACGGCGATAAGTGGTGGTTGCGTGTGTGAAGAAGTACACCCCTGCAGGGTACGAAACTATTCGAATAGCCGCGTCCGCGGTAAAGGACTACTTGGTCACCTATACAGTTCATAGACAAGTAAATGGATTCTACTAAAAATCTCAAGATAAGTGTGAGTACCGCGGATGGCCCTCTCGTAGGATGACGAGAGAGGATCCACGGTGGAGTATTGTGTTGGTGATAGTGGACTCGTGTGCGACAAATGATTTACAAGTTGCGTCTATCATAAGATAGCCTAGCCAAGAGTCAGAGCTGGCTTGCTGCAATAACTCCACTACCTTCTTGAGACTGTGCATGTATAGTAGGATTCTGTTGTAAGACTTGCTGAGTACCTTCGTACTCATGTTGCTTTAATTAATGTTTTCACTACGCCAACCCCTCCGATGGGTTCTATGTAGACCTCGACGTTGACGAGTGACTTACCACCCAGGTGGTGATCCAAGGCTTGTGAAGGGTCGATGTAGATAGACAGGCTTCGTCAAGCCTTCTTTCTTTCTAGTGTCTGTACTCAGACTACTTTGCTTCCGCATGTGCTTGTATGTTTGTATGACTTGAGTGTCGGGTCATGTGACACCTACCTGTATGGATGATATGTATGGCTCTTCGGAGCCTCTTAAATTAAGTACTTGAGTTGTAGAGTTTTGTTGTGATGCAATGTTGTATTTACTCATATCGGGCATATTGTGTGTATGATTGAAATGCTTGGTATGAGTGGGATCCGACTATCTAGTTCTTTATCCTTGGCAGCCTATCATATGGGGAAATGTAGTCTGGTGCTTCTGAGCGATCGTAGTCCGCTCAACCCGGTTCACCGGAGTCCTGTTAGCCCAGCACTACTGCTCGGAACACTTGACTGGCCGGCTTGTGATTCACGTCGTTCCTGTGTCTGTCCCTTCGGGGAAATGTTACGCGGTGTTATCCGGAGTCCTGCCTAGCCTGCTACAGCCCTGGTTACCGGAGTCTTGTTAGCCCAGTGCTACAGCCCGGATTTATACGTTGTTGACCGACATGCTCGATGTGATTCATGTATGCCTGTCCTCATGGGTTAGTGCCGCCTTGGGTTCATGACTAGCCATGTCGGCCCGGGTTCTCTGTCATATGGATGCTAGCGACACTATCATATACGTGAGCCAAAAGGCGCAAACGGTCCCGGGCCAGGTAAGGTGGCACCCGTGGGAGTACCGTGAGTGAGGCCGCAAGGTGATATGATGTGTTACATACTGGATCAATGTGGCTTAGGATCGGGGTCCTGACACGCTCCTCCCTAACCGCCACCAGGGCTGCACTGGAAGAGTAGGGAGTGGCGGCGAGGTAGAGCAGTAGGGGCTCTCGAGGACGCGGAGCCACCATGACTGGGGGACTGGTCAGGTACCTCTTGAGATCTTGAAACGCCTTATCTGCCTCTTCAGTCCATTCAAAGGGCCCATTCTTCTTCATTAGCTGAAAGAAAGGCAACGCTCCCTCCCCCAGTTTGGAGATGAAGCGCCATAGCGCGGTCACGTGCCCAGTGAGCTTCTGCATTTCTCTGAGGGTCTTCGATGGGCTCATGTCCTCGACCGCCTTGACCTTCTCCGGGTTAGCCTCGATGCCTCGATGGGACACGAGAAAGCCCAAGAGCTTGCCTGAGGGGACCCCGAACACACACTTCTCTGGGTTGAGCCATAGGTTCACTGCGTTGAGGCTCGCGAAGGTCTCCACCAGGTCTTGTATCAGGGTCTTGGCCTCCCGAGATTTCACCACAATGTCGTCAACGTAAGCTTCGACATTCTTCCCGAGCTGCGGGCCCAAGGTGATGTGCATCAGCCGCTGAAAGGTTGCCCCTGCGTTTCGCGGCCCAAATGATATGCATGTATAGCAGTACACCCCGCATGGGGTTAGGAAGGCGGTCTTCTCAACGTCTTCTACCGCCATCTTGATCTGGTGATATCTAGAGAAGGCGTCCAGGAAGCATAGCAGGTCGCACTCCGCAGTGGAATCGACGATCTGGTCGATGTGGGGGAGCGGGAACGGATCTTGCGGGCATGCCTTGTTGAGGTTGGTGAAGTCGACACACATGCGTTCCTTTCCCCCTTCTTGGGCACAACGACAGGGTTGGCCAACCAATCCAGGTATCGGACCTCGCGAATGACCCCAGCGGCCTCTAACTTGCGGGTTTCTTGGACGATGAAGGCCTGCTTCTCTGTGGACTGCCGCCTGGCTTTCTGCTTCATGGGGCGCACGTTTGGGCACACGTTGAGGTGATGCTCGATGACGCTCCTGGGGATCCCTGCCAACTGATCAGGCTCCCAAGCGAATACTTTCTTATTTGCGCGTAGGAACCTGATTAGGGCCTCCTCCTGCTCAGGCTCGAGGTTGGCGCCTATGGTGAAAGTGGCACTGGAGGACCCGTCCTCGTCGACAGGTATCTGCTTGGTTTCTGCCTTGTCCTGGGTGAACAACTGCTTCTTCTTGGCGGGTGCAGCCCCCTTGGGCTCGGGGGTCCCTGCGTCGGCGGGCTGTGCCGATGCCGCCATCTTGAAGGTGAGCTTGAGTACCCGCAGAGCGTCCCCGGTGTCCCCGTGCACGGTGAGGACACCGCTGCTCCCGGGCATCTTCATGAGGTTGTACAGCGGGTGCGTGGCGGCCATGAACTGGGCCAGCGCTGGGTAGCCGAGGATGGCATTGTAAGGGAGGCCGATGGGGGCGATGTCGAAGTTGACCATCTCCGTGCGGAAGTTGTCGTAGGTGCCGAAGGTTACTGGGAGCCGGATCTGTCCCAAGGAGCTGGATGATCCGCCCCCAACGCCCGAGAAAGACCGACTGGGTTGCAGCCGCTCCCGGGGTATGCAGAGGAGATTGAGGGTCTCAACCGAAAGCACACTGGGGCCCGCGCCACCGTCGACGAGGGTTCTGGTGACGGCCACCTGGCAGATGGTGGGGGTGCACAACATGAGGAGCACGCCCGAGCCAGCCAAGTTGGCGGGGTGGTCCTCCGAGCTGAAGGTCAGACCGACCTTGCGCGCCACCTGGTCCGAGGGAGCCCCCTGCCGTGCGGAAACGGCACTGACCCAGCGGACAAACGGCTTGACGTGGCGACTTGTGGGCGACGCCTGCGAGCCGCCCAGGAGGGCCGCGATCACCGGAGGTGTTGATGTAGCGGTGCGGTCATCTTGTCACACAGGCAGATGCTGGGATGGCGCTTGCTGCTGGTTCCCCGCCGGGCTGGTGGCGGCGTTGATGGCGGGCGACGGGGAACGACGAGGATGCCCACCGGCGGGGGTCGGCTAGGCGACGCGGGAAGCGATGGCGGTCCGGCGCTCGGCGCGGGCTCGACGGGCGTCGGACATGGACGCGACGGTCGGAGGAGAACAGAGCGCTGGAAGACAAATTCTGGCGCACCCCTACCTGGCGCGCCAAATGTCGGATTTCGGGTTCCGGCAGACCCTTAAGGTTCGAACTCTGGGGTGCACGGGGATATTATGCCCTCTACCTCTCCATCTCGCAAAGATCTAACTACCGAAAGAACAACACAAGAGACACAGGGTTTATACTAGTTCGGGCCACCATTGTGGTGTAATACCCTACTCTAGTTTGTGGTGGGTGGATTGCCTCTTGGGCTGATGATGATGAACAATACAAGGAAGAACAGCCTCGCGAGGGTCTGCTCTTAACTAGGATGATGAACTGCTAGGGGGAGTTCAGCCGCCCTTCTCTCTCTCTCACTTGTTCTCTGCTTGCTCAGATTCTAGATACCCAATACTCTGTCCTCTACCCTGGGGGTGGCTAGTCCTATTTATAGGCAAAGGCCCTGGGCCTCTTCCCAAATATTGAGCGGGAAGGGCGCCAACAATTGGCCAATTTGAAGGGGAACATCTGGTACACTTATCCAGACTAAAGTTGGTCCTCGACTGCCAAAGGCCCTGTGGTGACGCCGTTCTGGGCTCCACGATGACCTCCTTCCCACCGTTGGACTGGTCTTGGTCTCGTTGCACAAAAATGGGTGCCTTTGCTTGATCCTATCGCCTGTGCTTGCCCCCTTTGCACCAAAGAGGAAAGGGAGACACTGCGCGGGCTGGCGCCCGCCTGGCCCCCTTGGTCGTCATGGCTTGCGTCATAGGCACCTCGTGAGGTACCCCGCCTTGATCTCTCCGCCTCCTCGTGAGCCAGCCTGACGAGGCCGTGCCTGAGGAAACGCCGTGTCGTCCGCCCCGCGACGCTTGGCCCCTCGCGAGGGTCTTGGGTCTTGTGTTGATGAAGATGGGCCGTGCTGGGCCCCCTTTCGAGCCACGCCGCAGGCCGCAGGCAGGCAAGTCTGGGGACCCCCGTTCCCAGGACGCCGACAGCAGCACCATCTGCATCAAGTGCACACGTTGTAAGATACTAGCATCAAGCTCCTCTTACCAAGTGCCGCCGAAGAAATAGCATACCTTGTGCCTCGTCAAGCCGCTTGTTGACAAGCGTGATGTCGGCATCTGCCACGTCAAGTTGCCGCTGTAGCTCGGCAAATTCATCAGTCTGGCTGGCCACCGAACACTTCGCCACATGCATAGGAAAGGCGACATATTATACCTGGGATTATGATCCTCTGCGCGCCG
The DNA here is from genome assembly GCA_032464435.1 of Aegilops umbellulata. Taxonomy (NCBI): domain Eukaryota; kingdom Viridiplantae; phylum Streptophyta; class Magnoliopsida; order Poales; family Poaceae; genus Aegilops; species Aegilops umbellulata. The sequence goes on along the minus strand of CP136054.1, from coordinate 258,352,313 downwards.
TCATTTTTGACAATGCGCAGAGTCTCAGGGGCTACTATCTATACAGGATGCATCTTATATACGCGAAACTGTCAAAAGGTACATCATTTTGCGTACCTCAAAACCTGCCAGCAAACTCCTAACAGCCTCGTGCAACCCGTTCTCCACGGATGCAATCCTCTCAATCATCGTACCCATCAACGCACGGTGTTATTCCGAGATAGACGCTCGCCCGAGCAGATCCTTCAGCTCCTCCGCCCGTGCACCAGACTGTGCCGGACTTGCCCGATAGCCTTTTTCGAAGGCCGGACACGGAGGGCTTTGGGAGGCCATACGGCTGCCTTCCGGCCCTGCCGGATTCGGAGACACCCTCCGCGACGACACCTCAGGGTCGCCCACCTCACAAGGCAGTACGGCAGGGGGAGGCGTGCCGCTCTCCATCATCTTCGGAAGAAGATCCCCTGAAGATGAGCTCTGCTGAGAAGGGCTGAGATCCGAACTACAAGGTAAAATTTTTGTTATTTTCCTCAGAAATAAAACAGGGATGTCTCTCATTTTAAACTCCCCTCTTTACTTACGGCTCGGTGGAGGGCTGATCCCCTTGGGGGCTTAGTGCGGCCGAGGCATCCTCCGGCGCAGGACCCTCTGATGAAGATATCTTCCCCCGCTTTGAGACCATGGTCTCCGGGTCTAAAAAGGCCGTCCTCTTCTTCCCCTAGGCAGAGGAATTCTCGATTCCTCCTTTTCTGACAGCCTTCTTCAGGGAGGCGGTAGCTTCCTTGTTCCCCCTTCGCCTTCTTCCAAAGGCGCGACCTCCAGCATCCTGGTTAACAAGGGATCCAGCGCGGTCTCCGGGAGGGGGGCCGGACACCTGATTAGCTTCGCTTTCGCTATCCACTCCTGCTTGAGAGACAATTCTTTTAAGGACAATTTCATGATAAAAATATGGATAGAGTGTCCGGGTACGGGGCTACTTACTTGAGTATCCGGGCGATTGCAGCTCAGACCTGCGTCCTCGGGCGAGTCCGGACACATTGCTTGTGATCCGAAGAACAATTTGTACATCTCCACGGGCGTCGCGCCCATAAAATGTTGGAGAGCTCATGGTCCCTCTGGATTGAACTCCCACAGGCGGAGGGGGCGGCATTTGCAGGGCAGGGTTCGGTGAATCAGCATGACCTGCGCCACTACAACCAGACTGATGTCTCTTTCTAGGAGATCTCGAATACGGCCCTGCAACAAAGGCACGTCCTTGGATGGCCCCCAGTCCAATCCTTTATTGACCCATGACGCTAGCTATGGTGGGGGACCCAAGCGAAAGGCAGGTGGTGCCACCCCTTTGGTGCCCCTGGGAGCGGTGATGTAAAACCACTCTCATTGCCATAAGCTGGACTCCTCTTGAAAAGAGCCCTCGGGCCATGGAGCACCAGCACTCTTGCTTATAAAAGCACTGCCGCACTCCGCGTGCCGTCCCTCAATCATCTTCGGCTCTACTTTGAAAGTCTTGAGCCACAATCCGAAGTGAGGAGAAGTGCGGAGGAAGGCTTCGCACACGACGATGAACGATGCAATGTGGAGGATGGAATCCGGAGCCAAGTCGTGAAATTCCAACCCATAATATAACATGAGCCCCCTCACGAAGGGGTCCATCGGGAAACCTAGCCCTCGAAGGAAATGAGACACAAATACCACGCTCTCACTAGGCATTGGAGTGGGAATGACCTGCCCTTGAGCAGGCAGCCTATGCGAGATTTCACCGGTCAAGAACCTGGCCACTCTCAGCTTCAGCAGGTCCTCAGTGACGGAGGAGGGCATCCATCGGCCTTGAAGGTCAGAACCGGACATTGTCGGAGGTCCGAAGCGCCTGAAATCTGGAGCCTTGGGTGTTGGAACTCGAGGTGAAGGGCGAACTCGTTTGAGATTGAAAGAAAGGAGTAAGGCCTTGGTCTCTTTATAAGAGGTTGAATATCAAGGGCCCTCCCCGTGACCGTTTGGGACTCTCCTTTGATCGAGAAAACATACCAACGGGCATGACTGGGTTACCCACATCCGTATTGATGAGAATCCCATAAATAAAGGGGACACGATCTCTACTTTGAAAGGACGTGCCAAGTAAACCACCTCGCAAAATGCGCTGAGGTGTGACAGTAAAAACGATTTGAATAAAGGCTTGGCCGTGGTGTGATGTCATGCTACGAAATACGTCAGCAGATTAGATTGGTGTAAATATTATTCTCTCTATGGCAATATGTGGAAACTTATTTTGCAGAGCCGGACACTATCCTTGTGTTTGAAATCTTCTATGAAATACTTGGAGGAGGAACCCGCCTTGCAATGCCGAAGATAATCTGCGCGCCGGACTCGTCATCATTGAAGCCTGGTTCAGGGGCTACTGAGGGAGTCCTGGATTAGGGGGTGTTCGGATAGACGGACTATACCTTCGGTCGGACTCCTGGACTATGAAGATACAAGATTGAAGACTTCGTCCCGTGTCCGGAAGGGACTTTCCTTGGCATTGAAGGCAAGCTTGGCGATACAGATATGTAGATCTCCTACCATTGTAACCGACTCTGTGTAACCCTAGCCCTCTCCGGTGTCTATATAAACCGGAGGGTTTTAGTCCGTAGGACGAACAACAATCATACCATAGGCTATCTTCTAGGGTTTAGCCTCCTTGATCTCGTGGTAGATCTACTCTTGTACTACCCATATCATCAATATTAATCAAGCAGGAGTAGGGTTTTACCTCCATCGAGAGGGCCCGAACCTGGGTAAAAACATCGTGTCCCTTGTCTCCTGTTACCATCCGCCTAGACGCACAGTTCGGGACCCCCTACCTGAGATCCGCCGGTTTTGACACCGACAGTCATGATGGACGCCAAGCGCACCGATCCACGTCCGGTGTTGCCAACAGTGGCGCCCTCTTCCAACAGGGGGTGGCCCAAGGCGGAGCGTGCCGATGAGAGGGCATCATTAGTGTTGGGCAGATGATGACCGACTTGAAGCCGGGCAACGCGAGGGCGGCCAAGGTGACGGGGGTCATGCTCCTGAGGGAGTTCTTGATGTTGCGAGTTGCCCCGCTCCAGGCGCGCGCGCCCCCTGTGGGATCTTGAAGAAGAGGGAAACAAGACTCGCCTAAGGTTGGGGGCCCTGCCTGGCGATGAATTGGCCACTGTCCTGCGCCTCATAGTTGGGGACAACCAGGAGTACCCGCCAAGCGCCTTTGCTCCCCTGTTCCAACGCAGGGACCGGGAGGAATTCATCGCCTCCAGGCCGACCTTTGACGCGCGCGGGCTGGTGCCGCCGGCGCTTCCGAGAGCCCCCGTGGCACCGAACCCGATAGAAGTGTCCTCTGACGAGTCCCGTGGGGAGGGCGAAGAGGAGGTGGACTCGGAGAAGACTCTTGAAGAGGTGGAGGAGACTTCCCCTCTGAGCAAAGCCGAGATCCTCCGCGCCCTTCCTGACGATGCCGAGGCCGACGCCCGCCAGGAGGAGAGGGAGCAGCTCCTCATCCCGACGAGGGGTAAGTCGTCGCTGGTGCCTCACAATGCCGCTTCCGTCCCGATGCTGTCAGGCTTCAAGCTCCCCAAGCGGAAGTATGTTGCGGTGGATCAGTAAGTGTCTCAAGCTTCGCCTTGTCCATGTTTGTACTCGTCATTTCCTAATACTCGCCCTTGGTTGATCAGGCCGACATCTTCGGCGAAGAAGAGGAAGGAGGATGTGGCGACCGTGCCTCCCTCCACAGAGAAAGGAGGCAGCAGCGCCCGCATCTCCCAAGTCCGGTTGTCCTCGCAGGGCCAAGAGGAACGTCGCCGCGTGGAATCAGCCCCCATGGCCGAAGAAGCACGCCACCGCCAAGCGAAGGAGGAGGAGATGAAGGCCCAGGAGGACGCCGTCAAGAACCGTGATGCTGAGCTGGAAGAGTTGGGGAAGGCGCAGGCCGCCGAGCGCAACCGGTTGGAAGATTTGGAGCGGAAGATGGGGGCGAGGGAAGCCGATCTTGATGCCAAGGTGCGAGTCCTGGCCAAAGACCGCGTGGCCTTCGCCGATCTCGAGAAGAGATCTCGCAAGGCGCTGAAGACGCTCTACGAGCACGGCCTGGAGAAGTCGTTGGCCACCGACGAGGATGGCCCCACCCGGTTGCTTCCTCTCTTGGTGGAGGCGCTCGAGGAAGTCGTTGACGGCGTCGATCCTATGGCGGAGGCAGAGGCTCGTGTCCTAACTCTTCAGCTGCATTGACCCGCGTTTTCAGCCACTTGCACCTTCGCGACCCCAACGCTTGCCTTGATGAGCTGCTGGAGCCTCAAGTGGAGGCCTTGCTGAAGAAGTTCCGCGGCTTTGTCTCCGCTCCTCTGTTCGGCGATGTCACCGACCCTGCAGCTGGTGGTGAAGGTGAAGACAACGTTGATCACGAAGTAGCACCTTCCGCAGGTGATGGCGGCGCCCGGGGGTGACCTGCGGCTATTCTCCCGTTTCGTTCCTGCAACATGCATTAGGCCTCGTGGGGGCATTTAGACTTTTCATTTGATATCGTGAGGACAATATGTTTGTAATATTTGCTTCGAGATTTTGCGATTTCCTTCCTATTTGCTTTGCATTCTGCGTTGGCAGAGCCAGGCCTCGCTCATACCTCAAGCGCCATTGGGCCGACCGGAGACTAGGATGGACCAAGGAGTGAGGGGATACGTGACCAGTTAGGCTCCTGAGTCGCGATGCTCAGGAGTCCCCCTTGACGCGCAAATAGCTTATAGGGAGAGTATGCGAGGATAGATTAATGTTCCACGTCGGCAGAGCCCGGCCCCGCACATACCTCAACCGCCGTTGGGCCGACCGGAGACCAGGACGGACTAAGGAGTGAGGGGCTACGTGACCAGTTAGGCTCCTGAGTCGCGATGCTCAGGAGTCCCCCTTGATGTGCAAACAATTTCCATACCTGCCCTCGCCGAGGCCTCAGGAGGGGCGCGCGACGCCCAGGTCCGGGAGACCTGGTTGGGTGGCGTGCGCTTGGGTGTGGCCCGAGCACAGCTACCGTGCCCAGCCCCCTCGTGCAGCTCTCCTGAGGGGAGGCATTGCGGTGAGGCTGGACGCTTAGCTCTGGGCTCCCTGAGGTTGGTACGACTGTGGGGTCGCCCTCAGTTGTTTATCACCAGGGCGGAGCATAGTGCTTCCGCTTGTGCACGGGCATAGCCGCTCCTCGGCAGTGTCGAGGGCCAGCACGGAGCATGGTGCTTCCACTTGTGAGTGGGATGGGGGCCCCCTCCGGGAGGAGCCCCCGGGGCGTGTACAGCCCCGCCCTGACACGTGGCTTGCACGGCAGGGCTGGGAGGTGTATCTGGGCACCCGTGAGCCAGCGCGGGACTCACGAGGCCCTACCTCAAGGCGGGTTGTGCCTGGTCTTGATTATTGGTGATTGTGTGTTCCTGCAAGGCGGTTAGGTGCAAGCACTCTACGTCCTCAGGTCCCGGTCCTCGAGCGAGCCCAACCGCCGCTGGTATGCCAGGTCACGAAGCCATGGTCAAGGACAGGAGGTGAGGGCTGGAGAGCTAATAAGAGCTCCTGAGTCGCGATGCTCAGGAGCCCCCCTTTTAACGCGCAAGTGAATTGCACAGGATGGATGGCCCCGTGGCGGGTGGCGATTGAGCAGGCGATAGCCGTAGGCAGGTTAAGCATGGAAAGCATATCAGCTTGGGTAAATGCAGGAACTGGGCCCAGCCCGAGTGGCTTGGGGATAATGCAGCCCGAGGGGTGCCCCTAGCAAGGTAAGCTAAAGACAAAAGCAAAGGGATACATGCCACAGGGACGGACCCATGCGGCATGGGAATAATGCAGCCCGAGGGGCGCTCCTAGCTAAACGAGCTTGGAAGATGTCACCTGGTTCTGTAGATGAAGTAGAGTTGGTGCAGCTGAAGGCGTGCATCAAAGGAGTGGCTCCTCACGAACCACCAGGGCCCTGAGCCTCGGGTGGCTCTGGGGGCTCGGGAGGTTCCCTGAATACCGTCTCCACTTCTTCCAGGACGGCATGGTACCTGGCCTCCTGAGCCGCCAGGACACGCCGCATGTTGCGCTGATAGGCTGACGCCACGCTCGGCAAGCCAAAGGGCATGTGCATGTAGCTGTGTGGCGGGCCCTCGCAACGGCCCACACGCGAAGGCTAGAAGCGCTCCTGAGATGCGGCCCTGTTGAGCCCTAGGACGTCGATGCAAACTTGCAGCCCGGCATCCTCACCTAGATGGAGAGCTGCACCTTGTGAGCGGTTGTCGCCACGCATGGCTCTTGCGTCCTGCAGTTCCTGAGTGGTCTTGGCGATGAACTCCTGAGTGGTGGGCACTCCTTGCCCTGTGTTCTCCTGAGGGAAACGTGTCGTGAAACACGCCTCCAAGTGCTGCCCAAGTGCCTCCCTCGTGAGGTTGGCAAGGTTTGAGGCCCTCCAGAAGCGAGCCCCCGAACCCTGCCCGAGGAGGGCGCCGGGCGCGCCTTCTTATGCGATGGAGGGAGGCGCCCCTGGGACAGATGCTGATCCTGATGAGGCTCCTGCCGCGACACCATCCTCCTGCGGTCCTGCGCGGCACGACTGCTTCTTCTTGGGGATGGCCTCCGAAGGGCCCTCACTTCTGCTGTCGGGATCGTCGATTGTTGCAGCTTGGAAGGCGTGCTCGAGGGAGCACACCGCATATGTTTCTTCAGATGGGACCGTGATGATTCCTCCGCTTCCTGGCATCTTGAGGATGTTGTAGCCGTGGTGGGTGACTGCCATGAACTTGGCCAGAGCCGAATACCCGAGAATGGCGTTGTACGGCACGCGGATGTGCGCGATGTCGAAGTCGATGAGCTCGGTGTAGTAGTTCTTGTGCTTTCCAAAGGTGACAGGCAGGCGGACCTGCCCTATCGGTGTGGTGGAACCGTCGGTCACCCTTGAAAAAGGCTTGGTAGGCTGGAGGTGCTCATATGGCACTTGGAGGTTGTCGAACGTGTCGACGGACAGGACATTGAGCCCTGCGCCGCCATCGATGAGGGTCTTGGTAACCTGCACATTGCTGATGACTGGGGAACACAACATCAGGAGGGCACCGGCGGTGGCCGCGCACTTGAGCTGATCTGTCGAGTTGAAAGTGATGGCGCATTGGGACCAGTTGAGCGGGCGCATGGCCTCGAGCTTGGGGAGCACCGCGTTCACCTCGCGAGCGAACTGTTTGAAGATGCATTGAGAGGCTGGGGCCTGGGCGCCGCCCAGGATGCAGGCGATTGCATGCGGCTCCAGGAAGCCCCTAGCCCCCTCGTCCTAATGGTGGTCGTCGTTCCTTCTTGGTGGCGGCAGCGGGGGAAGACCGGCATTGCCTTGGGGGTGATCCTCACGAGGCTGGTCCCTCCAGGCCCCCTCACGAGGATGGTCCTACCAGCGGTCCTCATGAGGCCTGTTGCGCCACTCCTGGCGCGGGCCACGGTCATCCCAGCGTTTGACTCCATGTCCTCCTCCAAGGTCGTAGCCCCGATCGCTGCGCTCGGGGCGTCGACCGAAGCGTCCTTCCCGTATGGCTCTGAGCTCTTGACAGTCACTGGTGTTGTGGGTGTTCAGGTTGTGGAAGGCGCAGAATGGTCGGCTGTTCTTCGATGACTCGGGCTGATCTCTGCCCCGCTTGGTGTCGGGCTTCGCTGCGAGCACTTCCGCTTCCTTGCGCTTCACGTCCTTGGCCTTGGCTTTCTTCTCCTCCGCTCCCGCAGCTGGCATCTCGAGGAGGGAGAGGCGCCCCTCCTTAGCTCTTGCGCACTTGGTTGCCAGGTTGAACAGTTCCTGAGATGTGCACAGCTCCTCATGGATAGTGTGCTCTTCCTTCATCTTGACGTCACGGACGCCGTCGGAGAACGCGGAGATGATGGCCTCATCTGTGACCTTAGGGATCTTGAGGCGAGTGTTGTTGAAGCGCTAGATGTACTTCTAGAGGGACACTCCTAGTTGTTGCTTGATGCGGCGTAGGTCGCCTGCGGCCGGCGGACGGTCGCGTGTGCCCTGGAAGTTGGTGACGAAGCGGTCATGCATCTCGTCCCAAGAGGAGATCGAGTCGTGTTGCAGGTTCAGGAGCCAGGAGCAGGCTCCATCCTTGAGAGCCATGGGTAACCAGTTCGCCATGACTTTCTAATCGCCGTTGGCCGCTTCAATGCTCAGCTCCTAGAGCTGCAGGAACTCCGCAGGGTCGGCGGTGCCATTGTAGTGAGGAGGCAGATCCGACTTGAACTTGCCTTGCCATGCAACGTTACGCAGCTCGGGGGTGAAGGCGCGGCAGCCAGCCGTGGTTGCTGGGGCCTGCTTCGGAGGTGGAGCTTGGTCTTGTCGAGGTCCGTGCAGCACCGCTGCGGGCGGTGCGCGGTCTTGACGAGTCGGCGCGGGAGGCGTGGGTGCAACTTCTCGCGGCCGTGGGATTTCTTGGCAGCTTCTCTCTTCGCGCGTGGGCACCGGGCGTGGCGGATCACGCCTCGGGGTCGCGCGCCTTGGTGCCAAGGCACCGTCTTGGGGCAGAGGTGGTGGAGGTGCGCCATGAGCCTCGTCGCCCATGGCCGACTGAGGGTTAGGCAGAGAGAGGGACGGCGCCAGGGAGCCCCCTGCGGCACGGACGAGCTCGGCGACGCGGTTGAGCCACTCCTTGTAGAGGTCGTCGACTGGGCGGTAGCGCAGGAGTTCGTTTGCGGCGAGGAGTGAGGCCCTCGCCTCCATGGGAGCGCGGCGTGCGTGAGACGAAGAACCGGTTGGGGTTAGCGACGGAGTGGTGGTGCGGCCGTCCTGCCACATCAAAGGATGCATCGAGGACGCTTGCTGCTCGTTCCCCGCCGGGCCGGTGGCAGCGTTGGCAGCGAGAGACGAAGAGCGACGAGGTAGCCGTATGACCAACGCGGGCGGTGAGGGCAGCCCGGCGCTCAGCTCGAGCACGGCGAGCGTCCGCCATGGAGACGGCGGAGCGACGGATCATCTGATCGATGACAGGCAAGCTATGGCGCACCCCTGCCTGGCGCGCCAAATGTCGGATGTGGGGTTCCGGCAAACCCTTAAGGTTTGAACACTGGGGTGCGCGCGAAGTCTTTCCCTCCTACTGATCTACGCTCTAGCACTACTGGAATCAGGGATTTTGCCGTCTGCCAGTTCTTTGCCGTCTGCTTGCGGACGGCAAAGAAGGTCTTTGCCATCAGCTACCAAACAGCAGACGACAAAGAACTGGCAAACGGCAAAGAAGGTCTTTGCCATCCGTCATTTCTTTGCCGTCTGCTGGCAGATGGCAAAGAATCTTTGCCGTCTGCTGGCAGATGGCAAAGAATCTTTGCCATATGTCAGCGGACGGCAAAGAGGTGCCACCAGATGCCAATATACTGCAACGGTCCAACCCCACTCTTTGCCATCTGCTGGCGGACGGCAAAGATTCTTTGCCATCTGTTGGCGGACGGCAAAGAGGGGGCTATCTTTTTTTTTGCGGGTAAAAAAAACCGTTGCCCCACCTCCTCTGACTCTATCCCCTCCCTCTCCGCCCCTATCTCTCTGCCCCACCCCTCTCTCCCTCCCGCTCGTCTCTCCCTCTCCCTCCCGCGAGAAGCTACGCCGGCCGATTCCGGCGAGCTCCGGCGGGATTCGACGACGCCCGCCCCACAGCCGAGAGCCTCCCGACCCTGCCTTCCTCAACCCCGCGCTGCTGCGCCACCTCGCCTCCGCCCGCCGGTGCGTGCTGCCACCTCACCGGACCCCAGGAGCCCCGCCGCCTCGCGCTTCCGCCTGCGTCGCGTCGCGCGCCGCCACCTCCCCACAAGCTCGCCGCCCCGCCACGGAAGCCTCGTCGCCGGTCGCCCCGACCTCGCCGCCGCCATGGGAGCCGAGCACCGAGCTCCTCTGCGCCCCGCCTGCCATGGGAGATCTGAGGCCGGCCGGGAGGAGGGGATGGGGCGTCGGTGGGCCCCTGGGATCTGCGCGATGGCGCTGCTCTGGCTCGCCGCGGCCGCAGCCGAAGATCCCGATCCCGACGAGCTCGAGCGCGCGCGAGTCCCGCTCCTCCGCCCTGTTTTTTCCGTGCCTGCTCGCTTGCTCTGTCTGTGGCTCAGTACTGTCGATTGCGTTGCCTATGCTCCGCGGTTCCTGCAATGCTAATTCTGTTTGCAGTCTCGTTGTTCTTCAGTCCCCACCGTGTCTTGTATTTGGACGAGCTCATGCTAATATGTGGTTGGTACACTACCTGGGCAAGGTCATTTTGATACTGATACTTGTAGGCAGCAGAGGGTTCAAAGCCTGACCGTCTCATGGATCCGCTGATAATATCCCGGAAGTAAATATTGTTGCTTGCTTCATCTCTACTATTTTCTGTAACTGCTTAGTGTTAAGCTCATGATCAACCTGATTACTTATGCGGGAACCTTCATAGATAGGCAGCGCGACAACAATTCTTCTTCCTCAAAGCATATATTTTCTCCAAGCGATCAACAAAGTGTTTGGTCAATTTGGAAGGTACACAAGTTTCTGATGTTTCTGTATATTATGAGACAGAGGGAGTAGTTGTCAGATCTTCTTTTCGTTCGGTACTTGTTGAGGCTATCATAATTTTCTTGGAAACTTGTATGGCAGGCCCGGATGGGCGCGCGCGGCGGAGGTCGGGTGCGGGGCGTCGCTGTCGCCGTCGATGACGCGGTTCGGGATCACCGCGTGCTTCAACGCCATGTCGTCGGCCGTCTCGAAGGCCGCCGCCACCAACGCCGCGTCGAGCGTCGTCCACGCGGTGCCGCGGACTGAGCCTGTTGTGTCCGCCGAGTGGCGGCACGCCAACCTCAGGGACCCCAATGTGAAGGTATAGCACTTGCCGTTCTGCTGCGCCCGCCCTCTGAAATCTCAATGTCAGTTGCACAAGTGGTATAGTCTAGATTTAAGACAGGGTACTCATATGGCTGGGGTTCTGCTGCCGTGGCAATTTGGTCAGCGCTGCTACAAGTGATAAATCTGTTTGCTTAACTAGTGATGCTAGCTAGTATGTGAATTGGTATTTTAGCTGAAAGAGGATTTTGGTGGGCTTTGTTTTGGCACCAGCAGTAATCTCAAGTTTCTTAGAAACAAATGAAGTGCCTGCATTACAGTATGTGACGTTGGTCAACGCTCCTCGGATAAACCTATTTCCAAAAAGAAAATCTTGCTACTGAAATAATGCTACATTTTGGAGGCCTTTTCTTTCTGGACATTATTAGCATAGTCTCGGGCTCTCATCACTATGAATAATAGAACACATACTACTAGGAGGAATCACATTTAACTATGCTATTCATAGGGTAGTTTTCTTGCTGTTAAACATGTCCACCGGCATACATTGTATCTTATTGTGCTCTTACTTTTTTGTCTAGGTACTTGATGCCTCTTGGTCAGAAGATGTTGGCGAGTTCCTCATTCCAATTGAGTTTATATTGTGTAGGTTTCTTCGTCATGATCTGGATTGCCGCAGTCATGTTCAAGTCCAATGATATCTTGCGCAAGCAGACCGCTCTCAAGGTTGGTTCTTCATAATAACTTGTCTATCAACGTGCTTCTTCTGCTTCTAGAGGTTAATTAATTGTTCTGCCAAGCATACTGCTCTCAAGGGCTTGTGCTTATCTTGTGTATCAACGTTCTTGTTCTGCTTCTAGCACTGGGTCTGTCCCTTCTATTGAGGAAGCCGGCTGGCAGACTATAAATGGTTTGGTACGGATATGTGCTCTAGAATAGTAATTCTGGCATGCTATATTTTTCATTACGGTGAATGGTATTCTCTTTTCCCACACAGCATGATTTCCCCTTTTGGGGCCTCTCTGCTTCAAATTATTCCATATGATTGTAATATGCGGCCTTGAAAAACTCCTATGGTTTTCTATGATGCACTCAAACATCCTGTCGAACATATTGTATCAAGAGAGGGCATGACATTGCAACCCAGTGATTTCCCTATTTATGAGTTTTTAGGTCCTGTGAACCAATTAGGCCCTTGGTCATTTCTTGAACTCAATCAGTAACTCATTTGTGGAAAAAACTTGACGATGTGTGTACCTATGTGTTCTGTTCTGCTTTGAAGTGGATAACATTGCCCTGTGTTTCACTTCGAAATAACTTATGTTTGTTGAATAATAGGAATTGATGCACCATTCATATATATTCATAACTCTTAAACTAGCACTGCTCTCCTTAAAATTTCTAATCAGGCTGACTGTTGTTTTGTGCTCCACAGATACTTGTCCGGCAAGCTGCTATGGTGGTCAAGTGTGTGCTGCCTAGGAAAATAGATATTTAGTTTTAGGTCATTTCTTGTAATTTCAGATATGGAGTGCTTGTCTTCAGTTTTTGTTTTTTACTTTGTGAAACTTGCTACCTATGGATGAAACTGTGTAATATTGATGAAACTATGTATATGTATGGATGAAACTTGCTACTATTGGTAACATGTGTTGGATATCCTATATTGGTCATATATATATGTATGTGTGTCTGTGTGTTTGATTTTCTATGAAAATGAATGGATATAAGAAGAAAGAGAATTAATGCCAATTTGGTCTCTTTGCCATCTGCCAGGGACGGCGGACGGCAAAGAGGCGCTCAAATTTGCCATCAGTGGCTGACGGCAAAGACTTTGCCATCAGTGGCTGACGGCAAAGACTTTGCCGCCTGCCGCGGACGGCAAAGACTTTGCCATCAGTGGCAGACGGCAAAGTAGCTGTTTACCGTAGCCTACGTTGCCGGAGCCTTTTGCCGTCCGCGGCTGATGGCAAAGGCCTTTGCCGTCCGCTGTTCATGCCTTTGCCGTCCGCCATGGCAGACGGGAAAGTAGCTGATTCCTGTAGTGTAGCTCGCTAAGATCTCGCGGACGAACTCGACGAACTCACAACACAAAGAGACACGAGATTTATACTGGTTCGGGCCATCGTTGTGGTGTAACACCCTACTCCAGTGTGGTGGTGGTGGATTGCCTCTTGGGCTGATGAAGAACAGTACAAGGGAAAGAACAACCTCCTGAGGTTGAGGTGTTCTTGTGCTCGGTGACTTAGTGGGTGAGAGCTGGATGAACTGCTCGATGCCACCTACTGTGGTGGCTAGCCCTACTTATATAGGCCCTGGTCCTCTTCCCAAATATTGAGTGGGAAGGGAGCCAACAACGGCGGGCAAATTTGAAGGGGGACAGCTAGTACAAGCTATCCTGACAAAAGTGGTCTTCACCGGCAAAAAGCTCTGGTGGTGACGCCGTCTTGGGCTCCACGATGACCTTCGTCTTGCCGTCCTTCTGGTCTTGGTCTCGTTGCACTGATATGGCAACCTTTGCCTGATGCATCAGTACTCCTCGCCTGCTCTGGCCTCCTCAGTGCCAAAGAGGAAATAAGGACGCTGCGTGCGCTAGCGCCCGCCTGGTGTCGATCGTCATGGCTCACGTCACGAGAGCCTCGTGAGGTTTGCCTCGCCTTGATATATCCGCTCCTCGTGAGGCTGCCTGACTAGGCCACTCCTGAGGAGGTCTTGCATCATCCGCCTTGCGAGGCTTGGCCCCTCGCGAGGGTCTTGGATACCTTGTTGATGAAGATGGGCTGTATGGCCTGCTGGCTTAGCCACGCTGCGGGCCGTAGGCAGGCAAGTCTGGTGACCCCCATTCCCAGAATGCTGAGAGATATGTAACTCCCAAGTACATGAAGTAATTCGTAGTACACCTTCCATGCCCAAGACCTCCCTTGGCACCAGGCCAAGTTCCTGACCCCTCAAGCATCAGAAGAGGTGAGGATTTCCCTAAGGAATGGGCCAACCATCAATCTAAACTAGCCAAAATGGCAAAAGAGGCAGTGAAGAAATTTAATGAAGATTCTGCTACTGCCACTGTTCAGGCCTCTGCTAGCAAGCCTAAGAAGGCTACGCCCAAGAAGCCTGCTCACAAGCCCAGTGCTTCAACTTCTATGCCCTCACGGCCAAGCTCCTCAGCAATGCCCTCACGGCCTAGTTCTGCAAAGCCCTCACAGCAAATTCCTCATGCTGCTTCAGCTCCTCCAAAACCCTCAGCTCCTTCGGCAAAGTCCTCAACACCTGCGCATCTCGCCTCGTGTCAAAGGACCACAGACAAATCTATTGCCTCAGAAGCCTCTGCAACTTCTACTACTCCTCCAAATTCCTCAACAGGCCCCACTCTGCTGAAGACCAAGGCCACTACTAGACGAGGCACTAGACCAAGTCCTCACAAGAAGCTGCCTTTCAAGTGCCATCTGATGAAGACGAAGCTGATGATGAGGAACTTGCCGAAATCATCAGAGATAGACAGTAGTGGGCTGCTAGAGCCAAAGGAAGTGAAGTTCCTCTCTTACTGGATCCCAAGTTGATCCTTGAGTACATTGATCTCTGGCACAAGGACCCAAACACACCTGTGCCATACCTGAAACTGACTCCTGGCAAAAGTCACATGTTGACTGCCTTCATTGGCAAAGAAAAAAGGAAATTCGAGAAGGCCAGGCAGTTGAAGAAAGCGCAGTACAAAAAGGAGCGCTTGTTGAAGAAGAATGTTGTCAAAATGACAACTGATGAACTTGTAGCTCTGCAATCTGAGATCAAGAATCTGAGTGATGAATTTGATCGCTACTATGCTGACTAGCTTGGAGCCAAAGTTAGATTCGTGAATCTCACCAAGGGATTCACCTCAAATGTTGCAGACCCAACGCAACATGAATCTCCTCAGGCTGAAGCATCTGCTCAGCCGACTGAAGAACATGCCAGCACCGCTGATAAAAATCAGGCTGCTGATGAAACTGCAAGTACCTAGGTTGATGACTGCATTCCAGCCGCTAATGACATTGCCAGGGAAACCACTAGTGTCACGCCTGAAGAACAAGACAGGCCCGCTGAGGCATTAACCGCTGAGCCTGAAGAATCTGAACCAACCAGGCAAACTGAACCAGTTGTGCCTGAGGTAACTGAACCAATTTCCTCTGCTCCTCCTGCACCAACACCAAGTCCAGTTCTTCCTTCTACATTAGAAGTGAAGAAAACCAAAGCTACTGAGCAAGCAAAAGTGAAGAAGAGGAAAGCATCTACTTCATCTCAGTCTTCGGCACCAAATAAGATGAAGACATCGATAAGCTCTTTTGAGAATCCCATAGATGTTGTTCCCGTCTCAAGCATGCCATCAAAGGAACTCGTTCCTTTTGGTGAAGAATATGAGATCCCAAGCGAATCTGATGAAGACATTCCTTCTGCTGCTTCTTCAGAGCAGTTGGACGAAGAAATTGAAGCGGATAATATCCCTTCAACTCTAGTCGTCTCATCACCTATGCCTCAGTTCACAGCTGAAGAGGCAGGCGTTGAAGAATTAAGTGAGGAAGATGAAGACGTGGACATTGGGAGCACTACGCCTCTGATGAATGATGACTTTTGGGAAAGTCAGCACCCCAACTCTCCCTTGTTCATGCCACTACAACAAATCCCTCAGTCCCCAGTGCACATTGAAGTTCAAATGTGCTCTGAAGAACCTCGCATCACTCCGTCCATTCATGAAGAAATTCCAGCCACTAGTGCTGATGAACATGCTGCTGAAGAAATGAAGACCCAGGCTGCAACTGAAACTGAACCTGAAATTCCTCAGCCTACGGTGCCTGAGAAGGAGATTCCTAAGCCTCTGATGACTTTGACTGATACTCCTCAGCCCAAGCCAAAGAATCCCTTCTCCAAGAAGCAAACCTTCAAGGCTGATGACTTCTTCCATGAGCATGTGTTCTTCACATATTGCAACCCATATGACTCTGCTCGTCTGCAAAGGAAGCGTTTCTGGACTGCCAGCCAAGCAAACTTCTATTATTCACTGCTTTTGATAAGGACAAAGTCTTCGACCATGAGCATATTCCTCACGCGGACATGGAATCACTGCCTTGCTTCACGCCAGTCCTCAGTGTTCTTCACGATGCTGGACTGCTCAACTTCTGCACAGATATATGTGATTGGAATGAAGAACTTATTCTTCAATTCTATGCAACGCTGCACATCACAGGAAATGCTGAAGATGTGAACTCTTGGGTGTTGGATTGGATGACAGAGAACACTCATTTCAAAGCACCGGCCTCTGAATTGCTTCATGCCCTCCCTGTCAGTCCTCCCCTTGAAGGAGCTCGTTGTATATATCATGAACCTGAGCTTTCTGACCATTACATGCAAGTTCTGATGAAGCCACTGAAGCCCAGTCAAGCCCCACGGACCAAATTCCTCGTGAAGGAATTGCTAGATGTGCCAAGGGCTATATATCGCATCTTGTCCAAGACCTTGAGTCCAATCAAGGGCCACAACTCTAGTGATGAAGAGGTCGTTAGTATCATGAAGAATCTGCTATTCAACATCATTCATGGCATTCCTGTCAACTATCATGATTTCTTCATGAGGACTCTGGCCAATGTTGCATTGTCCCCTTCTGAATTGAAGCCTTACGCTCCCTAGATTATGAGATTCCTCAGATTAAGGTCTTCAATCAATACAAGGCTGATTTTCAGAATCACCTCAGCTACTTGCCCCCAATAGAAGTCCTCATGCGGACATTTTCCTCAACTGATGAAAAGGGCAACGCTACTGCTGTTGTTAATGAAGGCATTCGTCCATTGGATGATCAGTTCCACAAAGCTGCATCCTATTCCACCAATGATGACTCTGCCACTCATGACTCTGCCGCCAATGCCTCAAAGCAAAGCCCTCAAGGCACAGCTCCAACGGTGATGACTGGTCGTGAGCTACTCCTCAGTCTTCACCAGAGGGTCGATCGTAACCACAAATGGGTTAAGCGTCGGTTTGGTTCTATTCTTCACAACATGACTGTTACACACAATGCAGTGAAGAAAAACCATTACTACCTCCATGAAGTCTTCGGTCGCACCTGGGCTGTTCTGTCTCATCTTTATGGCGAAGAAGATCTGAAGCAAATGGGTCTCCAGCAGGACTTTGACTGGTCTCAACCACGAGCGAAGAAATTCAAGAAAGTCAAAGTTCCTTCAATGGTCGCCAGCTCATAATTTTCATCGCGTGACACTGATGAGCATGAACATTTGGATGACACTGCGGCAGGCCCGACTACATCAACAGACCCCAACATCGCTGGCGCTCCTTCATCAACATGATATTCTTCAGGGGTGTTAATCCTCACTTTTCGTCCCTTTTGGTCATTCGATGACAAAGGGGGAGAAATTTGAGTTAGTCTTCAAGCGGGTCTCTATATACCAGCTTTTTTTGCTAAGTTACAACTCTCGTTCTTTTGAAGACTCTTTTGGATCGAGTTGTAAACTTAAACCCGATGGTGGTCTGATACTTTCACTATGTTCTTATGCATGCTATTTCCTCGTATATCTTAATGCATGCATGCTAAATTACATCAGTCACCATATTTCATCATGCATTTCAAATTCTTCATATCATACGTTAAATGCGTGTATGAATTACAAGATATAGGGGTAGATCTCCATGATTCTACTCTTCAAATGTGCATTGCTTCAAAAGCAAATCCCTCACTATGCACATCTTCAGGGGGAGTTCTTCTATATCTTGCAATCAAATTCCTAAATATCAGTATTTACACTTCATATGTTTATCCCCATTGAAAACTTAACCTATATTGTCATCAATCACCAAAAAGGGGGAGATTGTAAGTGCATCTAGTGCCCCTTAGTGATTTTGGTGTATTGAAGACTTATAGGTTAAGGGACTAATGCTTTTGTGAGTGTACACAGGTCTATAAGTCTATGAGGAGTTTGATATTTACAGAGAAAGTCGGCCCCTAAAAATGAATGTCTTCAAGTGAAGACTTTGAATTTCTAAAGACTTTCTGAAGACTTTGAAAGTGAAGAAATTGGTGTGACCGTGAAGACTTGATATTCATACAAGGAACATGAAGCGTGAAGACTTTTCTTTTCATAGTTTCTTTTTCTCTTTCTTGAGTCATAGGAAACACCGTACTATTAAAGGGGGTTGAGGAAAAACTAAGGAAAAGTTTCCAAGTGATGCTCATCTCAAAATCCTACACCTACCAATCCTTTCGAGTGAATCCATTGGAAATCTCATACAGTCCAGTCAAATTTCTTCAGTGACAGAGACGAAGTTCTTCTAGTCTCTGAGGAATTTGTTCTGACTGAGAAGTTAGGGATTCGCCAGTGCGGATTGCATACAAGTGAGGAACATGATAGCCCTGAGGAATTTGAACCTCAGATTTTCGACCGTTGCTGTGCTCCGCACCAGCTGTCCCAAACTATCTACCCACCTAACGGTCATATCATTGAAGGGCATTTATGTCTTATCATGTCGGGCTGCTCCCTAGGCTATAAATAGCCGCCCCCTACAACCACTAGCTGGTTGGCCACTCCGAGATAAGCTGACACTTTTCATTGAGAGCATCCCATCCTCCAGGACTTTGAACGAAAATCATCAAGTGAGGAAAACCCAAACCCAAACACCGACAAACCCAAAGTGATTGAGCATCACTGAAGAGATTGATCTTGTGTGGATCCGACGCTTGTTAGCTTTGAAGACTGTGCATCTTCCAGACGGTTAGGCGTCATGGTCTAGAGCATCCAAGAGGAAATTGTGGATTGCTGAGTGACCGAGTTTGTGAAGGTTTGTAAGTCACTTGAAAACTTACCGCGAGTGATTGGGTGAGGTCTGTGTGACCTTAGATCAAGGAGAATACAGTGATGACTGTGTGTCCAGGACTGTGTGTCCTCAGGTTTAAATACCTAGCTGCTCCAACCAGACGTACAACTGTCACAGCAGTTGGAACTGGTCTACCAAATCATTGCCTTGACCGAGCTAACTGATTCTATTTCCTTAACCCTTCCATTTCCTCATTACTGTGTTGTGTGCTTGTTCATATCTGTATGAAGGCTTTGACTGAGGACTTCCTCAATTTCCCTAGTTCAATTTCTTCAGTTTGTTTGTCTTCGTCCAGTAGTTCTTTGCTTAGGAATTTCCTCACCCTGAACTTCTGTCGGCGTTCTGGGAACGGGGGTCCCCAGACTTGCCTGCCTGCAGCCTGCGGCGTGGCTTAAAGGGGGCCCAGCACGGCCCATCTTCATCAACACAAACCCAAGACCCTCGCGAGGGGCGAAGCCTCGTGGGGCGGACGACGCGGAGCTTCCTCAGGCGGAGCCTCATCAGGCTGGCTCACGAGGAGGCGGAGAGATCAAGGCGGGGTACCTCACGAGGGGCCCATGACGCAAGCCATGACGACCAAGGGCGCCAGGCGGGCGCCAGCCGCACAGTGTCCTCCCTTTCCTCTTTGGTGCAAAGGGAGCAAGCGCAGGCGGGAGGATCAAGCAAAGGCACCCATTTTCGGTGCAACGAGACCAAGACCAGCTCCGCGACAAGGAGGAAGTCACTGTGGAGCCCAAGCCAGCGTCATCACCAGATCCTTTGGCAGGCGAGGACCAACTTTAGTCAGGATAAGTGTACCAGATGTTCCCCTTCAAAATGGCCAATTGTTGGCGCCCTTCCCGCTCAATATTTGGGAAGAGGCCCAGGGCCTTTGCCTATAAATAGGACTAGCCACCCCCAGGGTAGAGGCATCGGGGAATTGGATCTAGGAAGATCGGAACGCCTAGCAACCCGGCAATCAGTTAGATAGGCATCAGAGAGAGAGAGAGAGAGAGAGAGAGAGAGAGAGAGAGAGAGAGAGAGAGAGAGAGGCGATTGAACTCCTACTAGCAGTTCATCCCCCAGCCCAAGAACAGACCCTCGCGAGGTTGTTCTTCCTTGTAGTGTTCATGACCATCAGCCCAAGAGGCAATCCACCACACCACACTGGAGTAGGGTATTACACCACATCGGTGGCCCGAACCAGTATAAACTCTGTGTCTCTTGTGTTGTTCTTCTAGTAGTTTAGATCTTTGCGAGACGGAGAGGTAGAGGGCGCAATCTCCGCGCGCACCCCAGAGTTCGAATCTCAAGGGTCTGCCGGAACCCGAAATCCGACATTTGGCGCGCCAGGTAGGGGTGCGCCGGAATTTGTCTTCCGCCGCTCCGCTCTCCTCCGACCGTCGCGTCCATGTCCGATGCTCGTCGGGCCCGCGCCGAGCGCCGGGCCGCCATCGCTTCCCGCATCGCCTAGACGGCTCCCGTCGGCAGGCGTCCTCGTCGTTCCCCGTCGCCCGCCATCAACGCCGCCACCGGCCTGGCGGGGAACGAGCAGCAAGCATCGTCTCAGCATCCGTCCGTTCGGCAAGACGGTCGCACAGCTACTCCATCACTCGCACCAGCTGGTTCTTCGTCCTGTGCGTTCCGTGCACCCTTGGAGGCCCGGGCTGCGCTCATCGCGGCAAACGAGCTCCTGCGCTACCGTCCCGTCGACAACGTCTACGAAGAGTGGCTCGACCGTGTCGCCGAGCTCATCCGCGCCGCAGGGGGCTCTCCTGCGTCGTCCGTTCCGCTGCGCCGCACCCCGCCCCGCGCGGCAACGAAGCTCCGGGGGCGTACCAGCCGCCTCCTCTTCAAGAAGATGCCATGGCTCCAAGGCGCGCGGCCCCTGGCCGGAACCCGCTCCGTCAGGCGCCGGCGCGTCAAGAGCAGAGCTGCCAAGAAGTCCCTCGCACCCAAGAAGCTGCCCGGGCGCTCCCTGCTCTGGCACGTCGCGACCCTGCTCCCGCTCCCGCGCATCAAGACCCCGCGCTGCTCCCAGCTGCACCGCATGGGGACCCGCAAGACCAAGCTCTCCACCAGCCAAGGCCCCCCGTGACCACCGCAGGCTGCCGTGCCTACACCACCGAGCTGCGTAGCGTCACATGGCCCGGCAAGTTCAAGCCAGACCTGCCTCCCCGCTACGATGGCGCGACCGACCCTGCAGAGTTCCTCCAGCTATATGAGCTGGGCATCGAAGCAGTCAGCGGGGACGAGAAGGTCATGGCGAAATGGTTCCCCATGGCACTGAAGGAAGGAGCTCGCACCTGGCTCCTGAATCTGGCTCCAGGCACGATCTCTTCCTGGGACCAGATGCGCACCCGCTTCATCGCCAACTTCCAAGGTACTCGTGACCGGCCGCCCGCCGTGAGCGACATGCGCCGCATCAAGCAACAACCCGGAGAGACCCTGCAAAAGTACATCCAGCGCTTCAACAGTGCGCGCCTCAAGATCCCCAAGGTATCCGAGGAGGCCATCATCTCAGCCTTCTTCGATGGAGTGCGCGACGTCAAGATGAAGGAGGAACTGGCGATGCATGAAGACCTGTGCACCTCCCTGGAGCTGTTCAACTTGGCGACCAAGTGCGCCAGGGCTGAGGAAGGACGTCTCTCCCTCCTCGAGCTGCCTGCCGCAGACCCAGAAGAGAAGAAGCCCAAGGCCAATGACGTGAAGCGCAAGGGGGCTGCCGTGCTCGCGGCAGAACCAGACACCAAGCGGGGCAAAGATCTGCCCGAATCCTCCAGGGGCAGCCAGTACTGTGTGTACCACGACCTCCACACCCACAACACCAACGAATGCCAAGAACTCCGCGCCGTGCGAGAAGGAAGGATCGACCGTCGTCCCGACCATCCTGACCGGGGCTACGGCCGAGGAGGAGGAAGAAACGCAGGACGCTGGGAAGACCACGACCCGCGTCGAGGATGGCGTGATCAACCTCGCGAGGACCGCTGGCGAGACATGCCTCGCGAGGGGGATTGGAGGGATCAGCCTCGTGAGGACCGCCCACAAGGCAACGCAGGCCTCCCTCCACTGCCACCGCAGCCAAGGAGGAACGAGGACCGCCATCAAGACGAGGGGGCTGGGGGCTTTCAGGAGCCACGCGCGATCGCCTGCATCCTGGGCGGAGCTCAAGCCCCTGCCTCCCAATGCATCTTCAAGCAGTTTGCCCGCGAGGTGAATGCAGTCCTCCCCAAGCTCGAAGCAACGCGCCCTCTCAGGTGGTCGGCGTGCGCCATCACGTTCAGCTCAGCGGATCAGCTCAAGTGTTCGGCCACTGCCGGAGTCCTCCCGATGCTTTGCTCCCTAGTCATTAGCAATGTACTGGTCACCAGGACCCTCATCGACAGCGGGGCAGGGCTCAACGTCCTGTCCGTGGAAACATTCAACAATCTCCAGGTGCCCTATGACCAGCTTTAGCCAACCAAGCCTTTCTCCGGAGTCACCGACGGTTCCACAGTCCCGATTGGGCAGGTCCGCCTCCCTGTCAACTTCGGGGCACGCAACAACTACCGCACGAGCTCATCGACTTCGACGTCGCCCACATCCGCCTGCCGTACAACGCCATCCTCAGGTACCCAGCGCTGGGCAAGTTCATGGCCGTAACTCACCATGGCTACAACGTCCTCAAGATGCCAGGAAGTGGCGGAGTCATCACTGTGCCCTGCGAAGAAAAGGATGCGGTGTGTTCCCTGGAGCGAGCCTTTCAGGCCGCGTCACTGGAAGACCCGGATCACGGGACCAGTTAGGCTCCTGAGTCGCGAGACCCCCCCCCCCCCGGATCGCGAGACCAGTTAGACCCGGATCACGGAAGCAGGAGGCTTCCCGAGACCGCCCCCAAGAAGAAGACATCGTCTGGACAGGCCCCTCAGGGCCCGCGTCTGCCCAAGGGGAACCTCCTTCCATCGCATAGGAAAGCGCGCCCGGCGCCCTCTTCAGGCAGGGCTCGGGTGCTCTCCCCTGGAGGGCCACCAACCTGGCCAAGGTCACGAAGGAGGCGCTTGGGCACCACATGGAGGCGTGTTTCGAAGCACGTTTCCCTCAAGAAGGAGTAAGGCAAGGAGAGCAAGACCCTCAGGAGTTCGTCAGCAAGGCCATTCAAGAGCTACAGGAGTCAAGAGTCATGAGAGGCTGCCGCCGTCTACCGGCTGTGGCTCCCCATCCAGGCGAGGATGGTGGGCTGCGCGTCTGCATCGACGTACCAGGGCTCAACCGAGTGGCCACTCTGGAGCGCCTCTGGCCCCCACGAGTGGGGCGCTGCGAGGGTCCACCCCACAGCTACGCTCGCATGCTCTACGGCTTGCCGAGCGCGGCTGCTGCGTACCAGCGCCTCATGAGGGGCATCATGGCGACTCAAGAGGCCAGGCGTTCCGCAGCCTTGGCGGAGATGGAGATGATTCGCGAAGAGCCACCAGTGCGTTTGGAGCCTCCTGAGGCCCCAGGGCTTGGGGGCTCGTGAGGATCGGCTTCCGCAGCCCACCGAGTCTGCTGCACCAACACCCCTTCGCCCTCGACATCTTCAGGTGACATCTTTCAAGTTTCATTTCCAGCTGGGAGCGCCCTCCCAGGGCTGCATCATTCCCAGGCCGCGTGGATCCGTCCCTGCGGCATGTATCCCTTTCGTTTTCATGTTGTTAGCTTACCCTGTTGGGGGCGCTCCTCGGGCTGCATCATCCCCAAGCCGCTCGGGCCAGACCTAGCGGCATGTATCCCTTTTACGTTTATCTATGGTCATGCGTTTGGTCCACCATGCTTGACTATTCGTCGCCGGTCCACGGCACCTCTTCTTCTCCATGTCGACCACTTGCACGTTAAAGGGGGGGTACCTGAGCATCGCGACTCAGGGCTCTTACCGGCGCTCCAGCCCTCACCCTCTGGCCTTGTCCACGGCATCGCGACCTGGCATACCAGCGACGGCTGAGACCAGCTCGAGGGCCGGGACCTGAGGACATAGAGTGCCGGCATCTAACCAAATTTGCAGGAACACATCACAAGATAAGGCCCAGTGCCAGGCGCAACCCGCCTAGAGGTAGTGCCCCGTGAGTCCCGCGCTGGCTCTCGGGTGCCCAGATACACCTCACCTAGCCCTACCGTGCCGGCCACGTGTTAGGGCGGGGCTGTACACGCCCCGGGGGCTCCTCCCGGAGGGGGCCCCCCTCCCACGTACCAGTGGAAGCACCATGCTCCGCGCTGGCTGACGACACTGCCGAGGAGCGGCTATGCCCGTACACATATGGAAGCGCTATGCTCCGCGCTGGTGATAAACAACTGAGGGTGGCCCCCGGGCCGCATCAACCTCAGGGAGACCAGAGCTCAGTGTCTGGCCTCATCGCAACGCCTCCCCCCGGGAGTGCCGCGCGAGGGGGCTACGCACGGGGGCTGCGCCTGGGTCACGCCCAGACGTACGCCACCTAGCCAGGCCCCTCGGGCCTGGTTCGTCGAGCGTCTCTTCCCGAGCGGAGCCAAGGTACGAAGGCCGTTTGAGCGTCAAGGGGGACTCCTGAGCATCGCGACTCAGGAGCCTAACTGGTCCCGTAGCCCCTCACTCCCTAGTTCCGGAAGGCTAGCGCTGGGTGAGGTACGCGCGGGGTCGGGCTCTGCAGACGTAGAACGGTAGACCCACTTGCATCTCACCTCACAATTTGTTGTTCGCGCGTCAAGGGGGACTCCTGAGCATCGCGACTCAGGAGCCTAACTGGTCCTGTAGCCCCTCACTCCCTAGTTCCAAAAGGCTAGCGCTGGGTGAGGTACGCGCGGGGCCGGGCTCTGCAGACGTAGAACGATGGATCCACCCGAATCTCACCGCCCTACTTGCTGTTCGTGCGCCAAGGGGGACTCCTGAGCATCGCGACTCAGGAGCCTAACTTGTCCTGTAGCCCCTCTCTCCTTTGTTCCCGTCCTGGTTTCCTGTCAGGGCTAATGCTGGGTGAGGTACGCGCGGGGCCGGGCTCTGCCGGCGTAGAACACAAGCAAGTAGGGAGGAAATACATAAAATTCAAGGAATTTAAAAGCAAATATTACAGTCCATACTGTTATCTCAACACCAAACGCAAGTTTAAATGCCTCCCCGAGGCATGATACATGTGCAGGAATTAAAAGTAGGACAGGAGCAGTAGCGGAGTCACTTGTCGGCGATGGAGCCGCGAGGAGTGGCTTCGCCTCGTGGAGAAGCAGGGTCGGCAGCGCCTGGCTTTGGCTTGGTGCTGAAGGCCCGGAACTTCCCCAGCAAAGCCTCCGCGCGACCCTTCACGGCCTCGGCAGCGGCGGCGGCACGCTCGCCGCTCACTAGCTCCAGCAGGTTGTCAAGGTCGACGCTGGGGTCGTGAAGGTAGATGTGGGTGAAGACCCGCGTCAGCGCTGCAGAAGACTGGACACGCGCCTCGGCCTCGGCCGTGGGGCCAAGGCCAAGGGCGACATCCTCAAGAGCACGAACCAGGAAGGGAAGCAGCTTGGCGGGGCCGTCCTCGGCGCCAGCCAGCGGGCTCTCCAGGCCGCTCTTATAAAGTGTCTTCAGCAAGGAACGAGCTTTCTTCTCCATGTACGCGAAGGCCACACGGTCCTTGGCAAGAACCTGGGCCTTGTTGTCCAGCTCGACCTTCATCGCCCCCAACTCCTTCTTCAGCGCGCCTAGGTGGTCGCGACGCTTTTTGAGCTTGGCCTCCTGGACCTCGACGGTCGCCTCGCGAGCCTTCACGCTCTCTTCTCGCTCCTGGCGAAGGCGGGCCTCTTCCGCAAGCTGGTCCCGTAGGCCTTGTAGCTCGTCCTCTAGCGCCTTGCAGCGACCGCGGACTTCAACCACCTCCCCCAGGGCCGCGTCACAAGCAGCCTTCGCTTCAAGGGTGGTCTGCCTCTCCTCGTCACAAGCCGTTGAGGCCTGGACCAGCGCCGCCCGAATCGAGGCGTCGGAGCAAATCCATCCTGAAGCCAGCTCCAAGCGCCCAGCCACTAGGCGAGGGTCAGCGCCAAGAAGATCCTGTCGCAGCCGGTCCAGTCCAGCAATAGCACGCTCCAGGACGGCGGGAGGAGTCGGAGAGACAGCAGTCGGTGGAACGGGAGGAGAAGGTAGCGGCGGCGAGACCACAGCATCCTGAGGCGGAGTCTGCTGCGCCCCAACGACTGCGGCGGCAGCAGGCAAAGGCACCTCGGGAGTCACTTGGGCCATGGGGGCTGGGCTCGCCCCAGCCAGCTCAGCCAGACCTCGCAAGGACGACCGGGCAGGAGAGGCCCGTGCGTCGTGGTCACCTTCCTCCGCGGGCAGAGGCGCTGCTGCGGATGGAACCTCGGGAGCCCCCTTCAGTTTCTTCGCCGCAGGCGCCAGCCTATCCAAGGAATGAGAACATCAAGCCTCAGCAGCGGAACAAGAGATAAAGACAAGAGTCAAGCACTTACGGGTCGTCACCGGTGAGCTCGGGCAGCCTCCGGCCAAATTTGAAGCCTGACAGCCAGCTGGAAGGGTCAACCTCAGAGGCAGAAGGCGCGTCTGCAGATCGCCTCAGGGCGGGGGCAGACCCACGGGAGATCAGCCCTGTCCTGTCCTTCTTCGAGATCGGGGGCAAGCTCCTGCCGACCTGCTCGTCTCCATCCTCGTCATCATCGCTCGAATAAAGGCGGAGAGTGTGGGGCCTGCGCCGGGGGAGGGGAGCCCTCGAATCTCCGTCGGTCGCCTTGGAGGCAGGCCCCTTCTCCCGCTCCTCTTCGTCCTCCTCTTCGCCGGAGTCACCGGAGGACACGTCCACCAGTCCCTCGGGAGCCTCCACGGGCACGGGCCTGTCCCCGTTGAAGGCAGGCATGGACTCCACCACCTGCTCCCAATCGTGGCGGAGGAACAAGGGCGTATGAGCGCCCTCCAACCTCGCCACATCGCCCCCAACCAGAGATTGGAGCACCGCGACCAGATCTTCGTTGCCCAAGGCCGCGGGGCTCGGATGAGGCCTCCACATCGGAGGTGAGTACTGCCGAAGCGGAGCCAGCTGGTGCTCCAGGAATTCCCTCAGCAGCGACATGCCGGTCAGCTTCGCCGCCGCCATGCTGGCCGGCCTCAGATCCGCGTCCATCCTCTCCAGCACCGGCTTCGCACGGGGGTCCGTGAGTTCTGCACGGGCCCAGTCACCGGAGCTCGTGGGTGGCTCCTTGGGCAAGATCAGCTGCGAGTGGATGCGCCCGGCGTCTGTCAAGACCCATTTGCTCCTGAAGCCCTCGATCCTCTTCCCGGGCTTCGAAATGGCAATGGCGCCACTGTACGCGATGAAGCTCGCGCACGCGGAAGGAGAACCGCGAGAGACCCGGAGGGAGAAGTAGTGGCGCAGCAAGGCCACCGAGGGCTACACCTCTACGTGAGCTTCGCAGTAATAGGCAAAGATTGCCAAGAGAAGGATGGAGTTGGGGTGGAGATGTAGAGCCTGTAGGTTGTAATGGCGAAGGACAGAGAAGAAGAACTCGGAGAAGGGAGGCACAAGGCCAGCAGCAATGGAGCTTATGAAGAGTGGATAGAAGGTGCTTCCTGGGCCCTCACGGGTGGCGAAGCCGGCCTTGAACACCCTCGCTCCGTCGATGCCCTGCGCCGCCGCCATCCGGCGCAACCGGGCGAAGCTCGACTCAGACACGTTTGGCGAGTCCAGTGCAGACGAGTACCAAGCTTCGGCCGGGGACTGACGAGGCGCCATGGCTTCTAGGTCACGCGGTCGAAGTAGATCTGGAGATTTGGAGGAAGGAAGGAGAGGTGCAAGAAAGGGGATCTGAGCATCAACCAAGGAAGCAGAAAAAGCAAAGCCGGGCGGAAGCCGCTCCTTTATCAACTCACGCGTTTGCGGGGGCGCCCACGTCCAATCAACCTCCATGCGGCGCCCAAGGCCGCAGGCTGTTAGGGCCCGCGGTGCTTCGCCCTTGCCCTTTCACCTCTCAGCACGGCCAAGTCCGGGCGCGCCTTGTGCCCGGGGGCTACTGTCGGCGTTCTGGGAACGGGGGTCCCCAGACTTGCCTGCCTGCGGCCTGCGGCGTGGCTTAAAGGGGGCCCAGCACGGCCCATCTTCATCAACACAAACCCAAGACCCTCGCGAGAGGCCAAGCCTCGCGGGCGGACGACGCGGAGCTTCCTCAGGCGGAGCCTCATCAGGCTGGCTCACGAGGAGGCGGAGAAATCAAGGCGGGGTACCTCACGAGGTGCCCATGACGCAAGCCATGACGACCAAGGGCGCCAGGCGGGCGCCAGCCATGCAGTGTCCTCCCTTTCCTCTTTGGTGCAAAGGGAGCAAGCGCAGGCGGGAGGATCAAGCAAAGGCACCCATCGGTGCAACGAGACCAAGACCAGCTCCGCGACAAGGAGGAAGTCACTGTGGAGCCCAAGCCAGCGTCATCACCAGAGCCTTTGGCACGCAAGGACCAACTTTAGTCAGGATAAGTGTACCAGATGTTCCCCTTCAAAATGGCCAATTTTTGGCGCCCTTCCCGCTCAATATTTGGGAAGAGGCCCAGGGCCTTTGTCTATAAATAAGACTAGCCACCCCCAGGGTAGAGGCATCGGGGAATTGGATCTAGGAAGATCGGAACGCCTAGTAACACGGCAATCAGTTAGATAGGCATCAGAGAGAGAGAGAGAGAGAGGGACGATTGAACTCCTCCTAGCAGTTCATCCCCCAGCCCAAGAACAGACCCTCGCGAGGCTGTTCTTCCTTGTAGTGTTCATCACCATCAGCCCAAGAGGCAATCCACCACACCACACTGGAGTAGGTATTACACCGCATCGGTGGCCCAAACTAGTATAAACTCTGTGTCTCTTGTGTTGTTCTTTTAGTAGTTTAGATCTTTGCGAGACGGAGAGGTAGAGGGCGTAATCTCCGCGTGCACCCCAGAGTTCGAACCTCAAGGGTCTGCCGGAACCCGAAATCCGACAACTTCCTTAGTGAAGAATTCATAAAAATCGCCTATTCACCCCCCTCTAGTCGACTTAACACACTTTCATAATATACAAGCCAAGTTCTATAATGAAAATTCCCACTAGTATATGAAAGTGATATCATAGGAGACTCCCTATCTTGATGATCATGGTGCTACTTTGAAGCACAAGTGTGGTAAAAGGATAGTAACATTGCCCCTTCTCTCTTTTCTCTCATTTTTTTATCTGGGCCTTCTCTCAGTTTTTTGGCCTGTTTTTTTGTCTGGAGTCTCATCCCGACTTATGGGGGAATCGTAGTCTCCATCATCCTTTCCTCACACGGGACAATGATCTAATAATGAAGATCATCACACTTTTATTTACTTACAACTCAAGAATTACAAGTCGATACTTAGAACAAAATATGACTCTATATGAATGCCACTACAGGAATTAGGCATTTTGCCGTCTGCCATGGCGGACGACAAAGGCATGCCTGGCAGACGGCAAAGGCATTTGCCGTCCGCCAACAGACGACAATAGGTCCGGTCGAATAAGCTATGACAAAGGACTCTTTGCCGTATACTGGCGGACGACAAAGATGAAATGGTCTTTGTCGTCCGCCAGCGGACGGCAAAGAGCTTGGATGGCACACGTGGCACGTTAGGTCCGTTAGGGGGTTTACGGCGTGCTTTGCCGTCTGCTGGCGGACGACAAAGACCTTTGCATCTTTGTCGTCCGCCAGCGGATGGCAAAGTGCAAAAATACGCCAGCCCAGACGCCCCCAGGTAGCTGCCACGTGGCAAGCTATACCATCCGCTGGCTGATAGCAAAGATGCCAAGGTCTTTTCCTTCCGCCAGCGGACGGCAAAGCTGCCAAATAGGCTAGCACTGGTGTGCGTCGGTCCTAAACAAACGGTTTAAAACCCCTTTCTTCGACGGCATTTGGAACCATCGCCAAGTGAGTGTGGGTGATAGCGGGGTCCTTCCCACACGACCCAGAAACTGTCGGGGATAGGGCCCCTACAGTACTCCTACTCGTTTCTGCTCGCATTGCCATCACAGTCGGTATTCTATGGTGCTACGTTTGCGATGCGTGGCCCATCACAAACGGTTCACTATTATAGAACGTGTATGATGTGCGTCCCATCACAAACGGTTCACTGTTAAGAAGATTAGCTAATCGTCGTACGAGTGTCAGACAGGATTACGAAACGTCGGACCGTCGTAACATCGTCGTACACGACAACTATCGTACACGCTATTCTGTGGTGCAACATCTACGATGCATACTTCATCAGAAATAGTTCATGGTTGCGAATCGTGTACGATAAGGCAACTAACACAAACGTTTAGTTTGCCTGCACCGTTTGTGATATTGTCTGACATCGCACACGCTTTGCAAACGGCAACTATGTGTATGCTTGCACACGTTTCCTCTCTGTGAACCGTCTCGGATTATGGTGCATATCGCAAACGTATGTGTTTTACCAACCGTGTGTGTCGTAACAACCTGGAGAGCGTAATTTCACCGTAATTTAATTGCTGCTTTTCCAAATTGTACCGGATTTGGATTTGAATTTGAATGTATGCTACAACATCATTCATATCCATCAGGTTCAAACAACCAATGCATCATTCGATTCATAGGTACATATGTTCAAGAATTACATAAGAATCAAATAAAGAATGATGAACCACAGTTGTATACTTGTACTATTGAAGATGTTAAAGAAAGAGGCGAAATATATTCTGGTTGCTGAACAAGGTGAAGCGGAATGCCCATATTGTGCCCTCCTCCATGCAGAAGGCACACACGACTCTCGTCCAACCCCTTGTGATGGCCGACCGCCCATCCTTCACGGTCTTCATGAAAACATCTAGATAATCATTGTGTTCTGGTAGAAATACTTTAACCTTTGAATGCCCACCAATCATGTAGTTTGAGAGGTAATCTTGAGTAAACTGCTTTGGCAACCACTTCAAAGGAATAAGATTTCAGACATTGTCATCTAACACAAATCATTATGGGAAGTAAAAAGAAGGCTGCAGAGTTCTTACTTACCATCCTGCAGTTTGCTGTTGTCTTGGATAAAGTGTAAACAAATAGTTTAATTGCCATATGTCGGTGTCAAAACCGGCGGATCTCGGGTAGGGGGTCCCGAACTGTGCGTCTAGGCGGATGGTAACAGGAGGTGAGGGACACGATGTTTTTACCCAGGTTCGGGCCCTCTCGATGGAGGTAAAACCCTACTCCTGCTTGATTAATATTGATGATATGAGTAGTACAAGAGTGGATCTACCACGAGATCAGAGAGGCTAAACCCTAGAAGCTAGCCTATGGTATGATTGTTGTTGTTATGTCCTACGGACTAAACCCTCCGGTTTATATAGACACCGGAGGGGGATAGGGTTACACAGAGTCGGTTACAAGGAAGGAGATCTACATATCTGTACTGCCAAGCTTGCCTTCCACGCCAAGGAAAGTCCCATCCGGACATGGGACGAAGTCTTCAATCTTGTATCTTCATAGTCCAATAGTCCGGCCAAAGATTATAGTCCGGCTGTCCGGATACCCCCTAATCCAGGACTCCCTCAGTATCCCCTGAACCAGGCTTCAATGACGATGAGTACGGCATGCAGATTGTCTTCGGCATTACAAGGCGGGTTCCTCCTCCGAATACTTCATAAAAGATTTTGAACACGAGGATCGTGTCTGGCTGTACAAAACAAGTTCCACATACCACGTAGAGAGAATAATATTTCCACAAATCTAATCTGCTGACGTATTCCGTAGCATGAAATCACACCACAACAAAGCCCTTATGCGAATTGTTTTTTTACAGCCAACCTCAGCATGTTTTGCAAGGTGGTTTCCTTGGCACCTCTTGTCGAAGCAGAGATCGTGTCCCCCTTATTTACGGGATTCTCATCAACACGGACATGGGTAACCTAATCATGCACGTTGGTATGTCCCCTTGATCAAAGGTAAGTCCCAAACGGTCACAGGGAGAGCTCTTGGTATTCAACCTCTTTATAAAGAGACCAAGGCCTTACTCTTTTCTTTCGATCTCAATCGAATCCGCCTCCCGCCTCGAGTTCCAGCACCCGAAGCTTCAGATTTAGGCGCTTCGGACCTTCGATGATGTCCAGATCCAACCTTCAAGGCCGATGGATGCCTTCCTCCGTCATGGAGGAAGATGTACTAAAGCTAAGGGAGGCCAGGTACTTGACCGACGAAATCCCGCATAGGTTGCCTGCTCAAGGGCAGGTAATTCCCACTCCTAAGCCTGGTGAGAGCGTCGTGTTCGTATCTCACTTCCTTCGAGGGGTAGGCTTCGTGCAGGATCCCTTCATGAGGGGGCTCATGTTCTATTATGGGCTGGACTTCCACGACTTAGCTCCGGAGTCTATCCTCCACATCTCATCATTCATCGTCGTGTGTGAAGCCTTCCTCCGTATCACCCCTCACTTCGGACTGTGGCTCAAGACCTTCAAAGTGGAGCCGAAGATGGTCGAGGGATGTCACTCGGAGTGCGGAGGCGTTGTAATAAGCAAAAATGCTAACGCCCTATGGCACGAGGGCTCTTTCCAAGAGGAGTCCGGCTTATGGAAACAAGAGTGGTTTTATATCACAGCTCCCAGGGGTACCAAGTGGGTGGCTCCGCCTGCTTTTCGCTCGGGTCCCCCGCCATGACTAACGTCATGGGTCAACAAGGGGCTAGACTGGGGGCCAGTAAAGGATGTGCCCCTATTGCAGAGCTGCATCTGAGATCTCCTAGAGAGAGATGTCAGTCTGGTCATGGTGACGCAGGTCATGTTAATTCGCCGAGTTCGGCCCTGCAAACGGCGTCCGCTCCGCCTGTGGGAGTTCAATCCGGAGGGACCGCGAGCTATTTAATATTTCCTTGGCATGACGCCCGCGGAGATGTACAAATTGTTTTTCGGACCACAAATGATGTGTCCGGATCCTATCGAGGACGCAGTCCTGAGCTGCAATCGTCCGGATACCCAAGTAAGTAGCCCTATGTCCGAACACGCCATTCGTTTATTTATCGCAACATTGCCCTTAAAAGAGCTGTTCTTGAACCATGAGTGGATAGTGAAGGCAAAGTTGATCAGGTGTCCGTCCCCTCTTCCTGAGACCTCGCCAGATCCTGAGTTAACCTGGATGCTAGAGATCGCGCCTTCGGAAGAAGATGAAGGGGGGAACAAGGAAGCTACTGCCTCCGAAGAGGAGGTTGTTCAGAAGGGAGGAATCTAAAGTTCCTTTCCTCAGGGGAAGAAGAGGACCGCCTCTGAAGACCCGGAGACAATGGTCTCGAAGCGGGGGAAGAAATCTTCGCCAGAGGGTCCTGCACCGGGGGATAACCCGGCCGTACTATACCCTCAAGGGGATCAACCCTCCACCGAGCCGTAAGTAAAAGGGTGTTTAATAATGAGAAATCCTTGCTTTACTTCTGAGGAAAGTAACCGAAGCATTTATCTTGCAGTTCAGATCTTAGCCCCTCTCAGTAGAGCTCATCTTCGGGGGATCTTCTTCCAGAGATGATGGAGAGCGGAACGCCTCGCCCTGCCATACCACCTCAAGAGGCGGGCGACCCCGAGGTGTCGTCGCGGAGGGTTTCTCCTGATCCGACAAGGCCAGAAGGTAGTCCTATGGCCATCCGAAGCCCACAGTGTCCGGCTTTTGAAAAGAGCCATCGAAGTAGTCCAGCACCATCTGGTGCACGGTCGGAGGGACTGAAGGATCTGCTAGGGCGGGCATCTATCTCAGAAGAGCACCGTGCGTTGACGGGTGCGGTAATCGAAAGGATTTCTTCCGCAGAAAGCGGGTTGCATGAAGCTGTCAGGAGTTTACTGATAGGTTTTGAGGTACGTGAAATGATGTACCTTTTGACAGTACCGCATACTTTAAGATGCGCCCTGTGTAGATAGTAGCCCCTGAGACTCTGGGTGCTGTCGAAGATGACGGCACGCAGAGAATCATAGTCCCAGGTATAATTTTGCCGCCTTCATATGCAGGTGGCGAAGTGTCCGGTGGCCAGCCGGACTGATGAATTTGCCGAGTTAAAGCGGCAACTTGACGTGGCAGATGCAGACATCGTGCTTGTCAACAAGCAGCTTGACGAGGCGCAAGGTATGTAATTTCTCTGGAGACACCTGGTAAGAGGAGCATGATGCCAGTATCTTATAACGTGTGTGCTTAATGCAGATGGAGCTGCGGCGATGGAGAAACTTCGGGCAGAGCTTGCCCGAGTCAAAGAACAAGCCAGAAAAAGCGATGTGGCTGCCCTAAAGGCGGTTGAGGAGCTAAAAGCCGAATAGGCTGCTCACTACCGAAGCAAGGAGGAGATGGCCAAGATGGTTGTGAAGTTGAAGAACGTTGCTGACCGTTGCAGGCTTCTTGATAAGGAAGACCAGGCAAAGCGGACAGACCTGGAGAAGGCCACGACAGCGGCCAAGGATACTCGTTCTGCAACGAGAGCGACGAGGGAGGAGCTGCGTCAAGCCAAGATATCACGGCTGGGAAGCCCTTTATGCTGCGGATGAAGTTCGGAGATCCTAAATATGCTCCTTTGGACCGGATGTGGAGTTCTGCGGACGCACATCTGGTTTTAGTGGAAAGTGCTGCTGATGCGGCCGAACACTTCAAAGATCAAAAGGATCGCGAAGTGGAAAAGCTGTTTTGGTCACAATTCAACAATCCAGAGAGTCCGCTTCCATTGACTGATCGGTTGGCCGAATGGGCCGAGCTGAATAGATTGTCCGAACTTGCCATGAGGTATGTCGTGGATCATCTGTGGCCGAAGAGGCCAAAACCGAACAATTATTTTAGTTGGTTCAGCAGTTCCTTGGTGCGGTGCCACATATCAACGCGATGAAGAGGTCAGCATGCATGGAGGGTACACGGATGGCCCTTGCCCGTGTCAAGACATACTGGGTAGAGATGGAGGCCACCGCCATTGCAGCCCAAGATTCGGACGAAAGACGAGTACCTGCCAAGCACTACTTTCAAGAAGTTCTGGAGGGTGCTCGTTCAATAGAGACGCAGTGCTCAAAGGATATTATGTTCGAATAACATGTATTCTTATTGAAAACAATATTTTGCTGAAATGTAAAAGCTTTTTTATACTTGTACCTGCAAGAATTATAATACCTCATGTGCGGCCGTTAATGTATATATGTATATAACCTGAAAGATGGCAGTCGTCGGCTTCAGCCCCCACGCATATAATGCAGGGGTGTTCGCAGAAGACGCATTTTCACACTTGATCCAACGTCTCGGTCCATTAAGGAGGTGACAGCACAGCGAACTAGGCAATCAGACTATAATGCTTTATCACTTTCACTTAGCCATAGGAGTTTGATAGTGGGGCTACTATATAGCCCCTGGTGGCGCCGTGCTCGCCCGAATTCGGGGCGTGTGTGTGCCTGGCTGGGAAACGGCCCTTCGTCAAGGCGGAGGAATCCCGAAGATTCTGTTAGGTCATCGAGTGGTTGACCAGTCTCGTGCTCTATCATGACAGTCAGTTTTCGGCTTTCTCTACTAAGGTGCTCACCTGGCTGAACCAGGGCACAATCACAGTAGTTCTCCTGGTGCCTCCTTAGCCGATAGAGCAGGTAAGGCAGCAAAACACAGGAGCCGGGCAAACCCAACACTTGACCAAAGACATGATTCGGAGCTGATGCATATAAGGCCAAACTCGCGACGCCGAACACTCCCTAAGGTATTCGGTCTTTGTGATTTTAAACGGGCTGAACAGTGCCCTTTGTAATAAGCCCCTGGTGTCCAGGTATGCGCAATACTCTGACGTGTCCACATGCCAAGACGCCAGCCTCCTTCTCGGTTGTACTGAGAATCCGGGGGATGTGTATCAACAAGAGACAGTAAAAAAGGTTTACGCAGGGTCTTAATCTAAAAAGAATCCTTGGAACGGGTCCCTGCTGCACGTCTGCGCCTGTGTCTCCATTGTGCCGTATCCTGGACGGGTGTAGCATGATGGTTATCTATAAAAGAGAGGTACTTAGTTGAAAAGTAGTCGTGCAAAATGTGTGTTAAACTAAATAAACAAAGTATAATTCAAGATGGGTAAAATTGAGCCTTATTGTCGCCTGTTTATATGCGCGGAGCCCCTTGTATAGGGGTATACAGCCGTCAAACCTTTATCAATTATATGGTTATGCCGAACTCGTCTAGCCGTGTCCGTGGTCTTAACGACCTTTTAGATGCTCTGGTTGGTGAGTCCGTTTTAGTGTGTGGCCGCCAAGGCAACCGCATAGTCTTCCGCACGCGAGGAGCGCTCAATATTTCCCTTTAATGAAATGATGCCTCGTGGACCGGGCATCTTAAGCGTGAGAGACGCATAATGCGGTATTGCGTTAAAGCGAGCTAAAGCTTCGCGTCCCAGTAGTGCTTGATAACCACTTTTGAACGGAGCGACGTGGAAGGTTAGCTTTTCGCTACGGAAGTTATCGGGGGAGCCGAACATAACTTTTAGTAGGAGGGAGCCCGTGCAATGGGCCTCTGGGCCTGGCGTTACTCCTTGAAAGGAAGTATTGCTATGGCTAGTTTTTGTTGGGTCTATCCCCATTTTGCGGACTATGTCCTGATATATCAGGTTTAAACTACTGTCGCCGTCCATCAGGACTCGTGTAAAGTGGTATCCGTCAATTATTGGGTCTAACACCAAGGTAGCCCATCCTGCGTGCCGGATACTTGCAGAGTAATCCCGATGGTCGAAGGTGATCGGTTTGGACGACCAGTGGTGGAACTCCATTGTGATAGGCCGTAGGGCACGTATCTCTATGGGCGCCACTTTGTTTCTCCCCTTTGCCATGTGTAATACGTTTACTGTTTTGACTTCTGGTGGGAATTTCTTCTGTTCCCCAGTGCTTTGTTTATGGGGTTCGTCATCGTCTTCTCTTTGTGTATCCAGCCCCTTGTGTTTGGTGTTGAGTTTGCCGGATTGCTTGAAGACCCAACATTCTCTGTGGGTATGGTTTGCAGGTTATCAGCGGTGCTGTGGATTTGACATATCTTGTCTAGGATTCTGTTTAGGCTGGACAATTCATCCCTGTTATCTTTGAGAGGTAGCTTTTGCTGACCCCGCCGAGAGCTTTTGAATCTGGCGTTTACTGCCGTGCTCTTCGGGCTATTTTCCTTATTCCGGCGCTGTTTTTTGTTGCGTCGTGGCTTCCCGTTCCCATCCCTGACTTCGGATGTATTTGGGTCGCTGGTGCTGCATCTTGCCAACCAGCTGTCCTTGCCCGCGCAAAAGCGGGTCATGAGGCTTGTTAATGCTGCCATTGTTCTTGGCTTTTCTTGGCCGAGGTGTCTGGCAAGCCATTCGTCTTGAACGCTATGTTTGAAAGCTGCCAAGGCTTTGGCGTTCGGACAGTCGACTATTTGGTTCTTTTTAGTAAGAAATCCGGTCCAAAGCTTTCGGGCTGACTCTCCAGGCTGTTGAGTTATATGACTTAAATCGTCTGCATCCGGTGGTCGGACATAGGTCCCTTGAAAATTTGCTCGAAAAGCGTCCTCGAGCTCTTCCCAACTTCCAATTGTGTTTTCGGGAAGGCCTTTAAGCCAATGCCGACCTGTCCCTTTGAGCTTGAGGGGTAGGTACTTTAGGGCGTGGAGGTCGTCTCCTCTAGCCATGTGGTTATGGAGGATATAATCCTCAATTCAGACCCCAGGGTCTGTCGTCCGTCGTATGCCTCTATGTTTACGGGTTTGAATCCCTTTGAAATTCATGGTCCAGCACCTCATTGGTGAAACATTGGGGATGTGAGGAACCCCTGTATTTGGGTGTACCGTGGTGTTCGGAATTTTGTTGTATTGCATTGCTTGCTGGAGCATGCTTTCTTGGCCCGTAGATAGATATGGTCGGGCCGTCTTTTCGATGCGATTCCTCATGTGGATCACGTGTTGGCTTGTGTGCAGCGTTTTTTGCCGCCCTATGTTGGCCATGAGATCGTCTATCCAACCGGATGGCTGCTTTGTTTTTTGATTGCGGGGGCTCTAAGGCCTCCTCATCGAATTCAGGCAGTAGCTTTCGCTTCGGGTAACTCTTTGTGTGGTGACTGTCGCCATATATGTCCGCGGTGTTGAGTACTCTGCTCCATCTGATTCTAAGTGCATCTTCCGCAGTCTTGAGCTTCCGCTTCTGCTTTTTTAGGCTACACGCAGTGGCGACGAGCCTTTTATGGAGGTTCTTCCGCTCCAGGAGCTTGTCCGGTGTAAGGTCATCCGTACTGTTATCTTCGCCGGAGACTGGTTGTTTGGTTTGATTATCCGTGTTGCCCTGGTCGGATGGTTGTTCGATGCCATGTTCGTCGTCCGCCAGCTCACCCTACTCTATCACTGGGTCTGTATGACTGTTGTTTCTGTTGAGGCGGGGTTTGGAGCGGCGCTTGCATCGCCGCTTTGACTGCTTTTCGAGGGAATGATCCTTCGCGGCTTCCTTCTGCTCTTCGTCGTCGTTTCCTTTGGGTGTGTCCACCATGTATACATCGTGGGATGAGGTGGCTGTCCAGTGCCCTGTGGGCAGTGGTTCCTGTTCGTCTCCTGCATCGTCGTCCATACCATTGATGTCTGTGGAGTCGAAGTCTAGCATGTCGGTCAAATCATCGATAGTGGCTATGAAGTGGGAGGTGGGTGGGCGTCAAATTTCTTCATCGTCCGCATCCCAATCCTGCCGGTCATAATCCGGCCAGGACTCTCCTAACAAGGAGAGAAACCTTAGTGAATTCAGTATGTCGCTGAAGGGCGAGTGCTGAAAGATATCCGCGGCGGTGAACTCCATGATCAGCGCCCAATCGACTTCGATTGGCAGGGGCGCGGGTGATTCTGAGTCCGGAGGAGAGTTCGGCAATGTGGAGTCACGGGCCTTGCGAAGGGTAAGGTTGGTGTTCGGCTCGATCGCCATTGAGGATGCTGCCTCTGTGGCGGAGTCTAACCACCCGCCCATGGATGGCGCAGTTGGCTCCGAATTGAAGGTCGGAACGGTTGCAGGTGCAGTCTCCAGGACACTGTTTGGCGGCAGAGCTAAATCATGCCCATCGTGACAGTGCGGCGCACTCAGTCGGGGCTCGAATCCGTCGAAGATCAAGTCTCCGCGGATGTCGGCCGTGTAGTTTAAGCTACCAAACCTGACCTGATGGCCAGGGGCGTAACTCTCGATCTGCTCCACATGGCCAACCGAGTTGGCCTACAATGCGAAGCCGCCGAACACGAAGATCTGTCCGGGGAGAAAATCTCACCCTGGACTGCATCGCTGTTGATGATCGAAGGAGCCATCAAGCCTAAATATGACGACACAGAGGAACTCTCAATGAAAGCTCCAATGTCGGTGTCAAAACCGGCGGATCTCGGGTAGGGGGTCCCGAACTGTGCGTTTAGGCGGATGGTAAAAGGAGATGAGGGACACGATGTTTTTACCTAGGTTCGGGCCCTCTCGATGGAGGTAAAACCCTACTCCTGCTTGATTAATATTGATGATATGAGTAGTACAAGAGTGGATCTACCACGAGATCAGAGAGGCTAAACCCTAGAAGCTAGCCTATGGTATGATTGTTGTTGTTATGTCCTACGGACTAAACCCTCCGGTTTATATAGACACCGGAGGGGGATAGGGTTACACAGAGTCGGTTACAAGGAAGGAGATCTACATATCCGTACTGCCAAGCACTACTAGGGAAAACCTTATACACAGAATCTTAGCAGCAGCGCGGTCTAAAAACAGGCGCTGCTGCTAACTAGCAGTAGCGAGCTTCAGAAAAGAGCGCTACTAATGACTGAGTAGCAGTAGCGCTCTAGGTGAAAAGAGTGTTGCTACTATAATTGCCATGGTGTTGCCTCCAGGGTAGATATAGTAGTAGCACCCTTCACGTGGACGCGCTACTGCTAAAGAACTTAGTAGCAGCGGTTTACCTCAAAACTCGCTACTGCTAAGTATCACCGCAACTTATTAAGTTTAGTCCCATACTGCTAAGCGAACAAGGTGTTTACCACCTTAATAATGTTGCTTCTCAACCTATCTCGAGCACTTGGTCTTCACTGAACTATATGTGTATGATTTGTGGTTGCAATGTGAATCCTCGCCAGTACCTGTATAGGTACAGTGAGGATTCATGTTGACTATTTAGATTATACACAAAAAGATCAATGATGACCAATGTATATTTTTGATGTTTTTACATTGCTTAGACTTATAGCGTTTTTTCAGGACAAAGCGTTACTGATATTGGGATAAACAAAAGAAATAAGTGCTTCCATTAGCAGTAGTGGTTTTATCTGAAACGCGCTATAGATAACTTAGCTATAGCGCGTTTTCCATATGAGCGCAACTGCTAGTTCGAGTTAACCACCCCCCGAATCAAAATTTCGCTAAGTCCTCCCTTCCCCCCCCCCTGGCCTGTTCCCCTACTCCTGTCGCCGCCGTCCGAGCCCGAGCGCGCCTGCCCTCACCGCCGCCGCCACCGCCCGCCCTCAACCTCACCGCCGCCGCTCTCGACCACACTGTCGCCGCCCTCGACCTCACCGCCGCCTCCCTCGACCGAGCCCGCCGCCCAGGATCGCCGCCTCCCGATCCCGAGCCCGCCCTCGCCGCCCCTCCGTCTCCGAGCACCTCCCCACCACCGTCTCTCCCTCTGTAAGCCCCCCACCCCCTCTCTCTTTGCTTAGTTAGTAGATGATTTTAGTAGTAGTAGATGTTAATTTAGGGTTCATAGATAATGATTTTTAGAAGTAGTGGATATTAATTACTAGTAGTGATGGTAAACTAGGTGTATAATTAGCAGTAGTAGATGTTAATTAGTAGTAGAAGTAGTAGTTAGATGTTAATTAGTAGTAGTAGATGTGCTAGTTTCTTTCTATTTATAGTAAGTTTATATTTAGTAAGAACGAGTTGAATTAATAGAACTAGTTTAGTTTTAGTTGAACTAGTTAAGTTTTAGTTGAACTAGTATAGTAAGTAAATTAATAACTAGTTGAACTACTTAATTTTTGGAAAGAACTAGTTTTTTTATTTTTATACTAAGTTTATATTTAGTAAGAACTAGTTGAATTAAATTAATAGAACTAGTTGAATTAATAGAACTAGTTGAACATGCCATATTTGTTGTTATTTTTTAGTTTAAGCAATTATTTCATGTTTTGGTTACACCTCCGAGTGGCCTATGTTTTGCCGGAGTGTTGATTAATTTCTGTTCCGGCAAATTTCAGGCGCTCGATATGTCCTTTTTTAGCAAAGGTCATGCCGGATTTTTCCGTGAATTCTAGCATGACTTGTGCTAGAATATGTACAAGTTTAATCTTTGAATTATGAACGTAGGAAATGTCGTACTCGGACGACAACAGTCTCCTGAGGGAGTGCAGCTGGTGCCACGACGATCGAGGTATGTGCGGCAGGTTCGTTGAGCTGGACGAAGATCGGCGCTTCAGCATTAAGCTCGAGGAGACTTTCGATGTTGAAACGGTACGCAACACTGACAAGTGTTTTTTTCGTAATTAAGCATGACTTTAACTATTTCAACGTCTAATTTTCATCTTTTACAATTCGACTGGCTTATCCCATGCCAAGCAAGACGCTATGTCTTGGAGAGGATGGGTTTTGAAGACCATGAAAATTTTCAAACAAAGAAAATACACCTAAGGACCCATCATGGTATCGATTTTGAAGTAAATCTGTACAATTCTCAG
This sequence comes from Aegilops umbellulata, assembly GCA_032464435.1. Lineage (NCBI taxonomy): Eukaryota > Viridiplantae > Streptophyta > Magnoliopsida > Poales > Poaceae > Aegilops > Aegilops umbellulata. Next base: position 258,311,120 of record CP136054.1, on the reverse strand, counting down.
AGCGTAACCCATTTTGGTTGCCAAAATTGGGAAGCACTTTGCAAAATATATGGTTTTTATGAGGGTATGATTGTCACCATGGATCTTGGTAATCCTGACATCGAGCAAGACAATATGGACATTTGGGTCCTTGTTGATACGCTTCCGATTCTACCACAATGTGAGTTTCTCAAACATAGTTATTAACTAATTTATATTGTTTATTTCAAAATAGTTGACAGCTTATTTCCATTGACAGCTTATTTTGAATCTTCAAAGAATGTGCAGAAGATGGTAGACAAAACCCACTACACTGATGGCTCCGAATTAACTTATAAGGAGAAAAATCATCTGATTGCTTATTGTACTTTTCTTGAGAATTACAATACCTATTATTGAACTCCGCCAAATTATGGTTAATACGTGCCACTAGTGCACGTGTTGAACCGCAGTAACTTCAATGGAGATACCCTGGTAAGATTTTTTACTATTACGACATCCGTGCATCTTTTGCATACTTCTAAAACTAGTACATCATTGCTAACTACGAACTTATTACTATGTTTTTAAACTTAGTGGAATTCTAATAGCATCTCTAATAGATGACGTAAAATACATAACCACATAGTGCCAGATGGTAAAATACATCAGCCGCTCATCTCTGAACTTAACTGTGGAAACTGAATTTAACTGTCGAAACTGAACTTAACTGTCGAAACTGAATTTTGTTGTCGAGACTGAACGCACTAGAGGTGAGGCTACACGTCAGTCAACTGACTTTTTCATCTCTGGTCAGTCGATTTTGCATCCGTTGGATACAAAATCAAGGGCATGCAGTTCATCTTCAACCTTCACCCCCTGAGCCGCCAGCCACCACCGGCCAAACAGCCGCCCCCCGCCGCCTGCGGCCAGCGGTGCGCCGCCCCGCCCGCCCCGAAAACACTCCCCACCAGCGGTCCGCCGCCGCCCCGGCCATCCCTCTAGCCCCCCCCCCCCCCCCCCGCCGTTACGAGCTTTTTCTCCGGCGATCCCCACGCCACCGCCCCACCACCGCCGGCGACCACCGCCCCCACCCTGATCCCTAAGATAGATAGTGGGGTACCTCTCCGGTGAGCCCCCTCCCTGCTGCGGCTGGTTCTTCCTTAACTCCGGCGATCCCCCCACCCCCTAAAAATCGACTGACCCAAAAGTTGATTCAGTTGACTGAAGTGTAGCTAAATTGGAGCAACATCACAAGCAAGAGCAAGAGCGAGAGCAGCAGCGCGAGCAAGAGCAAGAGCAAGAGCAAGAGCAGACCAGGCAGGGGACCAAGAGCAAGAGCAGCAGCACGAGCGAGAGCTAAAGCAACCGCAGCTCCTACTGATGTGGACGTCGCCGCCGAGGGAGCAACACCATGGAGGAAGTGGTCGGCGACGCCGCCGTGGATGGAGTCGCGCCGTGTCGGCTCGGGACCGAGCGCTGGTAGCACTATGAGATCGAATCAAGAAGAAAATGCGGTGATTAGTGTACAACCTCTTTGGTGGCGCCGATTTGGCCGCAGCTTCATCCAAGGAAATGGTGATGATGATGCTCTTCCGGTGGTGCAGGTGAAGACGGCGATGTGGGAATGGAGGTGGCGCGAAAGACAAGGGGAATGCCGGCAGCTCCTTGGAGGTGGAGGACGGGGTGGCTGAACCGGCGTGATGACCAGGTAAACGACGGATACTCATCTCGTACGATGGATGAGGGACGTCGAGGTGTTGTTGTGGACAACGTCATCGGCGAAGAGGCTCCGGCTGGGTGGCGGACGGAGGAGGGTGTGGGGCTTCGCGGGTTTTCCCGGGCTCGGTGTAGGAATGGGTGGGTGGATGGGATGGGAGTGGGGAACCATGGCTTAGGGACGCGCTTGTCCGAAATATGGGGTAAGTTACGAAAGTACCCGCACCGATTTGAGGCGGTTCTTTCGGTTCAGGGGTATCATGGGCATTTCGCGTGTCAGGATTTCACAGGAGGTGGGAGTTTTCGCGCGCGTTGTAATTTTGGAATAGCAAGGCGCGGGTTGAGATGGATGGTGTTGTCGGAGCACAACGAGACAAAGATATATCTTAAATATTCCGGGCTAACAAGGCGCGGGTTGAAATTTCCGGACAAGCCTAACGTGTACTGTACCAAATCAATTCGCACTACAAATGTCATTCAAAACTTTGAATTCATGATATGTTCAATTAAAATATTTCTCTACGTGTATAATGCATGCAACCTACTACTCAAATAAACGTTTTAGTGCATTCCAAACGTATATACTACCGCTTCAATATGAACTAAATTTGAATTCGTTTTTCTATTTGAATAAGATCTACAATAATGATTATTGTGAAGTCAAAGTATTTGAATTCGTTTCTCTGTTTTAATAAGATCTACAACCATCATTATTGTCAATTTAAACCATTGTTTGTGTATTATCTTCACAGCACACCACATGATTAGTCTCGAGTTACATATGAACTATGTTTACTATATGAACTCGAACTCGATTTTTTGAATCCACTTTATGTTGATTTCAAAACACAGTGCATTTCAAGCTCTAGCTAGATCTTCATAATCTAAACCATGTCTCATATGTATAATGTGTTTATCACATTATGTATGGTGCCCCGCCCCCTACGCCTACAAGTATTTAGATGTGAGTTGCAAACACCACACATTACCACAAATTCAAATGAAATGTGAGAATGTTCGATATATAGTATTGTTTAGATTTTTCGATATTTAGTTGTAAGCTGCAAATGCCACACATTATCACAAATTCAAATAAAATGTGAGATTGTTCGATGTATAATATGGTTTAGATTGTTCAACATTTAGCTGTGAGTTGCAAACGCCATGCATTATCACATTATTGTATAACATGTGCAAAACCACAACACGTGTATCACCGCTATATTCATGCATGCATATGTTTAAAACACTATGATCTCCTATTCAAATATATGAATCCACTTTCATATCAAATTATGATCTTTGTTAGTCTCTTACACCCACACAATCCTCTAACCTTTGTAGCTACCACTAACTTTCTCTCGTGCATGCACACGCCCTCCTCGCCCTCCCCCTCCCGCAGCATTCTATCCATCGCGCACATTCTTTTTTTAGGTCGTTCTCCCACAGTCTCCACAACTCCTTTCCGACACACACCGATCGATAAACCTCTCCAGTGATGTCTTCCTACAACATACACACACACCTTCAATCTCCTCCTTTATGTTTCCTTGCCTCGTGTCTCTCATACGGTCCCACACATGTGTAAACTCTCGCCCCTCTTTTCATCGATCTCACAACCGCACACTCCTCCCCTATCTAGCTAGTAGCTGGGCCTCTTGCACCACCTCCTAGCTCCATTCTCTCTGTCTATCCGTCTCACCGGGCCTTAATTGCCTCTAACAAATGGACGTACACTGACCGATCACCCGCTATACATATAGCTAGCTAGGTCCTTATAACTCATTTTTCCCCACGCGTCAATCGATCTACCTCATTAGTTATGTCTCTCCCTTCCTCCGACAAACAACAATTGATCTACCGATCTAGTTACGTTTGCTTACCAAACACATGGTTCCCCTTCATCATCCATGGATGCGTCCCGACAGATCTATCACACACAGACACACACAGAAACACATCCCCACTCTTATTGATAATATTGCAGTTCAACCCCCAGTTTTTCTAGTAGGCCTCTCCCACCATCTTCGAGAAGCAACTCCATCACCCATCCAGCACTCTACCCCTCTCCCTCCCTCTCTCTCTCTCTCTCTCTCCTCTCCCTCTCTGTCCCATCCCATTTCCCATCCTTCAGTTATGTATGGATGTCGACCGATCTCCCTCAAGACATAGCTGGGTCTCTCCTTCTCAACACATATACGAGTCGTTCTACCTCTATAGTTAGGCCTCTGCCTACCCCTCCCCCACCCCCTCCCACACACACACACACACACCGATACATCAAGCACTCTAGTCATGTCTCCCTGCCACACACAAACTTGACATGTGCCCTCTGACGTTCCGGTAGGTCAGTCGCCCTATATGTTTGACTCGCACACACACACACACACAATTTCGATGGCTCTCTTCATCGATCTTGCACCCACCCACTTGATCCTCTCTTCGAATCTATCGATATCTATGACCCCTCCCTCTCTTCTCATGGATCGCCCGACCCTCTATATATGATATGGATAGGCCTCCATTTCACAGACATTGCATGCAAAATTGTGTTTGAGATGTCATCGACACATATTCCCACAAATACATTCACGAAATTAACCCCCCCCCCAAATACTCACGAACGCACAAGCCATTTGTCTAGGTTTGTATCTCTCACACACACCCACATAGGTGGGGGACGTGCACGAAGAGAAGAGGTGCACGCACGGAGCACGTACTCCCGTCTCTTTCCCAACCACACCCGTGCGGGTACATGGTGGAGCTCATTTCTGTACGAAAAGGCAACCCGCGTGGTAATTTGACACGTGTACTGGTTGTCCACTTGATGGAGGGAGGATCGTCTACCACGGGTGAACAAACATATTGCGACTTGACGCGTTATGTTAAAAAAGAGGCAAACCATGCGAGGCCTACCTTAGAGGCAAGGCTCTATACACTGGAGTACTTTTGATGTGTCTCGTCAACTCGCAGAACAAGGAGAAGCTTGCTTAGTATGCTGTCTCCCCCGCACACGGGCGCGGTGGCTCGCAGGATGAGGTGAAGCTTTCTTACTAGTAGTAGTATTTTACGCCTTAGGCCCGCTCCCTCGCCCACGCGCGTGGTGGCTCGCAGGACGAGGAGAAAATTTTACTACTCCCTCTGTTTACTCCTCGTCCCTACTACCTTGGTTAGAGAGATTATCATATTGTTTGGAATATATATGTCGGGGGAAACTACCTCCACGAGCACCTATGGGGACGGAGCCCCTTTTCGGTTCGGCGGGGGGCGGAGGTCGCGCGAAGAGCGGATCGAGGCGAGGCACACGAGGGGTTTACCCAGCTTCGGGCCGCACGGATGCGTAAAACCCTACTGCTGCTTTGTGGATTGTATTGTGTTCGTGCTCGGGAGCGCTGACTGCTACAGTACACACAAGCTGCTGGCGAGACCGAGCGTGAGTGTCCTCCTCCTCCTCTACGTTGCGCATGGGCCTCCTTTTATATGCTCAAGGGGTCACCGACAGGTGGCAACGTAGGCAAGGGTAAAAATGGAAAGGTGCTGTGTTGGGTACAGCTACTTGTACAGTGTAACATACCTAACTCTGACGGCAGGGGACAAGGGCATTAAATGCCCGTCTGCGTCGCCTAAACAGTGCGAAAAGGGACCATCAGGGACGCCACCGTTTGCCACAATGGCTATCTTGTCAGCGTCGTTTGCCACCGCATCCCCCTGGCTACACAGCCTCTCGCCACGTACGCCTGGAATGGTCCCAGAGCGACATGTTGGTGGATGAGCTGGAGCGCGGGCTGCGGTGTAGTAGCTTGCCGCGGCAAGCGCCTTGCCGCGGTCGTTGTCTTGTCTCGTCTGGGAGCTCTTTGCCGGAGCGCGTGGCGCGTCGCGGCAAGTACCTTGAAGTGCCTTGGCTGGCATTCCCGGCAAGCTCCTCTTGCCGGGGTCTCGTGCCTCGAGTGGCCTTCCCGGCAAGCTCCTCTTGCCGGGGTCTTGTGCTTCGGGTGGCCTTCCCGGCAAGCTCCTCTTGCCGGGGCCTTGTGTCTTTGGTTTGAATACTTTGTTCTTGAATGGCTCCGAAGGGAACCACGGAGGACCTTGGCGGTCGTCTGGCAAGCCTTGCCGCGGGGTGCTGCGACTGCCCGTGCACAAGTTCGGGATACTAGGGTACCCCTACTCTAGTACACCGACAGGAGCCCCCGGGCCTGGGCCATACACGGTGCCGAGCGCTGTTGGGCCAGGCCCAAAACAGGGCACGGGCACTCGCGGCCTGGGCCACGCCGTATCTTTCTCCGTATCCACCACACCCTCCCCGAACGGCACGTGTCGATTGCGGCGTCGTGGGGGGAGACGTGTGCGACGTGAACGGCGTGCGTGGGGCTGAGTCCCGCATGCATGCGTCACGTCGTAGTAAAGGGGGCGGTTCGCGCCTTCCCCATAAATGGAGGGAGGCGTGGAGGCGTGGTTCGTTTACTGGACGAGGCTGAGGCACGGTTTCCGAGGCGTCCGCTCCCCACCATCATGGGGTGGGGAGAGGTCGCCTCATCCATCGCCTCGGTTCTGCACGCCTGCCACGCGGCTTCCATGCGCCTAGAGTGGCGAACGGTGGAGGCGGGAAACCGGGCCGTCGTGGGTCGAGGCAGCGGGTCGGTCCCAGTTCCCTGCTCCTCCTGTGTCTTGATTGGCTGAGTGGGGCGGCCGTGCCCCCACCCCGCTCCTTTATAAGGAGCGGGAGGGGGCGACGGAAGCCCGCATTCTTTCATCTCCTTTTCCTTCAGCTTCTGCTCCCCTCTCTCCCATTCGCCATGGAGAAAGGGAACCCTGGTCCTTCAACGGTGGTGGCGAGGGACGCCGCTAGACAACGCGTCCCTCCCTCTCCCGCACCTGTGGTGGCAGAGCCAGCCGCAAGGGGAAGAGGGAGGGGGCGAGGCCGTGGGCGAGGTCGAGGCGCCCGGGGAAGAGGTGGACGGGGCAGCGCGTCGGCCTCGCCTCCGCCAGCGGCTCCTCTCCCCAAGACGGTCCATATCGGGGACGACACTTGCGAGTTCTTCATCGGGTTGCGTCGGCCGCCTCGTCGTCGCCTTCGTCTCCCGACTCCATTTGCGAGCGAGATGGAGTTGGACCCGCCCGAGACGCTGAGGTTGCACATGAGGGGCTGCGGAATCAGTGGTACGTGAGTCCGCGTTGACTTCCCGGCCCCTAATGTGATGTATCTTGGTCGAGGGTGGAAGACGTTCGCCCGTATCCACAGCTTGACGGAGGGGCTCACCCTCCATTTTAAGCTAATGGAGGGCGGTCTCCTCTCCGTCAAGGTCTTCGGATGCTTCGGGACTCGAGCAAGGTGCTGCGTGGAGAGCACCTCCGATAGCGAAGACTCCTCGTCGAGCGGGAGTGACGAGGAGGACAGCGGCAGCGACGACGAGGGTGGCGGGCGGTAGGATAACGGGTCCGACTAGGTGTCGGGCGCCGCTCCGTGTGGCACCGGCGACCCCATCATCCGTGTCGCCGGCTCCTTGAGCTTCTCGGGGTCGTCTCCTTGGCGGCTGGCGTAGGGAGGCTGCGGAAGAGGAAGAGGGCGGGCGGCAAGGCCGTCAACTCGGAGTACGAGGGCGCGACGCCCTCGACAGCGTGCTGACGTCCTGCCGCCTCATCTTCGAGCTCTGCTTCCGGCGCTGCCATCACCATCAGCCTTTGGACGACCACCGAGATGTTCTCTTGGTGTCTTCTGCCACCCGTAGCTCGCCTAGGCGCTCCTTTTGCTCTTTTCGCCTCCTTGTCCTACCTCCTGAAGATAGGGACAAGAAAGGGATTACGGGCAACTTATCTCTTTTTGATTTGTAAGCCTTCGGGCCTTAACTGCATTTAAAACTTGTAATCCCTTTATGCATGTTTTTCATTCTCTATGGACTGTACCTGAGTGGAATGTTTTTTTAATGAAAAGGGTATGCTTGCCGGGTCACTTGTCTCACGGGTGGAACCCACGTCAAGGAGCAAATCCTAGATATCCTTAAGATAGACACTTTTTTCCCGGCAGCAGGCCCTGCCGTCTTCCCACGTTGCTCGACCTTTCTCACGCTTTTGGCGGAGGCAGGGATGAAGCGGGTTCAGGCTCCTCGTTTCGTCCCTTTGCTGCCACGACTACGACCAAACCAGGCCCCAGGAACGAGCCCGAGGGCCTGGAGTTATGGGAGCTTTTAGGAAGAAAACGAGGTTTCGCATACCTCAGTCCATAAGAGAATGCACGATAAGGGACGAAAAACTTATCTGAGATTGCAGCCCCCAGCAACTCTGGCTTGCCGTGGGCGAACCTTCGTACTTGCAGCCCCCGGCAACACTGGATTGCCGGGGTCCAGACGCTGGTCCGTCCTTTCTCTCTTCTTCGTCCTTAAGTGGTCTGGCCAGGATATGCGAGTCCTGCGAACCAAGGGAAACGAAAGAACAGCAAAGGGACGCACACTCGACCTCTAGGCTAGGGGTTAGCCGCTGTTAGGCACTATCAACCCTAACCAAGGACGAGACTCGACTCAGCATGCATGCTATAACTTAGGGCGCCAGCGCTTCATTTATGCTCAGGGTCTGCGCCTGGCTTTGTACAAAGGATTACATGCAACAGCGGCAAGACTTGTACAAAAAGGTGGTTGCTGGAACAGGGTCCGACAACCGCGCCTTACGGGTAAAACTTACGAAGATTCTCAATATTCCAGGAGTTGCTCATTGGAATGCCATCTTCGGTCTCAAGGCGGACAGCGCCAGGCCTAGTGACTCGTTTCACCCGGTAAGGGCCTTCCCACTTTGGCGTCAACTTGTTGGAATTCTTGGCGGACTGAACGCGTCGAAGAACAAGGTCGCCTTCCTCGAGACTTCTGGCATTAACTTTGCGGCTGTGGTAGCGGCGCAAAGCTTGCTGGTATCGAGCAGCTCGTACAGCAGCCTGAAGACGATCCTCCTCAAGGAGCAGCGCGTCCTCTTGCCGCAGCTGCTCTTGCTTAAGCTCATCATAAGCGAGCACTCGAGGTGATCCGTATACGAGTTCCGTGGGGGTAACTGCTTCTGCTCCATAGACTAGAGCAAAAGGTGTCTGGCCAGTGGCTCGATTTGACGTCGTCCTGATCGACCAAAGAACCACCGGCAGCTCCTCGATCCAGTTTCTTCCGCACTTGTGCAGCCTGTCGAAAGTTCTGGTCTTGAGCCCACGCAGCACTTCAGCATTTGCCCTCTCCGCTTGACCGTTGCTTCTGGGGTGAGCAACAGAAGCGAAGCAGACCTTGGCGCCAAGATCTTGGACGTACTGCATGAAGGTGCGGCTCGTGAATTGCGTACCGTTGTCGGTGATGATCCTGTTAGGGATCCCGAAGCGGCAAACAATCGACCTGAAGAACTTGACTGCTGACTGTGCTGTCACCTTCCTCACTGCTTCCACTTCTGGCCACTTTGTGAACTTGTCGATTGCAACGTACAAGAACTCAAATCCCCCGACAGCTCGGGGGAAGGGGCCGAGGATGTCGAGCCCCCAGACCGAAAATGGCCAGGATAAAGGGATCGTCTGGAGAGCTTGAGCTGGCTGGTGTATTTGCTTGGAATGGAACTGGCACGCTTCACACTTGGTTACTTGTGTAGTTGCATCCTGGAGGGATGTTGGCCAAAAGAAACCTTGGCGGAAAGCTTTGCCGGCAAGGGCTCTTGCGCCAATGTGGTGACCACATATGCCTCCATGTATCTCTGCCAACAGCTTTTGTCCATCTTCCCGGGGAATACACTTCAATTTCACACCGTTGAGTCTTCTTCTGTACAGTGCGTTGTCGACGAACTGGTACATACTTGACTGCCGGGCTACTCTTTCCGCTTCTTCTTGCTCTTCGGGAAGTTCTCCTGTCTGAAGGAAACAGACGATCTGTTGTGCCCATGCTGGAGCTTGGGGCTCGACAACAAGGACCAAAGGCGCATCTGCTGCTGCGGGAACATCCGCTTCTACGGCGATAACCTGCGGCTCAGCCGGAGCTTGATGTTCCCCGGCAAGCTTGTCGGAGCAAGACTTGTCGGGAGCATCTGCTTCGACGGAACAAACCCTGGGGTTTGGCGGAGCAGACTGCTCCTCAGCACTCTCGGCGTCGATCTTGGGGACCTTCTTGGCGGCGGCTTCGGGAAGCTCTGCCGAAAGATAGTCACCAGAAATCAACTTCCTTTTTTTGCTCTGTCCAGTTGATGGTGTTACGGATGGTTGAGTTAGCTTGAGCACAAAGATCCCTGGTTCCACAGGTAACTTAAGTGCGGCGCACTTTGACAGGCCATCTGCGATGTCGTTTTGAGCTCTTGGGACGTGCTCCATCTGTAGGCCGACAAAGTGCTCTTCTAGCTTCCTCACTTCATCAACGTAAGCTTCCATCAACGGACTCTGGTAATCCTTGTTCACTTGGCGGACGACAAGCTGCGAGTCACCCCTGACGATGAGCTTCTTGATCCCAAGGTCTGCCGCGATCCTGAGACCGGCAAGCAAACCTTCATACTCTGCCGTATTGTTTGTTGATTGCTCCTTGGGAAAGTGCATCTGGACTATGTACTTGAGGTGCTCTCCGGTGGGTGCGACAAGCAGTACGCCAGCACCAGCGCCTTGCAGCGAGAAGGCACCATCAAAGTACATAAGCCACTCCTTGCTTGCTTCTTTGACGGGGACACTCGTTTCTAGAATTTCTTCATCTGGTGTCGGCGTCCACTCTGCTATGAACTCTGCCAATGCTCTGCTTTGGATAGTTGAAGTGCTCTCAAACTTGAGGCCAAAGCTTGACAGTTCCAGTGCCCACTCAACAATCCTGCCTGTTGCTTCCGGATTCTGTAGTATCCTCTTCAGCGGAAAGTGAGTGACAACTGTGATCTCATGTGCCTGGAAGTAATGGCGCAGCTTTCTCGAGGACATGAGAAGGCCGAAAAGCAATTTCTGCACACCAGAGTACCTTGACCTAGCCCCCTGCAGAAGGGAGCTGACAAAGTAAACTGGGCGCTACACCATTCTCTTCTTCTGCACCTCCTCTTGCGCCTGCACAGATCCATCCTTGTCGGGACCAGAGCTTGTCAGGGAAGCCCCCTGCTTGTCGCCGGATGCGCTTGCCGCGGTTGCTGGCTCATCATCCGCCTCCCTCTCCGCTACTAATGCACCACTAACCACTTGATTGGTTACCGCCAGATACAGCAACAATTTCTCTTGTGGTTTAGGTGCGACAAGTATTGGAGTGGAGGACAGGTATCTCTTCAAATCCTGCAGCGCAGCCTCCGCTTCCGGAGTCCATTTCATTGGACCTGCCTTTTTCAAGATCTTGAAAAACGGCAGGGCGCGCTCGGCGGACTTGGAGATAAACCTGCTGAGAGCTGCCACGCAACCGGCAAGTTTCCGTACATCCTTGACGCACTTTGGTGCTTCGATCTGCTCAATGGCCTTGATCTTGTCGGGGTTGGCCTCAATCCCTCGCTGGGACACGAAGAACCTGAGAAGCTTGCCGGAAGGGACTACAAACACACACTTCTTGGGGTTGAGCTTGAGGCTGATCTTGCGCAGATTTGCAAAAGTCTCTTCTAGATCTTGAATCAGAGTTGACTTGTCCTTGCTCTTGACCACTATATCATCCATGGATGCTTCCACATTTCTGTGTATTTGTGGTTCAAAAGCGGTATGGACTACCCTTGCAAACGTTGAACCAGCATTCTTCAAACCAAAAGGCATCCGTACGAAATAGTACGTGCCACATGGAGTGATAAATGCGGTCTTCTCCTCATCCTCTTCTGCCATGAAGATCTGATGGTATCCTGAGTATGCATCAAGAAATGAAAGCAGGTCACATCCGGCCGTGGAGTCAACAATCTGGTCAATGCGCGGCAAGGGAAATGGATCTTTGGGACAAGCTTTGTTAACATCAGTAAAGTCAATGCAAAGCCTCCATTTCCCGTTTGCTTTGCGCACGACTACAGGATTGGCCAACCACGTAGGATGGAGCACTCCTTTGACAAGGCCTGCTGCTTCCAACTTCTTGATCTCTTCTGTGATGAATTCTTGGCGCTCCACTGCCTGCTTCCTGACTTTCTGCTTGACGGGCCGTGCGTGAGGACAGACGGCAAGGTGGTGCTCAATTACTTTCCTGGGAACACCGGGGATGTCAGACGATTCCCATGCAAACACATCGACATTCGCCCGCAGGAAAGCAACGAGCGCGCTTTCCTATTTAGGGTCGAGAGTGGCACTGATGGTGAAGGTACCACCAGTGTCGTCCTCCTTGGCGTACACCTTCTTGGTCGCTGGCGGAGCTACCATCGTCTTCTTGCACTTGCCGGTGGAGCTCGATGGTGCGTCCTCGACGGTAGCGCAGCACTCTGAAGAGGTGCGCTTGCGGAGTGGGCATCAGAGCTCTTGCCGGACTTGGTCTTCTTCTTCCCCCCGGGAGCTTCAGCGGCAAGTGTCTCGCGATCCGTTGCGGCTGCTGCTTCCCGGTAGATCTTGTCGGCACAGATAAGGGCATCCTTCTTGTCGCCAGGGACAGAGATGACACTTATCGGGCCTGGCATCTTCAGCATGTTGTATGCGTAGTGAGAGGCTGCCATGAACTTGGCGAGCGCTGGACGGCCGAGAATTCCATTATAAGGCAATGAAAAATCGGCAACATCAAAGGTGATCCTCTCAGTCCTGAAGTTCAACTCGCTGCCAAATGTCACCGGCAACGTTATCTTCCCCTTTGGCTTGCTCCTTCCCGGGTTGATTCCTTGGAATGTGCCGGTCTCTTCGAGCTCGCTATCAGGGACTTGGAGTTTCCGAAGCACAGCGGAGGAGATCAGGTTCAAGCCGGCCCCGCCGTCAACTAGCATCTTAGTGACCTTGAGGTTGCAGATAGTTGGCGAAACCAACATCGGCAAGCACCCGACCGCAGTTGTGCGATTAGGGTGGTCCTCAATATCAAAGATGATAGGCGTGCTGGACCATCTCAGAAGCTTGCGTGACTCGATGGGTGGTTCTGCTGCATTGACTTCTCGCACCCACTACTTGAGTTGGCGGTGTGAAGTATGCACAGAAACACCGCCGTCAATGCACAAGACCTCTATGGCTTTCTAGAACTCCTGCTCACTGGTTTCGTCATCATCCACGTCTTCGTCGTCGTCGTCATCTCCATCCTTGTCGCGGCCGCGGGGAGGTCTGTCCCCTTGCCGCTGCTTTTCCTTGTCGCGGCGTCCTCCCGGGGCTGGGCGCTTCGTGTCAGATCCTCCAGCACCTCCTTGGGCTTTCTCCTTGTCGCGTCGCTCGTACTCGGCCTTTTGCAGCTCAACGAGCTACTCGACCTTCTTACAGCTCTGGAGGTCATGGCCCTTGGTGCGGTGGATCTTGCAGTACTGTTTGTTGGTGCCGTCCTGCTTGTCGGCGGCCGCCACAGCCTGGCAGTTGGTGCATGTGGCAACCTCCTTGCCGGAGCCACCAGCCTTGGCTTGTTTGGCGCCACCTTCGCTGCCGGACTTCTCAACAACCAACACCTCTTTGTTTTTCTTCCTTCTGTTGTTCCGCCGCTGGCCCTTGCTTGCCGGGGTGGCATCCTCGCTGTCAGATCCTTCTGCTGCTGCATTTTCTCCGGGGAGTCTCCTCCCTTCCTCAGCACGTGCACACTTGTCGGCCAGAGCGTACAGCTCACTGACGTCTTTGATCTTGCACATCTCCATCTCCTCCCGCATCCTGCGGTTACGCACGTTCTGATGGAACGCGCTGATGACCGCAGCGGGGTGGACGTCTGGGATGTTGCGCTGCACTTGGCTGAATCTCTGGATGTACTTGCGCAGAGGCTCTCCTTCCTTCTGGGCGAGCAGGTGAAGGTCACTCTCTTGGCCATGAGGCTTGTGGCCGCCTGTGAAGGAGCCGACAAACTGATGGTTTAGGTCTGCCCAGGAAGATATGGAGTTGTCCGGCAAGTGCATGAGCCAGGACCTGACGTTGGGCTTGAGCACCAGCGGGAAGTAGTTGGCAAGGATCTTGTCGTCTCGCCCCCCGGCAGCTTGCACCGCGATGGTGTAGATGCTGAGGAACTCCGACGGATGCAGCTTGCCGTCGTACTTCTCTGGTACGTCTGGCTTGAAGTTCTTCGTACTGGGCCACTGGACTTGCCGCAGCTCAGGGGTAAACGCAGGGCAACCTACCGCGTAGGGCAGTTCGCCTGGTTCCCCTGGCGCATGCATGTCGACAGTGGGCCCAGCGCGCCGATCTGACTGACGCCGCGCTTCTCTCCGGCGCTCGATGCGTGTTCGAGCGTCCTCTTGCTGTCGTTCGTGAAGAATGTGGCGCTGATCGCGACGAGCTCGCGGGTCTGATAAAGCAGTGGAGTCGCCGTCGTGGTGGACCCGGCGAGTCGGCGATCTTGGCCTTGGGGGCGGAGAGTGGACGGTGGTCGCACCTCCACCGGTCTTGTCGCCATCGGCTCGCGTCTGGCTGGCTTGCCGCGGCTGCGATGTAGTTGGTTGCCGTGGAGTGTCGCCGTTGGCGAAGCCGATGAGGCTCTGAATGGTGGCCCTCCAATCGTCGATCTTGTCCGGCGTTGGAGGAAATCTAGGAGCAACTGAGCTCGAGCCAAAGCTTTTGTTGGAGTGGCGGGTAACGGTGGCGAGCGGTGCGAGGAGCGGGATATGCTCGGACTTCTAACTACGTTAGAAGGAGCAGTACCCCGTCCAGGCGACCGTGCCTCGCTCGCGCCAGCATGTTGGCGCGTACGCTGGCCTTGAGCATCCCGAGATCCGCCATCTTGTTCTAGGTCCAGCGAGCGTATGGTACTGTGGGTACCATGGCGCTGCCGGTCCCGCGCCTCCTGAGATGGGCGCGGTGCGTGATCGGACGCCGCGGCATTGTGAACTTCCTCGCCGACGCCCGTTCCTCCGACGGCGCCTACCCCACCAGCCGCTGGCTCCGGCGGTGGCGGGTTCGACGTGGACGGATCAGCCGCCTCCGAAGCCTTCTTCTTCGGCGGCATGTCAATGATGATGATGAAGGTCTAGCTCGTGCGAACGCCGGATCAGGTTCACACAACCTCGACGCCCCCTACCTGGCGCGCCAAAGATGTCGGGGGAAACTGCCTCCACGAGCACCTATGGGGACGGAGCCCCTTTTCGGTTCGGCGGGGGGCGGAGTTCACGAAGAGCGTATCGAGGCGAGGCACACGAGGGGTTTACCCAGCTTCGGGCCGCACGGATGCGTAAAACCCTACTGCTGCTTTGTGGATTGTATTGTGTTCTTGCTCGGGAGCGCTGAGTGCTACAGTACACACAAGCTGCTGGCGAGACCGAGCGTGAGTGTCCTCCTCCTCCTCTACGTTGCGCATGGGCCTCCTTTTATATGCTCAAGGGGTCACCGACTGGTGGCAACGTAGGCAAGGGTAAAAATGGAAAGGTGTTGTGTTGGGTACAGCTACTTGTATAGTGTAACATACCTAACTCTGACGGCAGGGGACAAGGGCATTAAATGCCCGTCTGCGTCGCCTAAACAGTGCGAAAAGGGACAGTCAGGGACGCCATCGTTCGCCACGATGGCTATCTTGTCAGCGTCATTTGCCACCGCATCCCCCTGGCTACACAGCCTCTCGCCACGTACACCTGGAATGGTCCCAGAGCGACACGTTGGTGGATGAGCTGGAGCGCGGGCTGCGGGGTAGTAGCTTGCCGCGGCAAGCGCCTTGCCGCGGTCGTCTTCTTGTCTCGTCTGGGAGCTCTTTGCCGGAGCGCGTGGCGTGTCGCGGCAAGTTCCTTGAAGTGCCTTGGCTGGCATTCCCGGCAAGCTCCTCTTGCCGGGGTCTCGTGCCTCGAGTGGCTTGCCGGGGTCTTGTGCTTCGGGTGGCCTTCCCGGCAAGCTCCTCTTGCCAGGGCCTTGTGTCTTTGGTTTGAATACTTTGTTCTTGAATGGCTCCGAAGGGAACCACGGAGGACCTTGGCGGTCGTCTGGCAAGCCTTGCCGCGGGGTGCTGTGACTGCCCGTGCACAAGTTCGGGATACTAGGGTACCCCTACTCTAGTACACCGACAATATATCTCCTTTAGTAGATTTCAATATGAACTACTAGTACAAACTCCAAACACTGATGTATATATACGTATTTTAGAGTGTAGATTCACTCATTTTGCTCCGTACGTAGTCCATATTGAGGCCCTGTTTGGTTCATAAGTCCTAGGACTTTTTCTAGTCCCAACTAAAAAGTCCCTACTCCTTAAAAAGTCCCTCCCTGTTTGTTTTCAGGGACTAAAAAGTCCCTGGTCCCTCCCTAGAGGTTATTGAATGACCATGTTACCCCCAATATATAGAACAACCAAACAACACCATGGGGCAGCGGGGCAATGGGTGCAGGGAGGGGCATTGTTGGAAAAGTCCCAAAAAACACTCTCCTCGAGAGTCTTCTTCATTAAGTCCCAAAAAGCAAGTTTTAGTCCCTAGTAGTCTCTCCTGTTTGGTTAAAAAGTCTCTAAGAGGGACTTTTTCTAGTCCCTACACTAAAAAGTCCCTGGAAACAAACACTCCCTGCATAAAGTTGAGACACTTATTTTGGAACGGAGGGAGTACATATTTGCTATGATCTTTTTGAGGAACCGATATTTGCTATGATCTGTCAATCATTGAGATGCAATAGCATGCATGTTAGTCTCCTTTGTATTTGATGAAATGTTGCAACGGGCAACCTTGGACGCAAGATACATGTACCAGAAGCTGGAAGCTTCATAGCATTGTACTATCTCGCTGATAAATTACAGTACGTACTATACTAGTACTTCCTCCGTTCCTAAATATAAGTCTTTGTAGAGATTTCACCATGAACCACATACGGATGTATATAGATGCATTTTAAGTGTAGATTCATTCATTTTGTCCCGTACGTAGTCCACCTAGTGGAATCTCTACAAAGACTTATATTTAGGAACGAAGGGAGTACTATGTAAAGAGTTAGGTGTCGCACGGTGTCCAGAAAATATGGTGATAGTGTGAGGTGGGCCATGTAATCACTGAGCCTGCGTGTTTTCACTGCTCTTGCACTCCTCCGCCGTAAGAATGGAGAAATTGTAATCTAGTAGTACCTCCTTTCGCCGAAAGCATGGGACATCCAGCAGTCCTACCACCTCAGTAATAATGACCAATGAGCCGTCAAATCACATAGACCCAGCAGAAAGTTGGACGGACGAAGCAACCATCACTCTTGAATCCGCTTCTCCCTTCAACGCAGGCGCCAGTGAGAGGTCACGTCCGCTCTGCCCGGGCATGAATGCGGCACCGATTCTTTGGAGCGGTGCTGACCATTTCAGGCGGGAAGCGCGCGTGGGCGATGGAGGGGCTTTGGGTGGGCCAGGCTGGTCAGGATCGGGCGTGGCAACTGTCTGCCTGTCCCTATCGGACGCCCGGAAACGAGAGGATGCACCGACTCTCGCGACTAAAATCATACACTGCACACCATCTCTCTATAGGAGTAGGTCGATCTGTCGCTCTCTCTAACACACACATGTTGTTAAACACACACACGCACACGCACACGCACACACAGGTTCATAGAATAGGAAAATCGTGCGAGTGCGAAGCCACAGGAAGTGAGATACAAATGGAGTACTTACAAGAAGAGAAGAGGTGGCGAATATTCCATCAAACCTGGACTGAGGAGTTATAAGTCATCTTACAGAAATCAGATATTCCCAAAATGTTTAGGCGTCGTCCATTAACTTCGCATCTCAATTCCCTCCTGGCCTCGTTGCTAGCGCGCATTGTTACTTAGGGAGCATTTGGATCCTTAGCAAGAACAGCTTATTGCATAGCCGGATAAGGTTAGGCGTTTGGAACTGTTAAAATATGTTAGCTTTTGTGGGCCAGCTAGCTTGGGTGGGCTAGAAAAACCTTACTAGCTCAGGAGAGCCAGATCGGCTCGCTTCCGATGGCAAACTTCGCGTAGTAGTAACATAGACTAGTAACATATGCATGTTACTAGTCCAAGTTACTCACCACTATGACTAGCCTAAGAAATGTAACCAAACGCTCCTTACTCTGCCTTGTTATCTCCCCCGGAAACCCAATGCATGGAGCGCAACTACGCGTTGATCAGTCAAGAAATCAAAGTCAGCTTGCATAAGAGTTAATACGTGGCCCTGCATGGTAGCTAAAACGACATCTCTTAGTTGTTTGGATTAATTGTTGCGTTTAGAGACATAAATCAGGGCTTTGATTGGAGGAATGACCGGTCAAGTTTCTGCTTCTCCTCCAATGTGCTTGCACCTTGGTCCCGCTGCACCTTCTAACGTGACTAATTACACCTAGACGGAGGGAGTCGTACGAGATACGGTGGCACACTGACTTAGGTCAAATACAAGTGCCCAAAATTGTGTGCATGTTATAATAATGATTCACTTAAAATAGTACGTGAGCAAACAGAGAGGTCAACTGAACAGTGTTCCCGAGCAGTAGCGAGATGTGTGAGGTAAGATACACCGCTGTCGCTTTTAATTTTTCTTATTAATTTGTTTGTTTCACCCTCTGACTGGTGGGACCCAATGTACTATGTGGAGAGAGGTAAGGTGACTAAGGCTGCATTATTTCCGCACCACTGTGGATAGTCTTACCACCAAAGCCACATGACACAATTATGATTTAAATCCCAATGACTCCCACACACAAAGAAAACACAACATGCTTGTCACACGAATGCAGGAATGTATAAAAGGTTATTTCCCTCTCGTTGAACATAACGGGAGGGTTGTGTAGCTGGTTAGCCTGTTCACTCATCAAACTTGAGGTCTCGGGTTCGATAACTACACTTGAGCATAATTTGTGCCAGGAGGATTCTTTGACTGGTCAAAATGGATGAATACGGAGCTATACGATCTCATAGTGACCGTATAATCACCTCATCACGTATAAGTTGCAGCCTCGGCGCTTGTTTTCTAGGGTTTGCACTCTTCACACTCTCTCCAGTATATATATACACGCTGGAGCCTCAGCGCTTGTAGTTGCTCTCTTCACACTCTCTCACCCTCTCCAGATCTAAACAAGACTTCATTGGCCTCTCTATCTCCCCTCACTGCTGGTCTGCTTGTAGTTGCTCTCTTCACACTCTCTCACCCTCTCCAGATCTAAACAAGACTTCGTTGGCCTCTCTCTCTCCCCTCACTACTGGTCAAAGAGCCGGCGGGATCCGTCCGCCGGGAAGGGAAGGAGGGTTAACGCTGTCGCCGTTGGCGAGGGAGGGAATCCACTACCGGCGCAGCTGTTCACTTCCACCCAGCGGCGGCGTGGGAGGGCCTCCGACCCCTTCTTCTTCGCCCTCGTACATAGTGTGGGTCGAACGGCCTCCGGTCGCCCACCGAACCACACCCCAAGAACCTTAAGGTATAATTTACTTATTCCACATGCATTGCTCTAGCTGCATGTGGGCTTTTTCCACTTCTGCACTCGAATATAGGTGTTGGATCAAACAGGAAAGTAGTGGGGAAAGTTGTATACCATGAATCTAGGACGTGGTTCAAAGAGGAAAGGAATGGGGGAAAGTGGTGGGAAAAGTTGTATAGCATGAATCTAGGACGTGGTTCAAAAAGGAAAGGAAGGGGGAAAGTAGTGGGGAAAGTTCTATCGCATGAATCTAAGACGTGGTTCAAAGAGGAAAGGAATGGGGGAAAGTAGTGGGGAAAGTTGTAAATAAAAAATCTAGGACGTGGTTCAAAGAGGAAAGGAAGTGGGGAAAGTACTAGTACAGACTGGCTAACCAGCACGTACGTTGGTTGAAAAGGGAAAACGATGACAAACGCAGTACACACATCTGTAACAAACTGATCTTTTGTTTTGGGGGACAAGGCTGTAGAGTTTGAGCAGGACTAGATTTGTTGCGCTCACATAGGGAAAGGTGTCTAAAGATAACAAAACTGTGACCAACACAAATATGCTCCTTGGTTGTTTGTTCTTTGTTGCAACAGACTGTGCATCACCCCAGTACATCGATAGATGCACATGGTGCTGGTGCGTCCACTGTCCCATGCAACTCTTTAGTTGTTGTTAATCGAAGACCCTGTTTGGTTAAAAACTCCCTAGTCCCTACATGCTTGGTTCCAGGGACTAAACATGGACTAGAGGCTATTAAATGACATGCTAAAAGACCATGTGTTACCCCTAGTAATGAACTAATAGAGACAAGGTGCGATGCGTGGCACAGGCAACTGTTGGAAAAAGTCCCAAAAAGACTCTCCCTCGGGGTCTTCTTTATGTAGTCCCAAATGCCCACTTATATTCCCTAAAAGTCCCTCCTGTTTGGTATAGATGGGACTGACACAGAGTTTTTTTAGTCCCTCCACCAAAATGTCCCTGTAAACAAACACCCTCTAATAATGCCGTTGGAAAATTGATGCAATGCCCCAGTTAAAAGAAAATTACATGTTTAACGAATTTTATTGTTAATGTAATCTCTTTGTTAATATAAATCAATTCCACCATTTGAGAAATGCTACTATCTTGCTTTCTTTCCCATTTAGATAAGGTAGATGCTTCTTTTTGTTGGCTTCTGTGTCATCCATCGTTATTGACCACTAGTTGTTTCCTTTGCACCTTTGTGTAAACAGGGTTATCTACTTCACCTCGGTTCCATTGTGACCTTTTGTTGCACCGCACAAAACACTTATGTTTTAAGAGTGTTTTGTGTAGTTCAACCAAAATGTCACACTGACAATGTTGCTTGATTGCTTGATCTTAGTGGAACTGCACAAGAAGAGATCTTACTTCCTATTCGTGTTGGCAAATTTGGTTCAGATCTTCTTCTTGTGAGTTGTTTGAATTCCGCGTCATGAGAGGTCAGCACTAGCCTTCTTTCACATGATTCTGCAGTGTGCTTTCATATGTTGTGCTACTTGTACGGTAATGTTGCTTGATTTTAGTGAACTGCACAAATGGAGACAAGACTTCCAATCCGTATGTGCACCGTAATATCCCATTGGGGTAAGATAAGGATATTTCACAACTGTTGGCCTGTATTTTAGCACTTTCATCAGAAAATTAATGTCATTGTTTAGTGCTATACTTGTGCAACCTAATTTACATGCCAAATCTTACATTGAAGGCGAAGCTTGTCTGTTATTGATCCAAGTGATGAAGGCAAAGAACAAGCGGAAGAAAAAAATCAACTCCTGGTGCTATAATGAAGCACTGGAACTATGATGACACAAGTAATGATATAGTTTTGCATCTTAATTTATTGCTATGGTTGGAACGAGCAATTGTTTTGCCACTGATTTGATGCCACTCTTAATGTAATACATAATTATCTCTACTTGTGCAAACAGGGATCTTCTTTGAAGATACCATATATTTTAGTGGAACTACACAAGAAGATGTTGGAAACATTGAACTAATCGAGGAGTATATAGTAAGCATGGCCACCACAGTAGATAGCAACAGATGGTTCTGGAGAAGTGCTTCATCTATATGCTCTACACAATAAGCCTCCTGACAAAGGTTGGTACTCGCCCAATGATTTCATCCATATGATTGAGCTTTTTCATCTCTACTAGTGTTGTGCTACTGTTTAGATACTGTCATGAAAAAGTAGTATTGTCCTTGAGAAGTGCTTCATCTGTGTTGTTTTAAATATTTCCTTTCCTTTTTTTCGAGCAAACAGGGATGCTAGCATTTAGTTGTCCTCTTGTCTTTGCACAACAGGATCATCCTCCTCTGAAGAAGAATATGGAGTACGTGAAGTGACTAGTTCCGATTATGCTAGGATGAAGAAGCCCTATCTATCTTCTCATCGGAAGGAGCAGTTGAAGGATGGTTACATTACTCCCCACAAGACCAAACTAACTTCAGCTCAGAAGGACTGACCAATCTCCATTTTCTTGCTGTGATGCGCGAGTACAATGTTGTTCTAGGATTGTTTCCGGTGAGTTCCATTTTTCTAAAAGTGTGCTCTACATGGACAATGTAGGTGCCTGTTTAAACTGTCAATCCATAGTACAGTTTGCTTTATACTAATCACTTTTTTGTATTTGTGAAAACATGGTTGCTCGGATTGATTTCAATGGGAACTGCACAAAATGCTCATGAATACATCTAATCATTCATTTCCACCACAAGAAAGGAGGTGATGATAAGTTCAAGGCGTTGCAACATATAAGGGCGAAATCATACAAGCTACGTGTCGGCGTTCTGGGAACGGGGGTCCCCAGACTTGCCTACCTGCGGCCCGCGGCATGGCTCAAAGGAGGCCCAGCGCGGCCCAGCTTCATCAACACGAGACCCAAGACCCTCGCAAGGGGCCAAGCCTCGCGGGGCGGACAACACAGCGCTTCCTTAGGCACGGCCTCGTTAGGCTGGCTCACGAGGAGGCGGAGAGATCAAGGCGGGGTACCTCGCGAGGTGCCCATGACGCAAGCCATGACGACCAAGGGCGCCAGGCGGGCGCCAGCCCGCGCAGTGTCCTCCCTTTCCTCTTTGGTGCAAAGGGGGCAAGCGCAGGCGAGAGGATCAAGCAAAGGCATCCATTTCGGTGCAACGAGACCAAGACCAGTCCAATGGTGGGAAGGAGGTCATCGTGGAGCCCAGAACGGCGTCACCACAGGGCCTTTGGCAGGCAAGGACCAACTTTACTCAGGATAAGTGTACCAGATGTTCCCCTTCGAATTGGCCAATTGTTGGCGCCCTTACCGCTCAATATTTGGGAAGAGGCCCAGGGCCTTTGCCTATAAAGAGGACTAGCCACCCCTAGGGTAGAGGCATCGAGAAATCAACCCATGTAGCATCGAGCGATCAGGTCGGCGGAACCTAGAAGCAAAGCAAGCCAAGAGAGAGGGAGAGAGAGAGAGAGAGAGAAGGGCGGCATAACTCTTCCTTGTAGTTCGTCCCCCTAGCCAAGAACAGACCCTCGCGAGGCTATTCTCCCCTGTATTGTTCTTCATCACCAGCCCAAGAGGCAATCCATCCACCACAAACTAGAGTAGGGTATTACACCACAACGGTGGCCCGAACTAGTATAAACTATGTGTTCCTTGTGCCGTTCCTCCCGTAGTTAGATTCTTGCGAGACGGAGAGGTAGAGGGCGTAATCTCCGCGCGCACCCCAGAGTTCGAACCTTAAGGGTCCGCCGGAACCCGAAATGCGACATTTGGCGCGCCAGGTAGGGGTGCGCCAGAGTCCACCTCTCTACCGCTCCGTGTCCCGTCGCACCGCCATCACCATGTCCGGCGCCAGGCGGGCAACCAAGATCCATGGGCGGCGTGGCCCGCCTGCGCGGAGCCGCCCGCCTCGGGCGACCCCGCGCCCCAGGCAGCTCGCGGTCCGCAGGGCGCTGCGGTCCGCGGGCGGCGCAGACAGGCTTCTGCAACCCTTACGCCACGGCAAGCGCAGTTCCCGCAAGGGCCTCCAATCATGCCGCGACCACGACACCATACACCCGCTGGGAGCAAGCGAACTCGAGGGCCGCGCTCACGGTGGACCGAGAATTGCTGCAGTGTAGGCTGCTGGAAGGCGGCCGCGACGTGCTGCTGGAGCGGGTCGCCGAGCTCCTGGGCTTCGCCGCTTCGGGGGCTCACCCCTTCTGCATCCAGCTTCCGTCTCAAGCTCAGGGCGGCACACGCGGGGGCCCCGCGCGCTCCCGCGGGCCTCTGGGCTACCCCAACACCAGCGAGCCCGTCGGCGCCGAGCTGGTCGTAGCGCTACCCCCGCCCCCGGAGCGTGAGGGAGAGGGGCTCGGTGCAGTCCATGGCGCCGGCGGGCAGCCGCGCTACCACACCACGGTGGGCATGTCAAGCAGCGCCGCATGGCGCACGGAGCACTACAGCACAGCCTTCGGGGTGGCGGCGCCATAAGAATACATGCCCCGCATGATGGACCAAGTGCACGCTCACGAGGGCGAACAAGGCTCGCTTCTCAGCCCAAGCTGGGGAGACGAGACACCAGAAGCAGAGCTCTTCCAGGAGCCCCGGGACGGCTCCGTCGGCCACGCTGGAGGCGACAATTATCGGGTACCACTAATCCCTCAGGAGCAGGCATACGCTAATCATGGATCGCAGGAGGTGCAGGTCGCCGCAGCGAGCATCTGCCCCGCTCCCACAGTCTCCTACCCCTTGGGAGGAGGGCGCAGGGGGCTGCAGGAGAGGGGCAGGGACCCTACATCACCACCGCGGCATTCGGAGCAAGGTGTTCTCAGGAGGTAGGCCCTCCGCTGGGGAGGTGCCTCAGGGCCTGCCCCTGGCGGAGGACCCGTGGTCGTCGGGGGAACCGCTGGCAACCGCTCTACCCCACCGGCGGCGTCCTGGTTTCCGGTCGTCGTTGGTGGCACTAGAGTGTGGCGCAAGGCGGGGCCCTCGTCTGGCAATATGAAGCAAGGCCGGTACCTGTGAAGAAGGCCCAGTGCCTGTGAAGCTCGCCGCCCCGTGACACTCTCACGTAATAATGAGTGGGGTTGTACACGCCCCGGAGTCTCAGGGGTGCCGGCCTCAGGCCCTGGGGCTCCCTCCCACGCCTAGTGGACAGCACTTAGCTCCGTGCTGGTGAGAAGACGTCCAAGACTAGATTAGGTGCCAGACGCGGCCATTTGCCTGTTTTCATTGCCTTCTTCTTTTTGGTTGTAACTTTTCCCCTGCTAGATTTAAGTTGGAGTCTAATTTGAGATTTGCGTGCGTTCGGGGAAGGGGTGCTTAGTCTCGTTCGAGCTATTTCTCGCGTTTTGGTTACCGCTTCACCACAGCTGCCTCCCCTCGCGAGCCCCTCGCGAGTCGGGCCGGGCCAGGCTCGTGCGCAGCCCAGACTGCCGTTATTGCTCCTTCTCGGGAGGACTTTCCGGTACCTGCGGAGGATGTCCCTTTATAAAAAGGCCCGGAGCCTGTGAAGAAGGCGAATGCCTGTGAAGCTATCGCGTTCATAAAAAGTCCCGGAGCCTATGAAGAAGGCGAATGCATGTGAAGCTATCGCGTTTATAAAAAGGCTCGGAGCCTGTGAAGAAGGCGAATGCCTGTGAAGCTATCGCGTTTATAAAAAGGCCTGGAGCCTGTGAAGAAGGCGAATGCCTGTGAAGCTATCACGTTTATAAAAAGGCCCGGAGCCTGTGAAGAAGGCCAGCGCCTGTGAAGCCCCTCGCTAACAGCACCTGCGCGTCCTACAATTTCAACTGGAGAACACTCAGGACACCACATCCTCCCACGAGCTGCCTCGGGGCTTGTGCGAAACAAAGGTAAAACAGCCAGCCGCCAGGCGCGGATGCTCGCGCAACACAATAGCTGCTAATACGATCTACACAAGTTTTACATGAGGGGCTTCCCCTCCCAAAATGCTCTCACGACCGTCAGGCCAAACACCTGAGTTCTATCCATGCAGGGCAAAAGACAGGAGCAACGCACAGTCAGTCTGACAAGTCCCCCAAGGCATCCTCGGGAGCACCTTCCGAGCCGCCGCTGGCATCGCTGGATTCGCCACCGCTACCCGGATCATCGCCAGCGGCGTCAAGGCCATCCACCACATCGCCTTCGTCGGCAGCCACGATCACGTCGTTGTCATCCGAAGTGAAGGCCTTCACAAGAGCGTCCACGTTGTTTTCCACCCAGTCCGCCAGGTTGCCTCGGACGGCCTGGGGGACTGGGGCGATAGCGGCGTCGAAGTTGAAGTGGGGATCCATGTCCTGAAGATGGTTGAAGACACGGGAAAAGGCGCACCCGAGCAGGGCGCGGCTCCTCTCCTCCACCAACCTGTCGGCCCTGACCGACCGCGCCTTCAGCTGCATCACCACGGCGGTGAAGAACTACAGGTTGCCGGCATAGTTGATCGTGTGCGGCTCGCCGATAGTCGCCTCGCAGATGTTGCCCAAGGCTGCGTTAGCCCTCTCCCTGAGTGTAGCCAGCATGGGTCCATGCACGTGCTCCAGGACCTGCCGCTGACGTATCTCATCAGCGTTCTGGCGCTTGACGGCCTCAGCCTCTTCCACCCGCTGACGAAGACGGAGTACCTCGGCCTGAAGGGCAGCCGACTCCTTTTGCGCTGCCTCAAGGGCGGCCCGGGAAGCGTCGACCCGCCGCGTCGCCTCATCCCGTTGGGCCCTCAGGGCTGAGGTTCTTCCCTCAGCCTCGACCCGGATCAATTCGAGCTTCCACTCGAACTCGCGCTCGAGGCCTTGGCGCGTTGTCGCCACCTGACGACCAACCTCCTCCAGGACACGTGCCTCCCGTGCAACGACTTCATCTTCCGCCTGCGTCACCAGGCGCTCCCTCGTCTCCAACCTCTCGTACTCGCGGGTGCCTTCGGCGGCCTCCAGCGTCAACGCCTCCTCACGTCTTTGGAGCTCAGCTGGGTCGCCAGAGGCCACCCTCATCGACGCAAGGGCCGCCTCGCGCAGTTCCACCTGCTCCTCTAACGAGTGGCATCGGGCCAGGAGCTCCCGAGCCCGCTCCTCCGCCGCTTCTCGCCTGGGATCGGGCCACCCGGGAGGCCTCAAGCGACGCCTTCGCCTCTTCGTCTTCAAGGTCGCGCTGGTGGCGCGCGAGGGCGACGGCGGCCTCCAGCTGGCGCCTCTCCGTGGCCAGGCGCGGGCCCTCGGCCTCCAGGCGCGCGTCTTCGTCGGCAAGGTCCTCCCCAAGTAGGTCTACCGCGCCGCTCGCCCTTCGAAGGAATTCGCGGCGGCGAGCGCGGCGCTCCCGAGCACGCTCGAGCACGTCTCCCACACCATCGTCTGCCCCAGGCAAGCGCCTGGAAGCAAGAATCATCGCTCCCCCTCCGGGCAGGGGGCAGGGGGCTGGCGCACCCACAACGGCCGGGCGCGCCATGCCAGAAGCTCGGCCTGGGGCCGGCACGTCTCCAGAAGAAGGGCGTAGGGGGCGCCTCATCCAGTCGCAGCCCGCGACCAGATGAGAAGCCCACGGCAGGCTGGCCATGCCAAGAGAGGGCCCACGAAGGAAGATTGCAGGAAGAGAAGGGCTGCGGGGCACCTCAGGACGGTACGCCCCTTCGTTCGTCCTCACCACAAGGGTCGTGCTGCTCGGGACGTCTTGGGGTGACGGGGGAGGTGAAGCCAAAGGAGGCGGCACCTCAGCGGCTTCCACGAACTCGGCAGGAAGAGGCCTGCAGAGCAAGGATCAGTAGACGCAACAAGGGGATCAGGAGCCAAGAAAGGAGAAGGCTTACTCATTGGTTCCGAAGTACTTCCGGCGCTTCAGCAAGCGACAAGGGAAGTCATCACCTAGGGCCTCCCTTTTCCTCCAAAGGGCCTCAAAGTCCACACGGAAGCGGCCCAGGAGAAGAGCGCAAGGATCAACCCGCGACGAAGGCGAAGCAGCAGCGCTATCCACGTCAGGGGTGCCAGCCTGGCGCGTGTTGCCAATCACCTCGGCAGAAGACGCGGTCGGGACCTCGGGAGCCTCGGCCCCGGGCACTAGGGGCAACTGCTTGCCACCCACAGCCTCTGCAGCACTAGCCTCAGGAGCTGCTTCCTCGAGGGCATCGCCAGGCGCAGTCTCTTCTTTGGGAGCCTCATCGGTCTCCATCATCTCACGCCTCCCTGCCCTGCCGCTCGAGGAGGATTCGCCTTGACCAACCGGAAGGGCGGTCACCGTCACAGGGTTCTCGCGAGGCCCTTGGAGGCCGGCGGGGTGCAGCCCCCATTCATCGAAGGAGGGCATCTGCTTCACGAAGTCGTCCCTGTTCTGGCAGAGGTACAGCAGGGCCCCTCCTCTCTGGATGCTGCCCGGGTTGGCGTCCCCAGTCAGGACCAAGAGCACGGTCCTTAGCGCCGCAGGCGTCAGGTCTTCTTCCTGGAGCCTCATGCGATCACCATGCCCGCTGAAAGCCCACATTCGGCGAGAGTGGCGTTGGAGAGGGGCCATACGGCGCAACAAGAACTCCTTCACCACTTTGGGTGCCGTCACGCCGAGCGACCACAAGGACGCGAAGCGGCGCCAGATGAAGGCGAGCCGGGGGATCACGAGCGTCTCCTGGCCCCAGCCCGAATTGGGTGCTACAGGGGAAGTTGGCTTCGCCAGTAGGGGGCTGGGCACCCCGACATCAACGTACAACCACCGCTCTTGGAACCCAGCTAAAGGCGGAGGAAGCTTGAAGTCAATCCCCGAGGCCGTAGTTTCGGGCGCGGCAACGAAGCTCACACACGCTGAGCATTGAGTGGGGTCAGTAAGGCGCAAAGAGAAGAAGTGGTGCAGCAAGGCCACACAAGGAGGGATGCCCATTATCGCCTCGCAAACAAAAGCAAAGACCGAAAGGAGGGTGATGGATTCGGGACCCAAATGCATCATATGGATCTGATAATGAGAGAGGATGGCCTTGAAGAAATCAGAAAAGGGGGGAACCAGACCCACCCACAAGGCATCGACGAAATAATGGACCTCAGTGATTATCCTGTCAGTGGGGAAGTGAGATGTAGACCAGGCCGTCATCCTCCCACACTCGTTGAAGGTGGTGGCCAGAGCCGGGCTGAGCTTACCCAGGCACTCTTGATTGAGTATGATCGATCTGCTGACGGCGGGATTCACCGACGGCGGCGAGCGGGACGGAGTCATGGGTTTCTTCCCTTTCTTGGTCGGAGCCATGGCGATGGAAAGGAAGGGGAAGATGAGAGATGGGATTGGAGACAAGAGCCGGAGGTCGAAGGGCGGAAGGATAGGGGACGGTCGAGCTACAGGAAGGGGAGCGGCTGTGTACAACTACTAGTCCACATAGCAAGGTGCAAAATAAGGAAGCGTGGGGGAACAGTGCCGCCCACGTCCAATCAACCGCCACGCGGCGCCCGAGGCCGCAGGCTGTTAGGGCCCACGGCGCTTCGCCCTTACCCTTTCGCCTCTCGGCATGGCCAAGTCCGGGCGCGCCTTGGGCCCAGGGGCTACTGTCGGCATTCTGGGAACGGGGGTCCCCAGACTTGCCTGCCTGCGGCGTGGCTCAAAGGAGGCCCAGCGCGGCCCAGCTTCATCAACACGAGACCCAAGACCCTCGCGAGGGGCCAAGCCTCGTGGGGTGGACAACACAGCGCTTCCTCAGGCACGACCTCGTCAGGCTGGCTCATGAGGAGGCGGAGAGATCAAGGCGGGGTACCTCGCGAGGTGCCCATGACGCAAGCCATGACGACCAAGGGCGCCAGGCGGGCGCCAGCCCGCGCAGTGTCCTCCCTTTCCTCTTTGGTGCAAAGGGGGCAAGCACAGGCGAGAGGATCAAGCAAAGGCATCCATTTCGGTGCAACGAGACCAAGACCAGTCCAATGGTGGGAAGGAGGTCATCGTGGAGCCCGGAACGGCGTCACCACAGGGCCTTTGGCAGGCATGGACCAACTTTAGTCAGGATAAGTGTACCAGATGTTCCCCTTTGAATTGGCCAATTGTTGGCGCCCTTCCCGCTCAATATTTGGGAAGAGGCCCAGGGCCTTTGCCTATAAAGAGGACTAGCCTGCCCTAGGGTAGAGGCATCGAGAAATCAACCCATGTAGCATCGAGCGATCAGGTCGGCAGAACCTAGAAGCAGAGCAAGCCAAGAGAGAGGGAGAGAGAGAGAGAGAGAGAGAGAGAGAGAGAGAGAGAGACGGGCGGCATAACTCTTCCTTGTAGTTCGTCCCCCTAGCCAAGAACAGACCCTCGCGAGGCTGTTCTCCCCTGTATTGTTCTTCATCACCAGCCCAAGAGGCAATCCATCCACCACAAACTAGAGTAGGGTATTACACCACAATGGTGGCCCGAACTAGTTTAAACTCTGTGTTCCTTGTGTCGTTCCTCCCGTAGTTAGATCTTTGCGAGACGGAGAGGTAGAGGGCGTAATCTCCGCGCGCACCCCAGAGTTCAAACCTTAAGGGTCCGCCGGAACCTGAAATTCGACACTACGCACGAATTTGGTTGATTTTGGTGGAACTGCACAAAAAGAATAGCTGGTTTATTTAGCACGAGGTGCCATGTCAATGTCCGAAATGATGGAAAACCCTGCCCATTCCACAATCGTAGGCATTTGATATTTTGGAACGGGACAACCTTGTCAAATTTTGCTCATTGATTTTAGAAAGAAGACATGCGTTTGATATTTTCGAATGGGACGCCCTTTGCTGTCAGCAGCGTCCATCCATTTTTTTCTTTATTCTTTACTTGTGAAGTAAATATTGGCTTTGACATGTGAGTCGCTGAGATGCATAATCGTCGATTGTTTTGAATGTTCTCTATGAATTGCCAGGCCTCTGTGTTTGATTGCAATGTACAAGAACGCTAAAAAGCTGCTCAAACTCTTTGTACTCCTTCTGTTCCTTTTTACTTCGCACATTCTGAAACTGCATACTTTTTTCTATAAGATTGCTCAAAGTAGAGATACTTTGACTGCAAAAAAACTTGTATGCAGACTAGAAAGGATCGGAGGGAGTACATGTGAAACTGTTGCAAACGAGGTGATCACCCTGGGAATAATGCTAGTACGTATTGTTTTGCATGTTCATCCAATGCCAGTGATACAAGAATTCAAACTTCGAAATAAATTCATTCATACACGGTCGGATTTCATATAAACATGTCGGATTTTATTACATTTCATACATTCTTCAACTAAAAAGGGGTGCGCTGGAGGTATAATTAATTAACCGAAGCTACCCACCTGTGTCCGGCTGAGCCGAACAGAAGCTTCAGTGACTTAACTATAGGTGCAGTTGCGTAACTGACATGTGGCCCAGATGCCTGTTGGGCCCACGTGTCAGACAGCCAACTGCACCAGCAGTTAAGTAGAAGCAGCGTCCTTCTCCAACATAGCTCTCCGACTCCATGTCGCCGCCAAGAAGCTAACCGGCTGTCAATGGTTAACCCGCCTAGCTTGGCTTCAACCAGAGGGTAGCAGCAATGGCCTTTCTTGGACTCGAGCGGCGGCGACCTACCGTGTTCTACTCTTCCTCGTTTTCTGTGTGGCGTGGCCTCATTGTCAGCGGGGTGGGGCCTCGGCGGAGCCGGCGATGTCCTATATCTCGTTGCCGGCGGGCGGCGCCTCAGCGGAGCGGGGGAAATCCTCCCCCTCGTTGCCAGCTGGGTGGGGCCTCGGCGGAGCCTGTGGTGTCCTCTGTCTCGTTGTTGGCGCCGCGGGGCCTCGGTGGAGCAGGCCTCGTCGACGCCAGCGGAGTGGGGACTCGTCGGAGCTGGCATTGTCCTCTGCCTCGTCCTCTGTCTCGCCAAACAGTGCCTCGCCCGCTTCATCGCCCTCTTTGTAGGCGGCCGCATCCTCCGCCACCCGCATGCGGTACCGCCAGCGCTTGAGGCGGCTCTCGCGGGCAGAGCGGTACGAGTCGAGCAGCATCTCCTGCTCCGCCCGCTCTGCGGTGATCTGCTCCTCTGCCTGCAGGTGCTCCTGGAGGAGAGGGTGGTTGTAGGCAGCGTCGGCCTGCACCTCCCGGAACTGCTCCTCACGCTTCTGCCTCACCGTGTCCTTATATTGGGCACGGGCCTCGCCGATGGTCATGGTGCAATGCACCGGCGAGGATGGCGCGGAGGAGGGGGTTGGCGTCGGATCGTCGACTACCATGTTCTCCATTGGGACGTCGTCGTCCTTCGGCTGCCTACCGGCCAGCCAGTCGGCAGCAATGGCTGCCATCTCCTTGTGGTCCGTCGTCCGCCTATCCCAAAGAGCGCTGGAGCGTGAGGAAGCCATGGTGGGCAGTAGTGGTGTGGACAGGAGAAAGGGAACCGATGCGGATGACTGCGGCTATGGCCGGCGCAGCAGTTTATATAGCAATGGTGGGTGGCGGAGGGAGGGACATGTGGTGCTGGAGTAGCCACCTCGGCAACCGCGCATCATTAATGTGGGCAACAAAAGGACGGACGGACGGCACTTGTGTTGTTTGAAGGCGGAGCAATCGCCTGCACCAGGAAGCAGGGCGGGCGGCGCTGGCCGTTTCAGGCGGAAAACGTGCGTGGGTGAGGAAGGCAGTCTGGGTGGGCCAGGGCAGTCAGACTCGTGCTTGGCAGCGGGTTGGTCCAGTAGCCGGACATGCTGGCTCGCCAGCTAGCTCGCTGAGCTGAGCGACGACAATCAGACGATGGACGTAGCTTCCGACCAGGAGCCGACGCCACTATCCAAGCCGGTTCATGTTGTGTTCACCATAGAGCAGGTGCGGCCGCACTTCGACGCCCTAATGGCGGAAGAGCTACCAGCGCAGGAGGACCTGTGCTGCAACCTCCATCTCGTCAACGAGCACCGGTGAACAAGCGAACGACAATGTTGTCGCGGACATGTGGCCCTATGATCCTGGCTTCCCGAATGAGCAGCGGGCGCTGTATCAGACCATCCGTAGGGCCCGTGATGCCCTCTCCGTCGTCCTTCGAGTTGTTGCGCTCGCCGTGGCGCCGCCGTCTCGCGTTGTCAACATGGTCAACGGACATGAGGATGAGGAGATGACTTTACTTGGAGAGGATGACAGTGGGGGCCCACCATGGCCATAGCCGCACGTACGCAAGTGCCTCCTTATTAGTATATAAAACTATAAAAATTTTTGCTTCCTCCTGGTTTCCTGACATCACGGTCCCACACCATTGTCAACCTATGTAGTCAATAAACGAGAGAATTGCACAAGAAGCGACCGACAGCTGGGACCAAGCAGCTCGAGCAGTATTTGTGTTTTTGACGTGTGAGCACTGCAGAGTTTTTCTTGAGCGATGTTTAGTCCAGATATTAATTTTTCTCCTCGGAACAACAATGAAAACATCGTGCAGGTATTAACTGGGTGGGATGTGGCCCGTCTAGCCCAGGCCAGATATCCAGCCTAGATATTAATTTTTTTCAAGCTGAAAATGGCTAGCCCAGCTATACTTATTTTTAGGAATACCCAGGCAAGGTCAAGTTGTTATTCTCCGCCCTGCTGGGCTGCAAATCTTTCCTAGGAGGGATGCATTAGGCTTAATAAGAAAATGGTCTTTAAGAAATAATAAATGGGTTGTAATTCCAAAAACTAGGCAGTAACTATAAAAAATGCACCAAACACATAATTACTTTATAAAATATTATTTTTCGATATTGAAAATTTTAATTTCATTAATTGTTGTGAGCGCAATGTTTCGTTGGATTTTTACGTAATATAAATTTATATTGAAATTGTATTTAATCTGACTAGAAATTTCGGGATAAACATATTTCGGATCCCTTCAAAATGTTG
Source organism: Aegilops umbellulata (assembly GCA_032464435.1). Classification (NCBI taxonomy): domain Eukaryota; kingdom Viridiplantae; phylum Streptophyta; class Magnoliopsida; order Poales; family Poaceae; genus Aegilops; species Aegilops umbellulata. Next base: position 258,278,359 of record CP136054.1, on the reverse strand, counting down.
GAAATTTTACTAAATTCTGTTTTGAACGGTTGGTTGAAATGGGTTGTACTTTTAACAAACTGTAAATGGGTTGTAGTAAATTCCATTAGAATTCAAAAATTGGCTGCACATTCTTACAAATCTCAAATGGGCTATAAGTTCTCTGCCACACACTTATGGCCTTACTAAGTTGACGTGTCCCCTCAAAATAAAGAGAGTTGACGCGTATCCAAGGCTTTGTCAACTTATAGTCAACACATGGTTCTAGCAGCAGTGCCTGTTGGATGTCCATCCAACGGATGCCGTCCTTCTTCTTCAACCTCGGATATTCTAGATTCACCCGCCCAAAAATGATTTCTCCCCCTAACATCTGGGGCGCACCATTTCGGAAGCTGACCCGTCGGCCTACTAACTTGACGCGTACCAAGGGCTTTGTCAACTTAGTCAATTTAAACGATTCTAGCTGCAGTGACTGTACGATGTCCATCCAATGGCCGTCGTGCTTCTTCAACCTCTAGTCTTCTTGCTCCAGCCACCCAAAGCAGTGCCGGTCGTGCCGCCTACTCCTGCCGCCCGTGGCCGGCTGTGCTGCCGCGTAGGCCTCGCCGCCCCTACTACTCCCACCGCTGGCCAGGGCATCCCTCTACTCACCCACACCCCTATTATTCTGCAGCGACGGCGGCCTCACACCGCAGCCGAACCAGTGAACCCTCATACTCCTCTCCGCGTGGGCATCCACTGCAGCGTCTTCCCCGGCTCCGCGTCGTCCCCTTCCTAGGCCTCGTCGTCGTCCACCGCCCTGGTGCTCTTGGCGCGGCGTGGTCAACATGGTCAAGGAACGACTTCCATTGGAAGAGTACTGTACGTGGAGAGGCTGACAGCAGGGTCCACGGCGGCCGCAAGGAAGTGCCTCCTTATTACGCGCAAAATAATTATTCCTCCACCTAACAGCAGGGACCCACCGGACGGGCCACCATATTTTGTTAAAAAATGTTTCCCCCCTGACTGCTGGGACCCACTAGCTACAACTTCGCATGCAAGTAAGTGCGTTCGGGCAAAAAAACGATTCGCCCCCCGGACTGTTGGGACCCACTAGCTACATCTTCGCACGGAAGGAAGTGCCTGACAGTCGAGACCCACCTGGCCGAAGCATACGTAGCGTTGTCATTCTAGTCACGAACGTGTACGTACATACTGGTCGATGTAGAGACGCACACGTGTCGTACTAGAGGCGCGCACGTAGCATGTACACGTACGTACAACGGCCAGGGTGCAAGAAAGAAAATACGGCCATGTACGTACATACGGGCGGGGTATCGAACGCCTACTCGCGCATACGTACGGCCAGGGCTCGTGTACATGGTTGGGTCGGAACGGAGAAACATCGTCGTCATCGTGTTCATGGGGGGCCAACCGGCTGGGTCGGAACGGTATGCGTCGTCGTGTTCATCGGGAGGGCATGGACGGAACAGCCGATGGAAACGAGGCCTGGCATACCAGAGAACGGAGGAAACTACCTTGTGTTTGACCGGCCACGGTCGAAACGGGATCTTGATCATCGGGAGGGGTCTGGCGTACCGCAAAACAGAGGAAACGGACCTCCTACGGTCGAAACGGGGTCTTGTTCATCGGGAGGGGTGTGGCGTACCGCAAAACGGAGGAAACGGACTTGTTTTGGAGTGCTACGGTCGAAACGGGGTCCTGTTCATCGGGAGGGGTGTGGCGTACCGCAAAACGGGACTCCACGAGATACTGTTCATCTCCACCGTCGACCCCCTCCAGCCTCCACGGGCTACTATTCATCCACCGTCGACCTCCTCCAGCCTCCACCTACGACTGTTCATCCACGGGCTCCTGTTCATCCAGCCTCCACCGCGCGCTACTCCATCGGCTACTATTCAACCAACCCTCTGCACGGGCTCCTGTTCAACCACCCCTCCACGGGCTACTGTTCATCCAGCCCTCCACCATCTACTGTTCATCCAGCCCTCCATGGGGTGGTCCTATTCATCCAGCCCTCCACGGGGTCCTGTTCATCCAGCCCTAACCGGCTCGATTGATTGGGGTCCTGTTCATCCAGAGGCAACACCGGGGTCCTGTTCATCCACCCCCACCGGGAACTGTTCATCTAAACCCCCAGCAACACACACTGTTCATCCAGAGGCAGCATCGATCGGCTTCAGTTAGCAGCAGTAGCGAAGGAATCGCTCGATTGGGTTCAGTTAGTAGCCATCGACCGATCGCTCGGGTTCAGTAATGCGTGGCCTGCAGTGCAATCGCTCGGGTTCAGTAGGCGAATGCCTCGCTCGGGTTCAATTAGAGCCCAACACCTCGCACCCACGCGCGTGCGTTTATGAGAGAAACGCGCAAACCTCCGTGCATCGCTCGGCCCTGACCACCCACCGTAACCAGGAACACCCCGATATTTTCCTCGCCCTTGCTTCTACCACGGTTTTTTCCCATCATGGACGGCCCAAAGAATGTCATGCAGCTGCGTCTCCAGCCCGCCCAGGACGAAAAGCCCATTTTCTGTCATTATTTTTTGTCATAGAAGTAGGATCCCACCACATCTATGATGATACCGGGTTTTGTCACAATTATCGTCATAGAAGTGTCATAAGTATGACAGGAAGAAATTCGTTCGACCCAAAATGTCACGGATGTGTCTTTTTTTGTAGTGCATGTTCTCCTCGATGTTCTTGGTGACCTATCCGATGTAATCTTCTTTTGCGATGTGTTTGTCGAGATCCGACGAATTGTGGATTTATGATCAGCTTATCTATGAATATTATTTGAATCTTCTCTGAATTCTTTTATGCGTGATTTGATATCTTTGTAATTCTCTTCGAACTATCGGTTTGGTTTGGCACCCTAGATTGGTTTTTCTTGAAATGGGAGACGTGCTTAGCTTTGGGTTCAGTCTTGCGGTGTCCTCACCCAGTGACAGTAGGGGCAGCGAGGCACATATTTTATTTTTGCCATCGAGGATAAAAAGATGGGGTTTACATCATATTGCTTGAGTTTATTCCTCTACATCATGTCATCTTACTTAAAGCGTTACTCTGTTCTTCATGACCTTAATAATCTAGATGCAGGCAGGAGTCGGTCGATGTGTGGAGTAATAGTAGTGGATGCAGGCAGGAGTCGGTCTACTTGACACGGACATGATGCCTATATTTTATAATCATTGCCTTGGATATCATCATAACTTTACGCTTTTCTATCAATTGCTCGACAGTAATTTGTTCACCCATCATATTATTTGCTATCTTGAGAGAAGCCTCTAGTGAAACCTATGGCCCCTGGGTCTATTTCCATCATATAAGTTTCCGATCTACTATTTTGCAATCTTTTACTTTCCTATCTATAAACCAAAAGACCCCAAAATATTTACTTTATCTTTTGTTTAGTTTTACCTATCTCTATCAGATCTCACCTTTGCAAGTGATCATGAAGGGATTGGCAACCCCTTTATCGCGTTGGGTGCAAGTGTTTGATTGTTTGTGCAGGTATTGGTGATTTGTGCGTTGTCTCCTACTGGATTGATACCTTAGTTCTCTAACTGAGGGAAATACTTATCTCTACTTTGTTGTATCACCCTTTCCTTTTCAAGGTAAAAACCAATGCAAGCTTAAGAAGTAGCAGTGCCTAGGCCGGAGTGGCCACCGGCAGGAGGGGTGGCTACCGGGGCCGGAGTGGCCACCGACGCTGGGATCGCCTAGGAGGAGGAGGCCCAGTTTTGTTGGCCCAAATTAGTGTAGAAGTACCCAAGAATGCACCTATGTTGATGCTCGGACGGGGAACCAACCTAGCGACAGTCGACAAAGATGCATGTCAAGAGAACTAGACCGGACGAAAAGTTGGACAATCCGGGTAGGAAAAATCTGCACTTTTCTAGGGAAACTTGGATCTCCAAAGTTGAAGAAGGAAAAGGAATTTTTTGGGGGGAAATAGGAGAAATCTGCTAAAGCAATGCAAATAAGAGGAAATACAAAAGGATAAGGTTGTCAACCAAGTACTAGCTCGAATCACAATGTCAAACAAGGAAAAAATCAAGATGTAATAAAACACAAAGGAAAGAAACAACTAGGTAGTTCATCCCCAAATCTCTATGAGAAGTGGATGTCTTGAGAGATAGTTCATCCCCAGTTCAATGAGAGAAGGGCTTAATATTCCAAGAGGAATCTTCTCCCGCAAGTGGTCTTGAATTCCTAGAGGAAATTTATTCTGTAAGATGTCTTGATCTCCAAGAGAGAGGTAGATGGATCAAAGCTTTCTCAAGTTCATAGTTTGTACTTTGCTAACCCTAGATCCGACCTAATACTTTCTTTCTTGTACATAACTTTTACTGATTAATACAATTTATCGTAGAATAGCAGACTAAGGCATAGCCTAGTGGTAGGAAGGGGCTGATGCCTTCCCACCCACCCAGGTTCAAGGCACGGTTATTGCAATTTGGGTTTGTTGCACCAATTATACTGTAGGGGGTTCCCTTACAGTCTTTCTGTCAAAAAAAATTATCGTAGAACAATTGTTCTATTGTTTTGGGGTAAGAAATTTCTAGATCCTACCTAAGGTGCAGTTTATATAGTCTAGGAACGAAGGGTGGTGGGAGAGAAAGGGCTAAAAATGAGATGGAGGGAGGTAGAGAGATGATGTCCTATAAGTGCACATGGTTTAGTTGTAGATATTTCGAAGTAGAGTGTCAACCAAACAGAGAGTTGGGGAAATGGTGTTCTGCCTCTTGTATAGGTTTATGAGAATGTGCCTAGATGTTATTTGAAATCCCAAGCAAAAACATGTGAAGGTGGAAATATCACAAGAATTGCACCATCTGGACCTATGTGTAAGTAGCCATGTTGGCATCTACTAGGCACATATATTAGCGACATTGACCGGTCAAACCAGAGCATAGATTGCTAGCGATGGATGATACGTCTCCAATGTATCTATAATTTTTTATTGTTTCGTGCTATTATAGTATCAATCTTGGATGTTTTTATATGCAATTATATATCATTTTTGGGACTAACCTGTTAACCTAGTGTCAAGTGCCAGATATTGTTTTTTTTGCTTGTTTTTGGTTTTCCAGAATATCAATACTAAACAAAGTTCAATTGCCACGAAACTTTTTGGAGACTTTTTCTGGACAAAAGAGACGTACAAGGTTTGGGAGGAGACAAGAAAATGGAGGAGTAGCCCACAAGGCACCAGGGCACACCCGGTAGGCGCGCTCTGGTGTGTTGTGGGGCCCACGTTCATCTATTTGAGCTAATTTCTCCTCTATAAATTCTCTAAAATCAGGAAACAACAGAGAGCCAGCCAAAACCCTATTTCCGCTGCCACAAGTTTCTATTCTCAAGAGATCCCATCTGGGGCCTTTTTTGGCACTTTGCCAGAGGGGGATTCAACCACGGAGGGGCTCTACATCAACCTTGCTGCCCTTCTGATGATGTGTGAGTAGTTTACCACAGACCTACAGGTCCATAGCTAGTAGCTAGATGGCTTCTTCTCTCTCTTTGATCTTTAATACAATGTTCTCGTTGATGTTCTTGGAGATCTATTTGATGTGATCACTTTTTGTGGTGTGTTCATTGGGATCTGATGAATTGTGAGTTTATGATCAGATTATCTATGGATATTATATGAGTCTTCTCTGAACTCTTTTATGCATGATTATTATAGCTTTGTATTTCTCTCTGATCTATTGATTTGGCTTGGCCAACTAGATTGATTTTTCTTGCAGTGGGAGAGGTGCTTTGTGATGGGTTTGATCTTGCAGTGCTCAATCCTAGTGACAGAAGGAGACATGACACATATTTGTAGCATTGCCATTAAGGATAAAAAGATTGAGTTTAGTCATGCGTCAGTTTACTTTTTCTACATCACCTCATCTTGCTTAAGGCATTACTCCATTCTTTATGAACTTAATACTCTAGATGCATGCTGGATAGCGGTCGATGTGTGGAGTAATAGTAGTAGATGCAAGCAGGTGTCGATCTACTTGTCTCGGACATGATGCCTATATACATGATCATTTCCTTAGACATCGTCATGATTATTCGCTTTTCTATCAATTGCCCAACGGTAATTTGTTTACCCACCGTATGTTGTTTTCAAGAGAGAAGCCTCTAGTGAAAACTACGGGCCCTGGGTCTATTTTCATCATATATAAAAACCAAAAATACCTTGCTGCAATTTTATTTACTTTATTTTATTTTGTATTTTATTTATCCATCTATCTATACAAGATTTGATTCTTGCAATTAACTGCCAAGGGATTGACAACCCCTTGTTCGTGTTGGGTGCAAGTATTTGTTATTTTGTAAGTGCTGCTAACGAGGTATTGCATGGTTCTCCTACTGGATTGATAACCTTGCTTCTTAAATGAGGGAAATACTTATCTCTACTGTACTGCATCATCCTCTTCTCTTCGGGGGAATCCCAACGCAGCTCACAAGTAGCAACAGATTATCATCACTGAAACTATATTAGGTCATAAATCGGCCGGTATAAGGTGACAGTCTGGACTTCCGTGACAAAACAAGAACTGCCACCTAAGGTACGATATTAGGCGACGGAAAAAAAGTGGTACCGTCAAGATCACATTTTTGTGACAGGACTTCTGTGACGGTAGATCACTGGTACATTTTTTGTGATAAAAAATGATTTTATGTGGCACAAGTGGGTCGTCACAGACAAACATTCGTTTTCTAGTGTTGTCAGATGAGAAAGAATATGAGGACGAGACGACGATGGTTCATGCCGTTATTGAAGATGCCTAACATGCAGAGGAGCATGTTCTCAATTTCAAGTGACCAATCAAGGGGCCTCAAGTGATGAATCAGAAAAGGGCATGAAGCCATATGATTATTATGAATGACTACTTTGTCCCTGATGTGCTATTCGTGACGCCCGTATAATTAAGCTACAGTAATCCTCTGCTAATGGTGCCTTGTCATCACATTACTGTTGCTAATCCTCGCTTGATCCAGATCTTAATTCAAATTCAAGTTTAAACTAAAGTCCAAAATTCAAATTTCTCAAACATGCAAACTAAAATGTTCTAAGTGTGGCAAATAATCCCTGGATATTTTTGGAACCAAGCTCTTTTGAATTCCCAAAATGCCCCTGGGAATTAATTTGTGGTGTAGCAGCATTTAAAATTGGCCTTTTCAATTTCTAAAAATGCTTGAACAATTCCTTTGGTTCTTAAAACTTTTTATGCAACCCTACAATGTTGTGCCTGATTTATGTGTTAAGTTTAACATTCAACTAAATTCAGTTGGTCACTCCAATAAATACAAATCAGTAGCTAAACTTATTATAGAAAAGGAAAAAGAGAAAAACAAAAGAAAAGAAAACCAAATTAGAAATAAAAGAGATGGCCCATGTGAGCTGGGGAAGGCCGAGCCCACTTCCCCACTCATCTCCTTCCTGCTACAGGGAGGCGGGGGGATCATGGCAGGCATCCGTGGCGCGCCGGCCACACGCTAGCCATCCCCCGGCCCCCGTGGAGTATAAGGGCGCCCCTCGACCCCTTGAAACCCTAGACCGCGTCACTTTACCCCTCTCCCGCCCTCTCTCGATTTCGGCGGCGCACGAAACATCCATCGCCATGGCCGACCTTGCTCTCTCGCTCCTCGTCCTTCTCGCACCACGAGGATATGTCCGGGAGCTCCCTCGTCGTCTACCACCTCGACCGCACCTGCTGGATTGGCGTGGGAAGCCGCAATGTCGCTGCCCGCGAGCTCTTCTTCTCCTTCACCGATGCAAGTGCTCGCCATCGATCTCCACCACCGGCGCATGTTCGTCGGTTTCGTCGTCTTCTGCTACTCCGAGCCCACGCGGAGCCTCCTCGAGCTTTTCTGTAAGCCCTGCACTTTTCCCCTCTGCTTTGCCCCTTTGAATTGACGCCGTAGCTGTCCGTTCTCGTCAAAGTCGCCGTGCCCGGAGACTCGCGCTCAACAGCCCACAGTCGCGCATGCGCCGCACTTCCTTGGTCACTTCGGCCGCGCTCGTCGGTGCCTGGCCGCGTCCTGCAGCCGCCCGAACCACCTGCAGCACCCTCGCCCTCCTCCGCCACCTGCAACCGCTGCCGCCTAGCCCCCTTCCCTCGCACCGACCACGCCCGCATTCGCCTCTGCTCACGCGAGCTCGCCGCAGCGGCCTGCTCCGCGTCGCCCTGCTGCTCGTCCTCGCGTCCGCAACTGCTTCCCCGCGGCCTCGACCCTTGCTGCCGCCGGAGACAACCATGCGGCCGCGCCCTCCCGATCGCCCACTCGAACTGCGACCAGCTTCTCACCGCGCGTGACGCCCCGCCTCTACTCCGCAGACCTCCTCTCCCGTGCGCGCGACCTCGCGTGGCCGTACCCCCTGGCCGCCGCGCCCGCTTGCGCCCGCAGCTCGCCGCTCCGCCCCCGCCTCCTGCTTGCCGCCCCGATGCCCGCGTGCGTCCCTCCGCGGCCCCGGCCGGACGGCGCCCAGGTCCGGCGCCCCGGGGCTCCGTCCCCTGCTTCCGGGTTAAGCCCCGACGGGCACCCGCGCCCGATAACCGCCCGGTGGCTCTGGGCCACTGCCTAGGGGCCCCACGCCCTTGTCATTTAAAAAATAAAAAAATAAAAAATAGTTAATAAATATAATTAATTAATTAATCCTGTTTAAACACTAGTTAAGATTAATTAGTCTGCTAATTAAACTGCCTAATATGTAATTCGTTAGCTATGAGTATGACAGGCCCCCACCCCCTATTGACCAGTCAAATGTTGACTGGTCAACTAGGACCCCCTAGCCCACCTGTCAGCCACTGGGTACAGTTATGTGTACCTTGTGCTGGGTGCATCTAGCATTTTAGCATTTATTTTCGAATTATTAATAATTTTATAATATTGCTAAAACTTTAGAAAATCATAGAAAATAATCCGTAACTTGGATGAAAAAGTTTTATACATGAAAGTTACTCAGAACGACGAGATGAATCGGAATACGCTCTCCGTTCATTTGTCACATGCCCCTAGCATAGCGAACATCGAACTTTTTCCCTTCGGTTCATGTGTCTGAAAATGCCTAACTCCGGGAAAACTTTTCGGATGTTATCCCCCTTCGCTGGTATCGTGTAGCACCGTGTTAGAACACCCCTATCCCTGCGTGTTACCGCCGTCATGCATCTGTGTTGCATCTGTTTGCATTATATTTACTGTTTGTTCCCCCTCTTCTCTCCGGTAGACCCCGAGGCCGTTGTTGATGTCCCTGTGATCAACTACGTCGACGACGACCCTTCTTCCCTTTTAGCGGAGCTTCCAGGCAAGCCCCCTTTGATCATCCTGATATTGCATTCCATTCTCTCGTGCTTGCATTAAATTTTGCTACTATAATTGATTGCTCCTATTCTGATGCATAACCTGCTTTTGTACCTGCTATTGTTACCTACCTGCTTATCCTAAACTGCTTAGTATAGGTTGGTTAGAGATCCATCAGTGACCACCACCTTGTCCTTGTTGCCCCTGATTCATCATCGATGACTCGATCAACATGATCGACGACCAGAGCCCGACACCTCACATCACATCACGCCCCTTTTTGTTGCTCGACTCTGCAGAGTTACCATCGAGTGCCGTGGGTGGAACCTCATACATCACTACTGATGAGATCTCTATAGTGTAGCTATTCGGTCATGGTCAATGAGGGTGATTTCCTCCTTCACCATCCCGATACGGCTCTGACGTGCAACACCTCAAGTGTGAACCTCGAGGGTGGTCCCTCTTACGTTCACCTTGATGATTACATTGAGTGGAATCCACCGGGGGTGATTCCTCGGGTTTTCCCCTTGATGGCTGGACACGCAGTTACCTTGACTTTACTTGAGACCGTTGTGAAAGCCGGGTGGACCCGGAGAGCACCCGTGTGATGTGACGGTGGCGTCTGGTTGTTTAGCGGTATCACCCAGGAGGGGGTGATAGCTCCGGACTTGTCCCAACAGCTGTCACTACTTTAATTGCTAATGCACTAACTGGTTTGGGTATTTGTTCTGAATTGGCCTTTGGCCTTTACGCACTAACCACCACGCGAGAATAGTTATGGGCCTCGACATTGTGGTATCAGCCGAAGCTTTGTCAGACGTCCAGTTCAGCATTGCGGCACGGCTGGGCCGGCACCATCCTGTAGTGGTGGAGCCTGGACCCGCCCTGCACGCAACGACCCGGAGTGCAACGGGCGATGGGCCCAAACCCCGGAGTGCTTAGGATATAGACCGGCGGGGACCTCTCTGCTGAGCCTAGGTAGGGCTGCAACGTGTTGATTTTCTGAGGCCGGGCATTGACCCCAGAAAAGTGTGTCCGACTAGAGTGATCGAGCATGTTGGAAAACGTGGTGCACCCCTGCAGGGAAGATATATATTCGAATACCATGTCATCGGTAATGGACGTTCAGACTTGTATCCTGATCTTATACAACTATAAATGGATACTTGAGATATGTGATGGATATGTGGCTCCGAGATTGCTTCCTCGCAGGGAGTCGAGGAAGGATCTCTGGGCATTAATTCTACAACATGCTTGTTAATTATAAACTGCTATTCTTTACTCTTCTACATGCTGCAAGATGCTCGGAGCTGCTTGAAGATGCTAGTCTTCGATAGGCTAGGCCTTCCCCTCTATTCCGGCTTTCTGCAGTTCAGTCCACAGACACAACCCTTCCATTTGATACCAATGCATACTTAGTTGAGATCTGATGCTTGCGAGTACTTTGGATGAGTATTCACGGTTGCTTTGCTCCCCCTTTTCCCTCTTCTTTCTTCTTTCTGGTTGTTGCAACCAGATGGATACTGGAGCCAGATGCCACCGCTGACGTCTACTACTACCCGATGATGCTTGCTACTACATGGAGACCGCGAACGACCAGGAGTAGTTAGGAGGTCCCAGGCAGGAGGACTTGCCTCTTCGATCGTTGATGTTTGTGCTAGCCTTCTTAAGGCAAAACTTGTTTAACTTATGTCTGTACTCAGATGTTGTTGCTTCCGCTGACACTCTTGTGTTCGAGCTTCTGTATTCGAGCCCTCAAGGCCCCTGGCTTGTAATATAAAGCTTGTATTATTTCAGTTTGTGTCTAGAGTTGTGTTGTGATATCTTCCCGTGAGTCCCTGATCTTGATCGTACACGTTTGCGTGTATGATTAGTGTACGGTCGAATCAGGTGCATCACAAGTTGGTATCAGAGCCGACTGCCTATACGAACCCCCTTTCCAACTCCTTGACCGAAGTTGAGTCTAGTCTTTGAAAAACTGATTTACTAACATGGTTGTGTGGCTTACGGGCCCACGTCGCCATTGGGTGGTATTAGGATATTTTACTCCTCGACCTTTACTCTGGGACTCTGATCTCTTTTCTATTCAGGTTAAATTATTTTGCTAACTCTATCCTAGGTTCTCGTGATCACATCCACCCGGAGGTTTGTATTACCCTTTCTCAAATTGGGAGCCAGGATCTGCTTCACATTGTTCACGAACCGCTGGATCCTTTTGTCGAGGGCACCCTGCATCATCACTTGCAAATCCCTCGCTCCAGTGGTTATCTCTGACGTTGATGTAGCCTGTGCTATGTCCCGCTGTTGTATCCCTCCATCATGTTCATGTGTGCCGCCTAGTAAGTCTAGTATGTTTCTCTTGTGCAAACTCATACGAACAACATGTGATTGGCTCTATCACTACAAAAAAATACACTTCCATGATGATACGTGTTTGTCACAGTAGGTCACGTTTTCTGTCATGCATGTACATCCATGACAAATTTATGACAGAATCAAGATAGTCATACATGTGCTGCCGCAGAAGTGTTCCATGACATTACCAAAATTATCATCACAGACGTGTCCACTTCCATGACAATAAATCGCGCGTCACAGAAGTGCTTTCGTCAAGGGTGACCGACACGTGGCATCCACCGTAACGGAACGCCGTTAAGCTATTCAGTCCGGTTTTGAATCCGATAACCCGTTAACAGCCCCGACCAATGGGGATTTTCCACGTGTAAAATCACCATTGGCTGGAGGAAACACGTGTCGGCTCACTGTTGGGACAGATGTCATCCACTCATTGGACCCAAAGCGCCTATGATACGTCGACATGTGGCACGGCCCAACAGAGGCCCATTCCTGTGAAAAGGCCGGCCCGTTTGACTTGGTCAAAAGGTGGCGGGTCGGCCCAGGGCAAGCCTGTTAACGGCCTATTCGCATATAGCTCATTTACAGCCTGCTAACCCAGGGCCCATTTACGGCCTATCTGAATTAGGCCCAGTAGCGTCATCTGGGCCGTCCAATATAATTCCAGCTTGTTTTAACTTCCGGCCCATCTATGGCCATGATGTCTTTCAGCCCGTATGAGGCCCTTAGTAACCCTCGGCCCCTTAACGGCCTGTGGTAAAACTGGCCAGTAATAAACAGTGTATCTTTGGGCCTTCTCAGGACCCATTAACGGCACATTATTCTGTTTGGCCGTTTCCAGCCCATGTTATCTTTCGGCCTTCTCAGGGCCCATTTATTCTTGGGCTCATTTCTAGCATTCAGTTACTTACAGCCCGTTACTGTCATTTTCTGCTTGTGGGCCAAATTCAGCTCGTGGTTACAGTCGGCCCGTTTGTGACCCGTTAATACCTTGGGCCATTTTCATGTCGAAAAAACCTGTTGGGATGTTTTCATAGAGTTATCAAATACGGCGTATTAACGGCCCGTTATTGTCCACGAATAGTACGACCCATGATTGGCGAAATGATGATACGCCCCGTAGAAGGCCCATGGATCATATGGCCCGTAGAAGGCCCATGGATCCTACGGCCCGTATAGAAGGCCAATGGATCCTACGGCCCGTAGAAGGCCCATGGATCATACGGCCCGCGGGAGGCCCATGGTTACAATAGTCTGTGTGTTTCCATGATTATTTTGGCCTAGTTTCCAAAAATAGGTTACTGTGGCCACTAGAAAAACACAGAAAAATAACTGCAGTGACTACAAGCAAACAACTAAACAAGACAATAAGGAAATAAATAAGCAAGCAATTAACGCTAGCCTATTACCGCTATTACACATATTACATCCACTGGGCATCAAAGTTCGCCACCAGTGCAAATATAGGGAACAAAGCAGCATATTACATACACTGGCCGTCAAAATTGGCCACCAGTGCAAATAAACGCGGCAGCAAAACAAGAGCATAACTGAAACATTTTCAGAAGAGCTCAAGAAACGTTATCCTGGGTATCCACCATGCTGGCAATAAGCTTAGCAAGCTTATTAGCTTTGTCCCATTTGGCGCTAAAAAGAGGGCATGAAATAGTTGACATGTATATTGCTTAACTAAAACGGATAGCATGACATAATTTCACATATATGATGTCTATCTAAACTGGATAGCATAGTATAACATAATTCAAAGATATGATGAATAACTAAACAGGATCGCATGACATAATTCACCTACATGTTATCTAAGTAATCAGGATCGCATCATTTAATTCACATATGTGATTTATATGCTAAACAGAGGGCATTAGATATGATGTCTGAACTAAGAACATGGTGTTGAATATTGTGTATATGATCTCTAAACTATGCAATGCAAGACACCATATGCATGATATGAGCAGTATAACCGTGCCAAGTTAGAGCATACACCTCGGTGGGGGAATACGACTGGTCATATGTCTCTGAATCCATCTCTGAGGAGCTATTGGGACCCAACCAGAGATCTGCTTCAACAGGTAGCATTGTCTGCTCTGAAGGCCTTATTTTCACTCCAGATTTTTCAATCTCCCACCCAAATGGCTGATTCACAAGAAGAGTAGTTTAATGTACAAACATTGTCGACAAATGGAAATGTAATGAAGAAAAGGATGGGCAAGATATCATTCAAATATATGATGCCTGGTTAAATAGGATGGCATTGCACATTTCACGTATATTATGGCTGGCTAAAAGACATGAGACTGCATAATTCCCATATATGATATAGAAACTAAACAGGTGGCACTACAGAACATGTCTAAACTAAGCAGATGACATATATGATGTCAAAAGTAGGCACTGCAAGGCAACATATGCATGATATGACTAACACCATCATGCCAAGGTAGAGCAAACACCTTGGGGGTAAATAGGAGTGGTTAGCGGCGTCTGAATCCACCTCAGAACAGATATCTTCCTCTGGATTACAATCTGGAGAGGGGTGGGGAGGGCTTACCATTGAACCCACCATGGAGCGATGTCTGCATGACATTGTATTGCCGCGCAAAACTCTTCTCTTTTTTCTCTACATGTTCAGCATGACTGTGTACAATATCTGACATGCATACGAAAAAAATGGTGAGATTATGTAAGGAGAGCATGCAGAAATTTAGAGTGATGGTAACAACCAGTGGATGGATCAAAAAATAATGATAGCATGCTGATGATTGCTTTAATTTAATAAAAAGACAGATGATGGTTGCTTTACTACTTGTTTCCCACCCAAGATGAACAACATAGGCATACCCTAGGTGAACCCGATATTAGATAGAGATACTATTCATTGCTTCCTCGATATGTGTTCCACAACTAATATATAACTCAAGTTTGAACATTAATTTGGACCTGACTTGGAGTCCAAGAGGTGAACAGGACGATAAAGTAGCATGTAATTTTAAGCAATGCATAACATAAGCAGAAACAAAAGAGTGCGACCTCTCTTGCGGACCCATGTACTCCTCAGGTTCATCTGCTGAGTCGATGATGGTGATGCCGTTGCGGTGGGTGCCGGCGGCAGGGAAGGAGATCTAAGGCGGTGAAAGATAGTCAGGAGTCGTGATGTCTGGTTTGGTGGATGTTTCTATCGATGGAGCAGCTTAGTTGAGGTGGACGACGTCGCGGCAGGAGCAGGACAAACCACACAAAGTTCCCTTCGACACCTACCTGTAACTTAAGTAATTCTGTAAGGGCTCATTTGGCTTGCATGATTCTAAAAATGCAGGGATAGTAAAAACACCAGAATAGGATAGTAATGCACATGGTAAATAGAGCATTTGTAAACACAGGATTTCTGTCAACTTGAGTGTTTGGTTTATAGGAATTGGAAGAGCAGAGGAATGCAAAGAAACATGGCCAAAATAAAGTGAAACCATATGAAAGCGTGTACAGTTAGAATGTTATTCTGCCACTAATGCACTTGGTCTTGTTTTCATGCATAGGATTTTGAAAAGTAGGTCCAGGTGGATGTTTTGCTTCATTCCTTTCAACAAAATGCATGAATAATTGAATAGTAGAGTGCCACTAGAAAATTCCCTATTGCTATGTTTTTTCGTTAAACCAAAATAGCCCTAATGGATCGACATGAATGCATAGTAATAAGTGATGCAACAAGTGTACAACCTCTTTGCTGTAACCGTGTCGACCTCAACATCATTGGGTTGGTCGCTGAAGCAGTTGAGGCAGACGTGGCTGTCGGAGGTGTAGAGGAAGATCTGAAGATTCTGTAGACAGCGTCCTGGGCACTGCTCTATTGTGATGGATCGTTCTGTCGTTGGAGCAGCCCCGGTGAGCCGTAAGACGTCAAGGCTGAAGCAGCACAAGACAGACATCGTCAATCTCAAGTGGGATTCTAAAAGCATCTCCAATAGATGATGTAAAATAGATGTAAAATTTACATCGCCAAAAACCACCTGACTACAACAGATGAGGTAAAAACTATTGACTCTGAACTTAACTGTTGAAACTGAAATTTACTGTGGAATCTGAATGTTAATGTCGAAACTAAATGCAATGGTAGCAGAGAGGCACTTGACATGTAGTTTAGGGAGGGACTGCATTTCATCTTCAACCTGCACCTCCCTGAGCTGCCAGCCACCACCGGCCGAACCGCCGGCCCCAGCGCCGCCTCGCCGCCCCGAAACAACTCCCCAGCGCTGGTCCGGCGCCGCCCCGGCCAGCCCTATAGTCCCCCTGCCCCCACCCTGAACCTTAAGATAGATAATGGGGTACCTCTCCAGCGAGCCCCTGTCCCGGCTGCGGGTGGTTCTTGCTTAACTCCGGTGAGCCCCCCTCCCCCACCCCCTGAAAATCGACTGACCCAAAAGTCGATTCAGTCAACTGAAGTGTAGCTAAATCATAGCAGAGCAGCAGCACGAGTGAGGGCGAGGGCAGCAACAGCGCGAGCGAGCGAGCGGGAGCCAGAGCAGCAGCAGCTGGGCGGGCGAGCGAACGAGCGAGAGCCAGAGCAGCAGCAGCAGCAGCACGAGCGAGCGAGCAAGAGCCAGAGCAGCAGCAGCAGTAGATCCGGCTGGTATGGACCCCGCCGTCGAAGGGGCCTCGCACTGGGGGAGAGCCGTCGTGGAGATGTCGCCCGCGGCGTCGGCTTCAAGGTAGCCACTCCATGGGGGTGCGGGATGGACCACCGTCGGCGCCGGGAGGTCGAGCTAAGGAGAAGGTGCGATGCGATGAGTGTACAACCTCTTTGGTGGCGCCGAGTAGGCCTCGGCTTCATCCGAGGAGTCAGTGAGGATGTTGCGGTTCCGGTGGAGCAAGTTAAGGCGGCACAGTGGGGATGGAGCAGCCGCGATAGACGAGGTGATCGTCGGAGCAGCTTCTTGGAGGTGGAGGACGAGGCGGCTGAACCGGCGGGACGATGAGATGGACGACGGATCCTCATCCAGGGAGGTGTGATACTCCAAAATCTTCATTTGGGTTTTTGTAAAATCCTTGCTGGATTTTCCTTGAAATTTGAGGCTTTCAGTAAAACAACCCTCTTAAAATTCCTTTTCCTTGACTAGGGTTTGCTATTTCTGTTTTCTCCTTCAAGCCTTGGGTTTAACCTTCTTAAAAACTCCTTCTCTCTATTGTTTCCCTTCTCAGATTTTATTTTTGGGAGTTTTCTTTTTAAGAAAAACTCTATGAAAAAGATTTGGGATTTTCATTCTATTGAAAACCATCCATGACCTTGAATTTTGCCCATGAGGTAAAACCACCACAACATCTTCTTCCCTCCTTGTCAACAACTCAAACTTCCTATCCCAACTCATCCAAACAAGTTTTGGATTTTGTTTTATCTCTCAAATATTTTTCTGTCAATTATTTTTAGCCTAATGGATTTTCAAAGCAAGTACCCTTTTCCATTTGAGATTTGACTTCAAACCAACTCTACTGGCTAGTCCTTTGCACCCACAACCCAGAACCATCTTGATCCACTCATCTTCTTTTCAAATTTTTCAACTTACACTCCCTGCAAGTTTGGACCAGATTTGTCAAATTTGGTGAAATTCATATCTACACTCCTCCAAAAATTCCACCAAAAATCAGGCAGCCTACTAGAGCAATGAGAAGTCACTCCACCAAATATCAGCCCAAGGAAAAATCCCTACAGGCCTGGATCATTCGGTCGAACACCTTGCATGCATTGGTCGAACACTTTTAGTCAAATTCAGTCTTCAGTGTTGTTTTCTGCAGATCATCTTCAGTCACGCGCACACAGTGCCCTTGGCACGTTGCTCGCCGCCTGGTCTGCGTGTCCAGAGCCCCGCACGCGCGCTTGGCTTCTTCCTGGCGTCGGTGGCGCTCTGACCCGACCACGCCGGCGTGTCCCGCGGCGGCTGAACCGCCGTGGCAGCCAACAGGGAGCAGAACAGCGACTCAACGCCGTTCCGTGCCACACAGCCCCGCTGATGGCTCCGCGTGGCCATCTCCGCGCCAGCGCACGCATGCAGCACCGTCGCCGTGGCGCGACGCGCACAGCGCACGCTCTCTGCCGCCGTTGAGCCCGTGCGGTCACCTCACCGTGGACAGACGCCATTACGCCGAGGCCAGCTCCGTTTAGTAGCAGAACGAGTTCAGTAACCTCCACTGATGCTGCCCGACCGCTCAAGCCACCCTCTAATCCACTGCTCCGCCGTAATCGCTCGCCGGAGATTCTCCGTTTACGGCCACCCCATCAACCTGCCTATATATAGAGGCCCCGAGCTTCAACTCGAGCACCCACTAGCCATGCACTCCCCCTAGAGCACGCCAGGCCTCTGGAAGGGCCCCGAGGAGGTATCCTTCCTCGACTCCGACCGCCGTGACCCGCCACTGGATCCAGCCCGATTCGCCCCCCGTGTGTGCTCCTCCACCTCCATTCTCCTGCCAGTAGCTTCTCCACGCATCCCTCATTCTGACCCGCACTTCAATTTGAAGCTTGCAGCCCTCCACCGGAGTTCCCCATCCTCACCCGAACCGCCGTCCGCCGGAGTTAGTGTCGCCGTCGACGTGGTGCTCCCTGTTGGACGAGTCCACCACCCACCGACGCGGAAGAAGACACTGAAGCTCTTGGTACCCTCCGTTTCTCCTAATTCGCCGTAGTTCGACGCCGGCGTCCACCGCCGTCTTCGGGCGCCGGCGAGCCTTTTCAAACCTGACATGCGGACCCCGCATGTCAGCCTCTGCTCTTTTATTTGCGAAACATTTTCTGTTGACGCCTTCGGGCAAAATACGCTTTCTTTGTTGCGCTTGCGCATTTCCAAACGAACCATTTTCTGTTTTCTCAGTTAGAACCCTGGGAAGTTTCTGTTTCATTACAGATGAGTCCCTAGGCAAAGACCTTTATAACTTTTTATCAGAAGCATATTTTTTATTGATTCTTTTTCTGTTCTCTTCAAAATTTTGTCTAGTCTTTTATCTGATTTATTTGAAAAATATTTGCAATACTTTTTCTGCACCTCTCGGTATTCACGTTAGCGCGTATGTTTTCTTTGTACCGTAGATACCGACGGAGGTGACGGGGCCGCGAACTTCACCGAGCTAGGCTCCGACTACTCTGAACCAGGCAAGCATGTTCGAACTTTTGATATGATAAGTGTATTGGCATGTTTGCATGTAGATAGTTTCATGGCATGTGTGGAGCATACCGATGAACCGTTCATTATGCATTGTTGGAGCAAGTAAGCCCGATGATTTCACACGTCGATGGACGTGAGTATGTAAGGCCACGTGTTGGCATGAAGATGGGTAAGATGGCAGTGTTGTAGCATGCCAGTCTTAGGCCATGCAAGTTATCTTCAATACCAACCCGTATCAGTTGGTTCATATCCATTCCCTTTCCCTGTACTACCACATGTTTCCCGAAAGGGATATGGTTTAGTAAGTCGCAAACCGCTTTCTTGGTACACTCCAAAAAGGAGAGGCCGGGATGCTGGTTCCATGGCCCTGGATTAAAGCCAGTCATTCGGTCAGGGGGCATGGGTGTTTGGGACCGAGAGGGGGGGCACCCCTTAGAGCGCGCGTATATAAATTTGATCTCATGCTATTCGAGATTGTGATCTCCCCGTCTCAATAGTTTTTCTTGGACGATGTTGAGGGTGATTCCTGGCATCGAAGAGTTGGATGGGTGTGTACTGGATTGCCGTGTTTTCTTCTGAAATACCGTAACGGAACTAGTCCTAGTGACTACTGAAATCCGTTGACTGTGGGAAATTTTTTGTACAAACTCTGCAGAGCTCTATACCCTTAAATCATATTATCTGTTTCCAAGTTTCCTGCTAACAGTCATGTGCCAGTTTGGTGACAGATTACCCGGTGGGACACATGGGCACTAAGACCGGTTAAATGTTTATCCTTGTGGATGTACTAACCCGTTATTCTCCATGAGTTAAATATATTCATGATGATATATTATTTCATTATCAGTCAAAAGCCCTTTATGTGGTGTCGCTCAGACGCCCGACTGTGGCATTTCTTTTAAAAGCCCTTTATGTGGTGTCGCTCAGACGCCCGACTGTGGCATTTCTTTTAAAAGCCCTTTATGTGGTGTCACTCAGACGCCCGATTGTGGCATTATTATTCCGCATTTTCCGCTCGAGGAGTCTTTCAGACACTCGTTTGGCACCAGTATTATTATTCTGCATTTTCCGCTCGAGGAGTCTTTCAGACACTCGTTTGGCACCAGTATTATTATTCCGCATTTTCCGCTCGAGGAGTCTTTCAGACACTCGTTTGGCACCAGTATTATTATTCCGCATTTTCCGCTCGAGGGGTCTTTCAGACACTCGTTTGGCACCCAGCATCATCACCTCTATGTCTGATCGTACTGGTTAACTTATCCATGTGTTTCATGTTGGCATTTGTTATATCTTACGTCCGAACTGTCTTGCGAGTACTTTCAAAGTACTCACTGGCTTGTTGATTTGGCCAGATGCTGACGAAGGTGATCTCATGGATGAAGAGTTCGATAGCGAATCCGACGCCTAGAGGAGTCCCAGTCAGTCTCGTGCAACCTTGGAATTGGTCACTGTTTCATATCCGCTTCCGCTACCCTAATAAATTCATCGAGCTTCACCTCGACGCTCGATGGGATGTTAGTTTGAGAATCCCATAACCACTCCCACTGTGTTACTCCACCTCTACCTTATTTGCGAGTCAGTAGTATGCCACCACTCCCTTGTGTCATTAATCGCCTTTATGTATAATTATTAGCACGCTTGTAATAAATTGTTGAGTATCGTCAGCTCAACCCTGTAATATATTTATGCTACTGGCTTATTGTATCAAAAGTTTGTCTGCCAGTGAGGTGGTTTTATCTCAAACTGGATTTCTATAGATTGGTTTCCCAATAAATATTTTATTGGAAAACCGGTCGTGACAAGCTTGGTACCAGAGCCAGGCTGACTGTAGGAAGCCACTAGTTGCGATCGCTAATCGGTTATGAGCATGATAGAGCTTGTTCATGTTTTTACAATAAGTAGTCATTTTTCTGACAGTCAGCATATATTTATGATCTGACCATTCAGGATTTTTGCCCACTTTTGTAGATGGCCGACCGCAGCTGCGAGTCTCAGACCTTCGCCAACGTACCCGATGGGTTCGTCAAGCTTCTCTCCTTCGTCGTTCAGGTCGCGATGGGGCCGTCTGTGCGCCCAGTCGTCACTCTCTGTCAGCACAGAGTCAACGACAGTCTGACTATGCACCAGGCCGTGGTGCAGTTCAAGGGAGGGCGTGGTGATCTACGCCGCTTCCGGTTCTTGGGGAGAGCCATGCCTACGGAGAAGCATGCCATCCAGATGGCAGCCCGCGAGGCGATAGCTCGTCTCAGGGATGCCCTTCCCGCAATGAAGGCTCGTCGCTACCGCTATCTTCCTTGCCATGTGCCCTACACCTGTAACTACGCATTCTCCTGCCACAGAGGAGAACGGGACGAGGCTTTTGAGATGCTTATTGAGTATCTCCGGGCCTTGGAGGCAGCCTTCGACAACTTGGTGGATGACTTTGTGGCCGCCCGCATGGACTCAGTCCACGGATGTGCCGCCAACAGGAGGGAGCTCCTGCCTACTGCACCGCCACTGACTTTCGTCTCGTCCTCTGCATCCCATGCTCCTGCTCGTCGCCTGCCTACCACCGAGGAGTTCAACCAGGTCATTGCGCCCACTCCAGCGCGCACTGCACCACCACTCGCACCGACTCCAATCCGTGTCGTTCCGCCCCTGGCACCCGCTCCATCTACTCGGCGCAGCACTACTTTCATGGAGCCTATTAGCGAGGAGGAAGTCGAGTCCCCGGCTTCGCTATGCCTCACCCTTGGCAGGGCCAAGGACGTCATCAACATCTCCGACTGAGTACGCGTAGCCGCCATGCGTTGCATCACCATGTAAGATGTTGTGAGAAGTAGCTTGTTTGCGCATCATGTAGGATCTGGAGAAGTGCACTAGCCTAAATAACATGTCAGGATTATGTACGCATATCCTAAGTGATGTATTGTATAATTATCGCCGCGTGTAAGATACGTAATGATGCAGTCCTTCTCCATGCGCAAATCGATTTGTTTTCCCTTGAGTATCTTGGTTTTAAAAAAAAATTGTCAACCTCGTGCATTATGGGTTTTATCTTCGCAACCCTTCCATTTTTCTTATGGGTTTTATAAATACATCCCCAGAGTGAAAAATGTCTCGTCCTTGGACCCGCTCCATGCCAGCTCCACCAGAGGAAGATTATGGCAACCAACCGGGCAACGACTTTGCACAAGGGCAGTCAAGTCAACACCATAATACTCAATCAGGCAACAATTTTACACGAGGTCAGACAAGTCAACCGGACAGTGAAACGACACTTTCCCAAATGTGTCGCCTTTATGAACAGAGTCAGCAACAACATCGGGAAATAATGAACCAAGTTATTAACATGGGAAATCACCATGGGCAGTATCCGTAGCATTCCAAGTTATCTGAACTACAGAAGACACGTCCCTCAACATTTTCTCATACTGACAAGCCACTTGAGGCCGAAGACTGGCTTCGCGATATGGAGAGAAAGTTAATTATTGCAAAATGCCCAGACCCAGAAAAGGTACTGTACGCACCGCATTATCTCACGGGAGCAGCCGCATCCTGGTGGGAAAATTTTCTGCACATGCATCCCAACGAAAATGATATAACCTGGGATGATTTCAAAGAAGGTTTCCGTGGCGCGCATATTCCTAAGAGTATTATGAAAATCAAGAAAAGAGAGTTCGATGACCTCAAGCAAAGGAACATGACAGTGTCAGATTACAACAGCCAATTTACTCTTTTATCCCGCTACGCCAACGAAGAGCGTATGACTGAAAGCAAGAAAATGGAGAAGTTCCTTGACGGCCTAGCACCCGCGCTTAAATGCCAACTGGTCATACACACTTTCCCAGATTTTAAGACGCTGGTGGATAAAGCCATTACTCTGGAAAATGAAAGACGCAGTTTGGATGATATCCGCAAGCGAAAAAGGGACCAGACTAACCATGCTCGCAATCACCGAAGTAAGATCGATTTTCAGAAGGGTGGGACGCACAAATCATCATCCAACGTCTCACGCCCAACAAAGAATTTCCATGCTAGGGACAAGGAGTTCACATATCGCCCAGGTGTTACTTGTTACGCCTGTGGAGAAGAAGGACACTATGCCAAGCAGTGTCCCAAGCCAAGAAGCTCAGCACCAAAACCGAACAACGGCAACAATAATTCAGCGCCCAAGCAAAACAACTTCAATCCCAACAATAACCACAGGAAAGGTCATCTGAACCACGTGACCAAAGAGGAGGCACAAAATGCTCCGGATATCGTACTTGGTACGTTCCCTGTCAACACAATACCTGCAACGGTTTTGTTTGATTCTGGAGCTTCTCACTCTTTTATTTCGAAAAGTTTTGCTTCGCAAAATAATTTTTCGATGCTTCCTTTGGAGAAATCCATGATCATCAAGTCCCCTGGAATTCAGCAAGTTACTCAGAATTACTGTCAGGATGTGATTATTGAGTTCAAAGGATTGAAGTTTCACGCCAATCTCATTGTGTTGGAAAATAAAGGACTAGATGTCATCCTAGGGATGGACTGGTTAACCACTAACAAAGGTTTCATTGATTGTTTCAATCGGACCGTGATTCTCACACACCACCATGGTAAAACAATAAGAGTATCCACCAAAGAGAGAGAAATACCCAGACAACCAAGACCGAACAAGGTAGACATTTCTGAATTAAACAAGGTTCCAGTAGTACGTGAATTTCCAGACGTATTTCCCGAAGAGCTACCAGGCATGCCACCCGACCGAGAGATAGAATTCAGCATTGAGCTAGCACCAGGAACCACCCCTATATACAAGAAACCATACAGAATGGCACCGTCCGAGTTGGTTGAACTGAAGAAACAAATAAAGGAATTGCTTGACAAGGGATACATTCGAGCCAGTTCCTCACCATGGGGATCACCAATTTTGTTTGCCAAAAAGAAAGATGGAACACTGCGATTGTGTATTGACTACCGAGCACTCAACATGGTCACGATCAAGAACAAATACCCGATGCCAAGAATAAATGATTTATTCGATCAACTCGCTAAGGCCAAGGTATTCTCAAAAATCGACCTAAGGTCAGGATACCATCAATTAAAGGTACGAACAGAAGATATCCCCAAGACAGCCTTCACCTCCAGATATGGACTGTATGAGTTCACAGTAATGCCTTTTGGATTAACAAATGCCCCTGCATATTTTGTTCACCTTATGAACAAAGTATTTATGAAGTTTATGGACAAGTTCGTTGTGGTATTCATCGACGATATTTTAGTATACTCCAAAACACCAGAAGAACACGCTGAACATCTCAGAATTGTACTAGGAGAACTCAGGAAACACCAATTGTACGCCAAGTTCAACAAGTGTGAGTTTTGGTTAAGGCAAGTAGGCTTTCTAGGCCACGTGCTAACCCAAGACGGGATCGCCATGGACCCAGAGAAAGTCAAGGCCGTACTTGGCTGGAAGTCACCAGCCAGCGTAACGGACATACGAAGTTTCTTGGGAATGGCAGGATATTACCGCAGATTTATTGAAGGATTCTCCACCATAGCCAAGCCAATGACGCAGTTGCTCAAGAAAGATAAGAAATTTGAATGGACCGAAGCCTGTGAGAAAAGTTTCCAAGAGCTAAAACGGAAATTAACAACAGCACCAGTATTGATTGTGCCAGACATACGCAAGAATTTTGAAGTATATTGTGACGCGTCCAGGAAGGGACTCGGATGCGTATTAATGCAAGAAGGCAAAGTTGTCGCATACGCTTCAAGGCAACTTCGCAAGCATGATGAAAACTATCCCACTCATGACTTAGAAATGGCAGCAGTTATTCATGCACTCAAGGAATGGAGGCACTTCCTACTTGGAAATCGATGTGAAATATATACAGACCATAAAAGTCTCAAATATATTTTCACACAGCCAGAGCTGAATTTAAGGCAATGACGCTGGTTGGATCTAGTAAAGGATTATGATGTCGGAATCCACTATCATCCTGGAAAAGCAAATGTAGTAGCCGATGCTCTTAGTCGGAACCCCAGCGCCAACAACAACAGCCTGCCCAACTTAAGACCCGAATTCCAACGGGAATTTGCCAGACTCAACTTGTTGATGGTAGCAGAAGGCACCATAACAAACTTGGAGATACAGCCCAACCTTGTGACAAGAATCAAAGAAGCCCAGCCGGGTCACCCCAGCATTGAAGGTATCAAAAGAAAGGTGAGTATGGGCAAGGCCTCGGAATTCATCATAGACGAAGAAGGGACACTATGGTACGGAAACAGACTCTGCGTGCCAGACATAGAAGACCTCAAACGGCAAATTCTAGCTGAAGCCCACACCGCTCCATATTCGATCCACCCTGGAGGAACCAAGATGTATAAGGATATCCAAGAAGGATTTTGGTGGCACGGTATGAAAAGGGACATAGCCACCTTCATTGCATGCTGCGACTCTTGTCAACGTATAAAGGCCGAACATCAGAGACCAGCTGGACTACTGCAACCAAATAAAATACCTGAGTGGAAATGGGATGAAATAGGGATGGATTTCATTGTCGGACTACCTCGATCACGACACGGGAACGATGCCATATGGGTTATCACCGACAGATTGACTAAGGTGGCACATTTCATTCCAGTAAAGACGACCCACACCACTCAGAAACTTGCCAAAATATATATCTCTCGCATAGTTTGTCTGCACGGTGTCCCGAAGACTATAATATCTAACAGAGGAACACAGTTCGTCTCGAGATTCTGGGAGCAGTTACAACAGGCTCTAGGAACCCAACTAGCCTTCAGTACGGCATACCACCCCCAGACAGATGGACAAACAGAACGGGTAAACCAGATTTTAGAGGACATGCTGAGAGCATGTGTCCTCACCTACGGAGCCAGTTGGGAAGACAGCCTGCCATACGCCGAGTTCGCGTACAACAACAGTCATCAGGCCAGCCTGCAAATGGCACCATTTGAAGCCTTGTATGGGCGAAGATGTCGTACCCCATTAAATTGGTCAGAGATCGGAGACAGCCGTATCTTCGGCCCAGACGTGCTCAAGGAAGCCGAGGAAAAGGTCCAACTAATCAGAGATCGACTCAAGACCGCCCAAAGCCGGCAAAAGAGTTATTACGATCAGAAGCATCGTGGGGTCAACTTCGAACCCGGTGAATTCGTGTACCTACGAGTGTCACCTATGAGGGGGTTGCAGTGATTCAAAATTAAGGGAAAGCTAGCGCCAAGATTCATCGGGCCATTCTGTATAACGGCACGAAAAGGCACAGTAGCATATCAGCTAGACCTACCTGAGGAACTATCAGATATCCACAACGTGTTCCACGTATCGCAATTGAGGAAATGTGTGAACAACCCAGAGAAACAAGTATCCCATGAGAGCATAGACGTGCATCCAGACCTCACTTATCGGGAACACCCAGTAAGGATACTAGAGGAGTCTGAAAGGAGGACCCGACAGAAAACCGTCAAATTTTTCAAAGTTCAGTGGAGTAATCACACCGAAAGTGAAGCACCATGGGAAAGAGAGGATTTTCTTCGAGCAGAGCATCCACACTTATTTAAGGATCAACTGAAATCTCGGGGACGAGATTTTTCCTAAGGGGGTAGGTGTTGTGATACTCCAAAATCTTCATTTGGGTTTTTGTAAAATCCTTGCTGGATTTTCCTTGAAATTTGAGGCTTTCAGTAAAACAACCCTCTTAAAATTCCTTTTCCTTGACTAGGGTTTGCTATTTCTGTTTTATCCTTCAAGCCTTGGGTTTAACCTTCTTAAAAACTCCTTCTCTCTATTGTTTCCCTTCTCAGATTTTATTTTTGGGAGTTTTCTTTTTAAGAAAAACTCTATGAAAAAGATTTGGGATTTTCATTCTATTGAAAACCATCCATGACCTTGAATTTTGCCCATGAGGTAAAACCACCACAACATCTTCTTCCCTCCTTGTCAACAACTCAAACTTCCTATCCCAACTCATCCAAACAAGTTTTGGATTTTGTTTTATCTCTCAAATATTTTTCTGTCAATTATTTTTAGCCTAATGGATTTTCAAAGCAAGTACCCTTTTCCATTTGAGATTTGACTTCAAACCAACTCTACTGGCTAGTCCTTTGCACCCACAACCCAGAACCATCTTGATCCACTCATCTTCTTTTCAAATTTTTCAACTTACACTCCCTGCAAGTTTGGACCAGATTTGTCAAATTTGGTGAAATTCATATCTACACTCCTCCAAAAATTCCACCAAAAATCAGGCAGCCTACTAGAGCAATGAGAAGTCACTCCACCAAATATCAGCCCAAGGAAAAATCCCTACAGGCCTGGATCATTCGGTCGAACACCTTGCATGCATTGGTCGAACACTTTCAGTCAAATTCAGTCTTCAGTGTTGTTTTCTGCAGATCATCTTCAGTCACGCGCACACAGTGCCCTTGGCACGTTGCTCGCCGCCTGGTCTGCGTGTCCAGAGCCCCGCACGCGCGCTTGGCTTCTTCCTGGCGTCGGTGGCGCTCTGACCCGACCACGCCGGCGTGTCCCGCGGCGGCTGAACCACCGTGGCAGCCAACAGGGAGCAGAACGGCGGCTCAACGCCGTTCCGCGCCGCACAGCCCTGCTGATGGCTCCGCGTGGCCATCTCCGCGCCAGCGCACGCATGCAGCACCGTCGCCGTGGCGCGACGCGCACAGCGCACGCTCTTTGCCGCCGTTGAGCCCGTGCGGTCACCTCACCGTGGACAGACGCCATTACGCCGGGGCCAGCTCCGTTTAGTAGCAGAACGAGTTCAGTAACCTCCACTGATGCTGCCCGACCGCTCAAGCCACCCTCTAATCCACTGCTCCACCGTAATCGCTCGCCGGAGATTCTCCGTTTACGGCCACCCCATCGATCTGCCTATAAATAGAGGCCCCGAGCTTCAACTCGAGCACCCACTAGCCATGCACTCCCCCTAGAGCACGCCAGGCCTCTGGAAGGGCCCCGAGGAGGTCTCCTTCCTCGACTCCGACCACCGCGACCGGCCACTGGATCCAGCCCGATTCGCCCCCGTGTGTGCTCCTCCACCTCCATTCTCCTGCCAGTAGCTTCTCCACGCATCCCTCATTCTGACCCGCACTTCAATTTGAAGCTTGCAGCCCTCCACCAGAGTTCCCCATCCTCACCCGAACCGCCGTCCGCCGGAGTTAGTGTCGCCGTCGACGTGGTGCTCCCTGTTGGACGAGTCCACCACCCACCGACGCGGAAGAAGACACCGAAGCTCTTGGTACCCTCCGTTTCTCCTAATTCGCCGTAGTTCGACGCCGGCGTCCACCGCCGTCTTCGGGCGCCGACGAGCCTTTTCAAACCTGACATGCGGACCCCGCATGTCAGCCTCTGCTCTTTTATTTGCGAAACATTTTCTGTTGACGCCTTCGGGCAAAATACGCTTTCTCTGTTGCGCTTGCGCATTTCCAAACAAACCGTTTTCTGTTTTCTCAGTTAGAATCCTGGGAAGTTTCTGTTTCATTACAGATGAGTCCCTGGGCAAAAACCTTTATAACTTTTTATCAGAAGCATATTTTTGATTGATTCTTTTTCTGTTCTCTTCAAAATTTTGTCTAGTTTTTTATCTGATTTATTTGAAAAATATTTGCAATACTTTTTCTGCACCTCTCGGTATTCACGTTAGCGCGTATGTTTTCTCTGTACCGTAGATACCGACGGAGGTGACGGGGCCGCGAACTTCACCGAGCTAGGCTCCGACTACTCTGAACCAGGCAAGCATGTTCGAACTTTTGATATGATAAGTGTATTGGCATGTTTGCATGTAGATAGTTTCATGGCATGTGTGGAGCATACCGATGAACCGTTCATTATGCATTGTTGGAGCAAGTAAGCCCGATGATTTCACACGTCGATGGACGTGAGTATGTAAGGCCACGTGTTGGCATGAAGATGGGTAAGATGGCAGTGTTGTAGCATGCCAGTCTTAGGCCATGCAAGTTATCTTCAGTACCAACCCGTATCGGTTGGTTCATATCCATTCCCTTTCCCTGTACTACCACATGTTTCCTGAAAGGGATATGGTTTAGTAAGTCGCAAACCGCTTTCTTGGTACACACCAAAAAGGAGAGGCCGGGATGCTGGTTCCATGGCCTTGGATTAAAGCCAGGCATCCGGTCAGGGGGCATGGGTGTTTCCGGTTGGGACCGAGAGGGGGGCACCCCTTAGAGCGCGCGTATATAAATTTGATCCCATGCTATTCAAGATTGTGATCTCCCCGTCTCAATAGTTTTTCTTGGACGATGTTGAGGGTGATTCCTGGCATCGAAGAGTTGGATGGGTGTGTACTGGATTGCCGTGTTTTCTTCTGAAATACCGTGACGGAACTAGTCCTAGTGACTACTGAAATCCGTCGACTGTGGGAAATTTTTTGTACAAACTCTTCAGAGCTCTATACCCTTAAATCATATTATCTGTTTCCAAGTTTCCTGCTAACAGTCATGTGCCAGTTTGGTGACAGATTACCCGGTGGGACACATGGGCACTAAGACCGGTTAAATGTTTATCCTTGTGGATGTACTAAACCGTTATTCTCCATGAGTTAAATATATTCATGATGATATATTATTTCATTATCAGTCAAAAGCCCTTTATGTGGTGTCGCTCAGACGCCCGACTGTGGCATTTCTTTTAAAAGCCCTTTATGTGGTGTCGCTCAGACGCCCGACTGTGGCATTTCTTTTAAAAGCCCTTTATGTGGTGTCGCTCAGACGCTCGATTGTGGCATTATTATTCCGCATTTTCCGCTCGAGGAGTCTTTCAGACACTCGTTTGGCACCAGTATTATTATTCCGCATTTTCCGCTCAAGGAGTCTTTCAGACACTCGTTTGGCACTAGTATTATTATTCCGCATTTTCCGCTCGAGGAGTCTTTCAGACACTCGTTTGGCACCAGTATTATTATTCTGCATTTTCCAGTCGAGGGGTCTTTCAGACACTCGTTTGGCACCCAGCATCATCACCTCTATGTCTGATCGTACTGGTTAACTTATCCATGTGTTTCATGTTGGCATTTGTTATATCTTACGTCCGAACTATCTTGCGAGTACTTTCAAAGTACTCACTGGCTTGTTGATTTGGCCAGATGCTGACGAAGGTGATCTCATGGATGAAGAGTTCGATAGCGAATCCGACGCCTAGAGGAGTCCAAGTCAGTCTCGTGCAACCTTGGAATTGGTCACTGTTTCATATCCTCTTCCGCTACCCTAATAAATTCATCGAGCTTCACCTCGACGCTCGATGGGATGTTAGTTTGAGAATCCCATAACCACTCCCACTGTGTTACTCCACCTCTACCTTATTTGCGAGTCAGTAGTATGCCACCACTCCCTTGTGTCATTAATCGCCTTTATGTATAATTATTGGCACGCTTGTAATAAATTGTTGAGTATCGTCAGCTCAACCCTGTAATATATTTATGCTACTGGCTTATTGTATCAAAAGTTTGTCTGCCAGTGAGGTGGTTTTATCTCAAACTGGATTTCTATAGATTGGTTTCCCAATAAATATTTTATTGGAAAACCGGTCGTGACAGGAGGTGGACGAGGGACGTTGAGCTGTTGTGGTGGACGACGTCGTCGGGGAAGAGGCTCCAGCTGGGCAGCGGTGAGGTGTCGGACGGAGGAGGGTGGGGTTTCGCGGCTGCAGCGGAGAGGTTATGGCGGCCTGGGATTTCGAATGGCAAAAAGGAGGCGATGGGAGGGGGTGAACCACGACTTAGGGACGCGCTTGTCCAAAATGTAGGGTGTGTTACAAAAGTACCCCCCACCGTTTGAACTAGCGGCCCTTTCGGCTCAGGGTTAGAAGGGGGATTTCGCGTGTCGGGATTTGGCAGCTGGAGGGAGTTTTCGCGCGCGTTGTAATTTCGGGATAGCAAGGCGCCGGTTGTGAAGGCGCCAGTTTTGGGAGCACGATATCTGAATTTTAGGGATATAACAAAGCGCGGGTTAAGTTTTAGGGACAAGCCTGACGTGTAATATTGTACTTGTATGTACCAAATCAATTCGCACTTCCCTCAACCAAAAAGAAAACGAAAAAAATAAAACTAAACTATCCACACCACACAAAGAGAGAGTCTTGCCCCGTTTTACTATAAAAATGCTATTCAAAGCTACTCCCTCCTTCCATCTATATAGGGCCTAATGTGTTTTTCGATGCTAACTTTGACCAAATATTAGAGCAATAATATATGACTTGCAACTTACACAAAGCACACCGTTAAATTCGTCCGTGAAAGGTTCTTTCAATGATATAATTTTCACATTGTGCATGTCATGTACTATTAATCTTGTCAATAGTCAAAGGCAGTCTTAAAAAACGCATTACGCCCTATATAGATGGAAGGAGGGAGTATGAATCCATGTTATGTCCAATTAAATTTGTTCGCTTGCTGTATAATGCATGTAACCTACTCATACCAACATTTTAGTGCATTCCAAATGTCTATACTACCGCTGCAATTCGAACTGAATTTGAATTCGTTTCTCTATTTCAATAAGAATCTACAATCATGATTGTTGCCAACTTCAACCATCATTCGTGTATTACCTTAATAACACACCACATGATTACTATAGATATAGATATGAACTATGTGTACTACATGAACTCGAATTCTATTTTTTGAATACACTTGATGTTGATTCCAAATAATAGTATATTTGATGTACTAACTATATATTCCTAATCTAAACGATGTTCCATACGTGTACGCCGTGTTTATCGCACATAGTATAGTTCCCTGCCCCCTACATTATGACAAGTATTTAGACCTGAGCTGCAAAAGCCACACATTAGCCCAAATTATGATCAATGTTCTATTTATTATACGTAGTACTAGCAAGATCCCCATGCGTTCCACAGAACATCAACATGATCATGGGGACGCCTAATTTGCAAATATGGAGAGGGGTGTGGGTATCTTTTTTCAAAATTGCCATACGTTCCTATCCGTCAGATATAAATCGGACGGCCTATATTGCAGGATGGCAGGCACACCATCATCAACAACTTCGTCTTTTTATAAGAGTAGAGATAAAATATATTATATGTAGTATAACATGTTCATAACCACACCATGTGTATCACCGTTATATATATTCACACATGTGTTGGTTTAAAACACTATGATAAATTCTTCAAATATCCGAATTTGCTTTTTATAATGAAGTATGATCTCTATTCGTCCTTTACACCCACACAATCCTCTTATCTTTGTAGCTAGCTAGCGCTAACTTTCTCTCGTGCATGCACACGCCCGCATTCCTCTCACCCTCCCTCAGCATTCTCTAGCTCCATTGCACAAATTCGTCTTTTCACTTTAGGTCATTCACCCATGGTGTGTGTAGGCCCCCCAGCTCCTTCTTTACGGCACACATCAATCGATATGCCTCTCTAGCCAGGTGTGCCTAGCACAAACACAAGCTTCCCCTCTTCTCTTATCACCGTCCATGCCTCACTCCCACCACTCTTTTCATCGATCTCGTACTCGCACACTCCTTCCCCCTCGATATAGTATGACTCTCGCACCACCTCCTAGATGCATCCCTCTCTCTCTATCCTTCTCCCCGTGCCTCATTTGCTTCTAACACACACATGCATGTATACCGATCGATCTCCCAACATATACCTAGGTCGACTTTAACTATCCCCCCCATCGATCGACGTACCTCACAAGTTATGTCTCTCCTTTCTCTGACAAAGGACGATTGATCTTCCTATGTAGTTATGTCTGCTTACCACAGCCACATCGTCCCCCCTCATCATTCGTGCATGCCTCCTGACCCGTCTCTCACACGCACGTGCACAGACAGGCAGCCATCCCCTCTCTTATTGATATTGCAGGCGTGCCCTCCGGATGTCTAGCAAGCCTATCCCACAATTTATTAGAAGCAATTCCACTAACACCCCCTCCAACACTCTAG
Source organism: Aegilops umbellulata (assembly GCA_032464435.1). Lineage (NCBI taxonomy): Eukaryota > Viridiplantae > Streptophyta > Magnoliopsida > Poales > Poaceae > Aegilops > Aegilops umbellulata. The sequence goes on along the minus strand of CP136054.1, from coordinate 258,245,613 downwards.
CTCCGTCTCTCTCCCAACCTTATTCCTCTCTTACACATATGCATGGATGTCGATCGATCTCCCTTAATACATGAGGTGGATCGATCTCCCTTAATACATGAGGTAGGCCTCTCTCCTCCTCCACACATATACCAGCCATTGTACCTCTATAGTTAATTAGCCCCCCCCCCCCACCACACACCAATAGTCAAGCGCTGTAGGTAGGTATCCATGCCGCAGAGACAAACTGCACATATCCCCTCTCTCGTTCTAGTAGGCCAGCCACTCTATATCTCTGACATGGGCACACACAAATTCGATGGCACTCTTTATCGACCGCGCGCGCACACACACACATCATCCCTCTCTTCGATTGTATGGACACCTCAAGTCGATGATACCGCCACTCTCTTCTCGTGGATCTCCCCCTCTATATATATGATATATCCAGGACTCTATTTCACACACATTGCATATCTTACATTTTTTTATTGACCCACACCCCAAAAAAACTCTCACAAACCCACACACTATATCTCTCTACGTTTGTATCTCTCTCACACGACCCCACGTAGGTGGTGTACGTATACAAGAAGAGAATAGGTGCACCTTGCACGTACTCACGCTTCGTGCCCAGCCACACCCGCGCGGGTACACGGTGGAGCTCATTTTTGTACGAAATGGCAGCCCACGTGCTAATTTGAACGCGTGTAGTGCTTGTTTACCTACGGAGGTCGTGTACCACGCGTGCACGAAACAAAGTTTGACTTGATGCATTGGCGCGTTATTTTTAAATAAAGTAATATCGCTCAATGGCACGTACACAGAATATAAAACGGTTTTTATGGAGAAAAAGGTAGTCCGCTCCACTATATACAATGGAGCCTGCCTGCCTGGTTTGTCTCTCTTCAGAGTATCTCACACAAGGCTGCGGTGGCCTCTCTCTCTCTATCTCTCTCTCTCATCGTTGGTCACTGATCCGGCTGCATCCCGTCCGCCGACGGAAAGGGAGGACGTGCATCGTTTCTCCGTTCGACGGCGCCGAGGCAGCATGTCCCGATCTGCGGTACACGCCGTTCTCTCTGACAAGCTCCGGCGTGGTAGGGCCTACACCACCTGCTCGCTGCCGCGGTATGGGCAGATTCCACCCACCGCCGCTCACCTAGTTACATCCCGACGACCTCCAGGTATCCCCTCCGGCCTTACTCCACTTACCGTCTTCCCACGTCACTGCATGTGGATCTTCCATAGTTCTTTGCCCAAAACGTAGCTCGTCCGGCGTACTTTCCATATTGCAATCTCGTCCTCGCACTGTTTTAGACAAACACAACTGTGTGTTATCTTCCCTTAGGACAAGGAATATGCTTCTTTTTTGTCGTCGCATGTGTCATCAACTGTTATTGGCCAGTAATTGTTTCCTTTCTACCTCTTTTTTGCAAACAGGGCTATCCATTTCACCTCGTTGCTATTGCGACCTTTTGGTGAACTACACAAATCACTTTTTTCTTAAGAGTGTTTTGTGAAGTTCTACCAAAATGTCACACGGGCAACGTCTCTACATTTCAGTGCAACTACACGAAGGGAGATTTGTTTTGCTCTATCCTCCTCATCCAACTCCGAGCCTAATCTTCTCCAACTAGTTAGTCTTAAGAGAGACTGCAAAGGTGACCGGCTTCTATTTGTGTGTTTATTGTTTCATCAGCAGTCCTCTATTATCGTAATCACACTTAATATCTTTGGAACAGGGATGCTCAGCTTTATTTTAGTGGAACTGCACAAATTGATCGGAATGTTGCATGCTCCAGACAGCTACTTTTTTCCCAACATGCCTTATTGATTTAGACAGAGTTGGGGGGATGTTGTTGCCAATGAAAGCATGGATCAATTTTAATTTAACACCTTCTCACAACTTTGTCTTCAGTTGTGATGTAAATATTAGCTCTGATTAGCAAGGAAGTTAGTTTTTTATTGTTTCCGAAAGAGCATTGATGGCAAGACACACGAAACAAAAGCTGAAAGCTCACACCATTGTACAATTTCATGTCGCTGGAAAATTATTTGTATAGTACGTCAATTATGTAAACAAATGCTGGAAGCTTGATAGCATTGCCAGAAGCCTCTTCGGCATCCGGGTCCATGTGCCATGCACAAAATTATACTCCTTCGTTCCTAAATATTTGTCTTTTTACAAATTTCAAATGAGCATATTTTAGAGTGTAGGTTCACTCATTTTGCTTCGTATGTGTATTCCCTTCGTTCCTAAATATTTGTCTTTCTAGATATTTCAACAAGTGACTACATACGGAGCAAAATGAGTGGATCTACACTCTAAAATATGTCTATATACATCCGTATGTAGTAGTCCATTTGAATCTCTAAAAAGACAAATATTTGAGTAGTCACTCGTTGAAATCTCTAGAAAGATAAATACTCCAGAGTATATTTAAGAACCGAGGGGGTAGTGCACAGCCACATGGGAGACTCAGCCCGGTCGTTGCGCTGCATTAATAGTGAGTAATGAGCGGTCAAATCATAAGCCCCACCTTTCCCACTGTAAGTTGCTCGGAAGAAGAAAGAAGAAACCATCAATACGCTCTTCTTTCAATCCGCTCATACTACTCCATCTGTCACTGTTTATAGAGCGCGCTTCAGAAAAAGAAAAAATCTCTGGGACCAAGGCGACTAGCGATCGGCCTGAAGAATAGCATTGGTAGTTATAGCACAGCGTCTATTACTAGAGGAAATAATGCATACACACATGCATGCAGTGCTTCCACCCCGGGTACACACATGCATGCACTTACTTCACTCCGTAGTACTACATCGAGAGAAAATTGTGGACTTGATTGCGGTTACCATGCCCTAATTAATTGAGCATTAAACCAAACGCGTCTAAAGTCTCTCCGGTGGTGGAAATGCATTGAGAGAAATGCATCATAATGAAGCGCGCCCTGTAAACTGTGATGGAGGGAGGAGTAGCATGAAGGTGCAAAACCAAGTACGCGTATGGCCAGTCGGTCAACGCACCTCCTCTTGGCATATCACTGACATGTGGGACCAGAGTGTGAGCAAACCGATCTCAATTGACGACAAAATGGCCAACCCGCCGTTCCTTGAGAGATACGAGGAGCGAGAACACACAGACGGGCTCGCACGGAGGCCAAGATATATTCGAGCATGGTTGATCGATATCATCATTACATGTTGGGCAGTCATTTTCCTCCCTTCTCCGGAATAAATGTGTACTTTATCAGAGATAAAAAATAAGAGTACAGAGGCTCCACCATGCGGTTCTAGTAGTAGTACTACTCGTACTACTAAACCTTGCACTTGGCTCTTCGCCTCTTCGTGAAGTCGAACAATGATGGTACTCCGCATGTTCGGTACTACAATGTATGCCTCTGGCAATCTGACACCGAATGAATTGATGCATGTCCACCACCTGGGCGAGGGTACGTTGCATTATTCAAAAGGCATAAGCGAGCTTCACCTTGTCCTGCAAGCTTCTCCTCGTTCTGCGAGTTGACAGGACACACCAACAAGTAGTGCTAGTCCATACTCCCTCCTTTTCGGTTAATATGGCTTAATCTTTTTTGCGGGTAAATGAGAGAGCTTTATTCATATATAAGCATTCTTAGGATGATCAGCCAAGACACTGGTCACTAGGAAGCGAGGTACCCCGCAAAAAAAGAAGTAGGAAGCGAGGTGTTTCATCAAGCCAGCTCTCAGCCACATTCAAAGTGTAGCAAACACGGTTGGCACAAAAATGCGTCGCAAGGTTTGCTGACCTGTTTACATGCTGAATAACAAAAAAAGAGGAAATATTACCGAGCGCTCCTATTTGTAACAGGATATGAGCCAGAGTTAAGCGAGAATTGTGGCGAGTGTTCCATGCAATCAACTTCCATTATCACATGCGAGAACCCTCGAAGAGAACCAACTGTGTTGAAGATTGCTTTTATCACATTTTAAAAATATAATAAGAGTGCAGACGCTCCTCCATCCGGTTCCTAGTACTAGTATAGTACATACCTCTATAGACTATAGTAGTAGTACTAGTACTAGTAAACTTTGCGCTTGGTTGTTCGCCTCTTCGGGAAGTGGAACAATAATAGTACTAGTATAGTGTATGCTTCTGGCAATCTGACACTGAATTAACTGTTGCACGTCCATCGCCTGAGCGAAGGAGAGCTTGCATTAGTCAAAAGTTTCTCCTTGTCCTGCGAGCCACCGTGCGCAAGCTTCTCCCGTCCCGCAAGCTTCTCCTCATTCGGCAAGTTGACGGGACACAGCAAAGTAATGCTAGTCCATATTGCCTCCTCTCCGGTTAATATGGCTTAATTTCAAACGAGATAAATACACTGTCTGTCACTATATATTTGTAAAAATATGGTCAGTGGACTTCATAATACGCTCATTGCGCTCAATATATACATTTTCCGGTGTTTATACGGTCACTAGCTCACCCTGGCTGAGTATGTGTGTGCATGCACGTGTAGGTTGAGCACTTGAGCGTGACCGTGTGTGTTCCGTCGTGTGCTCGGGCATGCATGCATTAGGGTGTCGCGCGCGTTTTTGCGTCCATGTGTACGTGTGACTATTGCATACACGTAGGGGGAGTATGTGTAGGGGCCACTAAAGGAGCAGTCAAATCACACAGTAAGTTAGTCGGAAGAAGCAACCATTATTTCACTCTTCAATGACTCACATGCAATATAAAACGGTTTATATGGAGAGAAAAGAAAACCACTATATATACACTAGCAGGATCCTAAGCTACAAGCTTGCTTGCTTGGGTTGCTCTATTCATGTAACGCCCCGGATTCGATGCGCCAGGTGTCCGCCAACTATTCGCCGTCGTTGCCATGTCATTTGCTTGCGTGTTGCTCTTTGCCTTGTCATCATATGCATTTCATATCATGTCATCATGTGCATCGCATTTGCATACGTGTTCGTCTCATGCATCCGAGCATTTTCCCCGCTGTCCGTTTTGCAATCCGGCACTCCTATGTCATCCGGCGTCCCCTTTTACTTTTTTCCATGAGCGGGTATTAAACTTTCTCGGAATGGACCGAGGTTTGTCAAGCGGCCTTGGTATAGCACCGGTAGACCGCCTGTCAAGTTTCGGCTCATTCGGAGGACGTTTGATACTCCAACGGTTAACCGGGTAACCGTGAAAGCCTCCTTTTGTTGCAGCCCAACACCCCTTCAAAGTGGCCCAAAACCCATCCAAACCCCCCCCCATCCTCTCGGGCGTTCGATCACGATCGCGTGGCCGAAAACTACACCTCATTTGGAGCTTCCTAGCCCCCTCTACCTATAAATGAGTGCACCGCGTCCAAAAATCGCAGATCAAACCCTAGCCCCGCTCCCCTCGCGCCGCCGGACATGTCCGCCGGCCACATCCCCCCGTCCAATGGCGTCGCGCCACGTCACCTTCCCCGCCGCCACAGCCAACCAGGCGCCGCCACCTCACCCGCGCCTGCACCCTCTCTCTCCTCCCTCCGCCGCCGGCCCGCGCGGCCCGCAGCAGGCCCGCGGGGCCCGGTAGCCGCCGCCCGGCTCCCTGCCCGCGCCGCGCCGCTGCTCCGCCGCCCGCGTCCCGTGCGCCGCCCGTCGCCGTTGCGCGCTTGCGCCGCCGCCCGCGCCTGCCGGATCGCCGCCGCCCGCAGCCGCCTCTCCCCGCCGCCGCCTCATGCCATGGCGCCGCCGCCGCGCGCCTCGGCTCCTCCTCCGACCGCGCCTCGCCGGCGTCCTCCTCCTCGCCGGCGCCTCCCTCTCCGGCGACGTCTCCTTCCTCTCTAGCGAGATCCGGTGGATCGGGACGAGATCCACCGGGATCTCATCCAAATGGCGCGCCTTCCCCTGGATCTCTCCATCCCGGGACAACCTCGTCCCGTTGACTTTTCGCAGGGTATAATTCCTCTAAGTCCCTGATTTTTCTTATTCTGGTGCCATGTTTGGCATGCTATAACTCCTTGTATACTGCTCCGATTCGTGCGTGTGATATGTCAAACTGTTCGCCTCAATGAGTACATCATTCCCTCTCATTGCATCATTTTCATTTGAGTTCATCTTGATGCCCGAAATGCTGTTAGAAGAGGGCTATGTGATGTTAGTTTCAGATCTGTTTCAGTAGATGCACTTTTGTCATTTTTGCCATGATTGATGTGTGCATCCTATGAACTGGAGTCCTACATGTGTTTTGTAATATGCCATGCCATAGTTTCAGGGGTGTATGCCATGTATTTTTGTGATCTCTGTGGTGACTAGCACAAGCATGCAAACTAGGGATCATATTGTTGCTGATTTCAGGACTTGGTAATTTCATGTTGCTACAGTGATGTATTCTTTGTCTGCTGTTATTTTTATGCGATGTATTCATGTTGCTACAGTGAGATCCATGCCTCTTTTGAGGATGATCAGTAAGGGTGTTTTCAACATATGGATGTGCGCTATCCATCCATGCCTTTGTTTGTAATTATGGAGTGCCGTAGCTTGAGTCTATCGAGCTCTACTTTTGCTATAAAATGTTACTGGAAGACTGTTTACATGTTATTCAATTTTGCCAAGGTTGTTGTAGTTGATCCGTGCATGCTATGTTGTTGTTCTTGCCATGTATAGCTTCTATGTCATGTCTTCTTGATGGGTGTATGCTTAGTTTATCATGCAATGATTGTAGTGAGTTCATCGAGCTCGTAAACATGCCTACTTGTTATCTGTTTTGACATGTCCAGTTTTTCTGCCAAGTCCGAAAACTGTAATGAAACTTGCTTAATTGACATGGGTGCTATTATATTTTCTGATCCTTTTTGGCTCATAGTCAGCAAGGGACTTTTGTTCTATGTTTTGAGTAGATTCATGCCATGCCATATTTTGCTACGTCCTGTTCCTTTAGCATGTTGTTTCCTTGCTCTAAACATGTCATCCTGATGTTAATTTCTGGCATGATAGTATTTTCACCAAGTCTGTGAACCTGTTATCTTGTGCACTTTTGCCATGCTTGTTTGAACCTGTTGTGGTGTGATTTAGCCATAGCTCAGTGTTCATCTTTTGTCGAGAATCTTGAGGAGATCACTGCTATATGCTTTGCTGATATGTTTGGGTGCAGTAACTTAATTACTTGTTGCTTGCTAAGTAGCATCATGCTGTTAATGGCAGAATCTTGTCATTCTTGTTTTGCTTGTCATTTGCAAACCGTGCATCCGATTCCGGTGATCTTTATATCGATTTCAACCGAAATCACCTCACCTATCCAGTGGCATACTTGGTTTGCCAAGATTATGCCTTGTTCACCCTTGTCCTTCCGGAGCACGCATATGCATTGCATACCACATCTCGCATATCATGCCATGTTTTGCATCATGTTGCTTGCGCATTGCATCGTGATTGATGTTTGTCCCCTTTGCTTGTGTTCTTGCCTTGGGTAGAGCCGGGAGATGAGTACATGAACGAGGAACCTGTTGAGAATGCTTTCGAGGATCAAGCTTTCGACAACCCTGAGAACCTTGCAGGCAAGATGACCATACCCTCGAAATCACTTCTATCTTTGCTTGCTAGATTGCTCGCTTTTTTGCTATGCCTATGCTGCGATACCTACCACTTTCTTCTCATGCCTCCCATATTGTTAAACCAAGACTCTAACCCACCTTGTCCTAGCAAACCATTGTTTGGCTATGTTACCGCTTTGCTCAGCCCCTCTTATAGCGTTGTTAGTTGCAGGTGAGGATGAAGTTCGTTCCTTGTTGAAACATGGAGATGTTGTTCCTTGATTGGAACATGTTTACTTGTTGGGATATCACAATATATCTTATTTAATTAATGCATCTATATACTTGCTAAAGGGTGGAAGGCTCGGCCTTATGCCTGGTGTTTTGTTCCACTCTTGCCGCCCTACTTTCCGTCATACCGGTGTTATGTTCCTGGATTTTTGCGTCCCTAACGCGGTCGGGTGATTTATGGGACCCCCTTGACAGTTCGCTTTGAATAAGACTCCTCCAGCAAGGCCCAACCTTGGTTTTACCATTTGCCTCACCACCACCTACTTTCCCTTGGGAGTAATTAACCCAAGGGTCATCTTATTTAGCCCCCCCGGGCCAATGCTTGTCTAAGTGTTGGTCCAAACTAGAGCACCATGCGGGACCGTCCCTTGGCAACTTGGGTTATGTTGGTACCTGTACGCTTCGCTTATTCGGTGTTGCCCTGAGAACGAGATATGTGCAGCTCCTATCGGGATGTCGGCGCATCGGGCGGTCTTGCTGGTCTTGTTTTATTACTGTCGAAATGTCTTGTAGCCGGGATTCCGAGACTGATCGGGTCTTCCCTGGGAGAAGGAATATCCTTCGTTGATCGCGAGAGCTTATCATGGGCTAAGTTGGGACACCCCTGCAGGGTTTGAACTTTCGAAAGCCGTGCCCGCGGTTATGTGGCAGATGGGATTTTGTTAATGTCCGGTTGTAGAAAACCCGAAGTTGATCTTAATTAAAATACATCAACCGCGTGTGTAACCGTGATGGTCTCTTCTCGGCGGAGTCCGGGAAGTGAACACGGTGTTGGAGTTATGTTTGATGTAAGTAGTTTCAGGATCACTTCTTGATCATAGTTGTTCGACCGTGCTTTTGCCTTCTCTTCTCGCTCTCATTTGCGTATGTTAGACACCAGATATGCTAGTCGCTTGCTGCAGCTTCACCTCACTACCCTGTCCTACCTATAAGCTTAAATAGTCTTGATCTCACGGGTGTGAGATTGTTGAGTCCCCGTGACTCACAAATACTTCCAAAACCAGTTTGCAGGTGCCGATGAAACCGTGCAGGTGACGCACCCGAGCTCAAGGAGGAGCTCGATGAAGATCTTGTTCATTGTGTTGTTTCGTTTCAGTTGATCAGTAGTGGCGCCCAGTCGGGACGATCGGGGATCTGTGTAGCATTTGGGGTAGTCTTCTTTTATTTTGGTTCCGTAGTCGGACCTTGATTGTATCTGTATGATGTAATGATTTACTCATGTATTGTGTGAAGTGGCGATTGTAAGCCAACTATGTAACTCTTTCCCTTATGTATTACATGGGTTGTGTGAAGATTACCTCACTTGTGACATTGCTTTTCAATGCAGTTATGCCTCTAAGTCGTGCTTCGACATGTGGGAGATATAGCCACATCGAGGGCGTTACAAGTTGGTCATCAGAGCCTTCCCCGACCTTAGGAGCCCCCACTGATTGATCGTTTTTAGCGGCCGAGTTGTGTCTAGAAAAATGTTTTGAGTCATTTAGGAATTATGTATCGGAGAGTTTAGGAATTCTTTTTACTTCCCAGTCTCCTCATCGCTCTGGTAAGGCATCCTGACATAGAGGTTTGACTCTTCTCTTCTCAAATTTCACTAAAAAAAATTTAGGATCACGCGGGTATCTTAGAATCGTTCCGATGGTTTTGTGATGACAACATTGTCTTGGTGCCTCCTGTCAGCAGGGGTTTAGTGGAAGTGTCCCGGGGTGTTGAGCTCTGAGGTGTTGTCGTCATAATTTTATCGTTGCAGTTCTGGAATACCTGAGTTTAGTACGCCGACATTGAAAATCTCTTTTGTACAGTTGTTGGTGATTTAACCCTGATAGCCCAGTACTGAGGCGAGTGCGGGAGTATTGCCATAACTCGTATAACGGATGCTTTTCGAAGGTTGAGGTAGACGATTTCCGAAGGTTTCTTGGTTATGTGTTGAAGGATGGATACAGCTGGATCTAGGTATTGTTAGTTTGGGTGATATATTTTGTGGCCCCTGTATCCCCAACACCAGATTGCATAACCAGAGAGTTTCGGGAGTTTATAGGTGGGAATTCAAGTAGCTCCTAGAATATCTTTCCAACAGATGCATGATATGGAATTGGGTAAATCTCTATCATATGTATTTGTTCCGGCTTATTCTGCAAGCCAAATCCTTTGTTTTGTTTTATTTGTGGTATTCGAGTTGCTTCGATGTCAAGTGTTGATCCATACCTTATTCTAAGCGGTGTTCTCATATTTCTATGTGGATGTTAATCCTTCTTGATCATCAAGATTATCATGCCAATTCTTTTCCAACCAGTGTGTCCCTCTTCAAAGTAAATCCGATCATTCCAACATTCGCAAGATCAAATATCAGTTCTTCTCAACGGTGTTTGCTTCATCCGTTCCAAGTTGTCTTTGTTTTCCCACCCTCCCACCCTTTTTTTCTTCAAGGACTCAGATTTCTTAATCAAGGATCCTTTTTATTGATGCGAAGTCTCTTCATTCTTTTCCTCCATGTTCTTACCTGGTGATTCTCATGAAGATGATAAGGAAGCTTCAACTTTATCATTGTTTCATTCCAATTTTCTTCTCCGGTGAATCCAATTCAAGCTTTCAGTGTTGATCATATTCATTTCCTTGTTTCTAATGTTTTTCTCGTACCGGTGCACCTCATAATAATTCACTTCTCGCTATTCATTTGTTCGGGAGTGCTGAAGATATCTCAGAAGGCTCGTCTTGTCTTTCAAGATCATTTCAACCTATTTCGATGTTGTTATCTCATTCTAGCCATTTAAATCAATCAGTGCAATCTCCCTTTCAAGTAATCGTTCAACGGTGTTTCTTTTGAGTGGGCCCTAACCCACAGGTCTTTTCCCAGGATCTTACCTGACTCTTCTAATCTTCCCGGAGTTATTCTCAAATTCATTTAAAAGTTTGTCGTAAGAATGAATTGTCATCAGTCATATGTCTTTCTCCAAGATCTTTCACATTCTTTTCATCATTGGTTCAATCTTTCTATTCTTCATTATTCCGGAGTGTCTCAACAATTCATGGTGGTGTTTCTCATCGTCATTCTCAACATTTGAAGACCGAAGAAGAGTTTCTCTTAAATCTTGTTCATTCTCTTGATGATTCATGGTTCTAGCTTGTTGCCATCCTCTCATAATTGTTTTCGAGTGCGAGAATTCTTTTCACTCATCCGAAGCATTTCAGGAGTCTTTCAGTTTGATTCTTCGGAGCCCATCATCTCAGAATTATTCATTCAAGTTTCCAGCTCTCATTCTCCAAATCCTACCGGTGCATCGTTCAAATATCCTCTAATAAGCTCATGATCTCTTTGTTCTCTTGTATCTAAATTCTCTCAAGTATCTTCGTTCATTTTCTAATTCCTCCCGGTGTTTCTCTATCTTTTCTTTGTTCATTTTCAATTTTTATGGTGGTTCGTTCAAGATTTCACTTCCTTCGTTATCATATTAATTCATTCGTTGTCTCCAAATTCAACCGGTGGTTCCATCAATACCTTCCCAAGTTTGCGCCATATCTATCTTAATCCTTTCTAAGAGAATAAGTAGTATGCCAAATCCGTTGCTTGTCATCAATTTAAATTGGTGAAGAATATGCATAACGTAATTCTTATTATGGTTTCATCCAAGTGATCTAGTTTCTTCTTTCCAGAGTTGTTCATCATGTCACATTTCTCGGTTCGAGATGCTTCATCTTTTTTTCATTTCCGGAGTTTCAAGTTTTCTCGGTTACATCATCGCGAAGCTCCATCTAAATCATTGCAAGGTTCCACCTTGTGTTTTTTTTCAAATTCTCGTGTCCTTATCATCCTTTTATTACCGGAGTTCTTCATGGAGGCTCTACATGGTGGTTCGTCAATAATTATTTTCATTCTTCAATTGTTCTTCAATATTTCTCTCGAAATTATGATCCGCCAATCTACTCAAAATTAAACATGGTGTTCAACACATGTCTTGTTTTGAGGAGTTTAAGCATTCTTCATCTTGCATTTCGAAGTGCAATTCTTTCTACCTTATCTTTTGAGATGGTGTTATGTCATCCTTGGCAATTTCTTCTCGTGCTTCATGATTCACATGTTGTCAAGAATGAGGTATTTAAATCCATCAATCTCTTCATTGGAGTTATCTTGGGTTATATTTCACCTAAAGCTTTCCCTAAGTTCTTCAACCCAAGTTCTTCGTTTGTTCTCCCGGTGAAATAGTTTCTAGTCTCCTTGTTGTTATCAACCCAATCACTTCCGTGAGTGGCAGGTTGTCACCTCATAATTTTGGGATGTCTTCCATAAGTCCACATCAAGTTTAAGCTTTCGTTGTTGCTATCCAACAACTCCGTTCAACCTTTTCTTCGTAAGCTTTCTCTTTCAATTTTATTTGTGAGAGTTATCATTTCCTTCTCCGTTCTCTTATTCCGATGATCTATCTTCTATTCATCCGTCTCGGAGGCATTGTGATGTTTTCTTCAACCCATCATCTCATTTTGGAGATCATGCTCTTTTCCTTGCTTATCCATTTAACCGGAGTGTCGTGTTTTCATTCGAGCTCTCTCATCTTATCAAGTCTTGCATCTCTTCTCAACCAGAGTGTTGTCTGAAATCTTTCTTACCCCTTGTGCCATTCTTTTTAATAGTTTCGGAGGCAGTGTGTTGTTGATCTCTTCAAGTATCCTCTTATCTTGTCAAGTTCATGTTCAGTTCCTTTCATTTTTAGTCGGAGTGCTGCCCAAATTATGCCATTCTTATTCCTTCTCTATCTTGTTAACCGAAGTGGTGTCAATATCTATCTTGTCACTTAACCTCTTGGTTCTTGTCGTATCCCATGTTCCTCTTATCTAACGGAGTGTTTTCAAGTTCGTTCAACTCTGTTGTGTTCTTTCTTTCAACTTTTCAACCTCTCAAGGTTCATGGTTTCACTATTTTGTCAAAGAAGCAACTTAGTTTTACCTCTTCTCTTTCTCTTCCGTTTTCCCCTCCGGTGCCATCCTAGATCTCGGGACGAGATCCTCTCGTAGTGGTGGAGTGTTGTAACGCCCCGGATTCGATGCGCCAGGTGTCCGCCAGCTATTCGCCGTCGTTGCCATGTCATTTTTTTGCGTGTTTCTCTTTGCCTTGTCATCATCTGCATTTCATATCATGTCATTATGTGCATCGCATTTGCACACGTGTTCGTCTCATGCATCCGAGCATTTTCCCCGCTGTCCGTTTTGCAATCAGGCACTCCTATGTCATCCGGCGTCCCCTTTTACCTTTTTCCGTGAGCGGGTATTAAACTTTCTCGGAATGGACCGAGGTTTGTCAAGTGGCCTTGGTATAGCACCGGTAGACCGCCTGTCAAGTTTCGGCTCATTCGGAGGACATTTGATACTCCAACGGTTAACCGGGTAACCGTGAAAGCTTCCTTTTGTTGCAGCCCAACACCCCTTCAAAGTGGCCCAAAACCCATCCAAACCCCCTCCGTCCTCTCGGGCATTCGATCACGATCGCGTGGCCGAAAACTACACCTCATTTGGAGCTTCCTAGCCCCCTCTACCTATAGATGAGTGCACCGCGTCCAAAAATCGCAGATCAAACCCTAGCCCGGCTCCCCTCGCGCCGCCGGACATGTCCGTCGGCCACGTCCCCCCGGCCAATGGCGTCGCGCCATGTCACCTTCCCCGCCGCCATAGCCAACCAGGCGCCGCCACCTCACCCGCGCCCGCACCCTCTCTCTCCTCCCTCCGCCGCCGGCCCGCGCGGCCCGCAGCAGGCCCGCGGGGCCCAGTAGCCGCCGCCCGGCTCCCTGCCCGCGCCGCGCCGCTGCTCCGCCGCTCGCGTCCCGTGTGCCGCCCGCCGCCGTTGCGCGCTTGCGCCGCCGCCCGCCGCCGTTGCGCGCTTGCGCCGCCGCCCGCGCCTGCCGGATAGCCGCCGCCCGCAGCCGCCTCTCCCCGCCGCCGCCTCATGCCATGGCGCCGCCGCCGCGCGCCTCGGCTCCTCCTCCGACCGCGCCTCGCCGACGTCCTCCTCCTCGCCGGCGCCTCCCTCCGGCGACGTCTCCTTCCTCTCCGGCGAGATCCAGTGGATCGGGACGAGATCCACCGGGATCTCATCCAAATGGCGCGCCTTCCCCTGGATCTCTCCATCCCGGGACAACCTCGTCCCGTTGACTTTTCGCAGGGTATAATTCCTCTAAGTCCCTGATTTTTCTTATTCTGGTGCCATGTTTGGCATGCTATAACTCCTTGTATACTGCTCCGATTCGTGCGTGTAATATGTCAAACTGTTTGTATCAATGAGTACATCATTTAATCTCATTGCATCATTTTCATTTGAGTTCATCTTGACGCCCGAAATGCTGTTAGAAGAGGGCTATGTGATGTTAGTTTCAGATCTGTTTCAGTAGATGCACTTTTGTCATTTTTGCCATGATTGATGTGTGCATCCTATGAACTGGAGTCCTACATGTGTTTTGTAATATGCCATGCCATCTTTACAGAGGTGTATGCCATGTATTTTTGTGATCTCTGTGGTGACTAGCACAAGCATGCAAACTAGGGATCATATCTTTGTCTACTGTTATTTTTATGCCATATATTCATGTTGCTACAGTAAGATCCATGCCTCTTTTGAGGATGATCAGTAAGGGTGTTTTCAACATATGGATGTGCGCTATCCATCCATGCCTTTGTTTGTAATTATGGAGTGCCGTAGCTTGAGTCTATCGAGCTCTACTTTTGCTATAAAATGTTACTGGAAGACTGTTTACATGTTATTCAATTTTGCCAAGGTTGTTGTAGTTGATCCGTGCATGCTATGTTGTTGTTCTTGCCATGTATAGCTTCTATGTCATGTCTTCTTGATGAGTGTATGCTTAGTTTATCATGCAATGATCTGTAGTGAGTTCATCGAGCTCGTAAACATGCAGTGATCTGTAGTGAGTTCATCGAGCTCGTAAACATGCCTACTTGTTAGCTGTTTTGACATGTCCAGTTTTTCTGCTAAGTCCGAAAACTGTAACGAAACTTGCTTAATTGACATGGGTGCTATTATATTTTCTGATCCTTTTTGGCTCATAGTCAGTAAGGGACTTTTGTTCTATGTTTTGAGTAGATTCATGTCATGCCATATTTTGCTATGTAATGTTCCTTTAGCATGTCGTTTCCTTGCTCTAAACATGTCATCCTGATGTTAATTTCTGGCATGATAGTATTTTCACCAAGTCTGTGAACCTGTTATCTTGTGCACTTTTGCCATGCTTGTTTGAACCTGTTGTGGTGTGATTTAGCCGTAGCTCAGTGTTCATCTTTTGTCGAGCATCTTGAGTAGATCACTGCTATATGCTTTTCTGATATGTTTGGGTGCAGTAACTTAATTACTTGTTGCTTGCTAAGTAGCATCATGCTGTTAATGGCAGAATCTTGTCATTCTTGTTTTGCTTGTCATTTGCAAACCGTGCATCCGATTCCGGTGATCTTTATATCGATTTCAACCGAAATCACCTCACCTATCCAGTGGCATACTTGGTTTGCCAATATTATGCCTTGTTCACCCTTGTCCTTCCGGAGCACGCATATGCATTGCATACCACATCTCGCATATCATGCCATGTTTTGCATCATGTTGCTTGCGCATTGCATCGTGATTGATGTTTGTCCCCTTTGCTTGTGTTCTTGCCTTGGGTAGAGCCGGGAGACGAGTACGTGAACGAGGAACCTGTTGAGAACGCTTTCGAGGATCAAGCTTTCGACAACCCTCAGAACCTTGCAGGCAAGATGACCATACCCTCGAAATCACTTCTATCTTTGCTTGCTAGATTGCTCGCTCTTTTGCTATGCCTATGCTGCGATACCTACCACTTGCTTATCATGCCTCCCATATTGTTAAACCAAGACTCTAACCCACCTTGTCCTAGCAAACCGTTGTTTGGCTATGTTACCGCTTTGCTCAGCCCCTCTTATAGCGTTATTAGTTGCAGGTGAGGATGAAGTTTGTTCCTTGTTGGAACATGGAGATGTTGTTCCTTGATTGGAACATGTTTACTTGTTGGGATATCACAATATATCTTATTTAATTAATGCATCTATATACTTGGTAAAGGGTGGAAGGCTCGGCCTTATGCCTGGTGTTTTGTTCCACTCTTGCCGCCCTACTTTCCGTCATACCGGTGTTATGTTCCTGGATTTTTGCGTCCCTAACGCGGTCGGGTGATTTATGGGACCCCCTTGACAGTTCGCTTTGAATAAGACTCCTCCAGCAAGGCCCAACCTTGGTTTTACCATTTGCCTCACCACCACCTACTTTCCCTTGGGAGTAATTAACCAAAGGGTCATCTTATTTAGCCGCCCCGGGCCAATGCTTGTCTAAGTGTTGGTCCAAACTAGAGCACCATGCGGGATCGTCCCTTGGCAACTTGGGTTATGTTGGTACCTGTACGCTTCGCTTATCCGGTGTTGCCCTGAGAACGAGATATGTGCAGCTCCTATCGGGATGTCGGCGCATCGGGCGGTCTTGCTGGTCTTGTTTTATTACTGTTGAAATGTCTTGTAGCCGGGATTCCGAGACTGATCGGGTCTTCCCGGGGAGAAGGAATATCCTTCGTTGATCGCGAGAGCTTATCATGGGCTAAGTTGGGACACCCCTGCAGGGTTTGAACTTTCGAAAGTCGTGCCCGCGGTTATGTGGCAGATGGGATTTTGTTAATGTCCGGTTGTAGAAAACCCGAAGTTGATCTTAATTAAAATACATCAACCGCGTGTGTAACCGTGATGGTCTCTTCTCGGCGGAGTCCGAGAAGTGAACACGGTGTTGGAGTTATGTTTGACGTAAGTAGTTTCAGGATCACTTCTTGATCATAGTTGTTCGACCGTGCTTTTGCCTTCTCTTCTCGCTCTCATTTGCGTATGTTAGACACCAGATATGCTAGTCGCTTACTGCAGCTTCACCTCACTACCCTGTCCTACCTATAAGCTTAAATAGTCTTGATCTCGCGGGTGTGAGATTGCTGAGTCCCCGTGACTCACAAATACTTCCAAAACCAGTTTGCAGGTGCCGATGAAACCGTGCAGGTGATGCACCCGAGCTCAAGGAGGAGCTCGATGAAAATCTTGTTCATTGTGTTGTTTCGTTTCAGTTGATCAGTAGTGGAGCCCAGTCGGGACGATCGGGGATCTGTGTAGCATTTGGGGTAGTCTTCTATTATTTTGGTTCCGTAGTCGGACCTTGATTGTATCTGTATGATGTAATGCTTTACTCATGTATTGTGTGAAGTGGCGATTGTAAGCCAACTATGTAACTCTTTCCCTTATGTATTACATGGGTTGTGTGAAGATTACCTCACTTGCGACATTGCTTTTCAATGCGGTTATGCCTCTAAGTCGTGCTTCGACACGTGGGAGATATAGCCGCATCGAGGGCGTTACACTTCACAAGCATAGAATGACGGTGGCCACACCACTGGTCACATATCCGGCCTGATACCGCAGCTGGGGGAAGGGAACAATGTTCTGCCTAGACGCGGTCGACATCGGCGAGGGAGAAAATGCACAGTCGGTGCGTCCCAATCGGGGGTCACCGTGGTATGGGCCGATGCCGCGTCCCAACCGCCCTTCTAGCTACAGCCCGACGTCCGTTTCGAAAATATTAGTGCATGTCAACAAAAATTATACTATCGTTGTTCCGTTTAAAAAAAAGCATATAAGTTATTACTTCTTACCCAAAGGATCTTTATATCCAGCAGACACAAAATATCCATTCGACTGTTCGAAATTACTTTCACTGTTGATATGATTTCGAGGTAATTGTTGCATCGCCACCAAAACCAACCATCTCTTAAGTTAAAGTAGACCGAGCTAACCCCTATATTAGCATATTACTAAGATAAACAGAAGGCACTGTAGAATCATTTAGGACGTGAGCTTGTCAATCTAAATGTGGAGGGACACCAGCTTAGCCCCGGCCAGCAGCTTAGGCGGAACTGTGAAGAAGGTCAGCTCCTGCACGGCGTCGTCGCCGGGATCCCTGCTGCTTGTCACCTCCATTTCCACCTTGACGGCGTTGGTCCTGCCTTTGGGATCCGCCGGCGGGCCGTTCCCCCATAGTTTGGCCACATAGTGCGGCAATGGGGACGCCCCTGCTCTGATGCAGACGACCGACATGGTGATAGGCGCGCCAATGTCGAGCACGCCGCCGACCAAGAAAAATGCACGGCCGTCCTCCTCCGCCAACAGCAAGAGTCGTGGCTCCGACAGTGGCACTTGCAGCTGGAGCGCCTTGCCATACTAGATCCTATGCACGGGCATGGGATGCACGGTGCTGATGTGGTGGGAGAGCACCGGCGGCGGGCCTTCGTAGCCGCAGACGGGCATGGGGCATTTGCAAGGCGCGAGCGGACACACGCTCTGGTGATCGGCGAGCTTGTGGTAGGTGACGTAGAGCGCACAGCCTTCATGCAGGCACTCCACCCTCACCGAGGAGAGGACGGCGTCCACCGTCGTGTTCCGCATGTCGAAGCCACCGCCACGCTCGCACTTCTGGCACTGCCGCTGGTTCCCGGGGCGCTTGATAACCCACAAGTATAGGGGATCGCAACAGTTTTCGATAAGTAAGAGTGTCGAAAGCAACAAGGAGCTAAAGGTAGAATAAATATTCCCTCAAGTTCTATTGACCACCGATACAACTCTACGCACGCTTGACGTTCGCTTTACCTAGAACAAGTATGAAACTAGAAGTACTTTGTAGGTGTTGTTGGATTGGTTTGCAAGAATATAAAGTGAGCGTAAATAAAAGCTAGGGGCTGTTTTAAGTAAAGAGGCAATAAAGTAAATATAGCGAGTGTGGAAAGGTGGTGGTAGGAGCTGCCAAATTGTCCCTTAAGCAATTGACTACTTTACTAGACCGATAGCAAGTATTATGTGGGAGAGGCCACTGCTAGCATGTCATCCCTTACTTGGAATTCTATGCACTTATGATTGGAACTATTAGCTAGCATCCGCAACTACTAACGTTCATTAAGGTAAACCCAACCATAGCATTAAGATATATTGGTCCCCCTTCAATCTCGTATGCATCAATTTCTATGCTAGGCTGAAGCTTCTGTCACTCTTGCCCTCCAATACATAGTCCTATCGACATACAACTAACCCTAAGGTGTGATCCACGCGCGCGCTCATATGATGGGCACCAAAGGACAGTAACATAACCACAAGCAAATAAAATCAATCATAGCAATTCATCAACCACCGATAGGACAACGAAAATCTACTCAGACATCATAGGATGGCAACACATCATTGGATAATAATATGAAGCATAAAGCACCATGTTCAAGTAGAGGGTACAGCGGGTTGCGGGAGAGTGGACCGCTGTAGATAGAGGGGGGTAAGGTGATGGAGATGTTGGTGAAGATGGCGGAGGTGTTGGTGTAGATCGCGGTGATGATGATGGCCCCCGATGGCACTCCGGCCCCACCAGAAGCGAGGGGGAGAGAGCCCCCCTACTTCTTCTTCTTCCTTGACCTTCTCCCTAGATGGGAGAAGGGTTTCCCCTCTGGTCCATGGCCTCCATGGCGTGGGAGGGGTGAGAGCCCCTCTGAGATTGGATCTATCTCTCTGTCTCTCCCTGTTTCTGCGTTCTGTTTTCTGGCCCTTCACCGTTTCTTAAATTCCCGGAGATCCGTAACTCCGATTGGGCTGAATTTTGGACACGATCTCTATCCGGAAATTAGCTTCCTTGCGGCGAAAGAAGGGAACCAACCGCCTTTCGGGTGGACTATGAGGGTCAGGGGCGCGCCTGGGGGGGTAGGGCGTGCCCCCTACCTCGTGCCCACCTCGGACACCGTTTCGCGTTGATTTTCTTCCCAAAAATCATAAATATTCCAAAAAAATGTCCGTAAAGTTTTATCCCGTTTGGACTCCGTTTGATATGGATATTCTGCCAAACCAAAAACATGCAACAGACAGGAACTGGCACTGGGCACTGGATCAATATGTTAGTCCCAAAAATAGTATAAAAAGTTGCCAAAAAGTATATGAAAGTTGAATAATATTGGCATGGAACAATCAAAAATTATAGATATGACGGAGACATATCAGCATCCCCAAGCTTAATTCCTGCTCGTCCTCGAGTAGGTAAATGATAAAAAAAGATAATTTTTGATTTGGAATGCTACCTAGCATAATCATGATCATATGTCTAATCATGGCATGAATATTAAGACACGAGTGATTCAAGGCAATAGTCTATACTTTGACATAAAAACAATAATACTTCAAGCATACCAACCAAGCAATTATGTCTTATTGAAATAACATAGTCAAAGAAAGCTCATCCCTACAAAATCATATAATCTGGCTATGCTCCATCTTCACCACACAAAATATTCACATCATGCACAACCCCGATGACAAGCCAAGCAATTGTTTCATACTTTTGACGTTTCTCAAACCTTTTCAACTTTCACGCAATACATGAGCGTGAGCCATGGACATAGCACTATAGGTGGAATAGAATATGATGGTGGGGGTTATGTGGAGAAGACAAAAAAGGAGAAAGTCTCACATCGACGCGGCTAATCAACGGGCTATGGAGATGCCCATCAATTGATGTCAATGTGAGGAGTAGGGATTGCCATGCAACGGATGCACTAGAGCTATAAGTGTATGAAAGCTCAAACTGAAACTAAGTGGGTGTGCATCCAACTTTCTTGCTCATGAAGACCTAGGGCATTTGAGGAAGCCCATCGTTGGAATATACAAGCCAAGTTCTATAATGAAAATTCTCACTAGTATATGAAAGTGATAACTCAAGAGACTCTCTATATGAAGAACATGGTGCTATTCTGAAGCACAAGTGTGCTAAAAGGATAGTAACATTGCCCCTTCTCTCTTTTTCTCTCATTTTTTTTGTTTTTCTTTTTTCTTTTTTTGGGCCTTCTTTTTTTTGGCCTTTCTCTTCTTCTTTTTTTCGTCCGGAGTCTAATCCCGACTTGTGGGGGAATCATAGTCTCCATCATCCTTTCCTCACTGGGGAAATGCTCTAATAATGATGATCATCACACTTTTATTTACTTACAACTCAATATTACAACTCGATATCTAGAACAAAGATATGACTCTATATGAATGCCTCCGGTGGTGTACCGAGATGTGCAATGATCTAGCATGGCAATGACATCAAAAAACGGACAAGCCATGAAAACATCATGCTAGCTATCTTACGATCATGCAAAGCAATATGACAATAAATGCTCAAGTCATGTATGTGATGATGATGGAAGTTGCATGGCAATATATCTCGGAATGGCTATGGAAATGCCATAATAGGTAGGCATGGTGGCTGTTTTGAGGAAGATATAAGGAGGTTTAGGTGTGATAGAGTATCGTATCACGCGGTTTGGATGCACTGGCGAAGTTTGCACCAACTCTCGAGGTGAGAAAGGGCAATGCACAGTACCGAAGAGGCTAGCAATGATGGAAGGGTTAGAGTGTGTATAATCCATGGACTCAACATTAGTCATAAAGAACTCACATACTTATTGCAAAAATTTATTAGTCATCGAAACAAAGTACTACGTGCATGCTCCTAGGGGGATAGATTGGTAGGAAAAGACCATCACTTGTCCCCGGCCGCCACTCATAAGGAAGACAATCAATAAACACCTCATGCTCCGACTTCGTTACATAACGGTTCATCATACGTGCATGCTACGGGACTTGCAAACCTCAACACAAATATTTCTCAATTTCACAATTACTCGACTAGCATGACTCTAATATCACCACCTTTATATCGCAAAACTATTGCAAGGAATCAAACATATCATATTCAGTGATCTACAAGTTTTATGTAGGGTTTTATGACTAACCATGTGAATGACCAGTTCCTGTCCTCTCTCTAAATAGATATAAGTGAAGCAAGAGAGTTTAATTCTTTCTACAAAAGATATGCCCACGCTCTAACAAGTATAAGTGAAGCAAAAGAGCATTCTACAAGTGGCGGTTGTCTATTAAAGAAAAACAGGCAATCCAAACTTCAAATGATATAAGTGAAGCACATGAAGCATTCTATAAATCAACCAAGGACTATCTCATACCAGAATGGTGCATAAAAGAAAAAGGAAAACTAAATGCTAAAGACGCTCCAAGATTGCACATATCGCATGAATGAAATGAATCCGAAAACATACTGATACTTGTTGAAGAAAGAGGGGATGCCTTCCGGGGCATCCCCAAGCTTCGACGCTTGAGTCTCCTTGAATATTTACTTGGGGTGCCTCGGGCATCCCCAAGCTTGAGCTCTTGCCTCTCTTCCTTCTTCTCACATCGAGACCTCCTCGATCATCGAACACTTCATCCACACAAAACTTCAACAGAAAACTCGGTAAGATCCGTTAGTACAATAAAGCAAATCACTACTCTAAGTACTGTTGCAAACCAATTCATATTTTGTTTTTGCATTGTGTCTACTGTAGTATAACTTTTTCATGGCTTAATATGTCGGATCACGGGTTCCGGCAGACCCTTAAGGTTCGAACTCTGGGGTGCGCGCGGAGATTATGCCCTCTACCTCTCCGTCTCGCAAGGATCTAAACTACAGAACGAACAACACAAGAGACACAGGGTTTATACTAGTTCGGGCCACCATTGTGGTGTAATACCCTACTCTAGTTTGTGGTGGATGGATTGCCTCTTGGGCTGATGAGGATGAACAGTACAAGGAAGAACAGCCTCGCGAGGGTCTGTTCTTGGCTAGGGGATGAACTGCTGGGGGAGTTCAATCGCCCTTCTCACTCTCTGGGTGTGTTGCTAGCTCTGTTCCTCGATCTCTAGATGTCAAGATCTCAGATGCCTCTACCCTGGGGGTGGCTAGTCCTATTTATAGGCAAAGGCCCTGGGCCTCTTCCCAAATATTTGAGCGGGAAGGGCGCCAACAATTGGCCAATTCGAAGGGGAACATCTGGTACACTTATCCTGACTAAAGTTGGTCTTCGCCTGCCAAAGGCCCTGTGGTGACGCCATTCTGGGCTCCATGGTGACCTCCTTCCCACCGTTGGACTGGTCTCGGTCTTGTTGCACCAAAATGGGTGCCTTCGCTTGATCCTCTCGCCTGCGCTTGCCCCCTTTGCACCAAAGAGGAAAGGGGAACGCTGTGTGGGCTGGCGCCCGCCTGGCACCCTCGATCGTCATGGCTTGCGTCATGGGCACCTCGCGAGGTACCCCGCCTTGATCTCTCCGCCTCCTCGCGAGCCAGCCTGAGGAGGCCGCGCCTGAGGAAGCGCCATGTCGTCCGCCCCGCGAGGCTTGGCCCCTCGCGAGGGTCTTGAGTCTTGTGTTGATGAAGATGGGCCACGCTGGGCCCCCATTTGAGCCATGCCGCAGGCCGCAGGCAGGCAAGTCTGGGGACCCCCGTTCCCAGAACGCCGACAGTAGCCCCCGGGCGCAAGGCGCGCACGGACTTGGCCGTGCCGAGAGGCAAAAGGGCAGGGGCGAAGCGCCGCAGGCCCTATCAGCCTGCGGCCTTGGGCGCCGCGTGGCGGTTGATTGGACGTGGGCGTCTCCACTTCCCCACGATGCCTTGATGACCGCGTGGATTGGACAAGTCCCTCCATGCAAATCGTGTCATGATTACCTGCGATCGTGGAGGCCGATGGTTGGCCTTCGCCGGCTATATGTACGGCACCGCGCGTGTCCTTCCAGCCCATCTCTTCTTGCTTCCTCCTCTGCCTCAGTTCTTGCTCCGTCTTGGTGTGATGGCTCCAATTCGCCGGTTTTCTGCGGCGGAGAAGGGAAAGGCTCCTCGAGAGGGACCAGACCCTCTCCCGCCGAAGAAGCGACCTGCCCTCCGCGGTTGCGACGAGGAGGGCCGTCAGGCGGCATCGAGGCCTTGGTATGAGCGGCCTCCGCCGGGGTTCCCGCTTCCTGTGTAAGCCCACGCCGAGGGCCTTGAGGGGGTCGGTGCCGCTCCCCGCGGCCAGCGCCGTCGCCGGCGCCGACGGATCACGAAGGTGTTGGTCGTCCCTCCTGGGGTCCATGCCGAGGGCTCCTCCCGCGAGCTCGTGCTCCACGCCACCATGCCTCCTCGAACTTGGATTCGCTTTCCTCCCTTCTTCGTCTCCGTCTTCCCGCAGGGGAGACACCTGGAACTATGGCTGCAGCACGCCGACTGCAGCACTCCTGCGACCGAGGCAGAGGTCGCGATCACTGCCTCGGGCGAGGTCTTCATGACTCGCGACTGGGGCGAAATCGCTCGGGGTTGCAGAGCGAGGGGCGCCCTCACGATCCACCTGGAGTATGATGGCGCTTCGGTGATGTTCTTCAAGATCTTTGACGCGATCGGGCGCCGGCTGGAATGCTACCCCGGGGGAGGCGGCCAGGACTCTGCCGCGGTGAGGGCTGGTTCCGCCGACCGCTCCTCGGGTAGCTCCACAAGCGACGGAAGCGCCGGAGGATCCAGCGACTCCAGCAAAATCTTCGCGTCTCCGAAGACGAGCGACGACAGCTACGAGCCCACGAGCCAACGCCGCTCCCGGAGCAGGGCAGGCTCGCTTGGCCGTCGCCAGCCCTAATCTGGATGGGGTTGGTGCCGGCGCTTGACGGACCACTGTTGATGATGGCGTCTTTTGCAGGAGCGCGTGTAGTTAGCACCCTTTAGGATCCGTTCCCTGCGAGGAATCGCATTGCGCCCCATAGGGGCTTGTAAGGCGGCTATGATCCTTGTTGTTAATATGTAACCCTTGCTATGGATCTATGTGAATTGCAAATTCCGTCATAGTTCGGTCCTCCCTTTCGCACCTCACGAGGGCTTGGTGCTCTGCGTCGACAGGTCCCAGTCCCAAGGCGGCGCCAGCCGTCGCTGGTATGCCAGGTCGTGATGCTGTGGTCAAGGCCAGGAGGTGAGCGAACCGGGGTCCGGTAAGAGCCCCTGAGTCACGATGCTCAGGAGGTCCCCTTTGGCGCCCAAGCAGTCGTCGCTTGGTGAGAAAGAGAAGCAACGTCGCTAGTACGGAGTCGCTTTAGGTGCGGGGTAGTGCCACGGTAGCTAATGCTTTGGATGGTGACTTATCTTTGAGAATCGAGGATCGCCCCTAGCGCGTCATCGGGTCCGGGGGTAATTTGGACAGAGTTGCTTGATGAGGTCCTCGCGTGCCCCTTCTCCCTCGCCTCTGCTCCACTTTCTGCTCTACTTCCTCGGGTCCCGGCCCTCGAGCTGGTCTCAGCCGTCGCTGGTATGCCAGGTCGCAATGCCGTGGACAAGGCCAGAGGGTGAGGGCTGGAGGGCCAGTAGGAGCCCTGAGTCGCGATGCTCAGGCGCCCCCCTTTAACGTGCAAGCGGTTTGCACGGGCGAAGGTGAAGGAAACGCCGTGAGGGCCTTGGCCAGCGCAGTTTCCCCTAAGGATCCTGCAGATTCATCAAAGAAAGAAGATGGGGCTGCCATGGCAGTTGTCAGTCGATCGTTAGTCGCTCAAGAGCTCGTTGGTTGGAGTAGGTGAGGTGTACCAGGGCACCCGTGAGCCAGCGCGGGACTCACGAGGCCCTACCTCTTAGGCGGGTTGCGCCTGGCACTGGGCCGTATCTTGATATGTGTTCCTGCAAAATTTGGTCAGATGCCGGCACTCTACGTCCTCGGGTCCCGTCCCTCGAGCTTGTCTCAGCCGTCCCTGGTATGCCAGGTCGCGATGCCGTGGACAAGGCCAGAGGGTGAGGGCTGGAGAGCCAGTAAGAGCCCTGAGTCGCGATGCTCAGGCACCCCCCCCTTTAACGTGCAAGTGGTCGACATGGAGAAGAAGAGGTGCCGTGGACGGCATCAAGTAATCAAGCATGATAGGCGAATGCATAATTGGAAATAAACGCAGGGGAGATACACGCCGCTGGGCCTAGCCCGAGCAGCTTGGGGATGATGCAGCCCGAGGGGCGCCCCCCGCAAAGCAAGCTAACGACTGAAGGAAATAAAAAGGGATACATGCCAAGGGGACGGACCCACGCGGTCTGGGAGTGACGCAACCCTGGGAGGGCGCTCCCAGCTGGGAATGAAACTTGAAAGATGTCACCTGAAGATGTCGTCAGCGAAGTGGCGTTGGTGCAGTAGACTCGGTGGGCTGCGGAAGCCGATCCTCACGAGCCCCCAGGCCCTGGGGCCTCGGGAGGCTCCGGAGGCACTGATGGCTCCTCGCGGGCTGTCTCCATCTCCGCCAGAGCCGCAGAACGCCTGTCTTCCTGAGCCTCCAAGATGCCCCTCATGAGGCGCTGGTACGCCGCAGCCAGGCTCGGCAGGCCGTAAGGCATGCGAACATAGCTGTGGGGCGGTCCTCCGCAGCACCCCACTCGGGAGGGCCAGAGGCGCTCCGTTGTCGCGATCTGATTGAGCCCTGGTACGTCGACGCAGACGCGCAGCCCACCATCCTCGCCTGGATGTGGAACCACAGCTGGTGGACGACGGCAACCTCTCCTGATCCTTGACTCCTGTAGTTCTTGAATGGCCTTGTTAACGAACTCCTGTTGGTCTGACCTTCCTCGCCTGGCTCCTTCTTGAGGGAATCGTGCTTCGAAGCACGACTCCACATGGTGCCCAAGCGCCTCCCTCGTGACCCTGGCAAGGTCGGTGGCCCTCCAGGTGAGAGCCCCCGAGCCCTGCCTGAGGAGAGCGTCGGGCGCGCTTTCCTATGCGATGGAAGGAGGGTCCCCCTGAGCAGGCACGGGCCCTGAAGAGCCTGCCTCCTAAGGGACTGAGCCTGGCGACGTCTTCTTCTTCTTGGGGGTGGTCTCAGGAAGCCTCCTGCTTCCGCGATCTGGGTCTTCTAGCGACGCTGCCTGAAAGGCTCGCTCCAGGGAACACACTGCGTCCTTCTCTTCACAGGGCACCGTGATGACGCCGCCACTTCCTGGCATCTTGAGGACGTTGTAGCCGTGGTGGGTCACAGCCATGAACTTGGCCAACACTAGGTACCCGAGGATGGCGTTGTACGGCAGGCGAATGTGGGCGACGTCGAAGTCGATGAGCTCAGTGCGGTAGTTGCTGCGGGCCCCAAAGGTGACAGGGAGGCGGACCTGCCCGATTGGGACCATGGAACCGTCGGTGACTCCGGAGAAAGGCTTGGTTGGCTGAAGCTGGTCATAGGGCGCTTGGAGGTTGTTGAATGTTTCCACGGACAAGACGTTGAGCCCAGCTCCACCATCGATGAGGGTCCTAGTGACCAGAAAGTTGCTGATGACTGGGGAACAAAGCATTGGGAGGACTCCAGCTGTGGCCGCGCACTTGAGCTGGTCTGCCGAGCTGAACGTGATGGCGCATGCTGACCACCTGAGGGGGCGCGTTGCTTCGAGCTTGGGGAGGACTGCATTCACTTCGCGGGCAAACTTCTTGAAGATACGTTGAGAGGCTGGGGCTTGAGCTCCGCCTAGGATGCAGGCGATTGCGCGCGGCTCTTGGAAGCCCCCAGCCCCCTCATCTTGGTGGTGGTCTTCGTTCCTCCTTGGCTGAGGCGGCAGCGGCGGCAGGCCTGGGTTGCCGTGAGGGCGATCCTCACGAGGCTGATCCCTCCAGTCCCCCTCGCGAGGCGGGTCCCGCCAGCGGTCCTTGCGAGGTTGATCGCGCCACCCTTGGCGCGGGCCACGATCTTCCCAGCATCCTGGGTTTCTTCCTCCTCCTCGGCCGTAGCCCCGGTCGGCACAGTCAGGGCGACGGCCGATCCTTCCTTCTCGCACGGTGCGGAGTTCTTGGCATTCGTTGGTGTTGTGGGTGTGGAGGTCGTGGTATACGCAGTACCGGCTGCCCCTGGAGGATTCGGGCAGATCCTTGCCCCGCTTGGTGTCTGGTTTCGCCGCGATTACGGCAGCCCCCTTGCGCTTCACGTCCTTGGCCTTGGGCTTCTTCTCTTCTGGGTATGCGGCAGGCGGCTCGAGGAGGGAGAGGCGTCCCTCCTCAGCCCTGGCGCACTTGGTCGCCAAGTTGAACAACTCCAGGGAGGTGCAGAGGTCTTCATGCATCGCCAGCTCCTCCTTCATCTTGATGTCGCGCACGCCATCGGAGAAGGCGGAAATGATGGCTTCCACGGACACCCTGGGGATCTTGAGGCGCGCGCTGTTGAAGCGCTGGATGTACTTTTGTAGGGTCTCCCTAGGTTGCTGCTTGATGCGGCGCATGTCGCTCACGGCGGGAGGCCGGTCGCGGGTACCTTGGAAGTTGGCGATGAAGCGAGTACGCATCTGGTCCCAGGAGGAGATCGTGCCTGGGGCCAGGTTCAGGAGCCAAGTGCGAGCACCTTCCTTCAGCGCCATGGGGAACCAGTTCGCCATGACCTTTTCGTCCCCACTGGCAGCTTCGATTCCCAGCTCGTAGAGCTGGAGGAACTCTGCGGGATCAGTTGTGCCGTCGTAGCGAGGGGGCAGGTCCGGCTTGAACTTGTCGGGCCATGCGACGCTGCGCAGCTCGGTGGTGTAGGCGCGGCAGCCTGCGGTGGCCACGGGAGGCTTCTGTTGAGGGAGAGCTTGGCCTTGCGGGTCCCCTTGCGCTGCTGCTGGGAGTAGCGCGGGGTCTTGACGTGCCGGAGCTGGATCGGGGTCTCGGCGAGCCGGAGCCGGGAGCGCCCGGGCAGCCTCTTGCGGTTGAGGGACTTCTTGGCAGCTCCGTTCCTGCTGGGCTGGCGCCTGACGGAGCGGGTTCCGCCCAGGGGCCGCGCGCCTTGGAGCCATGGCGTCTTCTTGGAGAGGAGGCGGCTGGTACGCCCCCGGAGCTTCATTGCCCACGCGGGGCGGAGTGCAGCGCAGCGGTGCGGACGGCACGGGAGAGCCCCCTGCGGCGCGGACGAGCTCGGCGACGCGGTCGAGCCACTCCTCGTAGACGTCGTCGACGGGGCGGTAGCGTAGGAGCTCGTTCGCCGCGATGAGCGTAGCTTGAGCCTCCAAGGGTGCGCGGGACGAAGAGCCGGCCGAGGCGAGCGACGGAGTAGCGGTGCGGCCGTCTTGCCGCACGGACAGGTGCTGAGACGATGCTTGCTGCTCGTTCCCCGCCGGGCCGGTGGTGGCATTGATGGCGGGCGACGGAGAACGACGAGGACGCCCACCGACGGGGGCCGTCTGGGCGATGCGGGAAGCGATGGCGGCCCGGCGCTTGGCGCGGGCCCGACGAGCGTCAGACATGGATGCGACGGTCGGGGGAGAGCGGAGCGGTGGAAGGTAGATTCCGGCGCACCCCTACCTGGCGCACCAAATGTCGGATCACGGGTTCCAGCAGACCCTTAAGGTTCGAACTCTGGGGTGCGCGCGGAGATTATGCCCTCTACCTCTCCATCTCGCAAGGATCTAAACTACAGAACGAACAGCATAAGAGACACAGGGTTTATACTAGTTCGGTCCACCATTGTGGTGTAATACCCTACTCTAGTTTGTGGTGGATGGATTGCCTCTTGGGCTGATGAGGATGAACAGTACAAGGAAGAACAGCCTCGCGAGGGTCTGTTCTTGGCTAGGGGATGAACTGCTGGGGGAGTTCAATCGCCCTTCTCACTCTCTGGGTGAGTTGCTAGCTCTGTTCCTCGATCTCTAGATGTCAAGATCTCAGATGCCTCTACCCTGGGGGTGGCTAGTCCTATTTATAGGCAAAGGCCCTGGGCCTCTTCCCAAATATTTGAGCGGGAAGGGCGCCAACAATTGGCCAATTCGAAGGGGAACATCTGGTACACTTATCCTGACTAAAGTTGGTCTTCGCCTGCCAAAGGCCCTGTGGTGACGCCGTTCTAGGCTCCATGGTGACCTCCTTCCCACCGTTGGACTGGTCTCGGTCTTTTTGCACCGAAATGGGTGCCTTTGCTTGATCCACTCGCCTGCGCTTGCCCCCTTTGCACCAAAGAGGAAAGGGGAACGCTGCGCGGGCTGGCGCCCGCCTGGCACCCTCGATCGTCATGGCTTGCGTCATGGGCACCTCGCGAGGTACCCCGCCTTGATCTCTCCGCCTCCTCGCGAGCCAGCCTGAGGAGGCCACGCCTGAGGAAGCGCTATGTCGTCCGCCCCGCGAGGCTTGGCCCCTCGCGAGGGTCTTGAGTCTTGTGTTGATGAAGATGGGCCACGCTGGGCCCCCATTTGAGCCACGCCGCAGGCCGCAGTCAGGCAAGTCTGGGGACCCCCGTTCCCAGAACGCCGACATAATCCACTGATATAAATTGATAGCTTGATCCAAAGTATGCATCAAAAACAGAATCTGTCTAAAACAGAACAGTTTGTAGCAATCTGAACAATTCTACCAAAATTAGGAAAAATAAATAATTTTTACAGCAAGACAGTGCAAAAATAATCAGAACCAATTGACGTCCTAGAAAAAAATTAAAAATCACGCACTACAGCCAAAGTTTCTGTCCTGCACCGCACAAACCAACAAGCATTGTAAACATCCTAAAGGCAAACCTTGGCACATTATTTTTATAATACAATGGAATTGTACCAGGGGATAATTATTTTTGTTGAAAAGTTTCTGTAATCAAGATTCACAAAGTTTCCGTGAGCATGAACAAAGTTCAAGGCTAGCTCCCACTTCAAAAATGCTCGTCTTTCTCACTTTCGCTTTTCTTTTTGAAAAAGTTTTGGGTTCCCCTCTTTATTTTTGTTGTTTTTAAACTACATGGAATCACTCAACAGAAATAAATGACTCTAAAACTTCCGGGTTGTCTCCCTGGCAGCGCTTTCTTTAAAGCCATTAAGCTTGGCATATAGTGCTCAAGTAGTGAATCCACCCGGATCCCAAGGTATATCAAAGCCAATTTTAATTAGCAATGATTTGTAATTTAGTAGTGAGCACAAGGCAACATATATCAAGTAATGACGAAGTCTAATTCTCTTCCTATGCATCGGCATGTCATAAAAGAACAATTCATGCACACAAAGTATAGGCCAATGCATAGTATAAACAGTTTCTTGCAATTTTATCGTGTTGGAAACATAGAGAGGTGGAGATATAGTTCCTCTCTCATAATAATTGCAAGTAGGAGAAGCAAGCGCATGCATATTATATTCATCAAAATCATCATGTTCAACGGTAAAAGGCAACCCATCAATATAATCCTTAATAAAAGCAACTTCTCCGATATAGTATAGTTGGGAGAATTCAAAAAGATAATAGGACTATCATGCATGCGTGCAATAGCAACAATTTCATGTTTAGCATAAGGAACTATAGCAAGTTCATCTCCATAAGCATAATTCATATTCGCATCTTGGCCACAAGCATAGCAAGCATCATCAAAAAGGGATATTTCAAGAGAATCAATGGGATCATAGCAATCATCCTTCGGCAAGCACAAAGGGAAATTAAACAATTGTAGCGACCAGACCTCAAACAGTCTGACCTCTGTGCTCAGGTGTCATCCCTGGATCAGTAATGCTGACACCACACAGTACTTCGAAGGATTTATAACAAAGTAGCAATCACACACTTATTACATCAATGTCTCAAAGAGAACTTATTACAATAAATATGGCTTAAGGCCATCTAATAACGATAACAGCGGAAGGCTTGGAAGATAAGTGAGTCCATCAACTCCAACGGCATCACTGAGTATACAACCACGACCTAAAAGGCACCTTACTCGTCGTCTGAAAAGTCTGCAACATGAAACGTTGCAGCCCGAAAACGGGTCAGCACATGGAATATGCTGGCAATGTAACACATAGAGAGTAATGAATGATAAGCCTATACTGCATGCATATATGGCTGGTGGAAAGCTCTATGGTTACAGTTTTGCGTAAAGCCAATTTTTCCCTACTACAAAGGAATAAATTTATTTAACTATCATGGTGGTTGTTAAACATTGAGAATGGTTGACAGCATCCTCAATCCCAATTAAAAATAATCATCATTAAAAACCCAACAATATTTATTTAGAAGTAACATGATGAGATTCACATGATATCCAAGTACTAGATACTCAAAACGTCCATAACCGGGGACACGGCTAACCATGATTAGTTTGTACACTCTGCAGAGGTTTGCGCACTTTTCCCCACAAGACTCGATCTCCTCCGTTGGATTTCTCACACTACATGGTGTTTGAGAAACAGATGACCGAGACACAGTCTTTCAGAAGCGCTAGCACCTTACGATGGATAGACCGGTACACCTACTTTCCCCTACATCTGCTAGTCTACCCTGTAAGAGTTCGCACGACTTAATCAACTATGCCAGAGCCCATAATGGCTTGTGGCTGCACACGGAAGTGTCTAGTTTGAATAGTCTTATGATCCCTTTGAGCCTGGGTGGCGGTCCAAAAAGAAACAGGCAATCCTGGAATACCCAGGTACCTCAATCCACCCAGATGTGTGTTTAAGTTGCCACCTTAGATAAACCATTAATTAACAATCTCACATCTGTCATGGATATCACTCACCGAATCCACGTCTACTAGCATAGCATGGCATAATAAGCAAATGTAGAAGTAACTCCCAAAGGTTTCATAAATAAACAGGTAATAGGTACTACCTCAACTACTTCCCATCCCACAATTTAAATTAGATCCTAATCATGCAGTGTTTGAGAATTTGATCTAATGCAATAAAACTGGGTAGTAAAAGAGGTATGATCAAAGTGTTACTTGCCTTGCTGATGATCCGCGAAACCTAGAGATTCGAAGTAACAGGCGGCGCACTCCGGGTGTTCTATTGCAGACAAGCAAGCAAGCATACAATAAGTAATCATCTAATGCACAGGTAAAACTCAAATAAGAGATCTAACCAAAAAGTTCAACTTAAGAACTCCGGTTCGCAAAAAGAATCAAATCGAACGAAGCAATGAAAGTCAAACGGCGAAAGAAAACAACTTCGTTCTACTAATCTGGACCTAAGTCAAATTTTACAGTAGCAAAAACTTGTTTAAGTTGATTAATCGGAAAAAGGGTTTCGATACGAAACTCCAGGCGCTTGAATCGCCTGATTCCGATAAACGAGCAAAAAGTTATACTAAAACGAAAATCGGATCAGAAATCGCGATCAGAAAAATAACCGCGGAAAAATCTGAGAAAAAGAAAAACGACGAACAGATTAACGAACGAACGTTCGTTAATTAACCTAATCCGGAGAAAATAAAATAATAATAAACCAAAAAAACCGAAAATAAAACCGACGAAAAACCGCTCGGTTTTCTAAAAAAACCGGGCACAAAAAACGAGGCAGCGGCGAACCTAGTGTGATGAGGACATCAATATCATTGTTACACCCACAGCCCCTACTGTTACAGATGATGGACCAATTACTAGAGCCCGCGCACGCCAATTAAATTACCAGGTACTTTCGTTTCTTGGTAATGATTCTAATGTTCATGAGAATATGATGCTGCCTAAATTGGATACATTTGTTTTGCTTACAAATGAAGGGCCTAGCTTGGAGAAGGATGAACACTGGAGCAAGAACAAGCATGGAGTTGATGGCATGCGCAAGGGAAACAAGAACGGAGTTACAAGTGATGATTTCAGGACTCTGAAGCCACCATAAGGAGTGAATGAAGCCTTGGACGAAATATACAAGATGCCACTTCATAAATTTCGTCCAGAGGCTATTCTAGGTGCTGCGACACCTTATTATTGGGCCAGGCCCATGTAATTTCGAAATACTTAAGTATAGGCTATTTTTAGAGTCCGTATGTGTGGGGAAACAAGAGTTAGGGTTGGTTTCGGACCCCTTCCTCAAGGGCCACGAAATTCCCCCCTCTTCCTCCATATATACAGCCCTTAGGGCGTCGTTTAGACTTTGGGTTTTGTTTAGATTAAAAGTTCGCCATAGCTGCAACTTCGCGTACTTCGTTTGTGTTCAACGACCAGACCAAGGCGTCACAGAACCCCACCTTGATCAATAAAGCTTCCCTCTTATATTCGCAATATCCAGATTGCAATCTTAGTTTCTTGCTTGTTCTTCGTTTGCCTGCAGGAAACAGACCTTCGTGGTCAGGTTGGTCATGCTCCGGCGTGGTCAATAACCTCTCGGAGTTGGTTTAGCGATTGCTAAGGTGCGACGTCCTCGCACGTTCGTAGTCGGATCGTCAAAGTCGACTTCCTCCAAACGATAGCCACCATCTCATCGAAAGACGGGACACCTTTGCCTCTATCAAGTGGTATCAGATTTTCAGGTTGCTCGGTGAGATTTTACAGTTTTTCATAGTTTAGATCGAGTCTGTTTTTCATACCTACAGTCCAGGAAAAAGCCAAAAAAAATTAGGGTTAGTTCATCCTATCCGAACCAATCTGAGCCTTTGCATCATCTTTTCTGTATATGCTTTGTTGAATTTGCGGTTGCATCGTCGTGTCAAGTTGCTGGTCTTAGCGTCTAGTCCTTTAGAGTTTCGAGTTCTGTTCACAGGTTGTCACGTCGCCGCTGCCATATATCACCACCGCATCATCATCATCACCGCTGCCATATACCACCATCGTCATCACCGCTGCCATATACCACCATCGTCATCGCCGCTACCATATACCACATATCCACCGCCATCATGCTAATCCGAGTCCACCTCCATCACAGATTCACCACCAGTCTGTGTTCCATCGCCCTGCAAATATCCGCCACCAGTCCGAGTTTCCACCAGATTCATCTCCGCCACGAGTCCTAGTCTGAGTCCAGTAATTGTTGCTTTGTTCTCGATTTCCAGATCACGCGATACTCCGAGACGTGACAGAGAAGGACTCCCCAACTTTCGTGCTACCCGCAGAAGAAAAATAGTTCCAGTTTCAAAAAAAAACTAAGTCTGGGAAATTCTGGCTAGGCAGTTTTTAGGACATTTGTAGACTTTTTCGAAAAAAATTGTTGCAGAACAAAAAAAAGAGGAAAAAAGTGCAAAAAAAAAGTGAAAAAAAAGAAAAAAAAATCAGAGTGTGCTCCTCCCTTGTTTACGTGCAGCGCCGTGATTTTGTTAGTGTTCTAGGCTCGCGTCTCTAGTACGGTCTAGCCTAGGACCAGCACAGTACCGTCGTTGAGCGTTTATTCAACTTTGCATCTCTGAATTGATTATTGCTGACCCTTTTGCTACCATATTATAAGCCTTCCTAGCTCCACATACATCTACGTCGTGCGTTTGACTCTCCCTGGTAATCGCCCTATCCAAGCTTTGAGAGTTTTGACTACAACGGTTGCCGATCACCGCCTGCTGCTTGGTAAGAACTGGTAAGAATTTGAGATTTGCTTGACGGATTTGTGACTGTCCACCACACCACCACCACCACTTCCTAGTAGTCTGTAGAATCACATTCTTGTGTGTTTCTATTGCTGCTAACCATGGCAGGATCACAAGCCGACGAGACTGACTGGGAGAACATGACAAACAAAGCGTTACATGATAAGTTTCAACAAATGATGAGTGGACAGGTGGAAGATGTGCTAAATAGATTTGAAGAGGCCATGGAGAAGATAGATGGCATTGAGAAGGCGTTCGAAACAAAGCTCGATAACAAGTTTAATGAATTGCTCGCGCATCTACCACCACCACCACCGGCTGCACCTAACGCACCTCTACAACAACAACAACGACTACCTCCACATCGCGAAACAACCCTCCACCGAGCGACCCGTGTCCCTCTTCAGCCTGGCCAAGCTGTTGGTGCTGCTGTTGATACTTCTGTGGCTCCTGCTGCTGATGTGGGGGAGGATGATTATGTGGGAGATTACGAGGATGAGGTTGATCAACATCAGAACTACGTGCAACCACCAGCACCACAACCACCAGGTCGTCCACATGCAAATAATGGCAATGTTAGGGCTCCCCCTCAGGTACGAGATCATGACCATCTCCCTAAACTGAAATTGAATATTCCACCATTTGAGGGTAGATATGTTCCTGATATATATCTTACTTGGGAGTTAGAAACTGAACAATGATTTACATGTTTACAATATCCTGAGGAGAGACGTGTTCCTGCTGCTGTTTGTGCTTTCACTAGCTTTGCATGTGTTTGGTGGTCTGAATATTGTAGATTATATCCTGTTCCAGCTAATTGGGCTACTTTGAAAACTGCTATGCATACTCGTTGGGTTCCACCATATTATCAATGTGAATTACTTCAAAAATTGCAGTGCCTAAGACAAGGAAAAAATTCGGTAGAAGAATATTATCAGGAATTACAAACTGGCTTGATTAGATGTGGTATCGTTGAGGAGAATGAAGCTATGCTTGCACGTTTTCTGGGTGGATTAAATAGAGAGATTCAGACCATTCTATACTATAAGGATTATAATAATATCACTCGTTTATTCCATCTTGCTTGTAAAGCTGAACGTGAAGTGCAGGATCGACAGGCATTGGCGCGAACTAACTTTTCTGCAGGTCGACCTTCATCGTGGACACCACGTGCATCATCTACTTCGACACGTTATGCTACACCGGCACCTCCGTCAGCTGCCACCTCCAACTGTGATACAAGAAAGCAGGCACAACCACCACTATCTGCCAAGAGCACTCCTGTCGGGCCTGCACGGAGCTCTGCTTCTTCCATGGCGTCTACAGGGCACACGAGTGATATTATTTGTCGTCGTTGTAAGGGAAGAGGACATTTTGCGCGAGAATGCACATCTCAGCGTGTGATGATTGCTACTGAGGATGGTGGGTATGAGTCCGCTAGTGACTATGATGAGGAGACTTTGGCTCTTCTTACACATGAAGAACACGGGGAGATGTTTCTGATCATGAGACGCAATACATGGCTGCTGAAGATGCTGACAGGTATGAATGTTTAGTTGCTCAACGTGTTTTGAGTGTGCAGGTCACGCAAGCTGAGCAAAATCAGAGGCATAATTTGTTCCATACAAAGGGAGTTGTGAAGGAACGTTCTGTTCACGTCATCATAGATGGAGGGAGCTGCAACAACTTGGCTAGCATGGAGATGGTGGAGAAGCTGTCTCTCACCACAAGACCACATCCACATCCATACTACATCCAATGGTTCAACAACAGCGGCAAGGTTAAGGTAACACGTACTGTTCGTGTGCATTTTAGTATCTCTACATATGCTGATTATGTTGATTGTGATGTGGTACCTATGCAAGCATGTTCCTTATTACTTGGTAGACCATGGCAATTTGATAAAAATTCTGTACACCATGGTAGAAACAATCAGTATACTCTTGTTCATAAGGACAAAAATATTACTTTGCTTCCTATGACTCCTGATTCCATTTTGAAAGATGATATTAATCAAGCTAATAAAGCAAAACAGGAGCAAAATAAGAGTGAAAATCAGATTGTGGAAAAAGAATTTGAGCAACAAATGAAGCCTAATAATAAACCATCTAGTGTTGCTTCTGAAATTAAATTGAAAAGTGCATGTTTATTTGCCACCAAATCTGACATTGATGATCTAGATGTTAGCAAATCTGTTTGCTATGCTTTTGTGTGCAAAGAGGCATTATTTTCATTCGAGGACGTGCCTTCCTCTTTGCCTCCTGCTGTTACTAACATTTTGCAGGAGTTCGCTGACGTCTTTCCACAAGACGTGTCACCGGAATTACCACCTATTCGAGGGATTGAGCATCAAATTGACTTAATTCCTGGTGCATCATTACCCAACCGCGCACCATACCGTACCAATCCATAGGAGATGAAGGAGATTATGCATCAAGTACAAGAGCTACTCGACAAAGGTTATATACGCGAATCCCTTAGTCCTTGTGTTGTTCCTATTATTCTAGTGCCGAAAAAGGATGGTACCTCGCGTATGTGTGTTGATTGTAGAGGCATTAATAATATTACTATTCGTTATCGTCATCCTATTCCTAGGCTAGATGATATGCTTGATGAATTGAGTGGCTCTACAATATTCTCCAAAGTTGATTTGCGTAGTGGATACCATCAAATTCGTATGAAATTGGGAGATGAATGGAAAACAGCTTTTAAAACTAAGTTTGGTTTATATGAGTGGTTAGTCATGCCTTTTGGGTTAACTAATGCACCTAGTACTTTCATGAGACTAATGAACGAAGTTTTACGTGCTTTCATTGGACGATTTGTGGTAGTCTATTTTGATGATATACTGATTTATAGCAAATCTTTGGAAGAACATTTGGAACATTTACGTGTTGTTTTTAATGCTCTACGTGATGCACGTTTGTTTGGTAACCTTGGGAAGTGCACCTTTTGCACCGACCGAGTATCTTTTCTTGGTTATGTTGTTACTCCACAGGGAATTGAAGTTGATAAAGCTGGCCGCAGCCCAAAACGGTCACACAAGTGAGGAGTTTTCTTGGACTCGCTGGTTTCTATAGGCGTTTTGTGAGAGACTTTAGCACCATTGTTGCACCTCTCAATGAGCTTACAAAGAAGGACGTGCCTTTTGTTTGGGGTACCGCACAGGAAGAAGCCTTCACGGTATTGAAAGATAAGTTGACACATGCTCCTTTACTCCAACTTCCTGATTTTAATAAGACTTTTGAGCTTGAATGTGATGCTAGTGGAATTGGATTAGGAGGTGTGTTATTACAAGATGGCAAACCTGTTGCATACTTTTCTGAAAAATTGAGTGGGCCTAGTCTGAACTATTCTACTTATGATAAGGAATTATATGCTCTTGTTCGGACTTTAGAAACATGGCAACATTATTTATGGCCCAAAGAATTTGTTATACATTCTGATCATGAATCTTTGAAACACATTAAAAGTCAAGCTAAACTGAACCATAGACATGCTAAATGGGTTGAATTCATTGAGACTTTCCCTTATGTCATTAAACACAAGAAGGGTAAAGAAAATGTTATTGCTGATGCATTGTCTCGTCGTTATACTATGCTGTCACAACTTGATTTTAAAATATTTGGTTTGGAGACCATCAAAGATCAATATGTGCATGATGCTGAATTTAAAGATGTATTGCAGAATTGTAAAGAAGGTAGATCATGGAACAAGTTCGTCGTTAACGATGGATTTGTGTTTCGTGCTAACAAGCTATGCATTCCAGCTAGCTCCGTTCGTCTTTTGTTGTTGCAGGAGGCGCATGGGGGAGGACTAATGGGACACTTTGGCGTGAAGAAGACGGAGGACGTACTTGCTACACATTTCTTTTGGCCAAAGATGAGACGGGATGTTGAGCGTTTTGTTGCTCGCTGCACTACATGTCAAAAAGCTAAGTCACGACTCAATTCTCATGGTTTATATATGCCTTTGCCTGTGCCTAGTGTTCCTTGGGAGGATATATCTATGGACTTTGTTTTAGGTTTACCTCGAACAAAGAAGGGGAGGGATAGCATATTTGTTGTCGTGGATAGATTCTCGAAAATGGCACACTTTATACCATGTCATAAAAGCGATGATGCTGTTAATGTTGCTGATTTGTTCTTTCGTGAAATTATTCGCTTGCATGGTGTGCCAAATACTATTGTTTCAGACCGTGATACTAAATTTCTTAGCCACTTTTGGAGATGTTTATGGGCTAAGTTGGGGACTAAACTTCTTTTTAGTACTACTTGTCACCCCCAAACTGATGGACAAACTGAAGTAGTCAATAGAACATTGTCTACTATGCTTAGGGCTGTTTTGAAGAATAATAAGAAAATGTGGGAAGAATGTTTGCCTCATATTGAATTTGCTTATAATCGTTCATTGCATTCTACTACTAAGATGTGCCCTTTTGAAATTGTGTATGGTTTCCTACCTCGTGCACCTATTGATTTGTTGCCTCTTCCATCTTCGGAGAAGGTTAATTTTGATGCTAAACAACATGCTGATTTGATCTTAAAGATGCATGAGTTAACTAAGGAAAATATTGAGCGCATGAATGCTAAATATAAACTTGTTGGAGATAAGGGTAGAAAACGTGTTGTCTTTGCACCTGGAGATCTTGTTTGGTTACATTTGCGTAAGGATAGGTTTCCTAATTTGCGCAAGTCAAAGCTAATGCCACGTGCTGATGGTCCTTTTAAGGTGTTAGAAAAAATAAATGATAATGCATATAAACTTGAGTTGCCTGCAGATTTTGGGGTCAGTCCCACTTTTAACATTGCAGATTTGAAGCCTTATTTGGGTGAGGAAGATGAGCTTCCGTCGAGGACGACTTCATTTCAAGAAGGGGAGGATGATGAGGACATCAATACCATTGTTACACCCACAACCCCTACTGTTACAGATGATGGACCAATTACTAGAGCCCGCGCACGCCAATTAAATTACTAGGTACTTTCGTTTCTTGGTAATGATTCTAATGTTCATGAGAATATGATGCTGCCTAAATTGGATACATTTGTTTTGCTTACAAATGAAGGGCCTAGCTTGGAGAAGGATGAACACTGGAGCAAGAACAAGCATGGAGTTGATGGCATGCGCAAGGGAAACAAGAACGGAGTTACAAGTGATGATTTCAGGACTCTGAAGCCACCATAAGGAGTGAATGAAGCCTTGGATGAAATATACAAGATGCCACTTCATAAATTTCGTCCAGAGGCTATTCTAGGTGCTGCGACACCTTATTATTGGGCCAGGCCCATGTAATTTCGAAATACTTAACTATAGGCTGTTTTTAGAGTCCGTATGTGTGGGGAAACAAGAGTTAGGGTTGGTTTCAGACCCCTTCCTCAAGGGCCACGAAATTCCCCCCTCTTCCTCCATATATACAGCCCTTAGGGCGTCGTTTAGACTTTGGGTTTTGTTTAGATTAAAAGTTCGCCATAGCTGCAACTTCGCGTACTTCGTTTGTGTTCAACGACCAGACCAAGGCGTCACAGAACCCCACCTTGATCAATAAAGCTTCCCTCTTATATTCGCAATATCCAGATTGCAATCTTAGTTTCTTGCTTGTTCTTCGTTTGCCTGCAGGAAACAGACCTTCGTGGTCAGGTTGATCGTGCTCCGGCGTGGTCAATAACCTCTCGGAGTTGGTTTAGCGATTGCTAAGGCGCGACGTCCTCGCACGTTCGTAGTCGGATCGTCAAAGTCGACTTCCTCCAAACGATAGCCACCATCTCATCGAAAGACGGGACACCTTTGCCTCTATCATAGTGTGACGTGCAGCGTCATCAGCGACGGCTCCGGCGGCGAGGCGGCGGCGGCGGCGGCGGCTCCGACGGCGAGGCGGCGGCGGCGGCGGCGCGGGGCGCGGCTAGGGTTTGGGTTAGGGTTCGGGCGGCGGCGGCTGGTGGGCTGGCTCGGGCCCGAGGCGCGGCTTATAAAGCCCCCGGCCAGACGGAGTCCTGGCCGGTTACGGCCCGTAGTCGGTTGCATTTTTTTCTTAAAAAAAATTACGCTCGGAAAAAAATAAAAAGAACACTACAAGTATACCTACTATAAAGCAACATAAATTCTACAATATTTTAACTATATGTTGCAAATTTTTCAATAGATACACATATAATCGATGTACCATATGCGTTGCAGATTTGTCATGACCTATATACATATGAAAAACAGAGGAAAGGAGAGAGAGAGAGAGAGAGAAGAAAAAACAGAGCCCCCGATTCCCCTCATCTCTCCCAGATCGCCGCCACCTCTCCCTCCTCCGATCCACCTCGCCGCCGGCCCTTCCTTTCCCCTCATCCCACCGCGCAGCTCCGGCGGCTGCTGGATCCATCGCATCCCCCACCCACCCATCCCTCTCGCGTCCCATCTCTAGCTCTCTTCATGCGCCTCCTCGCCATCTGTGACGGCAAATTCAGGCGGCGGCCGGCGAGTCCCGCCATCAGGAAGCACAGTCCGAGGTCCCCATCGAAACGCGACGCCGTCCCATGTGACTAGATCCGGTGCTCACGGCCACCCTCCCTGGCCAGGGTTTCAGGCGTCGGCTCTAGCGCCGGTGGCCAGGTCGTCCTCCTCTAGTACTCCTCTCTTCCGGTGAGTGCATCCCTTCCCCAGGCTTCATCCTCTCTTTCTCTCCCCCTTCATCTAACCTCTGTTTTTTCTCCTCTTGTAGACATGCAGGGAGGAGCAGGCTACGTGTGAACTCCATCGTGACGCTACTGACGGTGATGTCAATGGACGGGATGTGCCTCGGCATCGATGAGCATGCACTGAGGCGGGAAGTGGAAAAGGAATACATCGCCAAGCGAACTCAATGGTACGCTTCTGGAGGTAGAGGACGTGGCCAGCGTGGCGCTGTACGTGGAGTCGACGAGGCTAGATCGAGCACGACGTGAGTTAAGGCTGAACCTTCTACCTGTGTGTTGCATAACCACTACTGGACATATGAATATATCCAATGCGACCTCACCCAAAAAGCATCAAGATAATTGATCAACCTGAAACTATGGATTTAGTAACCTCTTGATTATCTATGTCTGCCTGCTGCTTAGATTAAAAGCATTTGTTTGGCAGTGGCGGAGCGTGGCAAGAAGTGAAGAAACCAAAAGGGGGCCATTTTTTTTAAAAAAAATATGCATTACTAGGAGTAGTGTGAGCTGATGGTTCATTCTTGTTCAACACTGCTCACAAACAGAAGGAGACGAGTATATGGAGGTGTTATTTTTCAACCGGAAGCATAGCTGCTACTCACGTATGCAAGAACGACAGACAGATTATTTCCCACCATAATTTAAGAAAACCAAGACTATAAAGGAGTATAGAATAAAAGCATGCAAAATGAGTACTTCAGAGTCATGCGTTGTGGATCAAGGCATTGACACAGCCGACCTGCCGGCAGCAACATGCCTCGTCGATCAAAGGCATTGGCACAGCCAACCGGCCCGCAGCAATGTCGAGCACGACGGCCACCATGTCGCAGCCTGAGGGACATTCGGACATTCTCAATGTGTTGATCTCGCCGCCGAAGGAGCATAGACAATTGGTGCGGCACGAGGTCACGGCCGCGACGACCCTGCAGCCCACGCACACCAGGTCAAGGGCTCGATGCAGAACTCATTGCCGATACTGGAGGAGGCGCTCTCGCAGCACCAATAGGTCCTGCAGCCTGCTACACGGTATTGCTCTGGCCATCTCCAACCATTGATATGCCATCAATTGCAAGTTTCTTGCTTGCTACGGTGCACTGCAGGTCATCTTTGTTCGTCATACCCACGGTCACACTCACAGCCACCGCGTTGCAACCCCTTTTGGCCTCCATGAGGCTCCGCTAGTGTCGTGTCGTATCATAGGGAAGGTTGCATATATGGACAACCCCCACATGCACAACACCAGTCACTGCCTTAAACACATGTCCAGAACTAATGCCAAACATGGATAAATCCATATCTTAAATCATATGTTGTTAAACAACAGCCATGCATGTAAGGACAAGCCATGTAAATAGGATTCAGTCATATTCTAATATGTTTTACCTTTTTTATAATTGTAATTTTTTTATGTCAATTATTCTCTATTGTAGGTAGCTCTCAAACTGCGCAGAGTCAAGATTGATGCTATGGTACTATTAATGATTCCAGCAGAAGATATTTGCAACCTGAAGTGTTACACAAGGTTACTATTGTGCCAATGTCTCATCATGTGTTTCCATGATCTTTGCAAACCTTTAATATATCCCCAGGTTCCTTTTCTTCTATGCTAGAATTGGTTTGGAACAAACTGTATTCAACTACGGCCATGAAATTGTATTGAGAATTATGCAAAGAGTGAGTCATCATTTATTCAATGGGGTTGCAGTTCTATCTCTTTGTATACCACACAATATTGTGTCATGTATTGATATTATTATAACTTTAATATGATCCAACCACACACAACCTCCTACTGAAAACTTACTATGAATTTTCTTTTGGCAATGTTTATGAAACGCAAATGAAGTAAGATGCCAGAAATCAATTGAAGAAATTGATGGGAATTAGTAGAAAATTACCTTTCTAACATTACAGTACTAGCAAACTGATTCTAATGAGAATAGTAGATTTTTATACGCCATACTGTACGGTGAGGATTCATTCCTTAAGGCTGGCTTATAATTATGTGCTAACTTTAGTTTCTGTGTTAATCCATTCTCATTCATTGTATACTTTTAATGATAACAGAGCGGCTTCTTTTATAAGTTCTTAGCTTCTTTTATAAATTCTAAGTTACTCATGTATGCAGGTCAGCTTCAAAGCTATGAAGCAAAAGACTAGACAAAGGTTTTCGGCATGTTTGTCCTTCAGCTTAATAACTGTAGTCTAGTTCTTTCCCTATTGTAGTTCTTTTATTTGCACCGTACTTCTTCAAAGATGATAACTTGCAATCATGATTGTAGAGTGGACGTGCTTCTATTTATATTCCTGAAATAAACTGAAATTTCATATACATCTCTATAACTTTGTTTTGTTAATAAAAAGGTTTGATTAATTAAGCATTGCAGTTACATGGCTTTATCCTTATTTTCCGTTGTATCATGTCTCCACTTCTATCTAACAGGGATCGTAGCTCTTGCTA
The DNA here is from genome assembly GCA_032464435.1 of Aegilops umbellulata. Classification (NCBI taxonomy): domain Eukaryota; kingdom Viridiplantae; phylum Streptophyta; class Magnoliopsida; order Poales; family Poaceae; genus Aegilops; species Aegilops umbellulata. Next base: position 258,201,596 of record CP136054.1, on the reverse strand, counting down.
TAGTTGTAAGTTGTGATCCTAAATGTATATTTTTTTGATATCGTGATCCTAAATGTAAACTTGATGGTGCTGAAATTACAAATGAATTCTCGGCAGTGCATGTTGATATGGCACTTGTGAAAACTGAAGATTTGGTTCGGCGTCGTAAAACGTGTAATATTCTCGGTACGCAGAAGAAGCAAAGATTACATTGCCTTCAACCTTTGCATGTGAAATACCCTGCCTATATCACTATTTGCATCATGTCAATGCATTGTGTGTTAACAATTCATTTTGTTATTTTCTTTGTAGATTCAAAAGATATATGGATGATTATATGGGTGCGTGGCAAGAATACTGCAATGATGATGATGGTGTTCTTGTTCATGATTATGATGGACGCTTTTAGTTGTAGTCAATTAGGGATGTTGTTCATATTGGATGATGTTCCTGTTCCTCAGTTAAGTTTTTGTTAAGTTGTAGGGATGTTGATGGATGCTTTCAGTTTAAGCTTTGATGTCAAGAAAATATTTAGATCATGTATCACAATAGGATGAAGTTCCTCATGTAATATCCACTATTGTAATCCAACAGTTCTATCCAATATATGATTTCGTCCTCTCATGAGTATATTCCCTTTTTTCCTCACTTGATATGCATAATTATTACCATTATATGGAGCATTAATTTCATAGCTGGGATTATAGATACTCACATTATATATGTACTAGTTGCAAATTCTTGTTGCCAAGCAATGAGATTTGGATTCCTGTATATTAAGCACCAACATATATAAGTGTTGTAAATTTTGGTTTTATGTGTTGTACTCTTGCAATGGTTCATTTTACCAACGAAAGTATAAGCGTTGCATTATGCGCTAGCAACACTGCATAAGGCTACGCATCCCAAACCGTTGGTAAAGACACTAACAACGCATATATGGACTTTTAGATACGGAAAAAAACGTTGCTATAGGGGTGGTCCTGTTGTAGTGGAAATACTAAACGGACTCCAAAAATCCCGAAATAAATTCTCCCGGGCTTCTAAAATCAAGCCCGACAAAGTGAACATTTATTTGGGCCCTAAATGCAATTTTGAAAAACGCATATTTTTTTCCTAAATTCAAATAAAATATCGAAAAACTCCGAAATAAATCTTATTTGATTTTATTATTAAATCCTCAATATTTCTATATTTTTGGAAAGTCATTTTATTCCCTCTCTCATATTTTTGTAATAGAAATATTTGATGATAAAATAAATAAAATCAAATGATCCTATTCTCAAAATTTGAGAAAACTCAAATATGAAAATAACCAAATCCCCAACTCTCTCCGTGGGTCCTTGAGTTGCTTAGGATTTTTATAGGATCAAAACCAAAAGCAAATAAAATATGATATGCAATGATGATCTAATGTATAACATTCCAAATTGAAAATTTGGGATGTTACAACAATGTATTAGTTGAAGAGTTACTCTCATTAGAAGGTGGGCACGGGTAGCTAATCCGCTCTTCCTCCTTTTGTTCTTCGCTCTCCTCCTCATCTTTTTCATCCAATGAGCTCACAGTTTCATCAATTTCTTCTTCCATAGACTCCTGCAAAATATTAGTCTCTTCTTGGACAGCGGAGTATTCCTCAATATATAGTTTAACATAGGCATTAGAAGCATAATTATCATAATAATATTTAAGTATGGCAAAAAATTTAGATTTGTAAAGAGTAGCACCATACTTTTCAATCAAAGAAGCAATTTCATAAGTACCCTTAAAAGCAACAAATTCTTCAATTTGTTGAACATCATAGTAATTATAAACACCCTTAGCATACGAAGATACGATTCCATTATCACTAAACTCACATTGATAGGGAAGGTGTTTCTTAGGGTTTTTAGAACAACAAGTAAAATCATAAATTTCACATAAATTCCAAGCATAGCATTGCATACGATGAATTTGATCCAGTAAAAGTTTCCCCTTTTCAGATATTCGGTGTCGCACATAACAAGCATGCTCATCTAAAGATTTGCCCTCAACTAAGCTAGTTGGGGTTTCAGCACGAGCACATAGGGATCAAAGATGATCCAAGTAATAAGCTTCAGCAGTGTGATAGATTTTGAGTGGTTCTTCAACCATTGGTTCAGTAGGTACAACTAATTTTTATGGTATTTTGTGTTTCCTACCCATAGCTAAAGATAGAAAACAACTAAGAACAACAAATAAAAATTACTTAGTAATAAAGAAAACAAGCACACACGAGAATATTCACCCCACGCTATTGCTCCACGGCAACGGCGCCAGAAAAAAGGTCTTGATAACCCACAAGTATAGGGGATCGCAACAGTTTTCGATAAGTAAGAGTGTCGAACCCAACGAGGAGCTAAAGGTAGAATAAATATTCCCTCAAGTTCTATCGACCACCGATACAACTCTACGCACGCTTGACGTTCGCTTTACCTAGAACAAGTATGAAACTAGAAGTACTTTGTAGGTGTTGTTGGATAGGTTTGCAAGAATATAAAGAGAGCGTAAATAAAAGCTAGGGGCTGTTGTAAGTAAAGAAGCAATAAAGTAAATATAGCGAGTGTGGAGAAGTGGTGGTAGGAGTTGCCAAATTGTCCCTTAAGCAATTGACTACTTTACTAGACTGATAGCAAGTATTATGTGGGAGAGGCCACTGCTAGCATGTCATCCCTTGCTTGGAATTCTATGCATTTATGATTGGAACTATTAGCAAGCATCCGCAAATACTAACGCTCATTAAGGTAAACCCAACCATAGCATTAAGATATATTGGTCCCCCTTCAATCCTGTATGCATCAATTTCTATGCTAGGCTGAAGCTTCTGTCACTCTTGCCCTCCAATATATAGTCCTATCAACATACAACTAACCCCAAGGTGTGATCCACGCGCGCGCTCATATGATGGGCACCAAAGGAGAGCAACATAACCACAAGCAAATTAAATCAATCATAGCAATTCATCAACCACCGATAGGACAACGAAAATCTACTGAGACATCATAGGATGGCAACACATCATTGGATAATAATATGAAGCATAAAACACCATGTTCAAGTAGAGGGTACAGCGGGTTGCGGGAGAGTGGACCGCTGTAGATAGAGGGGGGAAGGTGATGGAGATGTTGGTTGTAGATCGCGGTGATGATGATGGCCCCCGGTGGCACTCCGGCGCCACCGGAAGCGAGGGGGAGAGAGCCCCCCTCCTTCTTCTTCTTCTTCTTCCTTGACCTTCTCCTAGATGGGAGATGGGTTTCCCCTCTGGTCCATGGCCTCCATGGCGTGGGAGGGGCGAGAGCCCCTCCGAGATTGGATCTATCTCTTTGTCCCTCTCTATTTCTGCGTTCTGTTTTCTGGCCCTTCACCGTTTCTTAAATTCCCGGAGATCCGTAACTTCGATTGGGCTGAATTTTGGACACGATATCTATCCAGAAATTAGCTTTCTTGCGGCGAAAGAAGGGCACCAACCGCCTTTCGGGTGGACCACGAGGGTCCGGGGCGTGCCTGGGGGAGTAGGGCGCGCCCTCCTACCTCGTGCCCACCTCGGACACCATTTCGCGTTGATTTTCTTCTCAAAAATCATGAATATTCCAAAAAAATGTCCGTCAAGTTTTATCCCGTTTGGACTCTGTTTTATATGGATATTCTGCGAAACCAAAAACATGCAACAGACAGGAACTGGCACTGGGCACTGGATCAATATGTTAGTCCCAAAAATAGTATAAAAAGTTGCCAAAAAGTATATGAAAGTTGAATAATATTGGCATGGAACAATAAAAAATTATAGATACGACGGAGACATATCAGCGCTCGACGCGGCAGTCCACGCAAGCAAGGTGCCCTCCCTTGCACTGCACAAATCAATCGAACAACACATCAATCAAGAAACCCGCACCTTGCTCGATCAGCTAAACGGACGAGGTGTATTCAAACCTCATACACTGGAGGCTTCAAGGGGCAGAGGCACAAGGGGAAGTGGAGCAAGGTGAGTTCCATCGAGACCATAGAGAGCTCCATCGTCGGGTCCTATTCCGTCTGCATGATCTCGCCCTCCTCGTGCACAACCATCTCTCGCTTTATTAGGGCCGGGGCATTGCAAAGCTTTACCGTCACATACTCATACTACTTCAAGGTGCATTAAATCAACACATGCAAGTATCAAAAGGAGAATCACGACATGCATGCATGCGTTGTAATTAATGCATCGGTAAATGCAAATTATTGAAATATATCGAGTGCAGTGCTTTGATGTGTCGTGTCAACTCATACAAGACCAAGAAGTTTGATTACTACAACGCCCTCTCGCCTTAACCGCACCTGCATTTGGCTGCATGACAGGTGGGCCACTGACCTGTTGGGCCCACCTGTCATGGAGGCAAAGGCAGGAGCAGTAAGTCAATGAAGCTACATCTCTCCCTCGCCCATGAGCGTGGTGGCTGGCAGGACTAGGAGAAGCTTTCGTTCGCTACACACTCTGCCTCCCGTATGCGCTGGACATGCAGCAGTTCAATCAGTGTGAGATGGCCAGAAGCATACTGTAGTACTCGTCCACTGCAGTAGTACTCCATCATTGTTCAACTTCCCAAAGAGACGAAGAGCCAAGCGCAGCCCGGGCGCTCGTGTGGCAGTTTCATGTGTAGAGTAGTCTAGGATAGCATGTACCGTGCCTGTAAGCTTAAAGTCGTTGGGCTCGGCTCCATGCTATATTTTTTGATTAAAATAATCTTTTGGCCCTACCTGTCATCTTGGTGATTCTAGTTTGCATGCTCATCTGGTCAAGATAGGAATGTATATTTTAATTTGTGGTGGGGTAAATGTTAGAGGTTGCAGCAAATGGAGTATTGTACACTACGTGTCTTTCAGCCAAGTTTAGAGGCAACCATGTGGGGCCAGTGCTATGATGTGTCGCGTCAACTCGTACAACGAAGAGAAGCTTGATTTTACTACTACACGCCTTCTCCCTCGCCCATGCGCGCGGTGGCCGATACGTCTCCATCGTATCTACTTTTCCAAACACTTTTGCCCTTGTTTTGGACTCTAACTTGCATGATTTGAATGGAACTAACCCGGACTGACATTGTTTTTAGCAGACTTTCCATGGTGTTATTTATGTGCAGAAACAAAAGTTCTCGGAATGACCTAAAACTCCACGGAACATCTTTTTGGAAAATATAAAAAATACTGGATGAAGAATCCACGTCAGGGGGCCCACACCCTGTCCATGAGGGTGGGGGCGCGCCTGCCCCCCTGGGCGCGCCCCCCTACCTCGTGGGCCCCTTGACGCTCCACCGAACTCAACTCTAACTCCATATATTCGTGTTCGGGGAGAAAAAATCAGACAGAAGGATTCATCGTGTTTTACGATACGGAGCCACCGCCAAGCCCTAAACTCTCTCGGGAGGGCTGATCTGGAGTCCGTTCGGGGCTCCGGAGAGGGGAATCTGTCGCCATCGTCATCATCAACCATCCTCCGTCACCAATTTCATGATGCTCACTGTCGTGCGTGAGTAATTCCATCGTAGGCTTGTTGGACGGTGATGGGTTGGATGAGATCTATCATGTAATCGAGTTAGTTTTGTTAGGGTTTGATCCCTAGTATCCACTATGTTCTGAGATTGATGTTGCTATGACTTTGCTATGCTTAATGCTTGTCACTAGGGCCCGAGTGTCATGATTTCAGATCTGAACCTGTTATGTTTTCCTGAATATATGTGAGTTCTTGGTCCTATCTTGCAAGTCTATAGTCACCTACTATGTGTTATGATCCGGCAACCCCGAAGTGACAATAATCGGGACCACTCCCAGTGATGACCATAGTTTGAAGAGTTCATGTATTCACTATGTGTTAATGCTTTGGTCTGGTACTCTATTAAAAGGAGGCCTTAATATCCCTTAGTTTCCATTAGCACCCCGCTGCCACGGGAGGGTAGGACAAAAGATGTCATGCAAGTTCTTTTCCATAAGCACGTATGACTATATTCGGAATACATGCCTACATTACATTGATGAATTGGAGCTAGTTCTGTGTCACCCTATGTTATGACTATTACATGATGAACCGCATCCGGCATAATTCTCCATCACCGATCCAATGCCTACGAGCTTTTCACATACTGTTCTTCGCTTATTTACTTTTCCGTTGCTACTGTTACAATTACTACGAAACCCAAAAATATTACTTTTGCTATCGTTACCGTTACTTCCATATTACTTTGCTACTAAATACTTTGCTGCAGATACTAAGTTATCCAGGTGTGGTTGAATTGACAACTCAGCTGCTAATACTTGAGAATATTCTTTGGCTCCCTTTGTGTTGAATCAATAAATCTGGGTTGAATACTCTACCCTCGAAAACTGTTGCGATCCCCTATACTTGTGGGTTATCAAGACTATTTTCTGGCGCCGTTGCCGGGGAGCATAGCTCTATTCTTTGAGTCACTTGGGATTTATATCTACTGGTCATTATGAAGAACTTGAAAGACGCGAAAACAACAATTCATCCCTCAACTACAAGGGGAGGTAAGGAACTGCCATCTAGCTCTGCACTTGATTCACCTTCTGTTTTGAGTAAGCCTGCGACACCTAAACCTCCTTCTGCTATTCATTCTGATATGTCGCATGTTATTGATGATGCCACTTCTGTTATGCATGATACTTATGATGAAACTACTTCTATGCTTGATACTACTGTGCCACTTCGTGAATTTCTTGATGAACAACTCGCTAGGGCTAGAGAGAATGTAATTATTGATAATATTGAAAAAAGTGATGATGAAGATTCTCCCCCTAATAAATATGAATTGTCTGTTATTCCTGAGGGTTATGTTCTGGAAAAAGAAGATGCTAGAGCTATTTTAGCTTGCAATGATAGATACGAGCTCAAGAGGTTATTAGCTAAATGGAAGCAGCAATCTCTTAATGCTAGAATGAAACATGACCCTTCTTTTGCTACTTCACCTATATGTGTTACTGATAAGGATTATGAATTCTCTGTTGATCCTGATATAATTACTCTAGTTGAATCTGATCCTTTTATGGCTATGAATCTGAAACTGTTGTGGCACATCTTACTAAATTAAATGATATAGCCACCCTATTCACTAATGATGAGAAATCTCGCTACCTTTATATCCTTCAAATATTTCCGTTCTCATTAAAGAGTGATGCTAAGATATGGTTTAATTCTCTTGATCCTGGTTGTGTGCGTAGCCCCCAGGATATGATTTATTATTTCTCTGCTAAATATTTCCCTGCTCATAAGAAACAAGTTGCTTTAAGGGAAATATACAACTTTGTGCAAATTGAAGAAGAGAGTCTCCCACAAGCTTGGGGGAGGCTTCTCAAATTACTTAATGCTTTGCCTGATCATCCTCTTAAGAAAAATGAAATACTTGATATCTTTTATAATGGACTAACCGATGCTTCCAGAGATTACCTGGATAGTTGTGTTGGTTCTGTTTTTAGGGAAAGAACACCGGATGAAGCTGAGATTCTATTGAATAATATGTTGACAAATGAAAATAATTGGACACTTCCTGAGCCAATTCGTGAGCCTATTCCTAAACCAACTCCGAAGAAGAGAGGTGTTCTATTTCTCAGTCCTGAAGATATGTAAGAGGCAAAGAAATCTATGAAAGAAAAAGGTATAAAAGCTGAAGACGTTAAGAATTTACCTCCTATTGAAGAAATACATGGTCTTAATTTACCGCCTGAAAAAGAAATATATGATCTTAATTCATTACCTATTGAAGAAACTCATGGTCTTGATAACCCGACACAGGTAGTAAAGGTAAATTCTCTCTATAGACATGATAAAGCTGAAATCCCTCTTACTAAGTTTGCTAGCCAATGTTTAGATGAGTTTGATAATTTTATGGTGAAGCAAGAAGATTTTAATGCTTATTTTGGTAGACAATTGAAATACAATTCAAATATGCTTGAACACTTGGGTAATTACATGGCTAATGTTAAAGGTGAACTTAAACTCGTTAGCAAACATGCTTCTATGGTTACCACTCAAGTAGAATAAGTACTTAAAGCTCAAAATGATTTGCTCAATGAATTGAATAGTAAGAAAAATGACTATGCCGTTAGAATGGCTACTAGAACTGGTAGAATGACTCAGGAAGCCTTGTATCCTGAAGGCCATCCTAATAGAATTGAACAAGATTCTCAGAGAAATAATATTGATGCACCTAGTTCTTCTAAAAATAAGAAAAAGAAAAATGATAGGACTTTGCATGCTTCTAGTGAACCTATTGCTGAACCACCTGAGAATCCAAATGATATTTCTATCTCCGATGCTGAAACACAATCTGGTAATGAACATGAACCTAGTGAAAATATTAATGATGATGCTTCTGATGATGCTCAACCTAGTAATGATAATGATGTAGAAATTGAACCTGTTGTTGATCTTGATAACCCACAATCAAAGAATCAACTTATGATAAGAGAGAATTTGTTGCTAGGAAACATGGTAAAGAAAGAGCACCATGGGTTCAGAAACCCATGCCTTTTCCTCCCAAACCATCCAAGAAAAAGGATGATGAGGATTTTGAGCGCTTTCCTGAAATGATTAGATCTATCTTTTTGCGTATGCGATTAACAGATATGCTCAAAATGAATCCTTACGCTAAATATATGAAAGAAATTGCTACTAATAAAAGAAAGATACCAGAAGCTGAAATTTCCACCATGCTTGCTAATTATAATTTTAAGGGGGGAATACCAAATAAACTTGGAGATCCAGGAGTACCCACTATACCATGCTCCATTAAAAGAAACTATGTTAAAACTGCTTTATGTGATCTTGGAGGCGGTGTTAGTGTTATGCCTCTCTCTTTATATCGTAGACTTGATTTGAATAAGTTGACACCTACTGAAATATCTTTGCAAATGGCTGATAAATCAACTGATATACCTGTCGGTATTTGTGAGGATGTGCCTGTTGTGGTTGCAAACATTACTATTTTAACGGACTTAGTCATTCTTGATATTCCCGAGGACGATAGTATGTCTATTATTCTTGGAAGACCCTTTTTGAATACTGCAGGGGCTGTTATTGATTGCAACAAAGGCAATGTCACTTTTCATGTTAATGGCAATGAGCATACGATACACTTTCCGAGGAAACAACCTCAAGTTCATAGTATCAACTCTATTGGAAAAATTCCATCGATTATTTTTGGAGGTTTTGAATTTCCTCTACCTACTGTCGAGAAGAAATATGATATTCTTATTATTGGGGATGTGCATATCCCCGTTGAGGTAACATAGTGTTATTCGAAATTTCTCCAGTTCCATGTTAGTCAGAATGAGTTTGTTAACAAGACTTGATCAACCTTGTTAGTGGATTCCTTTTGATGAGCATGAGATGGATGAAACTAGAAGGCACAACCTTCTGTACCCTCCTTTTACTTTCTGTTATTTAGTTGAAATAAAGTAAAAATAGTACTTTTCTGTCTGTTTTCTGAATTATCTGTGCAATCTAAAAATATCGCGAAAATAAAGTTCTCCAAATGCCCTGAAATTAAAATATTATTTTTTTCTGGAATATTTGAGAATATCTGGCACTGAGAACACAGCAGGGGAGCAACCACCTGGCCACGAGGGTGGAGGGCGCGCCCACCCCCTGGGCGCGCCCCCTGCCTCATGGACCCACTGTAGCTCCTCTCCACTTATTCTTGCACCCACACACTTCTTCTTCCTCCCAAAAAATCACTATCCAGCTCAAGCACGAGTTCTAGCTCATTTTGCTGCAATTTTCGATCTCCTTGCTCAAAGCACCTCTCACAAAACTACTTGGGGGGATTGTTCCTTGGTATGTGACTCCTCCATTGGTCCAATTAGTTTTTGTTCTAGTGCTTTATTCATTGCAAATTTGTGCTGCTTAGGTGACCATGGTCTTGAGCTTGCATGTCAAATTTATATGGTTCCAAGTAGTTCTAATGCATGATATAGGCTCTAGGCACTTGTAGGAGTAGTTGCTATCAATTTTGTTGAGTCTGGTTCACCTTTATTTGAAGTTCCTAAAAATTTCAGAATTTTTTAGAAAATAATGAAGAGATTTTTGAGGGGCTCATCGAGCCGAAGCTCGAAGGAAAAGCAAAGTGAAGAAGCACAGAGGCCCAAATATAATTTGCCTCACACCGCAGAGGTTCGTCCGTGTGAGTGGCCTTCCAATGATTTCTTGAGAGAAGCCGGGATTTATGATGATTTTTATGAATTGGCTGAGAATGCAGGCCTCACCGACTTCCTCCGCGACCAACGCGAATAGTATCTCTTACTCACCAATACTTTTGTGCAAAACTTCTACTATTATCCTAAGGAATCACCTCCTTCAGTGAGAGTTTCATTTATATGATGTGGTTAAGAAGATGACATTAGATGAATTTTGCAAGGTTTGCAAAATACCTTTCGAGGGTAGTTTAGAGGAACCACATCGTAAAGATGTGGATGGATTTATTAACACTATTACCGTAGGGGAAACTATGAAGGTTTCCGATGCAAGAATCACTAGCATACATTTTCCTGTTTTATGCTACTTTGCAATATTTGCTAGTCGTTGCTTAATTGGTCGCGGAAACTTTGGAAACCTTAGTGATCCTGATATTATCATTTTGTTCCATGGTTTATTCCGTGATGACACTGTTAGTATGGGCGGTATTATTGCTAAACGGTTAAGTTTGAACCATACAAAGGGCCCCATCTTTGGAGGTATTTACGCTTCACGCATTGGTGCATATTATAACATACCTAGTAGGCACTATGAGAAAGAAGAAAAATTGCTGCCCACTGCTTATTTAGATTATAAGAGTATGGTAGCGCATGACTTTATTGTTAAGAATAAGGAAGGGGCGCTTAAATACAAATTGTTCTTTGATAAACATCACCCTGAGACTATTATCTTGCCTGCTCCCTCCTTGTTTAATTTATCTGCAGGTCTGTATCTCGTTCCGCTGGCAGCCATTCACGCCTACCGGAACCCTACACCAGCCACGGAGCCGAAACCACAATTTGAACCTCCACGACAGTCTAATTACCAGTGGGATCCGGAGACGATTGCCAACCAGTGGCAATCAGGGGCTTCTTCATCTCAGTACGACCCCAGGTACAACTATGGATATCCGCGAGGCCATCCGTGGAAATAAACCAACTTAGGCCAAACGCCTAAGCTTGGGGGAGTACGTATTTCCCACCGACATTATATTTATGTTCACACACACTCATTGCTAGATATCGGTGCTCATACTCTTTCATTGTACTATCCATGCTAGTCATTTTCTTTTTCTTGCTTTCTTCTTGTGTGTTTGATAAATCTTAAGAAAAACCAAAAAAATAGTTGTAGCTTTTAGTTAGTTTATTTTCTTGTTGTAGTAGTAATAATTAAAAAGAAAACCCGAAAAAATTCCTGTTCTTCTTTTGCTTGTTGGGAGCTTTCCCGTGTAAATATTTTTATTTCTTTTCTCTTCTTTGGGGGTCGATAGGAGAAGACCATAATTAAATTGTTGAAGTGGCTCTTATATGCATTATTGTTGATTTAACCAAGAGCCCATATTGCCTTGTCTTCTCCTGTTTATTGAATGCTCGAATATTCTAGCTTAGTCCAATGCACATGCACTCTTAATATTATTCACATCGTTCGGTCGTGCAAGTGAAAGGCAATTATGACGATATATGATGGACTAACTGAGATGAGAAAAGCTGGTATGAGCTCGACCTCTCTTGTTTTTGTAAATATGATTAGTTCATCGTTCCTGATTCAGCCTATTATGAATGAACATGTTTGCAATGACAATTAGAGATTATAGTTGCTCGTGCCATGCTTGATTAGCTATGAGTTATAATGGTTTACCTTGCGTGCCAACATGCTATTAAAATGGTTGTGATGTGGTATAGTGGGGTGGTATCCTCCTTTGAATGATTTAAGTGACTCGACTTGGCACATGTTCACACATGTAGTTGAAACAAAATCAACATAGCCTTCACGATATTTATGTTCATGGTGGATTATATCCTACTCATGCTTGTACTCAATGTCTATTAATTTTATTGCATGTTCATGACTGTTGTCGCTCTCTAGTTGGTCGCTTTCCAGTCTTTTGCTAGCCTTCACTTGTACTAAGCAGGAATAGTGCTTGTGCATCCAATCCCTTAAACCCCAAAGTTATTCCATATGAGTCCACTATACCTTCCTATATGCGGTATCTACCTGCCGTTCCAAGTTAATTTGTATGTGCCAAACTCTAAACCTTCAAATGAAATTCTGTTTTGTACGCTCGAATAGCTCATGTATCAACTAGGGTTGTCTGTATCTTCCATGCTAGGCGGGTTATTCTCAAGAGAAGTGGACTCCGCTCCTCACTCACGAGAAAATGGCTGGTCACCGGGATGTCCAGTCCCATGCTTTATGCAAACTAAATCAAAATAATTGCAAACAAAACTCCCCCGGGGTTGTTGCTAGTTGGAGGCACTCGTTGTTTCGAGCAAGCCATGGATTGATGCTTGTTGGTGGAGGGGGAGTATAAACTTTACCATTCTGTTTGGGAACCGCCTATAATGTGTGTAGCATGGAAGATATCGCCATCTCTTGGTTGTTATGTTGACAATGAAAGTATGCCGCTCAAAATATTATTTATCTCAATTTCAAAATCGAGCTCTGGCACCTCTACAAATCCATGCTTGCCTCTGCGAAGGGCCTATCTATTTACTTTCATGTTGAGTCATCACCCTCTTATTAAAAAGCACTAGCTGGAGAGCACAGTTGTCACTTGCATCCATTACTATTAATTTATATTGGGTATGACTATGACCGGATCTCTTTTACCATGAATTACAGTGTCTAGTCAGTCCTTGATCTTTCAAGGTTCTCTGCGTTTATGTTTTGCGGTCTTAGAAAGAGTTAGCGAGATACCATCTTGTTATATCATATTATGATTGTTTTGAGAAAGTGTTGTCATCCGAGACTTATTATTATTGCTCGCTAGTTTATTATGCCATTGACATGAGTAAACATGAGACCTAAGAGTTATTGTGAATGTGGTTAGTCATAATCTTTGCTGAAAACTTGAATGTTGGCTTTACATATTTACAACAACAAGAGCAAACAGAGTTTGTAAAAGTTTTTCTTTATCACTTTCAGTTTATCAACTGAATTGCTTGAGGACAAGCAAAGGTTTAAGCTTGGGGGAGTTGATACGTCTCCGTCGTATCTACTTTTCCAAACACTTTTGCCCTTGTTTTGGACTCTAACTTGCATGATTTTAATGGAACTAACCCGGACTGACGCGGTTTTCAGAAGACTTTCCATGGTGTTATTTATGTGCAGAAACAAAAGTTCTCGGAATGACCTGAAACTCCACAGAACATCTTTTTGGAAAATATAAAAAATACTGGAAGAAGAATCCACGTCAGGGGGCCCACACCCTGTCCACGAGGGTGGGGGCGCGCCTGCCCCCCTGGGTGCGCCCCCTACCTCATGGGCCCCCTGACGCTCCACCGACCTCAACTCCAACTCCATATATTCGTGTTCGGGGAGAAAAAATCAGACAGAAGGATTCATGGCGTTTTACGATACGGAGCCACCGCCAAACCATAAACTCTCTCGGGAGGGCTAATCTGGAGTCCGTTCGGGGCTCCGAAGAGGGGAATCTGTCGACATCGTCATCATCAACCATCCTCCATCACCAATTTCATGATGCTCACCGCTGTGTGTGAGTAATTCCATCATAGGCTTGCTGGACGATGATGGGTTGGATGAGATCTATCATGTAATCGAGTTAGTTTCGTTAGGGTTTGATCCCTAGTATCCACTATGTTCTGAGATTGATGTTGCTATGACTTTGTTATGCTTAATGCTTGTCACTAGGGCCCGTGTGCCATGATTTCAGATCTGAACCTATTATGGTTTGATGAATATATGTGAGTTCTTGATCCTATCTTGCAAGTCTATAGTCACCTACTATGTGTAATGATCCAGCAACCCCGAAGTGACAAGTCTATAGTCAAATATATGTGAGTTTCATGTATTCACTATGTGTTAATGCTTTGGTCCGGTACTCTATTAAAAGGAGGCCTTAATATCCCTTAGTTTCCTTTAGGACCCCGCTGCCATGGGAGGGTAGGACAAAAGATGTCATGCAAGTTCTTTTCCATAAGCACCTATGACTATATTCGGAACACATGCCTACATTACATTGATGAATTGGAGCTAGTTCTGTGTCACCCTATGTTATGACTGTTACATGATGAACCGCATCCGGCATAATTCTCCATCACCGATCCAATGCCTACGAGCTTTTCACATACTGTTCTTCTCTTATTTACTTTTCCGTTGCTACTATTACAATCACTACAAAACCCAAAAATATTACTTTTGCTATTGTTACCGTTACTTCCATATTACTTTGCTACTAAATACTTTGTTGCAGGTACTAAGTTATCCAGGTGTGGTGGAATTGACAACTCAGCTGCTAATACTTGAGAATATTCTTTGGCTCCCCTTGTGTCGAATCAATAAATTTGGGTTGAATACTCTACCCTAGAAAACTATTGCGATCCGCTATACTTGTGGGTTATCAGTGGCTCGCAGACGAGGACAGGCTTTTGCTTATAGACCACAACAAGCTATCCCTCCCGCTCGCGGTGGATGGACATGCAGCAGTGGATTCGATACTGTAGAAGCAATAGTAGTAACATCATTGTTCGTCTTCTCGAAGAGGCGAAGAGCCAAGTGCAACCCGAACGTGGCAGTTGCGAACCTTGGAGCACACATATAGCCAGGCTCTTGCATGAGACAAAATTGCTATGTGAGCCCACTATTGTAGTACTTGCTAGTATAGCCCTGTAAAACAGAAAGGAGTATTTGCCTTTCTAGAGATTTCAACAAGTGACTAGACTACACCGAGACAGAGTACATATGGAGCAAAATGAGTTAATCTACACCGTAAATAAATATATAGTTTTCTCGTTTTCCTCTCGGCCTTGGTCATGGTGCACAATATTGAGTATACTAGTACTATCATCTTGAAATTTACGAAGTCATCATAGGCACCTCGTCGTCGACGGGAACGTCTCCTGACACACGATAGACGTGAGCGGCGGTCGCCTCCATAGGTTCTTGAATGCCAAGGAGGGAGAGGGTAGCGGTTCCCGAGACGTTGAACGGTCAATGATGCATCCTCAA
Source organism: Aegilops umbellulata (assembly GCA_032464435.1). Taxonomy (NCBI): domain Eukaryota; kingdom Viridiplantae; phylum Streptophyta; class Magnoliopsida; order Poales; family Poaceae; genus Aegilops; species Aegilops umbellulata. The sequence continues at coordinate 258,186,412 of CP136054.1, read as the reverse complement.
ATTACTCTACATGCAGAGGGAATTAATTGTAGAAGCAGAATAGAGCCAGCACGATGTGAATGCAACAGAGTTTGGATTCTCATATAAAGGCGCCCGACCACTCCAATCCATCTACTCCTTAGTCTCTGCGCAACCCTGCTTAGTCCAATCCAAGACGAAGTGACCAGAAGCCAGAAGCACATATGGAGGTGATGGTCGCGAGCGGCAGTCGACTGTGCCAAATCATCCAAGGCACCGGCCTGCGGCCCCACACCGTGCAGCGTTTCCCGACGGTGCTGGCGACCGCCAGCGTCGTAGCCCTCGCCGACATCGGCTTCCCCTCTTGCATGGACGACATGATGGTCAACTCCATCAGCAAGTTTGCTGCCGTCAAGAAGTGTGTAGCGAAAGCTCCTACTAGTCCTGCCAGCCACCATGCTCATGCGCGAGGGAGGGACGCAGCTTCATTGACTTACTGCTCCTGCCTTTGCATCTATGACAGGTGGGCCCAACAGGTGGTTGGCCCACCTGTCATGCAGCCAAAGGCAGGTGCAGTTAAGGCACAGGAGTTCAGTCCGTGAGGGAGAGCGCGTTGTAGTAATCAAACTTCTTGGTCTTGTACGCGTTGACGCGACACATCAAAGCACTGCACTCGATATAAGTCTTTTTACACATTTCAAATGGACTACTACATATGGATGTATGTAGACATATTTTTCTTTGTATGTAGTCACTTGTTGCAATCTCTAAAAAGACTTATATTTCGAAACGGAGGGAGTACAACTCATGCATGGATGTCGTGACTTCCCTTTTGATACTTGCATGTGTTGATTTGATGCACCTTGCCAAATTTTGACTATAAATTTAACTAACCAAATTTTCATGCATGTCACAAAAATTACGAGGCTCTTTGGATTGTGACTATGTTTGTCTTATCTAGCCACATTATTTTTCCGACACTTGCCACACTTGCCTAACTTAAGTTGCTCAAATTGTTTGACACACTTTGGCTTGCCTAAGGGAATCTTTCCACACTTTTTGTGTCTATGACATGTGGGGTTCGCTGCTAATAGAAAAATTCTTGTCTTAGGTGTGGCTAATAAAAAAGACTTATATTTAGGAACAGAGGGAGTAGAAAATATAAATAATAATGCATGTTCGGGCAACCCACGTTTCCGATAATTTTAGCCGTGGGCTTGTTCACAATTTTTACGAGGGGGTGGTTGTTCATTTAATGGAGGGACTTGTACCAGACTTGAACGATACAAAGTGCGACCTGGCACACCGTAACACCACTTGGAACAAGCGGGTAGCTATCTCAAAAAACAATCAACAACTAAAAAACGGCGACCTGGCACGTAGTACACAATTTTAAACGATTGTTTTGATAGAGTGAAAAAGGAAAACTACCCCACTATGTATATATAGGCCGGAGCCTCCGCGCTTGCTTGGTAGGATTGCTCTATTCACACACTCTCATCCTCTCTAGATCTAAACAAGATAGGGGTGGTAACACTGTCTTTCTCCCTTCAGAAAACACTGTCTTTCTATCCTCACCGCTGGTTACAGATCCGGACGTATCCCCCTCCGCCAGTGAAGGGGAGGAGGGGCAGCGTTTAGGCCGTCGTCGACAGCGAGGGAGGAGACCCACTGGCGGCCGCACCGTTATCTCTGGACGAGAGCCGGCACGGGAGGTCCTCCGATCTCTTCGTCATTGCCCTGGTGTGGGCGAATCCGGCCTCCCGCCGCCCACCTATCCACATCCCGACAACCTTCAGGTATATCTTCCTTCGAAACCTCCTTAGCTCTACTTCCCCAGCTCGCTACGTCGCTGCATGTGCATCATTTTCTACCTCTCAGCCCCTCTCAATCGGATGGTCCAACGTCACCTTTTTTTCTATTGTTAGAGGTAAAGCTACTTCATGGAGTCGAATCTTGTACTTGGTTCAAACAAGAAATAAAGTGGGGGTGGGGGAATTTAGTATGTAGTACATCGGACTTGGTACAAACAGGAAGGAAAGGGGGTGAAAGTAGTACAGAATGGTCATCCAACCGGTCTCTTGGTCGAAAAGGGAAATATAGGGGTAACGCTGTACACAGTGGTATGACCAGGACTAGATTTGCTATCCACACATAGGAGTAGGTGGCTAGAGTGAACAAAAATGGGACCAACCCATATATGTTTCTTGGATGTTTGTTTCTCGGGGCAACAAACTATGAATCACTACTTTATGCCCCTGTTTAGGTACATGGTGCTGGACTGCTGGTGCACCCACTGTCCCATGCCCTTATACCAAATATTTAGCTATTCTTAATCTAATGCCCCTGGTAAAAATGAAGCCATGCCACTGTTATAAGCCATGACAAGTTTAGCCAAACGTTTTTGCCTATAACTGTTTGAGACTCTGATTGTTTCCTCTGTAGCTTTTTGTGCAAACAGGGATATCCATTTCACCTGGTTGCTGTTGTGACCTTTTGGTGCACTACACAAAACTCTTCTTAAAAGAAGTGACTTTTGTGCTATTTAACTAGAATGTCAGAATGAAACGGTTGGTTTATTTCGGTGGAACTGCACAAAGGGAGATATGTGTTCCAATCCTCATCATCCATATTGGCACCATAACCTTCCTTTAGGTAAGAATGATATTTAATGTGTGTGTTCATCTCTATTTTGAGACTACCATGAGAAAATAATGCTATTTTTTACTACTACACTTGTACTCCCTCACTAACAAAACCAATTCTGAAATAGAAGTCCAATCATGTACTTGGTTTCACCAATTGGTGAGGAGAATGAGAAACAGAGCATGAAGAGGAAGAAAAAGAAGAGTAAAAAGTGCCAAGGCGATCTTGCTGAAGCCAGAGGCCTCAGTTGAGGCCATTCAAGGGCTCCGACAATGACTACCTTACATGTGAGATGATCCTCCAGGGAGCCCTTCCACTTTTGTTGTCTCACTTAATTAATTAGGAGTACTTAAGTACCACTAATTCATTGCTGCCTAATTTTCCTGTCGGAGTTAAACAAATATTTAGTAGCACCCTATGATGAATCATGTACGTGTGTATGTTTGTCTATGGAGGTGAATCATGTGGTGGAGCAGGGAGGGAATGCTTACTTTACCCATTAAGATAATGAGGGTGCTTCTATTTGTTAGTGTATGTTTCATCAACTAGTCCCACTATTACAGTAATCTCACTCTCTCAATATATGTGCCAATAGGGATGCTCGATTTTGGTGGAACTGCACAAAAACTTTGGGTGCTTCATTGCCTCGACAGCTTCCTTCCATTCCTGTTAGTCGCTAATCTCAGCTTGCATTCTTCCTTTGCTGTCAGCCGCTTGGCTTATCTCGGCTTCCAGTCAAAGGAAATAGTAATTGATATGCTACCTCACACAGGTTGGTACTGGTCTTTATCCTGATTCTTGTGCTTGTCATATGTATTGGTAATTTGGTATTGTGCTACTGTTTGCCGATTTCATAAAGGAGTAACTTGGAGCCTGAACTCGCAGGCAAATCATTACATCGGGTGATTTTAGTAGAACTGCACAAAAAGATCAGATGGAAAGGTACTTATGTTGCTTCTATGTACTCCAAAGTTCACTCAGACAAGCATCGATGTTGACAAGAAGAAGTGCCTATATTCATTCGAGTATCAACCGGCGTCAACCAATTGTCAAACTCCAAGTATTAGGAGAGTGAACGCCAAAAATATTGCTTGGCGCATAGCCCAGAACAACGTAGTCCAGTCTTTGGTCCCAACCTGTGCCTTTTGGTTATCGACACATATGGTAGCGAACTGTATGGCATGGAGTCTAAAGATTCCAGACAAGTTGGTTGACGCGTATATTCATCGGACACTTAATCAGTCTGCATGCCAGGGATGCTCCATTTCAGTTGGGTGGTTCATTTTCTCAACCGCCTCCTTTCTCATCTGCAATGTAGAATTTTGGCGAGCTACAGGACCAAGATGAGCCAGTAAACTAGTTGGATGAAAGTAGTGGCCAAGTTGCTCAAACCTACCTCGGCACAAGGCCACTATTTGAGGATAAACCTACAAGCAAAGTTCAGAGTGTCTGTGTTGCCTCTTATGTACTCGAAAGTTTACTCATACAAGCATTAATTTTAGCAAGAAGTACCTCCGACTGAACACCATTTACCAGTCTGCAATGTAGAATTTTGGCGAGCTACAGGACCAAGATGAGCCAGTAAACTAGTTGGATGAAAGTAGTGGCCAAGTTACTCAAACCTCCCTCGGCATGAGGCCAGTATTTGAGGATAAACCTACAAGCAAAGTTCAGATTGTCTGTGCTGCCTCTTATGTACTCGAAAGTTTACTCGTACAAGCATTAATTTTAGAAAGAAGTACCTCCGATTGAACACCATTTACCAGTCTGTACCCTAGGTAATTAAAGTTCGTCCATGGATCATATTGGCTGTGATCTCAATCATTTGGATGCATAAACATACTGAACATGTGTATATCTGAATCCTTTTGTGAATTATCTATGAATATTGTTGTGTGATCTATCAATCATTTGGATCCATAGACATGTTGAACTTGTGTATATATGAATCTTTTGAGTTGTTGATAGTGAATGTTGGCTATGAATATGAACGTGTCCTGTGAACCTGAGTTTGATACGAATGTTTACCTTTTCTGTTGTGCTTGTGTGTGAACTTGTTAGTATGCCTACTATGGGGTATGTGACGTGTGGGTGTCAACAACACACCTTCTTCCCGAGAAGAATTGCACCTGCTTTGTTAGGGTAGCAATGGCGCATCAGCTCTTTTTAATCTTTTTGCTCTATCTTGCCACCTCCCCCGCTCAACCCCTGCCGTAATGTTTTCGGCCTCAAAACAAACATAGTACTGCGTTGTTTTGGGGGCTTGATGAAAAATTGAGTGTTGGTTTCTGTAGGTTGGCTCGCCCAGCAAATGGGCTGCTGGTCCACCATAGACTGGGAGGCTAAAAATACAAGTTGTATGGTGCAGAGGCAAGTAAAAAAACGCCATAGAGAGCCATCCACTGAAGAAAAAAATCGCTCCTGATGTGCTTCTTCAGTCGTGTCGTCGGCCCCCTCTTTAATCCACTTCGCTCGGGGATCTGGTATCATTTTTTTCCAGAGGACAAAAAAGTATCAACTAGTCCTAGGTTTTGTATTTTAAGATGCGTAGCCCACGACATACGGTGACAGTGGTTTCAACTTATTTTTTTGAGGTCCATACCGGCCTATGGGCTTTTTCTTAAAGATGGGCAGCCCAATGTATTTTTTAACCACATTATATATATTTACATTATTACTATTATCCTATATTTTATAGAGACTTATATATACATTATAAAAACATCCCATGTGTTATTAACTTATAAAAGTAAATGTTTAACAGAAGTTGGCAAGGAAAATCCTGGTTGTTTTTGACTCACAGGCAAGGAAAATCTTGGTGATTGCAGACAAAAGCTTGCGAAGATTTTAATGACCAATGTAATTATAACGCGCTCATTTTTATTTTGAGCAATAACTCGCTAATTTGTTAATTATGTATAAAAAATGTGCCTCTCCGGTTTATTTTTTATATTAATTGCTCCTTCTAACATAACATTATATATATAACGAGCCCAGCTAATTCGTGTATTTGAAGAAAGTGCAAATGGGCTAGGATTTCTTAGATAATATAAATAGGCCGCATTGACGCGAAATTATTTGTTCACCCAGCCCAGCAAATGGATTGTACATTCTAGAAAACATGGGTTAAATATATGCCACATTTTTGCAGGCTGACATGTGGGCCAATAGGTCGAAGCCTACGCAGGGCGTTGTCAACTTGGTCGGCATGCACCTTCAATCTCTCGTCTTCTTCCTCCAGCGGCTAGCGGCTCTGCTTAGCACGCATCGCTGCGAAGCGCTACCCCCACTGCTGGCCAGGCTATCCCTCCACCCCTCCACACCTCCTGTTATTCTCCACCTACTGGAGCCCCACGCCGCACCAGAAGCAGTTATAACCCTTCTCCTCCACTCAATCAGCGACTCCACTGCCGCATCTCCCCATCTCTGAGTCATTCCCGTTCGGGGCCTCGCCGTCGTCCATCGCCTCGCTGCGCTCGGTGCGGCGTGGTCAACAAACGAGAGTCATCGGAAGAGGACTGTACGTGGAGAGCCTGACGGTTGGGACCCACGAGGTCCATGGTCGCACGGAAGGAAAGTTCCTCCTTATTAAGCTGAAAAAATGTTTCCTCCACCTGACAGATGGGAACCACCGGGTGTATCTTCGCACGGAAGGAAGTGCCTCCTTGTTATGCGAAAAAATTATTCCTCCCGTTGACAGCTGGGACCCGTCAGATTTGGTGGCTGACTTGTGGGCCTACTAAGCAGCCGTGTACGCAGGGCTTTGTCAACTTAATCAACAAATGATTCTAACAGCTGGACCGTTGGATGTTAATCCAACAGCAGTGCTCCTTCTTCAACCTCTGTTCTTGCTCCTGTCTCCCATGGGAGGCACCGCGGCTGTGCTGCCGCGCACCCGAACCAGTCAAGTTTCCCACTCCTCTCCATCTGCGACTCCACTGCCCCTTCTTCCCCATCTCCGGGTCGTTCCAGTCTAGTGCCTCGCCATCGTCCACCGGCCTTTGGTGCGCTCGGCACAGTGTGGTCAACGTGGTCAACAACCGAGAGTCATCGGAAGATGACTATACGTGAGAGGCTGGCAGTGGGGACGCACCACGCCCATGGATGCATGCATGCAACGGAATGCGGCGTGGCCAACGTGCTCAAGGAACGACTTCCATCGGAAGTGTACTGTACGTGGAGAGGCTGACAGCTGGGTCCATGGCCGCAGCAAGGAAGTGCCTCCTTATTACGCGGAATATAATGATTCCTCCACCTAACAGCAGGGACCGACCGGATGGGCCACCGTATTTTGCGAAAAATGTTTCCCCCCTGACTGTTGGGACCCACCGGACGGTTCACCGTATTTCGTGAAAAAACGTTCCCCCCGCTGTCAGCTCGGACCCACCAGAAGTACCTCCTTATTACGCAGAAAATATGAATACTCCCCATGCTAGCTGGGACCCACCTTGGTGGGAGGCTGACTTGTGGGCCTACTAAGTTGACGGGGACGGAGGGCTTTGTCAACTTAGTCATTATGAACGATTCTAGATCCAGTGATCGTAAGATGTCCATCCAACGGCCGTAGTGCTTCTTCAACCTCTGTTCTTCTTGCTCGAGCCGCCCAAACCAGCACCGGTCGTGCCGCGTGCTCCTGCTTCTTGTGGCCCCGCAGAGGCCTCACCGCCCCCTACTACTCTGTAACGCCCCGAGACCGACGCTCCAGACGCCTTCCATGTTTTTTTCGTTGTCGCCATGTGATTTATTTGTTTGTTGCATTCATCATCGCGTCATCTGCATCGCATCCACGTGTTTTCATAAAACTCGTAGTCGTTTATAGTTGTCACTTCTCGCTTCGTCTCCGTTGACCTTTGCCAAACCCCTTTGTCTTTGTCGACCTCACTCAAACACCCTCACGTGCGCGTCCGAAACTTCTCCGAACCCGACCCGCTCTATCGTTACCAATGGATTCGGATCATCCCCAAACATCTATAAAACATCTCTGTTTTTTTATTTGGACTTCCTACCTATTTTTTCCGGCCGTCCGATTACAATCGTAGGGACGAGCTAGCCCCTACCCAAAAACCAACCTACTATTTATAATCAACCTAAACCCTAGTCTAGCCTGTCCCGTCCACCATTCCCTCGCGCCGCCGCTAGCCAACCACCCCTCTCATGTCTCCCTTGGGATCCTCCCGATCCAAAACCCCCGCCAACCGGATCGCTCTGACCAGCTCCCTTTATTTCCACCGCCACCGGATTCCAGCAAGCCACCACCTTCTCCTCGTCTCTACAGCGAACCCAACCAGCACCCCCCTTGACCCACCTCGCCCGCGGATCACCCGCAACCTCCCCGCCTTGCTGCACGATCGAGAGAGGAGCTCCCGATCCAAAGCTTCCCCGCCTCCTGTGTCCTCCCGTCCCCGAGCACGCAAGCCACCGGAGAGCTCGGCCCCGCCGTCTTCTTCTCCTTCACTGGACCTTCCTTCCGCCGAGCGCCACCAGCGACCAGACCAGGCCAGTGTAGCCACTCCCCTGACCATCTCTCTTTTCCTCTCTGCATCTAATCTCTCTGCTCCCTCTCTACCGCCATGGACAGGGCTTCGACGCCGCCGCTGTCGTGTCTGCCTCCCTCCGCCTCGCCAAGTCCCCGAACCGCCAGGTCCGCAGGAGCCAAGCTTGCCGATAGCTTCCTCTAGGTCCAGGCCGGCCCCGTCGTGCCACCTCTCCCTTCCCTTCCTTCCTATGGTTCCTTCCTTCTCCTCTCACGTCTCGCCCCTCTCTGTGTTTTCCTCGCAGAAGCGCCACGCCATGGCTACGCCCCACCGAAGCTTGGAGCTCCAAGTCCGCCAGCCCGCCTCCGCTTCAATTCGGCAGGGAACGGGACCCCGACGACCTCCTGCGTCCGGATCCGAGTCCGCCTCCCTCTGCTGGTCCCTCTCCTTCTCGTATCTCCTTCCTCCTCCCTCTGTTTAGTCTCCCCTCTCTCTCTCTCTCTCTCTCTCTCTCTCTCTCTGAACCCACTCTTGTTTTCTTCAACAGGAGCTCGTCTGCGCAAGTCCCTGCTCGCACCCCTGCCCAGATCAAGCGAGCAAGGAGAGCGCTCGCGTTGACCGCGTCGTTGCCTCCAGATCAGGCCCAACGCCGCCCCCGGCCTGCCTTGGCCTCTCCACCGACCTGGGCTTGGCCCATGGTGAGAAATCCCACAGCACCCCTTTGTTTTTCTTCGGTTGGGCCTGCTCCAGTTTTAGATTCGGCCTGTGTAGGTTTTTTCCCAGATCTGCGAATTTAGCTATTATTCCAAGATCCGCAGTTTTGTAGAAAAACCCTCAACATCATGCATATAATAACTCCACAACCGTGCATCTGATTAAAATAATTTAAATATGTAAAATGCTTAGAACTTCATCTAGTTTCATATTATGCAATTTTCATCCATGTTAAAAAAGTTTAACTTGCTGGTTGCATTAATTTGCTTAAATACCATGCTAAAATGCTTTATTTCATAACTAAATAACCGTAGCTCAGATTTAAATAAACTTTATATGTAAATGGGGTAGAAAAATGCCTTGTTTAACATGGTGCACTTATGTTTGCTGTTTAACAACATTAAAATTGTGTTTAGGGCAGAACAGTAGCAAATCCGAAATATCCATATGAGGATTTTCTGGAATTGTTATTTGTTGTTCCGGGCTCATTTAAACATGCCTAAATAGTTAGTTTACTTACGCTTCACCCCTTGCCATGTTTAAAAACATTTAATATTGTTGGGTACATAAACAAGAGAGAACTAAATAAGTGATGTGGTGTTTCGTCAATATGCAACTCGTTGCATATTGAGCTCCACTTAATTTGTAGTATTGTTTGTGCACTTTGCCATGCCATGCCTCATTAAACCGGACATGCATCATACTTGATTGTACATCATGCCATGTGTATGTGATGGTTGTTTACTATGTTGCTTGCTTCTTCCCAGGTTGCTTCTTGCGTTAGCTTCGGTTTCGTTCCGGAGTTGTGAGGATTCGTTCGACTACATCCGTTTGTCTTCTTCATGGACTCATTCTTCTTCCTTGCGGGATCTCAGGCAAGATGACCATACCCTCGAAATCACTTCTATCTTTTCTTGCTAGTTGTTCATTCTATTGCTATGTCGCGCTACCTACCACTTGTTATATCATGCCTCCCATATTGCCATGCCAAGCCTCTAACCCACCTTCCTAGCAAACCGTTGTTTGGCTATATTACCGCTTTTGCTCAGCCCATCTTATAGCGTTGCTAGTTGCAGGTGAGGATGAAGTTTGTTCCATGTTGGAACATGGATATGTTGGGATAGCACAATATCTCTTATTTAATTAATGCATCTATATGCTTGGTAAAGGGTGGAAGGATCGGCCTTATGCCTGGTGTTTTGTTCCACTCTTGTCGCCCTAGTTTCCGTCATACCGGTGTTATGTTCCTTGATTTTGCGTTCCTTATGCGGTTGGGTGTTATGGGAACCCCTTGACCGTTTGCCTTGAATAAAACTCCTCCAGCAAGGCCCAACCTTGGTTTTACATTTGCCTCACCTAAGCCTTTCCCTTGGGTTTTCGCGAGCCCGAGGGTCATCTTATTTAACCCCCCCCCCCCCCCGGGCCAGTGCTACTCTGAGTGCTGGTCCAAACTAGAGCCCTTTGCAGCGCCACCTCGAGGAAACATCAGGCATGGTTTTAGTTGTACGGATTGCTCATCCGTTGTGCCCTGAGAACGAGATATGTGCAGCTCCTATCGGGATTTGTCGGCACAGTCGGGTGGTCTTGCTGGTCTTGTTTTATCATTGTCGAAATGTCTTGTAACCGGGATTCCGAGTCTGATCGGGTCTTCCCGGGAGAAGGAATATCCTTCGTTAACCGTGAGAGCTTGTGATGGGCTAAGTTGGGACACCCCTGCATGGTATTATCTTTCAAAAACCGTGCCCGCGGTTATGTGGCAGATGGGAATTTTTTAATGTCCGGTTGCAGAGAACTTGACACTTGACTTAATTAAAATACATCAACCGCGTGTGTATCCGTGATGGTCTCTTTTCGGCGGAGTCCGGGAAGTGAACACGCTCTTGTGTTATGCTTGAACGTAAGTGGTTTCAGGATCACTTATTGATCACTTCTAGCTTCTCGACCGTTGCGTTGCTTCTCTTCTTGCTCTTATTTGCGTATGTTAGCCACCATATTTGCTTAGTGCTTGCTGCAGCTCCACCTCATTACCCTTTCCTACCCATAAGCTTAAATAGTCTTGATCTCGCGGGTGTGAGATTGCTGAGTCCCGGTGACTCACAGATTCTACCAAAATAGTTTGCAGGTGCCGTTGATACCAGTGCAGGTGACGCAACCGAGCTCAAGTGGGAGTTTGATGAGGACCTTGGTCATTATTATGTTTTGTTTCCTAAGGATCAGTAGTGGAGCCCAGTTGGGACGATCAGGGATCTAGCAGTTGGGTTATCTTCTTTTTCATTTGGTTGTCTGTAGTCGGACTATGTGTGTACTTTCAATGATGTATGATGTATTTATGTTTTGTGTGAAGTGGCGATTGTAAGCCAACTCTTTATCCCATTCTTGTTCATTACATGGGATTGTGTGAAGATGACCCTTCTTGCGACAAAACCAACAATGCAGTTATGCCTCTATGTCATGCCTCGACACGTGAGAGATATAGCCACATCGTGGGCGTTACAAGTTGGTAATCAGAGCCATCCCCGACTTAGGAGCCCCCTGCTTGATCGAATCGCTGACGTTGTTGAGTCTAGGAAAAAATGTTTTGAGTCTTAGGATTATATATATCGAAGAGTATGATTCTTTTTACTTCTCAGTCCCTTCGTCGCTCTGGTGAGGCCTCCTGACGTAGATGTTTTGACTTTCCTCTCCTCAAATTTTACTAAAAAAATTAGGATCACGCGGGTATCTTGGAATCGTTTCGATGGTTTTGTGACGAGAACATTAATCTTGGTGCCTCCTGACATTTAGGGGTTGTGGCAGTGTCCCGGGGAGTTGAGCTCCAAGGTGTTGTCATCACAATTTTATCGTTGCGGTTCTGGAATACCTGAGTTTCGCCGACATCGAAAATCTCTTTTATGCAGTTGTTGGTGAGATCACGTCGACGCCACCCAGTACTGGGGCGGGAGTTCGGGAGTATTGCCATAATTCGTATAACGGATGCTTTTTGAAGGTTGAGGTACACAGTTTCCGGAGTTTTCTTGGTTATGTGTTGACGGATGGATACAGCTGGATCTAGGTATTGTTAGTTTGGGGTGAGATATATTGCGTCCCCTGTATCCCCAACACCAGATTGCATAACCAGAAAGTTTCGGGAGTTTATAAGTGGGAATTAAAGTATCTCGTAAGAATTCTTTCCAACAGACACATGATATGATGTGGGATCTATCATATGTTTGATTCCGGCTTATTTTGCAAGCCAATCCTTTGTTTTGTTTTAAGTTGTGGTATTCGAGTTGCTTCGAAGTCAAATGTGGATTCCATACCTTTTCTAAGTGGTGTTCTCATATTTCTATGTGGATGCTAATCCTTCTTGTTCATCAATGTCTTTTCAATCCTTTCCAACCGGTGTGCTTCTCTCCAAGTAAATCCGATCATTCCAACATTCGCAAGATCAATTCTAAGCTTTTTCTCAACGGTGTTCATTTCATCCGACCCAAGTTGCCTTTGTTTTCCCACCCTCTCACCATTTTTTTCAAGGACTAGATTTCTTATTCAAGTATCCTTTTTATTGATGCGAAGTCTCTTCATTCTTTTCTTTCAATGTTCTTATCCGGTGATTTCCCATGAAGATATTAACGGAGCTTCAAGTTTATTATTCTTCGTTCTTTTTCTTCTCCGGTGGATTCAATTCAAGCTTTCCCTATCTTATTCTTTCCTTGTTTCAAATGTTTTCTCATGCCGGTGCACCTCTTAATCATCCACTTCTCGCTATTCAATTGTTCCGGAGTGCTGAAGATATCTCAGAAGGTTCGTCTTTTCATTCAAGATCCGTTCAAGCTATCTCGAGGTTGTTATCTCATTCGAGTCATTTAATTCAACCGGTGCATTATCTCTCAAGAAATCGTTCAACAGTGTTTCCTTTTGAGTGGGCCCATAACCCACAGGTTTTTTCCCAGGATCTTACCTGACTCTTCTAATTCTCCCAGAGCTATTCCCAAATTATTTTTGAAGTTTGACGTAAGAATGAATTACCATCAGTCAAATGTCTTTCTCCAAGATCTTTCAAATTCTTTTCATCGTTCATTCAATCTTTCTAATTGTCATACCCGAGTGCCTCAACAATTCATGGTGGTGTTTCTCGTCGTCATTCTCGGATTTTAAAGACCGAAGAAGAGTTCCTCTTAAATCCTTGGCCGTTCTCTTGAAGATTCTCAATTCAAGCGTGATTCCATCCTCTCATAATTGTTTTTGATTGTGAGAATTCTTTTCACCCATCCGGAGCAATTCAGTAGTCTTTTCAATTTGATTCTCTGAAGCCCATCATCTCAGAATTATTCATTCTCAGCTTTCAGCTCTCGTTCTCCAAATCTTACCGGTGAATCGTTCAAAATAACCTCTAATCAGTTCATGATCTCTCCATTCTCATGTATCTGAATCCCCTCAAGTATCTTATTTCATTTTTCCAATTCTTCCCGGTGAATTGTGCCTTTGCTATTTTCATTTTCAATTCTTACGATGATTCGTTCAAGAGTTCACTTCCTTGGTTATCATATCAATTCATTCTTTCTTCCCAATCCTACCGGTGGATCGTTGAAAACCTTCCTAAGTTTATGCTATATCTCTCTTAATCCTTTCTACGAGAATAAGTCGTATGCCAAATCCGTTGCTTGTCATCAATTTAAATTGGTGAAGGATATGCATAACTTAATTCGTATTCTTGTTTTATCCAAGCGATTAATTCCTTATTCCGGAGGTTCATCAAAGTGCTTGATTTCATTTGTTCATCTTTCCTTTCGGAGTTCCAAGTTTTTCTCGGTTATATCATCGCGTACCTCCATTTAATCAATGCAAGGATTCATCTTATTCTTTTCAAGCTTCTTTTCCTTGTGACCTTTTTTATCTATCCGGAATTCTTCGAGAGTTTCTTCATGGAGGCTCTACATGGTGGTTCGTCAAGGATTCCTTTCATTCTTCAATTATTATTTTTTGAAGATTTCTCTCGAAGTTATGATCCGCCAAGCTATACTCAAAATTAAACAGGGTGCTTAACACATGTTTTGTTTTGAGGAGTTCAAGCATTCTTCATCTTGCATTCTGAAGTGCAATTCTTCCTACCTTATCTTTTGAGGTGGTGTTATGTCATTCTTGATAATTTTCCTTCGTGTTTCATGATTCACAAGTTATTAAGAATGAGATATTTAAACCCATCGTTTCTTCATTGGAGTTATCTTGGGTTATATTTCACCTACAGCCTATCCTAAGGATTGTTGCTATTTGTGGTGCTTATCAATGATCCGAGTTTTCTCCTATTCTCTCGGTGAAAGAAGTTTTTATCTCTTCGTTGATCTCAAGCAAGCAATTGTTTTCGTTAGTGGCAGAATTTCACCTCAAGTTTTGACATGTCTCCGTAAGCCCACGGGGATCATATCCTTTCGTTGTTGGTTTTCCAACAACTCCGCTCTAACCTTCTTGCAAGGATGCTTTTCAAATTAAATTGTGGTACAAGTTGTCATTTTCTTCTACATTCCTTTATTCCAATGATCTATCTTCTATTTTCTTCTGGAGGCATGGTGATGTTGCCTCTTCACTCATCATCTCGAATTGTGAGGATCGTGTTCTTTTCATGCTTATCCATTTAACCGGAGTGTTGTGTCTATCATTCCTCTTTTAACCGGAGTCTCATCCAAGTGCTTTCATTTTGCCAAGTTTATATTCTATCCCTTACATTTTCAACCGGAGTGTTGTCGTAATTGATCTTTATCGTTCCTTGTACATCTAGTTTCAACCGGAGTGCTTGCATGTAATTCTTGTCCATTGTAACCCTTTTTCTTTAGTCTTTCAACCTCTCAAGGTTTTCGCAATGTTCCTTGTTCCTCTTTTCTAACGGAGTGTTTCCAACTTCGTTTATGTCTGTTGTATTCTTTCCTTGGAATTGTTTAACCTCTCAAGGTTCTTTGGTTTCACTCGTTTGTCAAAGAAGCAACTTTGTTTTACCTCTTTGAGGGAGTCCTGGATTAGGGGGTATCCGGACAGCCGGACTATAACCTTTGGCCGGACAGTTGGACTATGAAGATACAAGATTGAAGACTTTGTCTCGTGTCCGGATGGGACTTTCCTTGGCATGGAAGGCAAGCTTGGCAGTACGGAGATGTAGATCTCCTTCCTTGTAACCGACTCTGTGTAACCCTAGCCCCCTCCGGTGTCTATATAAACCGGAGGGTTTAGTCCGTAGGACATAACAACAACAATCAGACCATAGGCTAGCTTCTAGGGTTTAGCCTCTCTGCTCTCATGGTAGATCCACTCTTGCACTACCCATATCATCAATATTAATCAAGCAGGAGTAGGGTTTTACCTCCATCGAGAGGGCCCGAACCTGGGTAAAAACATCGTGTCCCTTGTCTCCTGTTACCATCCGCCTAGACGCACAGCTCGGGACCCCGTACCCGATATCCACTGGTTTTGACACCGATATTGGTGCTTTCATTGAGAGTTCCTCTGTGTCGTCATCTTTAGGCTTGATAGCTCCTTCGATCATCAACAACGATGCAGTCCAGGTTGAGACTTTTCTCCCCGGACAGATCTTCGTGTTCGGCGGCTTCGTACTGCGGGCCAACTCGCTTGTCCATTTGGAGCAGATCGAGAGTTACGCCCCTGGCCATCAGGTCAGGTTTGGTAGCTTAAACTACACGGCCGACATCCGCGGAGACTTGATCTTCGACGGATTCGAGACCCGGCCGAGTGCGCCGCACTGTCACGATGGGCATGATTTAGCTCTGCCGCCAAACAGTGTCCTGGAGACCGCACATGCAACCGCTCTGACCTTCAATTCGGAGCCAACTGCACCATCCGTGGGCGGGTGGTTAGACCCCACCACAGAGGCAGTAGCCTCAACGGCGATCGAGCCGAACACCGGCCTTACCCTTCGCGAGGCCCGTGACTCCACATTGCCGGAATCTCCTCCGGACTCCAAACCACCCGCGCCCCTGCCAATCGAAGCCGATTGGGTGCCGATCATGGAGTTCACCGCCGCGGATATCTTTCAGCACTCGCCCTTCGGCGACATACTGAATTCACTAAGGTCTCTCCCCTTGTCAGGAGAGTCCTGGCCGGATTATGACCGGCAGGATTGGGATGCGGACGACGAAGAAATTCGACACCCACCCACCACCCACTTCGTAGCCACTGTCGATGATTTGACCGACATACTAGACTTAGACTCCAAAGACATCGACGGTATGGACGACGATGCAGGAGAGGAACAGGAACCACTGCCCACAGGGCACTGGATAGCCACCTCATTCCATGATGTATACATGGTGGACACACCCAAAGGAAACGACGACGAAGAGCGGAAGGACGCAGCGAAGGATCGTTCCCTCGAAAAGCAGTCAAAGCGGCGACGTAAGCGCCGCTCCAAACCCTGCTTCGACAGAAACAGCGGTCACACAGACCCAGCCATAGAGCAGGCGGACGATGAACATGGCATTGAACAACCGTCCGACCAGGGCAACATGGATAATAGAACCGAACAACCCGTCTCCGACGATAACAGTCCGGATGACCTCACGCCTGACAAGCGCCTGGAGCAGAAGAACCTCCACAAAAGGCTCGTCGCCACCGCGCGTAGCCTCAAAAAGCAGAAGTGGAAGCTCAAGACTGCGGAAGATGCACTTAGAATCAAATGGAGCAAAGTACTCAACACCGCAGACAAATACGGCGGCAGTCGCCACACAAAGAGCTACCCAAAGCGAAAGCTACTGCCCGAATTTGATGAGGAGGCCTTAGAGCCCCCGCAATCAAAAAACAAAGCAGCCATCCGGTCGGATAGACGACCTCACGGCCAATATAGAGTGGCAAACGACGCTGCACACAAGCCAGCGCGCGATCCACATGAGGACTCGCATCAAAAATACAGCCCAACCAGATCTATCTACGGGTCAAGAAAGCATGCTCCAACAAGCAATGCAACACAACAAAAATCCGAACACCATGGTACACCCAAATGCAGGGGTGCCGCACACCCCCTATGCTTCACCGATGAGGTGTTGGACCATGAATTTCCAGACGGATTCAAACCCGCAAACATAGAGGCATACGACGGAACAACAGACCCTGGGGTCTGGATTGAGGACTACATCCTCCATATCCACATGGCTAGAGGAGACGACCTTCACGCCATAAATTACCTACCCCTCGAGCTCAAAGGGCCAGCCCGGCATTGGCTTAAAGGCCTTCCCGAAAACACCATTGGAAGTTGGGAAGAGCTCGAGGACGCTTTTCGAGCAAATTTTCAAGGGACCTATGTTCGACCACCGGATGCAGACGATTTAAGTCATATAACTCAACAGCCCAGAGAGTCAGCCCGAAAGCTTTGGAACAGATTTTTAACTAAAAAGAATCAAATAGTCAACTGTCCGGACGCCGAAGCCTTAGCAGCTTTTAAACACAGCGTTCGAGATGAATGGCTCGCCAGACACCTCAGCCAAGAAAAGCCAAGAACAATGGTTGCATTAACAAGCCTCATGACCCACTTTTCCGCAGGCGAGGACAGCTGGTTGGCAAGATGTAGCACCAGCGATCCAAGTACATCCGAAGTCAGGGACGGGAACGGGAAGCCACGACGCAGCAAAAACCAGCGCTGGAATAAGGAAAACAGCCCGAGGAGCACGGCGGTAAACGCCGGATTCAAAAGCTCTCGGCAGGGTCAGCAAAAGCTGCCTCTCAAAGATAACAGGGATGAACTGTCCAGCCTAAACAAAATCCTGGACAAGATATGTCAAATCCACAGCACCCCTGGTAAGCCTGCAAATCATACCCACAGAGAATGTTGGGTCTTCAAGCAATCCGGCAAACTCAACACCAAGCACAAGGGGCTGGAGACACCAAGTGAAGACGATGACGAACCCCACAAACAAAGAACTGGGGAACAAAAGAAATTCCCACAAAAAACAAAACAGTAAACGTATTACACGTGACAAAGGGGAGAAACAAAGTGGCGCCCACAGAGATACGTGCCCTGCGGCCTATCACAACGAAGTTCCGCCACTGGTTGTCCAAACCAATCACCTTCGACCATCGGAATTACTCCGCAAGTATCCGGCACGCAGGATGGGTTGCCTTGGTGTTAGACCCGATAATTGACGGATACCACTTTACACGAGTCCTGATGGATGGCGGCAGTAGTTTAAACCTGGTATATAAGGACACAGTCCGCAAAATGGGGATGGACCCAACAAAAATTAGCCATAGCAATACTTCCTTTCAAGGAGTAACGCCAGGTCCAGAGGCCCATTGCACGGGCTCCCTCCTACTAAAAGTTATGTTCAGCTCCCCCGATAACTTCCGCAGCGAAAAGCTAGCCTTCCACATCGCTCCGTTTAAAAGTGGTTACCAAGCACTACTGGGACACGAAGCTTTCGCTCGCTTTAACGCAATACCGCATTATGCATCTCTCATGCTTAAGATGCCCGGTCCACGAGGCATCATTTCATTAAAGGGAAATATTAAGCGCTCCTCGTGCGCGGAAGACTATGTGGTTGCCTTGGCGGCCACACACTAAAACGGCCTCACCAACCAGAGCATCTAACAGGTCGTTAAGACCACGGACACGGCTAGACGAGTCCGGCATAACCATATAATTGATAAAGGTTTGATGGCTATATAACCCTATACAAGGGGCTCCGCGCATATAAACAGGCGACAATAAGGCTCAATTTTACCCATCTTGAATTATACTTTGTTTATTTAGTATAACACACATTTTGCACGACTACTTTTTCAACTAAGTACCACTCTTTTACAGATAACCATCGTGCTACACCCGTCCAGGATACGGCAAAACGGAGACACACGCGCAGACGTGCAACAGGGACCCGTTCCAAGGATTCTTTTTAGATTAAGACCCTGCGTAAACATTTTTTACTAACTCTTGTTGATACACATCCCCTGGATTCTCAGTACAACCGAGAAGGAGGCTGGCGTCTTGGCATGTGGCCACGTCAGAGTATTGCACGTACCTGGACACCAGGGGCTTATTACAAAGGGCACTGTTCAGCCCGTTTAAAATCACAAAGACCGAATACCTTAGGGAGTGTTCGGCGTCGCGAGTTTGGCCTTATATGCATCAGCTCCGAATCATGTCTTTGGTCAAATGTTGGGTTTGCCCGGCTCATGTGTTTTGCTGCCTTACATTCCGCTCTATCGGCTAAGGCGGCACTAGGAGAACTACTGTGATTGTGCCCCGGTTCAGCCAGGCGAGCACCTCAGTAGAGAAAACCGAAAACTGACTGTCATGATATAGCGTGAGACTGGTCAACCACTCGATGACCTAGCAGAATCTTCGGGATTCCTCCGCCTTGACGAAGGGCCGTTTCCCGGCCAGGCACACACGCGCCCCAAATTTGGGTGAGCGTGGCGCCACTAGGGGCTATATAGTAGCCCCATTGTCAAACTCCTATGGCTAAGTGAAAGTGATAAAGCATTATAGTCCGATTGCCTAGTTTGGTGCGCTATCACCTCCTTAATGGACGAAGACGTTGGATCAAGTGTGAAAATGCGTCTTATGCGAACACCCCCGCATTATATGCGTGGGGGTTGAAGCCGACGACTGCCATCTTTCAGGTTATATACATATATACATTAACTGCCGCACAGGAGGTATTATAATTCTTGCAGGCACAAGTATAAAAAGCTTTTACATTTCAGCAAAATATTGTTTTCAATAATAATACATGTTATTCGAACATAATATCCTTCGAGCATTGCGTCTCTATCGAACGAGCGCCCTCCAGAACTTCTGGAAAGTAGTGCTCGGCAGGTACTCGGCTTTCGTCCGAATCTTGGGTTGCAACGGCGGTGGCCTCCATCTCTGCCCAGTATGTCTTGACACGAGCAAGGGCCATCCGCGCACCCTCCACACATGCTGACCTCTTCATCGTGTTGATATATGGCACCGCACCAAGGAACTGCTGAACCAAACTAAAATAACTATTCGGTTTTGGCCTCTCCGGCCACAGATGATCCACGACATACCTCATGGCAAATCCGGACAATCTATTCAGCTCGGCCCATTCGGCCAACCGATCAGTCAATGGAAGCGAACGCTCTGGATTGTTGAATTGTGACCAGAAAAGCTTTTCCACTTCGTGATCCTTTTGATCTTTGAAGTGTTCGGCCGCATCAGTTGCACTTGCCGCTAAATCCAGATATGCGTCCGCAGAACTCCACATCCGGTCCAAAGGAGCATATTTAGGATCTCCGAACTTCATCCGCAGCATAAAGGGCTTCCTAGCCGCGATATCTCCGGCTTGACGCAGCTCCTCCCTTATCGCTCTCATTGCAGAACGAGTATCCTTGGCCATCGTCGTGGCATTCTCCAGGTCTGTCCGCTTTGCCTGGTCTTCCTTTTCAAGAAGCCTGCAATGGTCAGCAGCGTTCTTCAACTTCACAACCATCTCGGCCATCTCCTCCTTGCTTCGGCAGTGAGCAGCCTGTTCGGCTTTTAGCTCCTCAACCGCCTTTAGGGCAGCCGCATCGCTTTTTCTGGCTTGTTCTTTGACTCGGGCAAGCTCTGCCCGAAGTTTCTCCATCGCTGCAGCTCCATCTGCATTAAGCACACACGTTATAAGATACTGGCATCATGCTCCTCTTACTAGGTGTCTCCGGAGAAATTACATACCTTGTGCCTCGTCAAGCCGCTTGTTGACAAGCACGATGTCGGCATCTGCCACGTCAAGTTGCCGCTTTAACTCGGCAAATTCATCAGTCAGGCTAGCCACCGGACACTTTGCCACCTACATATGAAGGCGGCAAAATTATACCTGGGACTATGATTCTCTATGTGCCGTCGTCTTCGACAGCACCCAGAGTCTCAGGGGCTACTATCTACACAGGGCGCATCTTAAAATATGCGGTACTGTCAAAAGGTACATCATTTCACGTACCTCAAAACCTGTCAGTAAACTCCTGACAGCTTCATGCAACCCGCTTTCCGCGGACGAAATCCTTTCGATTACCGCACCCATCAATGCACGGTGCTCTTCTGAGATAGACACCCGCCCTAGCAGATCCTTCAGTACCTCCGACCGCGCACCAGACGGTGTCGGACTACTTCGATGGTTCTTTTCAAAAGCCGGACACTGAGGGCTTCGGGTGGCCATAGGACTACCTTCTGGCATTGCCGGATCAGGAGAAACCCACCGCGACGACACCTCGGGGTCGCCCGCCTCTTGAGGCGGTATGGCAGGGGGAGGCGTTCCGCTCTCCATCGTCTCTGGAAGAAGATCCCCCGAAGACGAGCTCTGCTGAGAGGGGCTAAGATCCGAACTGCAAGATAAATGCTTCAGTTACTTTCCTCAGAAGTAAAGCAAGGACTTCTCTCATTATTAAACACCCTTTTACTTACGGCTTGGTGGAGGGTTGATCCCCTTGAGGGTATAGTACGACCGGGGTATCCCCCGGTGCAGGACCCTCTGGCAAAGATTTCTTACCCCGCTTCGAGACCATTGTCTCCGGGTCTTCAGAGGCGGCCCTCTTCTTCCCCTGAGGAAAGGAACTTTCGATTCCTCCCTTCCGGACAACCTCCTCTACGGAGGCAGTAGCTTCATGGTTCCCCCCTTCATCTACTTCCGAAGGCGCGATCTCCAGCATCAGGGTTAACACAGGATCTGGTGAAGTCTCAGGAAGAGGGGCCGGACACCTGATCAACTTTGCCTTCGCTATCCACTCCTGGTTCAAGAACAACTCTTTTAAGGGCGATGTTGCGATAAATAAACGAATGGCGTGTTCGGACACAGGGCTACTTACTTGGGTATCCGGACGATTGCAGCTCAGGCATGCGTCCTCGGTAGGGTCCAGACACATCATTTGTGGTCCGAAGAACAATGTGTACATCTCCGCGGGCGTCATGCCAAGGAAATGTTGAATAGCTCGCGGTCCCTCCAGATTGAACTCCCACAGGCGGAGCGGACGCCGTTTGTAGGGCAGAACTCAGCGAATTAACATGACCTGCGTCACCATGACCAGACTGATATCTCTCTCTAGGAGATCTCGGATGCGGCTCTGCAATAGGGGCACATCCTTTACTGGCCCCCAGTCTAGCCCCTTGTTGACCCATGATGTTAGTCGTGGCGAGGGACCCGAGCAAAAAGCAGGCGGAGCCACCCGCTTGGTACCCCTGGGAGTTGTGATATAAAACCACTCTTGTTGCCATAAGCCGGACTCCTCTTGGAAAGAGCCATCGGGCCATAGGGCATTAGCATTTTTGCTTATTACAGCGCCTCCGCACTCCTCGTGCCGTCCCTCGACCATCTTCGCCTCCACTTTGAAGGTCTTGAGCCACAGTCCGAAGTGAGGGGTGAAGCGGAGGAAGGCTTCACACACAACGATGAACGATGAGATGTGGAGGATAGACTCCGGAGCTAAGTCGTGGAAGTCCAGCCCATAATAGAACATGAGCCCCCTCACGAAGGGATCCGGCGCGAAGCCTAGCCCTCGGAAGAAGTGAGATACGAACACGACGCTCTCACCAGGCTTAGGAGTGGGAATGACCTGCCCTTGAGCAGGCAGCCTATGTGGGATTTCACCGGTCAAGTACCTGGCCTCCCTTAGCTTTAGTACGTCTTCCTCCGTGACGGAGGAAGGCATCCATCAGCCTTGAAGGTTGGATCTAGACATCATCAAAGGTCCGAAGCGTCTAAATCTGAAGCTTCGGGTGCTGGAACTCGAGGCGGGAGCCGGATTCGATTGAGATCGAAAGAAAAGAGTAAGGCCTTGGTCTCTTTATAAAGAGGTTGAATACCAAGAGCCCTCCCTGTGACCGTTTGAGACTTACCTTTGATCAAGGGGACATACCAACGGGCACGATTGGGTTATCCACGTCCATGTTGATGAGAATCCCGTAAATAAGGGGGCACGATCTCTACTTCGACAAGACGTGCCAAGGAAACCGCCTCGCAAAACATGCTGAGGTTGGCTGTAAAAAACGATTCGCATAAGGGCTTGGCTGTGGTGTGATTTCACGCTACAAAATACGTCAACAGATTAGATTTGTGGAAATATTATTCTCTCTACGGTGGTATGTGAAACTTGTTTTGCAGAGCCGGACACGATCCTCGTGTTCAAAATCTTCTATGAAGTATTCGGAGGAGGAACCCGCCTTGCAATGTCGAAGACAATCTGCGCGCCGGACTCATCGTCATTGAAGCCTGGTTCAGGGGCTACTGAGGGAGTCCTGGATTAGGGGGTATCCGGACAGCCAGACTATAACCTTTGGCCGGGCTGTTGGACTATGAAGATACAAGATTGAAGACTTCGTCCCGTGTCCGGATGGGACTTTCCCTGGCGTGGAAGGCAAGCTTGGCAGTACGGAGATGCAGATCTCCTTCCTTGTAACCGACTCTGTGTAACCCTAGCCCCCTCCGGTGTCTATATAAACCGGAGGGTTTAGTCCGTAGGACATAACAACAACAATCATACCATAGGCTAGCTTCTAGGGTTTAGCCTCTCTGATCTCGTGGTAGATCCACTCTTGTACTACCCATATCATCAATATTAATCAAGCAGGAGTAGGGTTTTACCTCCATCGAGAGGGCCTGAACCTGGGTAAAAACATCGTTTCCCTTGTCTCCTGTAACCATCCGCCTAGACTCACAGTTCGGGACACCCTACCCGAGATCTGCCGGTTTTGACACCGACACTCTTCCTCTTCCGTTTCTCTCCGGCGCCATCCTTAGATCTCGGGACGAGATCCTCTCGTAGTGGTGCAGTGTTGTAACGCCCCGAGACCGATGCCTTCCATGTTTTTTTCGTTTCCGCCATGTGATTTATTTGTTTGTTGCATTCATCATCACATAATCCGCATCGCATCCGCATGTTTTCATAAAACTCGTAGTCGTTTATAGTTGCCGCTTCTCGCTTTGTCTCCATTGACCTTTGTCAAACCCCTTTGTCTTTGTCGACCTCACTCAAACCCCCTCGCGTGCGTGTCCGAAACTTCTCCGAACCCGACCCCTCTGTCGTTACCAATGGATTCGGATCATCCCCAAACATCTATAAAACATCTCCGTTTTCCTATTTGGACTTCCTACCTTTTTTTTCAGCCGTCCGATTACGATTGTAGGGATGAGCTAGCCCCTAACCAAAAACCAACCTACTATTTATAATCGGCCTAAACCCTAGTCTAGCATGTCCCGTCCACCCTTCCATCGCGCCGCCGCTAGCCAACCACCCCTCTCATGTCGCCCTCGGGATCCTCCCGATCCAAAAACCCCGCCAACCGGATCGCTCCGACCAGCTCCCTTGATTTCCGCCGCCACCGGATTCTAGCAAGCAACCACCTTCTCCTCGTCTCTGCAGTGAACCCAACCAGCACACCCCTCGACTCACCTCGCCCGCAGATCGCCCGCAGCCTCCCCGCCTTGCTGCACGATCGAGAGAGGAGCTCCTGATCCAAAGCTTCCCCGCCTCCTGTGTCCTCCCGTCCCCGAGCACGCAAGCCACCGGAGAGCTCCGCCCCGCCGTCTTTTTCTCCTTCACCGGACCTTCCTTTCGCCGAGCGCCACCGGCGACTAGACCAGGCCAGTGTAGCCACTCCCCTGACCGTCTCTCTTTTCCTCTCTGTCTCTAATCTCTCTTCTCCCTCTCTGCCGCCATGGATAGGGCTTCGACGCCGCCGCTGCCGTGTCTGCCTCCCTCCGCCTCGCCCAGTCCCCGAACCGCCAGGTCCGCAGGAGCCAAGCTTGCCGGCGGCTTCCTCCAGGTCCAGGCCGGCCCCGTCGCGGCACCTCTCCCTTCCCTTCCTTCCTATGGTTCCTTCCTTCTCCTCTCACGTCTCGCCCCTCTCTGTGTTTTCCTCGCAGAAGCACCACGCCATGGCTACGCCCCACCGAAGCTTGGAGCTCCTAGTCCGCCAGCCCACCTCCGCTTCGATCCGGCAGGGAACGGGACCCCGGCGACCTCCTGCGTCCAGATCCGGATCCGCCTCCCTCTGCACGTCCCTCTCCTTCTCGTATCTCCTTCCTCCTCCCTCTATTTTGTCTCCCCTGTCTCTCTCTCTGAACCCACTCTTGTTTTCTTCAACAGGAGATCGCCTGCGCAAGTCTCTGCTCGCGCCCCTGTCCAGATCGACCGAGCGAGGAGAGCGCTCGCGTTGACCGCGTCGTTGCCTCCAGATCAGGCCCAACGCCGCCCCTGGCCTGCCTTGGCCTCTCCACCGACCTGGGCTTGGCCCATGGTGAGAAACCCCCCAGGGTCCCTTTGTTTTTCTTCTGTTGGGCCTGCTCCGGTTTTAGATTCGGCCTGTGTAGGTTTTTTCCCAGATGCGCGAATTTAGCTATTATTCCAGGATCCGCAGTTTTGTAGAAAAACCCTCAACATCATGCATATAATAACTCCACAACCGTGCATCGGATCAAAATAATTTAAATATGTAAAATGCTTCGAATTTTATCTAGTTTCATATTATGCAACTTTCATCCATGTTAAAAAAGTTTAACTTGCTGTTTGCATTAATTTGCTTAAATGCCATGCTAAAATGCTTTGTTTCATAACTAAATAACCGTAGCTCAGATTTAAATAAACTTTATATGTAAATGGGGTAGAAAAATGCCTTGTTTAACATGGTGCACTTCTTTTTGCTGTTTAACAACATTAAAATTGTGTTTAGTGCAGAACAGTAGCAAATTCGAAATATGCATATGAGGATTTTCTGGAATTGTTATTTGTTGTTCCGGGCTCATTTAAACTTGCCTAAATAGTTAGTTTACTTATGCTTCACCCCTTGCCATGTTTAAAAACATTTAATATTGTTGGGTACATAAACAAGAGAGAACTAAATAAGTGATGTGGTGTTTCGTCAATATGCAACTCGTTGCATATTGAGCTCCACTTAATTTGTAGTATTGTTTGTGCACTTTGCCATGCCATGCCTCATTAAACTGGACATGCATCATACTTGATTGTGCATCTTGCCATGTGTATGTGATGGTTGTTTACTATGTTGCTTGCTTCTTTCCGGGTTGCTTCTCGCGTTAGCTTCGGTTTCGTTCCGGAGTTGTGAGAATTCGTTCGACTACGTTTGTTTGTCTTCTTCATGGACTCGTTCTTCTTCTTTGCGGGATCTCAGGCAAGATGACCATACCCTCGAAATCACGTCTATCTTTGCTTGCTAGTTGTTCATTCTATCGCTATGTCGCGCTACCTACCACTTGTTATATCATGCCTTCCATCTTGCCATGTCAAGCCTCTAACCCACCTTCCTAGCAAACCGTTGTTTGGCTATGTTACCGCTTTTGCTCAGCCCCTCTTATAGCGTTGCTAGTTGCAGGTGAAGATGAAGTTTGTTCCATGTTGGAACATGGATATGTTGGGATATCACAATATCTCTTATTTAATTAATGCATGTATATACTTGGTAAAGGGTGGAAGGCTCGGCGTTATGCCTGGTGTTTTGTTCCACTCTTGCCGCCCTAGTTTCCGTCATACCGGTGTTATGTTCCTTGATTTTGCGTTCCTTACGCGGTTGGGTGTTATGGGAACCCCTTGACAGCTCGCCTTAAATAAAACTCCTCCGGCAAGGCCCAACCTTGGTTTTACATTTGCCTCACCTAAGCCTTTCCCTTGGGTTTTCGCGAGCTCGAGGGTCATATTATTTAACCCCCTGTCGGTGTCAAAACCGGCGGATCTCGAGTAGGGGGGTCCCAAACTGTGCGTCTAGGTGGATGGTAATAGGAGACAAGGGACACGAAGTTTTACCCAGGTTCGGGCCCGCTCGATGGAGGTAAAATCCTACGTCCTGCTTGATTAATATTGATGATATGGGTAGTACAAGAGTAGATCTACCACGAGATCGAGGAGGCTAAACCCTAGAAGCTAGCCTATGGTATGATTGTTGTATGTTGTCCTACGGATTAAAGCCCTCCGGTTTATATAGACACCGGAGAGGGTTAGGGTTATACCAAGTCGGTTACAATGGTAGGAGATCTAAATATCCGCATCGCCAAGCTTGCCTTCCACGCCAAGGAAAGTCCCTTCCGGACACGGGACG
Organism: Aegilops umbellulata; assembly: GCA_032464435.1. Lineage (NCBI taxonomy): Eukaryota > Viridiplantae > Streptophyta > Magnoliopsida > Poales > Poaceae > Aegilops > Aegilops umbellulata. The sequence goes on along the minus strand of CP136054.1, from coordinate 258,159,598 downwards.
AAGTCTTCAATCTTGTATCTTCATAGTCTAGGAGTCCGGCTGAAGGTATAGTCCGGCCATCCGGATACCCCCTAATCCAGGACTCCCTCAGTAGCCCCCGAACCAGGCTTCAATGATGACGAGTCCGGCGCGCTAATTGTCTTCGGGATTGCAATGCGGGTTCCCCTCCAGATTCCGTGTACCTGTTGAATAATGTCCTGTGTTCTGTGAATGCAGCGCTCCTTGGCTTCTACGCCCAATAATGGCCGCCTACCATGTGTCAAACGAATATGAAAAGTCTGGGTGTTTTTACATTCACACCCCTAGCCACGTAAATGAGCCGCCTATTTAAAGAATGGGGATTTAGATCCAAACCACACCTCCTCCCCTCCGCGAGTAGTCATCAGAGCGCATCTAGCAAAGGTCCATTCCACCATGGCCAGCCGTCGTAACTCCTCCTCTCGCCCTTCCAGTCCTAAGCCTGGAGACTAGGAGAGGTGCTCCATCCCGCATAGCGAGCTAGTATTGCTTCAGACCAAGGGATTCCTCCCTCCGGCCTATATGATCCCGGTTCGAGCCGGACTCGCCACCTATAATGGCGGAGAGAAAGCGGAGAGCGCCCCCAATCCCTCCAAAGGAGAGCGGGTATGCCTCGTCCCTTATCTAATAAGAAGACTTGGATTTCCAATTCATCCGTTTCTTCGGGGGCTCCTGGAGTTCTATGGCCTCCAGCTGCACAACCTCACGCCTGCCTCTATATTGCATATCGCGGGCTTTGTTGCCCTTTGCGAGCTGTTCTTGGGTGTTGAGGCTCATTTCGCGCTGTGGAAGAGGCTATTCTGCCTGGTGCCCCGTTCTCAAGAGGGGTTAATATATCAAGTGGGTGGAGCCGAAGTGTGGCGCATCGCCGGGACCGGATATCTATCCGGAACCCCAAAGAAGGCGTCCGAGGACTGGCCTTCGGAATGGTTCTATATAGAGGATGTCCCGCTGCCAGATCCTGTTCGGAACGGCCTCCCTGAGTTCAACAGTGCTCCCCCGAAGAAGCGCCTAAGCTGGCGTCCATGGAGCTCTCAGAGAGAAAGTGACAAGGACGTCCTTTACCTGATGGGCCGGATAAGATTATTGGCTCATTCCGGACTAACCATGATCGGAGTCATGGCCGTATGCATCATGCGGGGTGTGCAACCGCTTCAATATAGAGGCCACCCCATGTGGGATTTCAACGGGGAGGACGACGCCACCCGTCACGGCCGTAAGGGGCCGGACTCGGCTGCCGCTCTGATAAAGATCTTGTCCACTTTGTACAAGGGAGAAGAGGAGGAATTTCTCCGCGTCAACCCTCAGGGTGGATTTACCATGTATAATCCTCCGAACTGGGTAAGTGAGCACTTTCACTTGTCCATCCGTTTTGTATTCCTACTGTCAAATATATGGTCTGACAACTTCAACGCAGGAACTGCGCCAGGCTGTTAAAGAGATAAACAGGCCCCCTCCACAACCCGAGGATCCGGGACGGTCCCTCGACCCGGCCTCCCAAGAGGATCCGGACATATATGTGGAGCTAATTGATGGGGTATTCCACCAATTAAGCAAGGAAAACGCCTTGGTGGCCATTACGGCCTATTTTACCCAGGGCTAATCCCTGCCTCCCAGGTAACTGAGACCTAAATCCCAGTACTTTGAAAGGGGACCCGTCCTCGCGTGTTTTCGATGACCGTATAACAACTGTGTTTTGCAGAGGAGGTCCTTGAGGCGGGAGGCCGAGCTTACGACGGCCAGCCCACGAGGGGCTGTGGGGCCCCGTGGGATAAAAAGAAGTGTAGTCCGGACCGAGGTGCCAGCGCAAAGGTATAGCGCGCCTTTTTATTCCCTGGTGTTATTCCTTCAAGGCATATTAACACTCGTGCTCTTTTCAGGACAAAGAGACCTCGCCAGACTATATCCGGAGAGGCTGCCAATCGCGCCTCCACCAGCCAGGCTCCACAGCCTGGCCCGGAGGCGGAGGTGAACACGAGGCGCGCACCGGACGCTCCTCCGACAGAGGATGCGGACAGGCTGTCTGCCACCCTTTCCGAGGTGGAGGGTGCCATGAACCACAGGCGTCGTCGGACTGTTCTTGCGACGCTTGTTTCTCCCAAGAGGCGTTTGATGCCTTCAATTCGGGAGATGCGTATCTCCGTGCCACTCAAAATGGTCTAGCCAGAGCCATGGAGCAATATGTAAAAGACATACGGGTGAGAAAATTTAATGGTTATATATATCAGTAGCCCCCGAGACTTGAAACAGTTAGAATAACTGATTTAAGGATCGTGTAATACGCAGGTTCTTTCAGAGAAAAATATCCAACTGTCCCAGGAGCTAAAAGAGTGCAAAGCCCAATTTGAGGCCGCACTAGCTGCGACGGGGGAGCCCAAGGAGACCCCCTCTGGTAATATATGCTTCAAAAAGATAAGTGTGAAGAGCGGCATATGTGCAAATCTGACAAATGAAATTGCAGGTGGCGTCGGACTAGATCCGGACAAGCAACAACTCCTACGCCGGCTAAAGGCTGGCGAGAGCGTGCTAACAAAGGTGAGGCGGGAGAAGAATGATCTTCAGGATGCCAACACCAAGCTGGGTGTTGAACTGAAAGATGTTCGTGCCCAGCTGTTGGACTCCATTAAGGAGAATCAGCGGCTTCGACGCGGCATATTTAGTAAGTGCTTGAACGAACTTTGAAAAAAGAGTTCGGCGAGGAAGTCGACTAACAGAGTGATGTCTGTAGGTATGCTAATAGGTCGTCCTGCAGAGGAGATGCCCGGTTCTACGGGTGACCTTCTTCCCGAGCTCTCGCAACTGCACGAGCGAGTTCGGCAGGCGATGCAAGGCGTTGCCCAAGCCTTATGGTCATCCCTCTCCATGCCCGAGGGCCTTGGAGAGCTTGCAGAGAAGCTGAAGGGAGCACGGTGGCGCTTCCGATTGTGGAATATATCGGCCTGTCGTCAAGGCGCTAGGGAGGCCTGGGCCATGGTGAAGACGCGGTACACAAAGGCTGACCCAAACCACATGGCCGAGGTCGGACCTGTGGGGCCCGATGGGAAGGAGATCCCTGTAAGCTTAGTATACGGCCAAGTAGAATTGGCCGCAAAGTATTCCCAGCAGGACTGTAAATTAGACAGCCTGTTAGATGGTATTGAAGAGGAATACAATCAGTCAGAGTGACTATGTAATTTAATTGACATTTGTAATGCCTTCTAGCCGGATTGTAGATCGTTTTTCATGGCCGATCTTTTCGCTTCAACCTCGGGACCTGACGGTCCAGAGTGTGTCCGAATACCCTCGCGGTTATATAAGAATCGGGGTATGCATGGAGACCAGGCGTAGGGGTCATTAGTGCTTGAACAGACAAGTGCCCAACTAGTTATGTTATATTACATGGTTAGTAAGCAACATCTTCCAGGGAGAATAGTTCCGTTAAGGGTTCCTTTCCCTAGGAGGCATGCCCTAAAGTGCATTTGCATTATGCGAAAAAGACGCAGGAAAAATCGTCTGGGGGCGCATAGATAAATAATTGGAAAAATCATCTTTCAGGTCACCGATCGAATATTCCCTTAAGAACGCTAGCTTTCGGCTTCACCCAGTCTGAGGTACACATCCGGCTGACCCGGCAGTAACAATCGCAGAGGTGCTCCCTTTACCACCTAGCCAAACAATCGGGAACGTAGGGGTAAGCACAGGAGCCAGGCAACCCAGCTTGGCCAAAACTTAAGTCATATCGATGCATATAATGGTGAAATAAAAGGTACATGCGGAAGTGTAACACATGTGTTGGGCATAAAGCCCGTGTGAATAAGCTTCTGTTAAAAGAAGCCCCCAGGTTTAATGAGTGCGAATAGCACGTCATGTGATGAGCCTTTTAAGGCTATAAGAGGAGAGGAGAAGGAGAGAAATATAAGACAGACAGTATATAAAAAATGTATAGAGGAAGGAGACAAACACAGAGTCCGGCGCTAGGCACAGAATCTTCGGAGACGGGCTGCGTTCCATGGGTTCGGCTCGAGTCGGTTATCCGATGCATCTCGCAGGTGGTACGCTCCACCAGTCAGGACTTGGTCAATTATGAAGGGACCTTCCCACTTGGGCTTGAGTTTGTCCTTTTTCTTGTCCGGTAGGCGTAGACCTAATTCGCCAGCGTTGTAATTTTGGCCCGTACTTCTCTGCTTTGGTATCTTCGAGCCTGTTGTTGATAGAATGTGGAACGGGCTTTGGCCTCGTCATGTTCTTCCTCCAATGCGTCCAAACTGTCCTGCCGATCGAGCTCGGCCTCTCTTTCTTCGTACATGCGCACCCGAGGTGAGTCATGAATTATGTCGCAGGGCAAAACTGCCTCTGCGCCGTACACCATGAAGAATGGCGTATATCCGGTGGTGCGATTCGGCGTGGTCCGCAGTCCCTAGAGTACGGAGTCGAGCTCCTCTACCCAGTGCGTGTTAGATTCCTTAAGGGACCGCACTAATCTGGGTTTGATGCCGCTCATGATAAGACCATTTGCACGTTCGACCTGTCCGTTAGTTTGTGGGTGATAGACGGAAGCATAATCGAGCTTGATGCCCATGTTTTTGCACGAGAGTTTTACCTCATCGGCTGTAAAGTTCGTGTCGTTATCAGTGATGATGCTGTGGGGGACGCCATAATGGTGTATGACCCAAGATATGAAGTCTATCACCGGTCCGGATTCGGCCGTCTTAACAGGCTTGGCTTCTATCCATTTGGTGAACTTATCCACCATGACCAGAAGTATTTTTCCTTGTGGGTTTCACCTTTAAGGGGTCCCACCATGTCAAGCCCCCAGACCGCAAAGGGCCAGGTTATGGGGATAGTTTGGAGGGCGGTGGGTGGCATATGGCTTTGGTTTGCAAAAAGCTGGCAACCGACGCATCGTTGGACTAAGTCCTGAGCGTCTGCCCGGGCCGTTGGCCAATAAAAGCCTGTACGGAAAGCCTTGCTTACAAGGGAACGAGCTGCAGCATGATGACCACCGAGTCCGGCGTGAATTTCAGCCAGCAAGTTCCGCCCTTCCTCTTCGAAGATGCACCTTTGAAGGACTCCGGTAGTGCTTTCCTTATAAAGCTCTCCCTCATGGACTTTATAGGCTTTAGATCTCCGCACTATGCAGCGTGCCTCGTTTTGGTCCTCTGGGAGTTCTTGCCTAGTAAGGTAGGCTAGTAATGGTTCTGTCCACGGGGCGATAACGGCCATTATGACGTGGGCTGAAGGTGTGACTTCATTGGCGGAGCCTCCGATTGTGTCAGATTGTTCGGCATCGGGCAGTGCGGTTGAGTCCGGAATGTTATTGCCGGATTCCCGTTCCCATACTACGGATGGCTTGAACAGCCTTTCCAAGAAGATGTTGGGGGGCTGCGTCGCGTTTTGCGCCGATGCGTGCCAGGACATCTGCCGCCTGATTGTTCTCCCGGGCTATATGATGAAATTCGAGCCCTTCGAACGGAGCTGACATTTTTAGGATGGCGTTGCGATAAGCTGCCATTTTTGGATCCTTGGCATCGAAGTCTCCATTTATTTGGGATATTGCGAGGTTCGAATCCCCTCGCACCTCTAGGCGTTGAATGCCCATGGATACTGCCATCCGGAGACCGTGTAAAAGGGCCTCATATTCGGCTGCATTGTTAGAGTCTGTGTACATAATCTGGAGTACGTATTGAACTGTGTCTCCCGTGGGGGACGTCAAAACGACGCCAGCCCCTAGACCGGCCAACATTTTAGAGCCGTCGAAATGCATGATCCAGTTTGAATATGTGTCGTACTCTTTAGGGAGTTCGGCCTCCGTCCATTCTGCGACGAAGTCGGCCAAAACTTGCGACTTAATAGCTCGCCGTGGCTTATAAGTTATGTCGAATGGGAAGAGCTCGATGGCCCATTTTGCAATCCGGCCCATTGCTTCGCGGTTGTTTATAATATCGTTAAGTGGTACTTCGGAGGCTACTGTTATCGAACACTCTTGAAACTAGTGTCGCAGCTTCCGGGATGCCATGAATACCGCGTATGCAATCTTTTGATAATGCGGGTGCCGTGATTTGCATGGAGTGAGGACAGTGGACACATAGTAGAACGGCTTTTGAAGGGGGAATTTGTGTCCGTCCTTTTCTCGTTCGACAAAGAGCACTGCGCTTACAACCTGATGGGTTGCTGCAATGTACAATAGCATTGGTTCGCCAATATTTGGCGCGGCCAGGACTGGGTTTGTTGGCAATATGGCCTTTATTTCGTCGAGTCCGGCCGTGGCGGCATCCGTCCACTCGAAGTGTTCAGTGCACCGAAGGAGGCGATAGAGGGGTAGTGCCTTTTCTCCCAAACGGGAGATGAAGCGGCTTAGAGCCGCCACGCATCCGGTTAATTTTTATATCTATTTGAGGTCTTTCGATATATCCAATTGTGACAAAGCTCGGAACTTTGGCAGGATTTGCTTCAATTCCTCTACCGGATACAATGAAGCCCAAGAGCTTTCCGGCTGGAACGCCGAAAACGCATTTTTCCGGGTTGAGCTTCATGTCGTATGTTCGGAGATTGTCAAATGTAAGCCTCAAGTCGTCTACTAGAGATTCGGCATGTCTTGTTTTTATGACCACATCATCCACGTATGCCTCCACTGTTTTGCCGATCTGGTTTGCCAGACATGTTTGAATCATGCGCTGATATGTTGCGCCGGCATTTTTGAGCCCAAAGGGCATCGTGTTGAAGCAGAATGGGGCGTATGGTGTGATGAATGCCGTTGCGGCTTGGTCTGATTGTGCCATATTGATTTGATGGTAGCCGGAATATGCGTCGAGGAAACACAGTGAATTGTGTCCTGCGGTGGCGTCGATAATTTGATCAATGCGGGGGAGGGGGAAGGGATCCTTTGGGCAAGACTTGTTAAGGTCTTTAAAATCAACGCACAGGCGCCAGGATTTGTCCTTCTTTGGTACCATCACCAGGTTTTCTAGCCAGTCCGGATGTTTTATATCTCTGATGAATCCGACCTCCAATAGCTTGGCTAGCTCCTCTCCCGTGGCCTGTCTTTTAGGTTCGGAAAAATGCCGAAGAGCTTGTTTGACAGGTTTGAATCCTTTTAGGATATTTAAGCTATGATCGGCCAGCCTGCGTGGGATTCATGGCATGTCTGAAGGGTGCCAGGCGAAGATGTCCCAGTTTTCACGTAGGAATTCTCGCAGTGCGGCGTCTACATCAGGGTTTAATTGCGCCCCGATGGAAGCTGTTTTATTGGGGTCCATTGGATGGACCTGGAATTTGATTATTTCATCCGATGGTTTAAAGGAGGTGGACTTGGATCTCTTGTCGAGTATCACATCGTCCATGTTCACAGTGGAGCGCAGCGCAGTCAGCTCCTCAGCCGCTAGGGCTTCGGATAGTGCCTCAAGGGCCAGTGCGGCTGTCTTATTTTCGGCACGGAGTGCTATGTCCGGATCACCAGCGAGAGTGATGATTCCATTTGGCCCAGGCATCTTGAGCTTCATGTACCCGTAATGGGGTATTTCTTGGAAGATTGTAAATGCTTCCCGGCCGAGCAGAGCGTGGTATCCGCTACTGAACGGGGCCACATGGAACGTGACCTCTTCGGACCTGTAATTATCCGGCGTGCCAAACACCACATCTAGTGTGATTTTTCCTGTACAGCGCGCTTCCCGACTGGGGATTATTCCTCTAAAGGTTGTGCTGCTTCGCTCAATGCGGTTCCATTCTATTTCCATTTTTTGAAGGTTTCCTCGTAAATGAGGTTCAATCCGCTGCCTCCATCCATGAGTACCTTGGTGAGGCGAAAGCCGTCCACTATTGGACTGAGGACCAGTGCGGCTAGTGCTCGGGCTGTTCGGAATTTAGGTTCATCACCGGCATTAAAAGTAATAGCCGTGTCACTCCATGGGTTTATTGTTGCTACTTGGTAGACTTCGGCGAGGCTGCGGAGTGTTCTTTTTCGCATATTATTTGATGCGAAAGTCTCAAGACTGTTAGGACTGTACTGGTGACCCTGGGGTGGCTTTCTGCGGCCTCCGGAATTAGGAGATCCTCGCCAATTTTGGCCACCTGCCAGAGTATCCAACATGCTCTAAGGCTATGAGTTGGCATGGCGTCCTCTGTATTGTGGACTTTACAAGGTCCATTAAGCCATCCTTCTAGTACGGTTCCATGCCCTGTAGAGGGTTTTTGTTTCTTGGTGTTTAACCCTGGTGTCTGTCGATGATGCACTGTGACACCCTCGATTCAATCGTACACTAATCATACACGCAGATGTGTACGATCAAGATCAAGGACTCACGGGAAGATATCACAACACAACTCTAGACACAAATTAAAATAATACAAGCTTTATATTACAAGCCAGGGGCCTCGAGGGCTCGAATATATAAGCTCGATTTTACAAGAGTCAGCGGAAGCAACAATATCTGAGTACAGACATGAGTTAGACAAGTTTGCCTTAAGAAGGCTAGCACAAAAGCAACATCGATTGAAAAGGCAAGGCCTCCTGCCTGGGAGCCTCCTAACTACTCCTGGTCGTCAGCGGTCTTCACGTAGTAGTAGACATCGATGGTGACATCTGGCTCCTGGGCTTCGACATCTGGTTGCATCAACCGGAAAGAAGAAGAAGGGGGAAAAGGGGGAGCAAAGCAACCGTGAGTACTCATCCAAAGTACTCGCAAGCAAGGATTTACACTACATATGCAACATTATCAAAGGAAGGTTGTATATGTGGACTGGGCTGCAGAAATGCCAGAATAGAGAGAAGACCTAGTCCTGTCGAAGACTAGCATCTTCTGGAAACCACCATCTTGCAGCAACCGGAGGGAGTAGGGTAGCATAAGGTAATGTAGTAGGAGTGTTATCAACCTCGGCCAGAGATCCTTTCTCGACTCCCTGCGAGAAAGCAATCCCAGAGCCATACTATCCAGTTGTCATCACAATCCATTACTCATCACCATCCAGTCTCATCACGAGTATCCAGTTCTAGTTGTATCGATCGGGATACAACTCCAAGTGTCCATTACCGTAGGACAGGCTATCGATAGATGTTTTCTTCCCTGCAGGGGTGCACCAACTTACCCACCACGCTCGATTAACTCCGGCCGGACACACTTTCCTGGCTCATGCCCGGCCTCGGCCAAACAATACGCCGCAACCCGACCTAGGCTTAATAGAGAGGCCAGCACGCCGGACTAAACCTATGCCCCCAGGGGTCATGGGCCATCTCCCCAGGAACTCCTGCACGTTGCATACGCGGCCGGTGAGCAGACCTAGCTACCTCCCTAAAAAGGAAGGAGCATACCAGTCCAACCCGGCGCGCGCCACTCAGTCGCTGACGTCTATTAAGCTTCGGCTGATGCATACGATGCAGAACGCCCATACTATGCCCTCGGATCAAATATCCAAATCGTAGTGGATTAGGAATGTGCGGTAACAAGCAGAGACTCACGAAAGATGTGACCCCGTTGCCGCGTCTCGAGGACTTGTGGCAAGGGCTAGGAATGCCCGGCCACGCCTCGTAATTATCTCGCGGGCACCCTCCAGGTCAACCCGTCTCCACATCACTCGCAATTAAGCTCGCGCGGGTACCCCTCAGGGTCGACCCGTCTTTAGTAACATGGTTCAGTGTAAAGTCATAGTAACCATAGTAACTGTGTGTCCAAACATCAAGGGGAAAACCCGAGGAATCACCCCCGGTGAATTCCACTAGATGTAATCATCAAGGTGAATGTAAGAGGAATCACCCCCGAGGTTCACACTTGAGGGGTTGCACGACAGAGTCGTATCGGAAGTGGTTAAGGAGGAAATCACCCTCAATGACCACGACCAAATGACTACACTACAGGGTTAACATCAGAAGTGCTGAAGAGGTTCACCCTCGGTACTCGATAGTAACTCTGCAGAGTCGAGCAAAAAAAGGGGAAAGTGATGTGCGGTGTCGGGGCCTGGTCTTCGATCCCGTTGATCGGGTCTTCTGATAATCCAGCGGGGCAGTCGGGTCAAGTGCGGGGGTCACTGATGGGTCTCTAACCAACCTATACTAAGCAGTTTAGCATTTTTGGACAGATGAAACAGAGGGGAAAAGTTGCATGTTCAGGTAGTTAGGGGCATGTGGCAGACGAACGGATCGCGTATTCGGATTCGTCTCGTCGTTCTGAGCAAATTTCATGTAGAAAACATTTTCATCTGACTTACGGTTAATTTTCTATGATTTATTAAAGTTTTAACAATATTCTGAAATTAATTCATAAATAGTAAAACGAATTAAGAATAGTCTACTACTTTTTATACACAGCAGTGGCCAGCCACAGTCAATGACCTGTGGGGCCTGGGTAAAAGTCAACACAATCAAATTGACTTGTCAACAAGGTCTGTGGGACCCTGCTGTCATAGTCACATGGGCAACTTAAAAGAATTAAATAATTTATTTAGTTAGGGGAGTGGGTCCTACTGTCATAGAGAGAACCTGAATTAGATTTTTTTATATAAAACAATTAGTTGAACAAAGTGGCTCGCACGGCATAGTCTACTAGTTGAACTAGTTAGGCAATTAGACTAATCTATCTAGTACTAAACAGGCCATCCGCATGAGCACAGAGACGCACAGCACGGGAGGCACAAGGCCATGGCTACGGCCAGTCGGCCACTGCCCAGGCGAGCGCGGGTGCTGCCAGGGGAGGGCGCGGGCATATGTGGGTGTGGGTGTGGACGCGCGTGCGCGGCGTGGCTAGGGTGCATGCTGGCGGGCGCGGCGCAGCAGCAGTAGCACCGCCAACAGCAGCAATGCAGTAGCAGTCAGCGCATTGGCAAGCGGCGCAGCCACAAGTGACAGCAGCAGCGGCAAGAGCGATAGCAGTGTGAGCAGCAGCGGCAACAAGCACTCACGTACGCGTACACGGGAACTCGAACGAGCTCGGGGATGGCGACTACGGTAGCGAATCGAAGGGGAAAGGGAGGGGATCGGCAGAGGAGCTCACCACGGAGCTCGTGGGCGCGCCGGGGAAGCCGGGGACGGGCCGGAGCAAGGTGAATCAACGACGAGGGCGGCAGTGCCCGAGGTTGAAGACGACGGGGATCCGGGGCTGCAGCGCCTCCCAGCTCACGCTGCTTGCCGTAGTCGACGCAGGTGATGACGGCGGTACTACTCGACGTCTTCGCGTGGCTCTGGGAGGTCGTCGGCCACGGCCACGACGAAGCGGCAGCGGCGACCCCGTCGGGTGGACACAGGGGAGGAAGGAAAGGAGGGGAAGAAGGGGATCTAGAGGAGGGAGGCGAGGGAGATATTTGTGCGAGGGGGATGACGAGGCCGAGGGGGAGGAGCCCGAGGGGTCGGCCTTATCCCCTCAGGGCGTCGCCGGCGAGGCGATCCGGCGGGGACTCGTCCCTGTAGAGACGGGGTCGCTTGAACAGAAGACGACCGGGAGGGCTGGCTGGGCCAGCCTGGCTGGTCGCGGCCAGCTGGGCCAAGAGGCCCAGTTAGGCCAGGGGGGCTTCCTTTTCTTTGCCTCTCTTTTTTTAAGCTTTGCCTTTTTTTAACAACTTGTTGATATAGCTATTTTAGGCCATTTAGACATTTTGCAAAAATATTGGTTCACCACCAATATTACCAGAAGAATATTTTCCACATGATGAACATTTTAGTTTTCATGTTTGAGCACTTTTGAATTTCACTTAGCATTTGAATTTGCATTCAAAGGGAAAATTGAAAGAAACATGAGACAATAATGATCAGGAACTTGTTTAGCAAAATTATGAACTTAACCCCAAGGGTTACTGTAGCATCATTACACCGGGGTGTTACAACTCTCCTCCTCTAAAAGAAATTCTCGTCCCGAGAATTAAGAGGTCAAGATGGGAATAGGTCGGGGTATTCAACACGGAGGTTATCCTCCCGTTCCCAAGTGGCTTCATCCTTAGAATGATTTGACCACTGCACCTTGAGGAACTTGGTAACCTTCTGGCGTGTTCGACGTTCAGCTTCTTCAAGGATGCAGATCGGATGTTGCTTGTATGTGAGATCATCTTGAACTTCAATCAATTCCGGATCCACTTCACGTTCCGGATCCTTGAAGCATCGACGAAGTTGCGACACGTGGAAGACATCTTGAACATGAGAGAACTGAGGTGGCAACTCCAATTGATAAGCCACCAGTCCACGACGGGCCAGAATGCGGAAAGGACCGATGTAGCGCGGAGCTAGCTTGCCCTTGACTCCGAACCGATGAGTGCCTCTCAAAGGAGTGACACGCAGATAAGCTTGTTCACCAGGTTGATAAGTTGAACCCCAGTGTTTCCGGTCATAGTTGCTCTTCTGGCGGGACTGGGCCGCCTTGAGATTATCCCGGACAATGCGAACCTGCTCTTCAGCTTGTTGAATAATGTATGGACCAATGAGTGTCCGTTCCCCAGTTTCTGACCAATTCAGAGGGGTTCGGCACTTACGTCCATAAAGCACTTCGAATGGTGCCATTTTCAAGCTGGCTTGATAGCTGTTGTTATAAGAGAACTCCGCATAAGGGAGAGATTCTTCCCACTTCTTGCCGAAAGAAATAACACAAGCCCGAAGCATGTCTTCAAGAATTTGATTGACTCGCTCGACTTGGCCTTGGGATTGGGGATGATAAGCAGTGCTCCAGGTAATATGAGTTCCCATTGCCTCTTGGAAACTATCCCAGAACTTTGAAGTGAATATACTTCCGCGGTCTGAACTGATCTCCTTTGGAATGCCGTGGAGTGACAAAATTCTAGAGATATACAAGCTTGCTAATTGACTAGCAGTGATAGTCTCCTTGACTGGCAAAAAGTGAGCAACCTTCGAGAATCGGTCGATGACGACAAAGATAGCATCGTTACCTTTCTGAGATTTGGGAAGGCCAGTGACGAAGTCCATTTGGATCTTATCCCACTTCCATTCAGGAATCGGAAGCGGTTGTAGAAGTCCATCCGGTTTCTGATGTTCTACTTTGACGCGGCGACAAACGTCACATTCTTCAATATATCGAGCAATGTCTTGCTTCATATTAGACCACCAGTACTTCTGACGGATGTCTAGATACATCTTGGTACTTCCCGGATGAATAGAGAGAGGGGTGTCATGCGCTTCTTTCATCACCTTCTCTGTCATAAGCTTGAACCGGGGTACGACAATGCGATCCCTGAAGTATAAGGTTCCATCTTCACCAAGTGAGAAATCTCTGGATTTCTCTAAGGCAAGATCCTTTTTCATCAGATCAACATGAGCATCTTTGGCTTGAGCAGACTTGATTGCTTTAAGAAGAGTTGGTTCCAAGACAAGGTTATTCAGAGAACCCTGTGGAACTAGTTGAAGGTTCAGCTTGCATAGCTCTTCATAAAGGCGGGGTTGAGCTTTGTAGACCTGGTGATTATTGCAATAAGACTTTCGGCTCAGGGCATCGGCCATTACATTAGCCTTGCCAGGTGTATAAGATATACCGTAGTTGTAGTCAGCAATAGCTTCCATCCATCGTTGCTGACGGAGGTTCAGATCTGGCTGAGTAAACAGGTACTTCAGACTCTGATGATCGGTGAAGATCTTGCAACGATTACCGAGAAGATACCGTCGCCATAGCTTTAGTGCAAAGATAACCGCAGCAAGCTCAAGGTCATGAATTGGGTAGTTCTCTTCGTGAGGACGTACTTGACGGGAGGCATAAGCAATCACTCTACGCTCTTGCATTAGGACACAGCCTAATCCTTGTCGTGAAGCGTCGCAATAGATGACGAAGTCCTTGCGAGAATCAGGGGGAGCAAGCACTGGGGCAGATGTCAGCTTGTCCTTGAGTGCCTGGAAACTTTCCTGACACTTTTCAGTCCAATCAAACTTAACGCCTTTGTGTAGCAGATTGGTCAGTGGCTTGGCGATCTTGGAGAAGTTCTCAACAAAGCAGCGACAATAGATGGCTAGTCCGAGAAAGCTTCTGACTTGCTTGACAGTCTTCGGAGGGGTCCAGTCAAGAATAGCCTGAACTCGCTCTGGGTTGACGGCAATACCATCCTTGGAGATGACATGACCAAGGTATGTGACTTCAGGTAACCAGAATTCGCACTTGGAATACTTGGCATAAAGTTGATGCTCTTGAAGCTTCTCTAGAACAAGACGAAGATGTTCAGCATGTTCTTCTTTATTCTTCGAATATACCAGGATATCATCCAGATAGACTACGACGAACTTGTCGAGGTAATCCATGAATATGTAGTTCATCAGACGAGAGAATGTAGCTGGAGCATTGGTCAAACCAAAAGACATGACGGTGTACTCGTAAGAACCATAACGAATGACGAATGCGGTCTTTGGAATATCCTCTTCACGAACACGGATCTGGTGGTAACCCAACCTCAAGTCGAGTTTAGAGAAAATCGATGAACCAGCCAGTTAATCATACAAATCATTGATCCGAGGAAGGGGATATTTGTTCTGAATTGTAGCTTGGTTGATAGGACGGTAGTCTTGGACCAAACGGTTCGTTCCGTCCTTCTTCTTGACAAAGAGAGAAGGTGCTCCCCAAGCAGAAGAACTTGGACGAATGAAACCCTTGTGAAGAGATTTGTCGATTTCTTCCTTAAGCTCAAGGAGTTCATGAGGTGGCATCTTGTAGGGTCGTTTGGCAATAGGAATGGTGCCTGGTTTCAAGTCGATGACGAACTCGACAGCCCGGGCAGGGGGTATTCCTGGAAGTTCTTCTGGAAATACGTCTTGGAAATCGCGAACGACTGGAATCTTTTCAATTCCCTCAAGAGGTGCTGCGTTCAACGCATTCAAAGCACAAAGTCGTGCTTCAGCGTTTTGAACAAGCTAAGCATGGTAGGTTACTATCTCATCTGAAGGATGTAGGAGGTGAACGACCTTGGTAGCGCAAACGATAGAGGCAGTATGCGCTTTCAACCATTCCATTCCCAGAATGAGGTCAATATTGGAAGACTCCAGAATAATGGGAGAAGCAAGGAATTCCAACCCTTCAATTTCAACAGGAACATCGCGACCAATCATGGTAGTTTGACATCGGCCCGCAGGGGTGCGTACCACTATCGGAGTGTTCATGGGCTCGCATCAAATGTCGTGTGCGTATGCAAAACTTTCTGACATGAATGAATGTGATGCTCCTGAATCGAATAAAACAGAAGCCGGTACTGAATTAACGAGAAGAGTACCCATCACAGTGGCAGGCTGGTCTTGAGCTTCATTCAGATCAACATGATTAGCCTGACCACGACCATAAGGTCTGGCATTGTTGTTATGGGGCTGATTGTTACGACCAGTTGAAGGCAGAGCCAGCTGATTCTTTTTCTGATTGCACTCTTTGGCGAGGTGACCGGGGCGGCCACATCTGAAGCACAGACCATCATTGGGGTTAGGAGCAGAAGCTTGGGGTGGTATATCTCGAGGAGGCTGCCTCTGCGGCGGAGGAGGCAGACGAGGTGCAGCATAGGACTGTCTTGGTGCAGTTGCAGTTGGACGATACATGCTGTGGGGAATCCATATCCGACGCTTCTGCGCTCACGGGCCCAAAGATGAGCCAGCGTCACGGCTGCGCCTGAGGGATCCCTGGTGTTCCTGAAGACCAGTCTCAACCTGAATAGCCTTGTTCACCAAGGTGGCGAAGTCAGCAAAATCATGAACGAGCAGTGCTAGCTTGATATCAGGTTGAAGTCCATCACGAAACTTTTCCTGCTTACGAGCATCAGTAGCAATATCTTCTTCAGCGTAGCGGGACAAGTCCAAGAATTCCTGCTGATAAGCACCTACAGACTTGTTGCCTTGCGTGAGGTTGCGGAACTCTCGCTTCTTCTTGTCCATGATTCCTTGAGGAATGAAGCGGGCACGGAAGGCAACTTGGAAATCCGGCCAAGTGATGACCGTTCCGGCAGGTAGGGTACGCCTGTGGCTGTCCCACCATTGAGCAGGGGGACCCTTCAGAAAGAAAGATGCGAAGGTGACATAGCTGGCAGGGGCAACACTAGCAGACTCCATTTCATGTGTGATGTCGCGGAGCCAGTCATCAGCATCAAGGGGTTGAGTTGAGCTGCGGTAGATAGTTGGGTTGAGGCGCATGAAGTCCTGCAGAGTTACTGGGGTTGGCTGTTGATTCATGTTCGGACGAGGAAACTGAGCCATCATTCCTTCCATAAACTGGCAATTCAACTCAAACTGTTGCATCATTCCAGCAAAGAATTCAGGCGGTGGTGGATCGTTGGCACCACGGCCACGTCCAGCGGGTCTAACCATCCTGCTAACATGTAACAGGGGTAGTTCAGCATTGAACATTTGCAAAAACAAGGATCATTCATGATGAAACAAGCATAATGAAAGAGGTACGATGGATACCACTTAGTAGTCAACACGACAGGGTGTGCACTACTCAAAATGCTATTCTAAGGAATAACTATGGCTTTATCCAACTTCGGGGTGAATGTGGTCACGGGATCCTAATGTGAAAGTTAGTAAATTCGTTTAACCCGAGTAGAAGAGAGATCAGAGTCCCAGAGTATAGACAAGGAGTAAAAGATCCTAATACCACCCAATGGCGACGTGGGCCAGTAAGCCACACAGCCAATGTTAGTAAAAGTTTTTCAGTGACTAGACTCAACTTCGGCCAAGGAGTTGGAAAGGGGGCTACCTACAGGCAGTCGGCTCTGATACCAACTTGTGACGCCCTCGATTCAATCGTACACTAATCATACACGCAAATGTGTATGATCAAGATCAAGGACTCACGGGAAGATATCACAACACAACTCTAGACACAAATTAAAATAATACAAGCTTTATATTACAAGCCAGGGGCCTCAAGGGCTCGAATACATAAGCTCGATTTTACAAGAGTCAGCGGAAGCAACAATATCTAAGTACAGACATGAGTTAGACAAGTTTGCCTTAAGAAGGCTAGCACAAAAGCAACATCGATCGAAAAGGCAAGGCATCCTGCCTGGGAGCCTCCTAACTACTCCTGGTCGTCGGCGGTCTTCACGTAGTAGTAGACATCGATGGTGACATCTGGCTCCTGGGCTTCGACGTCTGGTTGCATCAACCGGAAAGAAGAAGAAGGGGGAAAAGGGGGAGCAAACCAACCGTGAGTACTCATCCAAAGTACTCGCAAGCAAGGATCTACACTACATATGCAACATTATCAAAGGAAGGCTGTATATGTGGACTGGGCTGCAGAAATGCCAGAATAGAGAGAAGGCCTAGTCCTATCGAAGACTAGCATCTTCTGGAAACCACCATCTTGCAGCAACCGGAGGGAGTAGGGTAGCATAAGGTAATGTAGTAGGAGTGTTATGAACCTCGGCCAGAGATCCTTTCTCGACTCCCTGCGAGAAAGCAATCCCAGAGCCATACTATCCAGTTATCATCACAATCCATTACTCATCACCATCCAGTCTCATCACAAGTATCCAGTTATAGTTGTATCGATCGGGATACAACTCCAAGTGTCCGTTACTGTAGGACAGGCTATCCATAGATGTTTTCTTCCCTGCAGGGGTGCACCAACTTACCCACCACGCTCGATTAACTCCGGCCGGACACACTTTCCTGGGTCATGCCCGGCCTCGGCCAAACAATACGCCGCAACCTGACCTAGGCTTAATAGAGAGGCCAGCACGTCGGACTAAACCTATGCCCCCAGGGGTCATGGGCCATCTCCCCGGGAACTCCTGCACGTTGCGTACGCGGCCGGTGAGCAGACCTAGCTACCTCCCTAAAAAGGAAGGAGCTTACCAGTCCAACCCGGCGCGCGCCACTCAGTCGCTGACGTCTATTAAGCTTCGGATGATGCATACGACGTAGAACGCCCATACTATGCACACGTGACGGTTAGTGCTATCAGGCCAGAGGCCCCTCGGATCAAATATCCAAATCGTAGTGGATTAGGAATGCGCGGTAACAAGCAGAGACTCACGAAAGATGTGACCCCGTTGCCCCGTCTTGAGGACTTGTGGCAAGGGCTAGGAATGCCCGGCCACGCCTCGTAATTATCTCGCGGGCACCCTCCAGGTCAACCCGTCTCTACATCACTCGCAATTAAGCTCGCGCGGGTACCCCTCAGGGTCGACCCGTCTTCAGTAACATGGTTCAATGTAAAGTCATAGTAACCATAGTAACTGTGTGTCCAAACATCAAGGGGAAAACCCGAGGAATCACCCCCGATGAATTCCACTAGATGTAATCATCAAGGTGAATGTAAGACGAATCACCCCCGAGGTTCACACTTGAGGGGTTGCACGACAGAGTCGTATCGGAAGTGGTTAAGGAGGAAATCACCCTCGATGACCACGACCGAATGACTACACTACAGGGTTAACATCAGAAGTGCTGAAGAGGTTCACCCTCGGTACTCGATAGTAACTCTGCAGAGTCGAGCAAAAAAAGGGGAAAGTGATGTGCGGTGTCGGGGCCTGGTCTTCGATCCCGTTGATCGGGTCTTCTGATAATCCAGCGGGGCAGTCGGGTCAAGTGGGGGGGTCACTGATGGGTCTCTAACCAACCTATACTAAGCAGTTTAGGATAAGCAGGCAAGGTACAACAGTAGATACAAAAGTAGGCTATGCATCAGAATAGGAGCAAACAATAACAGTAGCAAAATCTAATGCAAGCATGAGAGAATGGAATGGGCGATATCAGGATGGTCAAAGGGGGGGCTTGCCTGGTTGCTCAGACAAGAAGAAGGAGTCGTCGTCGACGTAGTCGATCACAGTGGCATCAGCGGCAGTCTCGGGGTCTACCGGAGAGAAGAGGGGGAAGAAACAGTAAATACATAGTAAGCAAGAACATAACAGGACAACAAGCAGAGCTAGACGTGTTCTAACGCGGTGCTACATGTTACCGGCGAAGGGGGATAACATCCGGGAATGTTTCCCCAGGTTTAGCATTTTCGGACAGATGAAACGGAGGGGAAAAGTTGCATGTTCAGGTAGTTAGGGGCATGTGGCAGACGAACGGATCGCGTATTCGGATCCGTCTCGTCGTTCTGAGCAACTTTCATGTAGAAAACATTTTCATCTGACTTACGGTTAATTTTCTATGATTTATTAAAGTTTTAACAATATTTTGAAATTAATTCATAAATAGTAAAACGAATTAAGAATAGTCTACTACTTTTTATACAGCAGTGGCCAGCCACAGTCAATGACCTGTGGGGCCTGGGTAAAAGTCAACACAATCAAATTGACTTGTCAACAAGGTCTGTGGGACCTGCTGTCATAGTCACATGGGCAACTTAAAAGAATTAACTAATTTATTTAGTTAGGGGAGTGGGTCCTACTTTCATAGAGAGAACCTGAATTAGATTTTTTTATATAAAACAATTAGTTGAACAAAGTGGCTCGCACGGCATAGTCTACTAGTTGAACTAGTTAGGCAATTAGACTAATCTATCTTAGTACTAAACAGGCCATCCCCATGTGCACAGAGACGCACAGCACGGGAGGCACAAGGCCATGGCTACGGCCAGTCGGCCACTGCCCAGGCGAGCGCGGGTGCTGCCAGGGGAGGGCGCGGGCATATGTGGGTGTGGGTGTGGACGCGCGTGCGCGGCATGGCTAGGGTGCACGCTGGCGGGCGCCGCGCAGCAGCAGTAGCACCGCCAACAGCAACAATGCAGTAGCAGTCAGTGCATTGGCAAGCGGCGCAGCCACAAGCGACAGCAGCAGCGGCAAGAGCGATAGCAGTGTGAGCAGCAGCGGCAACAAGCACGCACGTACGCATACACGAGAACTCGATCGAGCTCGGGGATGGCGACTACGGTAGCGAATCGAAGGGGAAAGGGAGGGGATCGGCAGAGGAGCTCACCGCGGAGCTCGTGGGCGCGCCGGGGAAGCCGGGGACGGGCCGGAGCAAGGTGAATTGACGACGAGGGCGGCAGTGCCCGAGGTTGAAGACGACGGGGATCCGGGGCTGCAGCGCCTCCCAGCTCGCACTGCTTGCCTTAGTCGACGCAGGTGATGACGGCGGTACTACTCGACGTCTTCGCGTGGCTCTGGGAGGTCGTTGGCCACGGCCACGACGAAGCGGCAGCGGCGACCGCGTCGGGTGGACACAGGGGAGGAAGGAAAGGAGGGGAAGAAGGGGATCTAGAGGAGGGAGGCGAGGGAGATATTTGTGCGAGGGGGATGACGAGGCCGAGGGGGAGGAGACCGAGGGGTCGGCCTTATCCCCTCGGGGCGTCGTCGGCGAGGCGATCCGGCGGGGACTCGTCCCTGTAGCGACAGGGTCGGTTGAACAGAAGACGACCGGGGGGCTGGCTGGGCCGGCCTGGCTGGTCGCGGCCAGCTGGGCCAAGAGGCCCAGTTAGGCCAGGGGGGCTTCCTTTTCTTTGCCTCTCTTTTTTTTAAGCTTTTGCCTTTTTTTAACAACTTGTTGATATAGCTATTTTAGGCCATTTAGACATTTTGCAAAAATATTGGTTCACCACCAATATTACCAGAAGAATATTTTCCACAAGATGAACATTTTAGTTTTCATGTTTGAGCACTTTTGAATTTCACTTAGCATTTGAATTTGCATTCAAAGGGAAAATTGAAAGAAACATGAGACAATAATGATCAGGAACTTGTTTAGCAAAATTATGAACTTAACCCCAAGGGTTACTGTAGCATCATTACACTGGGGTGTTACATGCACCCTTTTGTTTCGGACGGGGTTTCTATTTAGGGCCGGATTATCCCAAAATTTTATTTCGGTTTTCCAGGCGCTTTCCATCGCATAGTACTTTCGTACTATGGACGCCAAGTCAGAAAGGCGTGTAATATCACGAGACTTATGGCGTTGAGGATTCCCTTGTCCGTGCAATTATTGCAGAAGATTGAGATTGCGTCTTCCTCGCGGCAGTCCTTTATCCTGTTCATAACCAGGAGGAATCTGGCCCAGTAATGGTGTACTGTTTCTTCGGGCTTTTGCCTGATTTTGGATAGATCGCTTATGTTCGAGTGGGTAGGTGGAATTAAATCCAAAACCTCACCCAAACTGAGACTCAGAGGCCAAGGAGTTTCCGAACTCTGAAGTTTAGGTTCTTGGATGTTATCCAATGAGTCTAGCTCGTTACCTGATTCTAAGTTCAGGTCTTGAGTTATATCCTCCCCTCCGTGGGTATCCAGCCTGGAGAGATCGGGAATCCGGACGTAGTTAGTCCTTAGTATAAATGAAGGGTCGCCGCACTGCCCTTCTACCACGGCAACGTGATGGGTGACTTGGGGAGAGTTAATCTCTCTTAGATCGGGTTTAGGCCCAACCTTGTCGTAATCTGTAGCGACCCCCAGGGCGGCGATGCGATCCAAGAGATCATTCATGGAAGAGATCTCTATTGGATCTAACTGCTCGGCGAGTTCCGAACTGACATGAAGATTGCTTTTGTTGACCCGAGAGGTCATCGTCGGCGCAGCAGCCGAACAGGCGGTCATAAGAAAACCACCAAGTCAGAGAGTTTGGCCGACAGCCAAAGCTCCCTTAGCAACGGTGCCATCTTTAAAGACGGGATGAGGCATCCTTCCTGATGGCGACGGCACAGAGGAACTCTCAATGAAAGCACCAATGTCGGTGTCAAAATCGGCGGATCTCGGGTAGGGGGTCCTAAACTGTGCGTCTAGGCGGATGGTAACAGGAGACAAGGGACACGAAGTTTTACCCAGGTTCGGGCCCTCTCGATGGAGGTAAAACCCTACGTCCTGCTTGATTAATATTGATGATATGGGTAGTACAAGAGTAGATCTACCACGAGATCGAGGAGGCTAAACCCTAGAAGCTAGCCTATGGTATGATTGTTGTATGTTGTCCTACGGACTAAAGCCCTCCGGTTTATATAGACGCCGGAGAGGGTTAGGGTTACACCAAGTCGGTTACAATGGTAGGAGATCTAAATATCCGCATCGCCAAGCTTGCCTTCCACGCCAGGGAAGTCCCTTCCGGACACGGGACGAAGTCTTCAATCTTGTATCTTCATAGTCCAGGAGTCCGGCTGAAGGTATAGTCCGGCCATCCGGACACCCCCTAATCCAGGACTCCCTCACCCCCCCCCCCCGGGCCAGTGCTCCTCTGAGTGCTGGTCCAAACTAGAGCCCTTTGCAGCGCCACCTCGGGGAAACTTGAGGCCTGGTTTTAGTTGTACGGATTGCTCATCCATTGTGCCCTGAGAACGAGATATGTGCAGCTCCTATCGGGATTTGTCGGCACAGTCGGGTGGTCTTGATGGTCTTGTTTTACCATTGTTGAAACGTCATGTAACCGGGATTCCGAGTCTGATCGGGTCTTCCCAGGAGAAGGAATATCCTTCGTTGATCGTGAGAGCTTGTGATGGGCTAAGTTGGGACACCCATGCAGGGTGTTATCTTTCGAAAGCCGTGCCCGCAATTATGTGGCAGATGGGAATTTGTTAATGTCCGGTTGCAGAGAACTTGACACTTGACTTAATTAAAATACATCAACCGCATGTGTGGCCGTGATGGTCTCTTTTCGGTGGAGTCCGGGAAGTCAACACGGTCTTGTGTTATGCTTGAACGTAAGTAGTTTCAGGATCACTTCTTGATCACTTCTAGCTTCTCGACCGTTGCGTTGCTTCTCTTCTCGCTCTTATTTGCGTATGTTAGCCACCATATTTGCTTAGTGCTTACTGCAGCTCCACCTCATTACCCCTTTCCTACCCATAAGCTTAAATAGTCTTGATCTCGCGGGTGTGAGATTGCTGAGTCCCCATGACTCACAGATTCTACCAAAACAGTTTGCAGGTGCCGTTGATACTAGTGCAGGTGACACAACCGAGCTCAAGTGGGAGTTCGACGGGGACGTTGGTCGTTACTATGTTTCGTTTCCTGATGATCAGTAGTGGAGCCCAGTTGGGACGATCGGGGATCTAGCAGTTGGGTTATCTTCTTTTTCATTTGGTTGTCCATAGTCGGACTATGTGTGTACTTTGAATGATGTATGATGTATTTATGTTTTGTGTGAAGTGGCGATTGTAAGCCAACTCTTTATCCCATTCTTGTTCATTACATGGGATTGTGTGAAGATGACCCTTCTTGCGACAAAACCTACAATGCGGTTATGCCTCTACGTCGTGCCTCGACACGTGAGAGATATAGCCGCATCGTGGGTGTTACATACTCCCACCGCTGGCCAGGCCATCCCTCTACTCACCTACACCCCCTGTTATTCTGCGGTGACGGCAGCCTCACACTGCAGCCGAACTAGTGAGCCCTCACACTCCTCTCCGCGCGGGCTTCCACTGCCGCGTCTTCCCCAGCTCCGCGTCGTCCCCTTCCTAGGCCTCGCCGTCGTCCACCGCCCTGGTGCTCTCGGCGCGGCGTGGTCAACGTGGTCAAGGAACGACTTCCATCGGAAGAGTACTATACGTGGAGAGGCTGACAGCTGGGTCCACGGCGGCCGCAAGGAAGTGCCTCCTTATTACGCGCAAAATAATTATTCCTCCACCTGACAGCAGGGACCCACCGCACGGCCCACCATATTTCGTGAAAAAAACATTTCCCCCCTGACTGTTGGGACCCACCAGCTACATCTTTGCACGCAAGGAAGTGGGCCCGGGCAAAAAAACGATTCGCCACCCTGACTGCTGGGACCCACCAGCTATATCTTCGCACGCAAGGAAGTGCCTAACAATCGGGACCCACCTGGTCAAAGTGTACGTAGCATTGTCATTCTGGTCGCGAACATGTACGTACATACTGGTCGATGTAGAGCGCGCACGTGTTGTAGTAGAGGCGCACATGTAGCATGTACACGTACGTACAGCAGCCAGTGTGCAAGAAAGAAAATACGGCCACGTACATACATACGGGCAGGGTCTCGAACGCCTACTCGCACATACGTATGGTCGGGGCTCGTGTACATAGCTGGGTCGGAATGGAGAAATTGCGTAGTCGTCGTGTTCATGGGGAGCCAACCGGTTGGGTCGGAACGGATTGCGTCGTCGTGTTCATCGGGAGGGCTTGGACGGAACAGCCGATGAAAACGAGGCCTGGCGTACCGCAGAACGGAGGAAACGACCTTGTATTTGACCGGCCACGGTCAAAACGGGATCCTGTTCATCCGGAGGGGTCTGGCGTACCACAAAACGGAGGAAACGGACCTTCTACGGTCGAAACGGGGGTCCTGTTGATCGGGAGGGGTGTGTTGTACCGCAAAACGGAGGAAACGGACTTGTGTTGGAGCGCTATGGTCGAAATGGGGGTCCTGTTCATCGGAAGGGGTGTGGCGTACCGCAAAACGGGACTCCACGAGATACTGTTCATCTCCACCGTCGACCCCTTCCAGCCTCCGTGGGCTACTGTTCATCCACCGTCGACCTCCTCCAGCCTCCACTTGCTCCTGTTCATCCACGGACTCCTGTTCATCCAGCCTCCACCGCGCGCTACTCCACCGGCTACTGTTCAACCAGCCCTCTCCACGGGCTCCTGTTCAACCACCCCTCCACGGGCTACTGTTCATCCAGCCCTCCACCGTCTACTGTTCATCCAGCCCTCCACGGGGTGGTCCTGTTCATCCAGCCCTCCACGGGGTCCTGTTCATCCAGCCCCAATCGGCTCAATCGATCGGGGTCCTGTTCATCCAGAGACAACACCACGAGGTCCTGTTCATCCACCCCCACCGGGAACTGTTCATCCAAACCCCCCTCCCCCAGCAACGCTCACTGTTCATCCAGAGGCAGCATCGATCGGCTTCAGTTAGCATCAGTAGCGAAGGAATCACTCGATCGGGTTCAGTTAACAGCCATCGATCGACCGCTCGGGTTCAGTAACACGTAGCCTGCAGTACAATCACTCGGGTTCAGTTAGAGCCCAACGCCTCGCACCCACGCACGTGCGTGTACGAGAGAAACGTGCATCGCTCGGCCCCGACCACCCACCGTAACCGGGAACACCCCGATATTTTCCTCGCCCTCGCTTCTACCACGGTTTTTTCCGTCATGGATGGCCCAAAGAATGTCATGCAGCTGCGTCTCCGGCCCGCCCAGGACAAAAAGCCCATTTTTTGTCATGATTTTTTGTCATAGAAGTAGGAGCCCACCACATCTATGATGATACCGGATTTTGTCACAATTATCGTCATAGAAGTGTCATAAGTATGACAGAAAAAATTCGTTCGGCCCAAAATGTCATGGATGTGTCTTTTTTTGTAGTGTATATATGTATCAGTATGTCTTCCATGACTACTGCTTTGTACATACTATGCATTTGCTTGTTGTCCAAGATACGTCATGAATGACTCCATACACTTGCTCCAACCTTTGTTGAACTACCCCCTGTTGCATTTAAGCATGATGGTTAGACCCGCTAGTTATGGTCGTGGTGGCGACAATCCACCATCGCTCGAATTCATGGCCGGAATGATACAGCAGTTGAGCTGCATCGCCAGTTCATTGAAGGAGTCATGGATCAGTTTCCTTGTCCTAATATGAATCATGCAACCAGCCCTAGTGACTCTGCAAGACTTTACGCGTTTCAACCCTGTCATCTACCGCAACTCAACTCAACCCCTTGATGCTAATGTTGGCTCTTTGGCATCACTTTCGAGTTAGAGTCAGCTAATGTTACCCCTACCAGTTACGTCACCTTTGCGACATTCCACTTGAAAAGTCCTGCTACTCGATGGTTGGACAGCCACACGCGTTCCTTGCCTGTTGGAACCGCTATCACTTGGCCAAAATTTCAAGCTACATACCGCAAGCCAATGCCGAATCACCATGGCTAGTCGCAACGTCCCAGTTGAATTTTAAGGGTTGGAATTCCATGTTTCCCCATTGTTTTGAAGTCGTCCAATATCGACCTCATTCTAGGAATGGAATGGTTGAAAACACATACGGCTTCTATCATTTGCGCCACTAAAACCGTCCATCTACTACATCCTTCAAATGAGATAGTAAACTACTAGGCTCATTTTGTTCGAAATGCCGAAGCACAGATTTATTCCTTAAACGCGTAAATGCTTCCCCTCTTGTGAGAATTGAGAACGCTCCGGTCGATTGTGAATTCTAGGTTCTCTTTCTAGAAGAACTACCCAGTCCATGGCCTTGAACTTGCTGCAGTTAAATTTGCACTAAAGTTGTGGCGACATTTCCTTTTGGTACTCGTTGCGAGACCTTCACCGATCATTAAAGTCTAATGTAATTGTTTACTAGCTAGATCTGGATCTCCGTCAACAACAATGTATGCAAACAATTACAGACTATGACTACGGTATTTCTTATACCCCTGGCAAGGCTAATGTCATAGCCGATGTCTTGAGTCGCAAGTCTTATTGCAATAACCACCTCACTTATAAAGCTCAACCCCTGTAAGATGATCTCACTTACACAGAGCATCCAATCCGCATTCTCGATCAAGCTAAACGTCACACCGTTAGAGGGCTATCAAATTGCTTAAAGTTCAGTGGTCAAATCCTTATGAAGATGAAGCAACTTGGGAATGCGAGGATCATCTTCCTGATGAATACCCGGCTTTGTTTCCTTCTACCTCCTAAAATCTTGGGACGAGATTTCTTGTAGTGGAGGAGAATTGTGATGCCCGGATAATTAAGCTACAGTAATCCTCTGCTAATGGTGCCTTGTCATCACATTACTGTTGCTAATCCTCGCTTGATCCAGATCTTAATTCAAATTCAAGTTCAAACTAAAGTCCAAAATTCAATTTTCTCAAACATGCAAACTAAAATGTTCTAAGTGTGGTAAATAATCCCTGGATATTTGTCATGTTGGAACCAAGCTCTTTTGAATTCCCAAAATGCCCCTGGGAATTAATTTGTGGTGCAGCAGCATTTAAAATTGGCCTTTTCAATTTCTAAAAATGCTTGAACAATTCCTTTGGCTCTTAAAACTTTTTATGCAACCCTACAATTGTTGGGGAACGTAGTAATTTCAAAAAATTTCCTACGCACACGCAAGATCATGGTGATGCATAGCAACGAGAGGAGAGTATGATCTACGTACCCTTGTAGATTGCAACGGAAGCGTTTGACACAACGTAGAGGAAGTAGTCGTACGTCTTCTTCCCGGTCCGACCGATCCAAGCACCGTTACTCCGGCACCTCCGAGTTCTTAGCACACGTTCAGCTCGATGATGATCCCCGGGCTCCGATCCAGCAAAGCGTCGGGGAAGAGTTCCGTCAGCACGACGGCGTGGTGACGATCTTGATGTACTACTGACGCAGGGCTTCGCCTAAGCACTGCGACAATATGACTGAGGTGGAATTTGGTGGAAGGGGCACCGCACACGGCTAAGGAACGATCTCAAGGATCAACTTGTGTGTCTATGGGGTGCCCCTGCCTCCGTATATAAAGGATCCAAGGGGGAGGGACTGGCCGGCCAAGGGTGGCGCGCCAGGAGAGTCCTACTCCCTCCGGGAGTAGGATTCCCCCCCCCCCCCCCAATCCTAGTTGGAATAGGATTCCTCAAAGGGGGGGAGAGAGAGAGGGGGCCGGCCACCTCTCCTAGTCCTAATAGGACTAGGGGAAGGGGGAGGCGCACAGCCCATGAGGGCAGCCCTTTCACCTTTCCACCAAGGCCCATGTTGGCCCATTTGGCTCCCGGGGGGTTCCGGTAACCCTCCCGGTATTCCGGTAAAATCCCTATTTCATCCGGAACACATTTGATGTCCAAACATAGGCTTCCAATATATCAATCTTTACGTCTCGACCATTTCGAGACTCCTCGTCATGTCCGTGATCACATCCGGGACTCCGAACAACCTTCGGTACATCAAAATGCATAAACTCATAATAACTGTCATCGTAACGTTAAGCGTGCGGACCCTACGGTTCGAGAACAATGTAGACATGACCGAGACACGTCTCCGGTCAATAACCAATAGCGGGACCTGGATGCCCATATTGGCTCCTACATATTCTACGAAGATCTTTATCGGTCAGACCGCATAACAACATACGTTGTTCCCTTTGTCATCGGTATGTTACTTGCCCGAGATTCGATCGTCAGTATCCAATACTTAGTTCAATCTCGTTACCGGCAAGTCTCTTTACTCGTTCCGTAATACATCATCCCGCAACTAATTCATTAGTTGCAATGCTTGCAAGGCTTAAGTGATGTGCATTACCGAGAGGGCCCAGAGATACCTCTCCGACGATCGGAGTGACAAATCCTAATCTCGAAATACGCCAACCCAACATCTATCATTGGAGACACCTGTAGTACTCCTTTATAATCACCCAGTTACGTTCTGACGTTTTGTAGTACCCAAAGTGTTCCTCCGGCAAACGGGAGTTGCATAATCTCATAGTCATAGGAACATGTATAAGTCATGGATAAAGCAATAGCAACATACTAAACGATCGGGTGCTAAGCTAATATAATGGGTCATGTCAATCAGATCATTCAACTAATGATGTGACCTCGTTAATCAAATAACAACTCTTTGTTCATGGTTAGGAAACATAACCATCTTTGATTAACGATCTAGTCTAGTAGAGGCATACTAGTGACACTCTGTTTGTCTATGTATTCACACATGTATTATGTTTCCGGTTAATACAATTCTAGCATGAATAATAAACCTTTATCATGATATAAGGAAATAAATAATAACTTTATTATTGCCTCTAGGGCATATTTCCTTCAGTCTCCCACTTGCACTAGAGTCAATAATCTAGATTACACTATAATGATCCTAACACCCATGGAGTCTTGGTGCTGATCATGTTTTGCTCGTGGAAGAGGCTTAGTCAACGGGTCTGCAACATTCAGATCCGTATGTATCTTGCAAATCTCTATGTCTCCCACCTGGACTAGATCCCGGATGGAGTTGAAGCGTCTCTTGATGTGTTTGGTCCTTTTGTGAAATCTGGATTCCTTTGCCAAGGCAATTGCACCAGTATTGTCACAAAAGATTTTCATTGGACCCGATGCACTAGGTATGACACCTAGATTGGATATGAACTCCTTCATCCAGACTCCTTCGTTTGCTGCTTCCGAAGCAGCTATGTACTCCGCTTCACATGTAGATCCCGCTACGACGCTTTGTTTAGAACTGCACCAACTGACAGCTCCACCGTTTAATGTAAACACGTATCCGGTTTGCGATTTAGAATCGTCCGGATCAGTGTCAAAGCTTGCATCAACGTAACCTCTTACGGTGAGCTCTTTGTCACCTCCATATATGAGAAACATATCCTTAGTCCTTTTCAGGTATTTTAGGATGTTCTTGACCGCTGTCCAGTGATCCACTCCTGGATTACTTTGGTACCTCCCTGCCAAACTTATAGCAAGGCACACATCAGGTCTGGTACACAGCATTGCATACATGATAGAGCCTATGGCTGAAGCATAGGGAACATCTTTCATTTTCTCTCTATCTTCTGCAGTGGTCGGGCTTTGAGTCTTACTCAATCTCACACCTTGTAACACAGGCAAGAACCCTTTCTTTGCTTGATTCATTTTGAACTTCTTCAAAATCTTGTCAAGGTATGTGCTTTGTGAAAATCCAATTAAGCGTCTTGATCTATCTCTATAGATCTTTATGCCTAATATGTAAGCAGCTTCTCCGAGGTCTTTCATTGAAAAACTTTTATTCAAGTATCCCTTTATGCTATCCAGAAATTCTATATCATTTCCAATCAGTAATATGTCATCCACATATAATATTAGAAATGCTACAGAGCTCCCACTCACTTTCTTGTAAATACAGGCTTCTCCAAAAGTCTGCATAAAACCAAATGCTTTGATCACACTATCAAAGCGTTTATTCCAACTCCAAGAGGCTTGCACCAGTCCATAAATGGATTGCTGGAGCTTGCACATTTTGTCAGCTCCCTTTGGATCGACAAAACCTTCCGGTTGCATCATATACAACTCTTCTTCCAGAAATCCATTCAGGAATGCAGTTTTAACATCCATCTGCCAAATTTCATAATCATAAAATGCGGCAATTGCTAACATGATTCGGACAGACTTAAGCATCGCTACGGGTGAGAAAGTCTCATCGTAGTCAATCCCTTGAACTTGTCGAAAACCTTTTGCGACAAGTCGAGCTTTGTAGACAGTAACATTACCATCAGCGTCAGTCTTCTTCTTAAAGATCCATTTGTTCTCAATTGCTTGCCGATCATCGGGCAAGTCAACCAAAGTCCATACTTTGTTCTCATATATGGATCCCATCTTAGATTTCATGGCTTCAAGCCACTTTGCGGAATCTGGGCTCACCATCGCTTCTTCATAGCTCGTAGGTTCATCATGATCTAATATCATGACCTCCAGAACAGGATTACCGTACCACTCTGGTGCGGATCTCACTCTGGTTGATCTACGAGGTTCAGTAGTATCTTGATCTAAAGTTTCATGATCATCATCATTAGCTTCCTCACTTATTGGTGTAGGTGTCGCAGAAACAGTTTTCTGTGATGTACTACTTCTCAATAAAGGAGTAGGTGCAGTTACCTCGTCAAGTTCTACTTTCCTCCCACTCACTTCTTTCGAAAGAAACTCCTTCTCTAGAAAGTTTCCGAACTTAGCAACAAAAGTCTTGCCTTCGGATCTATGATAGAAGGTGTATCCAACAGTTTCCTTTGGATATCCTATGAAGACACATTTCTCCGATTTGGGTTCGAGCTTATCAGGTTGAAGTTTTTTCACATAAGCATCGCAGCCCCAAACTTTAAGAAATGACAACTTTGGTTTCTTGCCAAACCATAGTTCATAAGGCGTCGTCTCAACGGATTTAGATGGTGCCCTATTTAACGTGAATGCGGCCGTCTCTAGAGCGTATCCCCAAAATGATAGCGGTAAATCAGTAAGAGACATCATAGATCGCACCATATCTAGTAAAGTACGATTACGACGTTCGGACACACCATTACGTTGTGGTGTTCCGGGTGGCGTGAGTTGCGAAACTATTCCACAATTTTTCAAATGTACACCAAACTCGTAACTCAAATATTCTCCTCCACGATCAGATCGTAGAAACTTTATTTTCTTGTTACGATGATTTTCAACTTCACTCTGAAATTCTTTGAACTTTTCAAATGTTTCAGACTTGTGTTTCATTAAGTAGATATACCCATATCTGCTTAAGTCATCTGTGAAGGTGAGAAAATAACGATATCCGCCACGAGCCTCAATATTCATCGGTCCACATACATCGGTATGTATAATTTCCAACAAATCTGTTGCTCTCTCCATCGTACCGGAGAACGGTGCTTTAGTCATCTTGCCCAAGAGGCACGGTTCGCAAGTACCAAGTGATTCATAATCAAGTGGTTCCAAAAGTCCATCAGTATGGAGTTTCTTCATGCGCTTTACACCGATATGACCTAAACGACAGTGCCACAAATAAGTTGCACTTTCATTATCAACTCTGCATCTTTTGGTTTCAACATTATGAATATGTGTATCACTACTATCGAGATTCATCAAAAATAGACCACTCTTCAAAGGTGCATGACCATAAAAGATATTACTCATATAAATAGAACAACCATTATTCTCTGATTTAAATGAATAACCGTCTCGCGTTAAACAAGATCCAGATATAATGTTCATGCTCAACGCTGGCACCAAATAACAATTATTTAGGTCTAATATTAATCCCGAAGGTAGATGTAGAGGTAGCGTGCCGACCGCGATCACATCGACTTTGGAACCGTTTCCCACGCGCATCGTCACCTCGTCCTTTGCTAGTGTCCGCTTATTCTGTAGTCCCTGTTTCGAGTTGCAAATATTAGCAACAGAACCAGTATCAAATACCCAGGTGCTACTGCGAGCATTAGTAAGGTACACATCAATAACATGTATATCACATATACCTTTGTTCACCTTGCCATCCTTCTTATCCGCCAAATACTTGGGGCAGTTCCGCTTCCAGTGACCAGTCTGCTTGCAGTAGAAGCACTCAGTTTCAGGCTTAGGTCCAGACTTGGGTTTCTTCTCTTGAGCAGCAACTCGCTTGCCGTTCTTCTTGAAGTTCCCCTTTTTCTTCCCTTTGCCCTTTTTCTTGAAACTAGTGGTTTTGTTAACCATCAACACTTGATGCTCCTTCTTGATTTCTACCTCCGCAGCTTTTAGCATTGCGAATAGCTCGGGAATAGTCTTGTTCATCCCTTGCATATTATAGTTCATCACGAAGCTCTTGTAGCTTGGTGGCAGTGATTGGAGAATTCTGTCAATGACGCAATCATCTGGAAGAGTAACTCCCAATTGAATCAAGTGATTATTATACCCAGACATTTTGAGTATATGCTCACTGACAGAACTGTTCTCCTCCATCTTGCAGCTATAGAACTTATTGGAGACTTCATATCTCTCAATCCGGGCATTTGCTTGAAATATTAACTTCAACTCCTGGAACATCTCATATGCTCCATGACGTTCAAAACGTCGTTGAAGTCCCGGTTCTAAGCCGTAAAGTATGGCACACTGAACTATCGAGTAGTCATCAGCTTTGCTCTGCCAGACGTTCATAACTTCTGGTGTTGCTCTAGCAGCAGGCCTGGCACCTAGCGGTGCTTCCAGAACGTAATTCTTCTGTGCAGCAATGAGGATAATCCTCAAGTTACGGACCCAGTCCGTGTAGTTGCTACCATCATCTTTCAACTTTGCTTTCTCAAGGAACGCATTAAAATTTAACGAAACAACAGCACGAGCCATCTATCTACAATCAACATAAACAAGCAAGATACTATCAGGTACTAAGTTCCTGATAAGTTTATGTTCAGTTAATCAAATTAATTAAGAACTCCCACTTATATAGACATCCCTCTAATCCTCTAAGTGATCACGTGATCCAAATCAACTAAACCATAATCGATCATCACGTGATATGGAGTAGTTTTCCATGGTGAACATCGTTATGTTGATCATATCTACTATATGATTCACGCTCGACCTTTCGGTCTCTGTGTTCCGAGGTCATATCTTATATGCATAGCTCGTCAAGTATAACCTGAGTATTCCGCGTGTGCAACTGTTTTGCACCCGTTGTATTTGAACGTAGAGCCTATCACACCCGATCATCACGTGGTGTCTCAGCACGAAGAACTTTTGCAACGGTGCATACTCAGGGAGAACACTTCTTGATAATTTAGTGAGAGATCATCTTATAATGCTACCGTCAATCAAAGCAAGATAAGATGCATAAAAATATAAACATCACATGCAATCAATATA
Source organism: Aegilops umbellulata (assembly GCA_032464435.1). Taxonomy (NCBI): domain Eukaryota; kingdom Viridiplantae; phylum Streptophyta; class Magnoliopsida; order Poales; family Poaceae; genus Aegilops; species Aegilops umbellulata. Next base: position 258,126,466 of record CP136054.1, on the reverse strand, counting down.
AGTGATATGATATGGTCATCATCATCTTGTGCTTGTGATCTCCATCTCTGAAGCACCGTCATGATCACCAACGTCACCGGCGCGACACCTTGATCTCCATCGTAGCATCGTTGTCGTCTTGCCAATCTTATGCTTCCACGACTATCACTACCGCTTAGTAATAAAGTAAAGCATTACATCGCAATTGCATTGCATACAATAAAGCGACAACCATATGGCTCCTGCCAGTTGCCGATAACTCGGTTACAAAACATGATCATCTCATACAATAAAATTTAGCATCGTGTCTTGACCATATCACATCACAACATGCCCTGCAAAAACAAGTTAGACGTCCTCTACTTTGTTGTTGCAAGTTTTACGTGGCTGCTATGGGCTTAAGCAAGAACTCATCTTACCTACGCATCAAAACCACAACGATAGTTTGTCAAATAGACTCCGTTTTAACCTTCTCAAGGACCGGGCGTAGCCACACTCGGTTCAACTAAAGTTGGAGAGACAGTCTTCCGCAAGCCATCTATGTGCAAAGCACGTCGAGGGAACCGGTCTCGCGTAAGAGTACGCGTAAGGTTGGTCCGGATCGTCTCGTCCAACAATACCGCTGAACCAAAGTATGACATGTTGGTAGGCAGTATGACTTGTATCGTCCACAACTCACTTGTGTTCTACTCGTGCAAATAACATCAAACCATAAAAACCTAGGCTCGGATGCCACTGTTGGGGAACGTAGTAATTTCAAAAAAATTCCTACGCACACGCAAGATCATGGTGATGCATAGCAACGAGAGGAGAGTATGATCTACGTACCCTTGTAGATTGCAACGGAAGCGTTTGACACAACGTAGAGGAAGTAGTCGTACGTCTTCTTCCCGGTCCGACCGATCCAAGCACCGTTACTCCGGCACCTCCGAGTTCTTAGCACACGTTCAGCTCGATGACGATCCCCGGGCTCCGATCCAGCAAAGCGTCGGGGAAGAGTTCCGTCAGCACGACGGCGTGGTGACGATCTTGATGTACTACTGACGCAGGGCTTCGCCTAAGCACTGCGACAATATGACCGAGGTGGAATTTGGTGGAAGAGGGCACCGCACACGGCTAAGGAACGATCTCAAGGATCAACTTGTGTGTCTATGGGGTGCCCCCTGCCTCCGTATATAAAGGATCCAAGGGGGAGGGGCTGGCCGGCCAAGGGTGGCGCGCCAGGAGAGTCCTACTCCCTCCGGGAGTAGGATTCCCCCCCCCCCAATCCTAGTTGGAATAGGATTCCTCAAAGGGGGAGAGAGAGAGAGGGGGCCGGCCACCTCTCCTAGTCCTAATAGGACTAGGGGAAGGGGGAGGCGCACAGCCCATGAGGGCAGCCCTTTCACCTTTCCACCAAGGCCCATGTTGGCCCATTTGGCTCCCGGGGGGTTCCGGTAACCCTCCCGGTATTCCGGTAAAATCCCTATTTCATCCGGAACACATTTGATGTCCAAACATAGGCTTCCAATATATCAATCTTTACGTCTCGACCATTTCGAGACTCCTCGTCATGTCCGTGATCACATCCGGGACTCCGAACAACCTTCGGTACATCAAAATGCATAAACTCATAATAACTGTCATCGTAACGTTAAGCGTGCGGACCCTACGGTTCGAGAACAATGTAGACATGACCGAGACACGTCTCCGGTCAATAACCAATAGCGGGACCTGGATGCCCATATTGGCTCCTACATATTCTACGAAGATCTTTATCGGTCAGACCGCATAACAACATACGTTGTTCCCTTTGTCATCGGTATGTTACTTGCCCGAGATTCGATCGTCAGTATCCAATACTTAGTTCAATCTCGTTACCGGCAAGTCTCTTTACTCGTTCCGTAATACATCATCCCGCAACTAATTCATTAGTTGCAATGCTTGCAAGGCTTAAGTGATGTGCATTACCGAGAGGGCCCAGAGATACCTCTCCGACGATCGGAGTGACAAATCCTAATCTCGAAATACGCCAACCCAACATCTATCATTGGAGACACCTGTAGTACTCCTTTATAATCACCCAGTTACGTTCTGACGTTTTGTAGTACCCAAAGTGTTCCTCCGGCAAACGGGAGTTGCATAATCTCATAGTCATAGGAACATGTATAAGTCATGGATAAAGCAATAGCAACATACTAAACGATCGGGTGCTAAGCTAATATAATGGGTCATGTCAATCAGATCATTCAACTAATGATGTGACCTCGTTAATCAAATAACAACTCTTTGTTCATGGTTAGGAAACATAACCATCTTTGATTAACGAGCTAGTCTAGTAGAGGCATACTAGTGACACTCTGTTTGTCTATGTATTCACACATGTATTATGTTTCCGGTTAATACAATTCTAGCATGAATAATAAACCTTTATCATGATATAAGGAAATAAATAATAACTTTATTATTGCCTCTAGGGCATATTTCCTTCAACAATGTCGTGCCTGATTTATGTGTTAAGTTTAACATTCGACTAAATTCAGTTGGTCACTCCAATAAATAAAATCAGTAGCTAAACTTATTAGAGAAAAGGAAAAGGAGAAAAACAAAAGAAAACAAAACCAAATTAGAAATAAAAGAGATGGCCCATGTGAGCTGGGGAAGGCCGAGCCCACTTCCCCACTCATCTCCTTCCTGCTACAGGGAGGTGGGGGGATCATGGCAGGCATCCGTGGCGCGCCGGCCAGCACGCCGGCCAACCCCCGGCCCCTGTGGAGTATAAGGGCGCCCCTCGACCCCTTGAAACCCTAGACCGCCTTACTTTACCTCTCTCCCGCCCTCTCTTGATTTCGGCGGCGCCCGAAACATCCATCGCCATGGCCAACCTTGCTCGCTCGCTCCTCGTCCTTCTCGCACCGCGAGGATATGTCCGGGAGCTCCGTCGTCGTCTACCACCTCAACCGCACCTGCTGGATTGGCGTGGGAAGCCGCAACGTCGCCGCCCGCGAGCTCTTCTTCTCCGTCACCGATGCAAGTGCTTGCCATCGATCTCCACCACCGGCGCATGTTCGTCGGTTCCGTCGTCTTCTACTACTCCGAGCCCACGTCGAGCCTCCTCGAGCTTTTCTGTAAGATCCGCGCTTTCCCCCTCTGCTTTGCCCCTTTGAATTGATGCCATAGCTGCCCATTCTTGCCAAAGCCGCCATGCCCGGAGACTCGCGCTCAACAGCCCGCGGTCGCGCCTGCGCCGCACTTCCTTGGTCACTTCGGCCGCGCTCGTTGGTGCCTGGCCGCGTCCCGCAGACGCCCGAACCACCTGCAGCGCCCTCGCCCGCATCCGCCGCTGCTCAAGCGAGCTCGCCGCTGCGGCCTGCTTCGCGCCGCCCGCAGCCCTGCTGCTCGTCCTCGCGTCCGCAACTGCTTCCCCGCGGCCTCGCCCCTTGCTGCCGCCGGAGACCACCATGCGATCGCGCCCTCCCGATTGCCCGCTCGAACTGCGACCAGCTTCTCACCGCGCGCGACGCCCCGCCTCTGCTCCGCAGACCTCCTCACCCGTGCGCGCGACCTCGCCTGGCCGTACCCCCTGGCCGCCGCGCCCGCTTGCGCCCGCAGCTCGCCGCTCCGCCCCCGTCTCCTGCTTGTCAGTGACACAAAGGGGCTTATGATCGAAGGCGCACGAACTGGGGGTTATCATCAATTCTTCCCTGGCCGGCGCCCAGATCCGGCACCCCGGGGCTCCGTCCCCTGCTACCGGGTTAAGCCCCGACTGGCACCCGCGCCCGAGAACCGCCCGGTGGCTCTGGGCCACTGGCCGCACGCCCCTGTCATTTAAAAAAAGTTTAAAAAATAAATAAAAAATAAGAATAGTTAACAAATATAATTAATTAATTAATCTTGTTTAAACACTAGTTAAGATTAATTAGTCTGCTAATTAAACTTCCTAATATGTAATTAGTTAGCTATGAGTATGACAGGGGCCCCACCCCTATTGACCAGTCAAATGTTGATTGGTCAACTGGGACCCCCTGGCCCACCTGTCAGCCACTGGGTACAGTTCTGTGTACCCTGTGTTGGGTGCATCTAGCATTTTAGCATTTATTTTCGAATTATTAATAATTTCAAAATATTGTTAAAACTTTAGAAAATCATAGAAAATAATCCGTAACTCGGATGAAAAAGTTTTATACATGAAAGTTGCTCAGAACGACGAGACGACTTAGAATACGCTCTCCGTTCATCTGTCACATGCCCCTAGCATAGTGAACATCAAACTTTTTCCCTCTGGTTCATTTGTCTGGAAATGCCTAACTCCGGGTAAACTTTCCGGATGTTATCCCCCTTCGTCGGTATCGTGTGGCACCGCGTTAGAACACCCCTAGCCCTGCGTATTACCGCCGTCATGCATTTGTGTTGCATCTGTTTGCATTATATTTACTGTTTCTTCCCCCTCTTCTCTCCGGTAGACCCCGAGACCATTGTTGATGTCCCTGTGATCGACTACGTCGATGACGACCCTTCTTCCCTTTCAGCGGAGCTTCCAGGCAAGCCCCCCCTTTGATCATCCTGATATCACCCATTCCATTCTCTCATGCTTGCATTATATTTTGCTACTGTAATTGATTGCTCCTATTCTGATGCATAGCCTGTTTTGTACCTGTTATTGTTACCTACATGCTTATCCTAAACTACTTAGTATAGGTTGGTTAGAGATCCATCAGTGACCACCACCTTGTCCTTGTTGCCCCTGCTTCATCATCGACGACTCGATCAACATGATCGACGACCAGAGCCCGACACCTCACATCACATCACGCCCCTTTTTGTTACTCGACTCTGCAGAGTTACCATCGAGTGTCGAGGGTGGAACCTCATACATCACTCCTGATGAGATCTCTGTAGTGTAGCTATTCGGTCGTGGTCAATGAGGGTGATTTCCTCCTTCACCATTCCGATACGGCTCTGACGTGCAACACCTCAAGTGTGAACCTCGAGGGTGGTCCTTCTTACGTTCACCTTGATGATTATGAGTGGAATCCACCGGGGGTGATTCCTTGGGTTTTTCCCTTGATGTCTGGACACACAGTTACCTTGACTTTACTTGAGACCGTTGTGAAAGCCGGGCGGGCCCGGAGAGCACCTGTGCGATGTGACGGTGGCGGCTGGCTGTTTAGCGGTATCACCCAGGAGGGGGTGATAGCTCCGGACTTGTCCCGACAGCCGTCACTACTTTAATTGTTAATGCACTAACAGGTTTGGGTATTTGTTCTGAATTGGCCTTTGGCCTTTACGCACTAACCACCATGCGAGAATAGTTATGGGCCTCGACGTCGTTGTATCAGCCAAAGCTTTGTCAGACGTCTAGTTCACCATTGCGGCACGGCTGGGCCGGCACCATCCTGTAGTGGTGGAGCCTGGACCCTCCCTGCACGCAACGACCCAGAGTGCAACGGGCGATGGGCCTAGACCCCGGAGTGCTTAGGATGTAGACCGGCGGGGACCTCTTTGCTGAGCCTAGGTAGGGTTGCGACGTGTTGATCTTCCGAGGCCGGGCATTGACCCCAAAAAAGTGTGTCTGGCCAGAGTGATCGAGCGTGTTGGAAAACATGGTGCACCCCTGCAGGGAAGATATATATTCGAATACTGTGTCCTCGGTAATGGACGTTCAGACTTGTATCCTGATCTTATACAACTATAAATGGATACTTGAGATATGTGATGGATATGTGGCTCCGAGATTGCTTCCTCACGGGGAGTCGAGGAAGGATCTCCGGGCATTAATTCTACAACATGCTTGTTAATTATAAACTGATATTCTTTACTCTTCTACATGCTGCAAGATGCTTGGAGCTGCTTGAAGATGCTAGTCTTCGATAGGCTAGGCCTTCCCCTCTATTCCGGCTTTCTGCAGTTCAGTCCACAGACACAACCCTTCCATTTGATACCAATGCATACTTAGTTTAGATCTGATGCTTGTGAGTACTTTGGATGAGTACTCACAGTTGCTTTGCTCCCCCTTTCCCCCCTTCTTTCTTCTTTCTGGTTGTTGCAACCAGATGGTGGATCCCTGGAGCCAAATGCCACCGCTGACGTCTACTACTACCCGATGATGCTTGCTACTACATGGAGACCGTCGACGACCAGGAGTAGTTAGGAGGTCCCAGGAAGGAGGCCTTGCCTCTTTGATCGTTGATGTTTGTGCTAGCCTTCTTAAGGCAAAACTTGTTTAACTTATGTTTGTACTCAGATATTGTTGCTTCAGCTAACACTCTTGTGTTCGAGCTTCTGTATTCGAGCCCTCGAGGCCCCTGGCTTGTAATATAAAGCTTGTATTATTTCTATTTATGTCTAGAGTTGTGTTGTGATATCTCCACGTGAGTCTCTGATCTTGATCGTACATGTTTGCGTGTATGATTAGCGTACGGTCGAATCGGGGGCGTCACACTATTCGAGTACTTTTTACGCTGTCGGTTTTGGATGAACCAAACTATGTTCCATCGCCTCTACAATGGTGTTCGGACCTATGACAACTACTTCAACTTAAAGAAGGATGTTGCTGAAAACAATGGATTATCTGGTTAACAAAAATGCATCGCTGCATTGAGGATGCTTGCATATGGCATTGTTGTAGATTTGTGGAATGAGAACCTCCAGATGTTCGAAACCACACGTCTTGAAGTCATGGTCAAGTTTGTTACTGCACTCGTCAAGGTGTTTGGAGTGGAGTACTTAAGAAAACCAATTATCGAAGGCATCGTAAGTCTCATGGCATTGTCGGAATCAAGAGGGTGCCTAGCTACGCCCAGATCCCTCGACTGCATCCACTGGAAATGGAAGAATTGCCCATATGCTCTACAAGGGTAATATAAGGCCATTGCAAGAAGCCCACCATCATTCTTGAAACAGTTGCATCACAAGACCTCTAGATTTGGCACTCTTTCTTTGGGATATACCGATAACACAATGACATCAACATGATGCAGCAGTCTCCATTGTTTGCAAGGTTGTGTTCAGGATAAGCTCCTCTGTGTAACTATACCAACAATGATAATGAGATATTATCTGTGTGATGGTATCTTTGAGCCAAGGGGTGAGAAAAAACTCACTTTGCCCAAAGACAAGGAGCTAGAAATGATACGGAGAGAGCATCTAGAGTGCTCCAAGTCCTTTTTGCGGTTGTTTGAGATTTACAAAATATAGGATCCAAAGCGTTGCGGGAGATGATAACAACTTGTGTGATCATGCACAATATGATTGTGAAAGACGAGGGTGACAGAGTTTGCCACAGTCTAAACTTTGAGCAGATGGGTGATCCTATCCAACATCCATAGCAGAATCCGGCGACGTTTAAAGACTTTATCCAAATGCATCAATGAATTCACCATTGAGCAACTCATGAGCAATTTCAGAATGATTTGGTTAAGCATTTATGGGCACTTCGAGGGAGAACTAAAAAGTATGTCTAAATAAGTTGAACTCAAATTTGAACTATTTTATTAGAAAAGTTCATGTTTGGATTGTAATATTTATGCTTGAATTATTGTTGCATTGAAATATTTGGACACCATGGTTATGGACCAAAAATGATATTCATCTTCAATTATTTTATTAAGTGCTCCTGATATAGTAAAAGAAAAAAACAAAGATGGCCACTTGTATAAGATTGAACCCGCATACCACCCTGTGGTTGGATGGTTAGGTGGACAGTGGTATTCCCAACCCACCAGTGTTCAAGTCCTGGTGCTCGCATTCTTCCTAGATTTATTTCAAGAATTTCGGCTATGCGCGTTCAACGGGAGAAGACGTTCCCGACTTTGTAAAATCTCAAGATGGTATGTCAACTCAGTCTTTCGGAGGTGCTCATAGGGGTAAGATGTGCGTGTATGCGCGTAGTACCGTGTTAAAAAAACGCGGACACCATCTTTTTTGCGTGTCCATTTTGATGGGCATCGTTTTTCTTCTTCTTTCTTTTTTCAGATTCCCTAACCGGAGCTTCTGGAATTTTAGTAATTCACTAGCCAACCAGTTATCTCGACAGCATAGAAGTACGTCAGGAAGCAAGAGCATACCTTTTTTCTTTCTCCTTTTTTTGAGACAACAAGCAAGAGCATACATGCGTATGCCACCTCGTGCAAAGAGGTAAAAGGCCCACGCCAATGACACCCCAGATAAACCATAATGTTCAGAACTGTGCAATTTGCATACTTCGTTCACAAATATAAAATGTTTTGGATATCTTAATACAGACTGAAATAAGTGAACACACACTTATGTATATACATGTGTATATACATCAGATTCAGGGAAAAAGTTAGAATATCTTATATTTGTGAACGGATGAAGTATTTACTAAATAATGACATCGCACAAGTGAATATACTATGAGTAAAAAAATATACTTTTGAGTATATGTAACTTGTCATATATTACCAAAATCCTAGCATTGATTATAGGGGGAAGACCAAACAAAGCAACTGAACTATCATGGTTACTAATCATATAACCAATGGCAAATGAAGATGTATGCAAATCGCTTCACCGCTTTGAACATTGCACTAAGCTAACCGGGCACCGATAAATAAACTAGCTTCAACCAATGCCTTAGACCTTGCCATCGTTTTCCCTTGCTTTCTGCCAAGAAGTGAATGAATACCTAGTGACTTGCTCTTCTTGGTCGCTTTTTGTCATGTTGCCAGATGCTTGGTGTCTAGAGAGGCCTTGTGTTAACCAACAGCCAGTTGAGAGGATTGCCACTCAAGAAAGGGGAAACCTGCAAATAGTCGTAACTCGTACTTTAGTGGGGCAATTATTCCAAGACGATGAGGTTGGTTACCGTAGGAAATTATGTTAGTTAAACATGAAACTGTCGTCCTTTAGGAGATTTCATGATGCAAGTGCAAGTGTTCCTTCTCATGCACAATAACTCCGCTCTTCGTCAAGTAGGTTTAGTAACAAACTGGTCTCAAGTATCTACAGCCCACCTTTTCCCATACTTGTTCGTGGTATTCATTGACCCAATTTATCTCCGAAGGTGATAGCAAGGGTAAGTCAATAAGCTTTCTCTGAAGTTACAAAATGAATAAAAAAATAATCAGAATTTCATGAATAATATGCTTAAGCTGGACAATAATAACCTACAAAACAAGCAGGTATAACTAAAAAATGATCAATAAATGTAATGAAAATTTGGATTGTCAGGATGCATATCAAAGACCATATATTCAGGCAGGGGCTGAGCCAAGAATAGGACATGGGTTGCTAATGAGATAATGATCAAAGAAGAGTGATAAAACAAAGATATATGAAGACATAAATATAGCATTCATATCAAATATAACAGTATATGTAAGAGCTATAACACAATGTAGGGTTGATATCAAATTATAGCAATATCTCATTTGCGCTTTCAGAAATCATATATGTTTTGCTTATACAATAAAAAAGCTACATTTCTGTTAGCTCAAGCGTAGCTCTGTGACTACCAAGCCCATTGAACAAGTCAAGAATCTCAACGGAGCTGTGGCGACCCTTGGAGAGTTTCTGGCCACCGCCACGAAACACCTCAACGCCGCCCTGCCGGCCCCGGGAAAGAAGCCACGCCGACCTCTCAACTTCGCCCTTCGCCATGGACGATCTGCAGCTACGACCTGCCAACCGAGCGCCCCTCCCACGGCAGAGCGGCGCGCCCACGTGCAAATCCTGCGCACTCTGGGGATCATAGGGATCGATCAGAAGATCACTGCCGCTGAGATGAAAGCCTACGACGGCATGTTCGCGGCACCGCTACCCCTGACAGTCCTCAAGGCCATTGCCACACTGGTTGACCGCGAGATCCCAGTCTGCATGGCATCGGCTGTGACCGGCGGCGTCGACGTTGCATGTGAAGGCTAGACCAGTTCACGCGCGTCTACCCGTCGATCCCGTTCCTATGGATCACGGCCTTAAGATCGCTATCTGGAATGTACGCGGCATGAACACGCGGGCTCGGCGACATGCTATCCGGTCGCTGCTGGACACCACCAGGGCCTCCATCGTATGCATTCAAGAAACAAAAATGGAGTTGATCTACTCGGCTATTGTCCTGGATGCGCTTGGTTCCGAGTTCGATGACTACACGTACCTCCCGGCCGATGGCACGCGTGGTGGCATCTTGCTGGCGTGGAAGAGCAGGGCCGTGACCATCACGGACCCAATGTTCACCACCAATGCGATCGCCGCTAAGGTGACCACGGCCACAGGCACACCTTGGTGGCTAACGGTGGTATACGGACCCCAGGAAGATGCCGACAAGGTCGCCTTCTTGCAGGAGCTTCGCGAGATCCGTGCCGCGTGCCCTGAACCATGGATGGTTTGCGGCGACTTCAATCTCATCCTCCGCGACGACGACAAAAACACGGGCAACATCAACCGGCGTATGATGGGCAAATTTCGCCGTCTCACCAATGACCTCGCGCTCAAAGAGATCTACCTCAACGGGCGGCGCTACACATGGTCCAACGAGCAATCACCGCCGACTCTCGTGCAGCTCGACCGTGTGCTTTGCACAGCTGATTGGGAGGACGCGCACAGCGGATGCCACCTCCGATGCCTCGCGGCTGTGGTGTCAGACCACGCCCCGTTGCCTCGCGGCTGTGGTGTCAGACCACGCCCCGTTGCTGCTGGACTGCTCACCCACGCCTACCTCACACAGATGGTTTCACTTTGAGGAGTACTGGCTACGCTTGGACGGATTCCACGACGTGGTGACCGCGGCCTGGGGCTCTACACACCATGCCGATCCCTTCCACCGCCTCATGCTACGGCTCCAAGCGACGACGGCGCGCCTCACCAGCTGGAGCTCCAGGTCCACGGGCAATATCAAGGACAAACTTGCGATCTCACGGGAACTCATCTCGCGCTTCGACCACGCCCAGGAATCACGCAGCCTCTCGCCACCGGAGGCTTGGCTCCGTAAGCAGCTCAAGATATCCTATCTTGGGCTCGCTTCCATGGAGCGCACGATCGCCCGGCAGCGTTCCCGAATTGCCAACCTCAAAGACGGCGACGCTAGCATCGGTTTCTTCCACCGGCAGTGCTCGTTCCGCCGGCAGAAGAATCACATCTATAGCCTGGTCGCGGACAGCAGGGTGCTCACGGACCACACTGACATCGCGGAGGCTGCCTTTGCTCACTTTGAGGCCTTGCTTGGCACGGCGACCACCCGCGAGCACGCTCTGGACCTGTCTCAGCTCATTAAGCCGACTGACCTTGCGGACCTCGACGCGCCATTCAGCGCGGAGGAGATCTGGGTGGCTGTCAAACGTCTCCCCGCTCGCAAGGCGCCGGGCCCCGACGGGTTCACAGCGGAGTTTCTACGTGCATGCTGGACCATCATCAGGCAGGATTTACTCGACGTGTTCCAGCAACTATATGACTTGCGAGGAAGGGGGTTCTACAAGCTCAACCAGGCATTGTTGACGCTGCTCCCCAAGAACGCCGACGCTCATGGGCTACGCGACTACCGGCCGATCTGCCTGATACACCTCGTGGCCAAAATTTTCGCCAAGGTGCTCTCAATACGCCTCGGGGCCAAACTGGACCAATTGGTTAGCCGCAACCAAAATGCATTCATCTCGGGAAGAAGCCTGCACGACAACTACGTCCTCGTCAAGCAATCACTCAAGCTGCTGCACCAACTGGGAGCTCCGAGAGTCATGCTCAAGCTCGACCTCACGCGCGCCTTCGACTCCCTATCATGGTCTTTCCTCTTTGAGGTGCTGCGCCAGTACGGATTCGGGAACAGATTCTTGGAGTGGACGGCCATCCTCCTGTCCTCTGCCAGCACGCGCATCCTCCTGAACGGCGAGCCCGGCCCCCCCATATGGCACCGACAAGGGCTCCGGCAGGGCGACTCCATGTCCCCGCAGCTTTTCGTGCTCGCCGTCGACACCCTGGGACGGCTCCTACGACGCGCACACAGCCTGGGCATCCTGCAGCCTCTACACCCACGACGTCACACCCCGGCGATCTCCCTCTATGCCGACGATGTCATGGTCTTCTGCCACGCCACGGTGGAGAACACCACTGCGATCAAGGAAATCATCGCCTTGTTCGGCAGGGCTTCCGGCCTGACGGTGAACTTCACCAAAAGCTCCGCCACCATCCTGCACGGCGACCAAGCGGCCACGGAGATGATCGCACACCTCGGCTGCCCGACGGCGAACCTTCCAATCACCTACCTCGGCATACCCATGTCCACACGCCGCCCAGCTGCAGCCCATGGTGGACGCGGTCGGCGCACGCCTGCCGACATGGAAGGCCTTGCTGATGACTAAAACCGGGCGCCTCGCGCTGGTCAAGTCAGTCTTGTGTGCCATCCCAGTGCACCAACTGCTTGCATTCGCGCCCCCCAAAAAAACCCTCAAGCAGATCGAGAAGATCCAGCGCGGCTTCCTCTGGGCTGGCCGTGCCGCTGCCAACGGCGGACACTGCCATGTGAACTGGAGCAGAGTGTGCCGCCCCATCGAGCTTGGGAGCCTTGGCGTGCGAGACCTCGAGCGGGCCAGCCTCGCCCTGAGACTACGCTAGCTATGGTTTTCCAGAACGGACCCGGAGCGAGCTTGGCAAGGGCTCGACCTCCAATTTTCGCCCACGGAACGAGCCCTGTTCTGGGCATCCACGTTCACGATCCTCGGGAATGGGCTGTCCGCCCTTCTCTGGGAGGACCGGTGGATTGGCGGCTGATCCGTGCGCGAGCTCATGCCTAATCTCTACGGATGCATACCCAAGCGACGACGGACGACGAGAACTGTGGCGGATGGGCTCAATGGCAACTCCTGGGCACGCGACATCCAAGGAAACCTCGGCATCCACGAGATTGGTCAGTATCTGCAACTCTGGCAGATCATGCAGCGCACCGAGCTTTCCACCACACCGGACAAGTTGATCTGGCGTTGGACAGCGAGCGGCAACTACTATGCGCAGTCCTGCTACACGGCGACCTTCCATGGAGCAACGGCCTGCCACTCATGGAAGCTGATTTGGAAATGCTGGGCGCCACCGCGAGTCAAGTTCTTCCACTGGTTGGCCAACCAGGACCGATGCTGGACGGCTGCGAGGCTGGCTCGCCATGGCCTCCAGCATCACCCCCGCTGCCTCCTATGTGACCAGCAGCCGGAAACGGTGCGACACCTCATGCTGGAATGCCCCCTCGCCCGTCAGGCATGGCACGAGACACTGGCCTGGCTCCGCATCCCGGCCCCGATCCCCTCGCAGGAACTATCGCTCACGGACTGGTGGAGACAGGCCAACGAAGACACGCCACCGACCCTGCGCAAGGCCCTGAAATCTGTTGCGTTGCTCGTGCCTTGGATGATATGGAAGCACCGAAACAGCTGCGTCTTTGACAATGCGATGCCTTCCCTCAACACACTCCTAGACAGCATTAGGGACGAGGCCCGCTCATGGGCAGCAGCAGGGGCTCCTGGCCTCCGACTTGTGCTGCCCCAAACCTGGGATGTGCACTAATTAACCGGCTGTAACCTGCACATCCTCAGATGATTGTAACTGAACCCCTCCTTCTCAATGAAAAGAAACGCAAAGCTTTTGCGTTTTCTCGAAAAAAAAAAACTAATCTTCAGAAGGCTTGATCTCAATAACTCCCTCATGCATTCTGGTGATGAATCCTTGCTACACTCGTGGCAGTGCTTATCTACTCATATGGACACAGACTTGGCGCTCGATCATTGCATTGATATTGGTGGAACATATGGAAACAAAGAAATGAGAGGGTATTCCAAAACGCTGCTTGCACAGTACATGTCCGTTTCCAAAAGCTTCAGCTCGAAGCGAGGGAATGGGCGGATGCGGGCATGCGAAGGGTAATGACACTAGTCGAACGACCTTTAGAACCCGACTAGGCTGACATGTTGTATTTTAGAGACTCTCTAATCTCATCCCCTTTTTTAAATTGTAAACTTTATTCTTCCTAATCACAATGAAAAGCAGTGACACTACATTTCGTCAAAAAAAAAACTCATCGGAGATCTTCGCATCTATTTCCTTCTCATGCAGACGATCATGTAATTTAGGAGAAAGTTACCTCCCTTTTCTCTCAACACGCAACAACTGACAAGTAGATACTAACTACTCTCTCCGTTCCTAAATATAAGTCTTTTTAGAGATTCCAATGCGGACTACATACGAAGCAAAATGAGTAAGTCTACATTCCAAAATATGTCCATATACATCCGTATGTGGTTCGTATTGGAATCTCCAAAAAAACTTATATTTAGGAAAAGGGGGGGTAGTAATTAAGTCTGTCTAACTGTCCACAGTTTATGAATATAACTCGAGACTTAGTCCTTGATTATATCTAGGGGGCTGTTTGGGTCAATTGCCTGGAGCGCCCAGCCAAAAAATTGGCATTGAATGCGCCTTGGAGAGCTGTTTGGACGGACACCAAATTTTTGGTGTGCCCAGCTCTCCGCCTTCGCTAGTTCACCTCTGCAGCATCTTTTTGGTGAGACGGGGGCGGCCAGAACGTCCGCCAATTATTTGGTGTTCCCCGGATTGGCAGGGCCAGCTCTGGCGCAAGCCAAGCAATCCCTAGGAATCTAACTGGTAGGTAGCAGCCACAGTGGTCGACAGTTTATGGAACAACCCATGGCGCAACAATGGAGTGAGTCGAGTCTGAGTCACAGACTTAAAGTACATATATATGCGTGAACCTCCATTGAGCCAGCTACTAATTACTCAATTAATACATACATATGTACTTAAACTAGCTAATACTAATACCTGGTGAAAATCGCTGAGGGGACCTATTGGTTGAGGTTACCAGTCACTGGAATAATACTGGGAAACTTTTTAAGGTGATATCTTTAAAAGATGTATTGTCAGCTTGATTACTGACTGTTCAAATTAGAAGTATTATTTGTATTCATATCACTATCTCTAAATTTCATCGACAGAAAAATTGCAATAAATAAAATGCATGGGTACCTGAATCGGAACAAAAGTTAGTTTCTCAAAGCCCAGGTATGAGATGCCGCCAAAAGAATTGGCTAAATTAACCTCTTTCACCAGAAGCAGATTCTGCAAGGTTCAAAAGTATAAATAAATAGAGAGAAGTGCATATTACACCCCTCAATTCTAGCCCTAGTCTAATATACACCCCCCAACTTCAATACCGTCTAGTTTACACCCCCAACTCTCAAAACCAGCCAGAATTCAACCCTCTCCTCACCGTTGACCGATTTTGACCCAGTTGACCAGTTTTGACTTATTGACCGGGGTGAATAGTAGCTAAAAATAATAATTTCGTTTTTTCAATGGGTGAACAGTAAAACAAAATAGTTGGAAATAAAATTCAACGAACAGTTTCAATCTTTTACCGGGTGAATAGTAAATAAAAAAATACATTTTTTTCAAAAAAATCCGAATTATTTTTGCATTGACGATTTTTCAGTGGGTAATGTCCGTGCCAATTTTCAGATTGTTTGGACATTTCAGTGGTCTCTCAACAAAATATAAATAAAATCGGCCCGAACATTAGACGAACAGTAACTGTTTCACAGACGTCCGAAGAAGCTGAAAATTGGAACGGACATCACGCACTCAAGCATCGTCCATGCAAAAATAATTCAGAAATTTTGTTTTGTTATTATTTTCTGAATACTGTTCACCTGGACAAATTTTTTTTTAAAGTCAAAATTATTTTTTTATTTACAATTATTTTTTTGAATTTACTGTTCACCCGGTGAAAAACTAAAATTGTTATTTTTGCATTTTTTATTACTTTTGAATTTACTGTTCATACAGTCAACAGGTCAAAACCGGTCAATGTGGAGGGGACGGTTGAATTCCGCCTGGTTTTGAGAGTTGGGGGGTGTAAACTAGACGGTATTGGAGTTGAGGGGTGTATATTAGACTAGGGCTAGAGTTGAGGGGTGTAATATGCACTTCTCTCAAATAAATACTTGCAGTACTAACTTTCAGCTGAACAATCAGCACATAAAATATTGAAGATTGACATGAGCACCAAATAGGAAAACTAACCTCGATACGAATGCCAAATGAATTGTCTTCATAATAACCAGGTTCATTGCTTACAATCATGCCCTTCTGTAAAGCTGTCAAGTTTCCATATCGATAGCTTATGCTCTGTGGACCCTCATGGACGTTGAGTGCAGCTCCAACTCCATGACCTGTGCCTGAACCAGGGACAAACATGCTCCAGAACTTACATGCGTTCCATTTAGAAGACCAGTCAAACCAATAGTTGGTATATAGATGATTCAGGGCCAGAGATTTGTGTGCTCAGAGAAGGTACCATGTCTGTAATCAAGCCCAATCTTCCAGAGAGATGATCGTGCCAGAACATCTAGCACAAAACCTGGAGTTCTTTCTGGAAATACTGCCTGATCTAGAGCTATATGGCCCTGTACCAACAAATTCCATTACTTGCGTAAGGTATTGAGAACAAAGAAGTTATGTATTTGAACATACTCTACTACCATTCCTCAAAAAAATACTCTACTACTGAAGTACAGAAAACAATACATAAAATAGCTCACTGTTGCTGAGACGTGTAGTCTTAAGAGAAATTACACACCTGCAAAACCCTTGTGAAGCATTCCTTCTGCCTCGGGGAAGGCTCACCAAAATGAACTGTCCTTGTAATGTCAGTCGTTCCATCAACATATTGAGCACCACTATCTAACAAAAAGAGATTGTCACTTCCAACAGAACTGCAGCTATCCGGAGTTGGGTTGTAGTGTATTATAGCACCATTTGCACCATAACCTGCATGTAAAAAAAGGATTAATGGGTTAAAAGATCAAGAATTCTGGTCTCTCAATAGTGGGGACATCACACACTTGCAGACTGGAAGACATGGAAGAGTCAAGGGTGTCATCAAGAACCAGATTTGTCCTTTCATCCCTATTTCGCGTGACAATCAAGCTTACCATAGCAAACATGAATATCATACTAAAGCGACAAAGTACATAAAAACAGTATTCATACTGAAGCATATCATCAAAGTAGTAGTCCTTAATACAACAAAAGGAGGTGAACTTTTTTCTGAAATAGAATAAATTTGATGGAAAAGGACTCATCCCAGTGCCAAGAGGCCACATAAGTAAAAAGATATTGCATCACCCTACCCAGCATGCTGTCACCAACCGAGGCATAAGCACAAATGAACAATAATCATCCAAAGCCTTCTTTCGACACAATGAATCCAGACACGGCGCAGAAATCAGAGGAAATACCATAACAACACATAAAACTCAACAAAGTAGTCGAGTAATCCGATGACAATTTGCTATTGACGGAAAAATGTGGGAATATACCACTAATAGTGTCGAAGCTTGTCTCTATAAAACCATCTTGCTTTCGGCGAAATTCAAGAAGATTTTCTGCAACTTGCACTTCTGTAAGAGCCACATTGTTACGAACTTCCTCCTCTATCCAGCACCAGAATTCTGCTAAAGCAGCAGCATCTCTGCAAGTGTATTACGCAACAGTGCAGGCAATGCTTGGGTCAGATGGCCCAGGATTAACAGAAACGCTGATACAGAAAAAGGATGGTGTGTGCTGAATATTGTAAGTGAGGTTTCTCTTTTTTTATGTTCACATTAGGAGAAAAAACAAATGAAGTGAGTATTGGTCACCCTACTGCCTCTACATCAGTACAAACATAAAAGCTATCAAAGCGATTATTGTGATAGGTCAGAAACATCAAAAGACACGTTTATTAAGAAGCCACCATATCCATGAGACCTTTTCTGTGCATTTGCTACAGTAGAATACATCAGCAGATGTTTCAGTACCATCAGTTCTACGAAATTGACATTTTATATTTTCTTAGAATAGTTTTCAACACAGGAAAACCCTGAATTTGTAAGTATGCTGAAACAATACCTTAGATGCGAGTTCTTCATTCCTCTAATTTCTGCCTCATTTTTAACTGATTTGGCAAGGGTGACTGGTGAGGCTTTGTACAGACCGTTTAACTCCATATTCTGAACACCGCGCTTTTTGGTGGTCAGATCATCTGAAGATGCCTCTTTGCCAATTTGCCTCCCTGTCTTTCCTCTTTTTCTCATGTATCTGTCACAACCAGATCTAAATACACTGACTATGGCAGCATTCACACTCGAAGAATCCAACCACAGTTTTGCACCCTTTTCTGCCAGCCTACAGAAGAAAAACCACTCCCCAGTTCAGACAACACAACGGAACAGGAAAGAGGTAACTGCAGTGAAATAAAACAATTAGTGGTTAACCATTTACAATTATCCACTTGATAGTGCATCTAGTGCCTGCCCCCTAGTGAATTTTGATGATTAATGACAAACGATTTAACGGACTAATGTGTTTAGTGAGAGTACACAGGTGCATAGTCCCAAAGGATGTTGGTTTAACCTATGGATGTCTGACCCCTAAAATGTTGGACACTGAAGACGTGGTTTGCCTCTTGAAGACTTTATAGCTTTTAGTGCCTCAGTGAGTCACTTTGAGTGTAGGGAAAACCATACTATTAAGAGGGGTTGGATATTGTGGTTAATGGATGGAGCTTGCTGATGCTCAGTTAGAACCCAACCAGATACACAGCATATCCTTTGAAATCTCTTTGAGATGCATTAGCTATGTTTGTTTA
Source organism: Aegilops umbellulata (assembly GCA_032464435.1). Lineage (NCBI taxonomy): Eukaryota > Viridiplantae > Streptophyta > Magnoliopsida > Poales > Poaceae > Aegilops > Aegilops umbellulata. Next base: position 258,107,865 of record CP136054.1, on the reverse strand, counting down.
CACCGGTTTTGAGACCGGCATCACCAAGGATGACCTCTATTGAGCGTGTTTGAGTCTTCAGTTTCTGCTGTGTACTCGGGGCGTGGTTCATCAAGTCCGGTCTGTCCGGTTGTGAAATCGGCGTCACACCGCTTAGCTTCTATCAGGATTTAGGAACCCAACGGTTTGGGGTTGCCCTAAGTACTCGCTCTGTTTGAAGATCGGCGGTGTCAGTTAGGATCTCATCGTTGCTGGGATGAGCCTATGTTGTGCCTTTGCTGCTGCCCTTTGTCTTTCGCTGTCGAGTTCCTCACACCTGTGTTTCCAGTTTGGCCATCAGTGTGGTCAAGATGAGGCTCTGGAAGGCAGGTTATTTCAGGCGTAGTGCTTCTGGTTCCTCGGTCGGTGAGTCTGGCTAGGAAGGCGACGTTACCGTGTTGCGACTCTGTTGACACATCTTTCCGCTTTGCGCCTAGTACCATAAAACTATCCGTTTCTGAAAATCCAGAAGTGTCCAGTTAGGATCCCAGTGCCGCCGTGTTGTGAATCTTGAAGCAAAACAGCTAGTTTTCTGAGCGTGCCTATGAAAGAAACTGAACCCCTACGAGCTCAGGTGGACCCCCAGTGCAGTTATTACACTCATACTTCGCGTTCCCATTCCTCTGTGCTCTTTTTTTTTTTAAGATCCAGCTTGGCTGGCTTTGATTGATTTAGGAGAGAGCATATGGGAGACAAAGTTTGATCAAGTGATCAGGGTGAGAGAACAAAAGAGAGAGGTACATCAGTAAAGAGATATGGGGGACGCCTTCGGCCCCCAGCTCCCAGCTAAGCTTTAAGATGCTATCTCACACCTAAATCCCCAAACGGGGGCTCAATAGCTCTTGCTCCGGCTAGCCGCCAATGCTCCATCATGCGTCGGATGGCATCAATGACATCCCTCAAAATGGCGATCTTCTTTCTGAAGGAACAGTTGTTTCTTTCCATCCAAATCGCCCAAGTGGTAGCCATGACCATAGTCTTCACTCCCCTTCTGTTCTCTGCGCTTGTTGCATCCACAATGGTCTTGACTGCCGAGGGTGTGCATCGCCGATCTTGCAGAGGTGGGGCGAGTGATGAACATCCTTTCCATTCAGCCACCTTTGCCCAGACTGCTCGCGAGAATGAGCAGTTCCAGAAGAGATGGGCGGAGGACTCCAGGTTTTTGAGGCAGAGCTGACAGAAGTATGGGTTTGGCCATCCACGACGTTGCAGTCTGTCGTTACACCACACTCTGTCCCAATGAATCAGCCAGGAGAAGATTTTAATCTTGCCAGGGGCCCAGACCTTCCAAATGGACGAATTCATTCCATTGTTGGGTAGGTTTTCGAACTGAGCATTGTAAGCAGAGCTCGTGGAGTAGGATCCTTTGCCGTTTCGTGTCCAAATGATCTCATCCACCCGCTGCTCATTGATCAATCCTCCATGCTCCCTGATCTTGCGCGCCAACATCACCACGTCTTGGACTATTTCTTCATATCTCCCATTGCCAAGGCCGCGGATCCAGCTGTCGTTTTGCAGAGCCTCGGCCACGGTTTTAAGCTTGCCTCTAGATCGTTTGAACAGCATTGGGAAGGTTTGACAGAGCGGTTCATCTCCCAACCAGTGACAAGTCCAAAATTTCGCCGTCTTGCCGTCTCCGATGGCAATCCTCGTGACTCGAGTGAAGAGGGCCCTGTCATTGCTGTCACACGGGATTGGGAAAGCTTTCCATGACCTGTCCGGCTGCATCCATTCCAGCCATAGCCATCAGAGACGCCGAGCCCTGCTGAAAAGATGAAGGTCCTGAATGCCCAGCCCGCCCTTTTGGGTGGGAGAGCAAACAGTTTTCCAGTTTATTTTGCACTTGCCGCCCGACAATTCTTCATCGTGCGCCCAGAGGAATCGTCGTCTGGCCTTGTCAATATCCTTCAGAAGCTTCTTTGGGGGCCGCAGAACCGTCATCGCAAAGGTTGGCAGAGCTGACAGCACACTGCGAACTAGGATTCTTCGGCCAGCAAGATTCATAAGCCTGCCCTTCCATCCCGCGAGGCGAGCCCTAATTCTATCAAGGAGGAATTGAAGGTGCACTAAGCGAATTCTACGAGTGGAGACCGGGAGGCCTAGGTATGTCATGGGAAAATCCACTATGCCTCTGTGCTCTTGAGCCCCGTCTTAAGAGAGGAAAACCATTGAGAGAGAATAGTTGAGATTTGATTGAGCATCTTCGAGCCTAGATATCTTACTAGTTACTCTTGGAGATTTGCCCTAAAGCAAAGTTTGTACAAGTCCAGGGATCACCTCAAGATCCACCATGAGTGATCGGCTGAGTTCCTCGTGGACTTGCTCAAGGAGAACAAGGTATAACCTCAGTGGTTTCAGAGCATCGAGCTCAGCCTCTCCAGAAGAAGATATTGCCAATAACTTGAACTTCCGGAATTACATACGCTGTCTTCATTTCCCTACTCTTTACCTTCTAGTTCATGCTTTGTGCTTGTTTTTATACTGGTTGGTACTTGCCTTCTGCTCTAGATAAATCTCAATCTTTCGCTAGTTGTAATTTTTAGATTTCCCTTCAGCAGACTAGAACTAAGTGAGATGAAATTACAGAAGAAGTTTTTACTTCTTGCACCATCATAACCAAATAGTTGCCAACTGCTTTTCCAACATACGGATTCTCAAACTCATGTTCAGTAGTTCAACCAATAAACAACCCAAATTCAGTAGGTACATACAAGACATGTACAACACCACAATATAATTGTTGTTTTTCTCCTTGCAGATTTCTTTACATGATTAGAGATTCATAGATAAACATGTTTCTAATTATACTTTTGCATCTTACTAAATTTATTTATTTATGAGTTCGATTCACCTTTGAGGCAGGGATGTGATTACATAGGTGATTTGAATGTGATGGACATAACGGAACCCCCGCTTTTTAACAGGCTATAACTTACAAACTGTTATGATTGAAACTTCAAAAATATGCATCTGTTTGGCCAAAACGAACAATTGACTTGATCAAGTGCCAAATCAATACATGTGAATCTCATCTACTCCCTCCGTTCACTTTTGTAAGTCATTTCAGACAACTCAAAATGGGCTGTTTTGTACATTGTCTGACATGTCTTCAAGGTCTTATAAAAGTGAACAGAGGGAGTAACTCAAATCATAAAGCAACAAGGTGCCATCATGATCAAAATCAGGAAGAAGGCAAAAGCTGGTGAACTACTCATCAACCATCCATTCCAAACAGGCTGTCAAAAGCCAATGCAGGCATTAATTGATGAAAACAGAGACTTCAAGTGGTCCTGTGCCAGATTAAATGCACATAGGTCTTACTTCTCAAAAGATAATTGCTGTTTTCCTGAATAAGGTATGAAGATGTATGCAGCTGATAGGGCACAGGGTGGGAATTATGAAGCTCATAAGTATGCAATTCACATAATCCAAACATGGTATTTCATATTTTCCGTATTTGGCAGGAAAATAGAAAACCTCAGTCCAACATAGAGTACAGGCCTTTGCAGTAAATATTGAATGTTCCACACTTCATTCGCCTTAAGGCTGTATTAAAACCTTGATTGACTTCCATGCAGATGAATTACAAACTGATTAGAATAATCAGATCACACTGTTTCCAAATTTTGAGATGACAAACAAATCTAGGTAAATTGCATAGACTGCATTGATACGAAGATACACTAAGGAACTGCACATTCAAAGCCAGACACCAAGCCATGTAAAATATTCTTTGGTAAAATTTACCTTTCTACATCAGATAAAATTGCTTCATATGATTTTAACTTTACTCCAGCTTTCTTGAGGTGCTCCAATACCTCTTCAGATACTTTGTTGCTATCTACAAATAATGTAGCAGTGCTCATCTCCACAGTCAAGTAGCTATAGAATACAGGTGAATGTGGAACATCACTTCCTCTCTGCATTCAATAGTGGTGTCAACCATCAGTTTTGTGGAGAGTGTATTAAACAAAACGCAACAATATTTAACAGGGTTAAAAAGCGCAAACGTCCTTGTACTTTTCAGTTGTCATCAGATGTTGTACTGCTAAAACATCAGGAATTACTCATTGCATAGTAAGTCCTTGAAAAATGCAGAATATTGTAGATTATCATGCAACCATGATTATCAAAACAATAAAAGTATATAATTATAATGCCAAACAGGGAGCACGAAATGGTAAGTAGAACAGTCTATTGACCTGTACTAAGCATTAGTTACCAATTATCAAAGCATGTATACGGTAATAACATTGGAAAACAAAAAAAATGCATGACTAGTAACAGTATAAAATCAGGCGATGCTTTTGAATCAAGCATTTGAAAGAGCTGTCTATAACATGCGTCTATCATGTAAGGGATTGGAAGTGAAATTATTACATATGAGAGAAAATAAACATGCGGAGTTTCAGGTTCAGAAGTAATCCATCATAAACTGCAGGATGCTCATAACCAGCATACCATGTCAAAGTAATGGTGAAAGCCAAATCTTACCATGTTTAACAACCATGCAACCTCATCAAGCATTGAAATAACCACAGTGTCACACCCATTTTCATCAAGCTGTGATCTGACAAAAGATAACTTCGATGCAACGTCAACACCAGCATACTTGATGGCATGCACCCTGCTAGGTTCTTTTGGGGGCGCTGGCCTTGATTCTCCCCATATCTCATCAACCAGGTTAAAATCTCTAATCAAAATTAACTCATGATTCTTGTCAGAAATAGCAGCCTTCAATTCCTCAGCGGCATCAGATGAGAAAAGGAACTGCATCCTTCAAGCAAACAAAGAATAGAGGATTAGGCCAAGAGTACAATAACATAAATAAAGTGCAGAGTCGTCAACATATAAAATAATCAATGGGGAGTAATTACAGAATGTATATGCCATGAAACACACTTAAGCCTTAATCAAAATTTCAGCATAGCGTCTTGTATGTGTAACAGAAAGAATACAAGAGAACATACAGGTAAGAATGTAGTAAGATTTAAGAGTAAAAGTAAAAGAGTTGGTAGATACGTAACTACTGCTGTATTTTTTACTCAAAAAGTTAGCTTATGGGATCTTACTAGTATCACAAATCTCAAAATTAAAGTTGCATAACAGCGCAGTATGAAGAAAATAAGATTAAATTCACGATATGATATTGCAATTCCAGCTAATCAAATCATGACTTCACTTATGATATCCTTGAATCACTTAATGAAATGGTCAGGTAATGTTAAATTGTGATCCGAATTCTACTACCGTGTTGGGCACGGCATCGTCTCATGATAAACGTAGTAGGAGTGGTGTAGGGCTTTGCATTGAATTATAGCTCGTTTTCTTATCCTCAAAGACCCTTGTATACTGCCATCTATATATACCCCATGTAGTAGCACCTAAAGACAGCATTTCGTCTCGTACTTGTAAACTCCTCCATAATAGTGCGATTACGTCTTCGTGCGTCTGTAGTTTTTTCCCGCCAGGGTTTTCCACGTAAAAATCTGTGCCACTCGTTTTATATAACAAGTAAGAATTATAACTCCAAAGACAGCATGAAACAATCCTCTCAAATAAAAATAAATTATTGCCAAAATGATATCATCAATTGGCATGACAGAAAGCATACTCATAAAAGGTATTCATTTTGTAGAGTGAATTTGTTGACTATGTAGATTCTTATGCAGGTAAAATTATCATTTCATAGATTTTAGTAAGGGCGATTATGGTCAGCAGGCCATGGAGAAAGAGAGAGCACAGAACAAAACAGAAGCTCACCGGGTCAATACCAACTCGAGAACCAGATGGTAGGACATCATTCAACCACTCAATAGTGGTTGGAACACCGTGATTTCCACTCCGCATTAGTGTCCAGTCATGGCTCAATTCCTTTTCAGCCTGCTCAACAGAAGAACAAAACATGAAGTGTTAGCCGCATCCAAACCATATGTGCTGAAGAATTAAAAATTGCATCATTGGAATGAAGTACCTGGAGAAAATACCGGCCATCAGTCCAAAAAGCAGCATTATTTTTTGTGACCACGGCTGTACCAGCACTACCGGTAAACCCAGTCAGGTAGGCACGTCTCATGAAGCATTCCGCAATGAACTCACTCTGAAATAAAAAGTAACGAAACCAGGAGTCAGGAAGCATGCAGCATCATTGATACAAGAATAAACTGATGATTTTCCGAACACTATACAGCACTATTAGCTTCACCAGTTCAACAAACTGTGAAGACACTGCATAATATGGTATTGTGCTCTTATGTGTATTTACACTGATCATGATGTTCTGCAGTTGTAGCTCAATGCCACTTGCCAGTTCCACACGCCAAGTACATGGCTGATTTCACTAATACGCTGGGTGTATCAAGTATATATGCATGTGAGTGTGCCCCGCGCACAAAAGCGATTGCTCTAGCTGATGCCTATTTCGAGAAGGCCGTCATATCAAAAGCAGTCCACAGGACACAACCCAACGAGCCTGAGATATCAATCGCTTGATCAGTATATGTTTCAAACTTTCAACTGATAGGTCAATACTCACTACTATTAATCACCGAGAGTAGCGCGAACAAAGAGACCCGGTAAGCTCCACGATTGGCACATGTTTATCACCACACATATAGAAATAAACTATTCACTCAGGATCATCCGTGCCTGAATGGCGCGGAGTTACAACAGCTACACTAATTGTCTTATCAACGCGGCCACACGGGTGCATCGTTTCTACACTATCGACGAACCGAATCAGGAAAATGACAGTATCACTTATTTACAGCATTGATGGAGGTGGTGAACCTGGTGGGCATCCTGGGAGGGAACGATGTAGCCGTCGATTGCAATGTCCGGGCGCGCGAAGAGGCGACGAAGCGAGCGCAGCTTATCGTCCTCTCCGGGCGTGGGTGTGGAGGATGTCGAGCCACGGCGCTTGCGGAGCTCCGACGAGGAGAGGGCGACGACGCGGCCGTCCCCGCCCGAGGAGGCGCGGGAGGAGGAGGTGCTGGCGCTGGCGAGGAGGGAGCGGCGGGGGAGGAGGAGGCATAGGCGGCGGAGTAAAGGGGCTGTGGGAGGAGAGCGGCGGCCGAGGAAGGCGGCGGCGGCGAGGGAAGGGGAGAGGCGCGCGGCTTCGATCGCCATGGGCACGGCCAGCGTGGGGACGGCGTGAGGGGAGTAGGGAGATAAGGGAGCGAAGAGAAGAACGCCGAACGAGATACTAACGGCGTGTTTTTTCTTTGAGTGAAGTCTAAAATAAATCCTGAAATCGTAGAAGCCGGCGTAAATGAACCCTCATCTTTAAATCCCTGAAATTTGTACCCTGTATTTATAAATCCCAGTCAACCCAAACCCTATGTAGGTAAAATTTTGTTTGATGTGATAAGAAGGGCGCGATCCGAGCCGGGATTGATTTCAAGTGTCACTTAGTACGTGATCCCACTTGTCATGTGCATCTCCTTCCTCGTTGTGTTCCTCACAAATTTACTCCCCAAAAATCCACCCGTATGGCGCCGACCAGCTGATGATGTGGTGCAGCGGCCATTGATGGCAGCCCGGACAAGCTCCTTAGCAGCATGCTGCACCTGAGCAGGCCGGAACAGGCAAGGAAGGGCGAGAAGACGGCGGCCCTGATCGAAAATTGGCGGTTCACACTAAAAAAAGCTGGCATTTCTGCTGAAGCTTTGAAGGTGGACGTTGTAGTCCCGCCGTCACGCCTGTTGGCCTCAGATCTTGATCAGTACTGACTGTTGTCAATGCAATGCATCAGCTCGCCGATTACTTTTGGGTGCGTGCAACATTCGCGAGTTGGCTCGGTTTTTCTTCCACGAGGGGCAACACGCACGTACAAAACTTGTGATTGATTATGTAGGAGGTTACCTACATACAGGTACAGCCACCAATGAGAAGCAATCGATTTCTTCTGGTGGCTATCACACACACGACACAAATGCGAGTCGAGGAGGAAGATGAGCGCCTGAAGCAGTGCAGAGGAGAGTGGCAAGCAGAGGACGACCTTGTTGCTGAAGCACATCAGTCATTAGAAAAAATTGCACCTGTCCGTGGAAAAGCATAAACAACACAAGCAACGAGGCCTGATAGATTCTTGAAGGACTGGCCTAGGAAAATCATGAGCAAACGAGGTCACGCACGCACATGCATGGGGCTGGACCCTAGACCCCTGCTGCTGAGTTGTCCGCGTGTAGACATGACTTGCTTGCATGGCCGCATCCAGTAGCGCGCCCGGATGGAGATAGCGCACACAAAACTAGTTCTCCATAGCTATGATGCGTTGACCAGTGCAACGCTGAGAGAAGCGAGTTATCAGGATTATGCTTTTCCCGGTGTGCCAAACATATCGAGGGTCAGGATAGACCGGGATCAGAGAGATTGGGGTATGGACTTCAGGGATTTGAAGATCAAGGTTCATTTGCGTCGGCCTCTACAATCTTAAGGTTTATTTCAAACTTCACTCTTTTTCTTTCGAAGAGGCAACACAGTACAAAGCCCATAGGCTGACGCGAACATACACTCAACCTTATAAATACACACCTCATTTTTATAAAGCACCCTCAAAAAACTGAGCCAACACAATATCTTCAGATTGACAAATTCGTCATAAATGTCTCCATAGTTGATGAGAATGTCTCATTTTATTAAACGCATATCGCCGAAAGGTTTGAAATAAATTTAGTAAAATGAGATCATCGGTGTCAAGTCTAAGACTTGAAACTTGATGGGTTTGTTCCACCCCCAAGAAATCTAACCATCTAAGGTACGGTCGGTTCGTAAGGAACGACATGTTTCATAGGCCGCATTATCTCAACCATGCTTTAAATAGTCAAACTTCGTTCTTTGAATGGCTGACCTGCATCGAAATCTTGGTCCACACAGAATTTACAGCAGTGTTGGTGTGGGTGAGAAGGAGTGCTCGAATCAACTGTTTTTCACTTAGGCAGGTCTTTTCACTCAAGCAGGTCCGACCACCCGAGCGAGCCAAAGCAAGCGCACCTAGTGGATCTAGCCATGGAAGTTGGTGCAAATGGTAATATATAAGTAAAAACAAGGAGACAAACAACCACAAGTAAGTAGTTAGGGTTAGGGATAACCGAACCTCCAAAGGCGAGGATGTACCCCGGTGTTTACTTTCTTGGAGGGAACCAAGTTACCATTGGAGGGACGGATGTTGTCGGGGATATACCCGGATTTTCTAGAAGAAGAAAATGACGACTTAAGAATGATTAGGTGCCGGTTTACAAGAATATTTAACCCGGAGCACAACCTGTCAAATTTGTTCTTGTGTTTATGTTGCAGGATCAGTTTAACATGGATAAATCCAAATTAAACTGGGGGTTAATGTCGGGGATATACTCCGCGGTATGACCCAGCCGGAGATATGACCCGGCTAGGACTTGGTGTTTCAATGGTGACCCGGCAGATTGTAAGCCGCCAGATGGTAAGTCAGATTGTAAGCCGGCAGACGTTAAGAAGCCCATGGTGAGAAGCCAATGGTAAGACGTCAGAATAGGTTAAGTCCTAATCCAAGTTTGACTCTACATGCAACCCGCCCCTTCAACTTATATAAGGAGGGGCGGGGCACCCCAAGAGGGACAAGTAAGAAGCGAAATAATCGTTAAGGCTAGACACAACTAGGAGAGCCGGTTTATGGCGACTCCCTCGTGATGATAATCAGATCTAGCCACAAACAGTATGTAGGGTTGTTACCGGATAATGTTTCCCGGGGCCCGAAGCTATCTAAACCCTTGTCTTGAGTTGTGTCTCTTGATTCCAATCAACCCCGTTCAAGGTACTACCTAAATTGCGTTGGCCTCATGACAAGTCCTCACACTAGGACATCTGTCATGACAAATTCACGACAGTTGGCGCCCACCATGGGGCTTGCACACGGTGTGTAGGATCGGAAGTATGTCTAGAGGGGGGTGATTAGACTACTTGACCAAATAAAAATCTAGCCTTTTCCCAATTTTAGTTCTTGGCAGATTTTAGCTATCTTAGCACAAGTCAAGCAATCTCCACACAATTCAAGCAAGCATGCAAAAAGAGTATATGAGCAGCGGAAAGTAAAGCATGCAACTTGCAAGAATGTAAAGGGAAGGGTTTGGAGGATTCAAACGCAATTGGAGACACGGATGTTTTTGGCGTGGTTCCGATAGGTGGTGCTATCGTACATCCACGTTGATGGAGACTTCAACCCACAGAGGGTAACGGTTACACGAGTCCACGGAGGGCTCCACCCACGAAGGGTCCACGAAGAAGCAACCTTGTCTATTCCATCACGGTCGTCGCCCACGAAGGACTTGTCTCACTAGCAGTAGATCTTCACGAAGTAGGCGATCTCCTTGCCCTTACAAACTCCTTGGTTCAACTCCACAATCTTGTCGGAGGCTCCCAAGTGACACCTAGCCAATCTAGGAGACACCACTCTCCAAGAAGTAACAAATGGTGTGTTGATAATGAACTCCTTGCTCTTGTGCTTCAAATGATAGTCTCCCCAACACTCAACTCTCTCTCACAGGATTTGGATTTGGTGGAAAGAAGATTTGAGTGGAAAACAACTTGGGGAAGGCTAGAGATCAAGATTCATATGGTAGGAATGGAATATCTTGAGCTCAACACAAGTGTAGGTGGTTCTCTCTCAGAACATGTGTATTGGAAGTGTAGATGTGTTCTGATGGCTCTCTTCATGAATGAAGAATGGATGGGGGGTATATATAGCCTCCACACAAAATCTAACCGTTACACACAATCTGCCAAACTCGGTGGGACCGAATCGTTAAACTCGGTCGGACCGATTCAGCAAACCTAGTGACCGTTAGGATTTTCGGTGGGACTGAGATGCAACTCGGTAGGACCGATATGGTTAGGGTTTGGGCATAACGTAATCTCGGTGTGACCGATTACACAAACTCGATGGAACCGATTTTGGTAATAAGCTAACCAAGGGTTTGTCAGGTAAACTCGGTGGGACCGATCCGCTCTTTTCGGTGAGACCGAAATGTTACGAAAAGGAAACAATGAGTTTACATTGCAATCTCGATGGGACCAATCGCTCACTTCGGTTAGACCGAAACGTTACGAAGGGAAACAGAGAAATTGCAATCCCATCTCGGTGAGACCGAGATCCCTATCGGTGAAACCGAATTGCTAGGGTTTGTGGCAATGGCTATGACATGTGAAACTCGGTGGCGCCGGATGGAAAGAATCGGTGGGGCCGAGTTTGACTTTTGGTTTAGGTCAAATGTGGATGTGGGAAGATAGTTGAGGGTTTTGGAGCATATCACTAAGCACATGAAGCAAAAGGCTCATTAAGCAACACCTCATCCCTCCTTAATAGTATTGGCTTTTCCTATAGACTCAATGTGATCTTAGATCACTAAAATATAAAATGTAGAGTCTTGATCTTGAAGTTTGAGCCAATCCTTTGTCCTTATAATTTTGAGGGATCCACTTTCCTCATCCATGCCATGCCATCCATTGAGCTTTTCCTGAAATATTCATCTTGGAATAATGTTAGCTCAATGAGCTATATGTTGTTAGGAATTACCAAAACCACCCAAGGATAGTTGCACTTTCAATCTCCCCCTTTTTGGTAATTGATGACAACATATAGATCAAAGCTTCGACAAATGATAATAAGAATGAAATATATCGTCGCTTTGAGACGTATGTGATAAGCATGAGCTCCCCCTAAATTTGTGCATATTTTAAGATTTTCTTTGGACTGCAAATGCACAATGAGTTAGGATCATGGGTTACTCTTCCATGTCACATACATCTTGGTGGAGTGCTCAAAATGATAAGAATTAAATACATGCACTCATCACCAAGCAAAGTGAATGATCAAAACAAGGATAAACTGATAGTAACATCCAACAAGCATTAAGTGTAGCTTATGATCAAACACATGATCATCAATGTCTCACAGATTAAGGCATAGTATCTCAAGCACTCAAAAGCAAATAAAGTTTCAACCAAGAAGACAAGAGAGAACAAAATGCAAACTCTCTCTCTCGAAGCCTATGATCTATACATTTTTCTACCCCTTTGGCAACAAGTTACCAAAAAGTTCATAGAAAATGCATAGCACTAAACGACTCTCAGGCTTGGTCTTCAGTTGGTGGAGTCCGGCTGACGCCAAGGACGAAGGCTTCAGTAGAAGTGGTTGGATCTGCTGGGGTAGGAGCTGGATCTGGTGGAACTAAGGCTGTAGCTGGTGCAGAAGTGGTGGCTCTGGTGTCAGGAACTGGCACTGCAGACGATCTCTGAGCTCTAGGCACTCTCGCAAATGCATCAATTGTGGTCTTGCCCTTCCTCTCCTGCATATCATCCTGCAGTTGCTCCACGGCAGACTGAATCTCAGTTACTTTCACATCTAGGTCATAGAACTTTTGTTCCATGATTCTTTTCAAGCTCTCTTGGTTTCGAGTCAGGGTGGCCAATCCTTTCTCAATCCTCAGAGTGGATGCTATCAGGTAACTGAGCTGCTCCTGCTTGTTCTTCAAGAAGTACTCAGATGCCTCCTATTGAGTTGGCATCCTGGCAGCTTTCTCCATCTTTGCCTTCTCCTTCTTTGCTTGATCATGTGCTGATGATGGTTCATTCTCATTCATGACAACTTGATTATCCTCAAAGTTTGGATGGATGGGCAGGTGTTCCCTATCCAGCAGGTATGTGCCTGTGCCCATCTTTGAGTTAATCAACTCCTGAATTTTTGGGGCATATCCACAGCTCCTCTTCTGATCAGCTGATGTCCTCTTAATGGTCTCTACCATGAGGCTCATCACCTTGAATTTCTGTGGCACATCAAATATATGAAGCAAGTTTATTTCATGGCCTCGGATCATCTTGTGATCACCTGACTTGGGCAAGAGAGTGTGCCTTAGAATCCAGTTGATAGTGGGCAGCCCTGACAGAAGGAAGTGCACTGAGCCAAACTTGAAGGTATCAAGTGCTTTGTTTGGGATCTCCTTGTACATATTTGACATGGAATTGTGATCCATCTTCTTCATGGCATAGATGTCCAAGTCATCTTCTTGCTCTTCTGGGGCATTGATCAGCTGTGCCCATTCAGCAACTGTAGACTGGTATCTAGTTCCTTCTGACATCCACACTATCCTGCCATCTGGATAGAAATGTGCTGTGGAGTAGAATTGCATAATGAGCTCCTCATTCCACTTTGTGAGCTTTTGCCCAACAAAGTCTGCAACTCCACAAGAACTGAAGCTGTCATACACTTCAGGATAGTGTTCTTCGTTCTCCTTGATGTATTCCCAGTCAACCCATCTCATGTCACACACTATGGGCTTCTTATCCAGCAGCACTGTCGCATAGAAATCCTGTTGTTCCTTGGTGTGAAACCTGTAATCCACGGCAATTCTTCTCCTTGAAGCATATGGATCTGCTTCTCTCCACTTCCTCAGCCCTGAGTCTCTTCTAATTTTCATGTCCTCAGCCACAGGATGAGCATCATTGTGGTCTGGGATCTTGGGCTTGAGCTTCCTGAGAACTTGTCCTTCTTCTTCTTCAGCAATATCAGGCACTGGTGCCTTGTTCTTTTCAGCAGCAGATATGTTTTTGGTGTTCCTCTTAGGTGCACTCTTGGGTTTGGAGGCAGCTTTGGGTTCTTCCTTGGGCTTAGATGAAGTAGCCCCTGTCCTTATGGCATCACCCATAAGCTTCTGTGCCTTGGGTGCTGGTGCAACAATCTCTTCCTCTTCTTCTCCCTCAGAGTCTCTCCTCATGGAGGGTTTGCCAAGAACTCTAGCAGTGGTAGTTCTGACTCTCTTCTTCTTCTTGTCTTGGCCACTTGCTTCCTCTTCAGATTCCATGATAAGCTTCATGGTTTCTTCAGTTACAACCTTCCTAGGCTTAGAAGTAGGAACTCTCCTTGCAGGTGCCTTTTTGTGCATTCCAGGCTTGATGGCTGCAGCTGACCCATACTCTTTCTTGAGCACTTTCTTCTTAGATGTGGCTTCCTCTTCTACCACATAATCCTCATCCTCTGACTCAGAAGTTCTCTTCTTGCTAGCTCTAGTGGCAGCCTTAGGCAAGTTGCTTGGGGTGCTCCTGCTACCCTCATCAGAGCTGCTAGAGGGACTAGTGCCCTCACTCATATGAACCTGCTCCTCAGATTTGTTCTGGCTGTCACTCTGATCAGACATGTTGCAAACTCTGACTGCTGACCCTGTGAATAGATTATAGATGAGATAGAGTGGATGAGCATCACAAAATGCAAAGATTTTTGCAAAAGAATGAGTCAAAAACTTAGTTTTAGTTTTCCACAGAAAGCATTTCAGATCAACCGATTTGCAAACTCGGTGATACCGAAGCAGCTTTTAGAACCAAAACTAGTGAACTCAGTCAGACCGAGTCACAGTTCGGTGGCACCGAGACTGCTAGGGTTTCACAAAGTCCTGAACTCGGTCTCACCGGTTTGTAATTCTCGGTCAGACCGAGAACTACATGTGCAATGGCCGTGGCCGAATCGGTGGAACCGAGTTCCGCAACCCGGTGGGTCCGAGATGGTTTCGGCGGAAACCTAAACCTAAATTTTCGAATCGCAACTATTCTACGGGTTGATTTGACTGGATAGGAGTGTTTCAATAGTAGCAAGAATCATAATGAACACAATGTGCTAGGAATCAGACGGGGATAGCACTGTGATCGAGTCCATACCCTAGTTCGGCGGCGGACTCGCTACGGCGGCAAAGGCGGAGGCGAAATCCATTGACGGCGGCGGAGACCAGCGACAGGAGGCGGCTAGCGACGAGGAGGACGATCCGGAGACCCAGGAGGCAGAGTGAGCTATGCGCGGGCGAAGAGGTTTCGGAGAAATTTCCAAAATTTTGCCCGTGAGTATATATAGCCCGACCCTGTCGGTGTGACCAAGTGGAACAACTCGGTGGCACCGAGATGCATAACTGTTGACAGTTACAGCAACTCGGTGTGACCGAAAGGTTCAAATCGGTTGCACCGAGGTGAAAACCTAGATCGACTTAGTGATCTCGGTATGACCGAAATGGAGGATCGGTCAGACCGAAAAGCACAAAGAAGTTTTGGAAGTTTAAGTCTATGACAAATCTGGGACTCCGAGTGCTCCTCACATAGAGTGGTTTGAATCTGACTTGATCAAATTTTGTGATGTAGCATGAATAGAGTTTGAGACGAGAAAAACATAGATAGCTAGAGAGGGTTCTTAGGCATTCTTGTCCGTCCACTTGGCAAAAGAAAAGAAGACCAATCAATCAAAACAACAAGTGGATGTCCTCGAATGAGTAAAATATGCAACCAACATGCTCACACAATAAAATGGCAATTGAAATATGTGGCAAAGCATGCACAGCCAATTCTAGTATCTATCAAGCAATTGGCGATGACTAGGTCATCTATATATGAGTATATTGACTTAGGAGTCAAATGAGAACATTTGATCATAGGTCATACTCATCGTTTAAGCACAAGTGGGGTTACCACTTTTACATAAAGCATTGTTGTGTTCACACCATTAGAGTTGCTTTAGCTCAAGTCTTAGAGTAAAGCTCCCCCTAGATGTGATATCCCCCCTAAGAGGGATGAAGTAACCTTGGGTTTTGTCGATGATGACTTCATGTAGATGTTGAAGATGTGGATGCTCAATGTTGATGTAGATCAATTGGAGCTATCCATTGGAGTGAGTTGCACTTTCAATACCTACATGGGTTAGTCCCACAAGGAACAAGCAAAAATATCCATAGACATAGAGTGATGCACATACAAGATGATGTCTATGAAAGATTTTTAGGTTACCTTGTCCCTTGTCTTACCAACAAGAGGGTTTGTGACTCCTTGAACTAGTGCAGGATGTGGAAGTTGATTGCACTTGTTCTTGCCAAAATGATAAGAGTGAAGTATGTTGGCGGAGTCACCCTCAAGAACTCTCTAGTTCTTTTTCTTTTGGATCCACACCATCTTGATGGGAATCCTCGGAGTTGTAGTTGTACTTGATGAAGTGGAACTTGAAGTAGTCTTGGGAATCCACTTGACTGAGGTCTTAGGAGCTTCTTCAAATGCATCAATTTCCTCTTGAAGCTTGTCCTTGCCTTTTTGCTTGTACTCTTGTGGTGGAAGATCATCTTGAGCTTGTGTCCCTTGGAAAGAAGTGGGATCATACTTCTCTTGTTGAGGAAAAAACTTTGTCTTGGGGTATTGATCTTCTTCCCACTCAACTCCGTTGGCATTCAACTTTCGTTCAAAATCAACACCTTGATTCTTCCGGTGCCTTCCTTGCTTGCGTACAATTTCCTCGAATTGCTTACTTCCGGCAAGGCTCTTATAAACTCCTTTCTCTATGATTCTCTTCAATAGGCTATATTCTTGCTCAAGTGTAACTTGGCTAAGAGAATCATTAGTGGAATCAAGTGAACTACTAGAAGCAACAATATTGGATTTAACATGATCATTGTTACTACTAGAGGAAGAATCTTTCTTGTTCTTGTTACTAGACTTGACTTGAGGCATGTAAGTGGATAAGAGTAAACGCTTGGCAATGTAAGAAGAACTTTTCTTACGAAAATCATCATTGATTGCTTTTAAGAACTCATGCTCTTGCTCAAGGTTGAGCTTTTCAAAGCATAATTTCTCATGTGTCCTTAAAAGTTCTCGATGATCTCCTAAGATAGTTTCATGAGCTAACTTAAGAGTGTTTAGTTCTTTAGTTAGAGACTCAATCTTCTCCTTATAATTGTAATTCGTTTTATCTTGATTAGCATTATTTATTGACGTCTCACCATAGTATTCATCACTAGAGTTGTCAACAAGTAAATCATCATCACCTAACAAGTCATCTTCATCACTATTGAAATCAACATACTCGGGATGTGATACCTTTGGGCCTTTAGCCATGAAGCATGTTCCAACTCCTTCATTTGGTGAGTCAAATATGTCGTAGGAGTTGGTTGACACAAGTGCTAGACCGGCAACACCTTCATCTTGAGTATATTCGGAATCGGAGTGATAGCTTCTTTCGGAGTGGTTGTCGGAGTCGGAGCCGGATACCCATTCACCAACATGAGCTTGATGTCGGGTAGCCGGATTATACCTTCGCCGGACTCCTGGACTATGAAGATACAAGATTGAAGACTTCGTCCCGTGTCCGGATGGGACTTTCCTTGGCGTGGAAGGCAAGCTTGGCGATGCGGATATTCAAGATCTCCTACCATTGTAACCGACTCTATGTAACCCTAACCCTATATGGTGTTATATAAACTGGAGGGTTGTAGTCCGTAGGACAATCATCTTCATACACAATCATACCGTAGGCTAGCTTCTAGGGTTTAGCCTCCTTGATCTCGTGGTAGATCTACTCTTGTACCACCCATATCATCAATATTAATCAAGCAGGAGTAGGGTATTACCTCCATCGAGAGGGCCCGAACCTGGGTAAAAACATTGTGTCCCTTGTCTCCTGTTACCATCCGGCCTTGACGCACAGATCGGGACCCCCTACCCGAGATCCGTCGGTTTTGACACCGACATTGGTGCTTTCATTGAGAGTTCCTCTGTGTCGTCGCCTTTAGGCCCGATGGCTCCTTCGATCATCAACAACGATGAGGTCCAGGGTGAGACTTTTCTCCCCGGGCAGATCTTCGTCTTCGGCGGCTTCGCTCTGCGGGCCGACTCGCTTGGTCACCTGGAGCAGATCGAAAGCTACGCCCCTGGCCATCAAGTCAGGTTTGGAAGCTTAAACTACACGGCTGATATCCACGGAGACTTGATCTTCGACGGGTTCGAGCCACGGCCAAGCGCGCCGCACTATCTCGAGGGGCACGATCTAGCTCTGCCTCCGAATAGTATCCTGGAGGCCGCACACGCACCAGTTCCGACCCTTAATTCGGAGCCTATTGCGTCAATCGAGGATGCGCGGTTGGACGTCGCCTCAGGGGCTGCGATCTCAAAGGCGATCAAGCCGAACGCCAGCCCCGCACTCCGCGTGACCCGTGACTCTGAGGGTTCGGACTCTTCTCCGGACTCCGAATCCCCCGTGCCCCTACCGATCGAATCCGATTGGGCGCCCATAATGGAGTTCACCGCCGCGGACATCTTTCAGCACTCACCTTTTGGCGACATCCTGAATTCTCTCAGGTTTCTCTCTTTATCAGGAGAGCCCTGGCCGGATTACGGTCAGCGAGGATGGGATCCGGACGATGAAGAAATTCAAAGCCCACCCACCACCCACTTTGTAGCCACCATCGACAACCTAAACGACGTGCTCAACTTCAACTCCACAGACATCGATAGCATGGATGACGATGCAGGAGATACTGATGAACCAACGCCCATAGGGCATTGGACAGCCACCTCATCTCACGATGTGTACATGGTGGATACCCCTAAAGGAAGTGACAACTAGGAAAAAGGGGATGGAACGGGAGATATACCCCCCGGAAAGCAATCAAAGCATCGACATAAACGCCGACCCAAGCCCCGCCTCAATAAAAACCCAGCCATAGAGTGGGACAAGCCGGTAGGCGACGAGCAAGCCTTAGAGCAGCCGTCCGAATAGGGCAACACGGATAGAGAAACCGAAACTCCCTCCCCCGGCGAAAACGGCATTCCGGACGACCTTACGCCGGATAAATCCATCGAGCAGAAGAGTCTCCACAAGAGGCTCGTTGCAACTACACGCAGCCTGAAAAAGCAGAAGCGGAAGCTAAAGACAACGGACGGTGCACTCCAGACTAGATGGAGTAAAGTAATCAACACCGCAGATAAATACGGCGACGGTCGTCGTACTAAAAGCTATCCGAAGAGAAAGCTATTGCCTGAATTCGACGAAGAGGCCATAGAGCCCTCACATTCAAAAAATAAGAAAGCCGCACGGTCGGATAGACGACCCCATAAAGCGGCAAGCGGCGCCGCACTTAAATCGGCATGCGACCCACTCAAGGATCCGCATCATGCCCCAGTTCGGTCCATTTATGGGCCAAGAAAGCAAGCTCTCACAAGCAATACAATAAAGCCATCATCAGAATCCGGCACACCCAAATACAGGGGCGCCGCACACCCCCTATGTTTCACCGATGAGGTTCTGAATTATGAATTTCCAAAGGGATTCAAGCCCGTCAACATAGAGGCATATGATGGAACAACAGACCCCGGAGTCTGGATCGAGGACTATATCCTCCACATACATATGGCCAGAGGAGATGATCTCCGCGCCATTAAATATTTACCCCTCAAGCTTAAAGGGCCAGCCCGGCATTGGCTCAAGAGCCTCCCCGAAAACACAATTGGAAGTTGGGAAGAGCTCGAGGATGCTTTCCGAGCAAATTTTCAAGGGACCTATGTCCGCCCTCCGGATGTAGACGATCTTAGTCACATAACTCAACAACCCGGAGAATCAGCTCGGCAGTTCTGGAATAGATTCCTCACTAAAAAGAATCAGATAGTCGATTGTCCGGACGCCGAAGCCTTAGTAGCTTTCAGGCATAATGTCCGAGACGAATGGCTCGCCAGACACCTCGGCCAGGAAAAGCCAAGAACAATGGCTGCACTCACGAGCCTCATGACCCGCTTTTGCGCAGGAGAGGACAGCTGGTTGGCAAGGTGCAGCCCCAGCGACCCAAGTACATCCGAAACTAGGGATGGAAATGGAAAACCGCGACGCAACAAGGATCGTCGCCGGACTAAAGAAAAAAGTCCGAAGAGCACGACAGTCAATGCCGGATTCAAAGGCTCACGACAAAATCAGACAAAACCACCCCTCCAGGATAACAGGGATGATCCGTCCAACTTAAATAGAATCCTGGACAGGATATGTCAGATACACAATACTCCTGGGAAGCCTGCTAACCATACCCACAGAGATTGTTGGGTTTTCAAACAATCCGGCAGACTCAATGCCGAACACAAGGGGCTCGACACAGCAAGCGAAGACGAGGACGAACCCCAGAAGCAGAGCACCAGGAAACAAAAGAACTTCCCACAAGAAGTAAAAACAGTGAACTTACTTCACGTAACAAAACGTGTGGCACCTATAAAGGTACTCACCACACGACCTATCCCCAAGGGGTCCCGCCACTGGTTATTAAAACCAATGACCTTCGATCAGCTAGACTATTCTAGAAATATCAAGAACGCAGGCTGGACTGCCCTGGTACTCGATCCAATAATTGGCGGACTCCAGTTTTCAAATGTCCTTATGGACGGTGGCAGTGGACTAAACCTGATACCTCAGGATACAATCCATCACATGGGGATAAACCCAACAAGAATCCGCCGCAGCAAAACCTCCTTTCAAGGGGTAACACCTGGTCCGGACACCCATTGTACGGGTTGTCTTCGACTCGAAGTTATATTCGGCTCTGCCGATAACTTCCATCGCGAAAAGCTAACCTTCCACGTCGTCCCGTTCTCAAGTCGCTATCAAGCACTACTGGGACGCGAAGCTTTCGCTCGCTTTAACGCAATACCGCATTACGCATCTCTCACGCTTAAGATGCCCGGTCCACGAGGCATCATCTCTTTAAAGGGGAAACACTAAAGCGCACCTCCCCCAAGCGGAGGACTGTGTGGCCGCTTTGACAGCCCCACAGTAAAATGGCCTCACCGGCCAAAAAAACATCGAAATAGGTCATTAAAGACCACGAACGCGAATAGACGAGTTCGGTATAAAATCATCATTAATGCAGGCTTAATAGCCATATACCCCCGCACTAGGGGCTGCATGCAGAGACAATAAAGCTCAATTTTATATATTACACTTCATTTATTTTAAACTTTTTTTATTCGGCATGACCCGTTTTCAATTTAGTTCCTCTCTTTTACAAATGAACGTCGTGCGGCGCCCGTCCAGGATACGACACAACGGAGACACAGGCGCAGACGTGCAGTAGGGACCCGTCCTAAAGGATTCTTTTTAGATTAAGACCCTGCGTAAACCTTTTTTTACTGTCTCTTGTTGCTACACATCCCCTGGTTTCTTCTAACATAACCAAGGAGGAGGCTGGCGTCTTGGCATGTGGCCACGTCAGAATTTTTGCACGTACCTGGACACTAGGGGCTTTTTTTATCAAGGAGTGTTGTTTCGCCCGCACTCATAAAAGACCGAACAGGCGTCGCGAGTTTTGGCATTATATGCATCAGCTCCGAATCATGTCTTTGGTCAAATGTTGGGTTGCCCGGCTCCTGAGTTCGGCTACCTTACGTTCCGCTCTATCGGCTAAGGTAGCACCAGGAGAACTACTGCGATTGTGCCCCAGTTCGGCCGGGCGAGCACCTTAGTAGAGAAAGCCGAAAACTGACTGTCATGATGTAGCGTGAGACTGGTCAGCCACTCGATGACCTATCGGAATCTATCGGATTCCTCCGCTTTAACGAAGGGCCGCTTCCCGGTCAGGCACATACGCGCCCCGAACTCGGGCGAGCGCAGTCGCCACTAATGGGCTACCTAAATAGTCCCACTGTCAAGCTCCTATGGCTAAGTGAAAGTGTTAAAGCATTATAGTCCGGTTGCCTGGCCCGCTGCGCTATCACCTCCTTTGTAGGGCCAAGACGTTGGGTTAAGTGTGAAAATGCGTCTTCAGCGAGCACCCCCGCACTATGTGCGTGGGGGCTGAAGCCAACGACTGCCATCTTTCAGATTTTATACATATTTTAAACGGCCGCACAGGAGGTGTTCACAATACTTGAAGGCACAAGTATAAAAAGGCCACTACAGTTTATCAAAATATTACTTCATCATTACATATGCTATAATAACATAGCATCCTTCGAGCACTGCGTCTCTATTACACGAGCGCCTTCAAGGACTTCCTGAAAATAGTGCTCGGAGGACACTCGGCTTTTATCCGAATCTCGGGACGCAATAACGGTGGTCTCCATCTCTGCCCAGTATGTCTTGACACGGGCAAGAGCCATCCTTGCACCCTCTATGCACGCCGACCTCTTCATTGCATTAATGCGCGGCACCGCGTTAAGGAATTGCTGCACCAAGCTGAAATAACTCTTCGGCTCCGACCTCCCCGGCCACAGATGACCCATGACGTACTTCATGGCGAGTCCGGACAACCTATTAAGTTCGGCCCATTGAGCCAAATGATCGTCCACTGCCAGTGGACGCTCCGGATTGTGAAATTGCGACCAGAACAACTTTTCCACTTCGCGATCTTTCAGATCTCGAAAGTGTTCGGTCGCATCAGCAGCACTCGCTGCCAAATCTAGATAGGTGTCCTCCACACTCCACATCCAGTCCAACGGAGCAAACTTTGGATCGCATGAAGGGCTTTCCAGCCGCAATCTGTTCGGCCTGACGCAGCTCCTCCTTCGTAGCTCTCATCGCAGAACGCGCGTCCTTGGCATCAGCAACGACCTTCTCTAGAATCGTCTGTCTCGCCTGGTCTTCTTTCTCAAGAAGTCTGCAACGGTCTGCAGTGCTCTCTATCTTTTCGGCCATCACGACCATCTTTTCCTTGCTTCGGCAATGAGCAGCCTGTTCGGCTCTCAGCTCTTCAAGGGCTTTCTTGGCAGCCGCATCACTTTTCCTGGCTTGATCTTTAGCTCGGGCAAGTTCTGCCCTAAGACTCTCCACGGCGGCCGCACCATCTGCGTCAAGCACACACATAGTAAGACATTGGCATAAAACTCTTCTTACCTAATGCTGCCCGAGGAATCACATACCTTGAGCCTCATCAAACCGCTTGTTGACAAGCGCGATGTCGGCATCTGCCACGTCCAGTTGCCGCTTTAGTTCGGCGAAATCAGCAGTTCGGCTTGATTCCGGACACCCTGCAGCCTACATTAAAAGGCGGCATGTTAGACCTGAGATTATGATCCTCCACGTGCCGTCATTTCTTGACGACGCGCAGAGTCTCAGGGGCTACTATCTACACAGGGCACATCTTATTTATGCGCAATTGACAAAAGTGTACATTTTCTAATGTACCTCAAAACCTGTCAATAAACTTTCGACGGCCACACGCAATCCGCTCTCTGCGGATGAAATCCTTCCAATCACCGTGCCCATTAATGCATGGTGCTCCTCCAAGATAGAAGCTCGCCCCAGCAGAACCTTCAGCTCCTCCTGCCGAGCACCAGACGGTGCCGGACTTGTCCCATGACCTATTTCGAAGGCCGGACGCGGAGAACCTCGGGGAGCCCCATAGCTATCTTCCGCCCCTGCCGGACATGGAGAAACCCTCCGTGACAACACCTCAGGGTCGCCCGCCTCGTTAGGCGGCACAGCAGAAGGAGGCGTCCCGCTCTCCATCATCTCTGGAAGAAGCTCCCCCGAGGACGAGCTCTGCTGAGAAGGGCTGAGGTCCGAACTACAAAGGTAAAAATTCGGTTAAAACTTCTCAGATATAAATCACGGATTTCTCTCATCCCTCGAAAGGAAAATCTTTCTCTACTCACGGCTCGCTGGAGGGCTGATCTCCTTGAGTACGCAGTCCGGCCGAGCAACTCCCCGGCGTAGGACCCTCTGATGAAGACTTTTTCTCCCGCTTCGAGGCCATGGTCTCCGGGTCATCAGAGGCAGCTCTCCTTTTCCCTTTAGGAGAGGAATTGCCAGTTCCTCCCTTCGGAGCGGCCTCCTTCGAGGAGGCCATAATTTCCTTGTCCTCCCCCTCGCTTCCCCCAAAGGCATTATCTCCAGCATCCTGACTAGCACGGGATCCGGCCTGGTTTCGGGAAGTGGAGCCGGACACCTTATCAGCTTCGCCTTCGCTATCCACTCCTGTTTAAAAGGACAACTCTTTTAAGGGCAAGTTTTTGACAATTATGCGAATGGAAGGTCCGGGCACAAGGTTACTTACTTGAGTATCCGGGCGATTGCAGCTTAGGCCTGCGTCCTCGGTTAAATCCGGACACGCTTCTTGTGATCCGAAGAACAATTTATACAACTCCACGGGTGTTGCGCCCATGAAATTCTGGAGAGCTCGCGGTCCCTCCGGATTGAATTCCCACAGGCGAAGGGAGCGACGTTTGCCGGGCAATATTCGGCGAATCAGCATGACCTGCGTCACCTTGACCAGGCTGAGGTCTCCTTCCAAGAGATCCTTAATGCGGCCCTGCAACAAGGGCACGTCTTTGGGCAAACCCCAATCTAACCCTCTGTTGACCCATGACGCTAGCCGTGGTGGGGGACCCGAGCGAAAGGCAGGAGGCGCCACCCACTTGGAGCCCCGGGGAGCAGTGATATAAAACCACTCTCGTTGCCACAAGCCTAACTCCTCTTGAAAAGAGCCCTCGGGCCATGGAGCATCGGCATTTTTGCTTATAACAGCGCCTCCGCACTCTGCATGACGTCCCTTGATCATCTTCGGCTCCACTTTGAAGGTCTTGAGCCATAATTCGAAGTGAGGGGTGACGCGGAGGAATGCTTCACACACAATGATAAACGAGGAGATATGGAGGATGGACTCCGGAGCTAAATCATGAAATTCCAGCCCGTAATAAAACAACAGTCCCCTCACAAAGGGATCCATTGGGAAGCCCAACCCTCGGAGGAAGTGAGACATGAACACCACGCTCTCACCGGACTGGGGACTGGGAATAACCTGCCCTTGAGCAGGCAACCTGTGTGAAATTTCATCGGTCAAGAACTTAGCCTCCCTCAACTTTAGCACGTCCTCCTCCATGACGGAGGAGGGCGTCCACCGGCCTTGAAGGTCAGAACCGGACATTGTCGAAATTCCGAAGCGCCTGGAATCTGGAGCCTGGGGTGTTGGAACTCGAGGCGACGGGCGAACACGGTTGAGATTGAAAAAAGAAGTAAGGCCTTGGTCTCTTTATAAGAGGTTGAATACCAAGAGCCCTCCCCGTAACCGCTTGGGACTCGCCTTTAATCGAGGGAAACGTGCAAACGGGCGCGGTTGGGTTACCCACGTCCGTATTGATGAGAATCCCGTAAAAGGGGCACACGATCTCTGCTTCGACAGGACGTGCCAAGGAAACCGCCTCGCAAAACGTGCTGAGGTGGAAAAGTAAAAACGATTCATGTAAAGAACTTGGTCGTAGTGCGATGATGCCCTGTGGAATACATCAGCAGATTTGATTTGTGTTAATATTATTCTCTCTATGGCACTATGTGGAAATTTTTTTTGCAGAGCCGGACACTATTTTTGGTGTTTACAATCTTCTATGAAGGACTTGGAGGAGGAACCAGCCTTGCAATGCCGAAGACAATCTGCGCGCCGGACTCGTCGTCATTGAAGCCTGGTTCAGGGGCTACTGAGGGAGTCCTGGATTAGGGGGTGTTCGGGTAGCCGGACTATACCTTCGCCGGACTCCTGGACTATGAAGATACAAGATTGAAGACTTCGTCCTGTGTCCGGATGGGACTTTCCTTGGCGTGGAAGGCAAGCTTGGCGATGCGGATATTCAAGATCTCCTACCATTGTAACCGACTCTGTGTAACCCTAACCCTATCTGGTGTCTATATAAACCGGAGGGTTGTAGTTCGTAGGACAATCATCTTCATACACAATCATACCGTAGGCTAGCTTCTAGGGTTTAGCCTCCTTGATCTTGTGGTAGATCTACTCTTGTACCACCCATATCATCAATATTAATCAAGCAGGAGTAGGGTATTACCTCCATCGAGAGGGCCCGGACCTGGGTAAAAACAACGTGTCCCTTGTCTCCTGTTACCATCCAGCCTTGACGCACAGATCGGGACCCCCTACCCGAGATCCTCCGGTTTTGACACCGACAATCACCTAACAAGTCATCTTCATCACTATTGAAATCAACATACTCGGGATGTGATACCTTTGGGCCTTTAGCCATGAAGCATGTTCCAACTCCTTCATTTGGTGAGTCAAATATGTCGTAGGAGTTGGTTGACACAAGTGCTAGACCGGCAACACCTTCATCTTGAGTATATTCGGAATCGGAGTGATAGCTTCTTTCAGAGTGGTTGTCGGAGTCGGAGCCGGATACCCATTCACCAACGTGAGCTTGATGTCTTCGTTTTGTGTAGCTCCTTGATGACTTTTCTTTTCTTTCCGAATCCTTGCTTCTCCGTGAGTGTCTTCATTCATAACGATCATCTCTACTCCTTCTTTCTCTAGATGGTGATTCTTCTCTTCTACTTCTTCTCTTGGGAGAGTCTTCTCTTCTCTTGTAGGGAGCCGTACACTCATTGGAATAGTGTCCGGGTCTTCCACAATTGTAGCAGTTTCGCTCTCGACTAGAAGATCTTTTGTCATTGTAGGACCTTGACTTGGAGCTTTTATCTTTGCTTCTACTCTTGTAGAACTTGTTGAAGTTCTTCACCATTAAGCTCAATTCTTCATTGAAGGTTTGCTTCTCACTTGATGATGTGGGGGCTTCACATGAGGCTTTGTAAGCACCACTTGATTTGTTGTGAAGTTCCTCTTTATCCTTGAGTGACATCTCATGAGCAACAATTCTTCCAATGACTTCCATTGGCTTGAGATCTTTGTAATTTGGCATCATTTGGATCAATGTGCACACGGTGTCATATTTTCCATCCAAGGCTCTTAGGATCTTCTTGATGATGAATCTATCGGTCATCTCTTCACTCCCTAAGCCGGCAATCTCATTTGTGATAAGAGCAAGCCTAGAGTACATTTCAGCGACACCTTCACCATCCTTCATTTTGAACTTGTCAAGTTGACTTTGGAGCACATCCAATTTGGATTCCTTGACGGAGTCGGTACCTTCGTGCATATCCACCAAAGTATCCCAAATTTCCTTTGCATTCTCAAGATGGCTGATTTTGTTGAATTCTTCGGGGCACAATCCGTTGAAGAGAATATCACAAGCTTGAGCGTTGTATTGCAGCATCTTCAACTCTTCCATGGTAGCTTCACGGTTTGGTTCTTTCCCATCAAAGAAGTCACCTTGCAAGCCAACACACACAATAGCCCAAACGGCGGGGTTATGTCCAAGAATATGCATTTTCATCTTATGCTTCCAACTAGCAAAATTAGTACCATCAAAGTAAGGACCTCTACGGTGGTAATTTCCCTCGCTAGACGCCATACTCTCCTAGGTTGTGAAACCAAGGCTATGACCACCAAAAGCTATGGAAATCAAAGCAAATGGAGACCAAAGCTCTGATACCACTTGTAGGATTGGAAGTATGTCTAGAGGGGGGGTGATTAGACTACTTGACCAAATAAAAATCTAGCCTTTTCCCAATTTTAGTTCTTGGCAGATTTTAGCTATCTTAGCACAAGTCAAGCAATCTCCACACAATTCAAGCAAGCATGCAAAAAGAGTATATGAGCAGCGGAAAGTAAAGCATGCAACTTGCAAGAATGTAAAGGGAAGGGTTTGGAGGATTCAAACGCAATTGGAGACACGGATGTTTTTGGCGTGGTTCCGATAGGTGGTGCTATCGTACATCCACGTTGATGGAGACTTCATCCCACGGAGGGTAACGGTTGCGCGAGTCCACGGAGGGCTCCATCCACGAAGGGTCCACGAAGAAGCAACCTTGTCTATTCCATCACGGTCGTCGCCCACGAAGGACTTGCCTCACTAGCGGTAGATCTTCATGAAGTAGGCGATTTCCTTGCCCTTACAAACTCCTTGGTTCAACTCCACAATCTTGTCGGAGGCTCCCAAGTGACACCTAGCCAATCTAGGAGACACCGCTCTCCAAGAAGTAACAAATGGTGTGTTGATAATGAACTCCTTGCTCTTGTGCTTCAAATGATAGTCTCCCCAACACTCAACTCTCTCTCACAGGATTTGGATTTGGTGGAAAGAAGATTTGAGTGGACAACAACTTGGGGAAGGCTAGAGATCAAGATTCATATGGTAGGTATGGAATATCTTGAGCTCAACACAGGTGTAGGTGGTTCTCTCTCAAAACATGTGTATTGGAAGTGTAGATGTGTTCTGATGGCTCTCTCCATGAATGAAGAGTGGGTGGAGGGGTATATATAGCCTCCACACAAAATCTAACCGTTACACACAATCTACCAAACTCGGTGGGACCGAATCGTTAAACTCAGTCGGACCGATTCAGCAAACCTAGTGACCGTTAGGATTTTCGGTGGGACTGAGATGCAACTCGGTAGGACCGATATGGTTAGGGTTTGGGCATAGCGTAATCTCGGTGTGACCGATTACACAAACTCGGTGGAACCGATTATGGTAATAAGCTAACCAAGGGTTGGTCAGGTAAACTCGATGGGACCGATCCACTCTTTTCGGTGAGACCGAAATGTTACGAAAAGGAAATAGTGAGTTTACATTGCAATCTCGGTGGGACCGATCGCTCACTTCGGTTAGACCGAAACGTTCGAAGGGAAACAGAGAAATTGCAATCCCATCTCTGTGAGACCGAGATCCCTATCAATGAAACCGAATTGCTAGGGTTTGTGGCAATGGCTATGACATGTGAAACTCGGTGGTGCCGGATGGAAAGAATCGGTGGGGCCGAGTTTGACTTTTGGTTTAGGTCAAATGTGGATGTGGGAAGATAGTTGAGGGTTTTGGAGCATATCACTAAGCACATGAAGCAAAAGGCTCATTAAGCAAAACCTCATCCCTCCTTAATAGTATTGGCTTTTCCTATAGACTCAATGTGATCTTGGATCACTAAAATATAAAATGTAGAGTCTTGATCTTGAAGTTTGAGCCAATCCTTTGTCCTTATAATTTTGACGGATCCACTTTCCTCATCCATGCCATGCCATCCATTGAGCTTTTCCTGAAATATTCATCTTGGAATAATGTTAGCTCAATGAGCTATATGTTGTTAGGAGTTACCAAAACCACCCAAGGATAGTTGCACTTTCACGGTGGTGTTGAGTTCTTGGAGGGATCTCTTGTAGGGTTCGAGAAGCTCGCAATTTGTGAGATGGAGGAGTTTAAGAGAATTAAGTGTTACCGCGTCCAATACGGACGTTGCCGACGTGATATGGCGGTTCATTAATCTGAGATCAAGCTGTTTTTTCTTTCACACGGCCGATATCATCGGGAACAAGTTTTTTTACTACTGATTCAACTCAGTATGCACCGGTGAGAGTTGTCAAAACCGCCGAAACAGCACAAGAAGAGAAGAAAAGAAGACTACGACCAGGGCAAGGAGTCAAATCCGCCAGAGTTGACCGCCTCGCCGAATCCGGGTCGCCACCACGATTTTGTTGAGCCGCTCCAACTTACTCGCCGAGTCGCCATCGCCTTCTCTGACCTGGCAACAAAAGGACCAGAGTAACATCCCTCGATTTGGATTTACACGGGAAGTTAAAAAAGAAGAAAAAAAAGGGGGTGGGGCCATGACGGGAAGTGGATAACGCCACAGAGTCAGTCTCCGCGGCGGAATCGCCTCGAGCGCCTGCTGCTTCCGCGACTGAGACGAGCAGCAGTACCACCCACCCGTCGGTCCGTGACCCGCCTCGCCTCCACTACCGTAGTTCTGCTATGGCCGGCGCAGCTTTCTACCGTTACGGCCTCAAGCCGGCGTCCCCGAGCTGCCTCCTCCGCCATGGCTCTTTGCCGTCGCCAGGACTCCTTGCACTGCCCATACTCCACCGTGACCGGCTCTTCGAGTCTCCAGCTCGGCCTCATGCTGCCCGTGAGCCGCTCCGATTCAGCGCACCTTCACTTCTGCCATGTCTTCGGCTAGGAGGTGGATCACCTTCATCAAATTTGTCGAGTCGCCGCAGCCTCGTTCCAGCCTCGCCTAGTGGCCAAGAGCCGCCGCGGCCCCTGCCGGAGCAGGCCTCGGGCCGCCCCTGCCTGTGGGCTGCTGCCTCCACTGGCGTCGCCCCCGCAGCTGCGCCAAGCTGTCGCAGTCACGCCGGATCTGCCCTGCTCGAACCGTCGGGCATCTCCGCGTTGCGCCTCGTCCGATCCGCCTTGCTCACCATCCGGCTCTGCCCCGTCGGGTCTCCATGCCCGCTTTCCACTTGCAGGCCGCCCAGGCCTCCCGAGTCGTCCAAAGGCCCCTGCCGCGCCCCTTGCTATGTTCCACTCCGCCGATGAGCCGCCTTGTTCGTGTCACGAGTCGCTGTCCGAGCTTCTGCTGGGCTGCCAAGTTGCCGTCGCCGTCTGCCGTCGCGAGCTGCCATGGTCGGCTTCCACTGCTGCTGAAACCACAAGAGTGTCGAGTCGCCGCCCACGATCCGGCTTTTCCTGGTTGAGACTCGCCAAGCCCCGTTGTGCCAAATTTTTGCTCCGAGCCGTCCAGCTTCGCGCTGACCTGCCCTACCTCCAAGACCAAGTCGCCGCCATGGCCTTAAACCAGCTCTGAATCGCTTCCGATCTAGACCGACTCTACACCTCCAAACAGAATCCGAGTCGCCCTTGTGCAATTCCGCTGTCGAGTTGCCGGTTTTGTTCGACAGGTCTCCGTTGCACCCGCCGTGAGCCACCATTCTCACTGCAGCTGAGCCGCCCTCACCTCGCCCTTGGGCCTCGCCTCCTGGAGTCACCGTTTCCACTAAACCACCGTCGTTGATCTGCTCTGATGCGCTCCTGTCCGCGCGGGCAGCCCGTCCAGCCGACGGCGACCCCCGCACCCCTGCGCCCATCTACCATCCGGCTCCCGTGCGCCGGGTCTAGCCACCCCCGCATCGGCCCGGAAGACCCCTCCTACTCCGCCGAACCGCCGGGTCGCCTCTGATCCACTATCACGCCTAAACCGCCGTCGCCATCTCTTGCGCTGTCACCGGGCCGCCGTCGTCTCTCCTTGTTGAAGGCCTCCCTGAGCCGCTACCTGACCGCTGCTCACCTCTGCTTCTGTGGGCCGGCCCTTGCCGGGGCTCGCTGACTCACATGTCGTTGCTCCCCGGGGCTCACTAACCCGCCCGCCACCGCTCGCCCGCGGGCTCCGACCCGTTGCCGGGTGCAGTCGTCAAATAAACAACCGCAGAATGGCCAAGTCGCTATCGCCTCTCACTACAAAAAAATACACTTCCGTGATGATACGTGTTTGTCACAGTAGGTCGCGTTTCTGTCATGCATGTACATCCATGACAAATTTATGACAGAATCAAGATAGTCATACCTGTGCTGTCGTAGAAGTGTTCCATGACATTGCCAAAATTATCATCACGGAAGTGTCCACTTCCATACCGATAAATCGCGCGTCACAGAAGTGCTTTCGTCAAGGGTGACCGACACGTGGCATCCACCGTAACGAAACGCCTTAAGCTATCGGGTCGGATTTTGGATCCGATAACCCGTTAACAGCCACGACCAATGCCGATTTTCCACGTGTAAAATTCTCATTGGCTGACGGATCCACGCGTCAGCTCTGCGTTGGCACAGGTGTCACTCATCCAACGGTCGAGATGGGCCTATGATATGTTGACACGTGGACCGGCCCAAAAGTGGCCCACAAAGTTTAAATGGGCCGGCCCAACCGAAGGCCCATAAGATTTAGCGGGCCATAATGGGCCGACCCAGCTAAAGGCCCACAAAATTTAGCGGATCATAATGGGCCGGCCCAGCTAAAGGCCCACACGATTTTGCAGACCGTAATGGGCCGGCCCAGCTAAAAGCCCACAAGATTTTGCAGACCACAATGGGCCGTCCCAGCTAAAGGCCCACAAGATTCTGCCGATCATAATGGGCCGGCCCAGCTAAAGGCCAAACATTCTCTGTCAAATCGGCCCGTCAACGGCCTGTCCTAAACTTGTCATCAACGCGGCCCATGGTCACTTCTGACCCGTTAACAATCCGCTAAGTAACTGGGCCGAATTACGGCCCGGTGTATTTCCGGCCTGTTAAAGGTCCGGCTTCATTTGAGCCCATTTACAGGCCATAAAAACTTTCGGCCCATAAACGACCGTGAAGGATTTGGGTCATATTCGGCCATGTCTGACATTCGACCTGGTAGAGGCCCACTATAGCTTTGGGCCACTTTCGGCCTGTTGTCATTTTCGGCCTATTAATGCCGGACGTAAACCATGGGCCATATGTGGCCCAACATCATATCGGGCCCATTAACGGCCCATATAATAATGACGATAATCTAGCCCGACCGAAGTTTTGGCGTGTTAAAGGCCCGTGTATTAGGTCGGCGCATTTACGGCCCGTCCAAATTTCGGTCTGTTAAAGTCCAGTGGGTTATTTGGCACAAACAGGGCCCAATCTCACTTTCGGTCTATTAAAGGCCCATGTATTTTATGGGCTCGAGATATTTACACCTGTAAACGGCCTATTTTTACTGAGGGCCCAAATTATGTTTAGGCCTGTTAAAGGCCCACTACGAGCACAGGCCTACCAGAAAAATATGAAAGCTTATGCTGATTTAGGCCCAGATATTTTTAGTGGGCTACATGCCAATTTCGGCCCGTAATCGTTTTTAGCCCAATTGGAATGGGCCCAACGAATGTTGGCATGTTGGGCTCCTACGAAGCTTTCGGCCGAATACATTACTAAGATAAACCTACACTATACAAAAATTGCGTCGTAATTACTGCAGCCTGAGGCAGCATCATAAATGTTGTATCACAACAAAATAAATTCCAACCATACAACAAAAGGCCTGTTGGCATAAAGTTTACAGTCCTTCCAGATAAAAGCACCATAAGATGTATAGAAGCACAGATCATTTGACCTGAGTGCTAATGTTTCAGGCTGTAGAATCTGATGGAGCAGCACGATCTCCACCTTTTTTCCGTCATTGCTCTTGAACAACGAAGCGAATGTCTGATAGTCTGGTTTCAAAACCATTCATATCTTGACGACATTTCTCAACCACTATTCTTGTTTCCGAAACAACGTCCATTAGGGATTGGACTTGTGTCTGGAGCACTGATATATCACTCTGTCTAGCAGGAAGATTTTGTTCAGTAGGCGATTTGGACGAGGTTACCTTGACAACCAACCCAGAATTATGCAGGAAGGTGCTTTTTGCACTGTTAGTGGAGAGATACTGACGCACTGCAGCAAGAGGTGACATTGTGCCTGTAGTAGCCTCGTCACCTTCAGGTGGTTGTGGCTGTTCAATCATTTGTTCCATAGCTTACTGAAAGTTTGAACTTGTAGATTAGTGTACCAGATAAGTTACTAATGAGACAAAAACAAACAAAGTAGGTTAAACGTTTATACATAACTTATTTTGGTGAACTACTATAATACATTAGCATGTATTGTAGTGCCAACTACATAATAAAATCACTTTCGGAACATGTGTCCATGTAGCATGCCTACTTTATTGTCTATTTCCTCACATTCGTTGACATCTAAGGATAAAGAGACATGGTTTAAAGTAGGATGAACATAGTATGACATCATTCATATCATGGGCAAACAGATATAAAACAAATAGGCTATTTTATCATTGTGTGCGCACGTGAACATAACAACTAGATTACAGATCAAGACCAAAAGAATATCCCTCATCTCTTTTAAACCATGTAAGGTGAAATGATACGTTAAGACAATTGTGAATAAAAGTGAACAGAGTAACTGACATTGGCTGCAAACCAAGTAGTTAAATGAACACATCACAGTACCAATCAGTTCAAGGCAGGAGGAGTAAGGACTTACAACAGCGGCTTGAACTGGTGTGCTCATGCCCTTCATCTTGCTGGTGTGGCAATCCTTGAAGATTTGCACTGCATTCGGTTCAGGTTCTTTTTGGTCCGCACGGGATTTCCTCTATATTTGGAACAAGTCAATATAGATACGATAATATGGCACAAAAAAGAAGGAAGTAGCAGCTATTTACAAGAGCCTCGCGGTGTGCAATATAGCTACGAGATCCTGTTGTCTGTTGGAATTTCACTTTAGAACGGTTGATTTTGTTCTTTAAACAGTTAGCCTAGAAGAAGATACACTTGTAAGGCACATACATAAATACAAGTTCAATATGTGGTCTGATCAAATACATATAGCCTACCTGGTACTTTGGATCAGACCAGTGTTTAACGAGCGCTGTCCAGTCTTCATCTGTAATATATTCCACTGGAGATGTTTGGGCGATTTCATTGTTAGCCTTGCCTTCAAAGTGAGATTTTCTAAGGTGGTACCGATACTGTCGCAGAGCAGACTGAAAAACATGAGTGCATGCTTGTCTAGTTGCATCATCTTTCGGATCCAACTTGAACCTCATCTGTTGAAAAAAGAATGTGATTCTTATTAGGAGGAAGCTAGAAAGTATGGGACAGAGCAAGACAATATTACTAATTGCGATGAATAACATTACTTACGGATAAATGGTCAAGGAAGGTGTTAAACTGGGTATTGTCTTTCTCATTCATGTACTAGATACACATTGGGAGTATACGTGCATGACACCTAACAGCAACGGCTGCCTCTGATACTAACTTGGCTGACACTGTAGCATCACGTGGCCTTTTTAAACCTGCCTCAAAATGGATCTCCATTCTTCTTCCTTTAGATTTTGTTAATCTGTCAAGCATTATCCCTGATGTCTGTTTCCGCTTGCGCCGTGGTGCTAGTTCAACAACGAATATGGAAAGTGTTAGTGTACATCAAACTGTGAGAGTACATATAAAGGAGCATGCAACTGCAACTTGACTCGGTCAGGTACCGTCTTGGTGTTGATGCTCATGAGGTTCATCTGATCTTGCCAAGTCGTGTTGTGTCAGCAGTGCTTCGGAAGTAGTGTTAGGTGTGAAGGCAGCTTGGGAACTGGCCAGTTCCAGAGCAAACGAACGAGTAACTAGTTGAGATGTTGGTACAGTTGAAGCGGATGCTGCAGCTGGTGGAGCAGGTGATACTGTGTTTGTCGATTTAGCCGGTGGACTTGGACCTTCTACTGCACTATAAGTACTAGCAGAATCTCGACGGCAGAACCTTTTCCGTTTCACCCGACGAGTAACATCACTCCCTACTATATTATTTTCCTTGCTCTTTTTTGACTTTGCCATGTCAAGCTGTACCCACAACACAAAAGAATAAAATCACTCTTCAGAACTCATTGATGCATGATACATACAAGCAATACTTTGTGTAAGACAACCGTATGAGGATGGAATATGTAAGAAAAACAGGACGGCATGACATATTCACAGCTACGATGTGCAAACTAAGCAGAAGGATTTTCAAGAAAATAGAAGTAATGCAAGCTAGACACCATATGAAAGATGCAACCAATATTACTCTGCCAAGTTAAAAATGTCTTGTCATAAGTGGCAATTTGAAAAATTAGAAGCATTACAACATAGAAATCAATGCAAGATGCAACCACTATCAATCTGCCATGTTAAAAGCGTCCAATCATGAGTGACTGATGCGGGATACACAACAACAGTACTTTGATGTAAGAACATGGTATGATAGATAGATGCGGTGTATTCTAGACACATAAAGCCATGTCATATGCACATGTATAACGTATAAACTCAGCAGGTGCAATTTAATCAAAATAGAAGAAATACATGCTAGATAACATATGCAACATGAAACCAATTATCACACTATCAACTTAGAGCAAGCACCTGCGATGGTGGAGTGCGGGAGATGAACTCATCATGTAGACTTGGGACTTCAACTTCATTAGCAGTAGCAGTGGCAAATCTAGAGAGTCTCTGTTTGCGTCAGTGCGGAGGACCACCAACATCCCCTAACTTACTCTTTTCCTTCCTATTTTCTGATATTGCCTTATGAAGTCAAAACCACAAGAAGATGAATAAAATTAGCTCTGCATAACTGGTTGATGCATGATACAGACGAACACTACTTTGATGTAAGGCAAGCGCATGATAGGAGGATGGAATATATACAAAAAAAGACAGCATTTCATATTCACACGTACGATAGGAGGATGGAATATCTATGAAAAATCAGTAAGCGGAAGGCATTTCAACAAAATTAGAAGAAATGAAAGCTAGGCACCATATGAACATGCAACCAATATCACTCTATCAGGTAAAAAGTGTCTCGTCGTAAGTGCCATTTCAAGAAATTAGAAGTAGTACAAGCTAGAATACAATGCAAGATGCAACCTACATCACAGTCCCAAGTTAAATGTGTCTTATGGGCAAGTGATCGTTGCAGGTATAAGTTGTAAGCTACGCAGATGCAATTCAACATAATCAGAAGCAATACAAACTAGACATCATACGGAAAACACAACCACGTATAACAGTTCCAAGTAAGAGCAAGCACCTGTGAAGGTGGAGTAGGGGAGATGTGCTCATCATGTACACATATGTTCTAGAAACAGGAACATGTGTCATATTCACAGGCATTATGTGTAAAGTAAGCAGATGCAATTCAAGTTAGAAGCAATACAAGCTAGACATCATACACAACATGCAACCACATATAATAGTGTCAAGTTAGAGCAAGCACCTGTGATGGTGGAGTAGGGGAGATGTGCTCATCATCTACACAACTATGTTGACTATCCAGCCTTGTGTTGTCTTGCGAATCTTGTTGGGAGGATGGCGGAGTAGAATCTGTAGAGACCCCCCTGTTTGAGTTGCTCCGAAGGACCACCATCATCCACTGCCAGACTAATTTCCTTCAGCTGTAATGATTTTGCATTGTGATGTCAAACCGATAAGAAAAAGGAATAAAATTCGCTCTTCAGAACTCATTCATGCATGATACTGACGAACACTACTCGGATGAAAGGCAAACACATGATGCGAGGATGGAATATGTATGAAAAACAGGATGGTGTGACATATTCACACCTATGATGTGGTAACTAAGCAGAAGGCATTTTAACAAATTAGAAGCACTGCAAGCTAGACACCATATGAAAGATGCAACCAATATCACTCTGTCAAGTTCAAACTGTATGGCGTTTCAACAAATTAGAAGCAGTACATGCTAGAAATCATATGCAAGACACAACCAATATCACAGTGGCGACTTAAAGGTGCCTTATCATAAGATATAGTATGTACCAAAAACAGGAAAGCGTGTCATATTCACATGTATCATGTGTAAGCTAAGCAAATGCGGTTTACACTGATTAGGAGCAATACGAGCTAGACACCATATGCAACATGCAACCAGATATCACACTGCCAAGTTAGAGCAAGCACCTTGGATGGTGGAGGAGGGGAGCAGAGACTTGGACCTTGTAATGCACTATCAGAACAAGGAGAATCGGTACAGATGCTCCGTTTACGTTGCTGCAGAGGACCACCATCATCGCCTTCCTTACTCTTTTCCTTCCTCTTTCTCGATTTTGCCTTGTCAAGTCAAACCCACAAGAAAAAGGAATAAAATTTGCTCTTTAGAACTCATTGATGCATGATGCCGACTAACACTACTTTCATGTAAGGCAGCCGCATGATAGGAGGATGGAATATGTATGAAAAACAGGACGGTGTGACATATTGACATGCATGATGTATAAAGTGTAAACTAAGCACAAGGTGCTTGAACTTGTTAGAATCGATGCAAGCTAGAAACCATATGAAAGATGAAACCAATATCACTCTGCCAAATTAAAAGGGTGCCCTAACAAATGTATTTGACCAAATTAGAAGCAATACATGGCAACAGGCTAGAAATAATATGCAATATGCAATGAATAAAGGTGACTCATCGTAAGTGATTGATGCAGGATACAGAAGAGAGGTAGTTTCATGTAAGAACAAGGTTAACACATAGATGTAGTGTGTACCAAAAATAGGAAGGCATGTCATATTCACAGGTATAGTGTGTAAACTAAGCAGATGCAATTTACCCTAATTAGAAGCATTACAAGCTAGACACCGTATGCAACATGCAACCACATATCACACTGCGAAGTTAGAGCAAGCACCTGTGATGGTGGTGTAGGGGAAGTGCGGTCTTCAGGTACAGAGCTACGTTCAATATCTTCATTTAGGCTTGCTGTTTCTTGAGAATCACGTGGAGAGGATGAAATTGCATTCTTTATAAGAGTATTGCGTCTCATATTAACCAACGCGCATGACTGTCTCATCATAAGCGATAGACGCAGGATACACAGGAACAGTAGTTTGATGTAAGAACATGGTGTGATAGGCAGATGTAGTATGTACCAAAAACAGGAAGGCGTGTCATATTCACATGTATAATGTGTAAGCTAAGGAGATGCAATTTAACAAATTAGGAGCACTGATGAGGGATACACAAGAAAAGTAGTTTGATGTAAGAACATGGTTAATAGAAAGACGTAGTATGTACCAAAAACAGGAAGGCATGTCATATTCACAGGTATAATGTGTTAACTAAGCAGATGCAATTTACCCTAATTAGAAGCATTACAAGGTAGACACCATATGCAACATGCAACCACATATCACACTGCCAAGTAAGAGCAAGCACCTGCGATGGTGGTGTGGGGGAATTGCGGTGATCAACTAGAGAGCTACGTTGACTATCTTCATTTAGCCTTGTTGTTTCTTGGGAATCATGTGGGGAGGATGACACTGCACTCTTTAAATGAGTATGGCGTCTCACAGTAACCCACCCGGGTGACTGTCTCATCATAAGTGATTGACGAGGGATACAAAAGAGCATTAGTTTGATGTACGAACATGGTTAATAGACATATGTAGTATGTATCAAAAACAGGAAGGCATGTCATTATCAAAGGTATAATGTGTAAAGTAAGCAGATGCAATTTAACCAAATTGGAAGCAATACAAGCTAGACACCATATGCAACATGCAACCACATTTGACAGCGCGAAGTTAAAGGAAGCACCTGGGATGGTTGTGTGTGGCAATTGAGATCATCAACTGCAGAGCTACGTTTACTGTCTCCAATTGCTGACACTGCACCCGTTAGAGCACTGAAACGCTTAGTGCTTATCTTCAAATTACACTGGAGCGACTTCTGTCTTTTCTTTTCTGCATTCATCAACACTGCGTCAGAGTCTGAAATACCCATGCATAAAAAAACAATAGTGTGAGTATGGGTGAAGTGTGTGCACAATTAGTACAGTGTAAAGGTAGTAGATAGCATGTCGGTGAGAAATTAATGACGAGAGACATATGATAGCTCTACACCATGCATGGCAAACTAAATTACTACAGGATTCTATGAAAATAACAGTCGACTGAAAGCAAATAGGTCAGTCCATTTTTTCTGCACCGTCGGATGTACAAAGAACGGGCAGATCGCCTTCATCTACCTCCAGCCAGTCAGTGTTGGCGATCTTCCTTGAAACGCCAGTGACCACCGGCCCAGTATTCCTCCCCTGCCTGCGCCCTCCCCTCGACCTCACCGCACCGCCATGCTTGGCACCGCCCCCGGCCATCCATTCAAGCCCCGCCGACCTCCAGATCGGGCGCAAGCAGCTCCTGCGCCCCACATCCCCTATGATAGACACCGATGCGCCTCTTCCCCGGGGAACAGGTGGACTAGGTGCTCCGAGCGCCTAAGCGGGTGCTGCTTTTTTTAATTGCGGTTCGACTGACCCTGAATTGAAATCCAGGCGGGCTACTGACCTCTAGCAAAGGTGAAATAGTAAAAGGGAGGAAACCTTGTGCATTTAGTATCACGAAGAAGATGCAGTAAGAAGCGCTCAACTAGTTTCTTTCGTGGGATGAATACGGTGTGAGCGGAGACGTAAGATTTGCACGAATAAGGGAAGAGGAGTACCTCTTTCTGCTGGCAGTGTTGTGTCCTCCTTCTGTTTTTATGACGATCTTCTTGTTGTTCGCCGGAAACTAGAAGTTGTGGAGGACGCTGCAGCCTTGGACGAACCCATGGCCAAGTTTTTGAGTGTGTTGTGGTGGCCGTCTGTCGGCTGCCGGGAAGCAAATCCGAGGCGGCGAATGACGGCGTAGCGGGAACAGCTCCGGTGCGGTGGACGGTTGTGACAGTGGAGCCGCAACAGTGAGGCACATGACGGTGTGGTCGGAGTGGTTCTGGTACGGCGCACGTCGGCGTCGGCGTCGTGGAGGTAGCTCTGCCTCGGCTTCAGCTGCTAAGTCCTTGAGGGTGTTGCGGTTGCGGTTGCGTTGGACGACGATGTCGGGGTACCGGCTCCGGCGTGATGGAGGAGGGCGGCGGTGGATTGGCCGCTATGGGGTGGAGGACGGAGGAGGCTAGGGTTTCGCGGCTGGTGGAGAGGGCGTTTTCGCGCCCACAGAGTATGAATGGGGAAACAGAGGGAGGCGGGGAACTAAAGGGTGTAGGATCGGAAGTATGTCTAGAGGGGGGGGGTTGATTAGACTACATGACCCAATAAAAATCTAGACTTTTCCCAATTTTGGTTCTTGGCAGATTTTAGCTATCTTAGCACAAGTCAAGCAATCTCCACACAATTCAAGCAAGCATGCAAAAAGAGTATATGAGAAGCGGAAAGTAAAGCATGCAACTTGCAAGAATGTAAAGAGAAGGGTTTGGAGGATTCAAACGCAATTGGAGACACGGATGTTTTTGTTGTGGTTCCGATAGGTGGTGCT
Organism: Aegilops umbellulata; assembly: GCA_032464435.1. Lineage (NCBI taxonomy): Eukaryota > Viridiplantae > Streptophyta > Magnoliopsida > Poales > Poaceae > Aegilops > Aegilops umbellulata. Next base: position 258,067,561 of record CP136054.1, on the reverse strand, counting down.
ATCGTACATCCACGTTGATGGAGACTTCAACCCACGGAGGGTAACGATTGCGCGAGTCCACGGAGGGCTCCACCCACGAAGGGTCCACGAAGAAGCAAACTTGTCTATTCCATCACGGCCGTCGCCCACAAAGGACTTGCCTCACTAGCGGTAGATCTTCACGAAGTAGGCGATCTCCTTGCCCTTACAAACTCCTTGGTTCAACTCCACAATCTTGTCGGAGGCTCCCAAGTGACACCTAGGCAATCTAGGAGACACTACTCTCCAAGAAGTAACAAATGGTGTGTTGATGATGAACTACTTGCTCTTGTGCTTCAAATGATAGTCTCCCCAACACTCAACTCTCTCTCACAGGATTTGGATTTGGTGGAAAGAAGATTTGAGTGGAAAGAAACTTGGGAAAGGCTAGAGATCAAGATTCATATGGTAGGAATGGAATATCTTGAGCTCAACACAAGTGTAGGTGGTTCTCTTTTCAGAAAATGTGTATTGGAAGTGTAGATGTGTTCTGATGGCTTTTCCCACGAATGAAGAGTGGGTGGAGGGGTATATATAGCCTCCACACAAAATCTAAACGTTACACACAATTTGCCAAACTCGGTGGGACCGAATCGTTAAACTCGGTCGGACCGATTCAGCAAACCTAGTGACCGTTAGGATTTTCGGTGGGACTGAGATGCAACTCGGTAGGACCGATATGGTTAGGGTTCGGGCATAACGTAATCTCGGTGTGACCGATTACACAAACTCGGTGGGACCAATTTTGGTAATAAGCTAACCAGAGAGTTGGTCAGGTAAACTCGGTGGGACCGGTTCGCTCATTTCGGTGAGACCAAAATGTTACGAAAGGGAAACAGAGAGTTTACATTGCAATCTCGGTGGGACCGATCGCTCACTTCGGTTAGACCGGAATGTTACAAAGGCAAACAGAGAGATTACAATCCCATCTCGGTGAGACCGAGATCCCTATCGGTGAGACCGATTTGGCTAGGGTTTGTGGCAGTGGCTATGACATTTGAAACTCGGTGGCGCCGGATATAAAGAATCGGTGGGGCCGAGTTTGACTTTTGGTTTAGGTCAAATGAGGATGTGGGAAGGTAGTTGAGGGTTTTGGAGCATATCACTAAGCACTTTGAGCAAGCAAGCCATTAAGCAACACGTCATCCCTCCTTGATAGTATTGGCTTTTCCTATAGACTCAATGTGATCTTGGATCACTAAAATATAAAATGTAGAGTCTTGATCTTTAAACTTGAGCCAAACTTTTTGTCCTTAGAATTTTGAGGGATCCACTTTCCTCATCCATGCCATGCCATTCATTGAGCTTTTCCTGAAATATTAATCTTGGAATAATGTTAGCTCAATGACCTATATGTTGTTAGGAATTACCAAAACCACCCAGGGACAGTTGCACTTTCAATCTCCCCCTTTTTGGTAATTGATGACAACATATAGATCAAAGCTTCGACAAATGATCATAAGAGTGAAAAATATTGTCGCTTTGAGAAGTATGTGAAAAGCAAGAGCTCCCCCAAATTTGTGCATATCTTAAGATTTGCTTTGGGCTGCAAATGCACAATGAGTTAGGACCATGGGTTACTCTTCCATGTCACATACATCTTGGTCGAGCGCTCAAAATGATAAGAATTAAATACATGCACTCCACCAAGCAAAGTGAATGATCAAATAGGGATAACATGATAGTATCGTCCAACAAGCATAAGTGTAGCTTATGATCAACCACATGATCATCAATGTCTCACAGATAATAGCATAGTATCTCAAGCAAACAAAGTTCAACCAAGAAGACAAGAGAGAACAAAAGCAAACAAACTCTCTCTCTCTCTCTCTCTCGAAGCCTATAATCTATACACTTTTCTCCCCCTTTGGCAACAAGTTACCAAAAAAGTTCATAGAAAATGCATAGCACTAAAACGACTCTCAGGCTTGGTCTTCAGGTGGTGGAGTCCGGATAACGCCAAGGACGAAGGCTTCAGTTGAAGTAGATGGGGCTGGAGCTGGTGTAGGTGCTGGAGCTGGTGGCACTGACGCTGTAGCTGGTGCAGATGAAGTGGCTCTGGTGTCAGTTACTAGCACTGCAGATGATCTCTGAGCTCTCGGCACTCTGGCAAATGCATCAGTTGTTGTTTTGCCCTTCCTCTCCTGCATGTCATCCTGTAGTTGCTCCACAGCAGACTGAATCTCAATTACTTTCACATCTAAGTCATAGAACTTTTGTTCCATGATTCTTTCCAAGCTCTCTTGGTTTCGAGTCAGGGTGGCCAGTCCTTTCTCAATCCTCATAGTTGATGCTATCAAATAATCGAGCTGCTCCTGCTTGTTCTTCAGAAAGTACTCAGATGCCTCCTCTTGAGTTGGCATCTTGGCAGCCTTCTCCATCTTTGCCTTCTCCTTCTTTGCTTGTGCTTGCACTGATGATGGTTCATTCTCATTCATCACAACTTGATTGTCCTCAAAATCTGGATGGATGGGCAAGTGTTCCTTATCCAACAGGTATGTGCCTGTGCCCATCTTCGAGTTAATCAATTCCTAAATATGTGGGGCATATCCACAACTTCTCTTTTGATCAGCTGCTGTCCTCTTGATAGTCTCAACTATGAGGCTCATGACCTTGAACTTCTGTGGCACATCAAATATATGTAGCAAGTTAATTGCGTGCCCCCTGATCATGTTGTGGTCACCTGACGTGGGCAAGAGAGTGTGCCTTAGGATCCAGTTGATTGTAGGCAGCCCTGACAGAAGAAAGTGGACTGATCCAAACTTGAAAGTCTCAAGAGCTTTGTCTGGGATCTCCTTATACATGTTTGACATGGAATTGTGATCCATCTTCTTCTTGGCATAAACATCCAAGTCATCTTCTTGCTCTTCTGGGGCATTGATCAACTGAGCCCATTTCTTAATAGTTGATTGGTACCTTGTACCTTCAGACATCCATACTATCCTGCCATCTGGATAGAAATGTGCTGTGGAGTAAAACTGCATTATGAGCTCCTCATTCCACTTTGTGAGCTTCTGCCCAACAAAGTCTGCAACTCCACAAGCATTGAAGCTGTCATACACTCTAGGATAGTGTTCTTCATTTTCCTTCATGTAGGTCCAGTCGACCCACCTCATATCACACACTATGGGTTTCTTGTCCAGCAGCACTGTCTCATAGAAGTCTGGCTGTTCCTTTGTGTGCAACCTGTAATCAACAGCAGTCCTTCTCCTTGTAGCATATGGATCTGTCTCTCTCCATTTCCTCAGCCCTGAATCTCTCCTGATCTTCATGTTCTCAGCCACAGGATGAGCATCGCTGTGGTCTGGAATGTTGGGTTTGAGCTTCCTCAAAACTTGTCCTTCATCATCTTCCTCAGCAGCAACATCAGGCACTGGGGCCTTGTTCTTCTTAGCAGCTGGTATACTCCTGGTGTTCCTCTTAGGTGCACTCTTGGGCTTGGAGGCAGCTTTGGGTGCTTCTTTGGGCTTTGATGATGCAGCCCCTGACTTTATAGCATCACCCATTAGCTTCTGTGCCTTGGGTGCTGGTGCAGCAACCTCTTCTTCCTCTTCTTCCTCAGAATCTCTCCTCATGTAGGGTTTGCCAAGAACTCTGACAGTAGTGGTTTTGACTCTCTTTTTCTTTTTGTCTTGGCCAATAGCTTCCTCTTCGGACTCCATGGTAAACTTCAGGGTTTCTCCAGTGGCAACCTTCCTAGGTTTAGAAGTGGGAACTCTCCTTGCAGGTACCTTCTTCTGCATACCTGGCTTTGTGGCTGCAGGTGAGCCATATTCCTTCTTGAGCACTTTCTTCTTTGAAGTGGCTTCCTCTTCCTCTGCCACATAATCTTCATCTTCAGACTCTGAAGTCCTTTTCTTGCTTTCTCTAGTGGCAGCCTTTGGCAAGTTGCTTGGGGTGCTTCTGCTACCCTCATCTGAGCTGCTAGAGGGACTAGTGCCCTCACTCAAGTGAACCTGCTCCTCTGACTTGTTCTGGCTGTCACTTTGATCATACATGTTGCAAACACTGATTGCAGACCATGTGAATAGATTGCAGATGAGATAGAGTGGATGAGCATCCCAAAATGCAGAGATTTTTGCAAAAGAATGAGTGAAAGACTTAGTTTTAGTTTTCCATAGAAAGAATTTCGGATCAACCGATTTGCAAACTTGGTGATACCGAAGCAGCTGTTGGAACCAAAACTAGTGAACTCGGTCAGACCGAGTCACAGTTCGGTGGCACCGAGACTGCTAGGGTTTCACAAAGTCCTGAACTCGGTCACACCGATTTGCAATTCTCGGTCAGACCGAGAACCACATGTGCAATGGCCTTGGCCGAATCGGTGGAACTGAGTTCTGCAACCCGGTGGGTCCGAGATGGTTTCGGCGGAAACCTAACCCTAAATTTTTGATTCAATTCTAATCTACGGAGTGTTTTGACTGGATAGAAGCGTTTCAATCATGGCAAGATTCATAATGAACACAATGTGCTAGGAATCGGACGGGATATCACTGTGATCGAGTCCATACCCTAGTTCGGCGATGAACTCGCTACGGCGGGAACGGCGGAGACGAAATCCGTTGACGGCGGCGGAGACCAGCGACAGGAGGCGGCTAGTGACGAGGAGGACGATCCGGAGACCCAGGAAGCAGAGCGAGCTATGCGCGGGCGAAGAGGTTTCGGAGAAATTTCCAAAATTTTGCCCGTGAGTATATATAGCCTGACCCTGTCGGTGTGACCGAGTGGAACAACTCGGTGGCACCGAGATGCATAACCGTTGAAAGTTACATCAACTCGGTGTGACCGAAAAGTTCAAATCGGTTGCACCGAGATGAAAACCTAGATCGACTTAGTGATCTCGGTATGACCGAAATGGAGGAATCGGCCAGACCGAAACACACAAAGAAGTTTTGGAAGTTTAAGTCTATGACAAATCGGGGACTCCGAGTGCTCCTCACACAGAGTGGTTCGAATCTGACTTGATCAAATTTTGTGATGTAGCATGAACAGAGTTTGAGACGAGAAAAGCATAGATAGCTAGAGAGGGTTCTTAGGCATTCTTGTCCATCCACTTGGCAAAAGAAAAGAAAACCAATCAATCAAAACAACAAGTGGATGTCCTCGAATGAGTAAAATATGCAATCAGCATGCTCACACAATAAAATGGCAATTGAAATATGTGGCAAAGCATGCACAACCAATTCTAGCATCTATCAAACAATTTGCGATGACTAGGTCATCTATATATGAGTATATTGACTTAGGAGTCAAATGAGAACATTTGATCATAGGTCATACTCATCGTTTAAGCACAAGTGGGGTGACCACTTTTACATAAAGCATTGTTGTGTTCACACCATTAGAGTTGCTTTAGCTCAATTTTTAGAGTAAAGATCCCCCTAGATGTGATATCCCCCCTAAGAGGGATGAACTAACCTTGGGTTTTGTCGATGATGACTTCATGTAGATGTTGAAGATGTGGATGCTCAATGTTGATGTAGATCATTTGGAGCTATCCATTGGAGTGAGTTTCACTTTCAATACCTACACGGGTTAGTCCCACAAGGAACAAACAAGGATATCCAAAGACATAAAGTGATGCGCACACAAGATGATGTCTATGAAAGCTTTTAGGTTACCTTGTCCCTTGTCTTACCAACAAGAGGGTTTGTGACTCCTTGAACTAGTGCAAGATGTGGAAGTTGATTGCACTTGTTCTTGCCAAGATGATAAGAGTGAAATATGTTGGCGGAGTCACCCTCAAGAACTCTCTAGTTCTTCTTCTTCTCGATCCACACCATCTTGATGGGAATCCTCGGAGATGTAGTTGTACTTGATGAAGTGGAACTTGAAGTAGTCTTGGGAACCCATTTGACCAAGGCCTTAGGAGCTTCTTCAAATGCATCAATTTCCTCTTGAAGCTTGTCCTTGCCTTTTTGCTTGTGGTGTTGTGGTGGAAGATCATCTTGAGCTTGTGTCCCTTTGAAAGAAGTAGGATCGTACTTCTCTTGTTGAGGAACAAACTTAGTCTTGGGGTATTGATCTTCTTCCCACTCAACTCCATTGGCATTGAACTTTCGTTCAAAACCAACACCTTGATTCTTCCGGTGCCTTCCTTGCTTGCGTACAATTTCCTCGAATTGCTTACTTTCGGCAAGGCTCTTGTAAACACCTTTCTCTATAATTCCCTTCAATAAGCTATTTTCTTGCTCAAGTGTAACTTGGGTAAGAGAATCATTAGTGGAATCAAGAGAACTACTAGAAGCAACAATATTGGATTTATCATGATCATTGTTACTACTGGAGGAAGAATCTTTCTTGTTCTTGTTACTAGACTTGACTTGAGGCATGTAAGTGGATAAGAGTAAACGCTTGGCAATGTAAGAAGAACTTTTCTTATGAAGATCATCATTGATTGCTTTGAAGAACTCATGCTCTTGCTCAAGGTTGAGCTTTTCAAAGCGTAATTTCTCATGAGTCCTTAAAAGTTCTCGATGATCTCCTAAGATAGTTTCATGAGCTAACTTAGGAGTGTTTAGTTCTTTAGTTAGAGACTCAATCTTCTCCTTATCATTGTCATTCGTTTTATCTTGATTAGCATGATTAATTGACGTTTCATCATAGTATTCATCACTAGAGTTGTCAACAAGTAAATCATCATTACTGTCGGATTTCGGGTTCCGGCAGACCCTTGAGGTTCGAACACTCGGGTGCGCGCGGAGATTTCGCCTCCTACCTACCTGTACCCCACCGCCTCGCAAAGATCTAAGCTATGGAAAGAACAGCACAAGAGACACAGGTTTATACTTGTTCGGGCCACCGTTGTGGTGTAATACCCTACTCCAGTTTGTGGCGTGGTGGATTGCCTCTTGGGCGGATGATGATGAGCAATACAAGGAAGAACAGCCTCGCGAGGGTCTGTTCTTGGCTGGGGCGCTGAACTGCTAGGAGGAGTTCAGTCACCCTTCTCTCTCTCTCTTTCTCTCTTCGATCTGATCTGATTGCTGCCTTCTTGCTTGTCGATCGATCCCTCCTTGCTACCCTGGGGGTGGCTAGTCCTATTTATAGGCAAAGGTCCTGGGCCTCTTCCCAAATATTGAGCGGGAAGGGCGCCAACAATTGGCCATTTTGAAGGGGAACATCTGGTACACTTATCCTGACTAAAGTTGGTCTTCGCCTGCCAAAGGCTCTCGTGGTGACGCTGGCTTGGGCTCCACGATGACTTCCTCCCTGTCGTTGGGCTGGTCTTGGTCTCGTTGCACCGAAACGGGTGCCTTTGCTTGATGCTCTCACCTGCGCTTGCTCCCTTTGCACCAAAGAGGAAAGGAGGACACTGCGCGGGCTGGCGCCCTTGGTCGTCATGGCTTGCGTCACGGGCACCTCGTGAGGTACCCCGCATTGATCTCTCCGCCTCCTCGCGAGCCAGCCTGATGAGGCCGTGCCTGAGGAAGCTCCGTGTCGTCCGCCCCGCGAGGCTTGGCCCCTCGCGAGGGTCTTGGGTCTGTGTTGATGAAGCTAGGCCGTGCCGGGCCCCCTTTTGAGCCACGCCGCGGGCCGCAGGCAGGCAAGTCTGGGGACCCCCGTTCCCAGAACGCCGACAGTAGCCCCCGGGCCCAAGGCGCGCCCGGACTTGGCCGTGCAGGGAGGCGAAAGGGCAAGGGCGAAGTGTCGCGGGCCCTAACAGCCTGCGGCCTTGGGCGCCGCGTGGCGGTTGATTGGACGTGGGCGTCTCCGCTTCCCCATGACGTCTTGGCAACTACGCGGATTGGACAAGTACCTGCATGCAAAGCGGGTCATGATTACCTGCGATCGTGGAGGTCAGCGGTTGGCCTTCGCCGGCCATAAATACGGAACGGCACGCGCCCTTCCAGTTCATCTCTTCTTGCTTCTCCTTCTTCCTGGTTCTTGCTCCGTCTTGCTGCGATGGCTCCGTTGAGGAGGTTCTCGGCCGCAGTGAAGGGGAAGGCTCGCCAGGTTGAGCCTGCCTCTCCCCCGCCCAAGCGCGGCCGTGGGCGCCCTCGCAAACATCCTGTGGCCACCATGGCAGCTCCCCGTGGCCGTGAAGATGGTTTCCAGCATGGTGACGGGCGGACAGCTGCGGCTGGGGGGCGCGCCTCGGTCGCGCGTCCCCCTAGGACGGGCTCTCGCGCTGCAGAGGTGCTGCCGGAGTTCGTTGTGTGGTCGGCGGAGCCGACCAGCGCCCGACTTCAACTTCCTTGCTTCCTCCTCGGCGAGCTCCCGGCCGGCGCCCCGGGCGGCCTCTGGCTTCAGGCAGGCGGCTGCTGCAGCCGGGCCTCATGGGCTTCACTGGAGGTCTCCGCAGCCGGGAGCCTGGCCTTGACCCGCGGTTGGCAGACGTTTGCCCACGCGCGTGGCCTGGGCCGTCGGTGCACCCTGCACTTCAAGTTTGACGGCGATGCCACCCTCTACGTGAGGGTGTTTGGGGAAGATGGTCGCTGCGCAGGGTGCTTCCCTGAGGACGACAACCGCGGCCGGGGACCCAGCCTTGGCGATGACGGAGAGGACAGCGCTCACGTGATTGGCGGCGCTCAGGGTTCCCCAAGCTTCACCGGTTCTTCTTCAGGCGGCGACTCTTCTAGCAGTGGCCGCGGTCAGCCTCCATGCCGTCGTACCCGCTTGGAAGGTGGTGGCGCGTCTGCCTGCCGTCGTGCCTCAGTGAAGCGCGAGAGGGAGTCTGCTTGAGCCCCGGAGGCGGCTCGAGCCTTCCCTGCAGGCCGGTGTGAGGCGAGCTGCGCCTGATTTGCTCTTTCTTTTCCTTTTTCCTGCGTAAAAAGACAGTAGCGTGGAGCCCCGCGGGGGCGTGTTTGGGTTATTGCTGTTAGTCATCGCTTTGCTTTCGTTATCGTGCCTTCCGGCTACGTGCCCGCGCGTGGATAGTTCCCGACCCTAGCCGGGGGGGGGGGGGGGCGACCGACCCAGGCCCTGTGTTCGTGTCGCGGTGCCCGTGGAGCACGGACTGGAGGGGTGCTCCTGTAATGGACCCAGGTCACGGAACCTTTGAACGACTAGGACAAAAACACTCACGAGGGCGCTCGGCTCCCCCCTCGCGAGGCCTTGAATGAGAGAAATCAAGGAGAGTGAAAAGGCGAAGAACCACGAGTCAAAGACGGTAACAGCTTCAATAAAACTTCGAATGATAATGAACAAGCCAACTGCGGAAAGCAAATGAAAAAAGCCGCGTCCGGCACCTAATCTAGTCTTCGACGTCTTCTCACCAGCGCGGAGCTAAGTGCTGCCACTGGGCGTGGGAGGGAGCCCCAGGGCCTGAGGCCGGCGCTCCTGAGACTCCGGGGCGTGTACAGCCCCAACTCATTATTACGTGAGAGTGTCATGGGCGGCGAGCTTCACAGGCGTTGGCCTTCTTCACTGGCTCCGGGCCTTTCTTGGGGGAAGCAAGCTTCACGGCCATTTTCCCTCTTCATAGGCTCTGGGCCTTTTCCAAAATGCGACAGCTTCACAGGCATTCGCCTTCTTCATAGGCTCTGGGCCTTTTCCAAAAAGGATAATCTTCACAGGCATTCGCCTTCTTCACAGGCTCCGGGCCTTTTCCAAAAAGGATAATCTTCACAGGCATTCGCCTTCTTCATAGGCTCTGGGCCTTTTCCATAAAGGATAATCTTCACAGGCATCCGCCTTCTTCATAGGCTCTGGCCTTTTTAGGGGTAGAACCTCCGGAGGTGCTGGATGTTCCATGCGTTCTGGACCGGCACTCTCTCCTGAGTCTCCAAGCGCGCGGAGCCAGGCCGGGAAACATGAACAACCTTGAACGGGCTCTCCCACATGGGAGAGAGCTTGTGCAGTCCCTCCCTGGAGAGAACCCGCCTGAGCACGAGGTCTCCTACCTCGAGAGTTCGGGGGCGGATGTTGCGGCAGTGATATCGTCGCAGTGCTTGTTGGTACCTCGCCGCTCGCAGCGCGGCTTCTCGGCGACGTTCCTCCCCCAGCACGAGGTCCATCCCCCGCATGGCGTCCTGCTGCGCCTCGTCGAACGCCAGGACCCGTGCGGAGCGACGTCTGACCTCGTGAGGGAGGACCGCTTCGGCTCCGTAGACCAGGAAGAACGGGGTCTCTCCAGTCGGCTTGCTCACGGTGGTGCGGATGGACCACAACACGAACTGAAGTTCATCGTACCAACCTCTGCCGCAGGCCTCCAGCTTCTTCTTGAACGTCCTGGTCTTGAGGCCCCTCAGGACCTCTGCGTTGGCTCGCTCGGCCTGGCCGTTGCTTCGGGGGTGCGCCACTGAAGTGTAGCATATCTGCGTTCCAAGGTTAGCACAGTATGTTTTGAAGAGGTTACTGGTGAATTACGAACGTTGTCTGTGATGATGCGGTTCGGCACCCCGAACCGGCTCACGATACCCCTGATGAACTTGACCGCGGAACCCGCGGGGATGGTGCGGACGGCCTCTACTTCAGCCCACTTGGTGAACTTGTCCACGACGACGTAGAGGTAGCGGTAGCCCCCTGGCACCCGAGGAAACGGGCCCAGGATGTCCAGCCCCCAGACTGCGAACTTGTCCGGCCACCGTACCTGTTGCAGGGCTGGGGCCAGGGCTCGGAGCCCCCTGGCCCCCGTGCTGGCGCCGGCGGCCGGAGCGGGCGACGCGCTACTCATCGCGAGGCAAATCGTGGCGGTGGCGGAAGGGAAAACTCCGGTGCACCCCTACCTGGCGCGCCAAATGTCAGATTTTGGGTTCCAGCAGACCCTTGAGGTTCAAACACTGGGGTGCGCACGGAGATTTCGCCTCCTACCTACCTGTACCCCATCGCCTCGCAAAGATCTAAGCTATGGAAAGAACAGCACAAGAGACACATGGTTTATACTGGTTCGGGCCACCGTTGTGGTGTAATACCCTACTCCAGTTTGTGGCGTGGTGGATTGCCTCTTGGGTGGATGATGATGAGCAATACAAGGAAGAACAACCTCGCGAGGGTCTGTTTTTGGCTGGGGCGCTGAACTGCTAGGAGGAGTTCAGTCACCCTTCTCTCTCTCTTTCTCTCTTCGATCTGATCTGATTGCTGCCTTCTTGCTTGCCGATCGATCCCTCCTTGCTACCCTGGGGGTGGCTAGTCCTATTTATAGGCAAAGGCCCTGGGCCTCTTCCCAACTATTGAGCGGGAAGGGCGCCAACAATTTGCCATTTTGAAGGGGAACATCTGGTACACTTATCCTGACTAAAGTTGGTCTTCGCCTGCCAAAGGCTCTGGTGGTGACGCTGGCTTGGGATCCACGATGACTTCCTCCCTATCGTTGGGCCGGCCTTGGTCTTGTTGCACCGAAACGGGTGCCTTTGCTTGATGCTCTCGCCTGTGCTTGCTCCCTTTACACCAAAGAGGAAAGGAGGACACTGCGCGGGCTGGCGCCCGCCTGGCGCCCTTGGTCATCATGGCTTGCGTCACGGGCACCTCGTGAGGTACCCTGCCTTGATCTCTCCGCCTCCTCGCGAGCCAGCCTGATGAGGCCGTGCCTGAGGAAGCTCCGTGTCGTCCGCCCCGCGAGGCTTGGCCCCTCGCGAGGGTCTTGGGTCTGTGTTGAGGAAGCTGGGCCGTGCCGGGCCCCCTTTTGAGCCACGCCGCGGGCCGCAAGCAGGCAAGTCTGGGGACCCCCGTTCCCAGAACGCCGACAATCACCTAACAAGTCATCTTCATCACTATTGAAATCAACATACTCGGGGTGTGATACCTTTGGGCCTTTAGCCATGAAGCATGTTCCAACTCCTTCATTTGGTGAGTCAAATATGTCGTAGGAGTTGGTTGTCACAAGAGCTAGACCGGCAACACCTTCATCTTGAGTATATTCGGAATCGGAGTGATAGCTTCTCTCGGAGTGGTTGTCAGAGTCAGAGCCGGATACCCATTCACCAACATGAGCTTGATGTCTTCGTTTTGTGTAGCTCCTTGATGACTTGTCCTTTCTTTCCGAATCCTTGCTTCTCCGTGAGGGTCTTCGTTCATAACGATCATCACTACTCCTTCTTTCTCTAGATGGTGATTCTTCTCTTCTACTTCTTCTCTTGGGAGAATCTTCTCTTCTCTTGTAGGGGCCGTACACTCATTGGAATAGTGTCCGGGCCTTCCACAATTGTAGCAGTTTCACTCTCGACTAGAAGATCTTTTGTCACTGTAGGACCTTGACTTAGAGCTTCTATCTTTGCTTCTATTCTTGTAGAACTTGTTGAAGTTCTTCACCATTAAGCTCAATTGTTCATTGAAGGTTTGTTTCTCACTTGATGATGTGGGGGCCTCACATGAGGCTTTGTAAGCACCACTCGATTTGTTGTGAAGTTCCTCTTTATCCTTGAGTGACATTTCATGAGCAACAATTCTTCCGATGACTCTCGTTGGTTTGAGATCTTTGTAATTTGGCATCATTTGGATTAATGTGCACACGGTATCATATTTTCCATCCAAGGCTCTTAGGATCTTCTTGATGATGAATCTATCGGTCATCTCTTCACTCCCTACGCCGACAATCTCATTTGTGATAAGAGCAAGCCTAGAGTACATTTCAGCGACACCTTTACCATCCTTCATTTTGAACTTGTCAAGTTGACTTTGAAGCACATCCAATTTGGATTCCTTGACGGAGTCGGTACCTTCGTGCATATCAATCAAAGTATCCCAAATTTCCTTTGCATTCTCAAGACGACTGATTTTGTTGAATTCTTCGGGGCACAATCCGTTGAAGAGAATATCACAAGCTTGAGCGTTGTATTGCAGCATCTTCAACTCTTCCGCGGTAGCATCACGGTTCGGTTCTTTCCCATCAAAGAATTCACCTTGCAAACCAATACACACAATAGCCCAAACGGCGGGGTTATGTCCAAGAATATGCATTTTCATATTATGCTTCCAAGTAGCAAAATTAGTACCATCAAAGTAAGGACCCCTATGTGATAATTTCCCTCGCTAGACGCCGTACTCTCCAAGGTTGTGAAACCAAGGCTATGACCACCAAAAGCTATGGAAATCAAAGAAAATGGAGACCAAAGCTCTGATACCACTTGTAGGATCAGAAGTATGTCTAGAGGGGGGTGATTAGACTACTTGACCAAATAAAAATCTAGACTTCTCCCAATTTTAGTTCTTGGCAGATTTTAGCTATCTTAGCACAAGTCAAGCAATCTCCACACAATTCAAGCAAGCATGCAAAAGAGTATATGAGCAGCGGAAAGTAAAGCATGCAACTTGCAAGAATGTAAAGAGAAGGGTTTGGAGGATTCAAACGCAATTGGAGACACGGATGTTTTTGTCGTGGTTCCGATAGGTGGTGCTATCATACATCCACGTTGATGGAGACTTCAACCCACGGAGGGTAACGGTTGCGCGAGTCCACGGAGGGCTCCACACACGAAGGGTCCACGAAGAAGAAACCTTGTCTATTCCATCACGGCCGTCGCCCATGAAGGACTTGCCTCACTAGCGGTATATCTTCATGAAGTAGGCGACCTCCTTGCCCTTACAAACTCCTTGGTTCAACTCCACAATCTTGTCGGAGGCTCCCAAGTGACACCTAGCCAATCTAGGAGACACCACTCTCCAAGAAGTAACAAATGGTGTGTTGATGATGAACTCCTTGCTCTTCTGCTTCAAATGATAGTCTCCCCAACACTCAACTCTCTCTCACAGGATCTGGATTTGGTGGAAAGAAGATTTGAGTGGAAAGCAACTTGGGAAAGGCTAGAGATCAAGATTCATATGGTAGGAATGGAATATCTTGAGCCCAACACAAGTGTAGGTGGTTCTCTTTCAGAAATTTTGTATTGGAAGTGTAGATGTGTTCTGATGGCTTTTCCCACGAATGAAGAGTGGGTGGAGGGGTATATATAGCCTCCACACAAAATCTAACCGTTACACACAATTTGCCAAACTCGGTGGGACCGAATCGTTAAACTCGGTCGGACCGATTCAGCAAACCTAGTGACCGTTAGGATTTTCGGTGGGACTGAGATGCAACTCGGTAGGACCGATATGGTTAGGGTTCGGGTATAACGTAATCTCGGTGTGACCGATTACACAAACTCGATGGGACCAATTTTGGTAATAAGCTAACCAGAGAGTTGGTTAGGTAAACTCGGTGGGACCGGTTCGCTCATTTCGGTGAGACCAAAATGTTACGAAAGGGAAACAGAGAGTTTACATTGCAATCTCGGTGGGACCGATCGCTCACTTCGGTTAGACCGGAATGTTACGAAGGGAAACAGAGAGATTACAATCCCATCTCGGTGAGACCGAGATCCCTATCGGTGAGACCGATTTGGCTAGGGTTTGTGGCAGTGGCTATGACATTTGAAACTCGGTGGCTGGATATAAAGAATCGGTGGGGCCGAGTTGACTTTTGGTTTAGGTCAAATGAGGATGTGGGAAGGTAGTTGAGGGTTTTGGAGCATATCACTAAGCACTTTGAGCAAGCAAGCCATTAAGCAACACCTCGTCCCTCCTTGATAGTATTGGCTTTTCCTATAGACTCAATGTGATCTTGGATCACTAAAATATAAAATGTAGAGTCTTGAGCTTTAAGCTTGAGCCAAACTTTTTGTTCTTACAATTTTGAGGGATCCACTTTCCTCATCCATGCCATGCCATTCATTGAGCTTTTCCTGAAATATTAATCTTGGAATAATGTTAGCTCAATGAGCTATATGTTGTTAGGAATTACCAAAACCACCCAGGGTTAGTTGCACTTTCAAAGGGGAACAATGTTTCGGTTTGAGACGCGCTTGTTTGAAATTTGGGGAAAGTTACAAACTTTCCCCCATCTAAAATTTCGGACATATTGCAGGTTGGGGGTAGGACAGTCATGTCAGGTGTCCCAAATGTGGGAGGGATAGATTTCGGCCGAGCGCATGGGTAGGCGCCCATGGCGTATGAATGCTTCTTTGGCGTCTTGGTGAAGTTACAAACCTACCCCGGTTTAGACCTTTGGACATCGGGCCGATAGACTACACGGGCCAGAGTCAGGATAATAATTTCCTACCACCAAAACATTAGTCTCGCGCGGTTTCGGGTGACCAGAGGCCTATTTGGCGCTTCGTTCAATATCTGGGAGCAGAAGCATTAACGTTTTCGGTTCTCTTGAATTGAACTTTCAGGATTTGTCAAACTTCACAAATCTTTACTCTTGAAAATCCTAATGCTACGATTATTTTGGAATGGAGGGGGTACATTTGAATATACATTGCACACGAGTATATATTAAAAAATATGCAACTTACCTGAGTTCATGCATGGTTCCAGATATAATCTCCTTGGTTGCAAAAAAAAGGTTAGATATGCGTATGAATATATATAGCATGTTCAAACTCACAACAAAGATTGATGCCCCCTTTTACATCTGATTTACAAATGCCATTATCTTGGGTTCAAATAGATGAATGCACTTCCTATGAATTCGAATCTTCGAAACCCCCTTTATGTTGAATTCGACGTGTATTCTATTTCGTAGCTAGTAATTTGGAATGTATCCATGCAAGTGACAAATGTATAAAGTGCTTCACACTAACAACATGGAGTGCACTAATTAATGTTTATATATGAATTGCAAAAGCATCCATTGCCTGTATTTCAAACCGCTCTCACTCTATGGATCGATAATATGAAATAAACACATGCACATGCTAGAATTCAATTGCAATTGAAGAAAGAGCCTACTCCTGGTACTGTATATTGGTGATAGGGGTGTGTACAAAGTACACGTGAATACCAGGCATTGTGCGTGTGTGTATACTATCGACGAACTAGACCCCAAGCTTGTATAACATACTAAGGGCCTAGGGTTACAAATCATATATAGTCGGCTTATCACCAGTGGGGATAGAGTCCTCCGCGACTTTGGTAGCTTCATGTTGTACGCCGAGTCCTCCACATGGGTCTTCCTATAACACGTCTCGGTCCAACCTATATGTGGCGCAGGATGGAACCGACCCATGAGTCTTCATGTTGACCCACCACAACTAGAAATGATGTGCCCACCACACCACACACGCAATCGGCCACTAAGAAAATAAGCATATACAATAGTACAACGATATCTAGCTCATGATACGTCTCCATATTTTGTTGATGACACTGACGGACTTTGCATTTGATGCGTGTTCCGTATTTTGTTGACGACACTTAGGGTCGTTGTATTTGAAGCGAAAGCACGATATGGTCACTGAACTTCAGAATAAGCTCATCACGGTCACCACATACATTTTGTCGTGCTAACCAACATGTGGTTGGATGGTTAGAGGACAGTGGTTTCTCGAGCCCACCAAGGTTAAAGTCCCGGTGCTCGCATTTATCTTGTGTTAATTTCAGTATTTTCCGGTGATGTACGTTCAGTGAGAGGAGACGTTACACTCGACTACGAGGCACCTATGGTGACTTTGTAAAATCTCAAGATCATATATGCTGGCCCACTCTCTCGAAAGTGCTCATAGGGGTAGGGTTCGCGTGTGTGCACTTATAGCGGTGAGTGCTTGCGCGTATATATGAGCCCTTGCGTCTATACCGTGTTAAACAAATACATATCATGATTATATGGTCACTGGCTCACCCGTACAACTCCGTATTTTGTTGATGACACAATCAATTGACCAGTCAAACGCTCCACGCGGCGCAACTAGTGTTGCCCCATCGGGGCGCGTAACTGTGGGGCCCACCTGTCAACCCGTATATGAAAGAAAGAAATGGTAGTTTGAGTCTGTACTGTGTTAATAAAATAGGAGTACATTTTAGGGTGATCATACGGTCACTGGCTCACCATACAGCTCCGTAATTTGTTGATAACACAATCAATTGACCAGTCAAACGGTCCACATTCAGCAGCGCACATTACCATAGGGCCCACCCGTCAGCGCGTATATGAAGGACAGAAATGGTAATAAATTAGTGGTCAGTGGGTATTCGAAGTCGTGAGACCTCTGGTTGGCAGTCACCGGCGGTTGGGGGGCGTTCATTGGGCGGTGCGGTGGGGATCCCCGGAGAAAAAGCTCGGTGGGGGGGGGGCTAGAGGGATGGCCGGTGCGACGGCGAACCGGTGGTGGGGAGTGGTTTCGGGGATGGCGGGCCGGCCGCGGGCGGCGGGGGCTGGCGGTTCGGCCGGTGGTGGCTGGCGGCTCAGGGGGGTGGAGTTTGATGATAATCTGGAGGCCCTTGATTCCATATCCAACGACTAGAAAATCTAATGACCAGAGATGAAAAAGTCAGTCGACTGACGTGTAGCCTCACCCTGCACGTACACATGCACGCACGCATGTAGGCGTGCAACACTGACACGTACACACACGCGCATGCTGGCGTGCAACACTGACACATACACATGCACTCGCGAACACACGCACGTACGCACCCATGCATGCAACACTGAAACGTACCCTTGCACGCACGCAACACTCGCACGCCTGCATGCACACAACACACGACGCAAGACACACGCTCAACCTATACGTGCATGCACCGTTTGTTAAGGACATGGATTGTTACGGGTATTAATCAATCTTATTTGTGATAAGCAGAACATTGATGTTTGCAGCGGTCTTTATGAATCATCGGACGGGCTATCAACATAGTAGGCTTATCTACATGAAAAAGATGACGTCACACTCAATGAACAATCATCGGTTTATGAAATGCCTGCTTCTGACCGCCCTGGCCCACCAAAGGTTCCTCTGCTGTGCGCTGTCTGCGTTGGGTCACTGACATGCAGGCCATGCACCCAAAGAGCCCACACGTCAGTGGAAGAATGGCGCGGTGTCCTAGGTCAGAGTCGAGGGCGCCACTCGTGGCACGCCCGGCTGAACACGCCTCCGTGCCACATTCAAACGCCTCCATGAAACCCGCCCGTGTGGAAGCCGAGAAACCCACTCTGGACACACGTCCGTTCATGACCGGGCCGGCGTTAAACGCAACGCCGGCCGAGCTCCTCTCATCCGCCGTCTATTTAACCTCCTATTTAAATGAGGCCAAACGTCGGCCAAGAATCGCACGCCACCGCGGCTCCCCTATCTCCTCCACCATTTTGTCCACTCTTACATGGCTTACGAAGAGTAGTTATTCTGCATCCAAGCCGGCTGGGTAGCCCGCCGGATACGAGCTATGCAGCTCGCTGATCCACCTTCCTTCCCTCGCTCGACGGAGCCAGTTGCCGCCCGAAGTCGGCGCGCGGTTCAGCAACTCGCCGCTCCAGGCCAGCTCGACGAGGAGCGGCGCACGAGCGTTGTTGCTGCCGTCCACGCCGCCGCCTCGTACCGCGTCTCCCGTTTCTGTGGCCGAGACTCCCATGCCGGCGGCCGCGCCATGCAAGCAGCGACAGAAGCCGGGTGCACAGAGAGCGACGAGTCGGTGGCCAGCACCTCCACGTCCACCGCCATCATCGAGGAGAAGTAGAACACGGGAGGCCGCTGCCGCTTGGGTCCCATGAAGGCCACCGCGGAGGCGACGCCGGCGTTTACAGCAGGTGTCTTGCTGGATCCTTTTGTTTCGAGGACCTTCGTCGACCCCGCATGGGCTCTGTCGGTGTCAAAACCGGCGGATCTCGGGTAGGGGGTCCCGAACTGTGCGTCTAGGCCGGATGGTAACAGGAGACAAGGGACACGAAGTTTACCCAGGTTCGGGCCCTCTTGATGGAGGTAAAACACTACGTCCTGCTTGATTAATATTGATGATATGGGTAGTACAAGAGTAGATCTACCACGAGATCAGAGAGGCTAAACCCTAGAAGCTAGCCTATGGTATGATTGTTGTATGATGAAGTTCTTGTCCTACGGACTAAAACCCTCCGGTTTATATAGACACCGGAGAGGGTTAGGGTTACACAAAGTCGGTTACAATGGTAGGAGATCTTGAATATCCGCATCGCCAAGCTTGCCTTCCACGCCAAGGAAAGTCCCTTCCGGACACGGGACGAACTCTTCAATCTTGTATCTTCATAGTCCAGGAGTCCGGCTGAAGGTATAGTCCGGCTACCCGAACACCCCCTAATCCAGGACTCCCTCAGTAGCCCCTGAACCAGGCTTCAATGACAACGAGTCCGGCGCGCAGATTGTCTTCGGCATTGCAAGGCGGGTTCCTCCTCCAAGTTCTTCAAGAAGATTTTAAACACCAATGATAGTGTCCGGCTCTGCAAAAAAGCTTCCACATATTGCCATAGAGAGAATAATATTAACACAAATCTAATCTGCCGACGTATTCCGCAGCGTGACATCACACTACGGCCAAGTCTTTTACTCGAGTCGTTTTTACCTTTCCGCCTCAGCATGTTTTGCGAGGCGGTTTCCTTGGCACGTCTTGTCAAAGCAGAGATCGTGTCCCCCATTTACGGGATTCTCATCAATACGGACGTGGGTAACCCAACCGCGCCATTTATCACGGCGCTTGGGAGGCAAGCAAGTTTTACTAGGCTGGTGGGGACGCATAGCCGCATCCGCCCATATAAGGGGATAAGGATCCACCGTTTTACCTACGCCTTCTTCCTCCTTTGCCTATCCATCTTCCGCACACTCGAGCTCCAGTGCCCAAGCCCGCACTTCCCACCTCAACCTTCTCCAGCAATGTCCGGAGCGGGAGGCAAGTGGATGGTCTCCTCCGTCACGGCGGGCCATGTCAATAAGTTAAGGAAGGCCGGATACTTGTCCAAAGACATCGCACATCGGCTTCCCGAGGAGGGGCAGCTTCTCCCCACCCCAAGGCCCCATGAGAGGGTAGTATTCCTTCCCCACTTCCTCCGTGGACTGGGTTTTCCACTCCACCCATTTGTCCGGGGGCTCATGTTCTACTACGGCCTGGATTTCCATGATCTGGCCCCGAACTTCGTCCTCAACATCTCGGCGTTTATCGTCGTGTGCGAGGCTTTCCTCCGCATCCGCCCCCATTTCGGCCTCTGGCTCAAGACCTTCAACGTCAAGCCCAAGGTGGTGCGCGACAGCCAGGCGGAGTGCGGAGGCGCCATGGCGGGCAAGATGGCCAACGTCCTATGGCTCGAGGGCTCCTTCGTGGAGACCCTGAAGGGGCGGCAATCCGGGTGGTTTTACATCACCGAGCCACACGATCTGAAATGGATCGCGGCCCCTGAGTTCTGATCCGGACCCCCAACGCGACTTATGTCCTGGAAAGGGACGGGCCTATCGTGGGGCGACGAAATAGAGGTGACCGGACTGCAGACATGCATCCAGTCCCTGGTGAACAAGCCGATCAAGCTTGTTAATGTAGTCCAGGTTATGCTCGTCTGTCGGATCCTCCCATGTCAACAACGGGACTTTAATCTGTGGGAGTTCGACCCGGCGCAGCATCAAACCCTTAACAGGCTCTTCGACACGACGTATGAAGACGTCTGGAAGGTGCTAACCAAAGGCGCCGAGGCTCCCGCATCCGCTTCCGAGGACCGCGGATACAGCTCGCAGCGTCACGCTAGCGAGGTAAGCTACTTTCACCTTTTACAGGATGTTTAAGTTTTTCCATAGTTTGACCCTATGCGGGATCAAAACTCCCTCACCTTTGACAAGCTTGGCAGGCGAAGTCCAGACCGATTAACTGTCCGGCTCCCTTGCCCGAAGACCAAGCCCCTGCTCTCCTAGTGAAGCTGCTGGTTCCGGCACCTTATGTAGTGCCGGAGAAGAAGGCGAAGAATAAGAAGGCCACGGGGACTCGAAAGAGTGCCCGTCATACGGTGGTGTCGGACTCGTCATCCGACGAGTCCGAGACGCTCTCCTCCCGTGAAAACGAGAAGGAGGAAGAAGAAACCTCTCCCCCTCCAGCGGGGGGAGGAAAGAAAAGGAAGGCCACCCCAACGGGGGAGGCCGAAGGGTCCAAGAGGAGGAAGACCCCTCCGCCGGACTACTCCCCTAACGCCGACGAGGACGACGAGGGGTGGCCGGACAGGGCCAAGCGTCCAGCGGCATCGTAAGTATTCGGATACCAGAGTAACTCATGATATTCCTTTGTTTGCACAACTTTCCCTAACATCGAATATACTTATGCAGCCCGCCCAAGGACGGGCTCGACGAGTCGTCGAGTGGCTCCCTGGATTCATCGGACGTGAATTCAGTTCCGCCCGCTGTCTCCCCCCGTACGGCTGACGATGCTGAAGTGGCGTCGGGACAAGCTCCGGGGCAAGAGGAGGTAGTCTTGGAGGAGCCGCAAGGCGACCTCCCGGACTCCAGGAGTAAAGGGGACAAGACCCCCCAGGGCTCCAAGTCTGGCTTTGAGCCGGACACCGCGCCAGAATCTTCAACGGTTCCGGACCGCGGTAGGCGAACTCCTGTCAAGAGGAGCAAGCCTAATGAGCCAGCGGCCTCCGTCCAACCGGAGGCGCCGGGTAATCTACTGGAGGTGCTTAAGGGCGCCTCCATCGACGAGGAGCACCGTACTATCATGAGTACGGTGATCCAGAAGGTTCAGTCCGCCAAGAGCGGACTGACTGAAGCTTGTGCTAGCCTTCTAACAGGCTTCGAGGTAAGTAAAAATATGTAAAAATGTTATCACATAGACAGTATCCCCTGATGCTCTGTTTGGCATTCGGAATGAAAAGCCGAATAGAGGATCTATCAATTTTCGCAGGAGTTTAATAAAAAGGTCGATATGCGTATGCATGCTTCGGTGCTAGCCACCGCCGCACTTACTGCGGAGGTGGGTGCCCTGAAACAGGGCCTAAAGCGGACCGAGCAATAGCTCGGCCTTGCCAAGCGGCAGCTCGAGGAGAAAGAAGGTAAGAGATACCTTACAGAAAAAGTGCCTATAAAAAGGCGCAATTGCAAAAAATGACAGGATTGTAATACTTATTGTAGGGGCCACGACTGAGGTGGCGACCCTCAAGCAGGCGTTGTCCGAGGCCGAAAAGAAAGCGGCCGCGGAGCGCACCGAGCGAGAGAAACTTGAGGCCCAGGTCGGCGAGGTGCAACAAGAGCTTTAGGCTCTCATGAAAAAACATGAGAGTTTGGAGCTTGAGTCAAAGACACAAGCGTCCGAGCTCGCGTCGGCCCTTGAAACTGCCAAATCTGCCAAGGCCGAAGCCCAAAAGGCCCTCCAAGAGTTGGATGCGGTGAAAAAGATAGCGGCGGGTAAGGCATTTTCTATGCAAAGCAGAAATATAAAAGTAAACTACTTGTTACTTACCCAAATCCAGAGCTCTCCAGGGGCATTCGCAGATCTTCCCCGTAGCGTATCCGATGTCGCCGCATTCTACCGAGCCGAAGAGGGCAGCTCGACGGAGAAGGTGTTCTGGTCCTAGTATGCTGAGGCCGGACACCCTGTGCCTTTGAGCGACCAGCTAAAGCAGCTGGTCGAGCTTCACAAGGCGGCCGAACAGGCCATGAAGGGCTTCATAGTTTGGCTGTGGCCTGGAGAGGCCCTGCCAGGGAGCTACTTCGGGCTGGTGCGGCGGCTGGTGAAGGCCTGCCCCAGGCTCGAGGTTATCAAGCGCTCCGTCTGCATCGAAGGCGCCCGTAGGGCCCTTGCCCGTGCAAAGGTGCACTGGGGCAAGCTGGACGGTGAGAAGCTTGTGAGGGATGGGCCGCCGCCGGGGAAGGAGCATCGCAAGCCCGAGAACTATTATAAGGATGTTCTGCCGGGAGCCCGCCTTATGGCGGATGAATGTACCAAGGATGTAATTTTTGAATGAACTCGCTCGTTTTATCCTGTGCGCTGAAAACGTGTTCATATGCGCTAAGCAATGCTTGTTGAATTTAAAATATTACTTTCTGTGCGGCCGTTTATAAAAAATTGAGAGATGGCTAGTCGTCAGCTTCTGCCCCATGCCACTAGTGCTGGGGTGTTCGGGATAAACCTGAGGGCTCTTTTTCCCATATTTGGGTCCTTCGAGGGAGGCGCTCAGCACAACGAACCAGGCAATCGGACTATAATGCTTGAACACTCTCACTTAGCCATAGAACTCTATAATTTTAAATTTCGGCGAAGCCCCTAGTTCGGAAGACCGAGTTTGGGGCGCTATCCACGCCTTGGCCGAACAAAGCCGGCTCCTCGCTCGAAGCGGCATAAGTCTTTAGGGACTCGAAAAACCTCTCGAACAGCGACCGGTCTCTCGCCTCATCATGACAGTCAGTTTTAGCTTTCTCCACTGAGGTGCTTAGCCCAGCTCAACTGGGGCACAATCGCAGTGGTTCTCCTAGTGCTACCTTAGCCGATATAGCGGAACGTAAGGCACCAAAACATAGGAGCCGGGCAAACCCAACTATTGACCCAAATCATGATTCAGAGCCGATGCATATAGTGCTATAAGTTCGGGGTGCCGCACTTGTGAAAGTGTACGGACTTCTCACACCATATTGAGGGGTACTGAAGCCCCTGGCGTGTTTGCCGTACCACGGTGTACGGGTGCAACATGTCATTAATAAACATATATATGAAAAGAGGATAATGCAAAAAATAGACAAAAAGCTATGCATTGTTTATAGAAAGGCTGCTATCAAAGCAGAACGATACAAGTAGTGCGATAAGAAAAAGATATTGGACTACTTAACATGTCCTGGCCAGGGGCGGGCCACGGAATTGTATTCAAAACAGGTATACTGCTCGTAACAGAGACCACCTGGGAGTTCCATAATGCGGCATGGCTTGTCTGCTTCCCTGGATCTTGCATCGTTTGTGCGGCAGTTGAATTGCCGAACAGGTCGTCCGAAGTATGGAGTCCTGAAAGTAAGAAAAGATTAAAAAGAATTCGGCAGCCCCTAGTACGGTTTAGGCCGTGTTTTGGGCTCGCCGTGATTGTGCCCCTTCCCCTGCGCCCATGGTATTTCAAGAGCGTAGTTATGTACGCGAAGCACTGGTTTCGCTAAGTCGCGAGGGCTGGGGTTGGGGCCGCATTGCTACGCCTGCTCAGAACGTGCCAGGCAGTCTTGTTGTAGGTTACTCCGGGCGCGCTTGACGGTGTTCGGCTTTTTAACGGCCGGACTGGAGAATTGCCTAAAAAGGCTGCTTTGCACTTCCGCTGCGAGGGCCGCTGTGTGCTCCTCCGTTCGGAGGGAGCGCTCGGTGTTTCCATTGACCGTAATTACTCCTCGAGGGCCTGGCATCTTGAGCTTGAGATATGCGTAGTGCAGCACCGCATTGAACTTTGCAAATGCGGTTCGCCCGAGCAGGGCGTGATAGCCACTGCGAAACGGGACTATATCGAAGATTAACTCTTCGCTTCAGAAATTGTCCGGAGATCCGAAGACCACTTCAAGTGTTATTGAGCCTGTGCAGTTGGCCTCTACACCTGGTATAACGCCTTTAAAGGTCGTTTTTGTGGGCTTAATCCTTGAGCGATCTATGCCCATTTTCCGCACTGTATCCTGGTAAAGCAGGTTCAGGCTGCTTCTGCCGTCCATGAGGACTCTTGTGAGATGAAATCCGTCGATAATTGGGTCGAGAACCAATGCGGCAAAGCCGCCGTGACGGATGCTAGTGGGGTGGTTCCTTCGATCGAAAGTGATCGGGCAGGAGGACCATGGGTTGAACTTTGGGGCGACTGGCTCCATCGCGTATACGTCCCGTAGCGCGCGCTTCCGCTCCCTCTTGGGAATGTGGGTTGCATATATCATGTTCACCGTCCGCACTTGTGGGGGAAAACCCTTCTGTCCACTGTTGTTCGGCGGCCTGGGCTCCTCCTCGTCATCGCTATGCAGCCCCTTGTCTTTATTTTCGGCTCTTAGCTTGCCTGCCTGCTTGAACACCCAACAATCCCTGTTGGTGTGATTGGCTGGCTTTTCGGGGGTGCCATGTATCTGGCACAAGCGGTCGAGTATTCAGTCCAAACTGGACGGGCCCTGAGTATTCTTTTTAAATGCCTTTTTCCGCTGACCGGATTTATAGCCTCTGAATCCGGCATTAACTGCCGTGTCCTCGTTGCTGTCGCTGCTAACGCGACGCTTTTGCTTGTTCCGGCGTGTCCTGTCACTTTTGTCCTTGGTATCCAAATTACCAGCGTTCTTTGCTAAGTTGTTACTGCGAGCGAGCCAGCTGTCTTCTCTCGCGCAAAAGCGGGTCATGAGTTTTGTGAGGGCTGCCATGGATTTTGGCTTTTCCTGTCCCAGGTGCCGGGCAAGCCACTCGTCGCGGATATTATGCTTGAAGGCTGCTAGGGCCTCTGCGTCCGGACAATCGACTATCTGGTTTTTCTTTGTTAGGAACCGTGTCCAGAATTGCTTGGCCGATTCCTCTGGCTGCTGAATTATGTGGCTTAAGTCATCGGCATCCGGTGGTCGCACATAAGTGCCCTGGAAGTTGTTGAGGAATGCGGCTTCCAGGTCCTCCCAAGAACCGATTGAGTCTGCTGGCAAGCTGTTAAGCCAATGTCGGGTCGGTCCCTTAAGTTTGAGCGGGAGGTATTTGATGGCGTGTAGATCATCGCCGCGGGCCATGTGGATATGAAGGAGATAATCCTCGATCCATACCGCATGATCTGTTGTGCCATCATATGATTCGATGTTTACGGGTTTGAAACCCTCAGGGATTTTATGATCCATTACTTCATCTGTGAAGCATAGTGGGTGTGTGGTGCCTCTATACTGGGCTATATCATGACGCAGCTCGAAGGAGCTATGTCTGTTGTGTTCGGCCCGGCCGGATTTATGGTATCCGGAATGAAGATCACCATCACGTGCCGTGGGGCGCCTGCGCGATCCGTAGATCGATCTTGTTTGCCTTTCCTTGTCCTCCAGTACGTCTCGCAGGTCTGGCGCGTTTTCCTGTGCCTTAGTTGAATGGCGCCAGGGCATGGCTTGGGTGGAGGGCCGAGAGGCCTCTTTGTCGCGGCCGCGAGGTGGCCGGTCAGCCATGTCGTGCGCTGTTGATGTAGGTGC
This sequence comes from Aegilops umbellulata, assembly GCA_032464435.1. Taxonomy (NCBI): domain Eukaryota; kingdom Viridiplantae; phylum Streptophyta; class Magnoliopsida; order Poales; family Poaceae; genus Aegilops; species Aegilops umbellulata. Next base: position 258,041,759 of record CP136054.1, on the reverse strand, counting down.
TTCCTCCTCTGATCGGGGTAGCGGCCTGCGCTTTGGGTAACTCTTGGAGGGGCGTTCGAGTTCATACTCTTCGGCCGCAAGGACTTCAGTCCATCTGTCAGCTAGCAAATCTTGATCAGCTCTAAGCTGTTGCTGCTTTTTCTTGAGGCTACTTGCCGTGGCTATAAGCCTGCGTTTAAAACGCTCTTGTTCGGCAGGATTTGATGGCACAACGAATTCGTCGTCGTCGAGGCTTGCCTCGTCTTCGGAGGGAGGCATATAATGGTCATCCTCAACCTCTTTGTCTGCCGCTCTCTCATGAGGGCTGGCTTCGCCATCTTCCTATGCCGAATCTTGCTGGGGGAGGTGTTCTTCGGCGCTATCCGGGGTAGTATTATCTCCCATGTCGGAATCACCGTTTTTGCTTTGGCGGGATTTAGAGCGGCGCCGCTGACGCCGGCGCTTTGGCTGTTTCTTGGAGGTGTCATCCCCCGCTGTTCCATCGCCATCTCCATCTTTTGGAGTATCCACCATGTATATGTCATATGACGAGGTGGCTTTCCAGTGCCCTATAGGCGCTTGTTCTTGATCGTCTCCTGCATCGGCGTCCATATCATTGATGTCTTCGGAGTCGAAATCGAGCACGTCGGTTAGATCATCGACAGTGGCTACCAAGTGGGTGGTGGGTGGGCTTTGAATTTCTTCATTGTCCGTATCCCATCCTTGCTGACCGTAGTCCGGCCAGGGCTCTCCTGATAAAGAGAGAGACTTTAGAGAATTCAGGATGTCGTCGAAGGGCGAGTGCTGAAAGATGTCCGCGGCGGTGAACTCCATTATTGGCGCCCAATCGGATTCGATCGGTAGGGGCGCGGGGTGCTTGGAGTTCGGAGAGGAATCCGGCTCCTCGGAGTCACGGGCCATGCGGAGCATGGGGCTGGTGTTCGGCTCGATCGCCTTTGAGATCGCAGCCCCCGAGGTGGCGTCCAACCACTCATCCTCGATTGGCGCAGTGGGCTCCGAATTAAGGGTCAGAACCGGTGCATGTGCGGCCTCCAGGGCACTGTTCGGCGGCAGAGCTAGATCATGCCCCTCGAGATAGTGCGGCGTGCTTGGCTGTGGCTCGAATCCGTCGAAGATCAAATCCCCGCGGATGTCCGCCGTGTAGTTTAAGCTTCCAAACCTGACCTGATGGCCAGGGGCGTAACTTTCGATCTGCTCCAGGTGGCCAAGCGAATTGGCCCGCAGTGCGAAGCCGCCGAAGACGAAGATTTGTCCGGGGCGAAAAGTCTCGCCCTGGACTTCATCGTTATAGATGATCGAAGGAGCCATCGGGCCCAAAAGTGACGACACAGAGGAACTCTCAATGAAAGCACCAATGTCAGTGTCAAAACCGGCGGATCTCGGGTAGGGGGTCCCGAACTGTGCGTCTAGGCCGGATGGTAACAGGAGACAAGGGACACGAAGTTTACCCAGGTTCGGGCCCTCTTGATGGAGGTAAAACCCTACGTCCTGCTTGATTAATATTGATGATATGGGTAGTACAAGAGTAGATCTACCACGAGATCAGAGAGGCTAAACCCTAGAAGCTAGCCTATGGTATGATTGTTGTATGATGAAGTTCTTGTCCTACGGACTAAAACCCTCCGGTTTATATAAACACCGGAGAGGGTTAGGGTTACACAAAGTCGGTTACAATGGTAGGAGATCTTGAATATCCGCATCGCCAAGCTTGCCTTCCACGCCAAGGAAAGTCCCTTCCGGACACGGGACGAACTCTTCAATCTTGTATCTTCATAGTCCAGGAGTCCGGCTGAAGGTATAGTCCGGCTACCCGAACACCCCCTAATCCAGGACTCCCTCAGGCTCCACGGAAGAGGGGAATGTTAGGATGAACTCAAGCCGGTGCTGGCCATGGCGAAGTAGTGGCTGGTGATGAAATCGAACCGGTGCCGGCCACCATCATCTTCGGCACCAGCCAATGATATCAGTGGGGCAGTGGGGAAGCGAGCCGTCCTTTGCGCTGAAGCATATACCTCTGGGGCTCCCGACAATCCGGTGATCGTGCTGCCGGACATGAGGAACACAAATCGATCGGCGGGCGACCATTTAGGCCAGGTATTATATACCTGTGCTGTCCAGAACTAGCACCGCGTAGTTCATTTGAATGTAATGAAATCCGTCATGTTTGTATGAAAATCCGTCATTTTATATGATTTCCGTCGTTGTTTATATGAAATATCAGTTTGTCTACGTGTTTGCGTGAATTTCGTCCGGTTGGTTGAGTTGCTGTCATAATGTGTGTGACTACGGTTGGATGGCGTAATTTGCGGGTCACCGGTCGGTCTACGGGCGGCTCGGGTGAACAAACAAATTGCGACTTGACACGTTATGTTAAATTAAAAAATGAGGCAAACCATGTGGGGCCTACCTTAGAGGCAAGGCTCTATACACTGGAGTACTTCTGATGTGTCCCGTCAACTCGCAGAACGAGGAGAAGCTTGCTTAGTACGCCGTCTCCCCCGCCCACGGGCGCGGTGGCTCGCAGGATGAGGTGAAGCTTGCTTAGGCCCTCCACTATGTAGTCCAAAACCGATGCAAATTCACTTTTTGAACATTTGGCACCGGTGCCCTACATAGCCCAGCCGATGCCAAGTAAAAATTTAAGGGCATCGATTCCTCTACTTGCTCCGACGCCACATTTCGTTGAGGCAATAAACTAAGCAGCCACTGTACTTTTGCATGCGAAGCACCATCGGCGAGACACTGCTTTGAGCTGATATATTACTAGTTTATACGTAGGTGGGCCAGAGGTGGATGGGTGCCAAATCCTTCACGTTGTGGTGCCGGTGCTAAACTTTTTACAGTTGGCATTGAAGTGTATGTGGCAAACTTTTTAAATTTCTGGCACCGAACACATAGTGGAGGGCCTTACTACGCCTTATGCCCACTCCCTCGCCCACGCGCACGGTGGCTCGCAGCACGAGGAGAAAATTTTACTACTCCCTCCGTTTACTCCTCGTCCCTACTATGTACTTTGGTCAGTACTCCCTCCATTTACTTATACAAGGCCACTATAAAAAAATACATTTTGCATCTATACAAGGCTACAAATAGTAATTGAGACAAAAGTTACTACTCCCTCCTTTCCAGTTTATGGCTCAATTTCAAAATCTCTCCAACCAAGGTAGACGGTGAGTGGTCGAATTAATTTCGTAGTTTGCACAAGTAATTAGTTCGCTCGTTTTTCTCAAGAAGTTATGTTTACCGAGGCATTAATTAGAACGAATGCATGAATGACCACTAAATTTCCATGAACTTGTACATGCATTGGTTAGTTTCCTCTTGACGCTGCTTGCGTCGGGTGATCTAACGCACCTCGAAATCCAACAGGTAATGGTACTACTACTAGTATAGTAGAATTGAGACTTATCAAACGGAAAAACGAATGTTTTTTAGATGAGCCCTATAAACCCTAGTGGGTACGTACTCCGTAAAAACAGATTTTTCCAAAACTAAGTCGTTCCCTTTCATGAATTCTGTAGTATACTCCTCCGTCGACGCTCCCTTTCATGAATTCTGTACTTCCTGTCGCCGACATGTGGGACATATAGCAACTGGGTCGACGTGTCAAGCACCAAATAACAGTGCAGAACAACAGGGAGGACGCACCCCACTCGTACTGGCCCAGTAGTAGTAATGAGCAATGAGACGTCAAATCACAATGCCGCACCTTCCCAGACGGACGAAGCAACCATTATTTCACACTTCGGTTCACCATCATCTCAAACCATGTAAGTATTGCTTCTGCCTCAAGAGGGACACACACATCGCCTTGGTACATCATGACATGTGGGACCGCATGACAGGCCATGCTCCCCCGCCGATCGCTCGGTAAAATCACCTCATTTTTACTATACTTCCTCCGTATCGGTTTACTACATGGCATGCACGTCGTTCTAGGTTGAGAATTTAACTGGCTATATATGTGATGAACAGTACTCTAGCCTTTTAAAAATGTATACTTTTGTACAGTAGTACTATCGGTGGATTGCGCCATGGAGCAAAAATTGAAATTAAAAAAAAGGTGGTACATATAGAGAGCGCTCGTCGCCAAATTATGCATATAGTACTATTAAAAAAGCTAGTACGTGCTTAATTGGGGTGCTAAATTATATTAAAGAAATACTAGTAGTATGTACATACTGAAGAGTTAAAGTAACGAGAAGAAACATAACATAGTTCTGCTGGGGGCTCAGCACAACACACCCCACAAATTAAACTAAGCACACCTGAAATTAAACTATGCAACTAATCCGGTAGACACTGCATTAGAAGTTTAGAACCACCAAGAGAAACGACACTGCCACCTTACTCGGAGTCCTCGTCCACGTCCTCGACTTCGTCCTTTCCCTATTCCTCTTGCCCGATACTTCTTTGCTTGAACCGCACACTTGGCTGTTGCTCTTCATCCAACCCTTGTAGATATTGAAACAAAGGTAGCCATCCATTGCAGCGTTTATCTAGTACATTCCACTGCCATGCATGACAATGAAATGTGTATGGAGGTTTCACCAATTTACCGTACGAAGGATGAACCATGGCTCCTGCCAGGGTCAACATTGAAGGCTGACGAGAGGGCACCAGCCGATTCTTCTTAAGGTCGAAGGGGTTGCCTACAACGAGGCCTATCCGACCCAGGACTTCTTCGACGTTCGTAAATTCTATAGTAACGAAGTTCACTGTTTTGTCCTTGAGGAAGTTCTTAAAATCCTGGCACTCAACGTCGGCATGGCATATGTGGTAGACCAAGCAAACGTTATGTACGCAAACCTGGATCACGGCGGGCTTCTTCCTCTCTTCGTCCTTTAGATCCTTCGCTCGTCCCAGGACTGTGGTGTACTCAACATTTAGCCCAGCAACCCACTCATCATCTGAGTTTTCGAACATGTGTCTGAAGCGAGAAAGGCATCCTTTCACCGTCGCGGAAGAACGGGTGTAGATGACGTCGAACTCATCACCGGTGATGGTTCTAACCTTGTACTCACCGCTGATCGTGGAGATTTGGGACGCCATGGATTTGGGAGGAGGGTTAGGATTAGTGGAACTACCGTAATGTGAATGGACGAGACGACTAGGAGCGAACCGCCGTAGTATTGAAGGACGTGCGGGGACGAGTAGGAGCGAACTGCCAGCGTGCTAATGGCGGGGTAGTGGCTTTCCATTCTCCCATGATACGGGCTTCCGAGAGCCCTTGGATCTGAGATCGAACGGTTGCATGGCGTGATTCTAGACCTATGGGTGAATATCCTATCCTGGAGGGTTATTCTGCAAATTTTCAGCAACTTAGCATGCGACCGTTTGATCTGAGATCCAAGGGCTGCCAGCAGCCCGTATCATGGTCGCGCCTACCACGACCGTCGCGTCGCTCGCGCGGTCGCGCCCTTGGAGATTTAACACAGCGCATTAGGCTATCTGATGTTGGCATGTCATACATAGTCATCACTTAGTCACTCATACTACAACAAGGTTGGCTATAAGTGTATTTTTTTACTCCTCTCTACCTCTTTCTTCGTACTCAAGGAAGAAATGGTGCTAAGCGCGTGTACTTATTGCATTTGCTAAGGAGTGACCTCTTCCAATGAAATGGTGTTGCTAAGTTTGCTTCATTTAATTAGCTATAGACTCAAAATTGTCTTTTCACCTAGGTACACGCGCTTAGCACCGTTTCTTCCTTGGGTCACCAAACTAGTCTCTCTCTTCTTGATTAACTTGCCACATCAGACTTTATGCCTATGTGGCGAGCTTAAGCACATGTAGGAGCAAGTAAAAGTAAGTACAATAGTGCGCTTTACATGGCATTTTTGCATATGTGGAGGAAAGAGAGGCAAGGAAAAAGTGGAGAAGTGGGCTCTCATGCAAGAGCCAGCCTCTACTACTACATGGTGGAGCATTGGGAGAGGCACCTGTATGGAGGTGGTCAGGAATCTGGGAGGCTCACGCCGGTCGTAGCGCCGCAGTTAAAATGATAATGGCAAGTCAAATCACGGGGCCCCACCTGTCCAGCAGTAACTCACTGTCAAACCACACAACCCTACATTTGCAGCAGCCTACTCCCTCCTCTTCTCGCGTCTCTGCCGAACCGACTAGGCGGAACTGCCCCGCCGCCTACCGCGCAGGAAAAGCCCCGCCCTCGACTTTTAAATACAACTACATCCGCTTAAGAATCCAATGATATACTTTTTGTGACATAGTAACTCATATTTAGTTAGTCAAATGGATGACCTAGAACTACGTGCAGGCCCTATAAACCGAGACGCCTAAAAATAAAAAAACCGAGACGGAGAGGGTAGTTCAGCACGTATCTTTTTAGATCAATATAGTCGGGATTCACCAAGGAGCAAAACCAAGTGGTAGGTTGCTCCTGTCGTGTTGGCGTAGCAACTCAAGCAGGGTCAGTCCGCACATGAAATGGCGACACACTTAACAGGACCCCTTTGGCCGACATGTGGCTCATCCACTGTCTTGTTCCATGTGCGATGCACCAAATTACAGTTCGGAGCAGCGGTTGGAATTGGAGGCACCCCGGTCGTAGCGCCGCAGTAGTAGAAAATGAGCGATGAGGGGTCAAATCACAAAGCCCCACCTTTCCCGCATTAAGCTGGACGGACGAAGCAACCATCATTTCACTCTAGGGCGCAAGAGCATAAAGAAAAGAGAAAACAATGATGCGTGCGACAGCTACCTAGGGCACCCTAGGATAGGGGTCTCCACTACAGATCCTTTTTTTGAAAGCACCTCCACTACAAATCGGCTTCTCCCTCGTCCTCTTGAAGAAAACTGATGATGAGTGCGGCGGTAGGGTTTGTAGGAGTACTACAGTGTGTGGGCCCTGCATTTTTATATACCCGGGGCCGCGTGAAATTTGCTACTCTACTCAAAACTAGTAAGGTACACATGTATTGAACGCATGAGATTTCGAAACCAAATTATGAATAAATACACACTATAGCATGTAAAGCTTTGAGTCATATATGCATGATGTAGATGTTCGTTTAGTTCTTATAGTTCATCTCATTCAAAATCAATTAGTTTTATAAAAATGTTAAGATTCATGGGGTTGTGCATTGTAATCATAAAGTAAAAAACAAATAATGGCAATTCATTTAGAAAAAAAATAATCAATTATGATACAAAAGATTCTAGAACCAAGGAGAAGTGCTTGTGTTTTGAGGTTTGTGCATTATGCTTAAGTTCAACCATGGAGTCTTCTAAATTGTACATGTGGCAGATCTGGTGGAATGTTGATGATATCCAACGACCAGTAGTGCTCGGATTTGCATATCTCTGCATTGTCGGGTTAGCTTCATCCAGCGACCATCTTTCAAAGTTATTGGCACACTATATAGTTCTTGTGCCATAGTTGCATGTTTCGGAAAAAAGCTACTAGTGGGTTGTACTATCTATTTAGGAATAGAAGATGTATACATGGAAGTTGTAGGGAAAGAGATGACATGGAGCATCTCAATTCCTATGAGTAGGGATTGGAAAAGAGATGTCATTTGGTTCACATCATAGGAACTTTTCTATTGAATCTAGAGATGACATGTATCTCAATTCCTATGAGGAGGGATTAGAAAAGAGATGTAATTTGGTTCATATCATAGGAACTTTTCTATTGAATATACGCTAATGTTTATTTTCCTTTGAAATTAAGGGAGTATAGGAATCCATTCATATGAACCAAGTGGCTCTAAAGCTATAGAAATGATACCATGTTTATTTCCTTTGAAATGTGGAGTATATGAACCTATTCCTATGAACCAATTGGCTCGAAGGAAAAAATCCTATAAAAATCATATCATATAGAGTTCCTATGATATTCCTCGACACTAAAGGATGCTTGAAATTGCCGCGGGTGATACGATGGTCTTTCTTTGTAGACTCCTCACCCAACTTTATAGTTACCTCTCGAAGATGAATGAAATGATATATACATGGTATTCTACATGTGCAATTTGGTACACGAAAACTTGGTAAAAGTTTGCGAGGTTCGAATTTTCAATAAAGCTATATGCACTGCATTTCGGAACAGAGGGAGCATATGACAGTTGCTAACACTCACGTGGAAGATTAGTGTGTAGGAGGAGTGGCTGTTCTGTTAAATGACATGGCAAAACTGACACTGTCGGATGCCGATCTAATGGTTCTTACGGTGTTCGTCAGGGAAAGGCTTGTGGCGAACGTTTGTCGGATAATGATTTACAGACACATGCATTGCATTGATACGTGCCCCCTCTCTCTCACGCACACGCACCCTCACGAGTCACGACTCTCCCGAGTCCTCTCGCAGATTTGCACGTCGCACCCACCGTCTATCTGCAGGTAGACGTCATCTACATATGTGCTCTTCACACCCTACCCTCAGAACTTCTAAAAAACAAAAGACGGCGCACACATTTTATTTTAGCTCACACGTCACACACTTATACTATTACTCTTGCGGCGAACTGTCGGGGAAACTGCCTCCACGAGCACCTATGGGGACGGAGCCCCTTTCGGTTCGGCGGGGGGCGGAGGTCGCACGAAGAGCAGATCGAGGCGAGGCACACGAGCAGTTTACCCAGCTTCGGGCCGCACGGATGCGTAAAACCCTACTGCTGCATCTGTGGTTTGTATTGTGTTCTTGCTCGGGAGCGCTGAGTGCTACAGTACACGCAAGCAGCTAACGAGACCGAGCGTTCTTCTGTTCGTCCTCCCCCTCTACGTTGCGCATGGGCCTCCTTTTATATGCTCATGGGGTCACCGACAGGTGGCAACGTAGGCAAGGGCAAAAATGGAAAAGGTGCTGCGGTTGGTACAGCTACCTACACAGTGTATTCTACCTAACCCTGATGGTAGGGGACAAGGGCATTAAATGCCTATCTACGTCGCCCAAACAGTGCAGAAAAGGGACCGTCAGGGACGCCACCGCTCGCCACGATGGCGATCTTGTCAGCGCCGCTTGCCACAGTGTACCCCTGGCTGCACAGCCTTCCGCCACGTACGCCTGGAAGGGTCCCAGAGCGACACGTTGGTGGGTGTGCTGGAGGGGGGTAACAGAGTGGTTGCTTGCCATGGCAAACGCCTTGCCGTGGTCGTTGTCTTGTCGCGTCTGGAAGCTTGTCGCTCGCCGGGCCTTGCCGGGTCGAGTGGCGCGTCGCGGCAAGTTCCTTGAGATGCCTTGGTTGGCCTTCCCGGCAAGCTCCTCTTGCCGGGGTCTTGTGCCCTGAGTGGCCTTCCCGGCAAGCTCCTCTTGCCGGGGCTTTGTCTCCTTGGCTTGAATACTTTGTTCTTGAATGGCTCCAAAGGAACCACGGAGGTCCTTGGCGGTCACCTGGCAAGCCTTGCCGCAGGACGCTGCAGCTGCCCGTGCACAAGTTCGGGATACTATGGTACCCCTACTCTAGTACACCGACAGGAGCCCCCGGGCCTGGGCCATACACGGTGCCGAGCGCTGTTGGGCCAGGCCCAAAACATGGCACAGGCATGCGCGGCCTGGATCACGCCGTATCTTTCTCCATATCCACCGCGCCCTCCCCGAATGGCACGCGTCGATTGCGGCATCATGGGAGAGATCGTGGGTGGTTTCTTTATTCGGAAAGGCGGAACGTCCGCCCCCTCCCCCCTTATAAGCAGGGGAAACAGGGGCAGTTTGCCCATCTGCTCGTTGCTATTCCTTCCTCGAGAATCTCCGCCACTCCCCTTCTTCCCAAAGCCGAAGGAGAGCAGTGCTCCGCCCCCTTCGCCACCAGCACCACCAACATCATCGACCTCCCTCACCACCTCCGCCATGGCTCCGAAAGCCGAGAAGGTGAAGTCGGCCGAGGCGCAGTGGTTCGCCGCCTGCGAAAGGAGCGGGCAATCTTCCCCCCCAAGCTCGCCGCGAAGGAGCTGAAGGAGTACTATTACCTCTTCTGGTCGACGAAGACGCGAGCGCATCCGTGCACAAAGGTACTCCCAGCCGTTGCTTCGAGACTGGCTCCAAATGGATACCCCTTCTTCGCGTTGTTCTTCTATTGCGGGCTCTGCCCGCCTTTCTCTGAATTTTTCTGCGACATTATGAACACCTACGGGTTCCGCCTCCTTGACTTCACCCCCAATGCTGTCCTGACCATGGCAGTTTTCGCACATCTCTGCGAAAACTTTGTCGGTGTCCATCCCAACGTAGCTCTTTTTCGCCACTTCTTCATGCCGCGAGTTGAGAGAGGAGAGCCTCTATCCGGCGGAATCGCCTGGATCTCAAAGGGCGGCAAGAAGGAGGCTTATCTGGAGGGAGAGTTCCGCAACAAGTGGGAGGAATGGAGAGCAGATTGGTGCTGGGTTGTCGAGGAGAACCCGCAGCCGTTTACTGCCCTGCGCCAAACTGCAGTGGTGCGCGGCAGCGATTGGAGCAACGTGGCCCCGGACGACGACATGCTGAAGATTGCCACCGCCCGGATCCAACGCCTCAGGCTTGCCGGGCTCACTGTAGGCGCCGTTGGCGCAGACTTCCTTCGTCGCCGCATCGCCCCCCTGCAAGAGAGGAGGAGACCCACTTGGGAGTTCAAGAACGCGGCGGATATCATGAGGCTGCGTCCGGGCCTCAACTACAACTTCACCGTTCTGGAGCATAATGCGATGCTCCAGGAACTGTTCAAGTATGATCCCGATCATCCTGAAGTGTTCAGGTTGCCTCAGGGCGTCGTTCCATTGTGCAACAATTCCTCACTCAGCCGCATCCGTGCAATGATGCCGTTGTGCGACTCGCACGGGATTGATCCAACTTGGCAAGAGCCTGCAGATGACGTCGTGCAAGCGTTCTTCGATAGCTTGGTAGAAGTGCTGATCCGCGCCGATGAGCTGCAGGGCCTCATTCGCGACACCACCGACGAGGAGCTGAAGCACATCACCACTAGGCTGGAAGAGGCGACGACAGCTGCAGCCGCGGGCGAATTCGGGTTCACGGTGGAGGAGGCAGAGGCAGCAGAGGCGGCAAGCCTTGCCGAGCAAGAGGGGCTTGTCGGCGAGGAGGAGCCTGTTGGGCGTGACGTCGAGTCGGGCGAGCCCGCCGAAGGCACAGGCGGCTCGTTGGGGATCGACTCCTCTTCCTCCGCACCTTCGAGCAGCTTGCCGCAAGCAGAGCCCCCGGCTCCACCAAGAAGGCGTCTCCGCAAAGCTGGAGACGTAGCGGAGCGGCAAACGGGTCAACAGCCGCCGCGCCACGCGACGCGCTCCACCGCGGCAAGTTCTGGCGCCACGGGAGCACCTCACGCTGCTGCGGCAACTGGAGCAGGGTCTTCCCGGGCTGCCGCTTCTCCCGCCAAGCGACCAAGGGAAACTACTCCTCCGCCTCACCGCGCCGGAGGCGGGCCAGGTTTTGACTTCTCCGTGCTCAGCTCCGACGAGGAAGAAGAAGAGGAGTAAGATCCTTGTTGTACTTGCATTTCTTCGATCTTTGCTGTTTTGTCTTGTATCTCACTTGCTTCATTCTGAACTTATCCCTTTTTAGGACTCTGGCCCAGAGAGCGGCAAAGAGAGCCAAGGCCCCACTGATCATCATCGAGGACGAACCCACCGTGACAGCAGGGGGTGCGCCCGAGACAAACTTGCCGGACCCGGCAACCGTTCTTCAGAGGAGCCCCCAGCGCAGCCCCCAGCGTAAGTATACGGTTCGCTTCCCGCTATTAGGTGCGCTGGGTACTCTTTGTTTGCTGATATCTGATTGTTAGTTTGTGCAGGAGCAGAGCAGTCCCACCAGGAGCGTCCTGAGGCCACCCCTGTCATGCCATCTGCTTCAACTACACCGCCAAGGGAGAGTCCTCCGGCAAGGGAGGATCCTCCGACAAGGGAGAGCTCTCCGTCAAGAGAGAATTCTCCGGCAAGGGAGAAGTCTCCGACAAGGGAGCAGTCTCCTGCAAGGGACAGCACCAGCGGCCCCTCGGCGGCGGAGACCACAACTGCAGAGCTTGGTACAGGTAAACCCCTTGCTTCGAAAACTTCCCTTGGATTCTTCTTCATTTGATCTTCTTTTGGATATTTGTTTGACTTTTCTCCCTTTCCCGGCCGTCAGATCCATCTGCTGCGGATCCGATGGAGATCGAGGTCGCTGCTGACGACGCCACTGCCACCGAAGAAGCAGCCGGCGCTGATGATCCCACCGGCGAAGAGGCCGCCAAGGCTGCCGCCGCAACGGCTGACGAGGGGTCTGGTGATCGCACTGACGGCCCTGGGGCCGCAGGAGCGACAGGCGCTATGCCCACCGCCGATCCTCCCGCTGCTGCCGCAGCGTCAGGCTCTGAAGAGCCCCAGCCCGGCGTCTACTTGAAGGCCGGCGACGGCGTCTTCATCAAGCTCCCCTGGGAGTCAAGCTCCAGGGCGCCGGTCGAAGGGGAAAACTTGGATGGAGAGGTGCTTGCCTCCGCTGGGCTGACGTTGGTTGATGCGTCGAGCAGCAGCAGCAGCGAGTCTGAGGAGGAGCGGCTGCTCCAGAAGCTGGTGTCGCTCTACCGTGCTCGGCAAGCCAAGGTGGAATGCCCAGAAGCGCTTGTCGCGAAGGCGGGAGCGGATATTGAAAAGCGCGCGGAGGAGCTCCGGGGCCTTAACCAGGAAGCTCTCCGGTCCTTGGCAGAGGAGCGGGAGCAGCTCGCCGAGGCGCAGAAGGCCTTCATCCTCGAGAAGGCAGAAGTTGCAGAGCAACAGCGGCTTGCCGCCGAGGAGCTATCTGCGCGGGAGGGTGAGTTGGCGCAGCTGAAGGTCAGCCTGGACAGCCACGAGGAGGAGCTTGCTGCACGCGAGCAAATGTTTGGCGGGGCTCTCAAGGAAGCAAAGGACGCTGCCGCAGCTGCCGAGGCCGCCAAGAAGGAGCTGGAGACGAAGGTGGCGTAGCTGGAGAATGATCTCAAGGCGAGCGGTGAAGAGCTTGCCGTGCTCAAGCATGAGCGCGATAAAGACGCCTACACCTTTGGCGAGCTGCAGGGCCGTCTCGCCGAGAAGGTCAAGGAGCTTAGCGCCGCCAAGGACTCCAACGCCGATCTTGAGCTGAAGCTGGCTGCTTTGACCAAGATGCTGGACGGCGCCAGGGAGCAGGAGGCGGCCTTGAAGAAGGAGATCAAGACCGACAAGGCGCTGCTGGAGAGCATTGCTGCCACCCAGAACACCTTTAGAGAGACAGTGGAGCAGTGGACGGAGGGTCTTGTCAATGCTGCCGCAGACATCGACAAGGAGCTGGCGCTGCTGGGGATGGAGGATCTCGGGTATCCTTCCGACGAGAGCCTCCCATCCAGCGCCAAGCTCACTCTGTTCTTCAAAGGCGTGCCGACGGCCCTCCAGCGGCTCCGGAAGAGGATCCCAAAGCAGCTGGCCGACGAGTCGCGCAAGATCTGCGCGGGAGCTCTTCAGAAGGTGCTGATGAAGGTGGCCTACCGCAACCCGGGCCTCATCCTCACCAACGTCCTCAAGTCCCTGCCGGCGGATGCCGATCTGGAGGAGCTCAAGACCCTCGTCGCACCCATTGTGGACAGGGTGAGCGGGATCAAGAGGGTTGAGGGCGACCGTGTAGATTAGGCCGCCTGTTTTCTTCTTTCCTTGTCGCTGTTGATCATGTTATGAAAACAATCTATTAGAGCCGCGACAAGCTATCTTGTAATATAAGTTTATTTTGGGTCATGATGCAATGCTATTTCCTTTACTTGATTCCTTCCTTTGTATGTTTTTACCCTACGCTTTTAGGAAACTTGCCAGCGCAGGCACCCTTGCCGCGAGCGCTGAGTGCGGGACGTCAGCAGCCTGCCGGCGGTGCCGTTACCGACAAGAAACCTTGTCGCAACTAGTCACAGCTCACTTAAGTTGTTGAGCGGACTCGAAACAAAGTAAGGGCGCAACTCTAGTTGCAGCACACTTAAGTTGTTGAGCAAACTCGAAACAAAGTAAGGGCGCAACTAGCCATGACCTGGTTCCTTCGCGCATAGGTTTTCCATACAAAGCATGGTCGTTCAAGGAAGATAACTTAAAAATTTAAAAATCTGATTGCTCAAACTTTGGCAACTTAGCTTTTCTGTTGTTTGCTTCCCGGCAAGGCGAAACTTTCTTGAACGACGCCCGGTCCACACCATTATCTTCTCCTTCCCCCCGGCAAACTTGTGGGCGAGGGGATCCTTCCTTTCCTTAATAAAAAGAAAGAAGAGAAAATAAAGGTATGGAGCCTTATGGCTCGTTATTGCTTACCGGGGGTTGGTGCTGCACAAAGTGTCAGATAACTCATGCAAAAAATAAAAAGCATGGAATTGACAAGATGTGCGGAGCACATGAGCTTTATTTATGCACAGGGTCTGCGCCTGGCTTTGTACAAAGGATTACATGCAACAGCGGCAAGACTTGTACAAAAGGTGGTTGCCGGAAAAGGGTCTGACAACCGCGCCTTACGGGTAAAACTTACGAAGATGCTCAATGTTCCAGGAGTTGCTCACCGGAACGCCATCTTCGGTCTCAAGGCGGACCGCGCCAGGCCTAGTGACTCGTTTCACCCGGTAAGGGCCTTCCCACTTCAGCGTCAACTTGTTGGAATTCTTGGCGGACTGAACGCGCCGAAGAATAAGGTCGCCTTCCTCGAGACTTCTGGCGTTAACTTTGCGGCTATGGTAGCGGCACAAAGCTTGCTGGTAGTGAGCAGCTCGCACAGCAGCCTGAAGACGGTCCTCCTCGAGGAGCAGCGCGTCATCTTCTCGCAGCTGCTCTTTCTCAAGCTCATCATAAGCGAGCACTCGAGGCGACCCGTATACGAGTTCCGTGGGGAGAACTGCCTCTGCTCCATAGACTAGAGCGAAAGGTGTCTAGCCAGTGGCTCGATTTGGCGTCGTCCTGATCGACCAAAGAACCACCGGCAGCTCCTCGATCCAGTTTCTTCCGCACTTGTGCAGCCTGTCGAAAGTCCTGGTCTTGAGCCCACGCAGCACTTCAGCATTTGCCCTCTCCGCTTGACCGTTGCTTCTGGGGTGAGCAACAGAAGTGAAGCAGACCTTGGCGCCAAGATCTTGGACGTACTGCATGAAGGTGCGGCTCGTGAATTGTGTACCGTTATCGGTGATGATCCTGTTAGGGATCCCGAAGCGGCAAACAATCGACCTGAAGAACTTGACTGCTAACTGTGCTGTCACCTTCCTCACTGCTTCCACTTCCGGCCACTTTGTGAACTTGTCGATAGCAACGTACAAGTACTCAAAGCCCCCGACTGCTCGGGGGAAGGGGCCGAGGATGTCGAGCCCCTAGACCGAAAATGGCCAGGATAAAGGGATCGTCTGGAGAGCTTGAGCTGGCTGGTGTATCTGCTTGGAATGGAACTGGCACACTTCACACTTGGTTACTTGTGCAGTTGCATCCTGGAGGGCTGTCGGCCAAAAGAAACCTTGCCGGAAAGCTTTGCCGGCAACTGCTCTTGCGCCAATGTGGTGACCACATATGCCTCCATGTATCTCTGCCAACAGCTTTTGTCCGTCTTCCCAGTGAATACACTTCAATTTCACACCGTTAAGTCTTCTTCTGTACAGTGTGCTGTCGACAAACTGGTACATACTTGACTGCCGGGCTACTCTTTCCGCTTCTTCTTGCTCTTCGGGAAGTTCTCCTATCTGAAGGAAACGGACGATCTGCTGTGCCCATGCTGGAGCTTGCGGCTCGACAACAAGGACTAAAGGCACATCTGCTGCTACGGGAACAACCGCTTCCACGGCGAGAACCTGCGGCTCAGCCGGAGCTTGACGTTCCCCGGAAAGCTTGCCGGAGCAAAACTTGTCGGGAGCGTCTGCTTCAACGGAACAAACCATGGGGTTTGCCGGAGCAGACTGCTCCTCAGCACTCTTGGTGTTGATCCTGGGGACTTTCTTGGCGGCGGCTTCGGGAAGCTCTGCCGGAAAATAGTCGCCAGAAATCAACTTCCTCTTCTTGCTCTGTCCAGTTGATGGCGTAACAGACGGTTGAGTCAGCTTGAGCACAAAGATCCCTGGTTCCACAGGTAACTTAAGTGCTGCGCACTTTGACAGTCCATCGGCGATGTCGTTCTGAGCTCTTGGAACATGTTCCATCTGTAGGCCGACAAAGTGCTCTTCTAGCTTTCTCACTTCATCAACGTAGGCTTCCATCAACGGACTCTGATAACTCTTGTTAACTTGGCGGACGACAAACTGTGAGTCACCCCTGACAATGAGCTTCTTGATCCCAAGGTCTGCCGCGATCCTGTGACCGGCAAGCAAACCTTCATACTCTGCAGTATTGTTTGTTGCTTGCTCCTTGGGAAAGTGCATCTGGACTACGTACTTGAGGTGCTCTCCGGTGGGTGCGACAAGCAGCACGCCAGCACCGGCGCCTTGCAGCGAGAAGGCACCATCAAAGTACATCAGCCACTCTTTGCTTGCCTCCTTGACGGGGATGCTCGTTTCTGAAATTTCTTCATCTGGTGTTGGCGTCCACTCTGCTATGAATTCTGCCAATGCTCTGCTTTGGATAGTTGAAGTGCTCTCAAACTTGAGGACAAAGCTTGACAGTTCCAGTGCCCACTCAACAATCCTGCCTGTTGCTTCTGGATTCTGCAGTATCCTCTTCAGCGGAAATCGAGTGACAACTGTGATCTCATGTGCTTGGAAGTAATGGCGCAGCTTTCTCAAGGCCATGAGAAAGCCGAAAAGCAATTTCTGCACACCAGAGTACCTTGACCTAGCCCCCTGCAGAAGGGAGCTGACAAAGTAAACTGGGCGCTGCACCATTCTCTTCTTCTGTATCTCCTCACATGCCTGCGCAGATCCATCTTTGTCGGGGCCAGAGCTTGTCGGGGAAGCCCCCTGCTTGTCGCTGGATGTGCTTGCCGTGGTTGCTGGCTCATCATCTGCCTCCCTCTCCTCTACTAACGCAACACTAACCACTTGATTGGTTGCCGCCAGATACAGCAGCAACTTCTCTTGTGGTTTAGGTGCGACAAGTATTGGAGTGGAGGACAGGTATCTCTTCAAGTCCTGCAGCGCAGCCTCCGCTTCCGGAGTCCATTTCATTGGACCTGCCTTTTTCAAAATTTTGAAAAACGGCAGGGCGCGCTCAGCAGATTTGGAGATAAACCTGCCGAGAGCTGCCACGCAACCGGCAAGTTTTCGTACATCCTTGACGTGCTTTGGTGCTTCAATCTGCTCAATGGCCTTGATCTTGTCGGGATTGGCTTCAATTCCTCTCTGAGACACAAAGAACCCGAGAAGCTTGCCGGAAGGGACTCCAAACACGCACTTCTCGGGGTTGAGCTTGAGGCTGATCTTGCGCAGATTTGCAAAAGTCTCTTCTAAATCTTGAATCAGGGTTGACTTGTCCTTGCTCTTAACCACTATATCATCCATGTAGGCTTCTACATTTCTGTGTATTTGTGGCTCAAAAGCGGTATGGACTACCCTTGCAAACATTGAACCAGCATTCTTCAAACCAAAAGGCATCCGTATGAAACAGTACGTGCCACATGGAGTGATGAATGCGGTTTTCTCCTCATCCTCTTCTGCCATGAAGATCTGATGGTATCCTGAGTATGCGTCAAGAAATGAAAGCAAATCACATCCTGCCGTGGAGTCAACAATCTGGTCAATGCGCGGCAAGGGAGATGGATCTTTGGGACAAGCTTTGTTAACATCGGTAAAATCGATACAAAGCCTCCACTTCCCGTTTGCCTTGCGCACGACTACAGGATTGGCCAACCACGTAGGATGGAGCACTCCTCTGACAAGGCCTGCTGCTTCCAACTTCTTGATCCCTTCTGCGATGAATTCTTGGCGCTCCACTGCTTGCTTCCTGACTTTCTGCTTGACGGGCCGCGCGTGAGGACAGACGGCAAGGTGGTGCTCAATTACTTTCCTGGGAACACCTGGGATGTCAGATGGTTGCCATGCAAACACATCGACGTTCGCCCGCAGGAAAGCAATGAGCGCGCTTTCCTATTTAGGGTCGAGAGTGGCACTAATGGTGAAGGTACCACCAGTGCCGTCCTCCTTGGTGGACTCCTTCTTGGTCGCTGGCGGAGCTGCCATCGTCTTCTTACACTTGCCGGTGGAGCTCGATGGTGCGTCCTCGACGGTAGCGCAGCACTCCGAAGAGGTGCGCTTGCCGGAGTGGGCATCAGAACTCTTGCCGGACTTGGTCTTCTTCTTCCCCCCGGGAGCTTCGGCGGCAAGTGTCTCGTGATCAGTTGCGGCTGCTGCTTCCCGGTAGATCTTGTCGGCGCAGATAAGAGCATCCTTCTTGTCGCCAGGGACAGAGATGACACTTATCGGGCCTGGCATCTTGAGCATGTTGTAAGCATAGTGAGAGGCCGCCATGAACTTGGCGAGCGCTGGACGGCCAAGAATCCCATTGTAAGGCAATGGAAAATCGGCAACGTCAAAAGTGATCCTCTCAGTCCTGAAGTTCAACTCGCTGCCAAATGTCACCGGCAGCGTGATCTTCCCCTTTGGTTTGCTCCTTCCCGGGTTGATTCCTTGGAATGTGCCGGTCTCTTCGAGCTCGCTGTCGGGGACTTGGAGTTTTCGGAGCACAGCGGAGGAGATCAGGTTCAAGCCGGCCCCGCCGTCAACTAACATCTTGGTGACCTTGAGGTTGCGGATAGTTGGTGAAACCAACATCGGCAAGCACCCGACCGCAGTTGTGCAATCAGGGTGGTCCTCAATATCAAAGACGATAGGCGTGCTGGACCATTTCAGAAGCTTGCGTGATTCGACGGGTGGTTCTGTCGCATTGACATCCCGCACCCACTGCTTGAGTTGGTGGTGTGAAGTATGCAGAGAAGCACCGCCGTCAACGCACAAGACCTCTGTGGCTTTCTGAAACTCCTGCTCACTGGTCTCGTCATCATCTATTTCTTCTTCGTCGTCGTCATCTTCATCCTTGTCGCGGCCGCGGGGAGGTCTGTCTCCTTGCCGCTGCTTGGCCTTGCCGCGGCGTCCTCCCCGGGCGGGGCGCTTCGTGCGGGATCCTCCAGCACCTCCTTGGGCCTTCTCCTTGTCGCGTCACTCGTACTCGGCCTTTTGCAGCTCGACAAGCTGCTCGACCTTCTTGCAGCTCTGGAGGTCATGGCCCTTGGTGCGGTGGATCTTGCAGTTTGTTGGTGCCGTCCTGCTTGTCGGTGGCCGCCACAGCCTGGCAGTTGGTGCATGCGGCAACCTCCTTGCCGGAGCTACCAGCCTTGGCTGTCTTGGCGCCACCTTCGTTGCCGGACTGCTCAACAACTAGCACCTCTTTGCCTTTCTTCTTTCTGTTGTTCCGCCGCCGGCTCTTCTTTGCCGGGGCAGCATCCTCGCTGTCAGATCCTTCTGCTCCTGTATTCTCTCCGGGGAGTCTCCTCCCTTCCTCAGCACGTGCACACTTGTTGGCCAGGGCATACAACTCACTGACGTCTTTTATCTTGCACATCGCCATCTCCTCCCGCATCCTACGGTTACGCACGTTCTGATGGAACGCGCTAATAACCGCGGCAGGGTGGACATCTGGGATGTTGCGTTGTACTTGGCTGAATCTTTGGATGTACTTGCGCAGGGGCTCTCCTTCCTTCTGGGCGAGCAGATGAAGGTCACTTTCCTGGCCATGAGGTTTGTGGCCGCCTGTAAAGGCGCCGACAAACTGATGGCACAGGTCTGCCCAGGAGGATATGGAGTTGTCCGGCAAGTGCATGAGCCAGGACCTGACGTTGGGTTTGAGCACCAGCAGGAAGTAGTTGGCAAGGATCTTGTCGTCCCGCCCCCCAGCAGCTTGCACCGCGATGGTGTAGATGCTGAGGAACTCCGACGGATGCAACTTGCCGTCGTACTTCTCTGGCACGTCTGGCTTGAAATTCTTCGTGCTGGGCCACTGGACTTGCCGCAGCTCACGAGTAAACGCAGGGCAACTTACCGCGTACGGCAGGTCACCTGGTTCCCCTGGCGCATGCATGTCAACAGTGGGCCCAGCGCGCCGGTCTGACTGACGCCGCGCTTCTCTTCGGCGCTCGATGCGAGTACGAGCGTCTTCTTGCTGTCGTTCGTGAAGAACTTGGCGCTGATCGCGACGAGCTCGCGGATCTGATGACGCAGTGGAGTCGCTGTCGTGGTGGACCCGGCGAATCGGCGATCTTGGCCTTCGGGGCGGAGAGTGCACGGTGGTCGCACCCCCACCGGTCTTGTTGCCATCGGCTCGCACCTGGCTGACTTGCCGCGGCTGCGATGTAGTCGGCTGCCGCGGAGTGTCGCCGTTGGTGAAGCCGATGAGGCTCTGAATGGTGGCCCTCCAGTCGTCGATCTTGTCCGGCGTTGGAGGGAAGTCTAGGAGCAGTTGAGCTCGTGCCAAAGCTTCTGCTAGAGTGGCGGGTAGCGGTGGCGAACGGTGCGAGGAGCGGGATATGCTCGGGCTTCTAACTGCGTTAGAAGGAGCAATATCCCGTCCAGGCGACCGTGCCTCGCTCGTGCCAGCATGTTGGCCTTGAGCATTCCGAGATCCGCCAGCTCGATCTGGGCCCAGCAAGCGTATGCTACCGAGAGTACCATGACGCTGCCGGTCCCGCACCTCCTGAGATGGTCGCGGTGCATCTACGGACGCCCGGTCGTCGTGGGAGCCGGCTACGCCACCGACGGGCAGCGCAGTCTTGTCCTTGGACCTGGCGGCACCATGGACTCCCTCGACGACGCCCGTTCTTCCGCTGGCGTCTTCCCCACCAGCCGTTTGCTCCAGCGGTGGTGGGTCTGTCGCGGGCGGATCAGCCGCCTCCGAAGCCTTCTTCTTCGGTGGCACGTCGATGAAGATGATGAAGATCTAGCTCGTGTGAACGCCGGATCAGGTTCACACAACCTCGACGCCCCCTACCTGGCGCGCCAAAGATGTCGGGGAAACTGCCTCCACGAGCACCTATGGGGACGGAGCCCCTTTCGGTTCGGCGGGGGGCGGAGGTCGCACGAAGAGCAGATCGAGGCGAGGCACACGAGCAGTTTACCCAGCTTCGGGCCGCACGGATGCGTAAAACACTACTGCTGCATCTGTGGTTTGTATTGTGTTCTTGCTCGGGAGCGCTGAGTGCTACAGTACACACAAGCAGCTAACGAGACCGAGCGTTCTTCTGTTCGTCCTCCCCCTCTACGTTGCGCATGGGCCTCCTTTTATATGCTCAAGGGGTCACCGACAGGTGGCAATGTAGGCAAGGGCAAAAATGGAAAAGGTGCTGCGGTTGGTACAGCTACCTAGACAGTGTATTCTACCTAACCCTGACGGCAGGGGACAAGGGCATTAAATGCCTATCTACGTCGCCCAAACAGTGCAGAAAAGGGACCGTCAGGGACGCCACCGCTCGCCACGATGGCGATCTTGTCAGCGCCGCTTGCCACAGTGTACCCCTGGCTGCACAGCCTTCCGCCACGTACGCCTGGAAGGGTCCCAGAGCGACACGTTGGTGGGTGTGCTGGAGCGCGGGTACAGAGTGGTTGCTTGCCGCGGCAAACTCCTTGCCGCGGTCGTTGTCTTGTCGCGTCTGGAAGCTTGTCGCTCGCCGGGCCTTGCCGGCACGAGTGGCGCGTCGCGGCAAGTTCCTTGAGATGCCTTGGTTGGCCTTCCCGGCAAGCTCCTCTTGCCGGGGTCTTGTGCCCTGAGTGGCCTTCCCGGCAAGCTCCTCTTGCCGGGGCTTTGTCTCCTTGGCTTGAATACTTTGTTCTTGAATGGCTCCAAAGGAACCACGGAGGTCCTTGGCGGTCACCTGGCAAGCCTTGCCGCGGGACGCTGCAGCTGCCCGTGCACAAGTTCGGGATACTAGGGTACCCCTACTCTAGTACACCGACACGAACGTTCTTTGGGCATAGTATATTGTACTCTCATGAAGAGAAGCGGTGCACGCACGCACTAGTTCTCTCACACCCACTCGCGGGTACACGTAGGAGCGCATTCTTTTGAAGCCGGTACAACAAAATCACTCCACTATATATAAAAGCAGGAGCCTTAGCGCTTGCTTTACTAGGGTTCCTCTCGTTCACTCTCTCATGCTCTCCAGATCTAAGCAACACATAGGTGGCCACACTCTCTCTCTCTCTCAGCTCACGGCTGGTCACAAATCCGGCCGGACAACCTCGACCGGGGCAGGGGTGTAGGTGCATCGTTCATGCTGTCGTCGGCGGCGAGGGAGGAGACCAACGGCTGCCCGCGTGTCCCGATCGGCGGCCGTGCCGTTCTCTGCGAGAGAGCGCCGGCTCGGGAGGGCCTCCGGCCCCTTCTTCCTCCCTGCGGTATTGTGGCCAAGATGCGGCCTCCCGACGCCGTCTTTGCGACATGCCGACGACCCTCAGGTATATATTCCTTCGAAACCTGCCTTGCTCTACTGCCGCAGCTCCCTTCGTGTGGATCCTTTTCTACTTCCGTTCGCTGTTCCAAAGCCACCTAGACTTCTACTATTATTAGAAGTAAAGCTAGTTCATACAGTCGACTCAAAGCGTTGGTTCAAACAGGTAAGAAAGTGGGAAAGTTGTAGCATGAATCTAGGACTTGGTTCTAAGAGGAAATGGGGGAAAGTAGTAATATCCGTCACTATTTAAATAACTGTATTTCTTATTTGCGCAAACAGGGATGTCTGTCTCCATATCGTTTCGGGATGTCTGTCTCCGTATCGTTTCTATCTGCGCAATCAAAAGCACACACCTCAGTTTTAGTACAACTGCGCAAAATGAGATGGCTATCCCTCGCTGCCATCGTCTAACCTCCCGTCTTCAAGGTATCCCTACATTGGTATTAACTAAGGTAGAATGACCAACGCAATCTAAAAGAAGCTGATTCGTACGTTTTACTTCTTGATTGCAGTGCAGGGACAAGCGAAAACAACTGCATCCTAGTCCGGAATGCACTTTATACCAGTTCATCCATGGACCAAGGACTAGCTGGCACGGCTGCACGACGGTTTTTTGGACAGGTGCACAGACAAGAGGCATTGTGGTGTGCTTATTTCTGCAAATAGCGGTGCTTAAATTTAGTGGAATGCACAAGCATTTCAGCTGGTCAGTACACTGCATGGTTCAGTTCAGCATTCCAGCTGAGACCACAATTATAATTGGTTATTCTGGAATGAGAGAACCTAACCCTGAATGGTTGCAACAAGAAAAAACCAGAGTGAACTCCAGGAAATTTAAGCCTGCCGGGAGGCCCTTTGCTCAGAGAGAAGCCTTGCTTGTTTTTTCCTGATTTGTAAACCTTCTCACAACTTTGTCTTTTGCTGTGAACTAGTATATGTTTGTTATGTTCTATTAATCATTGAGATGTATAAAATTGCTTAACTTATGCTTTTCAAGTTTTTTATGAAGACGAGTTTAATGTGAGTGTTCCACATGAGCGCTGGACTAGCGTGTGAACGTTTGGAATTTATTACATTGTGGCCTCAATTAACTGCATGAACCACTGTAACAAGATACATAGTTGCTTATATGTCAGACAGCAGATTGTTGATTGTTAGCTGGTCGATAGCCTAGTGTTGAAGCGAGCTGAGCCAATGTGCCGTGTTTTGCACAACTGCTTACAAGTGGGGTAGCACCAACAGTGTTTACAAGTACGTATGTATACGTCGGCGCACGGTTCTCGAACGAGTGTTCTATTTCATCAAAACACACACTACTTGTATGATAAATCGTGACAACTTATGTCTTACCATGCCATATTCATGAAAAAACTAGTGAGGACGCATCTGTTTCGGCAACAATTACGATGGTTCTCACATGATTCACGGGCACACAAAAGTAGCAGCAGTTCCCATAGACAGATTCAAACAGAGTACTAGCCCCAGAGGGGTCGATAACAAGCAAGGTTTGGATAATTCGACACAATCCAAACTACTATTAAACACTAGCTGGGGCAACTATTTCATGCCTCGATCTAATTTGGGCTGGACACAAGACGGACCCTGCCATGAACATCATCGAGGACGTCCCGCAGCAGCTCAATCCTGTGAACCTTCATGAAGACAACCTTGTGGCCTTTCCACTGATAAACTTGTTTGTGGAGGCATGCCATGTCATCTTCCTGCGTAAGTTTGACAAGAAAAATATTCCTCACAAAGGAAGGAGTAGCTTTGAACTTCTTGTGCTTCAGTACACCCTGGACAACACGCCTGACAACAATGAGGCTGGAATGTAACTCTTCATTGGTATAACCGCAAATGGCTTCCAGGATCCAACATCCTAAGAACTCTCTTTTCCCAGTGCGTATATCCAGTTCGTCCGCCTCATAGTGAGTGACATGTACAACCACACAATCCTTGTCTGCATCAGGGCTCTAATTGAAATAGAAACAAATTCTGAATTACTTTTCAGTATAAGAAACACAAGTTATTTAAACCGCTACGTATAGCATGGCATCGAAGCTAATAAAATTTTGCATTATTAATCACCACATACTTCCTTTTCTAAAAAAAATCACCACATACTTAGATGAAAAACCACAATCGAGATCGGCAAAGAAGGAAATCACCTTGGGCAGCTCAGCGTGGGGGGACACATCCTTGAAGGGGGAAAACTGCTCTTGCAGTGCCACGGGGGCTGCAACCTCAAACGGGGCGTTGACCATCTCAGTATTTGGGGTCGCCTCGGTGGTTGCCTCCATCTTCTTGGAGCTCTCTGTCTCGTGGGGATCAGCCTCCCGCGTCTGCTCCAATATCGGCAGATCTTTGCCTGGTTCTCCTTGGTCCATCATGAAACTGACGAATACTAGGAGACCACTGAAAGGAAAACACATTCGCAATGATAATGAAACAAAAAAGAGGGTGAGGAACGGTTACTGCTTTGCAAAAGTTCTTTTTTTTTCTCTGAACAAAAATATACCAACATCACGGATCCGCTTACCTTCCCTTCGTTCGGAGAGAAGAACAGTGGCAGATGCAAGTGTTGCCTTTCTTGAAGACGGTGAGGGAGAAGGGGATTCAGCGAAGAGTGAAATGATGGTTTCTTCGTCCGTCAAACTTAGACTGCGGGGAGGTGGGGTTTTGTGATACGACGGCTCGTTACTGCCGCACTATGACCGGGGTGACTCTCCGCCTGCATACTGCCTTCTAATTTGGTGGATGGCATTTGGGCCCGCGCGCTGCATGGCCCACATGTCGGTGAACAAAAGTATAACGACATTCAGTAGAGGGAGACGTTTCAATGACCTAGGAGGAGCCAGAAGCAGTAGAGTGCCTCCACTGTACTAGTAGTAATTGTTTTTCTGGGTAGTTGTAGAGTGTCTCCACTATACTAGTAGTAATTGTTTCTCGGGTCCCAAGACAAAACAGCCCATCCACACTAGTAAATAGTAAAATCACTTCAAAAGCACATATATTTATTGAATGAGAGGCGCTACCCACACCCAGCACACCGCCCCCCCAAAAAAACCTGGGTGCTCTTCTTCCTCCTCGCTCCCACCCACCTCACGTCAGCTCGCTCCACTCGTACCCCCAAATTCCTCACCTCACTCCTACAGAAAACCCCAGCTCCCCTTCTTCCTCACTCCTACAGAAAACCCCTAGCTCCCCTTCTTCTTCGCTCGCACTACAACTAGGCTCGTCATTCGTTACTCTGCTCAAATCCGTGTGCGCGACGTGACGCCCTCGAGGAAAATGGAGTCGGCTGACCCCAGCACCAAGAAGATGAGGCTCCCGCCAGCGGCAACGCCTGTTGTAGATCCCACACCCGGCAGCGCGGGGAGAAGCGGCGACCCTTCCCCCACCGGATCCCAGGAACCCGTAGAATCTCGGGTGGACCGCATCAGCGATCTCCCGGACGCCATCCTTGGGGAGATCATCTCGCTTCTCCCCACCAAGGATTGCTGCCGCACCCAAGTCCTCTCAATTCGGTGGCGCCCTCTAGGGCGCGTCGTTCCCCTTAATCTCGACTGTCGTCAGCTATCTCTCTTCAATGATTTTGAAATCCCCAGAGCCATCATCTCCTCCCACCAGGGCTCCGTTCAAAGCCTCTGCATCCCGTCATGCTACCTGAGCAAGCATACCATGCCCTGCACGGTGGACGCCTGGCTGGAATCCCCTGAATTCACAGAACTACAACTGCTTGAGTTCTACTATTCCCCTAGAAATCACATACCACATACCGAACGCCATGAACTTGTGCCCTCAGCACCGATGTCCATCTCGGGGTTTTCGTCCTCTCTCCACACCGCCACCTTTGCGCAGTGCTACCTACCAGACAATCTGGTACTAAACCTTCGACTCCCATTTCTCAAGAAACTTTCACTTGTGCGGGTTCGTATATCGGAGGCCTCATTGCACAGCATCATCCACTCCAGTTGCCCTGCGCTGGAGTACTTGGTGCTTGTTTTCACAATTAGAATCGGTTGTCTCCAAATAAAGTTGCCTAACCTTGTAAGAATTGGAATTTCTTTTGACGAAAGGCAACTCATCATCCAAGATGCCCCTTCACTTCAAAGGTTGGTCCTTGATTCTAGTTATTCATCGTTGCAAATAACCGTCCTCTCTGCGCCTAAACTGGAGACCTTGGGTGTAATACATGATCTCAGTGCTCATTTCAACATGGTGTTTGGCTCCACAGTTCTTCAGGTACTTTATATTATCATCTACACTTGTAACCATAAGCTGCATTTTAAATTTCTGCGCATAATTTATATATCATCTTGGAGTACACATTTTGTACTAATATTATGTTCTATGCTCAATTAAGAGTTTCTCCATGGATGGCCTATCAATGGTGTTGGATTCTGTCAAGATCTTATATATCCAAATGAATAGTTTTGATCTAAACAAGATTATTGGCTTGCTGCAATGCTTTCCATGTCTGGAGAAGTTGTATATAAAGGTGATAATTTCACGCACATTGGAAGCCCGCATATAGTGTACTAGAATTAACTGTTCAACTGTTGCTCTTTCGACACTCTTCTTTTAGACCTTAACTATTTTCAATCTTCATTTCTATTTAGGCAACAGGACGGGGTAAGAAAGTTATAATCAATCGGTGGATTCGTAAGCATCGGGATTTTCTCGCTTCTCATGAGATTCGATTGAAGACAATAACGCTAGAACGATATGTAGCCAACCGTGCAAACACAAGATTTGTCACATTCTTCCTGCTGAATGCGAGGTTACCATTGTCCATCAGGCTTAAGTTTATCAGCAGCATGGTTTTGACGGATGGGTATGTCGAAGAGCAAAAAAAGGAGTTTCAGGTGGGCAAAAGAGCTTCTGAACGTGCCGAGCTTCTATTTACAACATATTGTGGTCATAATCGAGTAAATTTTACGACCCAGGATGTTCATTCTATGGACCTGACCGATCCATTTAACTGTGACTGCCGAAAACAGTGCTGGAGTTAGATGTTGTTGCCCTTTTCAATCTGGTTTTTTTTGTAAACCTGATGAATAATTAACCCTCGTGCTTTTGTAAAGTTTGTAAGCTGGAGTTAGATGTTCCTGCCCTTTTCAAATAGGCTGTGACTGTCATATTTTCTTTGAAACAAGGAAAATGGCTTGCCATTCGTTTAATTTAGAGTGAAATATTGTAACAAATCCAAACCAAGGGAAATAACATCACTCTCGTCGGCTGCTTGAGCTCACTGTGCATTACAGAAGCCAAGTGATTAGCCCCCACCAGCACCCACAAACTTATTTCAAACTAGCACATCAAATGGGCTGTAAATTTTCATAGGAAAGGCTGCATGACCGTGATAGATTTGGATTCTGACATTTGGGACTCGCGAGGAAATAACCTATCCAAGGTGGTGTCGACTTACTAGCCAGTCAACAAATGATTCTGCCTACCAGCCGTTGGATTGACATCCAACATCTGTCGTGTATCTTCTATCTCTTGTCTTCCTCTTCCTCCAGCCGCCCAAACTAAACCACCCCATCGCGTCCGCCTGCTCCCGCCTCCCATGGCTGGCTGCGCCTCCGCCACCCTACCGTACGTACCCTCCAACGTTGGCCAGTCCCTCCCTCTATTCCCCCACACGTCCTGTTATTCTCCGGTGACGTCAGCCCCAACATGCACCCGCGCCCGAACCAGTCAACCCTTGTACTCCCCTCCGCCTGCGACTGGACCGGCGCATCTTGAACAACTCCTGTTTGTTCCGTCCGAGGCCTCGTCGTCGTCCTCTGCCTTGCGGCCTTGGTTCGCTCGCCGTGCGCGGTGCGCCGCCCTCTTGTGTTGTCAACGTCGTCAACAACCGAGAGGAACAAGGAGATGACTATACGTGGAGAGGATGACAGTAGGGATCCACCAACGTCATGGTAGTACGCAAGCAAGTGCCTCTATAGTACAAGCCCAAAAATATGGTTCCTCCTAATGGTTGGCCATCTGGGGCTCACGCCATTGTCAACGTAGTCAATAAACGAGAGACTTACAATACGAGCGGCTGACACCAGGGACCCAGCAAGTCGCGCAGTTTTTTTTGAGGAACAAGCAGTTGTTATTTATACTAGTTTTAGCGATGGATCAGGGTAACAACAGGGCTGTGCGGGGGCTGTGGCCCATCTAGCCAGGGTTTTATTTATGTTTACCACATCATGAGCCCAGTTGTGTTTTTTTCTTGGTGAAAATGGCTAGCCCAGTTCTATTTTTTTTAAAGAAATACCCAAACAAGGCCTACTTGCTTTATCGGCCCTGCTGGGCTGCAAATCTTTCAAGGCGAGGAGAGTTTCATTCGGTTTGCCCAGAAATGGGCTGTACATTTTTAAAACACATCAAACCGGGAGTTAGTTTCAATTTTTTTCATTACAAGATCTTAAATTCCATTGATTTTTATGCATGGACAATTATTTGGATTTTATATTTATATAAATTATTTTTCAAAATAGTTTGAATGTGAATCGATATTTCTGGATTAAAAATAGTTGATCGCACCGAAATATGCAAAGTTTCGTATACTTTTGATGGGCTCCAAAAAAATTCTTAAGAATTAGCAAATGGGATGTACATTATTAGAAATAATGGCAGATGGGTTGTATGTTGTTTGAGGCTGACTTCTGTGCCTACTACAGGTTGACGCGTATGCTTTCATAAAAAAAGGGTGACACACACGCAACACCCTGTCAACTTAGTCAACACACGAGAGCAGTGACTGTTGGATGTCCATCGAACGACTGTCGTGCTTCTTCAATCTCTGCTCTTCATGCTCAAGCCGCTCAAACAAGCGCCAACGGGACTGCTTGCTCCCTCCTCCCGTGGCCGGCTATGCTGCCGCGCATGCCTCACGGCCCCACCGTACTCCCATCGCTGGCCTAGCCATCCCTCTACTCACCCACACATGCTGTTATTCTCCGGCGACGGCAGACGAACCAGTAAACCCTCGTACTCCTCCGCATGGGAAACAACTGTCGAGTATTCCCTGGCTCCGTGTCGTTCCCTTCCTAGGCCTCACCGTCGTCCACTGCCCTGGTGCTCTCGGTGCAGCTTGGTCAACATGGTCAATGAACGACATCCATCGGAAGTGGACTGTACG
Organism: Aegilops umbellulata; assembly: GCA_032464435.1. Taxonomy (NCBI): domain Eukaryota; kingdom Viridiplantae; phylum Streptophyta; class Magnoliopsida; order Poales; family Poaceae; genus Aegilops; species Aegilops umbellulata. The sequence continues at coordinate 258,012,318 of CP136054.1, read as the reverse complement.
TGGAGAGGCTGACAGCTGGGTCCACGGCCACACGCAAGGAAATGCCTCCTTATTACGCGCAAAATAATGATTCCTCCACCTGACAGCTAGGACCCACAGGAAGGGCCTCTGTATTTCGTGAAAAAACGTTCACCCGCTGACAGGTCGGACCCACCAGCTATATCTTCGCACGCAAGGAAGTGCCTCTTTATTACGCCCAAAAAAATGAATACCCCCCTGCTAGCTGGGACCCACCATATTGTTGGGCTGACTTGTGGGCCTACTAAGTTGACAGGGACGGAGAGCTTTGTCAACTTAGTCAATACTCCAGTGCCCGTATGATGTCCATCCAACGGCCATAGTGCTTCTTCAACCTCTGGTCTTCTTACTCCAGCCGCCCAAAGCAGCGCCGGTCGTGTCGCCTGCTCCTGCCTCTCGTGGCCGGCTGTGCTACCGCGGAGGCCTCACCGCCCCCATACTACTCCCACCACTGGCCAGTCCATCCCTCCACTCACCCACACCTCCTGTTATTCTGCGGCGACGGAGCCTCACACCGCAGCCGAACCAGTGAACGCTCGTACTCCTCTCCGCGTGGGCATCCACTACCGCGTCTTGCACGGCTCCGTGTCGTCCGTTTCCTAGGCCTCACCGTCGTCCACCGCCGTGGTCCTCTCGGCGCGGTGTGGTCAATGTGGTCAACTACTGACGTCCATCGGAAGAGTACTGTACGTGGAGAGGCTGACAGCTGGGTCCACGGCAGCCGCAAGGAAGTGCCTCCTTATTACGCGGAAAATAATTATTCCTCCACCTGATAGCGGGGACCCACCGGATGGGCCACCAGTATTTTGCGAAAAAAATCATTCCCCCCTGACTGCTCGGACCCACCGGATGGGCCACCGTGTTTCGCAAAAAAAAAACATTCCCCCCGCCGTCAGCTCGGACCCACCGGAAGTGCCTCCTTATTACGCACAAAAAAATGAATACTCCCCTGGCTAGCTGGGACCCACCTTGCTCGGAGGTTGACTTGTGGGCCTACTAAGTTGACTGGGACGAAGGGCTTTGTCAACTTAGTCAATATGAATGATTCTAGCTCCAGTGACCGTACGATGTCCATCCAACGACCGTAGTGTTTCTTCAACCTCTGGTCTTCTTGCTCCAGCCGCCCAAAGCAGCGTCGGTCGTGCCGCATGCTCCTGCCTCCCGTGGCCGACTATGCTGCCGCAGAGGCCTCACCGCCCCCTACTATTCCCACCGCTGGCCAGGCCCTGCAGCGACGGCAGCCTCACACCGCAGCCGAACCAGTGAACCCTCCTAGTCCTCTCTGCGCGGGCTTCCACTGTCGCGTCGTCCCCTTCCTAGGCCTTGCCGTCGTCCACCGCCGTGGTGCTCTCCGCGCGGCGTGGTCAACGTGGTCAAGGAACGACTTCCATCGGAAGAGTACTGTACGTGGAGAGGCTGACAGCTGGGTCCACGGCCACAGCCCAGTTTTTTTGTGATTTGCCAAGTAAGTAGCTTTGTCAGGCCTGTTGGGCTGCAAATCTTTCAAGACGAGGAGAGCTTTCATTCGGCTGGCCGAGAAAATGGCCCATCAGTAATGCGAAATGGGATGTACATTTTTAAAACACATCAAACCGGCAATTAGTTTCAAATATCTTTTTTTTCATTTCAAGATTTTAAATTACATTAATTTTTATGCGTGGAGAATTTGTTGGATTTTATATTGATCTAAATTTATTTTTAAAATCAATTTGAATGCGAGTCAAAATTTCGGGATTAAAAACAGTTCGGACCGCACCGAAATATGCAAAATTTCGTATAATTTTTTAACCGTGGCCACAATATGGGCTGTAATGCTAATAAAAAGAATATGGGCTCCAAAAAAACTTAAGAATTAGCAAATGGGCTGTAAATTATTAGAAATAATGGCAGATGGGTTGTATGCTATTTTCCACAGATTTGAGGCTTTCCTAAATAAAAGGTTGACGCACAAGCAGTGAATGTTGGATGTCCATGCAACGGCCATCGTGCTTCTTCAATCTCTGCTCTTTCTGCTCCAGCCGCTCAAACAAGCGCCGGCGGGACTGCCTGCTCCCTCCTCCCCGTGGCCGGCTGTGCTGCCGCGCAGGCCTCACCGCCCGACCATACTCCCATCGCTGGCCTAGCCATCCCTCTACTCAACCACACCTGCTGTTATTCTCCGGCGACGGCAGACGAACCAGTAAACCCTCGTACAGTCGTACTCCCCTCCGCGTGGGAAACAACTGCCGAGTCTTCCCTGCCTACGTGTCGTCCCCTTCCTAGGCCTCGCCGTCGTGCACCGCCGTGGTGCTCTCGGCGCGGCATGGTCAATGTGGTCAACGAACGACTTCCATCGGAAGAGTACTGTGCGTGGAGACGCTGACAGCTGGGTCCACGGCCGCAGCAAGGAAGTGCCTCCTTATTAGGCGCAAAATAATTATTCCTCCACCTGACAGCGGGGACCCACCGGACGGGCCACCGTATTTCACGAAAAAAACGTTTTCCCCTGACTGCTGGGACCCACCAGCTACACCTTCGCACACAAGGAAGTGCGTCCGGGCAAAAAAAAAACGATTCACCCCCCTGACTGCTGGGACCCACCAGCTACATCTTCGCACACAAGGAAGTGCCTGACAGTCGGGACCCACCTGGTCGAAGCATACGTAGTGTTGTCATTCTGGTCGCGAACGTGTACGTACATATATACCGGTGGATGTAGAGGCGCGCACGTGTCGTAGTAGAGGCGGCCAGGGTGCAAGAAAGAAAATACGGCCACGTATGTGTACATACGGGCGGGGTCTTGAACGCCTACTCGCGCATACGTACGACGAGGGCTCGTTGACATGGCTGGCTCGGAACAGAGAAACAACATTGTCTTCGTGTTCATGGGGAGGCAGCGGAATGTGTCATGTTCATGGGGAGGCAACGGAATGCGTCATGTTCATCGGGAGGCAACGGAACGCGTAGGAGCCAAACGGCTGGGTCGGAACGGAATGCGTGGTCGTGTTCATCGGGAGGGCTTGGACAGAACAGGCGATGGAAACGAGGCCTGGCGTACCGCACAACGGAGGAAACGGCCTTGTGTTCGACCAACCACGTTCGAAATGGGATCCTGTTCATCGGGAGGGGTCTGGCGTACCGCAAAACGGAGGAAACGTACCTCCTACGGTCGAAACGGGGGTCCTGTTGATCGGGAGGGGTGTGGCGTACCGCAAAACGCAGTAAACGGACTTGTGTTGGAGCGCTACGGTCGAAACGGGGTCCTGTTCATCGAGAGGGGTGTGGCGTACCGCAAAACGGGACTCCATGGGATACTGTTCATCTCCACTGTCGACCCCCTCCAGCCTCCACGGGCTACTGTTCATCCACCGTCGACTTCCTCCAGCCTCCACCTACGACTGTTCATCCACGGGCTCCTGTTCATCCAGCCTCCACCGCACGCTACTCCACCGGCTACTGTTCAACCACCGCTCCACCGTCTACTGTTCATCCAGCCCTCCACACCACGGGGTCCTGTTCAACCACCCCTCCACGGGCACCCCTCCACCGTCTACTATTCATCCAGCCCTCCACACCACGGCATCCTGTTCAACCACCCCTCCACCGTCTACTGTTCGTCCAGCCCTCCACACCACGGGGTCCTGTTCATCCACCCCTCCACGGGCACCCCTCCACCGTCTACTGTTCATCCAGCCCTCCACCACACCTAGGGGTCCTGTTCATCCAGAGGCAATGCCACCGCTCACTGTTCATCCAACCCCCCCGCAACGCTCACTGTTCATCCCATTGATCGGCTTCAGTTAGCAGAAGTAGCGAAGGAATCGCTCGACCGGGTTCAGTTAACAGCCATCGATCGATCGCTCGGGTTCAGTAACACGTAGCCTGCTGTGCAATCGCTCGGGTTCAGTTAGAGCACAACGCCTCGCTCGGGTTTAGTTAGAGCCAACGCCTCGCACACACGCGTGTACGTGTACGAGAGAAACACACATCGCTCGGCCCCGACCTCCCACCGTAACTGGGAACTCCCCGAAATTTTCCTCCCCTCGCTTCTACCACGGTTTTTTCCGTCATGGACGGCCCAAAGAATGTCATGCAGCTGCGTCTTCGGCCCGCCCAGGACGAAAATCCCATTTTCTGTCATGATTTTTTCTCATAGAAGTAGGAGCCCACCACATCTATGATGATACCAGGTTTTGTCACAATTATCGTCATAGAAGTGTCATATGTATGACAGAAAAAAATTTCGTTCGGCCCAAAATGTCACGGATGTGTCTTTTTTTTGTAGTGTCTACCAGCGCCTGAGAGCCGACCCGTCCGACGGCACTATGAGCCGCCGGGCCTCACGCTCCAGCCGCCACCGCTGGCGCATGCCGAGCCGCCCGGGTCTCATTCCGCCTCACCACCGGGGCCTTACCTCGCCCATGCGACCTCTGAGCCGCCCTCGTCTTCATCGCCATCAAGACGCTGCGGGATTCAGCCGCCGCTCCGTGCTATTGAACCACCGGCTATGACCCGCCGACGCGTTTTCTGCTGCGACAAGTTGCTGGATTGAGCTAGCCCTGGCCTCAAACATTGCTGCCGTGGCTCACTTCTTGTGAAAGGAGAGGTTGACCTAATGGGGTAAAGAGAGACCTTAGAGGCTATGAAAAAAATATAAAAAAAACCAATGGTCAACATGACCCGGAGGGTCCCTTTTGAGTCGCACGGTGTCGCGCTTTAAGCCGCCACCTTCACCACAACCATGAGAGAGTGGCTAAATCATAGATGAAGTGACTGGAGGTGATCTATGGACGCTATATACTACTCATTTTTTGTCCAGACAAATCAGGTGAAAGCTGTCCAATCAATTTTTATTAGTACATATTATTTTTTCTTCAAGAACAGTTACTCTCGTTTGTGTAATTTCTTATGCAGAATTCATAATTGCAAAGGAGACCATCAAACTATGGCCCTTGCCTACATCGGACGAATCAATGGACAGGGTCATCTATAACACGTCGAGATTCAACATATTTCAACAATCCGTTGTTAAACTATATGCCGGTTCATATCACGGTCAAATATGGAGAGTCTCAAGCCAACTCCTCAAGTAGTCTTAAGACTCGAGGGCTATGATGACATGACTCAGTAAATGATGCCATTTTGACCAGATTCAAGAACTTCGGGTCATTGGAGGAAAGATAACCTGGCCCCATAGACTATTGCCATATTGATGAAAATTAAAGGCCGTCGGAAAATTTCTGGCTCAAGGGAAATCTGTCTCTCACAAAGCTTGAAGCTCTCAATATTCGGTTTAAAATTCCGACTCAAAAAAGAATTCGTTTCTCGCAAGTTCAAGTTTCTCAGAAAAATTAAAGGTTGCCAAAGAGAACTTGCTGCCATGATGCGTGGTTCAAACATGGGTATCCTGCCTTATTGGCTTATCATATCATTGGTAACTTGGGGGCTTCCTGCTCATTGAGCATAGCTGCGAATATCCCTCTTGACGCAATGCCACACTTTCAGGTGGTCACTTGGGGGCTTGCTGCTCATTGAGGATAGTTGTGAATATCCCTCTTGATCCGGCGCAACGCCACTCTTACAAATCACTTGGGGGCTTCCTGTTCAAACATAGGTGTATTCACCAAAGAGAACATAGCGTTACTACCCTCTTGATCCGGCTATCAAGCCAACATGATAATTTCATAAGAGCACAACTCTGATTACCTTGGTAATTCGGCTATCAAGCCAATATGATAGTTTCATAAGAGCACAGTTCTGATTACCTTGGTAATTCGGCTATCAAGCCAATATGATAATTTCACAAGAGCACAGCTCTGATTACCTTGGTAAACCGGCTATCAAGCCAATATTATAACTTCATATGAGCATAGTTCTGACCTACTTGGAGGCTTAATACCCGGGTTAGAAGGATCAAAGAGAGTCTGTTGCACAGCACAGCTCAAACATAGGTATATGGTGAACCGGCGGTATGACCAAAAATATCACAGGTATGATTTTCCTGGTTGTATGAATATGCGAGGTTTGATAACCCGCCCTGGCTTTTAAACTTTAAGTTGCCAATATGTTTAGGCTTGAATGGCCTTAATGCTAGTCTTTTCCATAATTGCGTAAGACTATATTATGTTTGGGTTGTTACCCGCCCTGGCTTTTGACGTTAAGTCGCCAGGGTATATGTTGTTTAAACTCTGTGCAGGGTTTGCAGAACTATGTCATATAAATTCAAGCTCATCATCAAAATTGATGTTTCAAAAGGGTTATCCATTCTGGATTTTCTCAAAGGCTATAAGCCACCGGGTTATAAAGATTCCGGCTTACAATGAATGCGCATTAAGTCGCCATTGGCCAATAGCCGCCAAGTATTTAAACTCCGGATTTACTTGTCAACCGATGAGGTATTCAAATCTTTAATAGCAAAATTGGCTGGATTTTTATGATGATATTGAATGATTGAGGTTTTCATATCGATTTATATTATTCCAATCTTTAAATAGCCAACTTGGCTGGATTTTCATTATGATATTGAATGATTGAGGTTTTCAAAGTCGCTTCAGCGCAATGGCTATCATTATCTGGACAATGGATATAATTTTATATACAATGGAAGGAATAGTCCCGAGTTGATGCAGGCTTACGACCCGGCACTTGGGGGCTACATTATTCAAATTGAGATTACATCAAATACGCAAGTCCCATGACACTGCCAGCATGCACCATGGCACTCGGGGCTAATGCAAGATTATTTTTTATTGGCCTTATTGAAGACCCAACTCATCACATTGTAATGAGCCGACCCTTGGGGGCTACATGTTTGTGACGCCCGGATAATTAGGCTACAGTAATCCCGCATTAGTGATGCCTCGTCACCTCGGTTACTGCTGATAATCTCGCGTTAGTTCGAAACGGATTCAAATTCAAAATTTGAATTGAAGTTAAAACAATTAAAGTTTTCAAAAGTCAAAACTAAAATGTTCGATGTGTTGAAAATATTCCCTAACTATTTGTCATGTAGAAACCATGTTTTTATATAAGTCCTATGTATGTAAGATGAGCAAAAACAGAAAAGAAAAATAAATAAAAAGAGAAAGAAAATAAATATAGAAAAAAAAACAAATGAGGGAGACCCTCTGGCCAACTGGGCCAAACGGCCCAGCCAGCCAGCCCACCGTCCCAGCCTGGCCCAACCCCCACGCACCCATTAACCCCTCTAAACCCTAACGCCCATCCCCACTCGCTCTCACCCCCCACTCGCGCCCTACTCTCCCTCTCCCCCGCTCCAATCTGGAGCGGGCTTGACGCCGCATCGCGCCACCAGGAGGACCACCTCGCCGTCGCCCGGAGCCCCACACCTCGCCGGACCTCCCCGACCGCCTCCCCGTCGTCCTCTCCGCCGTCGCCGGTCGTCCCCATCTTCCTCCTCAACCCCCGCTACTATTTCCCTACAATCCCGCGGTGAGGCCCCCGGCCTCCTCTCTCTCCTCTGTGTCCTCGCACTCGCTCCGCTCGGCACAGTCACCGCGCGCCCGCGCCGTCCCGCACCCCGCTGCTCCCGCGGCCGACCCGTGCGCCTCGTCGCTCACTCGCCATCGCCAGCGCCTCTGTCCGCGCCCGGCTACGCCCGCCGCGGCTCTCGACCGCTAGCCGCCTCTGCCCACCGGCGTTGTCGCCTCCGCCCGCCTGTGTCGCGTCCCACCCACACCTGCACTCCACGCCTGCACGCGCCGCATGGTGCTCCTTCTCCTGCCGCCCGCGCACCCCCGCTGTGGCCGGCCCCTGTTGCTGGCTCTACACCATCGGCGCCACTCACCGCCGGTGCCGCTCGCCGTCGACCACCTGGGCCGCGCACGACCCTGCTCGGGTGCCCATGCTCGTGCACCCGTAGCCGCGCCGCCCGGGCCTCGCCTCTGTTGCCCCTGCTCCCACTCCGTCACGTGCCGCCCTGCCGACACAGTCGCGCACCGGTCTGCGCCATCGCCGCCCGCCAACGAGCGCGCGCCCTGGCTCGTCGTGCCCCCCGTTGGCCGCGCCTGAGACAGCGGACGGGCGCCCGCTGCGCCAGTTCAGGTTGCGCCCGACGCTCGCTAGGGCCAATGACAAGGGGGCCCCGTGCCCAGAATGATTAAAAAAGAATTAAATAATAATAATAATAATAATAAGTAAATAAAAATTCTGATTAGTTAAACTAATTAAACTTAGTTAATCTAATTTAACTACTTAAAATATCTAATCTTTTAGTTAGTACTAACAGTCTATGACAGCTGGGACCCACACGCCAGTTTGACGAGTCAACACCTCTGTTGACTCATGACGTCAGCATGCACAATTTTTTTTGATAATGTTGATTTAAAATAATTAAATAAATCCTAAAATTTATTTAAATATTTTAAAATCAATATAGAATAAACTGTAGCTCGGATCAAAAAACTTTGTACATGAAAGTTGCTCACAACGACGAGACGAATCCGGATACGCAGCCCGTTCGTCCACCACACGCCCCTAGCATATCGAACTCGCAACTTCCTCCCTCTGGTTCAGCTGTCCGAAAACGCGAAACACCGGGAATACTTTCCCGGATGTTTCCCCCCTTCGCTGGTATCACCTACTACCGCGATTGGGCACCCCTAGCATCACGCTTTGTCATGTCATGCATCGTCATGCATTTGTTTGCATTGTATTTATTGTTTCTCCCCCCTTTCCTCTCGCTAGACACCGAGACCGACGCCGCTGCTACCCAGTACGACTACGGTGTTGACGACCCCTCCTTGCCAGAGCAATCAGGCAAGCCCCCCCTTGATCACCAGATATCGCCTATTCTTCTCTATACTGCTTGCATTAGAGTAATGTAGCATGTTACTGCTTTTCGTTAATCCTATCCGGATGCATAGCCTGTCCTTGCTACTATGTGGTTACCTTTACCTGCAATCCTACATGCTTAGTATAGGATGCTAGTGTTTCATCAGTGGCCCTACATTCTTGTCCGTCTGCCATGCTATACTATCGGGCCGTGATCACTAGGGAGGTGATCACGGGTATATACTATATACTTTATACATGATACATGTGGTGACTAAAGTCAGGTCGGCTCGTGGAGCACCCACGAGTGATTCATGGATTGGGGGCTGAAAGGACCTTTGTCCCAACGGCCCTCTGAGTGGATCTTTGTGGCGGAGCGACAGGGCAGGTTGAGACCACCTAGGAGAGAGGTGGGCCTGGTGTCAGTGTCAAAACCGGCGGATCTCGGGTAGGGGGTCCCGAACTGTGCGTCTAGGCTGATGGTAACAGGAGACAAGGGACACAATGTTTTTACCCAGGTTCGGGCCCTCTCGATGGAGGTAAAACCCAACTCTTGCTTGATTAATATTGATGATATGGGTAGTACAAGAGTAGATCTACCACGAGATCAGAGAGACTAAACCCTAGAAGCTAGCCTATGGTACGATTGTTGTTGTCCTACGGACTAAAACCCTCTGGTTTATATAGACACCGAAGAGGGCTAGGGTTACACAGAGTCGGTTACAATAGGAGGAGATCTACATATCCGTATTGCCAAGCTTGCCTTCCATGCCAAGGAAAGTCCTATCCGGACACGGGACGAAGTCTTCAATCTTGTACCTTCATAGTCTAGGAGTCCGGCCAAAGGTTATAGTCCGGCTATCCGGACACCCCCTAATCCAGGACTCCCTCAGTAGCCCCCGAACCAGGCTTCAATGACGATGAGTCCGGCGCACAGATTGTCTTCGGCATTGCAAGGCGGGTTCTCCTCCAAATTCCGTATACCTATTAAATAGTGTCCGGCTTCTCGTGAATGTTGCGCTCCTTGGCTTCCACGCCTAATAATGGCCACTTTCCACATGTCAAGTGAATGTGAAGAGCCAGGGTGTTTTTACATTTACCCCCTAGCTATGTGAATGAGCTGCCTATTAAAGAGACGAGGATTCAGATCCAAATCACACCATCCTCCCTTAGCGAGCATTCATCGGAGCGCGTCCGACAGAAATCCATTCCATCATGGCCGGTCGACGTGGCTCCTCCTCTCGCTCCCCCAGCCCCAAGCCCGGAGATTGGGAGAGATGTTCCGTCCCACACAGCAAACTAGTGACGCTTCAGACCAAGGGATTTCTTCCCCCAGCATACATGGTCCCGGTTCGAGCCGGGCTCGCCACCTATAATGGCGGAGAGCAAGCGGAGAGCTTTCCCAATCCCTCAAGGGAGAGCGGGTATGCCTTGTCCCTCATTTGATAAGAGGGCCCGGATTTCCAATTCATCCGTTTCTCCGGGGGCTCCTGGAGTTCTATGGCCTCCAGTTGCACAGTCTTACACCTGCCTCCATACTGCATATTGTGGGCTTCGTAGCCCTTTGCGAGCTGTTTTTGGGCTGCGAGGCTCATTTCGTGATGTGGAAGAAGTTGTTATGCCTTGTGCCCCGTTCTCAGAAGGGGTCAACATATCAAGTGGGCGGAGCCGAAGTGTGGCACATCGCCGCGACCGGATATCTATCCGGAACCCCAAAGAAGATGTCCGAAAAGTGGCCTTTAGAATGGTTTTATATAGAAGACGTCCCCCTCCCGGATCCTATTCGGATAGGCCTTCCTGAGTTCGACAATGCTCCTTTGAAGAAGCGCTTGAGCTGGCATCCACGGAGCCCCCAGGAGGAAGACGACAGGGACGTTCTTTACCTGATGAGCCGGATAAGGTCGCTAGCTCAATCCGGAGTGACCATGATCGAAGTCATGGCCATATGCATTATGTGGGGGGTGCATCCACTTCAATATAGAGGCCACCCCATGTGGGATTTCAACGGGGAGGATGACGCCACCCGCTGCGGCCGTAAGGGGCCGGAATCGGTTGCTGCTCTAGCAAAGATCTTGTCCACTTTGTACAAGGGACAAGAGGAGGAATTCTTCTGCGTCAATCCACAGGGCGGATTTTCCATGTACAATCCTCCGAGCTAGGTAAGTTGATACTTTTTCTTGCCCATCCGTTCCATATTCCCATAGTTAAGTATTTCATCTTGCGATTTCAATGCAGGAGCTGCGTAAGGCTGTAAGGGAGATAAACAACCCTCCTCCACAACCCGAGGATCCGGAACGGTCCCTCGACCCGGCCTCCCAAGAGGATCCGGACATATCTGTGGAGCTAATCGATAGGGTATTTTACCAATTGGGCAACGACAATGCCTTGGTGGCCATTACGGCCGATTACCCTGGGCTACTTCCAGCCTCACAGGTAACTGAGACCGAAGTCCTAACACTTTGAAAAGGATCCGTCCTTGCGTATTTTTTATTACCGTATACCAACGGTGTTTTGCAGGGGAGGCCCTCGAGGCGGAATACCGAGCCTGCGGCGACTAGCCAACAAGGGGTCGCGAGGCCAGGCAGGCTGAAAAGACACGCAGTCCGGATTGAGACACCGGTGCAGCGGTATGGCACGCCGTCTTATTCAAAGATATTATTCTCAGAGGCATACTAACGCCCGTTCTTTCTTTTAGGAGAAAGAACGCTCGCCGGACTATATCCGGAGAGGTTGCCAATCGTGCCTCCACCAGTCAGGCTCCAAGGCCGGATCCGAAAGCGGAAGCGAATACGAGGCGCGCGTCGGACGCTCCTTCGACAGAGGATGCGGACAGATTGTCCGCCGCAAATTCTGAGGCGGAGAGTGCCATGAACCACAGGCGTCGCCGAACCGTTCTTCGTGACGCTTGTTTCTACCAAGAGGCATTCGATGCCTTCAACTCGGGAGATGCGTACCTCCGTCCTGCTCAAAATGGTCTAGCCAGAGCCACGGAGCAGTATGTAAAGGACATACAGGTGAGAAAATTTGGTGATTATATATATCAGTAGCCCCTGAGACTTGAAACAGTTAGAATAACTGATTTAAGGATCATTTGTTATGCAGGTTCTTACAGAAAAGAATACCCAACTGTCCCATGAGCTGGAAGAGTGCAAAGCCCAACTTCAGGCCGCACTAGCCGCAGCAGGGGAGCCCAAGGATACCCCCTCTGGTAATATATGCTTCAAATGATAAGTATCATATAAAGTGCGGCGTATATGCAGATATGATGATAAAATTGCAGATGACGCCGGAGTAAATCCGGATAAGCAACTCCTACACCAGCTAAAGGCTGGTGAGAGCGTGCTTACAAGGGTGAGGCAGGAGAAGAACGATCTCCTAGATGCCAACACCCAGCTGGCGTGGAACTAAAGGATGTTCGTGCCCAACTGTCGGACTCCGTTAAGGAGAATCGGCGACTTCGACGCGACATTTATAGTAAGTGCTTGAACGAACTTTGAAAAAGAGTTCGGCGAAGAAGTTGGCTGATAGAGTTATGTCTGTAGGTATGCTAACAGGTCGTCCTACAGAGGAAATGCCCGATTCTACGGGTGACCTTCTTCCCGAGCTCTCACAACTGCACGAACGAGTTCGGCAGGTGATGCAAGGCATCGCCCAGGTGAAAGGATCGAGAAGAGGTGTTTAGAGGGGGGGGCGGGGTGATTAGACACTAAGTGCCAAAAGTTGCAGTTTTTAATATTCTTAAGTTTAGGTGGAGTTTAGGCACAAGTTTAACAAACACAATACATATCAAGCAAGCATGCAATGAGTATATGAGCAGCGGAAAGTAAAGCATGCAACTTGCAAGAATGTAAAGGGAAGGGTTTGGAGTATTCAAACGCAACTGGAGACACGGATGTTTTTGGCATGGTTCCAATAGGTGGTGCTATCGTACATCCACGTTGATGGAGACTTCAACCCATGGAGGGTAACGGTTGCGCGAGTCCACGGAGGGCTCCACCGACGAAGGTTCCACGAAGAAGCAACCTTGTATATTCCATCATGGCCGTCACCCATGAAGGATTTGCCTCACTAGCGGTAGATCTTCACGAAGTAGGCGATCTCCTTGCCCTTACAAACTCCTTGGTTCAACTCCACAATCTTGTCGGAGGCTCCCAAGTGACACCTAGCCAATCTAGGAGACACCACTCTCAAAGAAGTAACAAATGGTGTGTTGATGATGAACTCCTTGCTCTTGTGCTTCAAATGATAGTCTCCCCAACACTCAACTCTCTCTCATAGGATTTGGATTTGGTGGAAAGAATATTTGAGTGGAAAGCAACTTGGGGAAGGCTAGAGATCAAGATTCATATGGTTGGAATGGAATATCTTGAGCTCAACACATGAGTAGGTAGTTCTCTCTCAGAAAATGTGTATTGGAAGTGAAGGTATGTTCTGATGGCTTTCTCCATGAATGAAGAGTGGGTGAAGGGATATATATAGCCTCCACACAAAATCTAACCGTTACACACAATCTGCCAAACTCGGTGGGACCGAATCGTTAAACTCGGTCGGACCGATTACCTAGTGACCGTTAGGATTTTCGATGGGACTGAGATGCGACTCGGTAGGACCGATATGGTTAGGGTTCAGGCATAACGTAATCTCGGTGTGACCGATTACACAAACTCGGTGGGACCGATTTTGGTAATAAGCTAACCAGAGAGTTGGTCAGGCAAACTCGGTGAGACCGATTACACAAACTCGGTGGGACTGATTTTGGTAATGAGCTAACCAGAGGATTCGCATTGTAATCTCGGTAGTACCGATTGCTCAAACTCGGTGAGACCGATTTTGGTAATGGACATACACAGAGAGATTACAATCCCATCTCGGTGAGACCGAGATCCCTATCGGTGAAACCGATTTGCAAGGGTTTGTGGCAGTGGCTATGACATGTGAAACTCGGTGGCGCCGGATAGAAAGAATCGGTGGGGCCGAGTTTGACTTTTGGTTTAGGTCATATGTGGATGTGGGAAGGTAGTTGAGGATTTTGGAGCCTATCACTAAGCACATGAAGCAAGAGGCTCATTAAGCAACACCTCATCCCTCCTTGATAGTATTGGCTTTTCCTATAGACTCAATGTGATATTGGATCACTAAAATAGAAAATGTAGAGTCTTGATCTTGAAGCTTGAGCCAATCCTTTGTCCTTAGCATCTTGAAGGGGTTCCACATCCTCTTAGTCCATGCCACTCCATTGTTGAACTTATCTGAAACATGCTAGGTAAAAGTGTTAGTCCAACAAGAGATATGTTGACATTAATTACCAAAACCACCAAGGGAGCACTTGTGCTTTCAATCTCCCCCTTTTTGGTAATTGATGACAACATACATCAAAGCTTTAGATAAAGATATAGAGAATAGCAAGTAAAGCTTTGGAAGAACATGTAACATGCGTAGGCTCCCCCTACATGTATGCAATCATGTGAATATTGAATATAGGAGCATGTGAATGCGTAAACATGACAGAGTAAGCAATGTGTTACATGTATCTTGGCTATATGCATCAGAGCAAATGATGTGAATATGAGAAATGTACCTTCATGCTCATGAGTCCTTCTTGCAAACAGTATTTACATCAGCAAGAACTTCTCATTCACATGATTGTGATGCATATACTTACCTTGTGGTCTTGAGTTGGATTAGGTTGGGATGAACCTGCGCAAACAAGGTTAAATAACACAGATACACCTACTGACCAGAGCAAACAAGAGAAACCACAAGAGAACCAAGACCGGGATGACATGTAGAGTGAGTACTAAGTACCACATTGGGTATAGACATGTCCCCAAAGGTAAAGATATGCAAGAAAATCATAGATTTCCTTCCCTTAGATGTCTTGCTCCCCCTGAATCTGATCATGAGATATTGGGAGAAGATAGGGAACAGAAAATCAGAGCAACAGAAAAGAAACAACAGAGCTTGAGCTAAAGCAAGCAAGCAAACATGTCTTTCCCCTCTTAAAGACATGTGACATCTCTCCTCTTGAACACCAAGCATCTGGGGTCATTGATATTACTTTCTCCCCCTGAGTATTCTCTCTTTCTCCCCTGTAGGAAAGATTAAGCTTTGATGTGATCTCTCTCTCCCCCTCTGACATCAATTTCCAAGAAGGGCTCTTCTGGTCATGTGATAAAAATGGGTTGGTCCTTGAGTCACAGAGCAAAGCAGCAAGTCTGATATGATGCTGGTAGAGGAGAAGAATCATTGAGTGGAGCTGGAGCAAGCAATAATCTGGAATAAGTGGCAAGTTGGTTTTCCTGTGATGGAATCGGTGACTCCAAGTTGTGTGCTTTGGTTACACCGAAAGATTTCGGTTGGACCAAAGAGAACAAACCTGTCGGTGGGAAACGACACCTATGGGATCACGAGAATCCCTTTCTGCGGTTGCGGGGCGTGCGGGTCGTGAGAAGAGCGGATCGAGCAGGCCGTACACGATTCCTTTACCCAGGTTCGGGCCGCGAAGATGCGTAAAACCCTACTCCTGCTTTGGTGGATTATATGCTTGTGTTCTTGAGCTAGCTATGGGGCGTGAGGAGCTCCAAAAAGCCGAATCCCCCTCCTGGTCGCCTGGGGCCTCCTTTTATAGGGAAAGGGGCTGCCACAGTGGCACACAGGAGGTGGAAAGGGTACAGTGATGCGAGGTTATCCCTCGCATTACATGACAAGGTGCATTTAATGCGCCTCGCTTATGTGTCCTAGCTTTATCGGGGGCGGGGAGAGCCCTGTCTCGTCCGTCGCCGCTCTCTCCCGCGTCAACACGCGCCCTGGCCAGCGGTGCCTGCGATGCCATGTAGGCGAGTAGGCAGCTGAGGTGGCGTAGCGGTGGGTCTCCACGGGGATTTGCATGCCGCCACGCAGGTGCCTGCCCAGCTAGTTGGGTCGGCCGCTGCGTGCGAACGGTGGTAGAGGCGCGACTGGTGCGGGCCCGATGGTGGCCCCGCGGGTGTCCTTGGCAAGGGCCTTGCCGCAGCCCTGGCAAGGGTCTTGCCGGGGTCCCGACAAGGGTCTTGCCGTGGCGCCTGCTGCCATCCCCGGCAAGGCTCTTGCCGGGGGCCTTGTGGTTTTCCTTGGCTGGGATCCCGCCAAGGACCATCATCTTCTAAAGTGTGCACCTGATCTTGAATGTCTTCACAAAGATCTGCATACCACCACGGGGATGCCTCCCGAATCCTTGCCCCATGGGGGCAGTGGACTCAAGGGTGACCCGCTCCGTGGGTGTGGGGCGAGCCGCCACGACAAGGGTCTTGCCGGGTTTGCAAAAACCGCCTCCCGGCAAGGATCTTGCCGGGGGGGGGGGCGCTTCGTCCCCTTTGCTCTTTGTGGTCTTGGTCTTGGCGTCGTTCTGCTCCTCTTTGCCTTCGGCCTTACCTTGGTTCTACCTCCCTTGCCGGGCTTGGTGCGGCGGCGCCCGTGGCTCAGACTGCCCATGCACAGTCATAGGGGTACAAAAAGTGTACCCCTCTTTTTGTACATCGACAGGAGCCCCCAGGCCTGGGCCACACATAAGCGCTACGCGTTGTTGGGCCAGGCCCAAGAACGGTGCGTGGGCAGGCAGGGCGGTTTTTACCACGGTAAGTTTCTTCGCACGCTGTGCCTCCCGTGCTTCCCGCGCGTGGCGCGTCGTGGGGAGGCGTGCGTGATGTGGGCGGCATGCGTGAGGCTGGCCTCTGCGCGCATGCGTCATGTCGCAGTGAAAAAGGGGCGGCTCGCGCCTTCCCCATAAACGGAGGGAGGCGTAGAGGCGCGGCCCATTTACTGGACGGGGCCGAGGCGTGGTCTTTCAAGGCGCCCACTCCCTTTAATCACGGGGCGGGGAGAAGTCACCTCACCCGTCGCTTCGGTTCTGCACGTTCGCCACGCGGCGCCCATGCGCCTGGGGTGGCAGTTGGTGGAGGCGGGAAGCCGGGCCGTCGCGGGCTGGGGCGGCGGATCGGCCCCGGTCTCCTGCGCCATTCACGTCTTCATTGGCGGAACGGGGCGGTCAAGCCCCCACCCTGCTCCTTTATAAAGAGCGGGGGGGGGGGGGGGGGGGTTGGTGCCCTGCATTCCTCCATCTCACTTCTTCAACTTCTGCTCCCCTTCCTCTCAATCGCCATGGAGAAAGGGAACCCTGGTCCTTCGACGGTGGCGACGAGGGTCGCCGCCCGACAACGCGTCCCCCCTTCTCCTGCACCTGCGGTGGCGGAGCCAGCCGCGAGGGGAAGGGGGAGAGGGCGAGGCCGTTGGCGAGGCCGAGGCGCTCGGGGAAGAGGAGGACGGGGCGGCGCGCTGGCTTTCCCTCTGCCAGCAGTTCCTCTCCCTATGGAGGGCCACGTCGGGGACGACCCTTGTGAGTTCTTCGTCAGGCTGCGGCGGCCTCCTCGCCGTCGTCTTCGTCTTCCAACTCCATTTGCGAGCGAGATGGAGCTGGACCCGCCCGAGACACTGAGGCTGCACATGAGGGGTTGTGGAATTAGCGGTACGTGAGTCCGCGTCGACTTCCCAGCCCCTAATGTGATGTATCTTGGTCGAGGGTGGAGGACATTCGCCCGTATCCACCGCCTGACGGAGGGGCTCACCCTCCATTTTAAGCTGATGGAGGGCGGTCTCCTCTCCGTCAAGGTCTTCGGGTGCTTCGGGACTCGGGCAAGGTGCTGCGTGGAGAGTTCCTCTGATAGCGAAGACTCCTCCTCGAGCGGGAGTGACGAGGAGGACAGCGGCAGCGACCATGAGGGTAGCGGGCGGCAGGATGACGGGTCCGACTAGGTGTCGGGCGCCGCTCCGTGCGGCACCGGCGACCCCATCATCCGTGTCGCCGGCTCCTCGAACTTCTCGGGGTCGTCTTCTTGGGCGGCTGGCGTTGGGAGGCTGCGGAAGAGGAAGAGGGCGGGCGGCAAGGCCGTCAACTTGGAGTACGTGGGCACGACGCCTTCGACGCGTGCTGACATCCTGCCGCCTCGTCTTCGAGCTCTACCT
This sequence comes from Aegilops umbellulata, assembly GCA_032464435.1. NCBI lineage: Eukaryota > Viridiplantae > Streptophyta > Magnoliopsida > Poales > Poaceae > Aegilops > Aegilops umbellulata. The sequence continues at coordinate 257,994,531 of CP136054.1, read as the reverse complement.
CCGGCGCTTCCATCACCACCCAGCCTTTGGACGACCACCGAGATGTTCTCTTGGTGTCTTCTGCCACCTGTAGCTCGTCTAGGCGCCCCTTTTGCTCTTTTCGCCTCCTTGACCTGCCTCCTGAAGAGAGGGACAAGACAGAGATTACGGGCACCTTATCTCTTTTTAGTTTGTAAGCCTTCGGGCCTTAGATGAATTTAGAGCTTGTAATCCCATCATTCATGTTTTTCATTCTCCATGAACTGTACCTGAGTGGAATGTTTTTAATGAAAAAGGGATGCTTGCCGAGTCACTTGTCTTGCGGGTGGAACCCACATCAAGGGGCAAACCCTTGATATCTTTAAGATAGACCCTTCCTTGCCCGGCAGCAGGCCCTGCCATCTTCCCACGTCGCTCGACCTTTCTCACGCTTTCGGCGGAGGCAGGGATGAGGCGGGTTTAGGCTCCTCGTTTCGTCCCTTTGCTGCCGCGACTACAACCAAACCTGGCCCTAGGAACGAGTCCTAGGGCCTAGAGTTAGGGGAGCACGGTAGCTTTAGGAAGAAACGAGGTTTCGCATACCTCAGTCCATAAGAGAATGCATGATAAGGGATGAAGAACTTATCTGAAACTGCAGCCCCCGGCAACTCTGGTTCGCCGTGGGTGAATCTTTGTACTTGCAGCCCCCGGCAACACTGGCTTGCCGGGGTCCAGATGCTGGTCCGTCTCTCTTCTCCTTTTTTTCATCCTCAAGTGATCCGGCAAGGATATCCGAGCCCTGCAAACCAAAGGAGACAAAAGAACGACAAAGAGACGCACACTCGACCTCTAAGCTGGGGGTTAGCCGCCGCTAAGCACTATCAACCCTAACCAAGGACGAGACTCGATCTAGCATGCATGCTATAACTTAGGGCGCCAGCGCTTCATTTATGCTCAGGGTCTGCGCCTGGCATTGTACAAAGGGTTACATGCTGTTGGAAATATGCCCTAGAGGCAATAATAAAAGCATTATTATTATATTTCCTTGTTCATGATAATTGTCTTTATTCGTGCTATAATTGTGTTATCCGGAAATCGTAATACATGTGTGAATAACAGACAACAACGTGTCCCTAGTAAGCCTCTAGTTGACTAGCTCGTTGATCAACAGATAGTCATGGTTTCCTGACTATGGGCATTAGATGTCAATGATAACGAGATCACATCATTAGGAGAATGATGTGATGGACAAGACCCAATCCTAAACATAGCATAAGATCGCATAGTTCGTTTGCTAGAGTTTTCCAATGTCAAGTATCCTTTCCTTAGACCATGAGATCGTGTAACTCCCGGATACCGTAGGAGTGCTTTGGGTGTGCCAAACGTCACAACGTAACTGGGTGACTATAAAGGTATACTACGGGTATCTCTGAAAGTGTCTGTTGGGTTAACACGGATCGAGACTGGGATTTGTCACTCCGCTTGACGGAGAGGTATCACCGGGCCCTCTCGGTAATGCATCATCATAATGAGCTCAATGTGATCAAAGTGTTTGATCACGGGATCATGCATTACGGTACGAGAAAAGTGACTTGCCGGTAACGAGATTGAACGAGGTATTGGGATACCGACGATCGAATCTCGGGCAAGTAAAATACCGATTGACAAAGGGAATCGTATACGGGATTAATTGAATCCTCGACATCGTGGTTCATCCGATGAGATCATCGTGGAGCATGTGGGAGCCAACATGGGTATCCAGATCCCGCTGTTGGTTATTGCCCGAGAGCCGTCTCGGTCATGTCTGAATGTCTCCCGAACCCGTAGGGTCTACACACTTAAGGTTTGGTGACGCTAGGGTTGTGAAGATATGTATATGCAGTAACCCGAATGTTGTTCGGAGTCCCGGATGAGATCCCGGATGTCACGAGGAGTTTCGGAATGGTCCGGAGGTAAAGAATTATATATAGAAAGTGCTGTTTTGGCCATCGGGACAAGTTTCGGGGTTATCGGTATTGTACCGGGACCACCGGAGGGTCCCGAGGGGTCCACCGGGTGGGGCCACCTGCCTCGGGGGGCCACATGGGCTCTAGGGGTGCGCCTTGGCCTACATGGGCCAAGGGGAACCAGCCCCTAGAGGCCCATGCGCCTAAGGGGGGGAACCCTAAAAAGGGGGGCGCCCCCTTGCTTGGGGGGCAAGCCCCACCCTTGGCCGCCGCCCCCCTAGGAGATTGCATCTCCTAGGGCCGTCGCCCCCCTAGGGGGCTATATAAAGGGGGGAGGGGAGGGGGGCAGCGGACCCTTGCTCCTGGCGCCTCCCTCTCCCTCTCCAACATCTCCTCCTCCTCCATAGAGCTCGGCGAAGCCCTGCCGGAGTACTGCAGCTCCACCATCACCACGCTGTCGTGCTGCTGCTGGAGCCATCTTCCCCAACCTCTCCTTTGCCTTGCTGGATCAAGAAGAAGGAGACGTTACGCTGACCGTACGTGTGTTGAATGCGGAGGTGCCGTCCTTTCGGTGCTAGGATCTCCGGTGATTTGGATCACGTCGTGTACGACTACCTCATCCCCGTTCGTTGAACGCTTCCGCTCGCGATCTACAAAGTGGTATGTAGATGCAATCTCTCTCCCATGACTCGTTGCTAGATGAACTCATAGATGGATCTTGGTGAAACCGTAGGAAAATTTTTAATTTTCTGCAACGTTCCCCAACAGTGGTATCAGAGCTAGGTCTATGCGTAGTTCTCTATTGCACGAGTAGAACACAATTTGTTGTGGGCGTAGATGTTGTCAACTTTCTTGCCGCTACTAGTCTTATCTTGCTTCAGCGGTATTGTGGGATGAAGCGGCTCGGACCAACCTTACACGTACGCTTACGTGAGACCGGTTCCACCGACTAACATGCACTAGTTGCATAAGGTGGCTGGCGGGTGTCTGTCTCTCCCACTTTAGTTGGAGCGGATTCGATGAAAAGAGTCCTTATGAAGGGTAAATAGAAGTTGACAAATCACGTTGTGGCTTTCACGTAGGTAAGAAAACGTTCTTGCTAGAACCCTAATTCAGCCACGTAAAACTTGCAACAACAATTAGAGGACGTCTAACTTGTTTTTGCAGCAAGTGCTTTGTGATGTGATATGGCCAAAGTTGTGATGAATGATGAATGATCTATATGTGATGTATGAGATGTTCATGCTATTGTAATAGGAATCACGACTTGCATGTCGATGAGTATGACAACCGGCAGGAGCCATAGGAGTTGTCTTTATTTTTGTATGACCTGCGTGTCATTGAGAAACGCCATGTAAATTACTTTACTTTATTGCTAAACGCGTTAGCCATAGTAGTAGAAGTAATAGTTGGCGAGCAACTTCATGGAGACACGATGATGGAGATCATGATGATGGAGATCATGGTGTCAAGCCGGTGACAAGATGATCATGGAGCCCCAAGATGGAGATCAAAGGAGCTATGTGATATTGGCCATACCATGTCACGTTTATTATTTGATTGCATGTGATGTTTATCATGTTTTGCATCTTGTTTACTTAGAACGTCGGTAGTAAATAAGATGATCCCTCATAATAATTTCAAGAAGTGTTCCCCCTAACTGTGCACCGTTGCAACAGTTCGTTGTTTCGAAGCACCACGTGATGATCGGGTGTGATAGATTCTAACGTTCACATACAACGGGTGTAAGACAGATTTACACATGCAAACACTTAGGTTGACTTGACGAGCCTAGCATGTACAGACATGGCCTCAGAACACAGAAGACCGAAAGGTCGAGCATGAGTCGTATAGAAGATACAATCAACATGAAGATGTTCACCAATGTTGACTAGTCCGTCTCACGTGATGATCGGACACGGCCTAGTTGACTCGGATCATGTAATACTTAGATGACTAGAAGAGGGATGTCTGTCTAAGTGGGAGTTAATTAAATAATTTGATTAGATGAACTTTATTATCATGAACTTAGTCTAAAATATTTACAATATGTCTTGTAGATCAAATGGCCAACGTAGTCCTCAACTTCAACGCGTTCCTAGAGAAAACCAAGCTGAAAGACGATGGCAGCAACTATACGGACTGGATCCGGAACCTGAGGATCATCCTCATAGCTGCCAAGAAAGATTATGTCCTACGAGCACCGCTGGGTGACGCACCTGTTCTCCCTGCAGAACAAGACGTTATGAACGCTTGGCAGTCACGTTCCGATGATTACTCCCTCGTTCAGTGCGGCATGCTTTACAGCTTAGAGCCGAGGCTCCAAAAGCGTTTTGAGAGACATGGAGCATATGAGATGTTCGAAGAGCTGAAAATGGTTTTCCAAGCTCATGCCCGGGTCGATAGATATGAAGTCTCTGACAAATTCTTTAGCTATAAGATGGAGGAAAATAGCTCTGTCAGTGAACACATACTCAAGATGTCTGGGTTGCACAACCGCTTGACTCAACTGGAAGTTAATCTCCTGGATGAAGCGGTCATTGACAGAATCCTCCAGTCGCTTCCACCTAGCTACAAGAGCTTTGTGATGAACTACAACATGCAGGGGATGGTAAAGACCATTCCTGAGGTATATGCTATGCTGAAATCAGCAGAGGTAGAAATCAAGAAGGAACATCAAGTGTTGATGGTGAATAAAACCACTAAGTTCAAGAAGGGCAAGGGTAAAAAGAACTTCAGGAAGGACGGCAAGGAAGTTGCCGCGCCCGGTAAGCAAGTTGCCGGGAAGAAGCCAAAGAATGGACCCAAGCCCGAGACTGAGTGTTTTTATTGCAAGGGAAGTGGTCACTGGAAGCGGAACTGCCCCAAATACTTAGCGGACAAGAAGGCCGGCAAAACAAAAGGTATATGTGATATACATGTAATTGATGTGTACCTTACCAGCACTCATAGTAGCTCTTGGGTATTTGATACCGGTGCAGTTGCTCACATTTGTAACTCAAAGCAGGAGCTGCGGAATAAACGGAGACTGGCGAAGGACGAGGTGACGATGCGCGTCGGGAATGGTTCCAAGGTCGATGTGATCGCCGTCGGCACGCTACCTCTACATTTACCTACGGGATTAGTTTTAAACCTCAATAATTGTTATTTAGTGCCAAGTTTGAGCATGAACATTGTGTCTGGATCTCGTTTAATTCGAGATGGCTACTCATTTAAATCCGAGAATAATGGTTGTTCTATTTATATGAGAGATATGTTTTATGGTCATGCTCCGATGGTTAATGTTTTATTCTTAATGAATCTCGTACGTGATGATACACATATTCATAGTGTGAATACCAAAAGAGTTAAAGTTGATAACAATAGTCCCACATATTTGTGGCACTGCCGCCTTGGTCACATAGGTGTCAAATGCATGAAGAAGCTCCATGCAGATGGACTTTTAGAGTCTCTTGATTATGAATCATTTGACACGTGCGAACCATGCCTCATGGGTAAAATGACCAAGACTCCGTTCTCAGGAACAATGGAGCGAGCAACCAACTTATTGGAAATCATACATACCGATGTGTGCGGTCCAATGAGTGTTGAGGCTCGTGGTGGCTATCGTTATGTTCTCACCCTCACTGATGACTTGAGTAGATATGGGTATATCTACTTAATGAAACACAAGTCTGAAACCTTTGAAAAGTTCAAGGAATTTCAGAGTGAGGTTGAAAATCAACGTGATAGAAAGATCAAGTTTCTACGATCAGATCGTGGAGGAGAATACTTGAGTCACGAATTTGGCACACACTTAAGAAAATGTGGAATAGTTTCACAACTCACGCCGCCTGGAACACCTCAGCGTAATGATGTGTCCGAACGTCGTAATCGCACTCTATTAGATATGGTACGATCTATGATGTCTCTTACCGATTTACCGCTATCTTTTTGGGGCTATGCTTTAGAGACTGCCGCATTCACTTTAAATAGGGCTCCGTCGAAATCCGTTGAGACGACACTGTATGAATTATGGTTTGGGAAGAAACCTAAGCTGTCGTTTCTAAAAGTTTGGGGATGCGATGCTTATGTGAAGAAACTTCAACCTGAAAAGCTCGAACCCAAGTCGGAAAAATGCGTCTTCATAGGATACCCTAAAGAAACTATTGGGTATACCTTCTACCTCAGATCCGAAGGCAAGATCTTTGTTGCCAAGAATGGATCCTTTCTAGAGAAGGAGTTTCTCTCGAAATAAGTAAGTGGGAGGAAAGTAGAACTTGATGAAGTGTTACCTCTTGAACCGGAAAATGGCGAAACTCAAGAAAACGTTCCTGAGGTGCCTGCACCGACTAGAGAGGAAATTAATGATAATGATCAAGATACTTCTAATCAAGCTCCTACTGAAATTCGAAGGTCCACAAGGACACGTTCCGCACCAGAGTGGTACGGCAACCCTGTCTTGGAGATCATGTTGTTAGACAACGGTGAACCTTCGAACTATGAAGAAGCGATGGCGGGCCCGGATTCTGACAAATGGCTAGAAGCCATGAAATCCGAGATAGGATCCATGTATGAAAACAAAGTATGGACTTTGACTGACTTGCCCGTAGAGCGGCGAGCCATAGAAAATAAATGGATCTTTAAGAAGAAGACAGACGCGGATGGTAATGTGACCATCTATAAAGCTCGGCTTGTCGCTAAGGGTTATCGACAAGTTCAAGGGGTTGACTACGATGAGACTTTCTCATCGGTAGCGAAGCTAAAGTCCGTCCAAATCATGTTAGCAATTGCCGCATTCTACGATTATGAAATATGGCAAATGGACGTCAAAACGGCATTCCTTAATGGTTTCCTTAAGGAAGAATTGTATATGATGCAGCCGGAAGGTTTTGTCGATCCTAAGAATGCTGACAAGGTGTGCAAGCTCCAACGCTCGATTTATGGGCTGGTGCAAGCATCTCGGAGTTGGAACATTCGCTTTGATGAGATGATCAAAGCGTTTGGGTTTACGCAGACTTATGGAGAAGCCTGCGTTTACAAGAAAGTGAGTGGGAGCTCTGTAGCATTTCTCATACTATATGTAGATGACATACTTTTGATGGGAAATGATATAGAACTCTTGGACAGCATTAAGGCCTACTTGAATAAGAGTTTTTCAATGAAGGACCTTGGAGAAGCTGCTTATATATTAGGCATCAAGATCTATAGAAATAGATCAAGACGCCTCATAGGTCTTTCACAAAGCACATACCTTGATAAGATATTGAAGAAGTTCAATATGGATCAATCTAAGAAGGGGTTCTTACCTGTGTTGCAAGGTGTGAAATTGAGCTCAGCTCAATGTCCGACCACGGCAGAAGATATAGAAGAGATGAGTGTCATCCCCTATGCCTCAGCCATAGGTTCTATTATGTATGCCATGCTGTGTACCAGACCTGATGTAAACCTTGCCGTAAGTTTGGTAGGAAGGTACCAAAGTAATCCCGGCAAGGAACACTGGACAGCGGTCAAGAATATCCTGAAGTACCTGAAAAGGACTAAGGAAATGTTTCTCGTTTATGGAGGTGACGAAGAGCTCGTCGTAAAGGGTAACGTCGACGCTAGCTTCGACACAGATCTGGATGACTCTAAGTCACAAACCGGATACGTGTATGTTTTGAATGGTGGGGCAGTAAGCTGGTGCGGTTGCAAGCAGAGCATTGTGGCGGGATCTACATGTGAAGCGGAGTACATGGCAGCCTCGGAGGCAGCACATGAAGCAATTTGGGTGAAGGAGTTCATCACCGACCTCGGAGTCATACCCAATGCGTCGGGGCCAATCAAACTCTTCTGTGACAACACTGGAGCTATTGCACTTGCCAAGGAGCCCAGGTTTCACAAGAAGACCAGGCACATCAAGCGTCGCTTCAACTCCATTCGTGAAAATGTTCAAGATGGAGACATAGAAATTTGTAAAGTGCACACGGATCTGAATGTCGCAGACCCGTTGACTAAACCTCTCCCTAAGGCAAAACATGATCAGCACCAGAACTCTATGGGTGTTCGATTCATCACAATGTAACTAGATTATTGACTCTAGTGCAAGTGGGAGACTGTTGGAAATATGCCCTAGAGGCAATAATAAAAGCATTATTATTATATTTCCTTGTTCATGATAATTGTCTTTATTCGTGCTATAATTGTGTTATCAGGAAATCGTAATACATGTGTGAATAACAGACAACAACGTGTCCCTAGTAAGCCTCTAGTTGACTAGCTCGTTGATCAACAGATAGTCATGGTTTCCTGACTATGGGCATTAGATGTCAATGATAACGAGATCACATCATTAGGAGAATGATGTGATGGACAAGACCCAATCCTAAACATAGCATAAGATCGCATAGTTCGTTTGCTAGAGTTTTCCAATGTCAAGTATCCTTTCCTTAGACCATGAGATCGTGTAACTCCCGGATACCGTAGGAGTGCTTTGGGTGTGCCAAACGTCACAACGTAACTGGGTGACTATAAAGGTATACTACGGGTATCTCCGAAAGTGTCTGTTGGGTTGACACGGATCGAGACTGGGATTTGTCACTCCGCTTGACGGAGAGGTATCACCGGGCCCTCTCGGTAATGCATCATCATAATGAGCTCAATGTGATCAAAGTGTTTGATCACGGGATCATGCATTACGGTACGAGAAAAGTGACTTGCCAGTAACGAGATTGAACGTGGTATTGGGATACCGACGATCGAATCTCGGGCAAGTAAAATACCGATTGACAAAGGGAATCGTATACGGGATTAATTGAATCCTCGACATCGTGGTTCATCCGATGAGATCATCGTGGAGCATGTGGGAGACAACATGGGTATCCAGATTCCGCTGTTGGTTATTGCCTGAGAGCCGTCTCGGTCATGTCTGCATGTCTCCCGAACCCGTAGGGTCTACACACTTAAGGTTCGGTGACGCTAGGGTTGTGAAGATATGTATATGCAGTAACCCGAATGTTGTTCGGAGTCCCGGATGAGATCCCGGACGTCACGAGGAGTTTCGGAATGGTCCAGAGGTAAAGAATTATATATAGAAAGTGCTGTTTTGGCCATCGGGACAAGTTTCGGGGTTATCGGTATTGTACCGGGACCACCGGAGGGTCCCGAGGGGTCCACCGGGTGGGGCCACCTGCCTCGGGGGGCCACATGGGCTCTAGGGGTGCGCCTTTGCCTACATGGGCCAAGGGGAACCAGCCCCTAGAGGCCCATGCGCCTAAAGGGGGGGGGACCCTAAAAAGGGGGGCGCCCCCTTGCTTGGGGGGCAAGCCCCACCCTTGGCCGCCGCCCCCCTAGGAGATTACATCTCCTAGGGCCGGCGCCCCCCCTAGGGGGCTATATAAAGGGGGGAGGGGAGGGGGGCAGCGGACCCTTGCTCCTGGCGCCTTCCTCTCCCTCTCCAACATCTCCTCCTCCTCCGTAGAGCTCGGCGAAGCCCTGCCGGAGTACTGCAGCTCCACCATCACCACACTGTCGTGCTGCTGCTGGAGCCATCTTCCCCAACCTCTCCTTTGCCTTGCTGGATCAAAAAGAAGGAGACGTTACGCTGACCGTACGTGTGTTGAACGCGGAGGTGCCGTCCTTTCGGTGCTAGGATCTCCGGTGATTTGGATCACGTCGTGTACGACTACCTCATCCCCGTTCGTTGAACGCTCCCTCTCGTGATCTACAAAGTGGTATGTAGATGCAATCTCTCTCCCATGACTCGTTGCTAGATGAACTCATAGATGGATCTTGGTGAAACCGTAGGAAAAATTTTAATTTTCTGCAACGTTCCCCAACACATGCATCATCGGCAATGCTTGTACAAAAGGGTGGCTTGCCGGGAGGCCTGACAAGCCGCGCCTTATGGGTAAAACTTGCGAAGATGCTCGATGTTCCAGGAGTTGCTCACCGGAACGGCATCTTCGGTCTCCAGGCGGACTGCGCCGGGCCTGGTGACTCGTATTACCCGATAAGGGCCTTCCCACTTCGGCGTCAACTTGTTGGAATTCTTGGCCGATTGAACGCACCGAAGAACAAGATCTCCTTCCTCAAGGCTCCGGGCATGAACCTTGCGGCTATGGTAGCGGTGCAAGGCTTGCTGGTAGCATGCTGCTCTCACAGCCGCCCGAAGACGATCTTCCTCAAGGAGCAGTGCGTCTTCTTGCCGCAGTTGCTCTTGCTCAAGCTCATCATAAGCGAGCACTCGAGGTGACCCGTATATGAGTTCAGTGGGGATAACTGCTTCTGCCCCGTATACCAGGGCAAAGGGTGTCTGGCCGGTGGCTCAATTTGGTGTCGTCCTGATTGACCAAAGAACCATCGGCAACTCATCAATCCAGCGCCTTCCGCTCTTGTGCAGTCTGTCAAAGGTCTTGGTCCTTAAGCCTCGCAACACTTCAGCATTTGCCCTCTCGGCTTGCCCGTTGCTCCGCGGGTGAGCGACGGAAGCGAAACAAACTTTGCTGCCGAGGTCCTGAGTATATTGCATGAAGGTGCGGCTTGTGAACTGCGTACCGTTGTCGGTGATGATCCGGTTGGGTACACCGTAACGGCACACTAGCCCCTTGAAGAACTTGACGGCTGACTGAGCTGTGACCTTCCTCACTGCCTCCACTTCTGGCCAGTTTGTGAACTTGTCGATGGCTAGGTACAAGTACTCAAAGCCCCCGACAACGCGGGGGAAGGGGCCCAGTATGTCGAGCCCCCAGAACGATCTCTGCCAACAGCTCCAGTCCTTCCTCTCGAGGGGTGCACTTCAATTTCACACCGTTCGTTCTCTTCCTGTACAGGACGTCATCGACAAACTGGTACATGGCAGAGCGACGGGCTACTTTTTCCGCTTCTTCCTGCTCCTCAGGAAGCTCCCCTGTCTGGAGGAATCGGACGGTATGCTGTGCCCATGCTGGAGCCTGAGGCTCGACGGCGAGGACTAAAGGCATTTCCTCCGCTATAGGGGCGGCTATCTCAACGGCAAGAGCTTGGCGCCCTGCTGGAGCTAGCCGTCCCGTGGCGGGTTCAGTGTCCTCGGCAACATCCTTGCCGGCGGCTCCGGGGAGCTCGGCGGGAAAGTACTTGTCGGGTCCTGATTTCCTTCTCTTGTTCTGCTCTGTTGATGGATCAATGGATGGCTGAGTCAGCTGAAGCACAAAGGTACCTGGTTCCACAGGTAGCTTCAGGGCAGCGCGCTTCGACAGGTAATCGGCGATATCGTTCTCCGTCCGGGGAACGTATTCAGCCTGGATACCGTCGAAACGCTCTTCCAGCTTTCTCACTTCATCAACGTAGGCCTTGATCAACGGGCTCTGGTAATCCTTATTGACTTGCTTGACGACAAGCTGCGAGTCGCCCCTGACGATGAGCTTCTTGATTCCGAGGTCCGCCGCGATCCTAAGACCGACAAGCAGCCCTTCGTATTCCGCCGTGTTGTTTGTTGACGCCTCCCTGGGGAAGTGCATCTGGATCACGTACTTGAGGTGCTCTCCGGTGGGGGCGACGAGCAGTACGCCAGCCCCGGCACCCTGGAGGGAGAAAGCCCCATCAAAGTACATAATCCAATCGCAACTTGCCTCCTTGCCGGGGAGAGCAGTCTCTTGGGCTTCTTCGTCTGGTGTGGCGGTCCATTCTGCAATGAACTCCTCCAGGACTCGGCTCTGGATCGTCGAAGTACTTTTAAACTTGAGGCCAAAGATGGACAGTTCCAGTGCCCATTCCACAATCCTCCCCGTCGCATCTGGGTTGTGCAATATCCGCTGCAGAGGGAGGCGAGTGACGACAGTGATCTCGTGTGCCTGGAAGTAGTGACGCAGCTTCCTCGAGGCCATGAGGAGGCTGAAGAGCAGTTTTTGCACACCGGAGTACCTCGACCTAGCCCCCTGCAAGAGGGAGCTAACAAAGTAGACCTGACGCTGCATCACTTTCTTTTGTGGCGGCACCTCGACCAACTGTGTCGCCTCCGCACTGGTGGCATCGGGCTCTGTTGCTGCCATTACCTCGTCGTCGACCTCCCTCTGCGCCACTAGCGCGGCGCTGACCACCTGGTTTGTTGCCGCTAAGTATAGGAGCAACGGCTCCTGGGGCCTGGGCGCAACTAGTGTTGGTGCGGAGGAGAGGTACTTCTTCAAATCTTGCAATGCCGCTTCGGCTTCTGGTGTCCACTCCACCGGGCCCGCCTTTTTCAGGATCTTGAAAAAGGGAAGGGCGCGCTTGGTGGACTTGGATACGAACCTGCCCAGGGCAGCGACGCAACCAGCAAGCCGGCGCACATCTTTCATTCGCTTGGGTGCTTCAATCTGCTCTATAGCTTTGATCTTGTCCGGGTTGGCCTCTATCCCCCGCTGTGACACAAAGAACCCGAGAAGCTTGCCGGACGGCACACCAAAGACACACTTCTCAGGGTTCAGCTTGAGGTTGATCTTGCGCAGATTTGCAAATGTCTCCCGCAAATCCGATATGAGGGTGGCCCTGTCCTTGGTTTTGACCACTATGTCGTCCATATAAGCCTCCATATTTCTATAGAGTTGGGGCTCAAAACCAATCTGGACCGCCCTTGCAAACGCCGATCCAGCACTCTTCAACCCGAAAGGCATCCGTATAAAACAATACGTACCACATGGGGTGATGAATGATGTTTTCTCTTCGTCTTCTTTCGTCATGAAGATCTGGTGGTAGCCGGAGTAGGCATCGAGGAATGACAATAGATCACACCCAGCCGTGGAGTCAACAATCTGGTTGATGCGCGGCAACGGGAAGGGGTCTTTAGGACAAGCCTTATTGATATCTGTGTAATCAATACATAGCCTCCACTTCCCATTTGCCTTGCGCACCACGACCGGATTGGCCAACCACGTCGGATGGAGCACTCCTCTTACCAAACCCGTTGCCTCTAGTTTCCGGATTTCTTCAGTGATAAACTCTTGTCGTTCCAAAGCTTGCTTTCTGACCTTCTGCTTGGCGGGCCGCGCATGAGGACAGACAGCAAGGTGGTGCTCAATCACCTCCCTGGGAACGCCGGGGATGTCGGAAGCTTGCCATGCAAACACATCGACATTCGCCCGCAGGAAGGTGACGAGCGCGTCTTCCTATTTGTCGTCAAGGGTGGAGCTTATGGTGAAAGCTCCCCCCGTGCCGTCCTTGTTGATGGAAACCTTCTTGGTTCCCGGCGGCGTGGCCCTGGACTTCTTGCTTCCGTCGGCGGAGCTCTTTGGCACGTCCTCGATGGCAGCGCTACACTCCGAAGAGGTGCGCTTGTCGGAGTGGGTGTCCGAGGTCTCACCGGCTTCCTTCTTCTTTTCCCCCCGGGGTCCCGGCAGCAGGAGCGAGTGCCCCAGCGGCGGCAGCTGCTGCGACTGCTTGCTGGTACACTTGATCAGCGCATCCTTCTTGTCGGAGGGGATCGTGATGATCGTCACGGGCCCTGGCATCTTCAGGGTGTTGTAGGCGTAGTGCGACGCCGCCATGAACTTGGCTAGCGCTGGGCGGCCAAGGATCCCGTTGTAGGGAAAGGGGATCTTGGCAACATCAAACACAATCCTCTCCGTCCTGAAGTTCAGGTCGCTCCCGAAAGTTACGGGCAACGTGACCTTTCCCTTGGGTTGGCTTCTCCCCGGGCTGACCCCTTGAAACGTGCCCGTTTCTTCGAGGTCTCCATCAGGGATCTGCAGCTTCTCGATCACGGCAGGTGAGATCAAGTTCAGACCGGCCCCGCCATCTACTAACATTTTTGTCACCTTGAGGTTGCGTATCGTTGGTGAAACCAACAACGGCAAGCACCCGACTGCAGTAGTGCAATCAGGGTGGTCCTCAAAGTCATAAATGATAGGTGTGCTGGACCACTTCAGCGGCCTCTGGGCATCAAACGACGGCTCTGCTGCTGTAATTTCTCGCGCCCACTGTTTAAGCCGGCGTCGAGAGGCATGCAGCGAAGTGCCACCGTCAACGCACATGGCCTCTGTAGCTTTCTGAAACTCTTGGTCGCCGGACTCGTCGTCCTCTTCGTGATCGTCATCTTCTGGCTTTCTGTCACTGCCCCGAGCGGGCCTCTCTTGTTGCTTATCCTTGCCGCGACGGCCCGCCTGGCCGTCGCGTTTCTTGCCGGATCCCTCAGCACCGTCTTGGCCCTTCTCCTTGTCCCGCCTCTTGTATTCAGCCCTCTGCTTCTCAGCGAGGAGCTCAACCTGTCGGCAGTGTTGGAGAGCATGGCCTTTGGTGTGATGGATCTTGCAGTATCGCTTGTCGGAGTTGCCTGGCTTCTCGGCAACCGCCAAGGCCTGGCAGGCGACACATCCGGCAATTTCCTTGCCGGGGTCACCTGCCTTGGTCTTCTTGGTGGAGCCGGTGTCGTCAGACCCCTCGACGGCAAGCACAGCTTTCCCTTTCCGCTTCCTGTTGCGGTGCCCGCCTTTCTTCGCCGGGGCGGCGGCGTCCTCTTCAGAGGAGTCGGTTTCCACGCCGGTGTCTTCGCCAGGGTACTTCCTCCCCTCTTCAGCCCGGGCACACTTGTCCGCGAGAACATAGAGCTCCGCGACATCTTTCACCTTGTTCATCGCCAGCTCTTCGCGCATCTTGCGGTTCCGAACGTTCTGATGGAACGCGCTGATGATGGCGGCGGGGTGAACATCTGGGATATTGTACTGTACCCGGCTGAACCTCTGTATGTACTTGCGGAGACTCTCGCCTCCCTTCTGGGGAATGACATGGAGATCACTCGCTTGGCCATGAGCTTGGTGACCGCCAGTGAAGGCGCCCACGAACTCATGGCAAAAATCCGACCAGGAGGAAATGGAGTCTACCGGCAAGTGCATCAACCATGACATGGCGTTGGGTTTAAGAGCCAACGGGAAGTAATTTGCAAGCACCTTATCGTCACGAGCTCCGGCAGCCTGCATCGCGATGGTGTAGATGCTGAGGAACTCGGATGGGTGGGTCTTGTCGCCGTACTTCTCGCCCACGTCAGGTTTGAAAGTGCGGTGAGTGGGCCACTGGAACTGCCGCAGCTCACGGGTAAAGGCCGGGCAGCCTACCTCGTAACGCAGGCCCCCAGGGCTCCCCGGTGCCGGGTGGTCCATAGCAGGCCCCGCTCGCCTATCTGACTGGTGGCGCGCTCCGCGTCGGCGCTCGATGGTGGTCCGAGCGTCTTCATGTTCCCAATCCCGAAGGACCTGGCGTTGGTCCTGGTGGGTCCGCGGGTCGGACGACGCTATGGAGATTTTGTCGACCGCAACGTCGCGACGGGCAGGTGTCCGTGGCACCGGGCGAGGAGGAGGCGAGTGCACGGTGGTCGCGGCGCCGCCAGCCTTCCTACCACCGGTACGCGGGACTCCGTCGGAACGTCGACCCGGGGGCTCCGTCGGGGTCGGCTCATCTTTGTTGGCCACCGCGACAAGGCTTCGGATGGTGGCTCTCCATTCGTCGAGTTTCCCCGTAGTGGGAGGAAAGTCGAGGATCAACTGCGCGCGTGCCAGGGCCTCTACTGGCGTCGGTGGCAGCGAAACCTACACGGATCGCGACGCGCTTCGACTTCTGACCACGTCAGAAGGAGCTCTATCACGACCGCGCGGTCGCACGCCGCCTTCGTCAGCGCCTCGGCGAGTGGGCAGGTCTTCTACACCCCGGGAGTGGCGCTCGGGGCTTTTCCCGCGGCGACGCCCGGGGTCTTCGGGGCGATCACGCCGCTCGTCGCGTGCCGCTTGAGAGGAACGCGCCGTCGGCGCCGGAGTGGGGGTCCTAGAGGCCCTCGCGCCGCCAGCGGGCGGGGCAGCAGCGACCTCGGAAGGTCCCGCGCCACCTGCGGAGGGTTCGGCTCCGTCTTTGGATTTGGCGGCGTGCGGCCCGTTACCGGGCGCATGAACATCGCCGCCTCCCAAACTCCGGCTGCTGGGACGGTGTTGGTGTTCGCGAACAGCGCCTCGGGTCCTTTCGGCGACCGGTCCGCTGCTCGCCCGCGTCGGGACGGGATGCCCGGCGTCCGACGGGCCAACCGTCACCGTCATCTTCTTCTTGGGCGCCATGACGATGAAGAAGCATCGAACTAACTGCTAAAGCCGATTCTCACAACTGCGCAACCCCTGCCTGGCGCGCCAAAGATGTCGGTGGGGAACGACACCTATGGGATCACGAGAATCCCTTTCTGCGGTTGCGGGGCGCGGGGGTCGTGACAAGAGCAGATCAAGCAGGCAGTACACGATTCCTTTACCCAGGTTCGGGCCGCGAAGATGCGTAAAACCCTACTCCTGCTTTGGTGGATTATATGCTTGTGTTCTTGAGCTAGCTATGGGGCGTGAGGAGCTCCAAAAAGCCGAATCCCCCTCCTGGTCGCCTGGGGCCTCCTTTTATAGGGAAAGGGGCTGCCACAGTGGCACACAGGAGGTGGAAAGGGTACAGTGATGCGAGGTTATCCCTCGCATTACATGACAAGGTGCATTTAATGCGCCTCGCTTATGTGTCCTAGCTTTATCGGGGGCGGGGAGAGCCCTGTCTCGTCTGTCGCCGCTCTCTCCCGCATCGACACGTGCCCTGGCCAGCGGTGCCTGTGATGCCATGTAGGCGGGCAGGCAGCTGAGGTGGCGTAACGGTGGGTCTCCACGGGGATTTGCATGCCGCCACGCAGGTGCCTGCCCAGCTGGTTGGGTCGGCCGCTGCGTGCGTACGGTGGTGGAGGCGCGACTGGTGCGGGCCCGATGGTGGCCCTGCATGTGTCCTTGGCAAGGGCCTTGCCGCGGCTCTGGCAAGGGTCTTGCCGGGGTCCCGACAAGGGTCTTGCTGTGGCGCCTGCTGCCATCCCCGGTAAGGCTCTTGCCGGGGGCCTTGTGGTTTTCCTTGGCTGGGATCCCACCAAGGACCATCATCTTCTAAAGTGTGCATCTGATCTTGAATGTCTTCACAAAGATCTGCATACCACCATGGGGATGCCTCCTGAATCCTTGCCCCATGGGGGCAGTGGACTCAAGGGTGACCCGCTTCGTGGGTGTGGGGCGAGCCGCCACGGCAAGGGTCTTGCCGGGTTTGCAAAAACCGCCTCCTAGCAAGGATCTTGCCGGGGGGCGCTTCGTCCCCTTTGCTCTTTGTGGTCTTGGTCTTGGCGTCGTTCTGCTCCTCTTTGGCTTCGGCCTTACCTTGGTTCTACCTCCCTTGCCGGGCTTGGTGCGGCGGCGCCCGTGGCTTAGACTGCCCGTGCACAGTCATAGGAGTACAAAAAGTGTACCCCTCTTTTTGTACACCGACAAAACCGGTGTGACTGAGTTCATCAGAGTGAAACCACTTGTCACCTCAGCTCACTAGACAAGTAAGATCTCACAAGGATTTGCAAGGAATTAACTGAAGGATTTGCAATGAATTGGATGCAGAAAATGCAGAACAAAAGGAAAGAAAAGAAACTAAAAGTTCTAGATGAAGTTTTTTTTGAAAGGGAAAAAAATATGCAAATGACAAATGCAATAACACAGAAAAAAACTCAAGAGAACTTCATCTAGAGTTGGGCGGCGACAAAGTCACCTATGTTAGAGTATATTGACTTAGTAGTCAAGTGAGAGCACTTGGTCATAGGTCATACTCATCGTTTAAGCTCAAAGTGGGGTTACCATTTTTCGTTTAAGCATCTTGATGTATTCACATATTGTCGGGTTGCTTTGACTCATGACTTGGAGTAAAGCTTCTCTAAGATGGAATAACATACCTTGGGTGGTGGTGTTGATCTTCCACATGTAGTCGAACTTGTGTGGGTTGCTCAAGGTTGATGTAGTTCATCAAGTGTTGGGAGCACCACTTGGAGTTTGAGTTCATCTACCTACATGGGTTATTCTTGCAAGGAAGAGCACTTGTGTATCCAGAATGACAATCATGAGACTCAACATAGAATTTGTCAAAGGACATGTTTGAATGGTTTCGTGCTTCCTTGTCTTCAACCACCATTGTGTAGAGACTTGGTGATGTAGAAATTGCTCAAGATGTGAGTGAGTTGCAATCTCATAGATTTAGATTCATCCAAGTACCTACGCGGGTTAGATAACATGCAAGGTACAAATATATACAAGACATATAAATAGCATTATAAGAGAAATATCGAGGATTAGTCATAGGCTCATGCCCCGCATGTATCAAATGGAGTTCCTACTCCAAGTTTGAAGCATCAATGATGTTCAATTCACCTCTTAACTTGCAAAACACTTTCTCATCAAGTGGTTTAGTGAATATATCCGCTAATTGCTTATCAGTGCGAACATGCTTAAGGTTAATGTCCCCTTTGGCAACATGATCTCGAATGAAATGATGACCAACTTCAATATGCTTAGTTCGAGAATGTTGCACGGGGTTGTGAGCAATCTTAATAGCACTTTCATTGTCACAAAGCAGTGGAACATGTTTCACACATATCCCATAATCTTTAAGAGTTTGGGTCATCCAAAGTAATTGAGCACAACATGAACCAGCGGCAATGCATTCCGCTTCGGCGGTGGATAAGGATACCGAGTTTTGTTTCTTGGAAGACCAAGACACAAGAGATCTACCAAGGAATTGACAAGTACCCGAAGTGGACTTTCTATCAACCTTGTCTCCGGCATAGTCTGAATCGGAGTAGCCAACAAGATCAAAAGAGGACCTCTTAGGATACCAAATGCCAAAATTTGGTGTATGGATTAGATATCTCACTATCCTTTTCACAGCCTTAAGATGACATTCTTTAGGAGCAGCTTGATATCGTGCACACATGCACACACTTAGCATAATATCGGGACGTGAGGCACATAGATATAACGATGAACCAATCATAGAGCGATAAACCTTTTGATCAACCGGTTCACCATCTTTGGTCAAATCAAGATGTCCACTAGTAGGCATGGGTGTAGTCATACCTTTGCATTCTTGCATATTGAACTTCTTGAATAAGTCCTTAGTATACTTCGTTTGAGAGACAAAGGTACCTTCCTTAGTTTGCTTGATTTGCAAACCGAGAAAGAATTTGAGTTCACTCATTATAGACATCTCAAACTTCTCCGACATTAGCTTTCCAAACTTCTCACTAAATTGAGGGTTAGTTGAACCAAATATGATATCATTAACATAAATTTGGCACACAAATAGTTCTCCATTAACCCTTTTAATGAAAAGAGTAGAGTCAATTTTATCAATTTCAAAGCCTTTTTCAATAAGGAACTTGGTCAAGCATTTATACCATGCTCTAGGAGCTTGTTTAAGACCATAAAGAGCTTTGTGAAGTTTGTAAACATGATTAGGTTTCTTAGGATTGACAAAGCCGGGAGGTTGCTTAACATAAACTTCTTCCTCAATTTTGCCATTTAGAAAAGCACTTTTAATGTCCATTTGGTACAAGGTGATATCATGATGATTAGCATAAGCAAGTAAGATGCGAATGGACTCAAGTCTAGCAACGGGAGCATATGTCTCACCATAGTCCATACCTTCAACTTGTGTGTAGCCTTGGGCGAGGAGATGTGCTTTGTTGCGAACCACTTGTCCATCTTCATCTTGCTTGTTGAGAAACACCCATTTGGTACCAATGATGTTGTGGTTGTTGTCGGGCTTCTCGACCAATGTCCACACTTGATTTCTCTCAAAGTTGTGTAGCTCTACATGCATAGCGTTTATCCAATCCGGATCCTCCAATGCTTCTTCAACCTTCATAGGTTCAATGCTAGAGATGAATGAGTAATGTTCACAAAAGTTAGCTAAACGAGTTTAAGAGCGAGTGATTCTCCCGGTTTGGATATCATTGTAGATTTGCTCAACGGGTCGTGAAAGATTTTGCTTGGGTCGGGGTGGAACATCCTATTCATCTTGTTCTTCTTCTTCTTCTTCTTGGCCTTCTTCATTGTTGACGTTGTTGTTCTCTTGTCGTGGTGGATAAGGAGGTTGTTGATGTTCATCTTGGTGTACTTCCTCGTTTTCTTCATCTTGGCGTGTCCCACTTCTGGATGCTTCCGTATCAACTCTTGGTTCACCTTGTCGTGAGGTAGAAGCTTCCACTTGGACGGACGAGGTACTCTCCTTCATTTCCGTTGGACGAATCTTGTCGATGGACAAGTCTTGAATTGCTTCCGAAGGGTCTTTATCTCCTACATCAATTGGCAATTGCTCTACTTGTGAGCCGTTAGATTCATCAAACTTCACATCTACCGTCTCTTCAACCTTTTGGGTGAAATTGTTGTAGACACGGTAAGTGTGAGAGTTTGAGCCATAACCAAGTAGGAAACCTTCATGAGACTTAGGAGCAAATTTAGAACGATGATGCTTATTAAGAATGTAGCACTTTGAGCCGAATACTCGAAAGTATCCAACTTGGGGTTTGTTACCGGTGAGGAGCTCGTATGCCGTCTTGCCGAGTAGCTTGTGAAGATACAGGCGATTTGTTGCATGACAAGATGTCTCAACTGCTTCCGCCCAAAAGTGCTTTGGCATTTTGTACTCATCAAGCATCGTTCTTGCCATCTTGATAAGAGTCCGGTTCTTCCTCTCAACAACTCCATTTTGTTGAGGTGTGTATGTAGCCGAGAACTCGTGTGAAATCCCTTCTTCGTCAAGAAAGGTGTCCACATTTGCGTTCTTGAACTCTGTTCCGTTGTCGCTTCGAACCTTCTTGATCTTCACGTCAAACTGATTTTGGGCCTTCCTAGCGAAGTTTTTGAAGATCTTTTGGACCTGCGATTTGTCATCAAGAAAGAACACCCACGTAAATCTTGAAAAATCATCAACTATGACTAGACCAAATGAGTTACCATCGAGACTCTTCTAGGCATTTGGACCAAAGAGATCCATGTGAAGTAGCTCGAGTGGTCTTCTTGTGGTCATGATGTTCTTCGCCGGTGACTTCCTCCAACTTGTTTCCCTGCTTGACAAGCACTACAAAGTCTATCCTTGTCAAATATGACATATTTTATTCCAAGGATGTGATCACCTTTAATAAGCTTATCAAGATTTCGCATTCCAACATGACCTAGTCTTCTATGCCACAACCAGCCTTTAGAAGATTTAGCAATTAAGCAAGTTTTAGGTTGAGCCTTTTTAGTGAAGTCAACAATGTAAAGATCTCCTCTACGTATACCAGTAAAGACCATTTTATGATTATCTCTATGAAACACTTGGCAATCTACTTCAGTGAATAAGACGTTGAAACCGAAATCCGCAAGTCTAGAAACTAAAAGTAAATTGTATCCAAGAGATTCAACGAGCATGACATTTTGTATGGAGCTATCATGTGAGATGGCCACCTTACCAAGGCCAAACACCTTACCCTTTGAATTATCACCAAAAGTGACATATTTTCGAGGGTCGTCGTTTTCAGCAAGCTCATTGAACATGTCTTCATCTCCGGTCATATGATCAGTACATCCACTATCAAGGACCCATTCCTTTCCTCCAGCCATGTAGCCGCGAAGATTTGCCATAAGACCAAAATGCCTCATTGCATCATCAAGATCGTAGTCACTATCATCATCTTCATCATAGTATCCATGTTCAACATCATCTTGTGATTGATCAATTCCTAGTTCATTAGATAAATGATCATCACAATGGTTACCTTTATGAATTCTAATAGCTTCGGATACGATATTGCTAATGATTCCAACGTTTGCTTTAGCATGCATGAGATTGGTAAGCTCAAATAGACAATCACCAAAGTTAGGATCACTAGAGTTCATCTTACTCAAAGCAATAGACTTATGGAGAATTTCGTCTAAATTTTTCAAGGAATAACTTGGAAATCGTTCCTCAAGAAATTTCCATATAGTATAGGCACAATCAAGAGTAGGCAAACTAGCAATCAAATTTTTGGGCAATCCTCTTATGATAAGATTGATGGTTCTAAGATTGCGAATCATGTCAAGATCTTAATCTTGGGTAGGGTGCAAAGGATCAACATGAGGTGCACAAGGGCAAGTAATGTACTTGTTCAAATGATATTCATTGAAAATCTCAAGCATTTCATTTTTCATTCATGAAAATATTCTCCATCAAGAATAGGCACTCTATGTCTAAGACTTCCCAAACTAGACACATCCATCTTCCTCCAATGGTGTTTAAACCAAGGCAATGGAGACCAAAGCTCTGATACCAATTGAAAGGATCGAGAAGAGGTGTCTAGAGGGGGGGGGAGTGATTAGACACTAAGTGCCAAAAGTTGCAGTTTTTAATATTCTTAAGTTTAGGTGGAGTTTAGGCACAAGTTTAACAAACACAATATATATCAAGCAAGCAAGCAATGAGTATATGAGTAGAGGAAAGTAAATCATGCAACTTGCAAGAATGTAAAGGGAAGGGTTTGGTGTATTCAAATGCAATTGGAGACACGGATGTTTTTGGCGTGGTTCCGATAGGTGGTGTTATCGTACATCCACGTTGATGGAGACTTCAACCCACAGAGGGTAACGGTTGCACGAGTCCACAGAGGTCTCCACCCATGAAGGGTCCACGAAGAAGCAACCTTGTCTATTCCATCATGGCCTTCGCCCACGAAGGACTTGCCTCACTATCGGTAGATCTTCACGAAGTAGGCGATCTCCTTGCCCTTACAAACTCCTTGGTTCAACTCCACAATCTTGTCGGAGGCTCCCAATTGACACCTAGCCAATCTTGGAGACACCACTCACCAAGAAGTAACAAATGGTGTGTTGATGATGAACTCCTTGCTCTTGTGCTTCAAATGATAGTCTCCCCAACACTCAACTCTCTCTCACAGGATTTGGATTTGGTGGAAAGAAGATTTGAGTGGAAAGCAACTTCGGGAAGGCTAGAGATCAAGATTCATATGGTTGGAATGGAATATCTTGAGCTCAACACATGAGTAGGTAGTTCTCTCTCAGAAAATGTGTATTGGAAGTGAAGGTATGTTCTGATGGCTTTCTCCACAAATGAAGAGTGGGTGAAGGGGTATATATAGACTCCACACAAAATCTAACCGTTACACACAATCTGCCAAACTCGGTGGGACCGAATCGTTAAACTCGGCCGGACTGATTTAGCAAACCTAGTGACCGTTAGGATTTTCGGTGGGACTAAGATGCAACTCGGTAGGACCGATATGGTTAGGGTTCGGGCATAACCTAATCTCGGTGTGACCGATTACACAAACTCGGTGGGACCGATTTTGGTAATAAGCTAACTAGAGAGTTGGTCAGGCAAACTCGGTGAGACCGATTACACAAACTCGGTGGGACCGATTTTGGTAATGATCTAACCAGAGGATTTGCATTGTAATCTCGGTAGTACGCATTGCTCAAACTCGGTGAGAGCGATTTTGGTAATGGACATACAAAGAGAGATTACAATCCCATCTCGGTGAGACCGAGATCCCTATCGGTGAAACCGATTTGCTAGGGTTTGTGGCAGTGGCTATGACATGTGAAACTCGGTGGCGCCGGATAGAAAGAATCGGTGGGGCCGAGTTTGACTTTTGGTTTAGGTCATATGTGGATGTGGGAAGGTAGTTGAGGATTTTGGAGCATATCACTAAGCACATGAAGCAAGAGGCTCATTAAGCAACACCTCATCCCTCCTTGATAGTATTGGCTTTTCCTATAGACTCAATGTGATATTGGATCACTAAAATAGAAAATGTAGAGTCTTGATCTTGAACCTTGAGCCAATCCTTTGTCCTTAGCATCTTGAAGGGGTTCCACATCCTCTTAGTCCATGCCACTCCATTGTTGAACTTATCTGAAACATGCTAGGTAAAAGTGTTAGTCCAACAAGAGATATGTTGACATTAATTACCAAAACCACCAAGGGAGAACTTGTGCTTTCAATCTCCCCCTTTTTGGTAATTGATGACAACATACATCAAAGCTTTAGATAAAGATATAGAGAATAGCAAGTAAAGCTTTGGAAGAACATGTAACATGCATAGGCTCCCCCTACATGTATGCAATCATGTGAATATTGAATATAGGAGCATGTGAATGCGTAAACATGACAGAGTAAGCAATGTGTTACATGTATCTTGGCTATATGCATTCGAGCAAATGATGTGAATATGAGAAATGTACCTTCATGCTCATGAGTCCTTCTTGAAAACAGTATTTACATCAGCAAGAACTTCTCATTCACATGACTGTGATGCATATAGTTACCTTGGGGTCTTGAGTTGGCTTAGGATGGGATGAACGTGCGCAAACAAGGTTAAATAACACAGATACACCTACTAACCAGAGCAAACAAGAGAAACCACAAGAGAACCAAGACTGGGATGACATGTAGAGTGAGTACTAAGTACCACATTGGGTATAGACATGTCCCCAAAGGTAAAGATATGCAATAAAATCATAGATTTCCTTCCCTTAGATGTCTTGCTCCCCCTGAATCTGATCATGAGATATTGGGAGAAGATAGGGAACAGAAAATCAGAGCAACAGAAAAGAAACAACAGAGCTTGAGCTAAACAAGCAAGCAAACATGTCTTTCCCCTCTTAAAGACATGTGACATCTCTACTCTTGAACACCAAGCAACTAGGGTCATTGATACTACTTTCTCCCCCTGAGTATTCTCTCTTTCTCCCCCTATAGGAAAGATTAAGCTTTGATGTCATCTCTCTCTCCCCCTTTGACATCAATTTCCAAGAAGGGCTCTTCTGGTCATGTGATACAAATGGGTTGGTCCTTGAGTCACAGAGCAAAGCAGCAAGTCTAATATGATGCTGGTAGAGGACAAGAATCATTAAGTGGAGCTGGAGCAAACAAGAATCAGGAATAAGTGGCTAGTTGGTTTTCCTGTGATGGAATCGGTGACTCCGAGTTGTGTGCTTCGGTTGCACCGAAAGATTTCGATTGGACCGAAGAGAACAAACCGGTGTGACCGAGTTCATCAGAGTGAAACCACTTGTCACCTCAGCTCACTAGACAAGTAAGATCTCACAAGGATTTGCAAGGAATTAACTGAAGGATTTGCAATGAATTGGATGCAGAAAATGCAAAACAAAAGGAAAGAAAAGAAACTAAAAGTTCTAGATGAAGTTTTTTTTGAAAGGGGAAACAAATATGCAAATAACAAATGCAATAACACAGAAAAGAACTCAAGAGAACTTCATCTAGAGTTGGGCGGCGACAAAGTCACCTATGTTAGAGTATATTGACTTAGGAGTCAAGTGAGAGCACTTGATCATAGGTCATACTCATCGTTTAAGCTCAAAATGGGGTTACCATTTTTCGTTTAAGCATCTTCATGTATTCACATCTTGTCGGGTTGCTTTGACTCATGACTTGGAGTAAAGTTTCTATAAGATGGAATAACATACCTTGGGTGGTGGTGTTGATCTTGCACATGTAGTCGAACTTGTGTGGGTTGCTCAAGGTTGATGTAGTTCATCAAGTGTTGGGAGCACCACTTGGAGTTTGAGTTCATCTACCTACATGGGTTAGTCTTGCAAGGAAGAGCACTTGTGTATCCAAAATGACAATCATGAGACTCAACATAGAATTTGTCAAAGGATATGTTTGAATGGTTTCGTGCTTCCTTGTCTTCAACCACCATTGTGTAGAGACTTGGTGATGTAGAAATTGGTCAAGATGTGAGTGAGTTGCAATCTCATAGATTGAGATTCATCCAAGTACCTACGCGGGTTAGATAACATGCAAGGTACAAATATATCCAAGACATATAAATAGCACTATAAGAGAAATATCGAGGATTAGTCATAGGCTCATGCCCCGCATGTATCAAATGGAGTTCCTACTCCAAGTTTGAAGCATCAATGATGTTCAATTCACCTCTTAACATGCAAAACACTTTCTCATGAAGTGGTTTAGTGAATATATCCGCTAATTGCTTATCGGTGTGAACATGCTTAAGGTTAATGTCCCCTTTGGCAACATGTTCTCGAATGAAATGATGACGAACTTCAATATGCTTAGTTCGAGAATGTTGCACGGGGTTGTGAGCCATCTTAATAGCACTTTCATTGTCACAAAGCAATGGAACATGTTTCACATATATCCCATAATATTTAAGAGTTTGGGTCATCCAAAGTAATTGAGCACAACATGAACCAGCGGCAATGTATTCCGCTTCGGCGGTGGATAAGGATACCGAGTTTTGTTTCTTGGAAGACCAAGACACAAGAGATCTACCAAGGAATTGACAAGTACCTGAAGTGGACTTTCTATCAACATTGTTTCCGGCATAGTCCGAATCGGAGTAGCCAACAAGATCAAAAGAGGACCTCTTAGGATACCAAATGCCAAAATTTGGTGTATGGATTAGATATCTCACTATCCTTTTCACAGCCTTAAGATGACATTCTTTAGGAGCAACTTGATATCATGCACACATGCACACACTTAGCATAATATTGGGACGTGAGGCACATAAATATAACAATGAACCAATCATAGAGCGATAAACCTTTTGATCAACCGGTTCACCATCTTTGGTCAAATCAAGATGTCCACTAGTAGGCATGGGTGTAGTCATACCTTTGCATTCTTGCATATTGAACTTCTTGAATAAGTCCTTAGTATACTTCGTTTGATAGACAAAGGTACCTTCCTTAGTTTGATTGATTTGCAAACCGAGAAAGAATTTGAGTTCACTCATCATAGACATCTCAAACTTCTCCAACTTTAGCTTTCCAAACTTCTCACTAAATTGAGGGTTAGTTGAACCAAATATGATATCATTAACATAAATTTGGCACACAAATAGTTCTCCATTAACCCTTTTAATGAAAAGAGTAGAGTCAATTTTACCAATTTCAAAGCCTTTTTCAATAAGGAACTTGGTCAAGCATTTATACCATGCTCTAGGAGCTTGTTTAAGACCATAAAGAGCTTTATGAAGTTTGTAAACATGATTAGGTTTCTTAGGATTGACAAAGCCGGGAGGTTGCTTAACATATTGCGTGGGCTGAAGATGTTATTTCGTTGGCAGAGCCTCCAATTATGTCAGAGTGTTCGGTATCGGGCAGTGCGGTTGGGTCCGGGTTGTTATTGCCGGGTTCGCCTTCCCATACTACAGATGGCTTGAACAACCTCTCCAAAAAGATGTTGGGGGGGACTGCATCGCGTTTTGCGCCAATGCGTGCCAGGACATCTGCCGCCTGATTGTTTTCCCGGGCTATATGGTGAAATTCGAGCCCCTCGAACCGAGCTGACATTTTTAGGACGACGTTACGATAAGCTGCCATTTTCAGATCCTTGGCATAAAAGTCTCCATTTATTTGGGATATCGCGAGGTTCGAATCCCCGCGCACCTCTAGGCGCTGAATGCCCATGGATATTGCCATCCGGAGACCATGTAGAAGGGCCTCATATTCGGTTGCGTTGTTGGAGTCCGTATACATTATCTGGAGTACATATTGGACTGTATCTCCTGTTGGGGACGTCAAAACGACGCCAGCCCCCAGACCAGCCAACATTTTGGAGCCGTCGAAGTGCATGATCCAGTTGGAATATGTGCCGTACTCTTTAGGGAGTTCGGCTTCCGTCCATTCGGCGACGAAGTCGGCCAATACCTGCGACTTAATAGCTTGTCGTGGCTTGTAAGTTATGTCGAACAGGAGGAGCTCAATGGCCCATTTGGCAATCCGGCCCGTCGCCTCGCGGTTGTTTATAATATCATTAAGTGGCACTTCCGAGGCTACCGTTATCGAACACTCTTGAAAGTAGTGTCGCAGCTTCCGGGATGCCATGAATACCGTGTACGCTATCTTTTGATAATGCGGGTACCGTGACTTGCATGGAGTAAGGACAGTGGATACATAGTAAACCGTCTTTTGAAGGGGGAATTTATGTCCGTCCGTTTCTCGTTCGACGACGAGCACTGCGCTCACAACTTGATGAGTTGCCGCAATGTATAATAGCATGGTTCGCCGATGTTTGGCGCGGCCAGGACTGGGTTGGTTGCCAATATGGCTTTTATTTCTTCCAGTCCGGCTGTGGCGGCATCCGTCCACTCGAAGTGTTCGGTGCGCCGAAGGAGGCGATAAAGGGGTAATGCCTTTTCTCCCAGGCGGGAGATAAAGCGGCTTAGAGCAGCCACGCATCTAGTCAATTTTTGTATTTGTTTGAGGTCCTTTGGGATATCCAGTTGTGACAGAGCTCGGATCTTGGCCGGATTTGCTTCAATTCCTCTGCCGGATACAATGATGCCCAAGAGCTTTCCGGCTGGTACGCCGAAAACGCATTTTTCCGGGTTGAGCTTGATGTCATATGTTCGGAGGTTATCGAACATGAGCCTCAAGTCATCTACTAGAGTTTCAACATGTTTGGTTTTGACGACCACGTCATCTACGTATGCCTCCACTGCCTTGCCGATCTGGTTTGCCAGACATGTCTGAATCATGCGCTGATATGTTGCGCCGGCGTTTTTGAGCCCGAAGGGCATTGTGTTGAAGCAGAAGGGGCCGTATGGCGTGATGAATGCCGTTGTGGCTTGGTCTGGCTCTGCCATCTTAATTTGATGGTAGCCGGAGTATGCATCGAGGAAACACAATGAATCGTGTCCTGCGGTAGCGTCAATAATTTGATCGATGCGGGGGAGGGGGAAGGGATCCTTTGGGCAAGCCTTGTTGAGGTCCTTAAAATCGACGCACAGGCGCCAGGATTTGTCTTTCTTTGGTACCATCACCAGGTTTGCTAGCCAGTCCGGATGTTTTATTTCTCTGATGAATCCGGCCTCCAATAACTTGGCTAGTTCCTCTCCCATGGCTTGTCTCTTAGGTTTGGAGAAACGCCGAAGAGCCTGCTTGACTGGCTTGAATCCTTTTAGAATATTTAGGCTGTGCTCGGCCAGCCTGCGTGAGATTCCTGGCATGTCTGGAGGGTGCCAGGAAAAAATGTCCCAGTTCTCGCGTAGGAACTCTCGTAGTGCGGCGTCTACATCAGGGTTTAATTGTGCCCCGATGGAAGCTATTTTTGTAGGGTCCGTTGGATGGACTTGGAATTTGACTATTTCGTCCGCCGGTTTAAAGGAGGTGGACTTGGATCTTTTATCGAGTATCACATCATCCCTGTTCACCGTGGAGCGCAGCGCAGTCAGTTCCTCAGCCGCGAGGGCTTCGGAAAGTGCCTCGAGGGCCAGTGCGGCTGTCTTATTTTCGGCGCAGAGTGCTATGTCCGGATCACTAGCAAGAGTGATGATTCCGTTGGGCCCGGGCATTTTGAGCTTCATGTACCCGTAACGGGGTATGGCTTGGAAGATTGTAAACGCCTCCCACCCTAACAGAGCGTGGTATTCGCTACTGAACGAGGCCACTTGGGACGTAACCTCTTCGGACCTGTAATTATCCAGCGTGCTGAACACCACATCTAGTGTGATTTTTCCTGTACAGCGCGCTTCCCGACTAGGGATTATTCCTCTAAAGGTTGTGCTGCTTCGCTCAATGCGGTTCCAGTCTATTTCCATTTTTTGAAGGGTTTCCTCATAAATGAGGTTCAATCCGCTGCCTCAGTCCATCAATACCTTGGTGAGTTGAAATCCGTCCACTATTGGACTGAGGACCAATGCGGCTGGTGCTCATGTTGTTCGGAATTTAGGTTCGTCACTGGCATTAAAAGTAATAGCCGTGTCAGTCCATGGGTTTATTGTTGCCACGTGGTAGACTTCGGCAAGGCTGCGGAGTGTTCGTTTTCGCATATTATTTGATGTGAAAGTCTCGAAGACTGTTAATACCGTACTGGTATCCCTGGGATGGTGCTCTATGGCTTCTGGAATTAGAAGATCTTCGCCACTTTTGGCCACCTGCCGGAGTATCCAACATGCTCTAAGGCTATGAGTTGGTATGGCGCCCTCTGTACTGTGTATTTTATAGGGTCCATTGAGCCATCCCTCCAGTACGGTTCCATGCCCTGTAGAGGGTTTTTGCTTTTTGGTATTTAACCCGGGTGTCTGGTGATAATGCACCCTTTTATTTCGGACTGGGTTCGTATTCGGGGCCGGATTGTCCCAAAATTTTACTTCGATTTTCCAGGCGCTTTCCATCGCACAGTACTTTCGTACTATGGACGCCAAGTCATCGAAGCGTGTAATTTCACGGCGACTTATGGCATTGAGGATTCCCTTGTCCGTGTAATTATTGCAGAAGAATGAGATTGCGTCTTCCTCGCGGCAGTCCTTGATCCTGTTCATTACCAGGAGGAATCAGGCCCAATAATGGTGTACTGTTTCTTGGGGCTCTTGCCTAATTTGGGATAGATCACTTATGTTTGGGTGGGTGTGTGGAATTGAATCCGAAACCTCACCCAATCTGAGATTCAGGAGCCAGGGCGTTTCCGAACTCGGAAGTTTGGATTCTTGGATGTTGTCCAATGAATCTGGCCCGCTCCCTGACTCTAGGTTCAGGGCTTGAGTGACGTCCTCCCGTGCGCGGGTATCCGGCCTGGAGGGCTCAGGAATCCGGACATAGCTAGTCCTTAAGATAGATGAAGGGTCGCCGCATTGTTCCTCCACCACTGCAACATGATGGGTGACCTGGGGAGAGTTAATCTCTCTCAGATCAGGTTTAGGCCCAATCCGATCATAGTCTGTAGCGACTCCCACGGCGGCGATGCGATCCAAGAGCTCGTTTAGGGAAGAGAGCTCCATTGGATCTAACTGCTCGGGGAGTTCTGAGTTGGCGTGAAGATTGCTTTTGATGACCCGAGAAGTCATCGTCGGCGCAGCGGCCGGACAGGCGGTCATAAGAAAACCACCTAGCCGGAGAGTTTGGCCGACAGCCAAAGCTCCCTTAGCAACAGTGCCATCTTTAAAGACGGGACGAGGCATCCTTCCTGATGGCGATGACACAGCGGAACTCTCAATGAAAGCACCAATGTCGGTGTCAAAACCGGCGGATCTCGGGTAGGGGGACCCGAATTGTGCGTCTAGGCAGATGGTAACAGGAGACAAGGGACACAATGTTTTTACCCAGGTTCGGGCCCTCTCGATGGAGGTAAAACCCTACTCCTGCTTGATTAATATTGATGATATGGGTAGTACAAGAGTAGATCTACCACGAGATCAGAGAGGCTAAACCCTAGAAGCTAGCCTATGGTATGATTGTTGTTGTCCTACGGACTAAAACCCTCTGGTTTATATAGACACCGAAGAGGGCTAGGGTTACACAGAGTCGGTTACAATAGGAGGAGATCTACATATCCGTATTGCCAAGCTTGCCTTCCATGCCAAGGAAAGTCCTATCCGGACACGGGACGAAGTCTTCAATCTTGTATCTTCATAGTCCAGGAGTCCGGCCAAAGGTTATAGTCCGGCTATCCGGACACCCCCTAATCCAGGACTCCCTCACCTGGCCCTAGTCGGGGTTCGCGGTTACTTTAATAACACGCTTAACGAGATCTTGGTATTTGATCTGAGTTGGGTCATTGACCTTATACGCACTAACAGCCACGTGCGACAAGATATGGGCAACCGGCGTCGTGGTATCAGCCGAAGCTCTTTTTGACATTAGCGACTGAGAGGCGCGCGCCAGATTGGACTGGAATGCCTGCTAGGCTAGGTCTGCTTCCAGCCACGTACGCAACGTGCAGGTGTGCAATGGGCGATGGGCCCAGACCCCTGCATGCATAGGATTTAGATCTACGTGCTGACCTCTCTGTTGAGCCTAGGTGGGGCTGCGACGTGTTGATCTTCCGAGGCTGGACATGACCCAGGAAAGTGTGCCCGGCCAGAGGGATCAAGCGTGTTGGGTAATGTGGTGCACCCCTGCAGGGAAGTTTGTCTATTCGAATAGCCGTGACCTTCGGTAACAAGACGAGTTGGAGTTGTACCTTGACCTTATGACAACTAGAACCGGATACTTAATAAAACACACCCTTCCAAGTGCCAGATATAACACGGTTATCGCTCTAACAGGGCGTCGAGGAGGGCATCGCCGGGTAGGTTTATGCTATGCGTTGCTACTTGGTGAACTTACCATCTACTCTCTTCTACATGCCGCAAGATGGAGGTGGCCTGAAGCGTAGTCTTCGACATGATTAGCTATCCCCCTCTTATTCTGGCATTCCGCGGTTCAGTCCACCGACATGGCCCTTTACACATATACTCATGCATATGTAGTGTAACTCCTTGCTTGCGAGTACTTTGGATGAGTACTCACGGTTGCTTTTCTCCCTCTTTCCCCCATTCCCTTCTACCTGGTTGTCACAACCAGATGCTAGAGCCCAGGAGCTAGACGCCACCGTCGACGACGACTCCTACTACACCGGAGGTGCCTACTACTACGTGCAGGCCGCGGGCGACGACCAGGAGTAGTTTAGGAGGATCCCAGGCAGGAGGCCTGCGCCTCTTTCGATCTGTATCCCAGTTTGTGCTAGCCTTCTTAAGGCAAACTTGTTTAACTTAGGTCTGTACTCAGATATTGTTGCTTCCGCTCGTCTATGATCGGGCACTTGTATTCGAGCCCTCGAGGCCCCTGGCTTGTATTATGATGCTTGTATGACTTATTTATGTTTTAGAGTTGTGTTGTGATATCTTCCCGTGAGTCCCTGATCTTGATCGTACACATTTGCGTGCATGATTAGTGTATGATTGAATCGAGAGCGTCACAAGTTGGTATCAGAGCCAACTGCCTGTAGGAATCCCGCTTCCACACTCCTTAGCCAAAGCCGAGTCTAGACATTACAAAACTTTTTACTAACATGGCTGTGTGTCTTACGGGCCCACGTCGCCATTTGGGTGGTATTAGGATCTTTTACTCCTCGACCTTTACTCCGGGACTCTGATCTCTCTTCTATTTGGGTTTTAATGAATTTACTAAAATCTGACTTTAGGATCTCGTTACTACTTCCTCCCGGAGAACCCCTCACTCAAGATGATTGCTCCGTGAACCAGAAGAATTCGATGATACTCTCCGATATTCTCTCGAGACCTTGTGACTGTCGCTTTTGCAATTCCCTACCACCGAAACATCCCTATGGATAAATACTTACACATGTCATTCTTACTTTTATTCCCAGTTGATCTTGTTATTACAAGATACCCCGAAATTCTCTCTAATGTTCTGAGAATACTTTGTGCCTACTGCCTTGCAGTTCTTGCCACATGAATATCCCTACAGATAATTTCTCGCACTTACCGAGTATCCACTCATCCCCAGTTGATTCATGTATGTCACCAATCTTCGAAATACCATTCGATCTTCCGAAAATCCTCAGGAGCGCATTGCTCTTGAAATTCTTACTTGCTTGCATTATGGTTAATCCTTTGGTTGTGTGCCGATACTCACATCAGCTTCGCTATGGACCATCGGATCCTTTGTTGAAATATTATCCAACAGTGTCCTTCATATACAAAAACCTCGAGAAGTTCTTTCCCTAATACATAATGCCTTCGGTAAGTTGTATCCTCTCATTTTGTCACCCATGCTCTACTATCGAGCTTATGTTATTTACTATTGAAGCTTGTGGTATAAGTTCCCAAGATGCCTCTAAGGGTTGAACCTATGCCTTCCCAGATCCGGGTAAACCCGAGAACTATCACGAGTCATACTCTTCAGGTGTTTTGCTAGATAAAATTTAAACATTACAACTTCTTCGAAAAATGAGAAGTGAATGAAAGGTTATGCATTGGAGAAGTGGGAGTCGACCTTGAACTTTGTGTTCATGCCCATGGACACGAAGTAGATCCTATCATGAAAGCTTATTGTAATAATAACTATTTCCTTGATATAATATGCTTTGGTATCGGTGAATTGATCCTTTGCAGTCGTGCTTCCGACCATATGTTCTTCTTTTATCCCATTTCTCGCGCAAGTTTAAGCACTTGTCTTCTGTGGATCAATACCCTAGTCCAACCTCTACTTTGATCTGTCATCGAGTATTACCCCTTGGTATCTCGAGATTATCTTGGAACTGCATAACTTCCTATGAGTTCTTCATCAAGTACTACATTCTCACTGATTACAATTTTTCATGGGCTCTGAGTTATTAATCACTCAAAGACACCGATAATTGAACCGAGTCCGCACTATGGATCAACAACTCTTAGTAATCTTCTTTAAGTATGAGTTTGTACCCGATCATGCCATTCCTAGCCTGTTTGGCTATATCATTGTCTTGATGATTTTAACTGTGCTACCTGGTCCTTCTTCCCGGAGCACAAGTTTTGACGATGAGCCAAGCTTACATCGATCTTCCTCGTCTTATCATTTCGCCTTGAACATCAAGCTTGATGCCGAGTGTGTGTCGTATCCGTGGTTCCAATGACCCTTTGCTTCACCATTGCTTTTTCTTGATGCCGTCGCTGTTCGATTGCTTCTTCACGAAATCTCTCGACAATTGTGTCGTGATCATCATCAACATTTTGAGCTCTACCAGGATATCAATTGAATTCATGAAGAGAAATACCATCCTTGCCCTCGATGATTTATATTATCATCGACCACTTTATTGCCTCTCGTTCAACAC
Source organism: Aegilops umbellulata (assembly GCA_032464435.1). NCBI lineage: Eukaryota > Viridiplantae > Streptophyta > Magnoliopsida > Poales > Poaceae > Aegilops > Aegilops umbellulata. The sequence continues at coordinate 257,960,284 of CP136054.1, read as the reverse complement.
AAACTTGTTCGTGTTTCGTGTTATACCTTGAGATCCATGCTATCCAGCAATTGTTCTTCTTTAACTTGGAATGTTAACACCTTTTATGTCAAGAATGTCGTGGGAATTTTACCACCTATTGAGAATTCTTGATACAAGTAATACTTCTCACCATCGCCATTCCTTCTTGGTCCCCGTGTTGTATCCAACCGAAAAACCGACAATTGAACTTGGATGTGCGAATTCAAAACTTCTAGCGACCCTATTGCTTTGAAGTTAATGGTCGGCATTTCATTCCTGCACCATTGGTTATCGAATCGCCATCCTAATCATTCATCATGCTAGCCAGACCCGTATTCTGGGTGCACCTTTTCAACCAATGTCTAATTGTGTATGTTTCCTCGAGCATACTTCGTTAAATCATTTGTTCTAATAAATGTTATCTCCTTCTCCACATAATTGTGGAGATCCATCTTTTTGGATATCTCGTTGAATTATCGCTGAGTCCATCAGCCACCTCCTCATCTCTCCTTGATTTAATGATGAACTCTTATTTCGGAACTCACTTCCATAGTTCAATTCCCGAGAATCTTACAATGTCATCTCGACAATTTGTGTTGCACCTTTCTTCTTAGGCATCCTGAGTCTGAGTTATCCTGGCCCCAGTCAGATCTGAATTTTGATCGGATATGATGGTTGGAACATATTCCCAAGAGTTATAACATTGGTCTTTATAAGGCCCGGTAAGGTGATGCCATGCTTAACACACCTGTCCGGGGGACCTATTGTTATAGTTTCTTTTTTAGCAAGGTTAGCCATTCTTCCATGAGGAAATTGTAAGACTTATTCTATAAGTTGTTCCTGATGTATCCTTTGTGTGTCCAAAGTCTAACCTTTCCTTAAAGACCATGTCAATGCTATCTCGAAGCATGTCTGTGGTACTCTGATCATCGATAAGAACATTTGAAGCACCATGCTAAATTTCCTTTATCAATTTTTCAAACACCGTTGTTTCGGTGATGTCATAAACTTCCTCTCCCCTTACCTAAATGGTTTTCTACGTTATATCCTGTCATGGATATCATGCTCTGCTTGTCCTTGGGAAGGATATACCCCTGAATTATGTGTTTAAACACATTTTTCTTTCCATTGTTCTGATTAAATCTGATAGACACTTTTCTCTTTCCATTGGTTTGTTTAAACCCTTTCTATGATCTATATGATATAAGCAGTAATAATTCCCTGCTTGTGCAAACACATCGGTGTACAATTCTGTCAGCAAGACCCTGTACTATTGTTGATGCCATTCCGGTAGCCACCGATGGACGAGAACTTTGCCTATTGGTCTGCCTTGTTCAACGAGTAGGAAAATGATTCTCTTTGTCCCTCGTCCTTGGTACCGACGTTGTTGCTGACATATAACTAACAGGCTACCCTTTGACATGTCTTACTTGCATGATCGTGCAAGACATCACCACCTTCCTACTTTTAACCCACATGGTGGGCCCATAACCCACAGTTCCACAGGATCTAAACCTGAATCTCCTATACACCCCCTGTTCTTAAGGTTATTCCTCGCGCGTGGCCTCGTACGTAATTCCCGAGCCACCTTCCGAAAGATCACCAATTATGGTATCGGACACAATACTTATCCCATTGCTATGAACCCTATCACGTTTTGTTTCAGGCAATGAACGAGTGCCTATCCTCTCGAAACTTCTTATTGCACCGTCTTACTTGCTCTCAGTGTTTTCTTAAGTTCCAATTCGAGAGTTACTCTCCGTCACCTTCCCCTATGTTATCGACCAGATAGTCAACCTTGTGGAGGTCCATTCTCCTGGAATACCCACCCCTTTATTCTTTCGTAAGTACGATGGAGTTCCCGAAGAAAGGATGCCGACTTCATCATGATGACCTGAAGCAGAGAAATGAAGACATCAACGTAATGGATCGACCTCTTCGAGAAGAGCAACCAAGACCGAGGACACTCGTCAAAATTTCGTAACCAAATCCATTCCCCCTTACTCCCGCTCCTAAATCTCGGGACGAGATTTCTTGTAGTGGAGGAGATTTGTGACGCCTGGATAATTAGGCTACAGTAATCCCGCGTTAATGATGCCTCGTCACCTCGGTTACTGCTGATAATCTCACGTTAGTCCGAAACGGATTCAAATTCAAAATTTGAATTGAAGTTAAAACAATTAAAGTTTTCAAAAGTCAAAACTAAAATGTTCGATGTGTTGAAAATATTCCCTAACTATTTGTCATGTAGAAACCATGTTTTTATATAAGGCCTATATATGTAAAATGAGCAAAAACAAAAAAGAAAAATAAATAAAAAGAGAAAGAAAAACAAAACAGAAAAAAACAAATGAGGGAGACCCCCTGGCCAACTCGGCCAAACGGCCCAGCCAGCCAGCCCACCGTCCCAGCCTGGCCCAACCCCCACGCACGCATTAACCCCCCGAAACCCTAACGCCCATCCCCACTCACTCCCACTCCCCCCCCATCGGGAGCGGGCTTGACGCCGCATCGCGCCACCAGGAGGAGCACCTCGTCGTCGCCCGTGATGCCGCCGCCATGAGCCCCACACCTCGTCGGACCTCCCCGACCGCCTCCCCGTCGTCCTCTCCGCCGTTGCCGGTCGTCCCCATCTTCCTCCTCAACCCCTGCTGCCGTTTCCCTACAATCCTGCGGTGAGGCCACCGGCCTCCTCTCTCTCCTCTGCATCCTCGCACTCCCTCCGCTCCACACGGTCACCGCGCGCCCGCGCCGTCCCGCACCCCGCTGCTCCCGCTGCCGACCCGCACGCCTCGCCGCTCACTCGCCGTCGCCAGCGCCTCTGTCCGCGCCCGGCTACGCCCACCGCAGCTCCCGGCCGCTGGCCGCCTCTGCCCACCGGCGTCGTCGCCTCCGCCCGCCTATGCGGCGTCCTGCCCACACCCGCACTCCACACCTGCACGCGCCGCATGGTGCTCCTTCTCATGCCACCCGCGCACCCGCGGTGTGGCCGGCCCCTGTTGCTGGCTCTACACCACCGGCGCCACTCACCGCCGGCGCCGCTCGCTGTCGACCACCTGGGCCGTGTACGACCCCGCTCGGGCGCCCATGCTCGTGCACCCGTAGCCGCGCCGCCCGGGCCTCGCCTCTGTTGCCCCCGCTCCCACTCCGCCACGCGCCGCCCTGCCGACGCAGTGGCGCACCGGTCTGCGCAGTCGCCGCCCGTCGGCGAGCGCGCGCCCTGGCTCGTCGTGCCCCCCCCGTTGGTCGCGCCTGAGACAGCGGACGGGCGCCCGCTGCGCCAGTTCGGGTTGCGCCCGACGCCCGCTAGGGCCAATGACAAGGGGACCCCACGCCCAGAACGATCAAAAAAGAATTAAATAATAATAATAATAATAAGTAAATAAAAATATTAATTAACTTAATTAATTCTAATTAGTTAAACTACTTAACTTAGTTAATCTAATTTAACTACTTAAAATATCTAATCTGTTAGTTAGTACTAACAGTCCATGACAGCTCGGACCCACACGTCAGTTTGACCAGTCAACACCTCTGTTGACTGCTGACGTCATGCTGATGTCAACATGCACTATTTTGGATAATGTTGATTTAAAATAATTAAATAAATCCTAAAATTGATTTATATCTTTTAAACTTAATATAAAATAAACCGTAGCTTGGATCAAAAAACTCTGTACATGAAAGTTGCTCAGAACAAAGAGACGAATCCGGATACGCAGCCCGTTCATCCACCACACGCCCCTAGCATATCGAACTCGCAACTTTCCCCCTCCGGTTCAGCTGTCCAAAAACGCGAAACACCGGGAATACTTTCCCGAATGTTTCCCCCTTCGCCGGTATCACCTACTACCGCGATTGGGCACCCCTAGCATCACGCTTTGTCATGTCATGCATCGTCATGCATTTGTTTGCATTGTATTTATTGTTTCTTCCCCCTCTCCTCTCGTTAGACACCGAGACCAACGTCGCTGCTACCCAGTACGACTACGGTGTTGACGACCCCTCCTTCTTGCCAGAGCAATTAGGCAAGCCCCCCCTTGATCACCAGATATCACCTACTCTTCTCTATACTGCTTGCATTAGAGTAGTGTAGCATGTTACTGCTTTTCGTTAATCCTATCCTGATGCATAGCCTGTCCTTGCTACTATGTTGTTACCTTTACCTGCAATCCTACATGCTTAGTATAGGATGCTAGTGTTTCATCAGTGGCCCTACATTCTTGTCCGTCTGCCATGCTATACTATCGGGCCGTGATCACTAGGGAGGCGATCACGGGTATATACTATATACTTTATACATGATACATGTGGTGACTAAAGTTGGGTCGGCTCGTGGAGCACCCGCGAGTGATTCACGGATTGGGGGCTGAAAGGACCTTTGTCCCAACAGCCCTCTGAGTGGATCTTTGTGGCGGAGCGACAGGGCAGGTTGAGACCACCTAGGAGAGAGGTGGGTCTGGCCCTAGTCGGCGTTCGCGGTTACTTTAATAACACGCTTAACGAGATCTTGTTATTTGGTCTGAGTTGGGTTGTTGACCTTATACGCACTAACCGCCACGTAGGACAAGATATGGGCAACCGGCGTCGTGGTATCAGCCGAAGCTCTTTTTGACGTCAGCGACTGAGCGGCGCGTGCCGGATTGGACTGGAACGCCTGCTAGGCTAGGTCTACTTCCAGCCGCGTACGCAACATGCAGGTGTGCAATGGGCGATGGGCCTAGACCCCTGCGTGCATAGGATTTTGACCGGCGTGCTGACCTCTCTATTGAGCCTAGGTGGGGCTGCGACGTGTTGATCTTCCGAGGCCGGACATGACCCAAGAAAGTGTGCTCGGCCAGAGGGATCGAGCGTGTCGGGTAATGTGGTGCACCCCTACAGGGAAGTTTATCTATTCGAATAGCCGTGATCTTTGGTAACAGGACGACTTGGAGTTGTAACTTGACCTTATGACAACTAGAACCGGATACTTAATAAAACACACCCTTCCAAATGCCAGATATAACCTGGTGATCGCTCTCTAACAGGGCATCGAGGAGGGGATCGCGGGTAGGTTTAAGCTATGCGTTGCTACTTGGTGAACTTACCATCTACTCTCTTCTACATGCTGCAAGATGGAGGTGGCCTGAAGCGTATTCTTCGACAAGATTAGTTATCCCCCTCTTATTCTGGCATTCTGCGGTTCAGTCCACCGATATGGCCCTTTACACATATACCCATGCATATGTAGTGTAGCTCCTTGCTTGCGAGTACTTTGGATGAGTACTCACGGATGCTTTTCTCCCTCTTTTCCCCCATTCCCTTCTACCTGGTTGTCGCAACCAGATGCTGGAGCCCAGGAGCTAGACGCCACCGTTGACGACGACTCCTACTACACCGGAGGTGCCTACTACTACGTGCAGGCCGCGGGCAACGACCAGGAGTAGTTTAGGAGGATCCCAGGCAGGAGGCCTGTGCCTCTTTCGATCTGTATCCCAGTTTGTGCTAGCCTTCTTAAGGCAAACTTGTTTAACTTATGTCTGTACTCAGATATTGTTGCTTCGACTGACTCGTCTATGATCGGGAACTTTTATTCGAGCCCTCGAGGCCCCTGGCTTGTATTATGATGCTTTTATGACTTATTTATGTTTTAGAGTTGTGTTGTGATATCTTCCCGTGAGTCCCTGATCTTGATCGTACACGTTTGCGTGCATGATTAGTGTACGATTGAATCAGGGGTGTCACAATGTTGCTGTTCAAAGTTTACATGATCGTATCTACAAAGTCCCTGCTCATTATTGCATAATGACCCGGCCCTTGGGGGCTACACTAGTTGAAGTTTTTGTGAGCATAAGGCAATTACATGTCCCAGGTTGCTGCAAGCATGACAACCTGGCACTTGGGGGCTACATATGTGGAATATTCAGTTTTGACTAGTGACTGAGATGAACAATCTGGATTTCTTCAAGGTTGTAACATTTATATTGAAGCAAGTCTTAAGCGGTTACTACGCTCCCTTCTTAAGACTTGGGGGCTACAAGTGATATGAATATAAGGGAGGTATATTTTTAAGCTTGATGATTAGTAACAATTATGACCCGGTGCCATTAATATTTACAAGCCAGCAATTTTGGATAAACCGGCAAGTTTTACATCTTCAAGCCGGCTGAAGATTAGATGAGTATTTCAAAGACCAATATTTTTATTAAGCATTGGGAGCTTAGTCAAATGAATTATTCTTCACAATATTTATGTGAGAAACCAACGTCAGCAAATTGAGTATGAAGCTGGCCTATTGACCCGGATTTTCTAGAAGAAGAAAATGACAAGGACTTAAGAATGATCAGGTGCCGGCTTACAAGAATATTTAACCCGGAGCACAACCTGTCAAATTTGTTCTTGTGTTTATGTTGCAGGATCAGTTTAGCATGGATAAATCCAAATTAAACTGGGGGCTAATGTCAGGGATATACCCCGCGGTATGACCCGACCGGAGATATGACCCGGCTAGGACTTGGTGTTTCATTGGTGACCTGGAAAATTGTAAGCCGCCAGATGGTAAGACAGATGGTAAGCCAGATTGTAAGCCAGATGGTAAGCCGGGAGATGGTAAGCCGGCAGATGGTAAGCTGGCAGATGGCAAGCCAGATGGTGAGCCGGCAGAGTGTAAGTCAGATTGTAAGCCGGCAGACGTTAAGAAGCCCAAGACGTTAAGAAGCCCATGGCGAGAAGCCCATGGTAAGACGTCAGAATAGGTTAAGTCCTAATCCGAGTTTGACACTACATGTAACCCGCCCCTTCAACTTATATAAGGAGGGGCGGGGCACCCCAAGAGGGACAAGTAAGAAGCGAAATAATCGTTAAGGCTAGACACAACTAGGAGAGCCGGTTTATGGCGACTCCCTCGTGATGATAATGAGATCTAGCCACAAACAACATATAGGGTTGTTACCGGATGATGTTTCCTGGGGCCTGAAGCTGTCTAAACCCTTGTCTTGAGTTGCGTCTCTTGATTCCAATCAACCCCGTTCAAGCTGCTACCTAAATTGCGTTGGCCTCACGACAAGTCCTCACACTAGGACATCTGTCGTGAGAAATCCACGACATATGTTACTATGAAGACTCACTCTATACTCCTTGAGACAACTTCACGAAGGCGTTTCTCAACCACTAGTGATAAATTTTGAGGTGGTCTCCAAACTTTCATAAACTTTCCCAAGGGTAGGCACAATGAACAATTCCTCTCTAAAGAATTTCTATCGCATAGGAGTCACTAACTCCCAAGAGTAACTAGATCAGGGGAGGAAATGCTAAGACTTGCTCAAATCACGATTTGTTTTGGTCAAAAAATGGGGAAGTGGATTGATACGTCTTCAATGTATCTATAATTTTTTTATTGTTTCGTACTATTATATTATCAATCTTGTATACTTTACATGCAATTTGATATCATTTTTCGAAACTAACCTATTAACCTAATGCCCAATGCTAGTTCATGTTTTTGCCTATTTTATTGTTTCGCAGAAAAACCATGCCAAACGAAGTCCAAACGCGATGAAATTTTACGGTGATTTTTATGGACCAGAAGGGACCCAAGAAGCTTCGGGGAGACTAAACTCTCCAAGAGGGAGCCACCCAGGCTTGTGGGCCCCTCGTAACTTCGTTTGACCTAATCCCAAGCCTATAAATTCCCTAAAATCCAGAAACTACTAGAGCGAGACCTGAAACAATTATTCCGCCGCCGCAAGTCTTTGTTCTTCCGTGATGCCATATGAAGGCCTTTTTTGGTACTCTACCAGTGGGAGAATTGATCACGGGGGGCCTCCACATCAATCTTGCTGCCTCTCCAGTGATGCGTGAGTAGTTCCTCACAAGATATATGGGTCCATAGCAGTAGCTAGATGGTTCTCTCTCTCTCTGATCTTTGATACAATGTTCTCTTTGGAGATCGATATGACGTAATCCTTTTGTGCGGTGTGTTTGTTGGGATCCGATGAATTGTGGGTTTATGGTCAGATTATTGATTGAAAGTAATTGAGTTGTTTCTAAACTTTATTATGTGTGATTGTTATATCTATGTAATTGTCGGGGGAAATCGCCTTCCTCGAACACCTATGGGGACCGGGCCCCTTACTGGTTCGGCAGGGGGGCGGAGGTCGCGCGAAGAGCGGATCGAGGCGATGCACACAAGGGGTTTACCCAGCTTCGGGCCGCACGGATGCGTAAAACCCTACTGCTGCTTTGTGGCTTGTATTGTGTTCTTGCTCGGAGGCGCGTGGTGCTACAGTACACACGAGCAGCTGGCGAGACCGAGCGTAAAAATGGGTGTCCTCCCCCTCTACATGCGCACGGGGCCTCCTTTTATATGCTCAAGGGGTTACCCACAGGTGGCAGCGTAGGTGGGGGCAAAAACGGTAGAATGCTGTAGCGGGTACAGTTGCCTGCACAGTGGCTGTACAGTGCTATCATACCTAACTCTGACGTCGGGGGACAAGGGCATTAAATGCCCGTCCGCATCGCCTAGACGGTGCAGAAAAAGGACCGTCAGGAGCGCCACCGTTTGCCACGATGGCTACTCTGTCAGCTTTGCTTCGCCACCGCATGCCCCTGGCTACACAGCCTCCCGCCACGTGCGCCTGGAACGCCCCCACAGCGACACGTTGGTGGATGAGCTGGAGCGCAGGCACGGGGTGGTAACTTGCCGCGGCAAGCGCCTTGCTGCGGTGGATGTCTTGTCGCGCCCGGGAGCTTGTCGCTCACCGGGCCTTGCCGGAGCGCGGGGTGCGCCGTGGCAAGGTCCTTGTCGTGCCGTGGTTGGCCTTCCCTGCAAGCTCCTCTTGCCGGGGCCTTGCTCTCTTCGGGTGGCCTTCCTGACAAGCTCCTCCTGTCGGGGCCTTGGCTCAAATACTTTGTTCTCGAATGGCCCAAAAGGGGACCATGGAGGGTCTTGGCAATCACCTGGCAAGCCTTGCCGTGGAGTGCTACGACTGCCCGTGCACAAGTTCGGGGTACTAAGGTACCCCTACTTTAGTACACCGACAGGAGCCCCCGGGCCTGGGCCATACACGGTGCCGAGCGCTGTTGGGCCAGGCCCAAAATAGTGCATGGGCACGCGCGGCCTGGGTCACGCTGCATCTTTTTCTGCATCCACCACGCCCTCTCCGAACGGTACGCGTCGAACACGGCATCGTGGGGAGAGGCGTGTGTGACGTGGGTGGCGTGCGCGGGGCTGAGCCCTGCAGGCATGCGTCATGTCGCAATAAATGGGGACGGTTCGCGCCATCTTCATAAGTGGAGGGAGGCGTGGAGGCGTGGCTCCTTCGCTGGACGGGGCAGAGGCACGGTCTCCGAGGCGTCCAGTCCCCACGATCACAGGGTGGGGAGAGGTCGCCTCACCCGTCGCCTCGGTCCTGCACGCGAGCCACGCGGCTTCCATGCACCTGGAGTTGCGGACGGTGGAGGCAGGAAACCGGGCCGTCGCGGGTCGAGGCAGTAGGCCGGTCCCATTCGCCTGGCCTTCCTGCGCCTTGATTGGCTGAGCGGGGCGGTCGAGCCCCCACCCTGCTCCTTTATAAAGAGCAAGAGGGGGCGACGGGAACCCACACTCCTCCATCTCTTCTTCTCTTCATCTTCTGATCCCCTCTCTCCATTCGCCATGGAGAAAGGGAATCCTGGTCCTTCATCGGTGGCGGCGAGGGTTGCCGCCAGGCAACGCGCCCCTCCTCCCCTTGCACCCGCGGTGGCGGAGCCAGCCGTAAGGGGAAGGGGGAGGGGCGAGGTCGTGGACGAGGCCGAGGCGCTCGGGGGCGAGGTGGACGGGGCGACGCGCCGGCCTCGCCTCCGCCAACGGCTCCTCTTCTCACGGCGGTCCACATCGGGGATGACCCCTGCGAGTTCTTCGTCAGGCTGCGCCGGGCGCCTCGTCGCCGCCTCCGTCTCCCGGCGCCCTTCGCAAGCGTGATGGAGGTGGAACAACCCGAGACGCTGAGGCTGCGCATGAGGGGTTGCGGGATCAGTGGCGCGCGAGTCCACGTCGAGTCTCCAGCCCTCGGCGTGATGTATCATTGTCGAGGGTGGAAGACGTTCGCCCGCATTCATAGCTTGACGGAGGGGTTCACCCTCCATTTTAAGTTGATGGAGGGCGATCTCCTCTCCGTCAAGGCCTTCGGGGACTTCGGGACCCGGGCCAGGTGCTGCGTGGATAGCTCCTCCGACAGCGAAGGCTCCTCCTCGAGCGAGAGTGACGAGGAGGGGAGCGACAACGACAACGTGGGTAGCGGTCGTTGGGATGACGGGTCCGACTAGGCGTCGGTCGCAGCTCCGCGTGGCACCGGCGGCACCATCATCCGTGTCGCCGGCTCCTTGAACTCCCCGGGGTCATCTTCTTGGGCGGCTGGAGTGGCGAGGCTGCGGAAGAGGAAGAGGGCAGGCGGCAAGGCCGTCAACTCGGAGTACGAGGGCTAGATGCCCTCGACCGCGTGTTGACGTCCCGCTGCCTCATCTTCGACCTCCACTTCCGGCGCCGCCGTCACCATCCAGCCTCCGGAGCCCCTGGACGGCCCTCCGGGCGTTCTGTTGGTGTCTTCTGCCGCCCGTAGCTCGCCTAGGCGCCCCTTTTGCCCTTCTCGCCCCCTTGCCCTACCTCCTGAGGAGAGAGACAAGAAAGGGATTACGGGCACCTTATCTTTTTTCAATCTGTAAGCCCTCGGGCCTTAGTTGCATTTAAAACTTCTAATCCCATCTTTCATGTTTTTCATTCTCTCTGAATTGTACCTGAGCGGAATGTTTTTAATGAAAAGGGGATGTTTGCTGGGCCATTTGTCCCGTGGGTGGAACCCACGCCAAGGAGCAAACCCTTTGTATCGTTAAGATAGACATTTCTTTGCCCAGCAACAGGCCCTGCCGTCTTCCCGCGCCACTCGACCTTTCTCACGCCCTTGGCGGAGGCAGGGAGAAGGCGGGTTCTGGCCCCTCGTTTCGCCCCTTTGCCGCCGCGACTACTACCAAAACGGGCCCCAGGAACGCGCTCTGGGGCCTGTCGTTAAGGGAGCACGGTAGCTTTTAGGAGGAAACAAGGTTTTCGGATTCCACAGTTCATAAGAGAATGCATGACAAGGGATGCAAAAACTTATCTGGGATAGCAGCCCCGGGCAACTTTGGCTTGCCGCGGGCGAATCCTTGCACTTGCAGCCCCCGGCAATACTGGTTTGCCGGGGACCAGGTGCTGGTCCGCCCTTCTTCTCTTCTTCGTCCTTTAGCGGTCCGGCCAGGATATGCAAAACCCTGCGAACCAAAGGAAACGAAAGGACAGGAAAAAGGGACGCAGACTCGACCTCTAAGCTAGGGGTTAGCGACTGTTAGGCCCTATCAACCCTAACCAAGGACGAGACTCGACTCAGCATGCATGCTAAAACTTAGGGCGCCAGCGCTTCATTTACTGCTGCTCAGGGTCTGCGCCTGGCTTTGTACAAAGGATTACATGCAACTGAGGCAAGACTTGTACAAAAGGTTGGTTGCCGGACAGGGTCCGACAACCGCGCCTTACGGGTAAAACTTACGAAGATGCTCAATATTCCAGGAGTTGCTCACCGGAGTGCCATCTTCGGTCTCGAGGCGGACAGCACCGGGCCTCGTGACTCGTCTCACCCGGTAAGGGCCTTCCCACTTTGGCGTCAACTTGTTGTGTCTCTTGGCGGACGGAGCGCGCCGAAGAACAAGGTCGCCTTCCTCGAAGCTTCTGGCTCTAACTTTGCGGCTATGGTAGCGATGCAAAGCTTGCTGGTAGCGAGTGGCTCGCACAGCAGCCTGAAGACGATCTTCCTCGAGGAGCAGCGCGTCATCTTCATGCAGCCGCTCTTGCTCAAGCTCATCATAAGCGAGCACTCGAGGTGACCCGTATACGAGTTCTATGGGGGTAACTGCTTCTGCTCCATAGACTAGAGCAAATGGTGTCTGGCCGGTGGCTCGATTTGGCGTCGTTCTGATCGACCAAAGAGTCACCGGCAGCTCCTCGATCCAGTTTCTTCCACACTTGTGCAGCCTGTCGAAAGTTCTGGTCTTGAGCCCGCACAGTACTTCGGCATTGGCCCTTTCCGCTTGACCGTTGCTCCTGGGGTGAGCAACAAAAGCGAAGCAGACCTTGGCGCCGAGATCTTGGACGTATTGCGTGAAGGCGCGGCTCGTGAATTGCGTACCATTGTCGGTGATGATCCTGTTGGGGATCCCGAAGCGGCAAACAATCGACCTGAAGAACTTGATGGCTGACTGTGCTGTCACCTTCCTCACTGGTTCCACTTCCGGCCACTTTGTGAACTTGTCGATTGCGACGTACAAGTACTCAAAGCCCCCGACAGCTCGGGGGAAGGGGCCGAGGATGTCGAGCCCCCAGACCAAAAATGGCCAGGATAAAGGGATCGTCTGGAGAGATTGAGCTGGCTGGTGTATCTGCTTGGAATGGAACTGGCACGCTTCACACTTGCTTACTTGTGCAGTTGCATCCTGGAGGGCTGTCGGCCAGAAGAAACCTTGCCGGAACGCTTTGCCGGCAAGTGCTCTTGCGCCAATGTGGTGGCCGCATATGCCTCCATGTATCTCTGCCAACAGCTTTTGTCCGTCTTCCCGGGGAATACACTTCAATTTCACCCTGTTGCGTCCTCTTCTGTACAGTGTGTCGCCGACAAACTGGTACATACTTGACTGCCGGGCTACTCTTTCTGCTTCTTCTTGCTCGTCGAGAAGTTCTCCTGTCTGGAGAAAATGGACGATCTGCTGTGCCCATGCCGGAGCCTGTGGCTCGACGACAAGGACTAAAGGCGCGTCTGCTGCTGCGGGAACACCTGCTCCCACGGCGAGGATTTGGGGCTCAGCCGGAGCTTGATGTTCCCCGGCAAGCTTGCCGGAGCGAAACTTGTCGGGAGCGCCTGCTTCTACGGAACAAACCCTGGGGTTTGCCGGAGCAGACCGCTCCTCAGCATTCTTGGCGTCGATCTTGGGGACCTTCTTGGCGGCGGCTCCGGGGAGCTCTGCCGGAAGATAGTCGCCGGAGACCAACCTCCTCTTCTTGCTCTGTCCGGTCGATGGTGTTACGGATGGCTGAGTCAGCTTGAGCACAAAAGTCCCTGGTTCCACAGGTAACTTAAGTGATGCGCACTTTGACAGGCCGTCGGCAACGTCGTTCTCAGTTCTTGGAACGTGTTCCATTTGCAGGCCGTCAAAGCGCTCCTCTAGCTTCCTCACTTCATCAACGTAAGCTTCCATCAACGGACACTGATTATCTTTGTTCACTTGGCAGACGACGAGCTGCGAGTCTCCCCTGACAATGAGCTTCTTGATCCCAAGTTCTGCCGCGATCCTGAGACCGGCAAGCAAACCTTCATACTCTGTTGTATTGTTGGTTGCTTGCTCCTTGGGAAAGTGCATTTGGACGATGTACTTGAGGTGCTCTCCGGTGGGCGCGACAAGCAGCACACCGGCGCCGGTGCCTTGCAGCGAGAAGGCCCCATCAAAGTACATCAGCCACTCTTTGCTTGCTTCCTTGCAGGGGATGCTCGTATCTGGAATTTCTTCGTCTGGCGTCGGCGTCCACTCTGCTATGAACTCTGCCAATGCTCTGCTTTGGATAGTTGAAGTGCTCTCGAACTTGAGGCCAAAGCTTGACAGTTCCAGTGCCCATTCCACGATCCTGTCTGTCGCTTCGGGATTCTGCAGTATCCTCTTTAGCGGAAAGCGAGTGACAACTGTGATCTCGTGTGCTTGGAAGTAATGGCGCAGCTTTCTCGAGGCCATAAGGAGGCCGAAAAGCAATTTCTGCACACCAGAGTACCTTGACCTAGCCCCCTGCAAGAGGGAGCTGACAAAGTAAACTGGGCGCTGCACCATTTTCTTCTTCTGCACCTCCTCTTGTGCCTGCGCAGATCCATCCTTGTCGGGGCCAGAGCTTGTCGAGGGAGCCCCCTGCTTGTCGCTGGATGCACTTGCCGCGGTTGCTAGCTCATCATCTACCTCCCTCTCCGCTACTAACGCAACACTAACCACCTGATTGGTTGCCGCCAGGTATAGCATCAACTTCTCTTGTGGTTTAGGCGCGACAAGTATTGGGGCGGAGGACAGGTATTTCTTCAAGTCCCGCAGCGCAGCCTCCGCTTCTGGAGTCCATTTTACTGGACCCGCCTTTTTCAAAACTTTGAAAAATGGCAGGGCGCGTTCTGCAGACCTGGAAATAAACCTGCTGAGAGCCGCCACGCAGCCGGCAAGCCTTCGTACATCCTTGACACGTGTTGGTGCTTCAATCTGCTCGATGGCCTTGATCTTGTCGGGATTGGCCTCGATTCCCCGCTGAGACACGAAGAACCCGAGAAGCTTGCCGGAAGGGACTCCGAACACGCACTTCTCGGGGTTGAGCTTGAGGCTGATCTTGCGCAGGTTCGCAAACGTCTCTTCTAAGTCTTGAACCAGGGTTGCCCTGTCTCTGCTCTTGACCACTATGTCATCCATGTAGGCCTCCACATTTCTGTGGATTTGTGGCTCAAAAGCGGTGTGGACCACCCTGGCAAATGTCGAACCAGCATTCTTCAGTCCGAAAGGCATCCGTATGAAACAGTACGTGCCACATGGAGTGATGAATGCGGTCTTCTCTTCATCTTCTTCAGCCATGAAGATCTGATGGTATCCTGAGTATGCGCCAAGGAATGAAAGCAGGTCGCATCCGGCCGTGGAGTCAACAATCTGGTCAATGCGTGGCAAGGGAAACGGATCTTTGGGACAAGCCTTATTGACATCGGTAAAATCGATGCAAAGCCTCCATTTCCCGTTTGCTTTGCGCACGACAACAGGATTGGCTAACCACGTCAGATGGAGCACACCTCTGACGAGGCCTGCCGCCTCCAACTTCCTGATCTCTTCCGCAATGAATTCTTGGCGCTCCACTGCTTGCTTCCTGACTTTCTGCTTGACGGGCCGCGCGTGAGGACAGACGGCAAGGTGGTGCTCAATCACTTTCCTGGGAACGCCGGGGATGTCAGATGGTTGCCAGGCAAACACATCGACATTCGCCCGCAGGAAAGCAACGAGCGCGCTTTCCTATTTGGTGTCGAGAGTGGCACTGATGGTGAAGGTACCACCAGTGCCGTCCTCCTTGGCGGACACCTTCTTGGTCGTCGGCGGGGCTGCCATCGACTTCTTACTCTTGCCGGTGGAGCTCGATGGCGCGTCCTCAACGGTAGCGCAGCACTCCGAAGAGGTGCGCTTGCCGGAGTGGGCACCAGAGCACTTGCCGGGCTTGGTCTTCTTCTTGCTGGCGGAGCTCGATGGCGCGTCCTCGACGGCATCGCAGCACTCTGAAGAGGTGCGCTTGCCGGAGTAGGCACCAGAGCACTTGCCGGGCTTGGTCTTCTTCTTACCGGCGGAGCTCGATGGTGCGTCCTCGACGGCATCGCAGCACTCCGAAGAGGTGCGCTTGCCGGAGTAGGCACCAGAGCACTTGCCGGGCTTGTCTTCTTCTTGCCGGCGGAGCTCGTTGGCGCGTCCTCGACGGCATCGCAGCACTCCGAAGAGGTGCGCTTGCCGGAGTAGGCACCAGAGCACTTGCCGGGCTTGGTTTTCTTCTTCCCTCCGGGAGCTTCAGCGGCAAGTGGCTTGTGATCCACTGCGGCTGCTGCTTCCCGGTAGATCTTGTCGACACAAACAAGGGCATCCTTCTTGTCGCCAAGGACAGAGATGACGCTTATCGGGCCTGGCATCTTGAGCATGTTATATGCGTAGTGAGAGGCCGCCATGAACTTGGCGAGCGCTGGACGGCCGAGAATTCCATTGTAGGGCAATGGAAAATCAGCAACGTCAAAAGTGATCCTCTCTGTCCTGAAGTTCAGCTCGCTGCCAAATGTCACTGGCAACGTTATCTTCCCCTTCGGCTTGCTCCTTCCCGGGTTGATTCCTTGGAACGTGCCGGTCTCTTCGAGCTCGCTGTCGGGGACTTGGAGTTTCTGGAGCACAGCGGAGGAGATCAGGTTCAAGCCGGCCCCGCCGTCGACTAGCATCTTAGTGACCTTGAGGTTGCGGACTGTTGGTGAGACCAACATCGGCAAGCACCCGATCGCAGTTGTGCGGTCAGGGTGATCCTCAATATCGAAGATGATAGGCGTGCTGGACCATTTCAGAGGCTTGCGTGACTCGACGGGTGGTTCCACTGCATTGACTTCCCGCACCCACTATTTGAGCTGGCGGTGAGAAGTGTGCAGAGAAGCACCACCGTCCACGCATAAGACCTCTGTGGCTTTTTGAAACTCCTACTCACTGGTCTCGACATCATCCATGTCTTCGTCTTCGTCGTCGTCTTCCTCCTTGTCGCGGCCGCGGGGAGGTCTGTCTGCTTGCCGCTGCTTGTCCTTGTCGCGGCGTCCTCCCTGGCCGGGACGCTTCGTGCCGGATCCTCCGCCACCTCCTTGGGCTTTCTCCTTGTCGCGCCGCTCGTACTCGGCCTTTTGCAGCTCGATGAGCCGCTCGACCTGCTTGCAACTCTGGAGGTCATGGCCCTTGGTGCGGTGGATCTTGCAGTACTGTTTGTTGGTGCCGTCCCGCTTGTCGGCGACCGCCACGGCCTGGCAGTTGGCGCATCCGGCAACCCCCTTGCCGGAGCCACCAGTCTGGGCCTTCTTGGCAGCGCCTTCATTGCCGGACTGCTCAACAACCAGTACTTCTTGGCTCTTCTTCTTCCTTCTGCTCCGCCACCGGTTCTTCCTTGCCGGGGCGGTATCCTCACTGTCAGATTCTGCTGCTCCAATGTTCTCTCCGGGGAGTTTCCTCCCTGCCTCAGCACGTGCACACTTGTCGGCCAGGGCATATAGCTCACTGACGTCTTTGATCTTGCACATCCCCATCTCCTCCCGCATCCTGCGGTTGCGCACATTCTGATGAAACGCGCTGATGACCGCGGCAGGGTGGACGTCGGGGATGTTGTAGTGCACACGGCTGAATCTCTGAATGAACTTGCGCAGAGGTTCTCCCTCCTTCTGGACGAGCAGATGAAGGTCGCTCGCTTGGCCATGGGGTTTGTGGCCGCCTGTAAAGGCGCCAACAAACTGATGGCACAAGTCTGTCCAGGAGGTTATGGAGTTGTCCGGCAAGTGCATGAGCCAGGATCGGACGTTGGATTTGAGCACCAGCGGGAAGTAGTTGGCAAGGATCTTGTCGTCTCGCCCCCCGGCAGCCTGCACCGCAATGGTGTAGATGCTGAGGAACTCCGACGGATGCGACTTGCCGTCGTACTTCTCTGGTACATCTGGCTTGAAATTCTTCGTGCTGGTCCACTGGACTTGCCGCAGCTCATGGGTGAACGCAGGGCAACCTACCGCGTACGGCAGGTCGCCTGGTCCCCCCGGCGCATGCATGTCGACAGAGGGCCCAGCGCGCTCGTCTGATTGACGCCGCGTTTCTCTCCGATGCTCGATGCGAGTGCGAGCGTCCTCTTGCTTTCGTTCGTGAAGAACTTGGCGTTGATCGCGACGAGTTCGCGGATTCGAGGACGCGGTGGAGTCGTTGTCGTGATGGCTCCGGCGAGTCGGCGATCTCGGCCTCTGGGGCGGGGAATGCACGGCGGTTGCACCCCCACCGGTCTTGGCGCCATCGGTTCGCGCCTGGCCGACCTGCCGCGACTGCGACGCACTGTGCTGCCGCGGGGTGTCGCCGTTAGCGAAGCCGATGAGACTCTGTATCGTGGCCCTCCAGTCGTCGAGCTTGTCCACCGTTGGAGGGTAATCTAGGAGCAGTTGAGCTCGTGCTAGAGCTTCTGCTGGAGTGGCGGGCAGCGGCGGCGAACGGCGCGTGGAGCGGGATGTGCTCGAACTTCTAACTATGTTAGAAGGAGCAACACCCAGTCCAGGCAGTCGCGCCACGCTCGCGCCAACACGCTGGTGTGCATGTTGGCTTTGAACGCCCTGGGACCCGCCAGCTCGATCTAGGTCCAGCGAGCGTATGGTACCGTGGGTACCAGGACGCTGTTGGTCCCGCGCCTCCTGAGAGGGGCGCGGTGCATGTTCGGACGCCGTGGCACCATGAGCTGGCTCGACGACGTCCGTACCGCCTCCGGTGCCGTCCCCACCAACCGTTTGCTCCAGGGGCGGTGGGTTCGACGCGGACGAACCAGCCGCCTCCGGAGCTTTCTTCTTCGGTGGCATGTCGATGAAGATGATGGAAATCTAGCCTGTGTGGACGCCGGATCAGGTTCACACAACTTCGACGCCCCCTACATGGCGCGCCAAAGATGTCGGGGGAAATTGGCTTCCTCGAACACCTATGGGGACCGGGCCCCTTACTGGTTCGGCGGGGGGGGGGGGGCGGAGGTCGCGCGAAGAGCGGATCGAGGCGATGCACACAAGGGGTTTACCCAGCTTCGGGCCGCACGGATGCGTAAAACCCTACTGCTGCTTTGTGGTTTGTATTGTGTTCTTGCTCGGAGGCGCATGGTGCTACAGTACACACCAGCCGCTGGCAAGACCGAGCGTAAAAATGGGTGTCCTCCCCCTCTACGTGCGCACGGGGCCTCCTTTTATATGCTCAAGGGGTTACCCACAGGTGGCAGCGTAGGTGGGGGCAAAAATGGTAGAATGCTGTAGCGGGTACAGCTGCCTGCACAGTGGTTGTACAGTGCTATCATACCTAACTCTGACGGCGGAGGACAAGGGCATTAAATGCCCGTCCGCATCGCCCAGACGGTGCAGAAAAAGGACTGTCAGGAGCGCCACCGTTTGCCACGATGGCTACTCTGTCAGCTTTGCTTCGCCACCACATGCCCCTGGCTACACAGCCTCCCGCCACGTGCGCCTGGAACGCCCCCAGAGCGACACGTTGGTGGATGAGCTGGAGCGCAGGCACGGGGTGGTAACTTGCCGCGGCAAGCGCCTTGCTGCGGTGGATGTCTTGTTGCGCCCGGGAGCTTGTCGTTCACCGGGCCTTGCCGGAGCGCGGGGCGCGCCGTGGCAAGGTCCTTGTCGTGCCGTGGTTGGCCTTCCCGGCAAGCTCCTCTTGTCGGGGTCTTGTGCTTCGAGCGGCAGTCCCGGCAAGCTCCTCTTGCCGGGGCCTCGCTCTCTTCGGGTGGCCTTCCCGGCAAGCTCCTCCTGCCGGGGCCTTGGCTCAAATACTTTGTTCTCGAATGGCCCAAAAGGGGACCATGGAGGGTCTTGGCGATCACCTGGCAAGCCTTGCCGTGGAGTGCTACGACTGCCTGTGCACAAGTTTGGGGTACTAAGGTACCCCTACTTTAGTACACCGACAGTAATGATTTTCGATCTATGAGTTTTCTTTGGCCAAGTTGATGATTAGAACTTCAGTGGAAGTGGTGCATAGTAGTAGGTTCAATATTGCAGTGTCCTCACCTCGTAACAGAAGGGGTAGTGTGGCACGTATTTGTATTGCTACTGATATGGTAAATGATGGGTTCGATCATGTTGATTGGTCTTATTTTTTCTACATTATGTCATCATGCTTAAAGCATTACTTTGTTTGTTATGAACTTAATACCTAGAGAGGCAAGCATACAAGCGCTCTTGAAGTGGAGTAGTAGTAGTAGATGCAGATGGATGTCGGTCTACTTGTCACAAATGTAATGCATATGTACTGATCATGCCATGAATAACATCATAACTATATGCTACCTGTGAGCTGTGTTGGGATTTTCTCGAAGAGGAGAGGATGATGCAATACAGTAGAGATAAGTATTTACCTTAGTTATGAAACCAAGGTTATCAATCTAGTAGGAGAACCAAGCAACTACTAGTAAACAGTACCTGCACACAAGCAACAAATACTTGCAACCCAATGCGTAGAGGGGTTGTCAACCCCTCAACGGTTACAAGCAAGATTAAACGATATAGTTTTTTTATAGATAGATCGAAAAAATACAAAATAAAATAAATAAAAGAAAATTGCAGCAATGTATTTTTGGTTTTAATATATGATAAAAGATAGACCCGTGGGTCATAGTTTGCACTAGAGGTTTCTCTCTTAAAAATAGCATACGGTGGGTAAACAAATTACTTTTGGGCAATTGATAGAAAAGCAAATAATTATGATGATATCCAAGGCAGTGATCATATATAGGCATCACGTCCGAGACAAGTAGACCAAAACGATTCTACATCTACTATTATTACTCCACACATCGACCGCTATCCAGCATGCATCTAGTGTATTAAGTTTATGGGAAAACAGAGTAACGCCTTAAGCAAGATGACATGATGTAGACAAGATAAACTCATGTATTCATAAACCCCATCCTTGTACCCTTAATAGCAATGATACATATGTGTCATGTCACTTTTTGTCACTGGGATTGAGCACCACAAGATCAAACCCATTTACAAAGCACCTCTTCCCATGGCAAGATAAATCAATCTAGTTGGCCAAACCGAACCAATTAATCGGAGAAGAAATACGAGGCTATAGTAATCATGCATAAAAGAGTTCAGACAAAACTCAAATAATATTCATGGATATATCTGATCATAATCTCACAATTCATCAGATCCCAACAAACACACCGCTAAAAGTCATCACATCGAATAGATCTCCAAGAACACAGAGGAGAACATTGTATTGAAGATCCAAAGGAGAGAAGAAGCCATCTAGCTACTAACTATGGACCCATAGGTCGGTGGTAAACTACTCATGCATCATCAGAGGGCAACAAGGATGATGTAGAGCCCCGTCTGGTAGAGTACCGAAGAAGGCCTCCGGATGGGATCTCATGGTTCTGCAACTTGTGACGGCGGAAAAAGTATTTCAGGTGTCTTTCTGATGTTAGGGGAATATTTCGGTATTTATAGAGGTGGAATTAGGGTTTGACGTGCCACGAGGGGCCCACAAGCCTGGGAGCGCGCCCCTAGGGCTTGTCGCTCCCTCATGGCTCCTCTGGCCTCCTCTTGAACCTTCTAGGGTCTCTTCTGGTCCAGAAAAAATTAATCCAAATTTTTTCTTCATTTGGACTTTGTTTGATACTGATTTTTTGAAAAGCCAAAAACATACAAAAAATAGCAACTGGCACTGGGCACTGAGTTAATAGGTTAGTCCCAAAAAGTTGATGTATGATTGCATCTAGTGACATATCAAACATCCAGAATTGATACTTTAATGGCATGGAACAATAAAAAATTATAGATACGTTGGAGACATATCACTATGCACTTTTCTATCAATTGCCCAACTGTAATTTGTGTACCCACGGTTGCTATGTTCTTCAGAGAGATGCCTCTAGTGAAAGTTATGGCCCCCGAGTCCATTCACCTCATACTGCTAAAACCCTAAACCTTTCTCCAATTTATTTACTTTTTTGTTTTGCAATTTATATATCTACCACTAACAGAATTAATCCTTGCAATTAACGAGTACAAGGGGATTGACAACCCTCTTGCACCATGTCGGGAGCAGTCTGGCGTAAAGCTCAGATGCAAGTGGCTGGCTCTGTAGAGGGCATTTCCGGCATTAAGCTCGGCTTCAAAAAGACACCTTGAATGCAGTCCCGCGTTGGAGCTCGGCTGCTAGAGGATAATGCCGCACGGGAAAAACTTCGAACCCATGGTGTGGCGTAAAAATAACAAGGCATTGATAAAGGCCGAGGATTTAAAAGGGTTCCTAGAACATCCGACATATGAACTCTTCGGATTCACCTTGACGATCCTCAAGATCGTAGATGGGAAGATTTGTTGAACCAACCCTCAAGACCGATGACCGAAGATGAATAACAATTCAGAAGAAATCAAGGAGCGTCCCCAACTTGAAGACCGGTTCAGGGGGCTACAGACAGTGTCTTGGACTAGGGGGTACTCACCACGTCATCTCTCGACCATATGGGTCGGGCCGAGGATCCTCATGGCGGTTCACTATTGGGCTACTTCGGACAGCCCATGACATATACGAGGAAGATTCCACAAGACTTGGTGATCAAGACAAGGACTCCTCTCTGCCGACGTAACCGACTAGGACTCTTGTTATCCTAGGCCTTCGGTACATTATATAAGCCGAGGCCAGGCTAGTCGATAGATGATATTCTAGATCATTAGAATCATACACAACAATCTTGTGGTAGATACCTTTATTATGTACCATCCCCATATCAATACATTCAACAACAGGATGTAGGGTATTATCTCTTCGAGAGAGCTCGAACCTGGGTAAAATCATGTCTCCATGTTACCATCGCTCCAAAATGCCTAGCTCTGGACCCTTACCTCGAGATATGCTAGATTTAGCATCGACACCATGTTGGGTGCAAGTATTTGTTTATGCGTGTGCAGGTACTATTGACCATTGTTTGTGTGAATCTCCTATTGGTTCGATAAACGTTGGTTCTTAACTAAGGAAATACTTTATGCTACTATACTACATCATACTTCCTCTTCGGGGAAATCCCAACGCCTATCACAAGTAGTAGAAGAAATTCGGACGCTGTTGCCGGGGACACTTCATCAAACAAAGCAAGGTTCCTTCATACACATTTATCATTTACTTGTTCTACTTTTTATTTGCCTTTATTTGTTTTGTTAACAAAATAAAAAATACCAAAAATATCTTGTGTGCTATCTTGCTTGAATTGTCATTATGTCTCAAGAAAGCACTAAGTTATGTGACTTCTCAAATACTAATAATAATGATTTTATTAGTAATTCAATTGCTCCTCCCACCACTAGTGCAGAGTCGTGCGATATTAATGCTACATTATTAAATCTTACTATGAAAGAACAATTAGCTGGAAATCTTAATGAAGATGTTGCATCCCATCTTAATACCTTTTGTTGAATTATGTGATATGCAAAAGAAAAAAGATATGGATAACAATATTGTTAAGTTGAAATTCTTTTCTTTCTCACTAAGAGATCGAGCTAAAGCTTTGTTTTCATCCTTACTGCAATAGTATTGATTCATGGGACAAATGTAAGGATGCCTTTATTTCTAAGTATTTTCCTCCTGCTAAAATCATATGTCTTAGAAATCAAATCATGAACTTTAAACAACATGAGCAAGAACATGTTGCACAATCTTGGGAGAGAATTAAATTAATGATTAAAAATTGTCCCACTCATGGATTAAGCTTATGGATGATAGAAATCTTCTTGACTCAGGTGCAAGTGGCACCTTTATGGGAATCACACTTGAAGAAGCCATGAAGCTTCTCGACAATATCGCACCAAACTATTCCTAGTGGCACACCGAACGAGCTCCAGCTGGTAAGAAGGTAAATTCTGTCAAAGAAGTTTATACTTTGAGTGAGAAAATGGATGCTCTTATGAATATGCTTGCTAGTAAAAATGCTCATGTTGATCCAAATGATATCCCATTATCTACTTTGATTGAGAAAAATAATGATGCTATTGATGTGAACTTTGTCGTAAGAAATAATTTCAAGAACAATGCTTATATAGGGAATTTTAATCCTAGACCGTATCCCAGTAATCCATCTAATAATTACTAGATCGTCGGTGGCGCGCGTTGCTGCACCCATCCATTTGTAGTATGAAATGTTTGGAGTTAATGCATTGGAATATGTTTAAAATACCACCATACAACAGGTTAAAAGTAAGGAAACTAAGGAAGTTGAAGGGTTTATGTTAAACAATTTGCAAAAGAAACAAAACAAATATCATAAGAGCAAGCTTGAACAGATATCTAAGATATATGGATTTCAAAAATGATGGCCATCGTAACAACTAAGTTTAGACATGGCCATCGTAACATATAAGTTTTGTTGCTAATTACAACCTTGAATGGCAAACTAAACCTAACCATAATACTTGCAAAACCGTGGTGGATCACGATCTTAGAAATGAAGTGACATCAAGCTAAAAAATGATAGATACAGTATGAGATGTCAAAACAGGCAACACCAATATACTATTAACTTGGAGATTGGGATACACCATCTGACCTAAAAAACAACATGGATTTTGTCCTCATTACACATTATGAGCTAGTGCTTAATGAAGCGACATGGTATTTTCTCCTATGTCGTGCATTTAACGTGTACTTATATATACTTCTAATACGTCTCTAACGTATCTATATTTTTATTGTTCCATGCTATTATATTATCTATTTTGGATGTTTTATATGCATTAATATGCTATTTTATATTATTTTTGGGACTAACCTATTAACCTAGAGCCTAGTGTCAGTTTCTGTTTTTTCCTTGTTTTTGAGTTTTATAGAAAAGGAATATCAAACATAGTCCAAACGGAATAAAACTTTTGCGATGATTTTTCTTAGACCAGAAGACACACACAGGACTTGGAGAGGGGGTCAGAGGAGTCCCGAGGGGCCCACAAGCCCTCAGGGCGCGCCCTGGGGGGCGGCCCCTAGCTTGTGGACACCTCGGGAGTGCCCCAACCCTAATCTTTGCACTGTAAATACCCAAATATTCCCAAACCATCACAGGCATCCACCAAAATAGTTTTCCGCCGCCCCAAGCCTCTCTTCCCATGAGATCCCATCTTGGGGCCTTTTCCAGCACCCTGCTGGAGGGGGATTCGATCATGGAGGGCCTCTACATCAACCTTGCTGCCCTTTTGATGAAGCGTGAGTAGTTTACCACAAACCTAAGGGTCCATATCTAGTATCTAGATGGCTTCTTCTCTCTCTATGATCTTCAATACCATATTATCCACGATGTTCTTGCAGTTCTATCTGATGTAATATTCTTTTGCGGTGTGTTTGTCGAGATCCGATGAATTGTGGATTTATGATCAGATTATCTATGAATATTATTTAAGTCTTTTCTGAACTCTTTTATGCATGCTCAAATATCTTTGTATTTCTCTTCGAATTATCGATTTGGTTTGGCAAACTAGATTGGTTTTTCTTGCAATGGGAGAGGTGCTTAGTTTTGGGTTCAATCTTGCAGTGTCCTCACCTAGAGACATAGTAGGGGTAGCGAGGCACGTATTGTATTGTTTCCATCAAGGGTAAAAAGATGGGGTTTTCATCATATTGCTTGAGTTTATCCCTCTACATCATGTCATCTTACTTAAGGCGTTACTCCGTTCTTATGAACTTAGTACTCTAGATGCATGCTGGATAGCGGTCGATGTGTGGAGTAATAGAAGTAGATGCAGAATTGTTTCGGTCTACTTGACATGGACGTGATGCCTATATTCATGATCGTTGCCTTGGATATCGTCATAACTTTGCGCTTTTCTATCAATTGCTCGACAGTAATTTGTTTACCCATCGTATGTTTTCTTTCAAGAGAGAAGCCTCTAGTGAAACCTATGACCCCCGGTTCTATTTTCCATTATGTATTTTCATATCTATAAACCAAAAATACCTTGCTGCACTTTATTTATATTTACTTTAGTTTGCCTTTTTATTTATCTTTTATACCTGTATCTATCAGATATCACTCTTGTTCATGACCGTGAAGGGATTGAAAACCCCTTTTTCGCGTTGTGTGCAAGTGTTTGTTAATTTGTGCAGGTGCATAGATTGGAGACTTGCTTGTGCCTCCTACTAGATTGATACCTTGGTTCTTAGCTGAGGGAAATACTTATCTATACTTTGCTGCATCACCCTTTCCTCTTCAAGGGAAAAATCAACGCAAGCTCAAGAAGTAGCAGGAATAATTTCTGGCGTCTTTGCCGGGGAGGTTCACACCAAGTCAAGATTAGCCTCCCGTCAACTTGCCAATTTCTAGCGCCGTTTTTGGGGAGGTTCTACATCAATCCTACCAAGTACCCATCATAAACTCTCATCTCTTGCATTACATTATTTGCCATTTTCCTCTCGTTTTCCTCTCCCCCACTTCTAAAACGTTTTCAGAAAAATACAAAAATATTTTCCTTTCTATTCGCCCTTCTTTCGTTCGTCTTTTCATTTGCTTTTTGCTTGCTCGTGTGATTGATTGCTTGCTTTGTCACGATGTCTCAAGAAAATACCAAGTTGTGTGACTTTTCCAATACTAATAATATTGATTTTATTAGTACTTCGATTGCTCCCGCCACTAGTGCGGAATCTTATGAAATTAATGCCGCTTTGTTGAATTTTTTATGAAAGAACAATTTTCCGGCCTTCCTAGTGAAGATGTTGCATCCCATCTAAATACTTTCGTTGAGTTATGTGATATGCAAAATAAGAAAGATGTGGATAATGATATTGTTAAGTTGAAGCTATTTCCGTTCTCACTACGAGATAGTGCTGAAACTTGGTTTTCATCTTCGCCTAAAAATAGTATTGATTCATGGAACAAGTGCAAAGATGCTTTTATTTCCAAGTATTTTCCTCCCGCTAAGATCATCTCCCTTAGGAACGATATAATGAATTTTAAGCAACTTGATCATGAACATGTTGCACAATCTTGGGAGATGATGACATTAATGATAGTAAATTGCCCTACTCATGGTTTAAATTTATGGATGATCATACAAAAAAATTATGCCAAATTGAATTTTGCATCTAGAAATCTTTTAGATTCCGCCGCGGGATGTACTTTTATGGAAATGACATTAGGAGAAGCTACTAAACTCCTAGATAATATTATGGCTAATTACTCTTAATGGCATACCATAAGCTCTTCTACTAGTAAAAAGTGCATGCCATTGAAGAAATTAATACTTTGAGTGGAAAGATGGACGAACTTATGAAATTGATTGCTAGTAAGAGTGCTCCTATTGATCATAATGATATGCCTTTGTCCACTTTAATTGAGAATAATAATGAATCTATGGACGTGAATTTTGTTGGTAGGAACAATTTTGGTAATAACTCATATAGAGGTAATTTCAACCCCAAGACATTTCCTAGTAGTTCCTCTAATAATTACGGTAATTCCTACAAGAATTCTTATGGAAATTATAATAAAATACCTACTGGTCTTGAGAACAATATTAAAGATTTCATTAGTTCTCCAAATAATTTCAATGCTATGGTTGAAGAGAAATTGATTAAGATTGATGATTTGGCTAGGAACGTTGATGGAATTTCTCTTGAGATTGATTGTTTAAAGATTAGATCTATGCCACCCAAGCATGATATTAATGAATCTCAGAAAGCTATTAAAATTTCTATTGATGAATGCGAAGAAAGAACCGCTAGGATGCATGCTAAGCGAGATTGGTTTGTAAAAGCGTGTTCTTCTATTTCATGTGAAAATAATGATGAAGATATTAAAGTGACTGATGTGACTCCTATTGAATCTTTGTTTTCTAATATAAATCTTGATAAAGATGGGACTGGATATGAGTCAACTTTAGCTAGAAGGCGTCCCAAAAATTTGGAGTTTAAAGATCTTAATGAAAAAATGATAAAAGTGGGATTGGAGAGGTCAAAACTTTAAGTAGTGTCGTAGAGTTGTCACGACAGATGTCCTAGTGTGAGGACTTAGTCGTGGAGCCATTGCGACGGGTTAGCTTAAAGGGGTTAATCAGGACAAAGGACACGAGGATTTTATACCGGTTCGGTCCCTTGCGGTGAAGGTAAAGGCCTAATCCAGTTTGAGGTGATATTGCTAGGGTTTCGATGACCAGGGAGCAAATATGCTAAGCCTGGCTCTCGATATGATGTTTCCTGTCCCTAAACCGTCGTCGGGTCGTCCCTTTATATACATAGGTTGATGCCCGGCGGTTTACAGAATCCCGGCCGGTTCATAAACGTTACCGACTCGGTTTCTACCCTTCCCTATCTTACAGCACAAGTCATACATCATATGGCGGTTTACATCTACGGGCCCTAATCCGCCTTTGGGCCTTGGGCCTTCTTCTTAAATCTCCTCCGTAAAGCACCATACTCCTTTTCTTCGTGGGCTTCAATATGAATAACTTACTATGAGTATAACCCGGCCCCTCCTAGGCGGTTTATACTCAATAGTTATATCCCCAACATTAGGCCAGATAGATTTGAACTTGTTCATGTCAATCTTTAGTACTTAGGAAAATTCCTTCTTCAACACCTTCGCGAAAACCTTGTAACTCGCTGTGACGTCATCTTCCAAGACCATGATAATCCGTCGTGACATCATCTACCATTAACTTTACACAGAACCCAAATCTTTTAATGTATCTCCTTTAATGAATCTCCACAAATCGAGGCGTCTGCGCATCTTAGATCCGTTTTTCGACCTCCTTGATTCCCGCGCCTGCCACTTATCCATTCACCTTATAAATAGGGCTGGGGGTCATTTTCACTCTGATGACCCACAAGTATAGGGGATCTATCGTAGTCCTTTACATAAGAGTGTCGAACCCAATGAGGAGCAGAACGAAATGATAAGCGGTTTTCAGCAAGGTATTCTCTACAAGCATTGAAATTATCGGTAACAGATAGTTTTGTGATAAAGTAATTTGTAACGGGTAACAAGTAACAAGTGTAAATGAAGTGCAGCAAGATGGCCCAATCCTTTTTGTAGCAAAGGACAATCCTGGACAATTTCTTATATAGAGAAAAGCGCTCCCGAGGACACATGGGAATTATCGTCAAGCTAGTTTTCATCACGTTCATATGATTCGCGTTCGGTACTTTGATAATTTGATATGTGGGTGGACCGGTGCTTGGGTGTTGTCCTTACTTGGACAATCATCCCACTTATGATTAACTCCTATTGCAAGCATCCACAACTACAAAAGAAGTATTAAGGTAAACCTAACCACAACATGAAACATTTGGATCCAAATCAGCCCCTTATGAAGCAACGCATAAACTAGGGTTTAAGCTTCTGTCACTCTAGCAACCCATCATCTACTTATTACTTCCCAATGCCTTCCTCTAGGCCCAAATAATGGTGAAGTGTCATGTAGTCGACGTTCACATAACACCACTAGAGGAAACACAAGATACATCTCATCAAAATATAGAACGAATACCAAATTCACATGACTACTAATAGCAACACTTCTCCCATGTCCTCAGGAACAAACGTAACTACTCACAAAGCATATTCATGTTCATAATCAGAGGAGTATTAATATGCATAATGGATCTGAACATATGATCTTCCACCAAATAAACCAACTAGCATCAACTACAAGGAGTAATCAACACTACTAGCAACCAAGGTACCAATCTGAGGCTTTGGGACAAAGATTGGATACAAGAGATGAACTAGGGTTTGAGGGGAGATGATGCTGGTGAAGATGTTGATGGAGATTGGCCCCCTCCCGATGAGAGGAGTGTTGTTGATGACGTTGGCAATGATTTCCCCCTCCCGGAGGGAAGTTTCCCCGGCAGAACAGCTCTACCGGAGCCCTAGATTGGTTCCGCCAAGGTTCCTCCTCGTGGCGGCGGAGTTTCTTCCTGAAAGCTTGCTTATGATTTTTTCTCGGACGAAAGACTTCATATAGCAGAAGATGGGCACCGGAGGGCCACCAGGGGGCCCACGAGGCAGGGGGCACGCCCAAGGGGGTAGGGCGCGCCTCCCACCCTCGTGGCCAGGGTGTGGCCCCCCTATGGTATTTTCTTCGTCCAGTATTTTTTATTAATTCCAAAAATGAGTACCGTGAAGTTTCAGGACTTTTGGAGCTGTGCAGAATAGGTCTCTAATATTTGCTCCTTTTCCAGCCCAGATTCCAGATGCCGGCATTCTCCCACTTTATGTAAACCGTGTAAAATAAGAGATAATAGGCATAAGTATTGTGACATAGCGTGTAATAACAGCCCATAATGCAATAAATATCAACATAAAAGCGTGATGCAAAATGGACGTATCAACTCCCCCAAGCTTAGACCTCGCTTGTCCTCAAGCGGAAGCCGATAACGATAAATATGTCCACATGTTTAGAGATAGAGGTGTCGATAAAATAAAATACGGACATGAGGGCGTCATGATCATTCTTATAACAACAACATATATGGATATTGTCATATGATTTCTTATGCTCAAGTAATAATCTATTCACAATGTCAAGTATGAATCAGAAAATTCATTGAGAACTAGCAAACTATAATCTCAGTCATTGAAGCAATTGCAATTTATCATAACATCGGAAAGAGTCTATGTAAGAGCTTTTCAGCAAGTCCACATACTCAACTATCATTTAGTCTTTCACAATTGCTAACACTCACGCAATATTTGTGGTTACTGCATTTTAGTTGGACATAGAGAAAGATAGGGGCTTATACTTTCGCCTCCCAACCTTTTACCTCAAGGGTAATGTCAACAATAATAGTTCATGCTAACTTACATCCAATTGGATATATATATCAGGATCTTTCCAACACAATTTGCTTGCCAAAGGATAAAATGTAAAAAGGAAAGGTGAAGATCACCGTGACTCTTGCATAAGGTAAAAGTAAAAGATAGGCCCTTCGTAGAGGGAAGCAGAGGTTGTCATGCGCTTTCATGGTTGGATGCACGAAATCTTAATGAAAAAGAACTTCACTTTATATTGCCACTTGTGATATGGACCTTTATTATATAGTTCGTCGCTTTTATTTCTTCCATATCACAAGATCGTATAAAGCTTATTTTCTCCACTCTAATAAGTCATACATATTTAGAGAGCAATTTTTATTGCATGCACCGATGCCAACTTACCTGAAGGATCTTACTCAATCCATAGGTAGATATGATGGACTCTCATGGAAAATCTGGGTTTAAGGATATTTGGAAGCACTAGTAGTATATCTACTTGGTGCAAATAATTGGCTAGCATGAGGGAGAAAGGCAAGCTCAACATGTTGTATGATCCATGACAATATACTATATTTTAGATATAAGAAAACATAACCCATTACATTGTCTTCCTTGTCCAACATCAACTCTTTAGCATGTCATATTTTAATGAGTGCTCACAATCATAAAAGATGTCCAAGATAGTATATTTATATGTGAAACCTCTCTTTGTTTATTACTTCCTATTAATTGCAACAATGACCAAAATTATGTTTGTCAACTCTCAACAACTTTTAATCATCATACTCTTTATATGTGAAGTCATTACTCTCCATAAGATTAATGTGATCTCTTTATTTCTTTTTATTCTTTTATTTTCTTTTATTCCCTCAAGATCATGGCAAAATAATCAAGCCCTTGACTCAACACTAATCTTTATTATAAAGCTCACGGACACTGTCGGGGGATATCGGCCTCCACGAGCACCTATGGGGACGGAGCCCCTTGTCGGTTCGGCGGGGGGCGGAGGTTGCACAAAGAGCAGATCGAGGCGACACACACACACACACACAACGATTTTACCCAGCTTCGGGCCGCATGGATGCGTAAAACCCTACTGCTGCTTGTCTGGTTGATTCGAGTTCTTGCTCTGGAGCGCAAGAAGCTACAGTAAGTTGGAGCTGGACGTAGACGGGGGTCTACTGTGTGTCCTTCTTCGGGTTTGGATCCCTCTCCTCCTCTAGGGTTCCCTCTCTAGCCTCCTCCCTCTACGTGCGCATGGGCCTCCTTTTATATGCTAAGGGGTTTCCCCCAGGTAGCGACGCAGGTGAGGGTAAAAATGGCAAGGAGCTGTGCGAACAGAGGTCGCACAGTGCTATCGCACCTAACTCTGACGGCGGGGGACAAAGGCATTAAATGCCCGTCTAGATCGCCTGAACAGTGCCGAGGCGGACCGTTAGGGGCGCCTTCGCTTGCCACGGGGGCGACTCCGCCAACGTCGCATGCCATGCGCGCGCCCCAGGCTGTGCGGCGCCCCGCCATGTGTCTCCGGGGAAGCTCCAGAGTGACGCGTGGGCAGGTGAGCTGGAGCGCATGCCTGAGGCGGTGGTTTGCCGCGGAAAGTGGCTTGCCGCGGTGGTTGTCTTGCCGCACCTGAGAGCTTGCCGCTCGTCAGGAGTTGCCGAGGCGCGCGGAGCGCCGCGGCGGGCTTCTCTTGGGGTGCCTTGGCTTGGTCGTCCCGGCGAGCTCCTCCCGCCGGGGCCTTGGTGCATCGGCTTAGTCGTCCCGACAAGCTCCTCTTGCCGGGGCCTTGTCGCCTTGGCCCGGCAAGCTCCTCTTGCCGGACCTCGCCTTCTCGCCCCGGCAAGCTCCTTTCGCCGGAGCCTGGTCTTCTAGGCTCGATCACTTGGCCTTCGTCCGGCCCAGAAAGGGCCGCGGAGACTCTTGTCGCTCCCCTGGCAGGCCTTGCCGCGGGACGCTACTACTGCCCGTGCACAAGTTCGGGGTACTAAGGTACCCCTACTTTAGTACACCGACAGGAGCCCCCAGGTCTGGGCCATACACGGTGCCGAGCAGTGTTGGGCCAGGCCCTAACAGTGCACGGGCACGCGTGGCCTGGGTTGCGCTGCTCCTTAACTCCGTGCTCGTCGCGCCCTCCCCAAGTGGCGCGCGCTTATCGCGGCGTCGTGGGGGGCGAGGCATGCGAGGCGTGCGTGACGTGGGTGGCGTGCGCGGGGCTTGAGGCCCGCAGGCATGCGTCGCGTCGGGCACGACCTCTTCATCTGGAAAGGTGGAACGTCCGCCCCCACTCCTTCCCCCCTTTATAAGCGGAGG
Organism: Aegilops umbellulata; assembly: GCA_032464435.1. Lineage (NCBI taxonomy): Eukaryota > Viridiplantae > Streptophyta > Magnoliopsida > Poales > Poaceae > Aegilops > Aegilops umbellulata. The sequence goes on along the minus strand of CP136054.1, from coordinate 257,927,892 downwards.
GGAACAGGGGCAGCTCACCATTCCGCCGGTTGCTGTTCCTCGAAAATCTTCCGCCACTTCCTCCTCACTAGAGAAAGCAGCGATTTGCCTTCGCAGCCCCCGGCGCCGCCCACGCCGACAACTCCCCCTCCCCGTTTCTGTCATGGCCCCGAAGAGCGACAAGGCGAAGGGGAAGGCCGTGAAGTCGGCCGAGGCGCTGCGGCTGGAAGCGCTTCGGAAGGAGACGGCGACGTTCCCCCCTCAGCTCGATGTGCTGAGTCTGAAGAACGAATACCGCCTCTTCTGGTCGATGGCAACGCGAGCGCATCCGCGCACGCGAGTTCTTCCCGCCATCGCCCAGAAGCTGTACCCGACCGGGTACCCTTTCTTCGCCGTGTTCTTCTATTGCGGGCTCTGCCCGCCTTTTTCCGAGTTCTTCTGCGACATCATGCACACCTACAACCTCCACCTCCTTGACTTCACCCCCAACGCCGTTCTGACAATGGCGGTTTTCGCACACCTTTGCGAGAACTTTGTCGGAGTCCGCCCCAACGTAGCCCTCTTCCGCCACTTCTTTGCTCCCCGGGTGGAGAAAGGAGAGCCGCTGTCCGGCGGAGTCGCCTGGGTCTCCAGGACCGGCAAGAAAGAGGTCTACTTGGAGGGGGAACTCCGTGGCAGATGGGAGGAGTGGAGGGCCGAGTGGTGCCTGATCGTCGAGGAGAATCCACCGCCATTCACCGCTGTGCGGCGAACTCCAGTGGTGCGCGGCCGCGACTGGAGCGACCTGGCCCCGGACGACGCCAAGCTGAAGATTGCCGCCACCCGAATCCTGCGCCTCAGGTTTGCCGGGCTCACCGTCGGCGCCGTCGGCGCGGATTTCCTTCGCCGGCGTATCGCCCCCCTGCAGGAGAGGGGGAAGCCGGCTTGGGAATTCCAAAACGCGGCGGACATCATGGGGCTGCGCCCGGGCCTTAACTCCAACTTCACCGTTCTGGAGCTCGTCGGAATGTTGAAGGAGCTGTTCAAGTACGACTCCGAGCACCCAGAATGGTTCAGGTTGCCGCCGGGTGTCGTCCCCCTGTGCAACAATTCGGCGCTCAGCCGCATCCTCGCGATGATGCCGCTGTGCGACTCGCACGGGATCGATGCGACCTGGCAGGAGCCGGCGGACGACGTCGTGCAGGCTTTCTTCGACAACTTGGAGGAGGTGCCGGTCGACCCCGACGAGAAGAGGGGCCTCACGCGGGACACCACCCCCGAGGAGCTGGCCTACATCACCTCCAGGATGGAGGAGGCGGCGGCCGCCGCGGCAGCGGGCGAGTCTGGCTTCACCCTGGCCGAAGCAGACGCGGCGGAGGCGGAGAGCCTCGCCGACCAAATGGAGCTTGCCGGCGCGGAGGAACCAGCCGGGCACGGTGGCGCGGGCGAGCCCGCTCAGGACGCGAGCGGCTTGCCGGAGGCTGACACGTCCTCCTCGCAGCTCCCGGGCAGCTCGTCGCAGGCGGAGCCCCCTGCCCAGCCGAGGAGGCGTCTCCGCAGGGCTGGGGAGGTGGTGCGGCAGGCCGACCAGCAACCGCAGCCCCGCGTGACGCGCGCCTCTGAAGCAGCGGGAGCGGGGTCCTCACGGGCCACGGCTTCTGCTCCTGCCGCTCCCTGTTCCTCGGCGGCAACGGGGGCGGGGTCGTCCACCGCCCCCGCCAAGCGGTCCCGGGAACCCACTCCCCTGTCTCCTCGCGCCTGAAGCAAACCGGTTTTTGACTATTCCGCGCTTAGCTCCGACAACGAAGAGGAGGACAAAGAGTAAGTTCCTGGTAGAGCTTGTATCTTCTTGATTTCTGTTGCTTCGTCTTGTTTCGTAGCCCACTCATCCTCCCCCAAAACCGTTCCTTTTCAGGAGCCTGGCCCAGAGGAGGGCGAAGAGGGCCAAGGTCCCGCTGGTCGTCCTTGAGGGCGAATCTCCCCCGGCAACTAGGGAGGTGCCGGAGGCGACCTTGCCGGACTCGACAGCGGGTCCGCAGGGCAGCCCACAGCGCAGCCTCCAGGGTGAGTGCACGGCTAGCTCTTGTCGTTTGGCGCGCTCGTGAGCTTCCCTTCTCTCTGTTGACATGTGGCTGTTGTTGTTGTCGTTGGGTAGGAGCAGAGCAGCCCCAGCAGGCGACCCCGGGGGGCACTCCTGCCGCGCCGTCTGCGTCATCCACCCCGCCTAGGGAGAAATCTCCGGCAAGGGAGGAGCCCCCGGCAGGGGAGACCTCCCCGGCAAGGGAGGAGCCCCCGGCAAGGAAGACCTCTCCGGCAAGGGAGGGATCTCCGGCGAGGGACGCGGCCAGCGATCCCCCGACAGCGGAGGCCGCGGCCACGGACCCTGCCACCGGTAAGCCCCCCTGCACGGAAAAACTCTCCCTGGCTATCTTTCCTTATGAGGTTTTTTGTTGGCTGCCCGGTTGACTCTTCTCCCCTCTTCAGGCCATCAGACCCGCCCACCGCGGACAGGATGGAGACCGAGGTCGTCGTCGGGGAGGGCGCGCGTGGCGACGCCGATGACGTCGTCGTCATCGAGGAGGCGGAAGGCACCGACGACCCCGCAGGCGGCGGGGAGGCCGAAGCCGCCAAGGCCGCTGCGGCAGCGGGCGGCGAGGGGACCGGCGACCGTGCCGACAGCCCCGGGGAGGCAGGGGCGTCAAGCACTCCGCAGCCCGGCGATCCCGCTGCTGCCACCGTATCGGACCCTGAGGAGCCCCCGGCGGGTGCCTACCTGAAGGCCGGCGATGGCGTCTTCATCAGGCTCCCCTGGGAGCCTAGCTCCAGGGCGCCGGTCGAGGGGGAGGCCTTGGACGGAGAAGTGCTCGCCTCCGTCGGGCTGACGGTGGTCGACGCGCCAAGCACCAGCAGCGGCGAGCCCGAGGAGGAGCGGCTGCTCCAGAAGCTCGTGTCGCTCTACCGCGCCCGGCAGGCTAAGGTGGAGCGCCAGGAGGCGCTCGTCGCGAGGGCCGGCGCGGACATGGAGAAGCGCGCCGGGGAGCTCCGGGAGCTCAACCAGGAGGCTCTCCGGTCCTTGGCGGAGGAGCGGAGGCTGCTCGACGAGGCGCGGAAGGCCTTTCTCCTCGAGAAGGCAGAGGCCAAAGAGCAGCAGAGGCTTGCCGCCGCGGGGCTATCCGCGCGGGAAAGCGAACTGGTGCAACAGAAGGCCAGCCTCGCCAGCCACGAGGAGGAGGTTGCCACGCGCGAGCAGGCGCTTGGCGGGGCCCTGCGGGAAGCGCAAGACGCTGCCGCGGCCGCCGAGGTCGCCAAGGGGGAGCTGGAGACGAGGGTGGCGCAGCTCGTCAGCGACCTCAAGGCGAGCGGCGAGGAGCTTGCCGCGCTCAAACAGGAGCGCGAGAAGGGCGCTCACACCCTTGGCGAGCTGCAGGGCCGCTTCGCCGAGAAGATCCAGGAGCTCGACGCCGCCAAGGACTCCAAGGCTGACCTCGAGCTGAAGCGGGACACCCTGGCCAAGGCGCTGGAGAGCGCCAAGGGGCAGGAAGCGACCTTGCGGAAGGAGGTTGCTGGCAACGAGGAGCTATTGAGGAGCGTCGCCGTTACCCAGAACGCCTTCCAGGAGACGGTGGAGCGGTGGACCGAAGGCCTCGTCGACATCGCCACCACCATCGACAAGGAGCTGAAGCTGCTGGGGATGGAGGGCCACGAGTACCCCTCCGGCGAGAACGTCCCGCCGAGTGCCAAGCTCACTTCCTTCTTCAAGGGCTTGGTGGGGGTGCTCCAGCATCTCCGGGAAAAGATCCCAGAGCAGCTGGCCGAGGAGACGCGGGAAGCTGTCTCCGGGGCCCTCGAGAGGGTGCTGGTGAAGATCGTCTTCCGCAACCCCACCATCAGGCTTACCAACGTCCTCAGGCACCTGCCGGAAGACGCTACGAACACGTGAACACGCTGTCCCAGACAAGTATGACCACATGGTAGTCTTATAATAAAACACTACCGAGTTCTGGTTGGGAACCATCATCGAGGATATCAAAATCCTTGCATAAGGCATGCTCTTAAGAAGGAACTTCTTCTCCTTGAACAAATCAATCAGTGGCTTGGTGTGCTAGGAACACATATGAGTGGAGGTAATTAATCTACCAAACCATATAATGCTTCGCACGAATGCATGACTGACTTGGGATGATTCCAAGGAAACAAAACAAACCTTTCTCAAATTCATGGCGGCAACTTACACCTAATGCACATGAATTCGAGGAAGTCACTTCTTCCATCCAAGCACAAGCTTCATGAACGGAACACGAAGGCATTGCTTACAAAGTTTCCAACACTAGCTTGATGTTCAACATGAATCATGGGGGAGACAAAATGCTGCTGATGGGCTCAGTAGAGACTCATCGGAATTCCCATATCACTGGACTTCCACCATCATGTGAACACGGTGATAGCATTGGTCAGACCAAAAGATGTAATGGTGTATGCTCGAGGAATCAACCACGAGTAAGACAACAATATGAACATCGTTGGTTCTGATTTGACTTGACGATAGCCCATACTCAAGTCAAAGTTTTGACAGGACAATAGATCGAACAACTGATCACGAGGACCAATCGATGGAGATATCATCTTTCTTCAACACACACACACACACAAGGACATCCCTTTGGAGTGAACTAAGCCGGACAAGCCTTTATCTTCCAACTCTCCAAGTTGTTGTTTAGCTCAACCAACTAGCTCAGGGGTATCCAACACAGATTCTTGGAGAAGGGGTGGTTTATAGGAAACCAACTTGATCACGAACTCAACATAGCGGTCAGGTGACAACCTGGTAACACTTCCGAGAAGATATTCGGAACATCACGAACCACCGATATGATACTAAGCTCGAGATCAATCTTGCTTTTCAGGGCAAGACGATATGATCAAAAGAGCAAGGGTTTGGCGAAATCTCAACTCGTTGATCGAAGAGTGCACCAGGAATAAGGACTAGGTAGCACGATTAATCTTAGGATGATGATTTAGTAACCAACACGCTAAGAATGAGAATATTGTCCATTTACTACAAAGCAACGAGTTGCTCAGAGTATTGATTTCACACATCACGAATCACTTGTCGGCATTCCGGTTGCAACAACACGAAACCGAGGAATGAACAATGATGGCAAGAAGTATTACTGCGTCAAGAATTCATAAGAGGTGGTGCAATTCTCATGACTTTCTTGACATAAAGATGGTAACACTCCAAGGTAGAACAGAACAAGAGCTGGATTGGCATTTTGATCTGTGGAATACAACTGCTTTGACCCAATCCTGGATATAGATGAGGTACTGGAGTTTGTTTCTCCTAGTCATTCCGGAGCAGAACGACTTGACGGGCCACAAGAATAATAGGCATCGTTAAACGATTGCACACATATTCTTGACTATCAATTGACAGACGAGGGCCAGAAAATAACTAAAGAGGGACAACTCAAGGAACATATGATTTTCTGAGTTGTGGAGGCATGGATTAGTATGTCAAACAAGTTCAACGAATTTCTTCCGGATAATCCATGCGGAGAGGTAGGACTGGCAGATTCACAATTATGGATGGAGAACTCCTCAAGAGTACTCTAGTTGTGATTTTTGGTTCAACAATGAACTTCTGCCATAAGTAGTTCATGGTATTGGAAGAAGGATTTACCATGGACCTCGAGGACTAATGCAAAGGTTACTACTATCCTAATGGAACTAGCAAACACTATCAACAAGAAGTGAGTAGAGTGAATCTCGGGTTCGAGAACCCAGGAGTAGAATACCTACTACTAAACGGCATCACATGATGCTTTCGAGAATGGTGGCCAGAATCATCACACCGAGAACACATAGCATTGCTAGATTACTAGATGAACCCCTAAGACACCTAGGGTCATAATAATAGTCCCAACATATATGTCAAGGCAATGGGGTACCTCAAACAGACCGATTAGTGTGCTTATTCCGACCAAAAGGACATCGGGAATGGAAGGAAAGGATTTGCAAATGCATCAGACTATTTAGAAACTGGGATGACTCGGACAGCATAACGGCTGTAAATGCTCAAAATGATTTGAGACATCCTACAAAATGGTGGCATAGCCACTCAACATCACAATATCAATGTTCTGAGATCAACTGATAACACATGGAAGTAGTAGTAACTGAACTGGGGCTTAAATCCAACAATCTTAGGCAACTACGGTTTAGTAACACGTCATCCTGGGAGATAGGTGAGAAGGCCTAGTTCTTAATCCCCGTAGAAGAGAAGAGGTTGACTCAGATCAGAAGGCCATGAGGTATAAGGAGTAAAAAGAGCCTTACGTTCCCTTCCACAATCAATTCCCTTACATAACTAAAGCATTTCTAGACACAACTTCGACCAGTTTGGCTTGGTAATCCTACAGGCAGTCAGGCTCTGATACCAACGTTGTCAGGACCCCGATCCTAAGCCACATCGATCCAGCATGTAACACATCATATCACTTTGCGGCCTCACGCACGGTACTCCCACGGGTGCCACCTTACCTGGCCCGGGACCGTTTGCGCCTTTTGGCTCACGTATATGATAGTGTCGCTAGCATCCATATGACAGAGAACCCGAGCCGACATGGCTAGTCGTTAACCCAAGGCGGCACTAACCTATGAGGACAGGCATACATGAATCATATCGAGCATGTCGGTCAACAACGTACAAATTCGGGCTGTAGCACTGGGCTAACAGGACTCCGGTAATCCGGGCTGTAGCAGGCTAGGCAGGACTCCAGATAACACCGCGTGACATTTCCCCGAAGGGACAGACATAGGAACAAAGTGAAACACATGCCGGCCAGTCAAGTGTTCCAAGCAGTAGTGCTGGGCTAGCAGGACTCCGGTGAACCGGGCTGTAGCGGACTACTATCGCTCAGAAGCACTAGACTACATTTCCCCATATGATAGGCTGCCAAGGATAAACAACTAGATAGTCGGATACCACACATAGCAAGCATTTCAATCATACACACAATATGCTCGATATGTGTAGATACAACATGGCATCACAACAAGACTCTACGACTCAAGTATTTATTCATTAGGCTCCGAGGAGCGAGATATTACAAACATGGGTCTCATGACCCAACATTCAGAGCATACAAGTCAAACACATGCGGAAGCTTAACATGTCTGAGTACAGACATCTACAAATGAAAAAGGCTGAGAAGCCTGACTATCTACTAGATCCTGCCAAGGGCACAAGATCGTAGCTGAGGTAACAAGCTAAACGTCGAAGTCCACACAGAACTACTAGCGAGACTGACGTCTCTCTCTGCAAAACATAAAATAGGCAAACGTGAGTACAAACGTACTCAGTAAGACTTACATCAAAACTAACTACGTATGCATCAGTTTCAATAAAGGGGGGGTGGTGGAGTTTAACTGCAGCAAGCCAGCTTTGACTCGGTGGCTATCCTGAACTACGACTGCAAGCGACTCTTTTGGGGTGGCGCACACGATTCCACATATTCACCATCCAATACACCACTATGGATCCACTTCCGTCTCCCTACGAGAAGGCCATCCATAGCACTCACGCTTATCTTGCGTATTTTAGAGTATCCACTTTCACTTGTCTATGAACTGTTACAGGCAACCCAGAAGTCCATTACCGCGGACACGGCTATTCGAATAGATGATGTTAACCCTGCAGGGGTGTACTTCTTCACACATGCTCTCACCACTTACCGCCGTTTACACGACATGTACTCGGCAACCTTCAAGCGGAAGCCCAGCGAGGGTGTCGGCCACGGCCTACCTAAACACTCAAGTCTCTAGTCCAGGTTTATCGCCTATTCGGGTTCCATCCGCAGGGAGTCCGGCCGAGGTTTCCACTAACGGCCCCGAACGATGTGTACAGGGTCCGAGACACCAAAAGGGCGCCCGGCTGCCCGTCCACGTGCCTACCGCAACACAGCCCACCCCTACGGTCAGCGCTGTGTGCGGCCCCCAGCATACTACAAACACCAGAAACAACTTGCAACTCCTGGACAGAGGACAAGGGTGATCAAGAAGCCGAGAGAGTCAATTAAGGATCCCAATGTGTGGTAGTAATTGTTTCATGGATCACAAACACAGAACTCAGTTCCTGAGGACGGCTTCAATAAGACAACCCACCATGTACTCCTACATGGCCTCTCACCAATACCTTTACCAAATCGTATTCACACACTTAGCTCACACGCAGTAGGACATGTTCACACCTTCCAATTCATTCCCGATGAATCGGACCCGACTCAACTCTAAGCAGTAGCAGGCATGACAAACAAGCATGAATGAGTAGGCACAACCTGGGCTCAAACAACTCCTACTCATGCTAGTGGGTTTCATCTATTTACTGTGGAATGACAGCTCATGCAAAGGATAAAGGGGTTCAGCTACCGCAGCAAGTAACACATGAATCGTTGTTGTCCTAATGCAATAAAAGAGAGCAGGGGCGAGAGAGTGGGATTTTATCGGAATGAACAAGGGGGTTTTGCTTGCCTGGCACTTCTGAAGATAATATAGTTCTTCATCGGTGTCATCGATCTCGTCGTCGAAACATCGTCTACTGAGAGGGGACGGTTACCGGCAAACAAGGAAGAAACGCAATCAATGCAATGCAACAATATGATGCATGATCATGACATGGCAATATGATGTGTTTTGACTAATGCATACTAGGACAGGTTGATTTGAACCCATTTGAATCAAAGATTCAAATGTAAGCTCATGTATGAAGTCATAATGGTGCATTATCTTGTTTCACCTAAACAGCAAGGTTAAAGTGTTCTAACATACATGAAAATGGTACAGATGGATAGATTGGATTTTTCTGATCATTTTTCATATATAAATTATTTCATTCTGAGCTACGGTTGATTTTATATGAATTTTAGAAGTTTTAGGCATTTTCTGGAATTTCCTGAATAAAAAAAATCCAGAAAAGGCATTACTGCGTCAGCACTACGTCACTGTGACGTCAGCAGGGTCAACGGCATGGTCCAGGTTAAACCTGACCAGTGGGGTCCACTGGTCAGTGACACAGCGTCAACAACAGAGGCTGACGTGTGGGTCCGGTCAACATGTGACGTGGCAAAGTCAAAAAGACAGGTGGGGCCCGGTGGATTAGTCTAAGTTAAACAGGGGAATTAATCTAACCTAAACAGGCGCATGGGCCCATGTGGCAGTGGCTTAAGGGGTTGATTAGAGGGGTCATTAGCAGCTAATGACGGCCACGTCATCATCACCGGCGTCTTAACGCCGGCGACCAAATCCGCGGCGGTGCGCACCGGAGTGGCTTGGGGTTCACCTCCCCGGCGCCCAAACGAGCAGTCGAGGGCAGCTACGGGGAGCTGGAGCTCACCCGCATCTAGCGCGGCAAGTGGTGGCAGCGGGGACGACCGGAGTTGAGCGCGGCGTCGACCTCGGCGGTGGCCGGAGTTCGGGCGAGGTCGGGGTTGGCGCTAGGGGGCACAGCAGGTCGAACGGGTGGGCGCGCCCGGCTCCTGGGAGAGTGCTGAGCACGGGGCAAAGCTCGGGCGTGGTTGGCGGCAGCTGTGGCCGTGGCGGCGATGAAGCATGGCGGCGGCGAGCTTCGGACGCGGTGGTTAGTGAGGCTAGAGGAGGAAATAGACGGCGGGGAGAGAGGGGTTTGGTAGGGGAGCTCACGGCAAGGTCGAAGCGGAGCTCAGCAGACTCGGGGGCGCGGCGGAGACGGCGAATCGGATGGCGACATCCGGCGGCCGTGGTCTGAGAAGAAGGCCACATGCGTCGTCATGGGGCCGTCCTGGCTCGTGTAGCTCGGCGAGGAGGAAGGAGAGGATGCGGCGATGCTCGTGGATACGACATAGGGGCGAGGGGGTGGCTGTTGCTACGGCAACGACGAGCGGCGGTGACGGGCGCGCTCGGTGGTCGCGTGGGAGAGAAACAAAGAAGGGAGAGAGGTCCAGGGAGAGAGGAGAGGGCCAGGGGGTTCTGCGGGGTGGCGTGGCGTCGTCCAGGGCGAGGGGAGCAGCTGCGGCTAGCAGGAGGTGGCAAGGCGTCGCCGGCGCGCTTGCCACGCACCTGTCTGTCCTCCTGGCAGGAGGAAGACGACAGGGGCCAGGCGGTGGTGGGCTGGGCCGAACAGGAGCTGGGCCGGTTGGGCGCTAGGTGAGCACTCTCTCTCCCTCTCTCTTTTCTAATTTGTTCTGTTTTCTATTTCTCTGCTTTATGTTTGTAAATAAAATACCAACCAAAACACTTTGGTTAATTCTGTAAATTTTTGTGAGGAATATTTGAATTATTTCCAAACCACACAATAATTTTCAGAATATTTGGAGCAACCAATATTTAATGGTAACTTTTAAACTCCAACTCAATACCATAATGAATTTATTCAATGATCAAAATGTCCTAGAAAAATATGCATCATCTCTGGTAGAGGCTTTCACCTTTTCCCTTAAATCATGAACATTTTTAAAAGGATATTTGGGGGTCATTGAAAATATTTTGGTTGAACCTATTTGAATTTAATTTTGTGCTAGGGTTTACCAATCCCCATTTCAAATTTAAAGAGGTAAATTAAACAAGATGCATGGATGCTTGCGTCACTGAGTGCAACCAATTCTAGGGCTGTGACATTACGGTTTCAATAACATTAGTTTCAACATTTATAGGATTACCTGGGATATAATGTTGAATTCTTTGACCGTTCACCACCTTCGGATTGGTGCCTTCGAAGTTGTTGAGTTTTATGGCACCGGAACGGTAGACCTCCTCGATAACGTAAGGACCTTCCCATTTAGAGAGAAGTTTTCCTGCAAAAAATCTTAAACGAGAGTTGAATAGCAACACATAATCACCTACATTAAACTCACGCTTTTGTATCCTTTTGTCATGCCATCTTTTAACTTTTTCTTTAAACAGTTTGGCATTCTCATAGGCCTGGGTTCTCCATTCATCAAGTGAGCTAATGTCAAAAAGCCTCTTCTCACCGGCAAGTTTGAAATCATAATTGAGCTCTTCAATGGCCTAATATGCCTTATGTTCTAATTCGAGAGGTAAGTGACATGCTTTCCCATAAACCATTTTATACGGAGACATACCCATAGGATTTTTATACGCAGTTCTATAGGACCATAATGCATCATCAAGTTTGTTGGACCAATTATTTCTAGATCTATTAACAGTTTTTTGCAAAATTAATTTGAGCTCTCTATTACTCCATTCTACTTGACCACTAGACTGTGGGTGATAAGGGGATGCAATTCTATGATTAACATCATACTTAGCTAGCATTTTATGGAAAGCACCATGAATGAAATGTGAACCACCATCAGTCATTAAATATCTAGGGACTCCAAACCTCGGAAAAATAACTTCTTTAAGCATCTTAATAGAGGTGTTATGATCAACACTACTAGTTGGAATAGCTTCTACCCACTTAGTAACGTAATCAACAACAACTAAAATATGTGTATACCCACTAGAGGAAGGAAAAGGTCCCATATAATCAAATCCCCAAACATTAGATGGTTCAATAACAAGTGAATAATTCATAGGCATTTCCTGACGTCTACTAATGTTACCAATTCTTTGACATTCATCACAAGATAAGAAAACTTACGAGCATCCTTGAAGAGAGTAGGCCAATAAAAACCGGATTTCAATAACTTATGCGCAGTTCTATCTCCAGCGTGGTGTCCTCCATAAGCTTCGGAGTGACACTTGCGTAGGATCTGTTCCTGTTCATGCTCAGGTACACAACGTATAATAACACCATCTACTCCTTATTTATAAAGATGTGGGTCATCCCAAAAGTAATGTCTCAAATCATAGAAAAACTTTTTCTTTTGCTGGTATGTGAAACTAGGTGGTATAAATTTAGCAACAATGTAATTAGCATAATCAGCATACCATGGAGCAGTACGAGAAGCATTTATGACAGCTAATTGTTCAACAGGAAAGCTATCATCAATAGGTAGTGGGTCATCAAGAACATTCTCTAACCTAGACAAGTTGTCTGCAACGGGGTTCTCAGCTCCCTTTCTATCAATAATATGCAAATCAAATTCTTGTAGCAAGAGAACCCATCTAATAAGTCTAGGTTTAGCATCTTTCTTTTCCATAAGATATTTAATAGCAGCATGATCAGTGTGAATAGTTACTTTAGAATCAACAATATAAGGTCTGAACTTATCACAAGCAAATACAAGTGCTAAGAATTCTTTTTCAGTAGTAGCATAATTTCTCTGGCATTGTCTAGAGTTTTACTAGCATATTGAATAAAATTTAATTTCTTATCAACTCTTTGCCCTAGAACAGCACCTACAGCATAATCACTAGCATCACACATAATTTCAAAGGGTAAATTCCAATAGGTGGCTGAACAATAGGTGCAGAAATCAATGCTTTCTTAAGTATTTCAAATGCTTCTACACAATCATCATCAAAGACAAAAGGTATATCTTTTTGTAATAGATTAGTCAGAGGCCGAGAAATTTTTGAGAAGTCCTCAATGAACCTCCTATAAAAACCGGCGTGACCGAGGAAACTTTGATGTCCTTGGGGCACAACATCTTTTCAATAGCATCAACTTTAGCTTTATCAACTTCAATACCTCTTTTAGAAATTTTATGCCCCAAGACAATGCCTTCATTAACCATAAAGTGGCATTTCTCCCAATTCAAGACAAGGTTAGTTTCTTCACATCTCTGCAAAACTTGATCAAGGTTGCTCAAACAATCATCAAAAGAGGATCCATAAACGGAGAAATCATCCATGAAAACGTCACAAATCTTTTCACAAAAATCAGAGAATATAGCCATCATGCATCTTTGAAAGGTAGCAGGTGCATTACATAAAACAAAAGTCATACGTCTATAAGCAAAGGTACTGAAAGGGCAAGTAAAAGTGGTATTTGCTTGATCATCAGCTGACAAAGGTATTTGAGAGAAACCAGAGTAACCATCTAGAAAGCAAAAATGTGTATGTTTGGATAATCTTTCTAGCATTTGATCAGTAAAGGTAAAGGGTAATGATCTTTTTTAGTAGCTTTATTCAATTTGCGGAAATCAATTACCATCCTATAACATGTAATAATTCTTTGCGGAATCAATTCATCTTTATCATTAGGTATGACAGTAATACCTCCCTTCTTAGGAACACAATGAACAGTACTTACCCACTGACTATCAGCAATGGGATAAATTATACCTGGTTCAAGGAGCTTTAATATTTCCTTTCTTACCACTTCTTTCATCTTAGGATTTAACCGTCGTTGATGATCAATAACCGGTTTGGCATCTTTCTCCAAATTTATCTTGTGTTGACATAGAGTGAGACTAATGCCATTAAGATCATCAAGAGTATATCCAATAGCAGCGCGGTGCTTCTTCAGAATTTTTAATAATTTTTCTTTTGCTCTGAAAGGTTAGCACTAATAATAACAGGATATATCTTCTTTTCATCAAGATAAGCACATTTAAGAGTATCAGGTAATGGTTTAAGCTCAAACACGTGATCACCCTTGGGTGGAGGAGGATCCCCTAGGATTTCAACAGGCAAATTGTGTTTCAGAATGGGTCCATGTTATAGAACACTTCATCTATTTCCCTTCTTTCATTCATAAACATATCATTTTCATGGTCTAGCAAATATTGTTCCAAAGGATCACTAGGAGGCACGGCAATAGAAGCAAGACCAATAATTTCATCTTTACTAGGCAATTCCTCATCACGGGGTTGTCTAAGAAATTTAGAAAAATTAAACTCATGAGACATATCATCCAAACCAATAGTAACAACATCCTTTTCGCAGTCTATCTTAGCATTAAACTGTTCAAGAAGGGTCTACCAAATATAATGGGACAAAAGCTATCTTGTGGGGAACCAAGAACAAGAAAATCAGCAGGATATTTAACTTTCCCACACAAGACTTCAACATCTCTAACAATTCCAATCGGTGAAATAGCATCTCTATTGGCAAGTTTAATTGTGACATCAATTTCTTCTAACTCAGCGGGTGCAATATCATGCATAATTTCTTGATATAAAGAAATAGGTATTTCACTAGCACTATCACCCATATCACACAAGCCATGATAACAATGATATCCTATTTTAACAGAAATAACAGGCATGCCTACCACAGGTCTATGTTTATCTTTAGCACCAGGTTTAGCAATTCTAGCAGTTTCCTCACAAAAATAAATAACATGCCCATCAATATTATCAGCCAAGAGATCCTTAACCATAGAAATATTAGGTTCAACCTTAACTTGCTCAGGGGGTGTATAAGTTCTAATATTGCTTTTACAAACCATAGTTGAAGCTTTAGCATGATCCTTTATCCTAACAGGGAAAGGTGGTTTCTCAACATAAGCAGTAGGAACAATAGGATCACTATAAGTGATAGTATTTTCTTCAACATTAATAGGTTCAACTACTTTTAATTCTATGGGAGGATGATATTTAAACCACTTCTCCTTAGGGAGATCAACATGAGCAGCAAAAGATTCACAACAAGAAGCTACTATCTCAGAGTCAAGTCCATATTTAGTGCTAAATTTACGGAAAACATCGGTATCCATAAAAGATTAACACAATCAAAATTAGGTGTTATACCTAATGTACTCCTTACCTTCGTCGAGATCCCAATCTTCAGAGTTGCATTTAATTCTTTCCAATAAATCCCATTTGAATTCAATAGTCTTCATCATAAAAGAACCAGTACAAGAAGTATCGAGCATGGAGCGATTGTTGTCGGAAAGCCGAGCATAAATTTTTTGAATAATCATTACTCTTGAGAGCTCATGATTGGGGCATGAATATAACATTGACTTAAGCCTCCCCCAAGCTTGAGCGATGCTTTCTCCTTCGTGAGGCCAAAAATTATATATATAATTACGATCACGATGAACAAGATGCATAGGATAAAACTTTTGATGAAATTCCAATTTCAATCGTTTGTAGTTCCATGATCCCATATCATCACATAGCCTATACCATGTCAATGCATCTCCCTTCAAAGATAAAGGGAAGACCTTCTTATTGATAACATCATCGGGCATACCTGCAAGCTTAACTAATCCACAAACTTCATCCACATAGATTAAGTGTAAATCGGGATGCAATGTTCCGTCTCCTGCAAAAGGATTAGCTAGCAGTTTATCTATCATACCCGAAGGAATTTCAAAGTAAACATTTTCAATAGGTTCAGTAGGTTGAGGAGCAACTCTTTGCTCTACTGGTCGGGGTGAAGATACCCCGAACAGGCCCCTCAGAGGATTACTTTCCATAGTAACAAGTGACAGTAAATTTCAGCACACTATATAAATTTTTCCTTATCAAATTCCACCTACCAAAGGCGCTTCACTCCCTGGCAACGGCGCCAGAAAAGAGTCTTGATGACCCACAAGTATAGGGGATCTATCGTAGTCCTTTCGGTAAGTAAGAGTGTCGAACCCAAAGAGGAGTAGAAGGAAATAATAAGCGGTTTTCAGCAAGGGTATTCTCTGCAAGCACTGAAATTATCGGTAACGGATAGTTTTGTGATAAAGTAATCTGTAACGGGTAATAAGTAACAAGTGTAAATAAAGTGCAGCAAGATGGCCCAATCCTTTTTGTAGCAAAGGACAAGCCTGGGCAATTTCTTATATAGAGAAAAGCGCTCCCGAGGACACATGGAATTATCGTCAAGCTAGTTTTCATCACGTTCATATGATTCGCGTTCGGTACTTTGATAATTTGATATGTGGGTGGACCGGTGCTTGGGTGCTGTCCTTACTTGGACAAGCATCCCACTTATGATTAACTCCTATTGCAAGCATCCGCAACTACAAAAGAAGTATTAAGGTAAACCTAACCATAGCATGAAACATTTGGATCCAAATCAGCCCCTTAGGAAGCAACGCATAAACTAGGGTTTAAGCTTCTGTCACTCTAGCAACCCATCATATACTTATTACTTCCCAATGCCTTCCTCTAGGCCCAAATAATGGTGAAGTGTCATGTAGTCGATGTTCACATAACACCACTAGAGGAAAGACAACATACATCTCATCAAAATATCAAATGAATACCAAATTCACATGACTACTAATAGCAAGACTTCTCCCATGTCCTCAGGAACAAACGTAACTACTCACAAAGCATATTCATGTTCATAATCAGAGGAGTATTAATATGCATAATGGATCTGAACATATGATCTTCCACCAAATAAACAAACTAGCATCAACTACAAGGAGTAATCAACACTACTAGCAACCTACAGGTACCAATCTGAGGCTTTGGGACAAAGATTGGATACAAGAGATGAACTAGGGTTTTAGAGGAGATGGTGCTGGCAAAGATGTTGATGGAGATTGGCCCATTCCCGATAAGAGGAGCGTTGGTGATGACATTGGCGATGATTTTCCCCTCTCGAAGGGAAGTTTCCCCGGCAGAACAGCTCTGTCGGAGCCCTAGATTGGTTCCGCCAAGGTTCTGCCTCGTGGGGCGTAGTTTCTTCCCGAAAGCTTGCTTATGATTTTTTTCTCGGATGAAAGACTTCATATAGCAGAAGATGGGAATCGGAGGGCCACCAGGGGGCCCACGAGGCAGGGGGCGCGCCCAGGGGGTAGGGCACACCTCCCACCCTCGTGGACAGGGTGTGGCCCCCCTCGGTATTTTCTTCGTCCAATATTTTTTATTAATTCCAAAAATGACTTCCATGAAGTTTCAGGACTTTTGGAGCTGTGTAGAATAGGTCTCTAATATTTGCCCCTTTTCCACCCCAGAATTCCAGCTGCCGGCATTCTCCCTCTTTATGTAAACCTTGTAAAATAAGAGAGAATATGCATAGGTATTGTGACATAACATGTAATAACAACCCATAATGCAATAAATGTCAACATAAAAGCATGATGCAAAATGGGCGTATCACACCCCCCCCCCTCGCCGTGCCTCTTCGTCTCATCGTCTTCCTCGCGTCGCCCTAGTGCTTCGAACTCAGCCGCCGCCGTCAAGCCTTGTCTTCGACCTCAACTCCGGCCGCCGCATCACCCTGAACGCACCAGAAAATCGCAGCGCCTCTCCGCTGTTCCCTGAGCATCAATAAGCCTCCCTTTCTTCCATCATAGATATGTCTTTAGGGTTTGAGCTTTCATCGGTGTTCGTCGGTGTTCATCACTGCGCTGTGGTTGTTTGATCCAAACCTCAATATTTAACCTGTATAGCGATGGACGTAGTCCTTCTTTTTTCATCAGTGCTTCTCATTTAAGCAGAAACTCCAATCTGAACCTTTATCAACTGCTTCAGTATCAATATTTAGGTCTGAATATACTTTCATTTTCTGACACGTGGTAGATCCAAAATTATAATGCCAACTTGTGAAACATGTTTTTCCATCACTTAGTTATTTCAGATCTGTTCCTTCAATACCAAAGTAGGCGGTTTAACTTTAGAAAATGATAACCCGCCAGGTACCATTAGTCCCCTCTTAAACCGCCAATCGCTTATCATTGTAATTATGACAACATCAACCTCCGGTTTTACAATTATACCTGCTTTAACACTCTGTCTCTTAACCTGCGATGCATTATGCTTGTCAATCATGAACCTTAACCGGCAAAAACCTTCTTTCAGGTTATCAAATAAATGGCCAAATCTTTTTATGCTTGCAACTGGGTCCCCTCCCGGGTTACGGAAGAACAATTGAATGGGTGCGTCACAACCGACGCTTTAGCGAAAAAGGAGGTCATCCACTGGAGAGTCCCCGGTCTAGAAAATCCTCCTGAACCCAAGGATGGAGAAGTGATTGTGTTCGTTGATCATCTGGGTCGAGGGTTTAGCCCTCCCGGATCAAAAAATTTCCGTGACGTGCTTGCTAGCTTCCAACTCCACCCTCAAGATATTGGACCTAACTCCGTGTCCAATATTTGCAATTTTCAACTGTTTTGCGAGGCTTATTTGCAAGAAGAACCTACCGTTGAACTATTCAGAGACTTCTTCTATTTAAACCGCCGTACAGAATTTACGGATGGGCCCAATACTGAACTTGGCGGTGTTTCAATTCAGAATAGGAAAGATGTCAGTTTCCCTCACGCCAAGCATCATAGTCACCCCAAAGACTAGAATCAGACTTGGTTGTATTGCCGAGATACGTCTCCAGCTGACGAGAATCCTCTACCGGGTTATCGTGCTCACCGGCTTACCAACACACATCCATTTCCCCAACGACTCAGCGCAAAGGAACGATCCAAGTATGCACCACAACTTTCGAAGCTCCGGCCCTTTGTGGCGAACGGTTTAACATGCATCGACTTTGTCCGTTGCTGGATCTCTTGGAGTACCTTGCCTCTAAGCCGTCGCCCTGGTTTGATGTGTGAGTACACAAGGGACTTGAAAGACGCTCAACGGCACATTGACATTCAGCTAACTGATACTGAAATTACTGAAGTTGTTAAGAAGATATTGGATGAACCGGTGGCTGCCTGCAGCAAAACAGGGCTTAGTCCCTTCTGCGTTTCCAATAAACCGCCAGCTGTAAGAATTGCGTAACTCTTGTTTTAATCTGGCCCTTTTTAATATTCCCTTATAAATGTTGTCAATCTTTGACAGGGCGATGATCCGTTCTAGAAGAAGAAGCCGCAGTATAAACCGGCGAAAACCCCTCGTGTCAAGACTAAAGTCACCAAGAAGCCTGCCAAAAAGAAAACCGCCGACTCCACCAACTTAAACTTTGATGATGACGATGAAAATCACGAGTCAGAGGTAGAACTTGATTCGCTTGGTTCCTTCTTCATACATCTTATTGATAATGATTGTTATCAGGAGGACGCAGAGGCTAGCCAAGCTGGTGACGCAGAGGTAATTATTCTTTCCTCTGGCTCAGAACCTCTGCCAACTCCGAAAACCCGCCAAGCAACCCTCTAGCTCACATGGATGCAAACTTTGTTTTGAAGAAACAACAACGCGAAGCTCACCGCACAACCCGGCATAGCGGTCATGTGGTAACTTCTTCCGGTTTACCGAACACGCCGGTTCGTAAACGTCGCCCAAAGATCTCTTATACTTCTGACACACGTTATCCTAAGGCGGGTTATTTCCGGCAACTTCTTAATCCGTCTAATTCAAATTATCAGGGAACTTCCCATTCCTCTTCTGGCGAATCAACAGAAACACAACTTCCAACCCTCAAAACGGTTCCTGGGTAAGCATGTTTAAACTAACCCTTAATACCTTATGTTTGCTCATTGCACTAACCTTTATGTTTGTTCTTTTCAGTGCCAAGCCCAGACCCAGCAAAAAGGCCAAGTTGAATAAATCGACTGATGATAACCCGACAGCTGATCCGGAAAAGACTCAAGAACAGTTTGAACCAAATGCCGATGTTATTCTTGATGATCCGCCACCGCAAGATCATGAAACCTTTGCTGAACATATGGAAGATGATCAAACGGGTCATCCTGTTGACCCGCCAAGCCCAACCAAAACTACTGATAGACCGCCAAGCCCAGTTAAAGCTGCTGATGATAAAGCGGATGATGTTGTAGTTACTGGCATTGGCTACACAACTCCTGGCAACTCCATTGCTCTGTCAAAATACAATGCTAAAGAAGAAATCTCTGTTGTTGATAAGGGTAAGTGGAAAACAGACTTGGAAAACTATGCCCTCCTCAGCGCCCAATATATCCATTCTGGGTTTTTAAACCGCCTGTACACAAGCCGCGACTATGAATCCAGTTTAGTGAACATGATGAAGGAGTGATATGAGGTAAATATTGTTAACTCTGTATAATTATTCCCCCCTTATATCCAATTTATAATATCAACTCCAATAGCCCCCAAGGGCCGGTTTATAATACCAATATAAGCAGGGACTTTGTAATACTTCAACTTTGCATGCGTAGCCCCCAAGGACCGGTTTATGTTTTCAAGATGAACCGGGACTTTTATCCTATACGGGGCAAAACATCTTGTTGAACATCTTTGTAAACCAATTGACCATCAAGCTGACTGGTGGAGGAAAATCCATAGTTTTAACTTGAGCAAATATGCATTAGCCCCCAAGTGCCAAGAATAATACTTGTATTGAGCTTGGGACTTGTAAAAGCTATTTGATAAGAAGCAAATAGGCATTAGCCCCCAAGTGCCAAGTGTATAACTTGTTATGTGTTTGGTACTTCAAATATATACTGCCAACTCATAAATCATACGTTGCTTGCAGGCTGATCTTAGCAAGAAAGAATCCCAAATCGCCGACCTTCAAGAAAATATTAAATCCCAGCAGGCAGAAACTTCCAAGGCTAAAGAGGAGCTCACAAGTGCCTTAGCATCCATGGAAAAGCTGAAGGAAAATTTCAAAAGCGAGCGGGCTGTCTGGGATACAGAGAAAACGACTCTGCTGAAGAGGGCTAAGGATGCTGAAGCAGCCCGTAATCCGGTAACAGAGGAGCCGACTAGCTTGAAGCGGCAAATAAATGCCATGACTTATGCTGTTTTTGGTAAAGAGCCTCTTCCTAATCTTCAAACATGTATTATCCCATAAACTGCCGGTTTACCGATGTTTGTGATGATGCAGGATCTCACATTACTCATCTTGGCTCAGCTATGCAAAAGAAATTAAAAGCTACCTATACTCTTATAGAGCAATTATTTACCGGCGCACAACGGATCATCTGTACCGCCTCTTATAACAAACGGCCCCCAACCTTGATCAAGGAAACATTCGAGAGGCTGTCGACGATGCCTGCCCGGTTTGAAGAGTTAAAAAGATCAGCTGCAATAGCAGGTGCTTTGACTGCACTAACCCTGGCTAAAGCATGGATACCAGATCTTGATCCGGCTGATGTGGGAAATGGCTATCCGAGCATAAAGGAGAACGGGTCAGACTTTGATAATGATGACCTCCGAGCCTTGACGAAGGAAATGCGCCCATTGGCTAGCAAACTGGCTGAAGAAACCGATCTTTCTCATTACCAGTCGATTTAAGACGCCGACAACAAACGGGTTAATGCGCCAACTTATGATGTGCAAAATCTTATCCCACCAATTCGTAAGCATACCTATGCCCCTAATGTTGAACCCTCCACACTTATAAGTGATGAAGCTATATTCAAGGCCCTAACTGGGATCGATTGGGCAACCATTGACTTCCAGCCACTGGGTGGAGAGGAGGAGGATGAATCGGCGCAGGATGATCCACAACCTTCAAGTCAGCCCGGTGAAGATTCATAAACCGGGGACCGGTTTAGCTTCTGCATTCTGCAACACTTGTTGAAAACAATTATCTTGTTGGGCATCAAAGCGCCTTGTAATACGCCAATTTAAACACTTGGTCTGCTATGCCATCGTGCATATTTTACTTTGCATGACACTATTAATCCGCCATGTTCAGATATGCTATGTCTGCTTATAATACTTAGCAATATGGAATCTGCTCCTGTAATTAATAAATAAAAATGTCCTGGTGGTTTACCGCTAGACGGGTTATCATGCCCAATAACATAGTTTATAACCCTGCTGGGCATAAAAATAACCATATGTATTGTAAGATATACCATACCTGTGATATTTATCACACTGCTAGTTTAGCAAGCCATTGTAATAAGGGTGATAACCCAAAACTTGAATACTGGTAATTATCATCTGTTTGCCGATTTATGAACGGAACCAGGCCGGATCAATAAACGCCGGATGTTAGTTTACCTCTTACTGGTGACTTATAGTCAAAGCCCATGCCGGGTTAATAAACATAAGTAAATTATATTAATAAAGCATGATAAACCTCATCAAAATAAATCTAAAAATTAAGAGGATGTAAGTAATCATAATTGTGGTATTGCACCGATCAAGAGGGTTCAAGCTATGATTCGTATACGGCCAAAGTCCCCACGTTATTTCCCTGGTGGCCTTATGCCAATCAAGAGGTGTTAGCTTTGGTTCGAATACGACCAAGCCCCCAAGTGATTTCCCTGGTGGCCTTATGCCAATCAAGAGGTGTTAGCTATGGTTCGAATACGACCAAGCCCCCAAGTGATTTCCCTGGTGGCCTTATGCCAATCAAGAGGTGTTAGCTATGGTTCAAATATGACCAAGCCCCCAAGTGATTTCCCTAGTGGCCTTACGCCAATCAAGAGGTGTTAGCTATGGTTCGAATACGACCAAGCCCCCAAATGATATTATGGGCTGTGCCCAAGGGGTACCTATGTTTGAGTTGTGTTCAACAGACTCTCTTTGGCCCGTTTTAACCTGGGTAATAAGCCCCCAAGTTTTTTTTCAATTGGATTATCAGCCGGTTCAAAGGGTAATCATAACTTCATGCATAAGACGGAAGCCCCCATGTAACCAAAAAACTTTTTGAGAAAGAATGACAGAGGCCCCGCTTTAGCAGGGATGCCGGTTTATTATATTGATCATAATATATACATTGTCAAAATATGTACATAAGGAGAGCTTGTGGCTCAGATGTAGTAAGGCCGAAGATGAGCAATGTTCAATGGCCGGTGGGTCTCCTCCGATTTACGTGAGTCTTTGTGCTCTCGAACATCGATAAGGTAGTATGACCCGTTGTTCAGATTCTTGCTGACCACAAAGGGTCCTTCCCAAGGTGGGGATAACTTGTGCATATCAGTTTGATCCTGGATAAGCCGGAGCACCAGATCGCCTTCTTGAAAAGTTCTGGTTTTAACCCGACGGATGTGGTAACGACGCAGATCTTGCTGGTAAATCGCCGACCGAGCCGCCGCTATATCCCGCTTCTCATATAACAGGTCCAGTGCTTCTTGACGTGCTTTTTCATTGTCCGCTTCAACATAAGCCGCCATGCGAGGCGAGTCGTGCCGGATGTCACTAGGGAGAACTGCCTCTGCTCCGTAAACCATGAAGAAAGGCATGTAACCCGTAGATCTGTTGGGGGTGGTATTAATGCTCCATAACACAGAAGGCAACTCCTCCACCCAACAACCCGGCGTTCTCTGCAATTGAACCATAAGCCGGGGCTTGATGCCTCTCAAGATCTCTTGATTGGCTCTCTCAGCTTGACCATTAGATTGGGGGTGAGCAACTGAGGACACATCAAGCGGGATATGCTCTCGTTGACAAAATTCTTTCATAGCACCCTTGGAGAGATTAGTGCCATTGTCTGTTATGATGTTGTGTGGAAAGCCAAACCGTAAAATCACCTTCTTCATGAATTGAACCGTCGTTGCTGCATCACACTTACTGTCTGGCTCTGCTTCCACCCACTTAGTGAACTTATCAACCGCCACCAAAAGATGGGTCTTCTTATCCTTGGACCTCTTAAAGGGTCCAACCATGTCCAGCCCCCAAGTTGCAAACGCCCAAGTGATTGGAATCATCCTCAATTCCTGAGCCGGAACATGAGCTCGACGTGAAAACTTCTGACAACCATCACACTTCTTGACCAAGTCCTCAGCATCAGCATGAGCCGTCAGCCAATAGAAGCCATGACGAAAAGCTTTGGCTACCAGGGATTTTGAACCAGCATGGTGACCACAATCTCCTTCGTGGATCTCACACAGAATCTCACAGCCTTCTTCAGGAGACACGCAACGCTGAAACGCCCCTGTGACACTGCAATGATGCAATTCCCCGTTGACAATGGTCATTGACTTGGACCGTCGGATTGTATGCCTGGCCAAAGTTTCATCCTCAGGTAACTCGCCCCAGGTCATATATGCCAAATACTGGACTGTCCAATCCGGGATAACATGAAGAGCCGCCACCAACTGAGCCTCCGGATCAGGAATAGCCAAATCCTCCTCTGTAGGTAGCTTGACCGACGGGTTATGCAAGACATCAAGAAAAAAATTGGGCGGCACTGGTTTACGTTGAGAACCCAACCGGCTTAAAGCATCCGCCGCTTCATTCTTTCTCCAGTCCACATGCTCAACCTGCTAACCCTTGAAGTGACCAATAATAATATCCACCTCTCATCGATAAGCCGGCATGAGTGGATCTTCGGAATCCCAAGTACCAGATACTTGTTGAGCTACCAAATTCGAGTCACCAAAGCATCTAACCCGGCTTAAGTTCATCTTCTTAGCCACTCGAAGACCATGGAGTAAGGCCTCATATTCAGCTGCATTGTTAGTGCAAGGAAACATTAAACGGAGAACATAACAAAATTTATCACCTCGAGGGGAAGCTAGCACAACTCCAGCCCCCGAGCCCTCCAATTGCCTGGACCCATCAAATTGAATAGTCCAATATGTGTTAACCGGCTTTTCCTCTAGCGCCTGCAATTCTGTCCAGTCATTGATGAAATCCACAAGTGCTTGGGACTTGATCGCCGTGCGAGGCACATACTTTAACCCGTGAGGCCCAAACTCAATGGCCCACTTGGCAACCCGGCCAGTTGCTTCCCTATTTTGGATTATATCTCCCAAGGGAGCTGAACTGACCACAGTGATGGGATGACCCTGAAAATACTGTTTAAGCTTCCGGCTTGCCATGAAAACTTCGTACACCAGCTTCTGCCAATATGGGTATCTCTGCTTGGACTCAATGAGCACCTCACTAATATAATAAACCGGCCGTTGAATCGGATATTCCTTGCCTGCCTCCTTTCGCTCTACCACAATGGCCACACTGACAGCCCGGGCATTGGTAGCCACATATAACAACAATGGCTCTTTATCAACAGGAGCAGCAAGGACAGGTGGCTCGGCTAACTGCTTCTTCAAGTCCTCAAACGCTGCATTAGCAGCATCGCTCCAAACAAAATTATCTTTCTTTTTCATCATCTGATATAGAGGGATAGCCTTCTCCCCCAACCGGCTAATAAACCGGCTTAGTGCTGCAATACGACCCGCCAGACGTTGAACATCGTTGATACACGCCAGTTTAGCCAGAGAAGTAATGGCCTTGATCTTTTCCGGGTTAGCCTCAATGCCCTTGTTAGACACCAGAAAGCCCAAGAGCTTACCCGCCGGTACACCAAAGACGCACTTGACCGGGTTAAGCATCATCTTATAAACTCGGAGCTTATCAAAAGTTTCCTTCAAATAGTCTATCAACGTCTCCTATTTCCTGGACTTCACCACAATATCATCCACATAAGCATGAACATTGCGCTCAATCTGAGTATGAAGACAATTATGTACACAACGCTGATAAGTCGCCTGGGCACTCTTGAGCCCAAAAGGCATAGACACGTAGCAGAAGGCTCCAAAGGGAGTTATAAAAGTTGTCTTCTCCTGGTCCTTAACTGCCATCTTGACATGATGATAACCAGAATAAGCATCCAGAAAGCTCAAACGCTCACAACTTGCCATAGCATCAATAATCTGATCAATACGAGGGAGAGCGAAAGGATTAGCTAGACAAGCCTTGTTTAAATCCGTGTAGTCCACACACATGCGCCAAGTGCCATTCTCCTTAAGTACCAGCACCGGGTTAGCCAACCACTCCGGATGAAATACCTCAATGATAAACCCAGCCGCCAAGAGCCAGGCTACCTCCTCACCAATAGCTTTACGCCTTTCTTCATTGAAGCGGCGGAGAAACTGCTTGACCGGTTTAAACTTAGGATCAATGTTAAGAGTGTGCTCAGCGAGTTCCCTCGGTACACCTGGCATGTCAGAAGGCTTCCATGCAAAGATGTCCCGGTTCTCATGGACGAACTCGATGAGCGTGCTTTCCTATTTCGGATCCAAATTAGCACTGATGTTGAACTGCTTGGATGAATCGCCAGGAACAAAATCAACTAGCTTAGTCTCATCAGCCGATTTAAACTTCAAGGCCGGATCATGCTCTGTAGTTGGCTTTTTCAAAGAAGTCATATCCGCCGGATCAATATTGTCCTTATAAAACTTCAACTCCTCTGTTGCACAAACCGACTCAGCATAAGCCGCATCACCTTCTTCACATTCTAAATCTATCTTCTGACTCTCATGTACCGTGATGGTTCCCTTATGACCCGGCATCTTGAGCTGCAGATAAACATAACAGGGTCTTGCCATGAACTTAGCATAAGCCGGCCGTCCAAACAGGGCATGATAAGGGCTCTTAATTTTCACCACCTCAAAGGTTAATGTCTCTGATCTAGAATCATGTTCATCTCCAAAACCAACTTCCAGAGCTATCTTACCAACTGGATATGCCGACTTACCAGGCACCACACCATGGAAAATAGTGTTCGATGGTTTAAGATTTTTATCAGTCAACCCCATGCGACGGAAGGTTTCATAATAAAGGATATTGATACTACTCCCTCCGTCCATGAGTACCTTGGTGAACTTATACCCCCAACCTGAGGTGCAACCACCAATGCCAGGTGACCCGGATTATCAACCCGGGGCAGGTGATCCTCCCGACTCCACACGATGGGCTGTTCAGACCAGCGTAAATAAGGGGGAACTGCCGGTTCAATGGAGTTTACCGCCCTTTTATGAAGCTTCTGATCCCTCTTGCATAAAATCGTGGTGAAGACGTGATATTGCCCACTATTCAACTGTTTTGGGTTACTCTGATACCCAGTCTGCTGCTGTTGATTCCCCTGACCTGACTGTTGATGGTAGCCACCCTGATTGCCTTGATTGCCTTGATTACCTTGATGACCTTGATGACCTTGGAATCCAGAGTTTGAACCACCGCCACCGTAACCCGGACCCTGTGAACCGGATCCTGAACCGCCACCCGGTCCATGGTTGACTTGGAAAAGATTTGAACTTTTGAATTCCTTCAGTAGACGGTCGTTGTCGCGTACCATGCCTCGGGCAGGGATGATTCAACATATGCTCAAGATTAATGCCTAATCTTCCGGTCTGTGGGGGCGGTCTACCCTTACAACCCTGGCCATTATTCTGTGCATTGGTATTTGCCACAAAGTCCAAACTACTGTCAGCTTTACGCTTACCGTTACCACCTTGATTCGGCGCCGGGTTGTGCTGCTGTCCTCTAGTGTTGCTACTCTTCTTTCCCTTCCCCGGTTTGTCATCATCAGACTCGGGGTCCTTGGTACTATCAGAGTCAGCATATTTAACCAGAGCAGCCATGAGTGTCCCCATGTCATTGCAGTGACGTTTGAGCCGTCCCAATTTCAGCTTCAGGGGCGTGAAATGATAGTTGTCCTCCAACATTAAGACCGCTGAATCGGCATTGATATGATCCAACGAGTGCAGGATTGTTGAAACCTGGCATACCCAATGAGTCGTCGATTCACCTTCTTCTTGAACACAAGCGGCTAAATCCACAATTGACATGGGCCGCTTGCATGTGTCTTTGAAATTCTGGATAAACCAGGCCTTTAACTCGGCCCATGAACTGATGGAGTTAGCAGGGAGCCCCTTCAACCAAGTACGGGCCCTCCCTTCCAACATCAAGGGTAAATACTTAGCACACACAGCTTCACTGACATCCAGCAATTCCATGGACATCTCATAACTCTTGATCCATGCCTCAGGAGGTAAGTCAGGTGTGCAGTTAGGCACCTTGCGAGCACCCTTGAAATCCTTGGGTAGAAGCTCATTACGAATAGCCGGCATTAAACATGGCGCGCCCAAATTTTTAAAGGTTACCCCTGGCTCCACTAAAGTTGTTGAACGAATCAGAGTAGGCTGACGGGCCGCGTACTGAGCCGCTAACTCAGCCTCCTGATGCGCTCTACCTTGATCCACGATGTTCTAAGCCTCCGCACCACCGCCCGCCGGATCATGACCACGCGGCGGGTTACGGTTTCGCACACTACTCGACCCAGCTGGTTCATCGATATGTCTACTGTAACTCCGGCTTGGGCGAGGGGTGGAATGAATCCTTTCCCGACTATAAGAATAAGCCTGCTGCTGAACCAATGCCGTCTGTAACAGCTCTCGTGCTCTCCGGGTTTCAACCGCCACTTGAGACTCGCCTTCAACTGGAAGAGCCACCAATCATGATGTCGCAGCAATCATGTTATCCAAAGGGTTAGAGTAATGACCCGGCGGTGTCGGCACATGCTGAGGTGGGTTAATGTGCTGACGAGGCGGGTCCGTCCTACATGGCTGAACCGGTGTTCCCGTTCCAAGTGCTTCGACCCGGTTTACCGCTGCCGGATTACTGGTTCCTGCTCCTGGCATATTAAAGAGATTTCTTGCTTTGTAAACTGGGGCAGACGAGTCTGGTGTCTCCTTCTCATGACATCGTTTGAAGCGTTCTGGTCTAGCATGAGCCGATAAGACTCCGCCTGAACCCACTGTGCCTGACCATCCAAAGCGGCCCGTTCTTCAGCCATCCTGGTATTTTCCGCATTCAGCTCCTCCTTGACCTGTGCTATCTCATCACGCAATTTCACGATAGCCGCATCATGCTGGTCCTGATCCGCCGGATTAACCGCTGTTGTTACCAATGCTGTCAGCTTGTCCACCAAGTCAGTTAAAACCTGGGCCGGCGGGCGCACAGGGCCTCCTGCCCCAGCAGCCATCGTCGTTGCTGACCCGAAAACCAATTCTGCTGCAGTTGACGAGTGTTGCACGGGCCGTGTACCGGCCATGAAGATTGCAACCCTGTTCGGCGGTTCAAGGGGGTCCGGAATACTGTCGCCATCGGAACAACCCCCAAGTCGGCCATCTTGCAACTGGTACAATGACTCGATCTCACCGGTGGATGACTCTGTCGGATTTTGGGTTCCGGCAGACCCTTAAGGTTTGAACTCTGGGGTGCGCGCGTGTCGGCGTTCTGGGAACGGGGGTCCCCAGACTTGCCTGCCTGCGGCCTGCGGCGTGGCTCAAAGGGGTCCCAACATGGCCCATCTTCATCAACACAAGACCCAAGACCCTCGCGAGGGGCCAAGCCTTGCGGGGCGGACGGCACGGCGCTTCCTCAGGCACGGCCTCGTCAGGATGGCTCACGAGGAGGCGGAGAGATCAAGGCGGGGTACCTCGCGAGGTGCCCATGACGCAAGCCATGACGACCAAGGGCGCCAGGCGGGCGCCAGCCCGCGCAGTGTACTTTCTTTCCTCTTTGGTGCAAAGGGGGCAAGCGCAGGCGAGAGGATCAAGCAAAGGCACCCATTTCGGTGCAACGAGACCAAGACCAGTCCAACGGTGGGAAGGAGGTCATCGTGGAGCCCAGAATGTCGTCACCACAGGGCCTTTGGCAGGCAAGGACCAACTTTAGTCAGGATAAGTGTACCGGAGGTTCCCCTTCGAATTGGCCAATTGTTGGCACCCTTCCCGCTCAATATTTGGGAAGAGGCCCAGGGCCTTTGCCTATAAGTAGGACTAGCCATCCCCCGGGGTAAAGAAGCGAGCGAGCATGCGAGCGAGCTGGCAATCCAGCGATCGGGTGATTGAGAATTAGAGGCCGAGAATCAGAGCAAGCAGAGAACAAGAGAGAGAGAGAGAAGGGCGGCTGAACTCCTCCTAGGAGTTCATCCCCCTAGCCAGGAACAGACCCTCGCGAGGTTGTTCTTCCCTGTATTGTTCATCATCACCAGCCCAAGAGGCAATCCACCACACCACACTGGAGTAGGGTATTACACCACATCGGTGGCTCGAACCAGTATAAACTCTGTGTCTTTTATGTTGTTCTTTCGGTAGTTTAGATCCTTGTGAGACGGAGAGGTAGAGGGCATAATCTCTGCGCGCACCCCAGAGTTCAAACCTTAAGGGTCTGTCGGAACCCGAAATCCGACATTTGGCGCGCCAGGTAGGGGTGTGCCGGAATTTGTC
The DNA here is from genome assembly GCA_032464435.1 of Aegilops umbellulata. Lineage (NCBI taxonomy): Eukaryota > Viridiplantae > Streptophyta > Magnoliopsida > Poales > Poaceae > Aegilops > Aegilops umbellulata. Next base: position 257,898,269 of record CP136054.1, on the reverse strand, counting down.
TTCCACCGCTCCGCTCTCCGCCGACCGTCGCGTCCATGTCTGATGCTCGTCGGGCTTGCGCCGAGCGCCGGGCCGCCATCGCTTCCCGCGTCGCCCAGACGGCTCCCGTTGGTGGGCGTCCTCGTCGCTCCCCGTCGCCCGCCGTCAACGCCGCCACCGGCCCGACGGGGAACGAGCAGCAAGCGTCGTCTCAGCACCCGTCCGTGCGGCAAGATGGCCGCACCGCTACTCCATCGCTCGCGCCAGCTGGCTCTTCGTCCCGTGCGCTCCGCACACCCTTGGAGGCTCGAGCTGCGCTCATCGCAGCAAACGAGCTCCTGCGCTACCGTCCCGTTGATGACATCTACGAAGAGTGGCTCGACCGCGTCGCCGAGCTCGTCCACGCCGCGGGGGGCTCTCCTGCACCGTCCGCTCTGCTGCGCCGCACCCCGCCCCCCGCGGGCAACGAAGCTCCGGGGGTGTACCAGCCGCCTCCTCTCCAAGAAGACGCCATGGCTCCAAGGCGCGTGGCCCCTGGGCGGAACCTGCTCCGTCAGGCGCCAGCCCAGCAAGAACGGAGCTGCCAAGAAGTCCCCCGGCCGCAAGAGGCTGCCCGGGCGCTCCCTGCTCAGGGTTGCCGTGACCCTGCTCCAGCTCCGGCACGTCAAGACCCCGCGCTGCTTCCAGCTGCAGGGCATGGGGACCCACAAGGCCAAGCTCCACCTCAACCGAAGCCTCCCGTGGCCACCGCAGGCTGCCGCGCCTACACCATCGAGCTGCGCAGCGTCGCGTGGCCTGGCAAGTTCAAGCTGGACCTGCCTCCTCGCTACGACGGCACGACCGACCCTGCAGAGTTCCTCCAGCTCTATGAGCTGGGCATCGAAGCTGCCAGTGGGGACGAGAAGGTCATGGCGAACTGGTACCCCATGGCGCTCAAAGAAGGAGCTCGCACCTGGCTCCTGAACCTGGCCCCAGGCACGATCTCTTCCTGGGACCAGATGTGCACCCGCTTCATCGCCAACTTCCAAGGTACTCGTGACCGGCCGCCTGCCGTGAGTGACATGCGCTGCATCAAGCAACAACCCGGAGAGACCCTGCAAAAGTACATCCAGCGCTTCAACAGTGCGCGCCTCAAGATCCCCAAGGTGTCCGAGGAAGCCATCATCTCGGCCTTCTCCGATGGTGTGCGCGACGTCAAGATGAAGGAGGAGCTGGCGATGCATGAAGACCTGTGCACCTCCCTAGAGCTGTTCAACTTGGCGACCAAGTGCGCCAGGGCTGAGAAGGGGCGTCTCTCCCTCCTCGAGCCGCCTGCCGCAGACCCAGAAGAGAAGAAACCCAAGGCCAAGGACGTGAAGCGCAAGGGGGCTGCCGTGCTCGCGGCAGAACCGGACACCAAGCGGGGCAAGGATCTGCCTGAATCCTCCAGGGGCAGCCGGTACTGTGTGTACCACGACTTCCGCACCCACAACACCAACCAATGCCAAGAACTATGTGCCGTGCGAGAAGAAAGGATCGGCCGTCGTCATGACCGTGCTGACCGAGGCTACGGCCGAGGAGGAGGAAGGAACCCTGGATGCTGGGAAGACCGCGGCCCACGCCAAGGGTGGCGCGATCAACCTCGCGAGGACCGCTGGCGAGACTTGCCTTGCGAGGGGGACTGGCGGGGTCAGCCTCGTGAGCATCGCCTGCAGGGCAACGCAGGCCTCCCTCCACTGCCGCCTCAGTCAAGAAGGAACGAGGACCGCCACCAGGACGAGGGGGCTGGGGGCTTCCAGGAGCCGCGCGCAATCGCCTGCATCCTGGGCGGAGCTCAAGCCCCAGCCTCCCAATGCATCTTCAAGCAGTTTGCCCCGAAGTGAATGCAGTCCTCCCCAGGCTCGAAGCAACATGCCCTCTCAGGTGGTCGGCGTGCGCCATCATGTTCAGCTCAGCAGATCAGCTCAAGTGCTCGGCCACAGCCGGGGTCCTCCCGATGCTTTGCTCCCCAGTCATCAGCAACGTACTGGTCACCAGGACCCTCATCGATGGTGGAGCAGGGCTCAACGTCCTGTCCATGGAAACATTCAACAATCTTCAAGTGACCTACGACCAGCTTCAGCCAACCAAGCCTTTCTCCGGAGTCACCGACGGTTCCACGATCCCGATCAGGCAGGTCCGCCTCCCTGTCACCTTCGGAGCCCGCAGCAACTACCGCACCGAGCTCATCGACTTCGATGTCGCTCACATCCGCCTGCCGTACAACGCCATCCTCGGGTACCCAGCGCTGGCCAAGTTCATGGTCATGACTCATCATGGCTACAACGTCCTCAAGATGCCAGGAAGTGGCGGAGTCATCACGGTGCCATGTGAAGAGAAGGATGCAGTGTGTTCCCTGGAGCGAGCCTTTCAGGCCGCGTCATTAGAAGACCCAGATCACGGAAGCAGGGGGCTTCCCGAGATCACCCCCAAGAATAAGAAGACATCGTCAGGCTCAGCCCCTTAGGAGGCAGGCCCCTCAGGGCCCGCGTCTGCCCAAGGGGACCCTCCATCCATCGCATAGGAAAGCGCGCCCGATGCCCTCCTCAGGTAGGGCTCGGGGGCTCTCACCTGGAGGGCCACCGACCTGGCCAGGGTCACGAGGGAGGCGCTTGGGCGCCACGTGGAGGCGTGCCTCGAAGCACGTTTCCCTCAAGAAGGAGCAAGGCAAGGAAGGTCAGACCAGCAGGAGTTCGTTAACAAGGCCGTTCAAGAACTACAGGAGTCAAGAATCATGAGAGGTTGCCGCCGTCTACCAGTTGTGGCTCCCCATCCAGGCGAGGATGGTGGGCGGCGCGTCTGCATCGACGTACCAGGGCTCAATCGGGTCGCCACGATGGAGCGCATCTGGCCCTCGCAAGTGGGGCATTGCGGAGGCCCACCCCACAACTATGTCCGCATGCCTTACGGCTTGCTGAGAGTGGCTGCTGCATACCAGCGCCTCATAAGGGGCATCATGGAGACTCAGGAAGACAGGCGCCCCGCGGTCCTGGCGGAGATGGAGATGATTCGCGAGGAGCCACCAGCGCCTCCGGAGCCTCCTTAGGCCCCTGGGCCTGGGGGCTCGTGAGGATCGGCTTCCGCAGCCCACCGAGCCTGCTGCACCAACACCACTTCATCCTCGACATCTTCAGGTGACGTCCTTCAAGCTTCATTTCCAGCTGGGAACGCCCTCCCAGGGCTGCTTCATTCCCAGGCCGTGTGGGTCTGTCCCTGCGGCAGGTATCCCTTTTTATTTTTCGGTCATTAGCTTGCTTTGTTGGGGGCGCCCCTCGGGCTGCATCACCCCCAAGCCGCTTGGGCCAGGCCAAGTGGCGTGTATCTCCCTTGCGTTTATTTCCAGCTATGCTTTCGCCTATCATGCTTGATTACTTAATGCCTGTCCACGGCACCTCTCCTTCTCCATGTCGACCACTTGCACGTTAAGGGGGGGGTACCTGAGCATCGCGACTCAGGGCTCTTACTAGCTCTCCAGCCCTCACCCTCTGGCCTTGTCCATGCCATCGCGACCTGGCATACCAGCGACGACTGAGACAAGCTCGAGGGCCGGGACCCGAGGACGTAGAGTGTCGGCATCTAACCCAATTTGCAGGAACACATCTCAAGATACGGCCCAGTGCCAGGCGCAACCCGCCTAGAGGTAGGGCCCCGTGAGTCCCCCGCTGGCTCATGGGTGCCCAGGTACACCTCACCTGCGCCAGCCGGAGCAACTAACGACCGACTGATAGTTGTCATGGCAGCCCCTTTTTCCTTCTATGATGAGCTTGCAGGACCCCCTGGGGGAATTGCGTCGGCCGAGGCCTTCACGGAGTTCCCTTCACCCTCGCCCGCGCGAACCGCTTGCACGTTAAAGGGGGGTGCCTGAGCATCGTGACTCAGGGCTCCTACTGGCTCTCCAGTCTTCACCCTCTAGCCTTGACCACGGCATCGCGACCTGGCATATTAGCGACGGCTAAGACCAGCTCGAGGGCCGGGACCCGAGGACGTAGAGCAGAAAGGGGAGTAAAGGTGAGCGAGAAGGGGCACGCGAGGACCTCGCCATGCAACTCCGTTCCCGCCGCCGCGCGGACCCGTCGTCACACAGGAGTAACCCCTGATTAATAAGATAAGTCACCGCCCGACAACCCCGGCTACCGTGGCACTATCCCCGCACCTAACGCAACTCCATACTAGCAACGTCGCTCCCCTTTCTCACCAAGTGATGGCTGCTTGGGCGCCAAAGGGGACCTCCTGAGCATCGCGACTCAGGGGCTCTTACTGGACCCCGGGTCGCTCACCTCCTGGCCTTGACCACGGCATCGCGACCTGGCATACCAGCGACAGCTGACGCCGCCTTGGGACTGGGACCTGTCGACGCAGAGCACCAAGCCCTCGCGAGGTTCGAAAGGGAGAACTAAGCTACGACGGAATTGACAACTCGCACAGTTCCACAGCAAAAGTCATATATTAACAAAAGGATCACAGACACCTTACAAGCCCCCATTGGGCGCAGTATGATTCCTTGCAGGAAACAGGTCCTAAGGGACGCTAACTACACGTGCCCCTGCAAAAGACGCCATCATCAACAGTGGGCCATCAAGCACCGGCACCAACCCCATCCAGATCAGAGTCAGCGACAGCCGAGTGAGCCCGCCCTGCTCCGGGAGGGGCGCTGGCTCGCAGGCTTGTAGCTGTCGTCGCTCGTCTCCGGAGTCGCGAAGACCTCGCTGGGATCGCTGGATCCTCTGGCGCTCCCGTCGCTTGTGGAGCTATCTAGGGGGCAGTCGGCGGGCCCAGCCGTCGCCATAGCGAGGTCCTGGCCGCCTCCCCCGGGGCAGCACTCCAGCCGACGCCCGTTCGCGTCGAAGACCTTGAAGAACATCACCGAAGCGCCATCGTACTCCAGGTGGATCGTGAGGGCGCCCCTTGCTCTGCAACCCGAGCGATCTCGCCCCAGCCGCTAGTCATGAAGACCTCGCCCGAGGCAAGGACCACGACTTCTGCCTCGATCGCGGGGGTGCTGCAGTCGGCGTGCTGCAGCCATAACTCCAGGAGTCTTCCCTGCGGGAAGACAGAGGCGAAGAAGGTAGGAAAGCGAATCCAAGATCGCGGAGGCATGGCGGCGTGGAGCACGAGCTCGCGGGAGGAGCCCTCGGCGTGGACTCCAGGAGGAACGACCCACACCTTCGTGACCCGCCGGCGCTGGCGACGGCGCTGGCCGAGGGGATCGACATCTCCTCTTCCAAGGCCCTCGGCGTGGGCATACAAGGGAAGCGGCAACCCCGGCGGAGGCCGCTCGTACAAAGGCCTCAGCACCGCCAGGCGGTCTTCCTCGTCTCGGCCGCGAAAGGCAGGCCGCTTCTTTGGCCGGAGCGGGTCTGGTGCCTCTCGAGGAGCTTTTCCCTTCTCCATTGCAGAGAACCGGCGAATCGGAGCCATCACGGCAAGGCGGAGCAAGAATCAAGGCGAAGGAGAAAGCAAGGGGAGATGGACTGGAAGGGCACGCGCGGTGCTGTACTTATAGCCAGCGGAGGCCAACCGTCGGCCTCCACGATCATAGGTAATCATGACACGATTTGCATGCAGGGACTTGTCCAATCCGCGCGATCGTCAAGGCGTCATGGGGAAGCAGAGACGCCCATGTCCAATCAACCACCACGCGGCGCCCAAGGCCACAGGCTGTTAGGGCCCGCGGCGCTTCGCCCTTGCCCTTTCGCCTCTCGGCACGGCCAAGTCCGAGGGCGCCTTGGGCCCGGGGGCTACTGTCGATGTTCTGGGAACGGGGGTCCCCGGACTTGCCTGCCTGCGGCCTGTGGCGTGGCTCAAAGGGGGCCCAGCACGGCCCATCTTCATCAACACAAGACCCAAGACCCTCGCGAGGGGCCAAGCCTCGCGGGGCAGACGACACGGTGCTTCCTCAGGCACGGCCTCGTCAGGATGGCTCACGAGGAGGCGGAGAGATCAAGGCGGGGTACCTCGCGAGGTGCCCATGATGCAAGCCATGACGACCAAGGGCGCCAGGCGGGCGCCAGCCCGCGCAGTGTACTCCCTTTCCTCTTTGGTGCAAAGGGGGCAAGCGCAGGCGAGAGGATCAAGAAAAGGCACCCATTTCGGTGCAAGGAGACCAAGACCAGTCCAACGGTGGGAAGGAGGTCATCGTGGAGCCCAGAACGGCGTCACCACAGGGCCCTTGGCAGGCGAGGACCAACTTTAGTCAGGATAAGTGTACCAGATGTTCCCCTTTGAATTGGCCAATTGTTGGCGCCCTTCCCGCTCAATATTTGGGAAGAGGCCCAGGGCCTTTGCCTATAAGTAGGACTAGCCACCCCAGGGTAAAGAAGCGAGCTAGCAATCCAGCGATCGGGTGATTGAGAATTAGAGGCCGAGAATCAGAGCAAGCAGAGAACAAGAGAGAGAGAGAGAGAGAGAGAGAGAGAGAGAGAGAGAGAGAGAGAGAGAGAGAGAGAGAGAGAGAGAGAGAAAGAGAGAGAGAAGGGCGGCTGAACTCCTCCTAGCAGTTCATCCCCCTAGCCAGGAACAAACCCTCGCGAGGTTGTTCTTCCCTGTATTGTTCATCATCACCAGCCCAAGAGGCAATCCACCACACCACACTGGAGTAGGGTATTACACCACATCGGTGGCCCGAACCAGTATAAACTCTGTGTCTTTTGTGTTGTTCTTTTGGTAGTTTAGATCCTTGTGAGACGGAGAGGTAGAGGGCATAATCTCCGCGCGCACCCCAGAGTTCGAACCTTAAGGGTCGGCCGGAACCCGAAATCCGACAGCGCGGAGATTATGCCCTCTACCTCCCCGTCTCGCAAAGATCTAACTACTGAAAGAACAACACAAGAGACACAGGGTTTATACTAGTTCGGGCCACCTTTGTGGTGGAATACCCTACTCTAGTTTGCGGTGGGTGGATTGCCTCTTGGGCTGATGATGATGAACAATACAAGGAAGAACAGCATCGCGATGGTCTGCTCTTAGCTGGGACGATGAACTGCTAGGGGGAGTTCAGCCGCCCTTCTCTCTCTCTCTATTGCCTGAGTCTTTCTAGCTGGCTTTTTGATCTGTCTTCCTACCCTAGGGGTGACTAGTCCTATTTATAGGCAAAGGCCCTGGGCCTCTTCCCAAATATTGAGCGGGAAGGGCGCCAACAATTGGCCAATTTGAAGGGGAACATCTGGTACACTTATCCTGACTAAAGTTGGTCCTCGCCTGGCACCGTGATGACTCCGCCACTTCCTGGCATCTTGAGGACGTTGTAGCCATGATGAGTTACGGCCATGAACTTGGCCAGCGCTGGGTACCCGAGGATGGCGTTGTACGGCAGGCGGATATGGGCGACGTCGAAGTCGATGAGCTCGGTGCGGTAGTTGCTGCGGGCCCCGAAGGTGACAGGGAGGCGGACCTGCCCGATCGGGACCGTGGAACCGTCGGTGACTCCGGAGAATGGCTTGGTTGGCTGAAGCTGGTCATAGGGCACTTGGAGATTGTTGAATGTTTCCACGGACAGGACGTTGAGCCCTGCTCCACCATCGATGAGGGTCCTGGTGACCAGTACGTTGCTGATGACCGGGGAGCAAAGCATCGGGAGGACTCCGGCTGTGGCCGCACACTTGAGCTGATCTGCTGAGTTGAACGTGATGGCGCACGCCGACCACCTGAGAGGGTGCGTTGCTTCGAGCTTGGGGAGGGCTGCATTCACTTCGCGGGCAAACTGCTTGAAGATGCGCTGGGAGGCTGGGGCTTGAGCTCCGCCCAGGATGCAGGCGATTGCGCGCGGCTCCTGGAAGCCCCCAGCCCCCTCGTCTTGATGGCGGTCCTCGTTCCTCCTTGGCTGAGGCGGCAGTGGAGGGAGGCCTACGTTGCCCTGCAGGCAATCCTCACGAGGCTGATCCTGCGAGTCCCCCTCGCGAGGCAGGTCTCGCCAGTGGTCCTCGCGAGTTTGATCACGCCATCCTTGGCGCGGGCCGCGGTCTTCCCAGCGTCCTGCGTTTCTTCCTCCTCCTCGGCCGTAGCCCCGGTCAGCGCGGTCGGGACGACGGCCGATCCTTCCTTCTCGCACGGCGCGGAGCTCTTGGCATTCATTGGTGTTGTGGGTGTGGAGGTCGTGGTACACACAGTACCGGCTGCCCCTGGAGGATTCGGGCAGATCCTTGCCCCGCTTGGTGTCTGGTTCCGCCGCGAGCACAGCAGCCCCCTTGCGCTTCACGTCCTTGGCCTTGGTCTTCTTCTCTTCTGGGTCTGCGGCGCGCATCTCGAGGAGGGAGAGACGCCCTTCCTCAGCCCTGGCGCACTTGGTCGCCAAGTTGAACAGCTCCAGGGAGGTGCACAGGTCTTCATGCATCGCCAGCTCCTCCTTCATCTTGACGTCGCACACACCATCGGAGAAGGCTGAGATTATGGCTTCCTCGGACACCTTGGGCATCTTGAGGCACGCACTGTTGAAGCGCTGGATGTACTTTTGCAGGGTCTCTCTGGGTTGTTGCTTGATGCGGCGCATGTCTCTCACGGCAGGTGGCCGGTCGCGAGTACCTTGGAAGTTGGCGATGAAGCGGGTGCGCATCTGGTCCCAGGAAGAGATCGTGCCTGGGGCCAGGTTCAGGAGACAGGTGCGAGCTCCTTCCTTGAGCGCCATGGGGAACCAGTTCGCCATGACCTTTTCATCCCCGCTGGCAGCTTCGATGCCCAGCTCATAGAGCTGGAGGAACTCTGCAGGGTCGGTCGTGCCGTCGTAGCGAGGAGGCAGGTCTGGCTTGAACTTGTCGGGCCATGCGACGCTGCGCAGCTCGGTGGTGTAGGCGTGACAGCCAGCAGTGGCCACGGGAGGCTTTGGTTGAGGGAGAGCCATGCCTTGCGGGTCCCCATGTGCTGCAGCTGGGAGCAGCGCGGGGTCTTGACGTGCCGGAGCTGGAGCAGGGTCACGACGTGCCAGAGCAGGGAGCGCCCGGGCAGCTTCTTGCGGGCGAGGGACTTCTTGGCAGCTCCGTTCTTGCTGGGCTGGCACCTGACGGAGCGGGTTCCACCCAGGGGCCACGCGCCTTGGAGCCATGGCATCTTCTTGGAGAGGAGGTGGTTGGTACGCCCCCGGAGCTTCATTGCCCACGCGGGGCGGGGTGCGGCGCAGTGGAGCGGACGGCGCAGGAGAGCCCCCTGCGGCGCGGACGAGCTCGGCGACGCGGTCGAGCCACTCTTCGTAGACGTCGTCGACGGGACGGTAGCGCAGGAGCTCATTTGCCGCGATGAGCGTAGCTCGAGCCTCCAAGGGTGCACGGAGCGCGCGGGACGAAGAGCCAGCGGGTGTGAGCGATGGAGTAGCGGTGCGTCCGTCTTGCCGCACGGACGGATGCTGAGATGACGCTTGCTGCTCGTTCCCCGCCGGGCCGGTGGCGGCGTTGATGGCGGGCGACGGGGAACGACGAGGACGCCCACCGACGGGAGCCGTCTGGGCGATGCGGGAAGCGATGATGGCCCGGCGCTCGGCGCGGGCCCGACGAGCGTCAGACATGGACGCCACGGTCGGAGGAGAGCGGAGCGGTGGAAGACAAATTCCGGCGCACCCCTACCTGGCGCGCCAAATGTCGGATTTCGGGTTCCGGCAGACCCTTAAGGTTCGAACTCTGGGGTGCGCGCGGAGATTATGCCCTCTACCTCCCCGTCTCGCGAAGATCTAACTACTGAAAGAACAACACAAGAGACACAGGGTTTATACTAGTTCGGTCCACCATTGTGGTGTAATACCCTACTCTAGTTTGCGGTGGGTGGATTGCCTCTTGGGCTGATGATGATGAACAATACAAGGAAGAATAGCCTCGCGAGGGTCTGCTCTTAGCTGGGACGATGAACTGCTAGGGGGAGTTTAGCCGCCCTTCTCTCTCTCTCTCTATTGCCTGAGTCTTTCTAGCTAGCTTTTCGATCTGTCTTCCTACCCTGGGGGTGACTAGTCCTATTTATAGGCAAAGGCCCTGGGCCTCTTCCCAAATATTGAGCGGGAAGGGCGCCAACAATTGGCCAATTTGAAGGGGAACATCTGGTACACTTATCCTGACTAAAGTTGGTCCTCGCCTGCCAAAGGCCCTGTGGTGACGCCGTTCTGGGCTCCACGATGACCTCCTTCCCACCGTTGGACTGGTCTTGGTCTCGTTGCACCGAAATGGATGCCTTTGCTTGATCCTCTCGCCTGCGCTTGCCCCCTTTGCACCAAAGAGGAAAGGGAGACACTGTGCGGGCTGGCGCCCGCCTGGCACCCTTGGTCGTCATGGCTTGCATCATGGGCACCTCATGAGGTACCCCGCCTTGATCTCTCCACCTCCTCGCGAGCCAGCCTGATGAGGCCGCGCCTGAGGAAGCGCCGTGTTGTCCGCCCCGCGAGGCTTGGCCCCTCGCGAGGGTCTTGGGTCTTGTGTTGATGAAGATGGGTTGTGCTGGGCCCCCTTTCGAGCCACTCCGCAGGCCCCAGGCAGGCAAGTCTGGGGACCCCCGTTCCCAGAATGCCAACAGACTCGCCATCTGAATAGACAACCGTCTCCCCATTAGATACCGATTCAGATTCCGCACCGTTAATGAATCCCACAAAGGCACGCTTCATGGCGGGCTGAACTCGGGCGGGTCTTGCACGTTGAGCCGTCTCGACGATGTCGGTGCAGATGTTTGGCTCAGGGCCCGGTTCGCCAATCTTGCCAATGAAAACATGAATTCCGCCGAAGGGGACCCAGTACCCGTACTCGATTGAGCCAGCCTCGGGGCCCCAGCCCGCGTCGTCGATGTAGAGCTTGCCGCGACGACTCTTGGTCATCCGGCCCACAACGTATCCCTTGAGCCCTTCGAAGTTGCCCTCTAAGAACTTGAAACCATCGTGCGATAGCCCCACGGTGGGCGCCAACTGTCGTGGAGTTGTCACGGCAGATGTCCTAGTGTGAGAACTTAGTCGTGGAGCCATCGCGACGGTTAGCTTAAAGGGGTTAATCAGGACAAAGGACATGAGGAGTTTATACTGGTTCGGCCCCTTGCGGTGAAGGTAAAGGCCTAATCCAGTTTGAGGTGATATTACTAGGGTTTCGATGACTAGGGAGCAAATATGCTAAGCCTGGTTCTCGATCTGATGTTTCTTGTCCCTAAATCGTCGCCGGGTCGCCCCTTTATATACACAGGTTGACGCCCGGCGGTTTACAGAATTCAGGCCGGTTCATCAACGTGTGCGGCTTGGTTTCTACCCTTTCCTATCTTACAACACAAGTCATACATCATATGGCGGTTTACATCTATGGTCCCTAATCCGCCTTTGGGACTTGGGCCTTCTTATTAAATCTCATCCGTAAAGCGCCATACTCCTTGTCTTTGTGGGCTTCAATACGAATAACTTACTACGAGTATAACCCGGCCCCTCCTGGGCGGTTTATACTCAATAGTTATGTCCCCAACAAGTAGCGATGAACCCACTCTTTTGGTTTCAAGGACTTTAATTATGCTGATTGTTCTTTGATAGATTGTATTTCCTTGTTGCAATCCATGTTGAATTCACCACATGCTTATAATCACAATAAAGCTTTTACTAAACATATGGTTGATGCTATCATGAAATCTTTTGAAGAAAAACTTGAGTTGGAAGTTTCTATCCCTAGAAAGCTTCACGATGAGTGGGAAGCTACTATTAAGATTAAGATTAAATATTATGAGTGCAATGCTTTGTGTGATTTGGGTGCTACTGTTTCCACTATTCCGAAAACTTTATGTGATGTGTTATGTTTCCGCGAATTTGATGATTGTTCTTTGAATTTGCATCTAGCGGGATTCCACTATTAAGAAACCTATGGGAAGAATTAATGATGTTCTTATTGTTGCAAATAGCAATTATGTGCCCGTAGACTTTATTGTGCTTGATATAGATTGCAATCCTACATGTCCTATTATTCTTGGTAGACCTTTCCTTGGAATGATTGGTACAATTATTGATATGAAAGAAGGAAACATTAGATTTGAATTTCTGTTAAGGAAGGGCATGGAACACTTCCCAAGAAAAATAATTAAGTTTCCATATGAATCTATTATGAGGGCTACTTATGGATTGCATACCAAACATGACAATACCTAGATCTATGTTTTATGCATAGCTAGGGGCGTTAAACAATAGCGCTTGTTGGGAGGCAACCCAATTTTATTTTGTGTTTTTTGTTTTTGCTACTCACTAGTATTCGTCAGTGCTATACAAACGGTTTTAAACCCCTTTCCGCGACGACATTTGGAACCGTCGCCTAGTGAGTGACGGCGATAGGGGGGTCCTTCCCACATGACCCAAAAACCGTCGGGGATATGCCCTCCTGGCACACACGCTCGGAAAAATGAGGTCGTGTGCGACCGGCGAACGCTCAAATATGGAAATACGTACATTAGAGCTAAAAAATACAATTATACAGGCGAAATTGTTTCTGATCGCAAGTACATCCCACACAGTCAGTCCCCGCTAAACGTTTCCATTCGTATGTACATCCCGCATAGTCGCTCCAAGGAAAACTTTTTCGTTCACAGGTACATCACACACAATTTTTCCCATTAAATCGTTTGTGATAGCGTTGCCATTGCACACGATATTAAAAAATTTATCGTTTGCATTATTGAATGCATCACACACGGTGCGTAGAAGAAACTGTGTGGCAAAGGTTGTCCATCACACACAGTTTTTATGTGGTAAACGTTTGCGCAAGGTGGCCTAGCGCAAACAGTTTTCAAGAGGATGTCGTGTGTCTAGTGGAGATTGATCGCACACGTAGTGGATCCTAGAAACGTTTCTGATCTCCACGTCTATCGCAGACGTTTCGCTTTCATAAATCGTGTGCAGTGTAATCCCTAATTTAAAAATCACATGTTTTGAATTTGAAAGTAGGCAATCACTTATTTCATATCCAACCATGTTTATTACAAATATAGGTTCAACCATTAATGCATAATTCGATGCACAGGTACATATACTGAAGAACTACAGAAGCACCAAGTAAAGAATGATGAACCATAGTTGTACTAAAGACTGTCAAGAGAGAGGCGAAAGACATTCTGGTTGCTGGAGAAGGTGAAGCAGAATGCCCATATTGTGCCCTTCTCCATGCGTAATGCATGCATGACTCTATGCCAACCCCTTGTGATGGCTGCCTGTCCGTCCCTCACTGTCTTCATTACGACTTTTCGATGCTCATTGTAGTCTGGATGAAATAGTTTAACCTTCATTGCGTGTCCACCAATCATGTACTTTGCGAGGTAATCTTGAGTGAACTCTTCGGGAACCACTGGGAACAAAAAAGATTCAGACATTGTTGTCTAACAACTCATTATGGGCAGTAAAAAGAGAAGGCTGCAGAGTTTGTTGTTACCATCCTACAACTCACTGTTGTGTTGGATAGAGCATAAACAAATAATTTGCTTGCCACCATTCATATCTTTTTGCTAATAATCCTTATCAGTTTCCTCACTTGATGCTCGTTGATCAATATCTCATTGCCCCATACGCAAAAAGGGTCGATGCGTGGATCCTTGCCAAGGGCATATGTACCTACAAGCAACAAGTCAATATTAGAAGCTAACAAGTGTCCAGGCATGGATCTATATGCACTACATTATGGAACGATGGGGGAGTACAAGCCGAGGGATGAAGCTAACCTCAGCAGAAAATGGTGGCCACTCTCGTTGTTGTCCTGCATAAGTAGTGGAAAGGAATGATAAGTATAGCAACCTGAACATCAAACAAATATAGCAAAGGTAAACAACATCATCTCCAAATGATAGCTTCAATGTGTTGGTTTCAGCATGCTGTTAAAGCAGATATAAAATGGAAGGCAATGTTACCGACAGCAGGCTTAACAGCCATCAAATATTGCAATTCAAACTGGTATTGTTGAAAATGAATAGAACATAGGTAATGCTTAAACATCACACTAGATAAATGTGTAAAACTTAAATAAAGGGCATGTGTTAACTACACCAGGAATAACTGGAACCAAATATAGTCGTTCAAACTGGTATTGATGTAGTCGAGCGGCACAGTTCCGACTTGCACAAAATGAACAACACATTGTGAATGACTGAAATAAGCAAGGCATAAATGACCAGTATAACAACCAAATATAGCCATTGAAAACTGGACAGAGTCTCATTGCAACCAACCTAACAAGCAAATATAGATAAACAGGGCATATGCTTGAAAACTAGACAAATGCTCACTGTAACCAACCTAACAAGCAGATAAAGATAAACAAGGCATCTGCTTGATAACTGGACAAATGCTAAAAAAAGCAACCTAACAACCAAATACAGATAAACAAGGCATCTGCTTGATAACTGGACAAATGCTAAAAAAAGCAACCTAACAACCAAATATAGATAAACAAGACATGTGCTTGATAACTGGACAAATGCTCACTTCAACCAAACTAAGAACCAAATACATATAAACAAGGCATCTGCTCGATAATTGGAATAATGCTCACTCCAACCAACCTAACAACCAAATACAGATAAACAAGGCATCTCCTCACTATAAACAACCAAATATAGCCATTCGTGAAACTGAAGTGGACAATTCATACTTAAACATCACATAGTCCTATTGAACAATACATTTTTGCATAACTGAAATAATTGAACACGACACAGTTAAAGCACCGCACGGCAAATGCTACTACAACAAAGGGTACATGTTGGCAAGCTAGAAAAGGTAAGATTTGCTCATAGAATGTTGCCTCACATTTCATGGACAGGATCCTTCCGGTTGGAAGAGCACATACCCATGGTGCGCTCTCTGATGTCACAGATGGGTTGTTTCACCTTGGAAGAAACTTTTTGGGTGCCCTCCTTGTGGTCGTGGTCGATGAGATCTGACTGGCAATTGAGGATCCCAAGCAGCCGCCGTAGAATGTGTCCTTCAGAAATGACAAAATGGGCTCGATGGCATATAAAGCTCGTAAATCCTTGACCGCTTGGCGGAGGAGATCATTGGCAGGGCCGTCAAAGAGAACGACGGTGGTTGAACCAGAGGGGTTGGGGATGGACGACTGAGGGAGTCCTGGATTAGGGGGTGCCCGGATGACCGGACTATAGCTTCAGCCGGACTCCTGGACTATGAAGATACAAGATTGAAGACTTCGTCCCGTGTCCAGAAGGGACTTTCCTTGGCGCGGAAGGCAAGCTTTGCGATGCAAATATTTAGATCTCCTACCATTGTAACTGACTTTGTGTAACCCTAACCCTCTCCGGTGTCTATATAAACCGGAGGGCTTTAGTCCATAGGACGATATACAACATACAACAATCATACCATAGGCTAGCTTCTAGGGTTTAGCCTCCTTGATCTCGTGGTAGATCTACTCTTGTACTACCCATATCATCAATATTAATCAAGCAGGACGTAGGGTTTTACCTCCATCGAGAGGGCCCAAACCTAGATAAAACTTCGTGTCCCTTGTCTCCTGTTACCATCCGCCTAGACACACAGTTCGGGACCCCCTACCCGAGATCCGCCGGTTTTGACACCAACATTGGTGCTTTCATTGAGAGTTCCTCTGTGCCGTCGTCATCAGAAAGGATGCCTCATCCCGTCTTTAAAGACGACACCGTTGCTAAGGGAGCTTTGGCTGTCGGCCAAACTCTCCGGCTGGGTGGTTTTCTTATGACCGCCTGTTCGGCTACTGCGCCAACGATGACCTCTTGGGTCATCAAAAGCAATCTTCATGTCAGTTCGGAACTCGCCGAGCAGTTAGATCCAATAGATCTCTCTTCCATGAATGAGCTCTTCGATCGCATCGCCGCCCTGGGGGTCACTACAGATTACGACAAGGTTGGGCCTAAACCCAATCTAAGAGAGATTAACTCTCCCCAGGTCACCCATCACGTTGCCGTGGTAGAAGGGCAGTGCGGCGACCCTTCATCTATCTTAAGGACTAATTACGTCTGGATTCCCGATCCCTCCAGGCCGGATACCCGCGGAGGGGAGGATATAACTCAAGACCTGAACTTAGAATCAGGCAACGGGCTAGACTCACTGGATAACATCCAAGAACCTAAACTTCAGAGTTCGGAAACTCCTTGGCCTCTGAGTCTCAGATTGGGTGAGGTTTCAGATTTAATTCCACCCACCCACCCGAAGATAAGCGATCTATCCAAAATCAGGCAAAAGCCCGAAGAAACAGTACACCATTACTGGGCCAGATTCCTCCTGGTTATGAACAGGATAAAGGACTGCCGCGAGGAAGACGCAATCTCAACCTTCTGCAATAATTGCACGGACAAGGGAATCCTTAACGCCATAAGTCGTCGTGATATTACACGCCTTTCTGACTTGGCGTCCATAGTACAAAAGTACTGTGCGATGGAAAGCGCCTGGAAAACCAAAATAAAATTTTGGGATAATCTGGCCCTAAATAGAAACCCCGTCCGGAACAAAAGGGTGCATCATCGACAGACACCCGGGTTAAACACCAAAAAACAAAAACCCTCTACAGGGCATGGAACCATACTGGAAGGATGGCTTAAAGGACCCTGTAAAATTCATAGTACAGAGGATGCCACTCCAACTCACAGCCTCAGAGCATGTTGGATACTCCGGCAGGTGGCCAAAATTGGCGAAGACCTCCTAATACCAGAGGCCGCAAAAAGCCACCCCAGGGACACCAGTACAATCTTAACAGTCTTCGAGACTTTCGCATCAAATAGCATGCGAAAAAGAACACTCCGCAACCTCGCCGAAGTCTACCAAGTTGCAACAATAAACCCATGGAGTGACACGGCTATTACTTTTAATGCCGGTGATGAACCTAAATTCCGAACAGCCCGAGCACCAGCCGCACTGGTCCTCAGTCCAATAGTGGACGGCTTTTGCCTCACCAAGTTACTCATGGATGGAGGCAACGGACTGAACCTCATTTATGAGGAAACCCTCAAAAAAATGGAAATAGACTGGAACCGCATTGAGCGAAGCAGCACAATCTTTAGAGGAATAATCCCCAGTCGGGAAGCGCGTTGTACAAGAAAAATCACACTAGATGTGGTGTTCGGCACGCCGGATAATTACAGGTCCGAAGAGGTCACGTTCCATGTGGCCCCATTCAGTAGCGGATACCACGCTCTGCTCGGGCGGGAAGCATTTACAATCTTCCAAGCAATACCCCATTACGGGTACATGAAGCTCAAGATGCCCGGGACAAATGGAATCATCACTCTCGCTAGTGATCCGGACATAGCACTCCGCGCCGAAAATAAGACAGCCGCACTGGCCCTTGAGGCACTATCCGAAGCCCTAGCGGCTGATGAGCTGACTACGCTGCGCTCCACGGTGAACAGGGACGATGTGATACTCGACAAGAGATCCAAGTCCACCTCCTTTAAACTAGCGGATGAAATAATCAAATTCCAGGTCCATCCAACGGACCCCAATAAAACAGCTTCCATCGGGGCGCAATTAAACCCTGATGTAGATGCCGCACTGCGAGAATTCCTACTTGAAAATTGGGACATCTTCGCCTGGCACCCTTCAGACATGCCAGGAATCCCACGCAGGCTGGCCGAACATAGCTTCAATATCCTAAAAGGATTCAAACCTGTCAAACAAGCTCTTCGGCGTTTTTCCGAACCTAAGAGACAGGCCATGGGAGAGGAGCTAGCCAAGCTATTGTAGGCCGAATTCATCAGAGATATAAAACATCCGGACTGGCTAGCAAACCTGGTGATGGTACCAAAGAAGGACAAATCCTGGCACCTGTGCGTTGATTTTAAAGACCTTAACAAGGCTTGCCCAAAGGATCCCTTCCCCCTCCCCGCATTGATCAAATTATCGACGCCACCGCAGGACATGATTCGTTGTGCTTCCTCGACGCATATTCCGGCTACCATCAAATCAAGATGGCAGAATCTGATCAAGCCGCAACGGCATTCATCACACCATACGGTCCATTCTGCTTCAACACGATACCCTTTGGGCTCAAAAACGCCGGCGCAACATATCAGCGCATGATTCAAACATGTCTGGCAAACCAGATCGGCAAAACAGTGGAGGCATACGTGGATGATGTGGTCGTAAAAACAAGACATGTCAAATCTCTAGTAGACGACTTGAGGCTTACATTTGACAATCTCCGAACATACGACATCAAGCTCAACCCGGAAAAATGCGTTTTTGGCGTTCCAGCCA
The DNA here is from genome assembly GCA_032464435.1 of Aegilops umbellulata. Taxonomy (NCBI): domain Eukaryota; kingdom Viridiplantae; phylum Streptophyta; class Magnoliopsida; order Poales; family Poaceae; genus Aegilops; species Aegilops umbellulata. Next base: position 257,880,121 of record CP136054.1, on the reverse strand, counting down.
GAAAGCTCTTGGGCTTCACTGTATCCGGTAGAGGAATTGAAGCAAATCCCGCCAAGATCCGAGCTTTGTCACAATTGGATATCCTGGAAGACCTCAAACAGATACAAAAATTAATCAGATGCGTGGCGGCTCTAAGCCGCTTCATCTCCCGTTTGGGAGAAAAGGCACTACCCCTCTATCGCCTCCTTCGGCGCACTGAACACTTCGAGTGGACGGATGCCGCCACGGCCGGACTCGACGAAATAAAGGCCATATTGGCAACAAACCCAGTCCTGGCCGCGCCAAATATTGGCGAACCAGTGCTATTGTACATTGCAGCAACCCATCAGGTTGTAAGCACAGTGCTCGTTGTCGAAAGAGAAACGACGGACACAGATTCCCCCTTCAAAAGCCGGTCTACTATGTGTCCACTGTCCTCACTCCATGCAAATCACGGTACCTGCATTATCAAAAGATTGCATACGCGGTATTCATGGCATCCTGGAAGCTGCGACACTACTTTCAAGAGTGTTCGATAACAGTAGCCTCCGAAGTACCACTTAACGATATTATAAACAACCGCGAAGCAACGGGCCGGATTGCAAAATGGGCCATCGAGCTCCTCCCATTCGACATAACTTATAAGCCACGGCGAGCTATTAAGTCGCAAGTTTTGGCCGACTTCGTCGCAGAATGGACGGAGGCCGAACTCCCTAAAGAGTATGGCACATATTCAAACTGGATCATGCATTTTGACGACTCTAAAATGTTGGCCGGTCTAGGGGCTAGCGTCGTTTTGACGTCCCCCATGGGAGACACAGTTCAATACGTACTCCAGATTATGTACACAGACTCCAACAATGCAGCCGAATATGAGGCCCTTTTACACGGTCTCCGGATGGCAGTATCCATGGGCATTCAACGCCTAGAGGCGCGAGGGGATTCAAACCTCGCAATATCCCAAATAAATGGAGACTTCGATGCCAAGGATCCAAAAATGGCAGCTTATCGCAACGCCATCCTAAAAATGTCAGCTCGGTTCGAAGGGCTCGAATTTCATCATATAGCCCGGGAGAACAATCAGGCGGCAGACGTCCTGGCACGCATTGGCGCAAAACACGACGCAGTCCCCCCAACATCCTCTTGGAACGGCTGTTCAAGCCATCCGTAGTATGGGAAGGGGAATCCGGCAATAACATTCCGGACTCAACCGCACTGCCCGATGCCGAACAATCTGACACAATCGGAGGCTCCGCCAATGAAGTCACACCTTCAGCCCACGTAATAATGGTCATTACCGCCCCGTGGACAGAACCATTCCTAGCCTACCTTACTAGGCAGGAACTCCCAGAGGACCAAAACGAGGCACGCTGCATAGTGCGGAGATCTAAAGCCTACAAAGTCCATGAGGGAGAGCTTTATAAGAAAAGCACTACCGGAGTCCTTCAAAGGTGCATCTCCGAAGAGGAAGGGCGGAACTTGCTAGCTGAAATTCACGCCGGACTCGGTGGTCATCACGCTGAAGCTCGGTCCCTTGTAAGCAAGGCTTTCCGTACAGGCTTTTATTGGCCAACGGCCCGGGCAGACGCTCAGGACTTAGTCCAACGATGCGTCGGTTGCCAGCTTTTTGCAAACAAAAGCCATATGCCACCCACCGCCCTCCAAACTATCCCCATAACATGGCCCTTTGCGGTCTGGGGGCTTGACATGGTGGGACCCCTTAAAGGTGGAACCCACAAGAAAAAAATGCTTACTGGTCATGGTGGATAAATTCACCAAATGGATAGAAGCCAAGCCTGTTAAAACGGCCGAATCCGAACCGGTGATAGACTTCATATCTGGGGTCATACACCGTTATGGCATCCCCCACAGCATCATCACTGATAACGGCACAGACTTTACGGCCGATGAGGTAAAACTCTGGTGCAAAAACATGGGCATTAAGCTCGATTATGCTTCCGTCTATCACCCACAAACTAACGGACAGGTGGAACGTGCAAATGGTCTTATCATGAGCGGCATCAAACCTAGACTAGTGCGGTCCCTTAAGGAATCTAACACGCACTGGGTGGAGGAGCTCGACTCCGTACTCTGGGGGCTACGGACCACGCCGAACCGCACCACCGGATGTACGCCATTCTTCATGGTGTACGGCGCAGAGGCAGTTTTGCCCTGCGACATAATTCATGACTCACCTCGGGTGCGCATGTATGAAGAAAGAGAGGCCAAGCTCGATCGGCAGGACAGTTTGGATGCATTGGAGGAAGAACGTGACGTGGCAAAAACCCGCTCTGCATTCTATCAACAGCAGGCTCGAAGATACCAAAGCAGAGAAGTATGGGCCAAAATTACAACGTTGGAGAATTAGTTCTATGCTTGCCGGACAAGAAAAAGGACAAACTCAAGCCCAAGTGGGAAGGTCCGTTCATAATTGACCAAGTCCTGACTGGTGGAGCGTACCGCCTGCGAGATGCATCGGATAACCGACTCGAGCCGAACCCATGGAACGTAGCCCGTCTCCGAAGATTCTATGCCTAGCGTCGAACTCTGTGTTCGTCTCCTTCCTCTGCCCATTTTTTACATACTGTCTGTCTTATATTTCTCTCCTTCTCCTCTCCTCTTATAGCCTTAAAAGGCTCATCACATGACGTGCTACTCGCACTCATTAAACCTGGGGGCTTCTTTTAACAGAAGCTTATTCACATGGGCTTTATGCCCAACACATGTGTTACACTTCCGCATGTACCTTTTATTTCACCATTATATGCATCGATATGACTTAAGTTTTGGCCAAGCTGGGTTGCCTGGCTCCTGTGCTTACCCCTACGTTCCCGATTGTTCGGCTAGGTGGTAAAGGGAGCACCTCTACGATTGTTACTGCCGGGTCAGCCGGATGTGTACCTCAGACTGGGTGAAGCCGAAAGCTAGCGTTCTTAAGGGAATATTCGGTCGGTGACCTGAAAGATGATTTTTCCAATTATTTATCTATGCGCCCCCAGACGATTTTTCCTGCGTCTTTTTCGCAGAATGGACATGCACTTTAGGGCATGCCTCCCAGGGAAAGGAACCCTTAACGGAACTATTCTCCCTGGAAGATGTTTCTTACTAACCATGTAATATAACATAACTAGTTGGGCACTTGTCTGTTCAAGAACTGATGACCCCTACGCCTGGTCTCCATGCATACCCCGGTTCTTATATAACCGCGAGGGTATTCGAACACACTCTGGACCGTCAGGTCCCGAGGTTGAAGCGAAAAGGTCGGCCATGACAAACAATCTACAATCCGGCTAGAAGGCATTGCAAATGTCAATTAATTTACATAGTCACTCTGACTGATTGTATTCCTCTTCAATACCATCTAACAGGTTGTCTAATTTATAGTCCTGCTGGGAATACTTTGCGGCCAATTCTACTTGGCCGTATACTAAGCTTACAGGGATCTCCTTCCCATCGGGCCCCACAGGTCCGACCTCGGCCATGTGGTTTGGGTCAGCCTTTGTGTACCGCGTCTTCACCATGGCCAGGCCTCCCTAGCGCCTTGACGGCAGGCCGATATCTTCCACAATCGGAAGCGCCGCCGTGCTCCCTTCAGCTTCTCTGCAAGCTCTCCAAGGCCCTCGGGCATGGAGAAGGATGGCCATAAGGCTTGGGCAACGCCTTGCATCGCCTGCCGAACTCGCTCGTGCAGTTGCGAGAGCTCGGGAAGAAGGTCACCCGTAGAACTGGGCATCTCCTCTGCAGGACGACCTGTTAGCATACCTACAGACATCACTCTGTTAGTCGACTTCCTCGCCGAACTCTTTTTTCAAAGTTCATTTAAACACTTACTAAATATGCCGCGTCGAAGCCGTTGATTCTCCTTAACGGAGTCCGACAGCCGGGCACGAACGTCTTTCAGTTCAACACCCAGCTTGGTGTTGGCATCCTGAAGATCATTCTTCTCCCGCCTCACCTTTGTTAGCACGCCCTCGCCAGCCTTTAGCTGGCGTAGGGAGTTGTTGCTTGTCCAGATCTAGTCCGGCGCCATCTGCAGTTTCATTTGTCAGATTTGCACATATGCTGCACTTCACACTTATCTTTTTGAAGAATATATTACCAGAGGGGGTCTCCTTAGGCTCCCCCGTCGCGGATAGTGCGGCCTCAAGTTGGGCCTTGCACTCTTTTAGCTCCTGGGACAGTTGGGTATTCTTCTCTGAAAGAACATGCATATTACACGATCCTTAAATAAGTTATTCTAACTATTTCAAGTCTCGAGGGCTACTGATATATATAACCATTAAATTTTCTCACCCGTATGTCTTTTACATATTGCTCCGTGGCTCTGGCTAGACCATTTTGAGCGGCACGGAGATACGCATCTCCCGAATTGAAGGCATCAAACGCCTCTTGGGAGAAACAAGCGTCGCGAAGAACAGTCCGGCGACGCCTGTAGTTCATGGCACTCTCCACCTCGGAAGGGGTGGCAGACAGCCTGTCCGCATCCTCTGTCGGAGGAGCATCCGGTGCGCACCTCATGTTCGCCTCCGCCTCCGGGCCAGGCTGTGGAGCCTGGCTGGTGGAGGCGCGATTGGCAGCCTCTCCGGATATAGTCCAGCAAGGTCTCTTTGTCCTGAACAGAGCACGAGTGTTAATATGCCTCGAAGGAATAACACCGGGGAATACAAAGGCGCGCTATACCTTTGCGCCGGCACCGCGGTCCGGACTACACTTCTTTTTATCCCACGGGGCCCCGCAGCCCCTCGTGGGCTGGCCGCCGTAGGCTCGGCCTCCCGCCTCAAGGACCTCCTCTGCAAAACACGGTTGTTATACGGTCATCAAAAACACGCGAGGACGGGTCCCCTTTCAAAGTACTGTGATTTCGGTCTCAGTTACCTGGGAGGCGGGGATTAGCCCTGGGTAATCGGCCGTAATGGCCACCAAGGCGTTGTCCTTGCTTAATTGATGGAATACCCCATCGATCAACTCCAAAGATATGTCCGGATCCTCTTGGGAGGCCGGGTCGAGGGACCGTCCCGGATCCTCGGGTTGTGGAGGGGGGTTGTTTATCTCTTTAACAGCCTGGCGCAGTTCCTGCGTTGAAGTCGTCAGACCTTATATTTGACAGTAGGAATACAAAACGGATGGACAAGTGAAAGTGCTCACTTACCCAGTTCGGAGGATTATACATGGTAAATCCACCCTGAGGGTTGACGCGGAGGAATTCCTCCTCTTCTCCCTTGTACAAAGTGGACAAGATCTTTATCAGAGCGGCAGCCGAGTCAAGCCCCTTACGACCGTGACGGGTGGCGTCGTCCTCCCCGTTGAAATCCCACATGGGGTGACTTCTATATTGAAGCGGCTGCACCCCCGCATAATGCATACGGCCATGATTCCGATCATGGTTAGTCCGAAATGAGCCAATAATCTTATCCGGCCCATCAGGTAAAGGACGTCCTTGTCACTTTCTCTCTGAGAGCTCCGTGGACGCCAGCTTAGGCGCTTCTTCGGGGGAGCACTGTTGAACTCAGGGAGGCCGATCCAAACAGGAGCCGGCAGGGGGACATCCTCTACGTAGAACCATTCCGAAGGCTAGTCCTCGAACGCCTTCTTTGGGGTTCCGGATAGATATCCGGTCCCGGCGATGCGCCACACTTCGGCTCCGCCCACTTCATATATTAACCCCTCTTGAGAACGGGGCACCAGGCAGAACGGCCTCTTCCACAGCGCAAAATGAGCCTCAACACCCAAGAAAATCTCGCAAAGGGCAACGAAGCCCGCGATATGCAATATAGAGGCAGGCGTGAGGTTCTGCAGATGGAGGCCATAGAATTCCAAAAGCCCCCGAAGAAATGGATGAATTGGAAATCCGAGTCCCCTTATTAGATAAGGGACAAGGCATACCCACTCTCCTTTGGAGGGAGTGGGAGCGCTCTCCGCTTGCTCTCCGCCATTATAGGTGGCGAGTCCGGCTCGAACTGGGGCCATGTAGGCCGGAGGGAGGAATCCCTTGGTCTGAAGCGATACTAGCTCGCTATGCGGGATGGAGCACCTCTCCCAGTCTCCAGGCTTAGGACTGGAAGGGCGAGAGGAGGAGTTGCGACGGCTGGCCATGGTGGAATGGATCTTCGTTGGATGCGCTTTGATGACTACTCGCGGAGGGGAGAAGGTGTGGTTTGGATCTAAATCCCCATTCCTTTAAATAGGCGGCTCATTTACGCGGCTAGGGGTGTGAATGTAAAAACACCCAGACTTTTCGTATTCGTTTGACACGTGGAAGGCGGCCATTATTGGGCGTGTAAGCCAAGGAGTGCTGCATTCACAGAACACATGACATTATTCAACAGGTACACGGAATCTGGAGGGGAACCCGCCTTGCAATGCCGAAGACAATCTGCGCGCCGGACTCGTCGTCATTGAAGCCTAGTTCGGGGGCTACTGAGGGAGTCCTGGATTAGGGGGTGTCCGGATGACCGGACTATACCTTCAGCCGGACTCCTGGACTATGAAGATACAAGATTGAAGACTTCGTCCCGTGTCCGGAAGGGACTTTCCTTGGCGCGGAAGGCAAGCTTGGCGATGCGGATATTTAGATCTCCTACCATTGTAACCGACTTTGTGTAACCCTAACCCTCTCCGGTGTCTATATAAACCGGAGGGCTTTAGTCCGTAGGACGAGATACAACATACAATAATCATACCATAGGCTAGCTTCTAGGGTTTAGCCTCCTTGATCTCGTGGTAGATCTACTCTTGTACTACCCATATCATCAATATTAATCAAGCAGGACGTAGGGTTTTACCTCCATCGAGAGGGCCCAAACCTGGGTAAAACTTCGTGTCCCTTGTCTCCTGTTACCATCCGCCTAGACCACAGTTCGGGACCCCCTACCCGAGATCCGCCGGTTTTGACACCGACAGCTGGCAACACCGACGCGTGCCTTCGTGATGCGACATGTCTTCGGAGAAGAGGGTGTTTAAGGGGAGGTCCGATCTTCACGGCGTAGGATCGATAAATGGATGGGGATAACTAGCTGTAAGCAGCCAAAAAATGAAAAATAAGAGATTATGACCCGACGAGGAGGATGCTCACCGAAGCTTGCAATCCAAACATTCACCAATCCACAACCCGCGATACTACTCCATACAACCACGCTCAAGTCGTGGAGCACGGGATAGGTGCAATCTGCAAGGGAAACCACGAACTCTAACCCACACAACACGATCTAGTCGTGAAGCACGAATTAGGAGCAATTTCTCAAGGAATCACGAGAATAAGGGTAACAAGAGCTCTACAATCTCAGGAGGAGTCTATGTCTTTGGTCTTTGATAGAAATGGCAAAAGTCCCCAACGAAGGGAAGAGCTAGCCTATTTATAGTCGGGACAACCCCCCTGGATAGGTGTGAAAGAGAACTAGCTTTTGGAACCAGCTTAGGTGTGAAAGTGAACCAGCTTTGTTTGACTAAATGGCTTCAAGACTTAATGAGGTAGCTTCTGGAAAACTCTCGTTGGAGATGGTTGGCAGTTCCGACCAAACATTGTTCATTGGGGTCGAACAATTTTTCCTTTAGCAGGAAACTTGAGTTCTGGAAATCTTTCGTAGGTTGGGATATCCAAACTCGTGCAAAAGATTGTTTCGTCAGAATCGGGACAATGTTTTTTTAGCAGACAACTCATTATTCATGAATTCCTAACTTTGTTTCCTCGCCATAAAACATTGTTTTGCACGGACTGAAATGTGTTTGGCCTTCTTCGATATCGCACCTGAGTTCAACCAACAACAAAGGAGGCGAAGGCACAACCATGTGTTTCAAGGTCAAATGATAGACTTAAGTTAGCGTTCACCTGATCATGTATTTGCATTGCGTGACTTCTTGTGATTGGACCATTGATGGTTGGTGGTGTGGTGCCCATGGTTGGGATGTCCTCATCATCCTCCCCCTCTTGAGAAGGAGTCATCCTCGACTCTAAAGGCCCAAAGTATGGGGAAAGATCGGAGACATTGAAGGTTGGGCTAACACCTTATTCTTCTGGAAGATCGATCTTGTAAGCATTGTCGTTGATTCTCTCGAGCACCGCAAATGGTCCATCGCCACGTGGCTGCAACTTGCACTTGCGTTGCTCAGGAAAATGGTCCTTCCGAATGTGTACCCATACCAAATCGCCTTGCTCGAACACCAACTTCTTCCTGGTCTTGTTTACCCGCTTTGCATATTGTTCAGTCATTTTCTCAATGTTCTCCTTTGCCTGGGCATGAAGTTTCTTGATGAAATCAGCACGCTTACTTGCGTCAAGGCTAGTTCGTTCTTGTAGTGGCAAAGGCAAAAGATCTATGGGAGCAATAGGTTTGAAGCCATAAACAAGTTCAAATGGGCAAAATTTAGTGGTCGAATGTACCGCCCTGTTATACGCGAACTCTACATGAGGTAGGCACTCTTCCCACATCTTCACTTCTTGAGGACTGCTCGCAGTATCATGGACAACGTCCGGTTGACAACTTCAGTATGTCCATCAGTTTGTGGGCGGCATGTCATGGAAAATAGGAGCTTGGTGCCAAGTTTTCCCCACAAGGTCTTCCAAAAGTAGCTTAGAAATTTGGCGTCACGATCTGACACAATCGTGCGTGGTACTCCATGTAGCCGCACAACTTCCCTGAAAAACAGATCAACAATGTGTGTGAAGCATCATCGCTCTTATGACATGGAATAAAATGTGCCATTTTGCTAAAATGATCAACTACCACAAACACCGAGTCACTCCCCCTCTTAGTGCGTGGTAAACCAAGAACAAAATCCATAGAAATATATTCCCATAGAGTATTCAGAATAGAAAGAGGAGTATATTAACCATGAGGATTCAAGCGAAACTTAGCTTTGTGAAAAATCTCGCATCTCATCACGTAGCGTTCCACGTCACGTCTCATTCGCGGCCAAAAGAAGTGATCAACGAGCACACTTTCAGTTTTCTTGGCTCCAAAATGTCCCATGAGACCACCAGCGTGAGCCTCCTGCAAGAGCAACAAACGAACAGATCAATCTGTGATGCACAATTTGTTAGCTCGAAATAGAAATCCATCATGCAAGTGAAACTTCTCCCATCCCTTTCCCTTGTTACACTTTGAAAATCGTTCAGCAAAGTATGAGTTGTTAGCATATAATTCTTTGATGCTTTCTAAACCAAGGATTTTAACATCAAGTTGGGAAAGTAAAATGTGACGCCTAAACAATGCGTCGGCAACAACATTATCCTTCCCTTTCTTGTAATTGATATATAAGAAAAAGACTCTATGAACTCACTCCATTTTGCATGTCTACAGTTCAGTTTAAGTTGGACCTTAAGATGTTTTAAAGATTCATGGTCAGAATGTATTACAAACTCTTTTGGCCACAAGTAATGCTGCCATGTTCCCAAAGATCGAACAAGTGCATACAATTCTTTATCATAGACGGAATAATTACGATTTGGACCATTAAGCTTCTTACTAAAATAGGCAATGGGTTTACCTTCTTGCATTAGTACTCCACCAATGCCAACACCACCTGCATCACATTCGATCTCAAATGTCTTACCAAAATCAGGAAGTGAAAGCAATGGGGATGATGTCAATCTCATTTTCAGTTCTTGAAAGGGCTTGTCTTGGGCATCACCCCATTGGAATGGAGTGTCTTTCTTCGTTAACTCATTCATTGGTGCAGCAATGGTGCTGAAATCCTTCACGAACCAGCAGTAGAAACCTGCAAGTCCGAGGAAGCTACGTACTTGGCTCACATTTTGTGGAGGCATCCACTCACGAATAGCCTTGATCTTCTCTTCATTGACCTCAACACCTTTTGCTCAAACAACAAAGCCAAGAAACACAACCTTGTTTGTGCAAAATGTGCACTTTTCCATGTTAGCATACAACTTTTCCTCTCGTAGGATAGCAAGCACACATTTTATATGTCCAACATAATCCTCCAAAGTTTTGCTATAAATCAATATGTCATCAAAGTAAACCACTACAAACTGGCCAATGAAGGATCTAAGCACATGATTCATCAATCTCATGAAAGTACTAGGTGCATTTGTTAATCCAAAAGGCATAACCAACCATTCATGCAAACCAAATTTTGTCTTAAAAGCAGTTTTCCATTCGTCACCCTCTTTCATTCTTATTTGGTGGTAACCACTTCGCAAATCGATTTTGGAAAATATGGTGGAGCCACAAAGTTCATCAAGCATGTCATCAAGCCTAGGAATAGGGTGGCGATATCTCACAGTTATGTTGTTAACGGATCTACAATCAGTGCACATGCGCATGGTACCGTCTTTCTTTGGAACTAAAAGAATGGGAACATCACAAGGAGAAAGACTTTCCCTTATATACCCTTTGTTAAGAAGATTTTCTACTTGCCTCTGAATTTTCACCGTCTTCTAATTCCATGACGGAGAGTCGGCGTGGCGTAAAGTGAAGATTGGGGGGAATAGAGCGAAATCCCCGTCTAGGGTATTCCGAAGGTGTAACCTAGGCAACGAAAAATGGGCCCGATACTTCAACTAAAGGAGCGACTTGTTGGTTCATGAAACCCCGACCCAGTGTCACACGTTCTCCAGGTCCGAAGGGATCTAGTGCCCAACTACTGACTCCTCCCGGAATTGCGTTATCGGAGTCGAGCCAGGAATAACCATTAGTGGAGACCTACCACTTTTCACCGGTTAGAGAGGCCCTCTTTAATACATTAGGAAAATATGTTCACAGGGGCCAGAAAAACTCGGTCATAGGAACTTAGACCACCTACGCGCTGGTAAACGAAAACCACCTCGACCGGATCTACCGAACGAAGAAGGCCGCCCCATCGAAAGAATCAGCGAGTCCGCTCTCCCCAAGGTAGTTAAAAGGCGTAGGTACACATTCCCCTACACCAATGTACCGAAGCACTTTACCTTTAATCACTAGATGGGCTCGAGCCAGGGTCCTATTTTCGTTCTCCATGACTTCAAAGCTGCTTCTCTTTATCAATTCTGGACAGTTCTATAAACATTGGTACCATGGGTTCTATGACAAAAAATCTTTTATATTTTTTCTCCTGGCGTTTATGTTTTTATTATCGCTGTCTAAATGCGATGACTGTCATCAGCAAGTATCCAGTGCCCATAGTCGAAGAACTCCTGGATGTCTGGTGCCTCATGGTTTTCTAAACCCGATCTCAGAGCTGGTTATCACCAGATTCGTATGGCAGCTGGCGATGAATTCAAAATAGCCTTCTAGACTCTGGAAGGGCACTACGTGTACAAGGTCATGTCCTTCGGCCTCGCGGGAGCACCAGCCACCTTCTTGGGAGCCATGAACGCCACTCTCAAACAAACCCCTTCTGCGCAAATGCGCCCTGGTGTTATTTGACGACATTTTAGTCTACAGTGCCTCTCTTGAAGATCACACAATCCACTTGCAATCAGTGCTTGAGTTGTTAAGAAGGGATCAATGGCAAGTCAAACGCTCAAAGTGCTCTTTCACTCAATGCCAGTTATCCTATTTGGGCCATACTATCAGCCAGCATGGGATTGCCACTGAAACCCACAAAATTAAGAACATTGCCAACTGGTCTTCTCCGCAATCAGTCAAAGAAGTCCGCAGCTTCTTAGGTTTGGTCGGCTATTACAGGCGCTTCGTTCGCCATTTCGGCATCATTGCAAAGCCACTGACACATCTCCAGAAGAAACATGGGGAGATCCTGAGCTTTGAGGCAACTAAAGAAACATGATGCTTTTCAGTTATATTTAAGAACAGAAGAGGAAGACAAAGCAACCCTAGGATTTCTCTGCTCCCAGTGCTTAATACGAAAAGTTCGACATAAACCCAAGGACGGGCAACCGCTGCTAAACCATGATCTCCATCTCTTTGAATAAAAGCCATCCTTTCCATCGACCAGCTCGTTTGGTAGTGGGGCGCCTGGAACCAAGTCGATTTGGTGCTCAATGCCCCACTTCGGTGGCAACCCAGGTGGTACCTCCTTGGGAAACACATCCTCATACTCCTGCAAAAGATCAAAAACAATACTAGGAAGAGTTGAGGATAAGTCGTTAGCAGCCAATAAAGTTTCCTTGTACATGAGTACAAAGAATGGAGTATTAGGTTCTCTCAATTCCCGCAGATCCCTTTTCCTAGCCATCATAACTGATCCCTGTTTTTCCTGGGGCTTGGTCATATTTGGCTGTGGAGCTTTTGGCTGTGGAAAGACTCCCTCACTATGTTGGTGGATCACTCATTGTGTATGATCACTCTCTCCCTTTTTCTTTTCATCTCATCAAGATAGACTTCCTCGGGTGTCATGGGCAGCCAAGCGAACTTTTCTCCTCTATGCAAAAAAACATAAGCGATTTGCACGCCCGCTGATTTGCACATCACAGTCATGCAACCGCGGTCGCCCAAGAAGCAAGTGACAAGCGTGCATTGGCACCACATCACTCAACATCATCCTGATATGTCCCTACTGAAATTGGTATTTGCACGCTGCTAATCACCTTAATTGTGCCGCAATCATTCAGCCATTGCATGCAGTATGGCTGTGGGTGACGTTTTGTTTGCAATTGAAGCTTCTCGACCATCTCCGTACTTGCAATATTGTTGCAGCTGCCACTATCAACAATCACTCTCGACATATCTTGGAGTTGATAAGGCAATGGGTGTGGAAAAGATTATGCCGCTGCCCCTTTTCCTCCTCCACAACCTGGGCGTTAAGTGAACGACATACAACCAAAGCTTCTCCATCAAGTTCCTCATGAGATAAAATAGTTCCTCCTACTTCCCAACCTTACTCCTCTTCCACTTCATCATTGCCACCTTCAGGTTCACTTTCAGACTCCCATTCACCTCGTTCATTGATGATCATAGTTCTTTTGCTTGGGCATTCCGAAGAAATATGACCTCTTCCTTTGTACTTGTGGCATTGAATATCACTGCTGCGTGTAGAACTCTTTGCTGAAGGTGGAGCAGAGGATACTCCTGTTGTAGCTGGTGACCTCTTATCTTGATTGCGAATAACAGGTGAGGAAGCCGTCGAGGCATGTGGGTGTCTAGGTGGTGCACCCTCAAAATGAGAACCATATAGCTGTTGTGCTCGCTACCATGAGCGTGTGGTGGTGCGGCCTTGGAAAGCACGAGTATGACCATTATGCATATTCTTCTTCTCAACTCTTATAGCTTGATGTACCACATCTTTTAATGTATCATAAGGAAACATCTCCACAAAATATAATATTTCATCATTCAGCCCATGTAAAAATCTCGCCATCTTCGCCTCATCACTTTCATGGGTTCTTGTCCGAATTAGCAGCACCTCCATCTCTTTATAGTACTCCTCAACAGTGCCAGAACCTTGAGTGAGCCCCTGCAACTGCTTGTACAATTGCCTCTCATAGTATGATGGAACAAAACGACGCCTCATGACTTCCTTCATCAAAGTCCAGCTGCGGATATGATTATTGCCTGACATCAACTGATCGTCTTGCAGTTGATTCCACCATGTAAGAGCATAACCAGAGAACTCCATAACAGCAAGATCAACTCTCTTGGCTTTAGAATAACCATGGATGCGAAATACTTGATCACTCCTCTCTTCCCACTCAATATATGCATCCGGGTCCTCTTTTTTTCCGTGAATGATGGCACATGTAGCTTCACTCTCGCTTGGTTGTCACGGTCATCCTGATCACGACGGTCATAATGATGACCATTGCAACCAAAAACAGCACCACATCGAGGCGGGGAGTAGGGTTCATAGTCCTCCATGCCTTCATCTTCGTCACCATGCTCGGAGAGATCTTCAAGGAAGATGACATCGCCATCATGTGCCGCTCGTCGCCGATGATCAGCAACAAACCTGCGGGGGTCATGGCCTCGCCCGCGAGCTTCTCCTCCATGCATCCCACCCTCATGGGGGCAGCAAAGTCGCCACGCCTCCGTCCAGCACCAACAGTCGGGGCGCCGTGGGCAGCAGCTCCTGCCGCTCTTCCACGACCAACATGGTGGTCGTTGTTTTCTTGACGTTGCCGGTTATCGGCGGCCAGCGAGGTAGCGGGGATGTGTTGATGTTGATCCCCATTACCCGCGATAGGAAGACGACCACCGAACATCCTTCGCATAGCTGCAACTATACTCTTCTCAATCATATCACCAAGTGTTGCGCGAGTTTTTGGGAGATCATCTTCCACATGTTGATGTCCATGTACACTCGAGTTGGATCCTGTCATGTTAACTCTTGGAAACAAGTGGACAAAAGAAAAATATATGTGGAAAACACTCAGCTCACCTTCTTGCTTACCCAAATTCTAATGATTCCTTGGCGACTGTGCGGAAGTAGCAAACCAGGAGTGGATGGGCGAATGAAAGGAAGGAAGCTGACGGTTTCTAGGTGGATCTGGGTGGGGTAAAAAGGGAGGGATAGTGCTGAGACCCAATCGATGCAAACCAAATTAACAAGAAAATTTTGTAGATCCTTGCACCACGTTTGAGCTGCAACACTTGCCACTTCAACTTCTGAAGTTTCTCATCAAACTGAACATGATTGCACAGTTGCTCAACACTTTCTCTCTCTTTTTTTGCTCTTTTTTCCGCTCTCTCTCTCTCTTGCTCTTTTTTTGCAACACAATAGATCCAACGACAAGACTCAAAGAAAAACAGCAACAACTCTGGAGAGAACTTGGTGCAAACACAAAGAGGAAAGCAAACAACTAGATCTCAGCAACAAAGGCTTGAATTTTTGTGTGGCTTTTTGGCTTTGGACTCTAGAACGGGGAAAACCAAACTAAAAAGGATAGATCTAGCAACAAAGATATAGATCCTACCGTGTAAACCTTGCTCTGAATACCAGATGATGCGGCACCGTCTTCGAAGAAGAGGGTGTTTAAGGGGAGGTTCGATCTTCACGACGTAGGATCGATAAATGGATGGGGATAACTAGTCGTAAGCAGCCGAAAAATGGAAAACAAGAGATTATGACCCGACGAGGAGGATGCTCACCGAAACTTGCAATCCGAACATTCGCCGATCCACAACCCGCGATACTACCCCACGCAACCACGCTCAAGTCGTGGAGCACGTGATAGGTGCAATCCGCAAGGGAAACCACGAACTCTAACCCACACAACACGATCTAGTCGTGGAGTACGAATTAGGAGCAATTTCTCAAGGAATCACGAGAATAAGGGTAACAAGAGCTATCCAATCTCAGGAGGAGTCTATGTCTTTGGTCTTTGATAGAAATGGCAAAAGTCCCCAACGAAGGGAAGAGCTAGCCTATTTATAATCGGGACAACCCCCTGGATAGGTGTGAAAGAGAACTAGCTTCTGGAGCCAGCTTAGGTGTGAAAGTGAACCAGCTTTGTTTGACTAAATGGCTTCAAGACTTAATGAGGTAGCTTCTGGAAAACTCTCGTTGGAAGTGGTTGGCAGTTCCCGACCAAACATTGTTCATTAGGGTCGAACAATGTTTCCTTCAGCAGGAAACTCGAGTTCTAGAAATCTTTCGCAAGTTGGGATATCCAAACTCGTGCAAAACATTGTTTCATCAGAATCGGGGCAATGTTTCTTCAGCAGACAACTCATTCTTCATGAATTCCTAACTTTGTTTCCTCACTATAAAACATTGTTTTGCACGGACTGAAAATGTGTTTGGCCTTCTTCGATATCGCACGAGTTCAACCAACAACAAAGGAAGTGAAGACACAACCATGTTTTCAAGATCAAATGATAGACTTAAGTTAGCGTTCATGTGACCATGTATTTGCATTGCGCAACTTCTTGTGATTGGACCGTTGATGGTTGGTGGTGTGGTGCCCATGGTTGGGACGTCCTCATTACTTCGTCCATGAGTGTCCCCGGGCTTGGCAAACCCGGCGCAATGCCTCATCAACACCGTCTTCTACGGCGCACCACTGTGCCCCTGACTAACACGGCCTTCTTGCGCCCGCGCCTCTACAGTGACTAACTCGACATCGCCCACGTCATCCCTGACACGGCTACCTCATCATGGCTACAACATTCTCTGCTCCTAGCTATCTCGACAACGGCACAAAGGGCTACCGTCTTGCTTGAGCAAGCTTGTCGGTTTTCACTCGAGTCACAACTTCAAGACACATCAACCGTTACGATGGCCGGAGGGGGGATGTCATTCATCTTTCAACTTTCGGATTATTCTTCAGTCTCATCGTCTGCGTCGCTACCGTTGTGATTGCAGGAGATGTTGAGTATGATGACTGTTGTTTTATTGCAAAATCTTCAAAAACATAAGGAGTCTACACGCACGCTTGCACCTTACTCTGCCGAGCCGCTCACCGCCCCCCCGCCGTCTTCCAGATTCAGATCCATCGTCCATGCCGCTTGCTTCTCCACTTCTGTAAGCGCCTCCTCCTCCTCTCCCCCGTTCAGTCCTCCCTCGCAAAACCGCGAGACAAAGACTCGCGGGAGCCCTCGCACCGCCGCTCTGCACCGCCGTTGTCGCGGCATCGTCAACCCGGGCGCCCAACCCGCGGGCGCATCGCTCCACCGCAGTAGCGGCCATGGCGCAGCCGCTAGTCGTGAAGAAGGATGACGACTTAGACGAGGAAGGTACGCACGCACGAACGATCGCCCCCTCTCATCTCCCTCTTCTCCGCTCGCGCGTCTGGTCGCGCGTGCCCAGATCCGCTGCCCGCCGAACCCTAGATCTGGCTCGATCCCGTTGCGGATCGCCGCTCCCATGCCCATGTGCAGTGTAATGTGCTGGGACTGAATGCTTTTCTGCTTGCTGCAGAGTACTACTCGCCGTTCCTCGGCATCGAGAAGGGCGCCGTCCTGCAGGAGGCCCGCGTCTTCCACGACCCGCAGCTTGACGCGCGGCGATGCTGCCAGGTGCTTGCCCAATCCCGTTTTGATATTCCTCCCGCTAGATCTCGCATCTCAACTCGAACGCCCTTCCAATTTCACTTATTCGGATGAATACTGATGCATTGTCTATTACCATAGGTGATCACCAAGCTTCTATATCTGCTCAACCAGGGCGACACCTTTACCAAGGTACTCCAATGCAGTATATCCCATCTTTCTTTTATCGTGGTTTAGCTATGCTTCCGGATTCAAATTGCTGGGCCTGGTAGTTAACATTGAGCCACATGGATGGTGAAGTTGCCAATATTGTTTGATTGAACCACATGTCTTTGGCATCACGCAGGTGCAATCATGAAAATTTGAAGTTTTAACATAGTTACTTTTTTGAAAGTAACTGCTATTTTGCTCAAGTTTACACTGTAAATAACATTGTTGGAACATAATGAGCAGAGTAACAAAGTAAATTGTACATGTTTTAAACTGGGGATCAAAGAGTACAGAGAATCACATGTTTGTGCAGTGCTATTTCTCTGAGGGTCATGGGAAAGTGGTGATTCTGTGCTAGTTCCTGGACATGTGCTCTTGGATAGGTACCTCACTGTGTTAATTTCTTGTAGGTAGAGGCCACAGAGGTCTTCTTCGCTACGACCAAGTTGTTTCAGTCCAAAGATGCTGGACTTAGGAGGATGGTGTACCTCATGATCAAGGAACTCTCGCCGTCAGCGGATGAGGTTGCTGAATGCTGGTTTCTACTTTGCAGTTATGTGCATTTTGTGGGCTCTGAGATTGACTTCATTTGTGTTTCACGGCGTGTAGGTTATTATAGTGACAAGTTCTCTGATGAAGGATATGAATAGCAAGACGGATATGTATCGTGCAAATGCTATAAGAGTTCTTTGCCGTATCATTGATTCTACTCTTCTCACCCAAATTGAGAGGTATTTGAAGCAAGCTATTGTTGACAAGAACCCTGTTGTTGCCAGTGCGGCGCTTGTTAGTGGCATTTACCTGCTTCAGGTGCGTGCTACATTTTAGTTTGTGCATTTATGCAATTGCAGGTTACTGGCAGCTACAGATTCTTATCAATGTTTTCCTCATATGCTTTAATTCTGAACAGACAAGTCCGGAAGTTGTGAAAAGATGGAGCAATGAGGTTCAGGAGGCTGTACAGTCGAGAGCTGCTCTTGTTCAGTTTCATGCCCTTGCTCTTCTTCACCAAGTGAGTTCACGTTTTGTGCTTCATTTAAGTAGTAGTGACATACATCTCTAAAACCTTTTCAAATGAATCAAGCTACATGCAGATATGTAATTCACCTATTTGAAACAACATATACTATTTCTAGGTGCTCTCTTGAAAGCTTGCTATCTAAGTACCCTCTTGGAAACATGCTATGATCAGTAGTTCAGTACCCTCTCGAAAACATGCAATGCTAAGTACCCTCTCAAAGCAATGCTATACTAAGTATGTCCATGAAAGCATGCTATACCTCTGACAAATGACCTATGAATGACCCTTGACTTTTTGTTTGCTTTATTCCTACTGGGCTATCTAAACATTCATATTTCAATTCTAAATTTCAGATTAGACAAAATGACCGGTTGGCTGTTAGCAAGCTTGTCACTAGTCTGACAAGGGGTTCAGTTCGCTCACCTCTGGCCCAGTGCCTACTTATTCGGTACACTAGCCAGGTATTGTTTTCTGATTTTTGCATTCTGCAGAATTGTATATGCGTAGACATCTGAAACATGACTGGCATAAACAGGTTATTAGAGAGTCAGGCATGAATACACAAGGTGGAGACCGCCCCTTCTTTGATTTCCTGGAGTCCTGTCTCCGGAACAAAGCAGAAATGGTCATACTTGAGGCTGCACGAGCAATAACTGATCTAAATGGTGTGACCAGCCGTGAGCTTACACCTGCAATCACGGTGCTGCAATTGTTCTTAAGTTCATCCAAACCTGTGCTTAGATTTGCCGCTGTTCGCACTCTTAACAAGGTTAGTTTGTTCACGGATGCTAGTTTATATTGTCCTGTTTAAATGTATCTTGAATATTATTCCCATGTAATATGCATTACTTTGATTGTATCACAATTTTCCAATCAAACCTGATGGTTTTAGGATGCCTAGTTTTATTTCTTCATTCCATCCCTTCGTGTGTTCGTATTAAATACTCACTCTGATTGACTTGAAGTTAGCATGTTATCTTTAAATCAACTGCCTAAAGTCTGAAATATTACTATTATATTAGATACACTCCTGAAGTCCAACCGTGGATAAGGGCCGGTAAATTGTTGACATAAACGTTCCAGTTCCATCTTCTAGTAGACATAATATGGTTGGAAGATGCAACTGTCATCTTGTTGATTTTCTATATCGTCATCCTATTGTTTTTACAGGTCACTCCAATCACTATTTCACTGTACACTTTGATCTTTATCAATTACGATGGTTTATTATATGAAAACTCCCATCATTCTTAATGATATGTAGGGAAAAGGCCTTGACTAATCTGTTTTTTTTTGCCTGGCGGAATATTAATCCTGTTTACAAATTTCATAATTTGGGGAAGCTCAAGCCATTACTCCACTATTATTTATTTCTGTTCTCTAATTGTAGCTGGCACCACAATGTTATTTTATTCATGGGACTGCATGCTCATTACTACCTTGGTATTTTTCTTTGTTCCTACTAATGATCCAGTGTTCATTTGATACTTTACAGGTTGCATCAACTCATCCTTTGGCCGTTACAAATTGTAACATAGATATGGAGAGTTTAATCTCTGATCAGAACAGGAGCATCGCAACCCTTGCAATTACCACACTGCTCAAGACAGGCAATGAATCAAGTGTTGATCGTTTAATGAAACAGATGACCAACTTTATGTCAGACATAGCCGACGAATTCAAGATTGTTGTTGTAGAAGCAATTAGATCCTTGTGCTTGAAGTTCCCCCTCAAATATCGCTCACTGTACGTAGCATATGTTTCTAATAATATTGATGACGAATCGCTACTAGTTTGCTATCAGTGCTTTTAACTTCTGTGCATGTTGGCAGGATGAACTTTTTGAGCAATATCCTACGCGAAGAGGGTGGATTTGACTACAAGAAAGCTATAGTTGATTCAATTATCATACTCATTAGAGATATTCCTGATGCTAAAGAAAGTGGTTTATTTCACTTATGTGAATTCATCGAAGACTGTGAATTCACGTATCTGTCCACTCAGGTGATTCCCAGTTTGCCGTTTGTTGGAAACTAATTGTGAAGATACTGAAACTTCGTAGTACCTCCTAATTTTATAGTTTAATTTTTACGTACCTTCTGCTCTCCATGTACTAGGATTTCCTTCTGAAAAAACAGGAACAAAAAATAAGGCAACCTGAAGCTATAACTAGCTGCGAGATTTTGCTTTGTTTCCTACAGTTCGCAGAATATGCTGTCATTTTGAATAAGAGAATGATTTTCAAATGCTTAAGGCTTTGTTTGTGGTTGCTGAACTGCGTTGTGCTCTGCTGCGGAAAAATAGCTATGGAAGTAGGAAATAGGCAAAAACTGATCAGATAAGCTGTATTATCATGATATAGCGCATAGCCAAACGCAGTCTAGGTGGAGCTAGCCTGTACAAATATTTGTTGATATTTTTTACTTCTCTATATTAAGTAAGTTCTTCTTTAAGGAATGTAGAAGCAGTTTGTCAACATACCCCAACAGTTCATGATAAATTGTGAAATTCTAATGGAATTGCTGTTCTTTAATCTTGGAACAGATCCTTCACTTTTTGGGAAATGAAGGGCCAAAGACATCAGACCCTAGTAAATACATACGCTATATATACAATAGGGTGATACTTGAAAATGCCACTGTTCGAGCTAGTGCAGTAAGTACATTGGCAAAGTTTGGTGCTTTGGTTGATGCACTCAAGGTACTTCAACATACATACACTTTGTTATATATTTTCTTGCATTGTTTGGCTTTTCTTTGCTTCACTTGTAAGTTGTTGCACTAACATCATTTGTCATTGCAGCCTCGCATATTTGTCCTTTTGAGGCGTTGCCTGTTTGATGGCGATGATGAGGTCAGTGGAAAATTTCATTTAAGAAATAATATGCCATGTTTTGTATATTTTAGTGGTCCTTTTAACTTTGGATTCCCTCACCTTTTGTTTTATTTCTTCCTCATGCATACGCGCAACTTTATCTGTGAAAGTACCAATTGCTAAACAAACTGTTATCTTCAGATAAAATGACTAGTCAAACTCCGCTTTCCTGGCAAGAAGCCGTTCTTCTCTGACATATCATACACTATTTTCTCCATTATAGGTCCGTGACAGAGCGACACTTTACATCAAATTGCTTGATGGTGAAGCTACTGTTGGTGAGACTGAGAAGGATGTGACTGACTTTCTCTTTGGTTCACTTGATGTTCCACTAGCTAACTTGGAGGCCAGCCTGCGGAATTATGTATGCATCTCAACACTGTTATGATTTAATGTCATTTGCTGGAGCCTTATTTTCTTGTAATATGACGACAGGAACCATCAGAGGTACCTTTTGATATTTCATCTGTACCCAAGGAAACAAAATCACAACCCCTTGCTGAGAAAAAGGCTACAGGCAAGAAATCAACAGGGCCAGCATCTGCTGTCAATGGCCCTGTTCCTACCATTGATGCATCCTATGAGAAGCTTCTTTCATCCATTCCTGAGTTTGCTGGTTTTGGGAAACTCTTTAAGGTCAGTACGGTGTGGTCCTTTTCATGGAAGATAAGCATATGCTTTGAGGCTCTCGTACACATCTGATATGTTATCTTATTCTTTCTTGCAGTCATCAACACCTTTTGAATTGACTGAAGCCGAGACCGAATATTCAGTCAATGTTGTGAAGCACATTTATGATGGGCATGTTGTGCTTCAATACAACTGTACAAATACAATACCTGAACAACTGCTTGAAGAGGTAAGCAACTTCTTTCATGTAATATGCCTGCAATATGTTATTTTTTAGTGTTAGTGCCTTTCTGAATTCTTCTATTCCAGGTCGTGGTGTTTGTTGATGCTTCCGAGGCAGAAGAATTTTCAGAAGTTGCATCGAAGCCTTTAAGATCCTTGCCTTATGATTGCCCCGGACAGACCTTTGTGGCCTTCGAAAAGCCAGAAGGTGTCCTTTCCACCGGGAAGTTCTCAAATATATTGAAATTCATTGTTAAAGAGGTATTGTTTGTAATGCTCCCGCTATCTCTGTTTTTAGTCTTAATCAAATACCCTCATGTGAAGATCAAATCAAGCATGCTTCTCATGATTTTCTTTCAGAAATTGGTGCTCGTAATTCTCAGCTATTTCACTTTTGAACTCAGTTTGTGCCCTAGAATTTCAGGGTGATTTAACCAAAGGACACCTAAATGTTCCCTCATTTTGGGTTTGACTTTATTAGTATTCTACTCTTTCCGTTTTCTGTACAGATGGTTCCTTCGTCCTGTTAGTAGTTGTACTCATTTTAGGTTGGCCTACCAAAACATCTTATATTTTGGAATGGAGGTAGTACTATTTACCCTTTTAACATACATAAGACTTCGGGGTAAAATATGACCTTCATAACATTCTAGACTCTGACAGTTAAGTTGTGTCGACATTTCTGTCTAGAATTGTACATGTTTTTGGGGAGTAAGAAGAAATTGTCAGGTCGGTACTTGGGTGTGCTTCTACATGTAATAAACATGACCGCTGTCTGTGTGCCTCCGGGTTAATTGAATTTAGTGGTTCAAATTAAACTGATATGCTTTACTCAACTTTGCTATATTTCAGGTTGATTCGTCCACAGGTGAAGCTGAGGATGATGGTGTTGAGGACGAGTATCAGCTGGAAGATTTTGAAATTATTTCTGCTGATTACATGTTGAAGGTGGGGGTTTCGAACTTCCGAAATGCTTGGGAAAGCATGGATCCGGAAAGTGAGCGGGTCGATGAGTATGGACTCGGTGTTAGGGAGAGCTTGGCCGAGGCTGTGAGTGCTGTTATAAGCATCCTCGGCATGCAGCCTTGCGAGGTATGTTCTCTTTATTTATGTTAACATGAAATAAGTACTGTTGTTTTGGTGTACCTATTAGTGATATTTTACTTTAGTTTGTTATTTTTTATTAATTGGTAATGATAGATTGCAGTAGTTTGAAGTGCTAATCTTAAGCTTGATTGCCTTTTGTCTTTTGGTTTGTAGGGAACTGATGTTGTCCAAAACAATTCGAGATCGCACACTTGCCTGCTCTCAGGTGTGTTTATCGGTAATGTGAAAGTTTTAGTGAGACTTTCATTTGGAATCAGCGGGCCCAAAGAAGTGGCCATGAAGCTAGCAGTAAGATCGGATGATCCGGAGGTCAGTGACAGGATCCATGAAATTGTTGCGAACGGCTAAAGCGACCAGCAAGAGTTTTTTGGTTGACCTTTTTGTTGTTTTGGCTTTCAATCTGCTGAAAGCACAAGGGATTTCGATTAATTATAGTAAATGGCTATATGTAAGTTGGTTTTCTCGTTGGAATCCCACTGTTGTTGCATCACCATTCTTGTTCAACGCAGTAAAACAAATTTTTGATTGATTTGGAACCACACTATTTTCTTATATCCTCCTGGACTTGAAAAGTACATGCAATAATACTGAAATGGAATGTCCTATCTGCCCCTTCAATCATTTACCTGATGCATCGTATACATCGGCTTCGGCACGGTACATGTAACATTTTGCTTGTGCTCGTTATAACGGATAACCTAGGCGGCATACAGTGCTATATACGTTTCAAAGACCTCTATAAAGAGAGCTGCGACAAAGATCAATTTAATCGATCCTGCCCTTAAATAATACTCCCTCCGTCTGGAAATACTTGTCAGAGTAATGGATGTATCTAGACATATTTTAGTTCTAGATACACCCATTTCTATGCATTTCTTTGACAAGTATTTCGGGACGGAGGGAGTATATGTTTTGCTTGTGTTGTACAACAATCCGCCGACCTCCCTTGCCGATGGTACCTCCGCCTGAGGAGGTAGATGTGGTGTAGATCACCTGCTGTGGCTTGTCGTCACCTCACCTTGAATCTTGAAAATTTGCAGATTTTCACCGACTATCACCTGATACTTGGCCACGTTGGAGAGTAAATTGCACAGAAGTACCACAATTGAGGCATTGAAAACAGATTGGTATCAAGATTGTTAATTTTCACGTGTCAGTACCTACTCTGGGGCGAGGCGTTGCAAAAAAGACTAAAAGTGTTGTTTATACGTATTGAGCGGTTGGACCGATCCGTCAGGTGCCACGCTGGCCAATGAGCATGTGCCCGCGCGCTGACTCGGACGAGGCTGGGTCGCACCGTTTAGGCGCGGCTGGTCCGGCCCGAGCCTCCGTCTCCGTCGCCACCGCCGACCGCCTGCGCTGCCGCGAGCTCGATTCCCGCTCCTCCACGACCGCGGCCCCACACGCGTACCTTCCCGACCCCGACACGCCCCGCCGCGCCCGCCTCGCGCTGTCCTCCATCTGCTTCCGCCGCGGCGCCAACTCCTCCTCCGTCTCCTCCATCGACGCCGCAGCCTCCTCCGCCTTCGCCGCCGCGGCTACCCTCCTGCCTCACATCCTTTCCCCTTCCGCCGCCGCCTCCTCATCCCCTTCCCCCTCCCCGTCAGCCCCCGTGTCCTACCCCGCCACCGTCTCGACGCCCCGGTGGCCGTGGAGCTGCTGTGCGGGATGGCCGTCGGCTCGTGCGTCACGGTGGTGGCCCAGCCGACGAGAGGGACGGGGCGGCGTCGTCGCAGTTCATGGTGGAGCTGCTCGGCACCAAGGCCGTCCGGGGGAGGGGGGGCAGAGGTGAGCTCCTTTGATTCCACAGTTCGATCTCGCTTTTTCCTCGTCGTTCGCTAAGAAATTTAATAGTAGTATCTCAATTTTGAAGCTATTTGTTCGTTAAAACCTGATTGCAGAGCGCTTAAAGGAAAGCTCTGGATGTCCTGAACACCGTTGGCTCGAGGATGTGGTCGGGGATCTTTGCAAGCCTAACACTGTTTATACCAACTATCAAGGAATTCCTAAAGTTTTGGATGGAATGGGAATTGCTATTCTTTTTACTTCTCGAGGAATAATGACAGATCGAGAAGCTCGACTAAACAGAATTGGGGGAGAAGTCTTATGTTATATATGGTAATCGCCCCGCCTATGGTGCTCGAATTCTATCTCGCCCTTCCTATTTTTAAAATAAAAATAGAAAAATAGGAGAAAAAAATATGACAGAAAAAAAATAGGAGAGAAAAAAAACCCTGAGAGAAGCAGAAGTAACTTTCGAAGGTTTAGTTACGGAAGCCCTACCCAATGGAATGTTCCGCGTTCGGCTAGAGAATGACACCATCATCCTAGGCTATATTTCAGGAAAGATACGGTCTAGTTCTATACGAATACTGATGGGGGATAGGGTCAAAATTGAAGTAAGTCGTTATGATTCAAGCAAGGGACGTATAATTTATAGACTTCCCCATAAGGATTCGAAGCGTATCGAAGACTCGAAGGATAGCGAAGATTTGAAGGATAGCGAAGATTTGAAGGATACCAAAGATTCAAAGGATTAGGTTTTTTTTCTAGGGTAATAAATTCTAAGTTCTAAAATTCAAGCGAAGAGACTTATTTTTTCCAAAAGATTAGATTCATAGTTTAAAAAAGGATACGGAAATATGAAAATAAGAGCTTCCGTTCGTAAAATTTGTACAAAATGTCGACTGATTCGTAGGCGTGGACGAATTAGAGTCATTTGCTCTAATCCGAAGCATAAACAAAGACAGGGGTAATCTTTCGAAAAAGAACTTTACTTTCTAAAAAGTAAAAAAAAGTACCCGCGGAAATGTTCCAAGTCCAAATAAAATAATTTCATTTAAAATAATTAAAGTAAAGGGTTTATTTTACCCTGAAACGGATATCTTTGTATCTTTTTTTCTTTTTTTATTTCTAACTCATATTTATGAGATAATAAAATATGGCAAAAGCTATACCAAAAATTGGTTCACGTAAGAAAGTGCGTATTGGTTTACGTAGGAATGCACGTTTTAGTTTACGGAAGAGTGCGCGTAGAATAACAAAAGGGGTTATTCATGTTCAAGCTAGTTTCAACAATACCATTATAACTGTTACAAACCCACAAGGTCGGGTGTTTTTTGGTCCTCGGCCGGTACTTGTGGATTCAAAAGCTCAAGAAAAGCATCACCCTATGCTGGTCAAAGAACAGCAGTAGATGCTATTCGTACAATAGGTTTGCAACGAGTAGAAGTTATGGTAAAGGGCGCTGGTAGTGGAAGAGATGCCGCATTACGAGCCATTGCTAAAAGTGGTGTGCGATTAAGTTGTATACGCGATGTAACACCTATGCCGCATAATGGATGTCGACCGCCTAAAAAAAGACGTCTGTAAAAGAATTAACCCGCTTTCAACTTTCATTTCAAGAGAAATAAACGATTCAATGAGAAATAGAAGGAACATGTATCACACGTGCAAAATTTGGGAGCGTGCCGCACGAGTATTCTACAATAGTAGGTATTGAAGAATCCGTACAAGAAATTTTACTAAATTTGAAAGAAATTGTACCGAGAAGTAATCTCTATGGAGTTAGAGACGCATCCATTTGCGTCAAAGGTCCTAGATACATAACTGCTCAAGATATCATCTTACCGCCTTCCGTAGAAATCGTTGTTATGGCACAACCTATAGCTAACTTGACAGAGCCCATTGATTTCTGTATTGATTTACAGATCAAGAGAGATCGTGGATATCAGACAGAACTCAGAAAGAAGTATCAAGATGGAAGTTATCCTATAGATGCTGTATCCATGCCTGTTCGAAATGTGAATTATAGTATTTTTTCTTGTGGGAATGGAAATGAAAAACACGAGATACTTTTTCTAGAAATATGGACTAATGGAAGTTTAACCCCTAAGGAAGCACTTTATGAGGCTTCTCGTAATTTGATTGATTTATTCTTCCTTTTCTACACGCGGAGGAAGAGGGCGCTAGTTTCAAAGAAAATAAAAGCAGGTTTACTCCACCCCTTTTTACTTTTCAAAAAAGATTAACTAATCTAAAGAAAAACAAAAAAGGAATTCCATTGAATTGTATTTTTATTGATCAATTAGAATTGACTTCTAGAACGTATAATTGTCTAAAAAGGGCCAATATACATACACTATTGGACCTTTTGAGTAAGATTGAAGAAGATCTTCTGAGAATTGACAGTTTTCGTATGGAAGATAGAAAACATATATGGGACACTCTAGAGAAGCATCTCCCAATTGATTTACTTAAGAATAAACTCTCGTTTTAAATCCATTGCAATTTTCTTCTTCTTCTTTTTCGAGTTAGAATAAAAAGAAAACAATTTAGCATCTTTGGTACAATCTATATTTTCGCGAAATGGATCATAATAAAATGGATTTTAGGTATCTAGGGAAGATTCACTTGGAAGTAACTATTTCCTAGATACCTATGGCACTTCACGGTTGAATGAATCAAAAAATATCTAAAAAAGACCTAAAGTTAATGATTTATCAATGGGTAATGTTGCTCCAATACCTAACCAAAGAGCTACTACAGTACCGATTAAAAAAACGGTCGTAGCTACTGGGCGGCGAAATGGATTTTGGAATTTATTGACATTCTCTAGAAAAGGTACTGTCAATAAGCCTGTTGGCACAGAAACCCTTAAAAGAATGCCCAATAACTTATTGGGTACCGTACGGAGTATTTGAAACACGGGAAAGAAGTACCACTCGGGTAATATTTCCAGAGGAGTTGCAAACGGATCCGCCGGTTCACCAATCATTGATGGCTCGAGAACCGCTAAACCTACATTACATGCAATAGTACCTAGAATTACTACTGGAAAAATATATAAAAGATCGTTGGGCCATGCGGGTTCCCCGTAATAATTATGTCCCATCCCTTTAGCTAATTTAGCTCTTAATACATGATCATTTAAGTCTGGTTTCTTTGTTACTGGGATAGGTGAACTCTTTAGGATCCATCCCCCAAAGGAACCGGACATGAGAATTTATCATCATCCGGCTCGAGCAAGAGTGAAAGAAATAAGACCGCGGAAGATCCTTAATAGAATTAAGGTTTATAATGACTCAATGACTCTAGGCAAGAAAAGCTTTATCAGATTCTCTTTTCCGAAGTTGCACCTAGAACTACTCATTGAAAATAATCCTATTCTTATGGGTAAATGCTCAATATCCAAGTGGGCTTACAAATTTGATCATGATCAATTGCTTTGTGGATTGTCTCATGTCTCTTGATTAGTTGGTATTTATCCCCTCAATATCGCAAGTTTCTTACCTCCAAACAAAATATTTACTTGTTACTAATAAAAAATCAAAAAGTTTAGCCTACATTCTTCCTTAGATCCCTTCTTTTACTCCGATAGTATTGCGGATCACAATCGATGCAAAGAAAATGAATGCATTTCCATACTATAATAAAAAGGTAAGTGTAATAAATAGAGAACTGGATCATGTCACATGACTTATTCCATTTCTACTCGGATCTTACGGAGCCTGTTCATGGATGACATGGTTGCGGTATGATCATAGAAGATATTCTCCTCAAGTGAACCAGCCTATCCTTCCTAGGTAGGGGACTTACATGTTGATTGGATGCGGAGACACCTTTGGTTGTGAATTCTAATGTGGCAGATCCAATTCTTTATCTGCATGGCCAAATCAATAATTCAAGTCACACACTCCCATAATCCGCCTTTTTTCTTTCGTAAAATTAACTTCAACTATTTGTATTGTATAAAAATACTTTGGAGTTGAAGAGAAGTATCCAAATGACATGTGTTATTTTACAATAACCCATGCTTGTAGCAATGAAATACCAAAACCTACCCGATATGATATATGATAATTATAATTCTCTATGATATGCCTTCCCTATAAAGGACCCAAAATACCTTGCTTACGTATCATTGGAAAGTGCATTAACATAAATACGGCAGTAAGCAGAGGCAGTACAAAGGTATGTAAACTATAAAAACGAGTCAAAATGGATTGGCCCACACTAGCACTTCCGCGTAATAACTCCACTAAAGGCGATCCTATTACCGGAATGGCGTCAGGTACACCTGTCACAATTTTGACTGCTCAATAGCCAATTTGATCCCAAGGCAAAGAATAACCAGTTACACCAAATGATGCAGTCAAAACAGCCAAAACCACACCTGTGACCCAAGTTAATTCACGGTTTTTTTTAAATCCCCCTTATGAGATACACACGAAATACATGCAGGATCATCATTAAAACCATCATACTTGCTGACCATCGATGAACTGATCGGATTAACCAATCAAAGTTGGCCTCGGTCATTATGTATTGAACCGAGGAAAAAGCCTATGTAACGGTTGGTCGGTAGTAAAAAGTCATAGCAAAACCGGTAGCGACTTGTACTAGAAAACAAGTAAGTGTAATTCCCCCTAAACAATAAAATATGTTGACATGGGGAGGAACATATTTACTAGTTATATCATCTGCAATTGCCTGAATCTCAAGACGTTCCTCAAACCAATCATATACTTTATTGAAATAGGTAACTAACCCGAGTCCCCCTCTAAGAGCCGTATATGAAAATTTCATCTCGTACGGCTCAAGCAGAAACACAAAATTTTCAACGAATATTAGAAAAAAGGTTCAAAACAAAACAAAACAAAACAAAACAGTGTTAGGCTTGCAAAGATCCCCAACCACATCCTCGAGCCAACGGTGGTCAGGACATCCAGAGCTTTCCTTTAAGCGCTCTGTAATCAGGTTTTAACGAACAAATAGCTTCAAAATTGAGATACTACTATTAAATTTCTTAGCGAACGACGAGGAAAAAGCGAGATCGAACTGTGGAATCAAAGGAGCTCACCTCTGCCCCCCCCCCCCGACGGCCTTGGTGCCGAGCAGCTCCACCATGAACTGCGACGACGCCACCCCGTCCCTCTCGTCGGCTGGGCCACCACCGTGACGCACGAGCCGACGGCCATCCCGCACGGCAGCTCCACGGCCACCGGGGCGCCGAGACGGTGGCGGGGTAGGACGCGGGGGCTGACGGCGAGGGGGAAGGGGATGAGGAGGAGGAGGCGGCGGAAGGGGAGAGAATGTGGGGCAGGAGGGTAGCCGCGGCGGCGAAGGCGGAGGAGGCTGCGGCGTCGATGGAGGAGATGGAGGAGGAGTTGGCGC
Organism: Aegilops umbellulata; assembly: GCA_032464435.1. Taxonomy (NCBI): domain Eukaryota; kingdom Viridiplantae; phylum Streptophyta; class Magnoliopsida; order Poales; family Poaceae; genus Aegilops; species Aegilops umbellulata. The sequence goes on along the minus strand of CP136054.1, from coordinate 257,850,082 downwards.
CGCGGCGGAAGCGGATGGAGGAGAGCGCGAGGCGGGCGCGGCGGGGCGTGTCGGGGTCGGGAAGGTACGCGTGTGGGGCCGCGTCGTGGAGGAGCGGCCTCGAGCTCGTGGCGGCGCAGGCGGTCGGCGGTGGCGACGGGCGCGACGGAGATGGAGGCTCGGGCCGGACCAGCCGCGCCTAAACGGTGCGACCCAGCCTCGTCCAAGTCAGTGCGCGAGCACGCGCTCATTGGCCAGCGTGGCACCTGACGGATGGGTCCAACCGGTCAGTTTCCCTATCAATACGTATAAACAACACTTTTAGTCTTTTTTGCAACGCCTCGCCCTAGAGTTGGTACTAACACGTGAAAATTAATAATTTTGGTATCAATCTGCTTCCAATGCCACAATTGTGATAATTTTGTGCAATTTACCCCACCCTGGATAACAGCTACGCTGCCAGATCAGATATTGATCGGTGGCAAAATAATCATACGGAACGAACCTTCCCTGCATGTCCTCATGTACGAGACGCTCGTCGCTCGTCTTACCGCAGCACGACATTTCCATGGCAAAACGAATCCTGGGGCTCATTTCCCCATATCTCAATCTCCGACCAAAATTTGATAAATCGTGGCACGATAGCAACGAGCGTGTCATTCAGTTGCAGCGTACACGCAACCCGGCAGCGCGCGTGGTCTGGCGCAAAACAACAAGTCTCAGTAAACACAAACATACAGTTTTCCTCCCTTGTTTTGGGATTTTGTCCGCGGCGTCCGCATCGTCGGCAGAGAGAGAGAGAGAGAGAGAGAGAGAGAGAGAGAGAGAGAGAGAGAGAGAGAGAGAGAGAGAGAGAGAGAGAGAGAGAGAGAGAGAGAGAGCAACTGCGTGTGCCAGGCCCATTCGCCTCACCAGTTCACCTAACAGGCCAGCGGCAGACTTGCCACAGTTGGCTTCCTTCTCATCGTCTGACTCTGACGGGAGGTTTTCTGCAAGATATTTCCTCGCTTTGAAACTATTTTCGGAGCTTAGTGACTGTTCACGTGCCAGCTGAATTGGTGACGGCGACTGTGCTAGCCGACAGGCAAGTAATGCATGTTCTGTTAGTAGATTCAGCGGTGAATGAAGAACTGTTGGGTACGAACACGTGAGTGAGTTCAAAACGGAAACGCTTTCTGGCGTGCACACTCGCTAGCTCCTACGTTACGTACGGTTTGCGAGCAGGCCACATGTGTGGTAGCGTTGCCGCATGCCCAGCGTGGACGTGGAAGCAATTATAACTTCTCCGCTCCCATCCCAAGCCCACGCAGGTGTCTGTCCTTCTCGTGTACACGCGGTTGCACGCACGCTCCAAGTCTATGTTCTCACTATGTGGGTCACGTTTGACGGTCTGGGTTCCTTCACACATCAACATTGCACCAGGTAAAAAAAGGTACATCGGGCGTTTTGTCACTAAAAAAAGGCTACATCGGTCACTTTTAAATTACCTTGTTTTTTTAAAAATATTTCCATTTCCATTTCACCTTTTTCTCAAAGGAAAAAGGGAAATGATGGATTTGACTAGCTGAACTATTTGGTGTTTGGCCAAGTGTTCTCGAAGACAAGGAGCTACAAGCGTAGGATGTTTCATTAACTAAGAAGACGGTTCCTCAAAAAAAAGAAAAAAACTAAGAAAAAGGTTGTTGCCTATGTTTTTTTATCATAAGGTTGTTGCCTAGTTAATAATGGAAACCAATACAAAAACCAATATAAACAGGGCCAAGCCCACTCAAACAAAGCAATCACAAGGACACACCCACTCTGGAATGGCTCGACGATGTTCTTATGCCGTTATCTTGTTGAAGGCATTGCCCGGATATACTCAAACTGATTCCTTTGGGTGAAAAATCTAGATTCTGCCCTTGGATGGTTGGTCTGATGATGGCGGCACTTGAGTGTCGCTCCCTTTGTGAAGGCGTTATTGTTGAAGGACCTTGTTGCCCATGTGATGTCAAGAGATGGTTGGTGTGGATATAGTCATTATTGTAGTTTGTCGACAGGAGATCTGATCGCTTTGGCTTTTTTTCTTCGTCTCTGCATAGCTTTGGTCTTATACGACTTCGTTATTTGTCAATGTGTTATTGCGTGCCTGCCTTGGTATTAATCGTATGCATCCTAACTATGCAGAGAATATATGTATGCTCATTGTGTTTGTATTCTCTTAATACTTTTTTTTGGATTAATAAAATGTGTCCTTTGTTGAAAAAGCTACCGGAGAATAGGCTGAAGGTGAAAGAGTACGAGCTGCTCAAGAGGAAATTTAGTGACGCTGAATGCCTTGGGTTTGGAGTCAAGGAGGACTGGATATTGATGGGAGCAATCAAACTTTGGCGTGTGCATGTTTATGTTTATTTTCTACACTAGGTCGGTTGTGAATTTTGCATTTTTGATCAACATTACGGGTTTAAAAGATTATATTATCAATTTGTGGGTTTATCAAAAGTTTTGTTCTTCTGTGAATGTTTTATATAACCTTCAAGCTGGTAAACCCCTCCTGTGAAAGGAGGCCTGAAAGTTTCAAAAAAAATCATCGACCCAACTCCGATAAATAGCTTCCTCCATTAAATAGAGCCTATTTGTAGTATCTCAGAGATGTTTATAGGGAGCAATGGAGGCGGAATCAATAGTCATGTCAGGTTTCAGTTCAAAGAGAGATGTCAAGCAAACGCCGAATCTGAGTACTCAACTTGCCCGACCCGCCTCTTCCACTAGACCTCATCTTTCAAAGAGCAGCAACTTAGAGCCAGAGTCAACATCAAAGGTGGTGACATAACCAGTAGTTGGAAAGTAGAAAGAGGGAAGAACTAAGGTAGGTGAAGTTGGCGTCATCATCCTCTATTGGCCTTGTATCGACCGAGGGAAAAAGATGAAAATAATCTATGAGCGGGAGTCTTTTCTCTGATTTGAATCTTTCATTGATTTTCTTCTATGGCTAATTCTTCTTGATTCTCAGGCTATTGGAAGATATGGCACCAAAAGTTGTAGAGTTGGCCGTCTTTCATATCGAGCCATTGAAGCAGCACGTCGTGCTACAATCACACAATTCCATTATGCTATGAGCGGACAATCCCCGTCTACCTTTACTTTATTTTGAATATTCTTTTTTTTAATCTTTATATTTAGAATTCAGTTAACAACGAGATTTAGTATCCTTTCTTGCATGGAGATGATCAAAAGTACATTGCTTTTGTTAAGAAAAAGTCGAGTGAGCATTCTAGATCGCGTGAGGGTGTTGTTGATAGAGGGAGCTTTGGCCACACCCTCCAGAGTGCTATGAACACAATTGGTAGTATCTACGATTGACCGGACTAGAACAACTCCATGCAAACTCCTCCAACAAAATATTTGTACGTTTCATGGGAGATCATCACGTGGTATCTCAACACGACGAACTGTAGCAACGGTGCATGCTCAGGGAGAACACTTTTACCTTAAAATTTAATGGAGGGATCATCTTATAATACTACCGCTGTACTAAGCAAAATAAGATGCATAAAAGATAAACATCACATGCAATCAAAATATGTGACATGATATGGCCATCATCATCTTGTGCTTTTGATCTCCATCTTCAAAGCATCGTCACCGGCTCGACACCTTGATCTCCATCGTAGCGTCGTGGTCGTCTCACCAACTATTGCTTCTACAACTATCGCTAACGTATAGTGATAAAGTAAATCAAGTGCATGGCGTTTGCATTTCATACAATAAAGAGACAACCATAAGGCTCCTGCCGGTTGCCTGATATTTTGCAAAACATGATCATCTCATACAATAACGTATATCACATCATGTCTTGACCATATCACATCACAACATACCCTGCAAAAACAAGTTAGACGCCCTCTACTTTGTTGTTACAAGTTTTACGTGGCTGCTACGAGTTTCTAGCAAGAACCGTTCTTACCTACGCATTAAACCACAACAGTGTTTCGTCAAGTTTACTGTTTTAACCTTCTTCAAGGACCGGCCGTAGTCAAATTCGATTCAACTAAAGTAGGAGAAACAGACACCCACCAGCCACCTTTATGCAAAACTAGTTGCATGTCAGTCGGTGGAACCGGTCTCATGTGTGTGGACGTGTAAGGTTGGTCCGGGCCGCTTCATCCCACAATATCGCCGAATCAAAATAAGATGTTGGTGGTAAGCAGTATGACTATCACCGCCCACAACTCTTTATGTTCTACTCGTGCATATCATCTACGCATAGACCTGGCTCTGATATCACTGTGGGGAATCGTTGAATGGAAAAGAAAAAAATTTGCACACACGCAATGATCTATCCATGGAGATGCAAAACAACGAGGGGGATAGCGTTTCTACGTACTCTCATAGACCATAAGCGGAAGCGTTTAACAACGAGGTTGATGTAGTCAAACTTCTTCTAGCTCCGACCGATCAAGTACCGAACGTATGACACCTCTGAGTTCTACACACGTTCAGCTCGGCGATGTCCCTCACCTTCTTGATCCAGCAAGACGTTGAGGTAGTAGATGAGTTCCATCAGCACGATGGCGTGGTGACAGTGATGGTGAAGTGATCTCCGCAGGGCTTCACCTAAGCACTATGAAAATATGACCGGGGGAGTAAACGATGGAGGGGGGCGCTGCACACAGCTAAACAATTGTCTGGGGTGTGCTAGGCGCCCCCTCCTCATATATATAGGTGTGAGGGAGAAGGAAGAGGCCAAGGGGCACCCCAAGTAGGCCAGAATCCTACTTGGGCTCCTGCCCTTGGCTGCGCCCCCTGCCATGTTTGTCTGAGGGGGAAGGAAAGAGGGGGGAGAGGGAAGGAAGTGGGAATCCTAATCCACACTTATCTTTCCCTTCTCCCCTTTCCTTCTCCTCCTTAGGCCAGCCCATATCGGGGGTGCACTAACCCCTTGTGGATGGTGTGTTTCCCCTCTTGGCCCATAAGACCCATATCTTTTGTGGGGGGTGTCCGGAACCCCTTCTGGTGACCCGATAAGTACCCGGTACCCCCGAAACACTTCTAGTGTCCGAACACCATCGTCCTATATATCAATCTTTACCTCTCGACCATTTAGAGACTCCTCGTCATGTCTGTGATCTCATCCGGGACTCCGAACAACATTCGGTCACCAAATTACATAACTCATATAATACTATATCGTCATCGAACGTTAAGCGTGCGGACCCTACGGGTTCGAGAACTATGTAGACATGACCGAGACACCTCTCCGATCAATAACCAATAGCGAAACCTGGATGCTCATATTGGCTCCTACATATTCTACGAAGATCTTTATCTGTCAAATTGTTATGACAACATACGTAATTCCCTTTGTCCATCGATATGTTACTTGCCCGAGATTCGATCGTCGGTATCTTCATACCTAGTTCAATCTTGTTACCGGCAAGTCTCTTTAATCATTCCATAATACATCACCTCGTGACTAACTCCTTAGTCGTTTGCTTGCAAGCTTATGATGTGTATTAACGAGAGGGCCCAGAGATACCTCTCCCATAATCGGAGTGAAAAATCCTAGTATCGATCTATGCCAACTCAACAAACACCTTCGGAGATACCTGTAGATCATCTTTATAATCACCCAGTTACGTTGTGATTTTTGATAGCACACAAGGCATTCCTCCAGTATCCGGGAGTTGCATAATCTCATAGTCGAAGGAATATGTATTTGACATGAAGAAAGCAATAGCAATAAAACTGAACGATCATTATGCTAAGCTAACAGATGGGTCTTGTCCATCACATCATTCCCCTAATGATGTGATCCCCTTATCAAATGACAACTCATGTAAATGGTTAGGAAACCTTAACCATCCTTGATCAACGAGCTAGTCAAGTAGAGGCTCACTAGGGACATGGTGTGTGATACGTCTCCAACGTATCTATAATTTTTGATTGCACCATGCTATATTATCTTCTGTTTTAGACATTATTGGGATTTATTATTCACTTCTATATTATTTTTGGGACTAACCTATTAACCGGGGGCCCAGCCCAGAATTGCTGTTTTTTTGCCTATTTCAGAGTTTCGCAGAAAAGGAATATCAAACGGAGTCCAAACGGAATGAAACCTTCAGGAACGTGATTTTCGGAACGAACATGATCCAGAGGACTTGGACCCTACGTCAAGAAAGCTACCAGGAAGCCACGAGGTAGGGGGGGGGGGCGCGCCTACCCCCCAGGCGCGCCCTCCACCCTCGTGGGCCCCATGTTGCTCCACCGACGTACTCCTTCCTCCTATATATACCTACGTACCCCCAAACTACCAGATACGGAGCCAAAAACCTAATTCCACCGCCGCAAACTTCTGTACCCGTGAGATCCCATCTTGGGGCCTGTTACCGAGCTCCGCCGGAGGGGGCATCGATCACGGAGGGCTTCTACATCAACACCATAGCCTCTCCGATGATGTGTGAGTAGTTTACCTCAGACCTTCGGGTCCATAGTTATTAGCTAGATGGCTTCCTCTCTCTTTTTGGATCTCAATACAATGTTCTCCCCCTCTCTTGTGGAGATCTATTCGATGTAATCTTCTTTTGCGGTGTGTTTGTTGAGACCGATGAATTGTGGGTTTATGATCAAGTTTATCTATGAACAATATTTGGATCTTCTGAATTCTTTTATGTATGATTGGTTATCTTTGCAAGTCTCTTCGAATTATCAGTTTGGTTTGGCCTACTAGATTGATCTTTCTTGCAATGGGAGAAGTGCTTAGCTTTGGGTTCAATCTTGCGGTGTCCTTTCCCAGTGACAGTAGGGGCAACAAGGCACGTATTGTATTGTTGCCATTGAGGATAACAAGATGGGGTTTATATCATATTGCATGAATTTATCCCTCTACATCATGTCATCTTGCTTAAAGCGTTACTCTATTCTTATGAACTTAATACTCTAGATGCATGTTGGATAGCGGTCGATGTGTGGAGTAATAGTAGTAGATGCAGGTAGGAGTCGGTTTACTTGTCTCGGACCTGATGCCTATATACATGATCATACCTAGATATTCTCATAACTATGCTCAATTCTGTCAATTGCTCAACAGTAATTTGTTCATCCACTGTAAATACTTATGCTCTTGAGAGAAGCCACTAGTGAAACCTATGGCCCCCGGGTCTATTTTCCATCATATTAATCTCCCTTCAACAAGCTATTTCCGTTGCCTTTTATTTTGCTTCTACTTTACTTTGCATCTTTATCATAAAAATACCAAAAACATTATCCTATCATATCTATCAGATCTCACTCTCGTAAGTGACCGTGTAGGGATTGACAACCCCTTATCGCGTTGGTTGCAAGGATTTATTTGTTTGTGTAGGTGCGAGGGACTCGTGCGTAGCCTCCTACTAGATTGATACCTTGGTTCTCAAAAACTGAGGGAAATACTTACGCTACTTTGCCGCATCACCCTTTCCTCTTCAAGGGAAAACCAACGCAGTGCTCAAGAGGTAGCAAGAAGGATTTCTGGAGCCGTTGCCGGGGAGGCTTACGCAAGGTCAAGTCAAGATTTGGACTCCCGACAACGAGCCATTTCCAGCGCCGTTGCCGGGGAGTCTACGCAAAAGTCAACATACCAAGTACCCATCACAAACCCTTATCTCCCGCATTACATTATTTGCCATTTGCCTCTTGTTTTCCTCGCCTCCACTTCACCGTTGCCGTTTTATTCGCCCTCTCTTTTTCGTTCGCCTCTTTTGCTTGTTTGCTTGTGTTACCATGTGCCTTCTATTTGCTTGCATCTTTGCTTGCTAATAATCTATTGATATGGATCCACTTAAAGTGTTCTACTTGGATCATCTTCGATCTTTATGCGCTCGTGCTGAAATCCCAACTAGCCTAGTTGATGGGAAATCTTTAGACGAGCATGCTCATTTTGTGCGTCATCGTTTGTCTGAAAAAGGGAAGCTCTAAATGGTATCATATAAATAGTTTGTTATGCTATGCTTGGAATCTTTGTGAAATTTGTGATTTTACTAGTTGCTCCAAGAACCCTAAAAAACACCTTCCCTACCTATGTGAGTTCAATTATAATGAAATCTTATCTTCTTATGCAAAGGGTGTTTATAGTTACTATGATATCGAACAAATTAAAGAATTTGTCGTTTTTAAGGGTGCTCATTAAGTTGCTTCTTTGATTGAAAAGTATGATTTTACTGTCAATAAATCTGAAAATTTCGTCATCCTTAAATATTGCAATGAAAACTTTGCTCATAATGTCTATGTCCAAGAATTTATTGAAAGAATGACCGTTGCTTTGGAAGAAAATGATGATATGCATGAATCTATAGATAATGATGATTCCGATGATTTGGTTGAAATATCCCTTGATGAACATGATGCTTGTTATTCTTGTGGCTATGATGCCAATATTTATGAAGGCAAATTTGCTATAGTTCCTTATGTTAAAAATGAGATCGTTGTTATTGCACCCATGCTTGATAGTTCCTTCGATGAAAAGCATGATTGCAATGATTTTACTATAAATTCTCTTGATGTCAATTATGCTAATAATATGCAAAACCCTAAGCTTGGGGATGCTAGTTTTGCTATGTCCACTATTTGTTGCAATGATCATGATTGGGGTGATTTTTCTTATGATCTTGAAAATTTATTTAATCCGCATGATAAATATGAGATTGATAATATTGTTTGCAATAATATTGAAAGTGGGTTTGGAAGAGTGTCAACTTTAGATCCCACATATTTGGATAATATTCAATCTAATGAATTTTTTGATAAAAGTGGGTTTGGAGAGGTCATGACTTTAGTTAATGTTAATCCCACTATTTCGGAAGAGTGTCAACTTTGCATGCATGTGGATCGTGTTGAAAATATTTTACGTGATAGCTATATTGTTGAATTTTCTTATGATCCTACATGTAATTATTATGAGAGAGGAAAATATGGTTGTAGAAATTTTCATGTTACTAAATTACCTCTCGTCATGTTGAGATTGTTATCGTCTCTTTCTTCTTCCTTCCATATGCTAGTTTTTGCTTGCCTTGATAATTTGTTTGCTTATAAAATGTCTATGCATAGGAAGTATGTTATACTTAGATGTGTTTGTCACATGCTATTTGATGCTCTCTTTGTGCTTCAATTGTTGTCTCTAATGCGAGCATCATTAGAGTTATCAATGCCTAGCTAGGGGCGTTAAACGATAGCGCTTGTTGGGAGGCAACCCAATTTTATTTTTAATTTTTTTGCTTTTTGCTTCTGCTTAGGAATAAATCTTTGATCTAGCCTCTGGTTAGATGTATTTTTATGTTTTAATTAGTGTTTGTGTCAAGTTTAACCTATAGGATCTTCTTGATGATAGTTATTTGATCTTGCTGTAAAGTCCAGAAACTTTCTGTTCACGAAAATAATTGTTAAAAATCACCAGAACGTGATAAAATATTGATTCCAATTGCTTCTGATCAATAAACAAATTGTCTAGGTCGTCCTATTTTGATAGATTTTTTGGAGTTCCAGAAGTTTGCGTTAGTTACAGATTACTACAGACTGTTCTGTTTTTGACAGATTCTGTTTTTCGTGTGTTTGCTTATTTTGATGAATCTATGGCTAGTAAAATAGTTTATAAACCATAGAGAAGTTGGAATACAGTAGGTTTAACACCAATATAAATAAATAAATGAGTTCATTACAGTACCTTTAAGTGGTCTTTTGTTTTCTTTCGCTAACGGAGCTCACGAGATTTTCTGCTGAGTTTTGTGTTGTGAAGTTTTCAAGTTTTGGGTGAAAGATTTGATAAATTATGGAACAAGGAGTGGCAAGAGCCTAAGCTTGGGGATGCCCATGGCACCCCAAGAAAATCTAAGGACACCAAAAATCCAAAGCTTGGGGATGCCCCGGAAGCATCTCCTCTTTCGTCTACTTCCATCGGTAACTTTACTTGGAGCTATATTTTTATTCACCACATGATATGTGTTTTGCTTGGAGCGTCTTGTATGATTTGAGTCTTTGCTTTTTAGTTTACCACAATCACCTTTGCTGTACACACCTTTTGAGAGAGACACACATGATTCGGAAATTATTAGAATACTCTATGTGCTTCACTTATATCTTTTGAGTTATATAGTTTTTGCTCTAGTACTTCACTTATATCTTTTAGAGCACGGTGGTGGATTTGTTTTATAGAAACTATTGATCTCTCATGCTTCACTTAGATTATTTTGAGAGTCTTAAATAGCATGGTAATTTGCTTAAATAATACTAATATGCTAGGTATTCAAGATTAGTTAAAAAAAACTTTCTTATGAGTGTTTTGAATACTAAGAGAAGTTTGATGCTTGATGATTGTTTTGAGACATGGAGGTAGATATATTAAAGTTGTGCTAGTTGAGTAGTTGTGAATTTGAGAAATACTTGTGTTAAAGTTTGCAAGTCCTGTAGCATGCACGTATGGTAAACGTTATGTAAAAAATTTGAAACATGAGGTGTTCTTTGATTGTCCTCCTTATGAGTGGCGGTCGGGGACGAGCGATGGTCTTTTCCTACCAATCTATCCCCCTAGGAGAATGCGCGTAGTGCTTGGTTTTTTATGACTTGTAGATTTTTGCAATAAGTATGTGAGTTCTTTATTACTAATGTTGAATCCATGGATTATACGCACTCTCACCTTTCCATCATTGCTAGCCTCTTCGGTACCGTGCATTGCCCTTTCTCACATTGAGAGTTGGTGCAAACTTCGCCGGTGCATCCAAACCCCGTGATATGATACGCTCTTTCACACATAAACCTCCTTATATCTTCCTCAAAACAGCCACCATACCTACCTATTATGGCATTTCCATAGCCATTCCGAGATATATTGCCATGCAACTTTCCACCGTTCCGTTTATCATGACACGTTCATCATTGTCACATTGCTTAGCATGATCATGTAGTTGACATAGTATTTGTGGCAAAGCCATCGTTCATAATTCTTTCATACATGTCACTCTTGGTTCATTGCATATCCCGGTACACCGCCGGAGGCATTCATATAGAGTCATACTCTGTTCTTGTATCGAGTTGTAATCGTTGAGTTGTAAATAAATAGAAGTGTGATGATCATCATTTTCTAGAGCATTGTCCCAAGTGAGGAATAAAAAAAGAGAGAAAGTCCATAAAAAAAGAGAAGGCCCAAAAAAATATGAGAGAAAAAGAGAGAAGGGACAATGTTACTATCCTTTTACCACACTTGTGCTTCAAAGTAGCACCATAATCTTCATGATAGAGAGTCTCTTGTTTTGTCACTTTCATATACTAGTGGGAATTTTTCATTATAGAACTTGGCTTTTATATTCCAACAATGGGCCTCCTCAAGTGCCCTAGGCCTTCGTGAGCAAGCAAGTTGGATGCACACCCACTTAGTCTCTTTTTTGAGCTTTCATATATTTATAGCTCTAGTGCATCCGTTGCATGGCAATCCCTACTCCTTGCATTAACATCAATCGATGGGCATATCCATAGCTCATTGATTAGCCTCGTTGATGTGAGACTTTCTCCTTTTTGTCTTCTCCACATAACCCCCATCATCATATTCTATTCCACCTATAGTGCTATATCCATGGCCCACGCTCATGCATTGCGTGAAGGTTGAAAAAGTTTGAGATTACTAAAGTATGAAACAATTGCTTGGCTTGTCATCGGGGTTGTGCATGATGAGAGCATGCTTGTGTGATGAAAATGGAGCATGACTAAACTATATGATTTTGTAGTGATGAACTTTCTTTGGCCATGTTATTTTGAGAGGACATAATTGCTTAGTTACTATGCTTGAAGTATTATTATTTCTATGTCAATATTGAACTTTTATCTTGAATCTTTCGGACCTGAATATTCATACCACAATTAAGAAGAATTACATTGAAATTATGCCGAGTAGCATTCCACATCAAAAATTCTGTTTTTATCATTTACCTACTCGAGGACGAGCAGGAATTAAGCTTGGGGATGTTTGATACGTCTCCAACGTATCTATAATTTTTGATTGCTCCATGCTATATTATCTTCTGTTTTGGACATTATTGGGCTTTATTATTCACTTTTATATTATTTTTGGGACTAACCTATTAACCAGAGGCCCAGCCCAGAATTGTTGTTTTTTGCCTATTTTAGATTTTCACAGAAAAAGAATATCAAACGGAGTCCAAACGGAACGAAACCTCCGGGGACGTGATTTTCGGAACGAACATGATCCAGAGGACTTGGACCCTACGTCAAGAAAGCTACCAGGAAGCCACGAGGTAGGGGGCGCGCCTACCCCCGTAGGCGCGCCCTCCACCCTCGTGGGCCGCACGTTGCTCCACCGACGTACTCCTTCCTCCTATATATACCATGTACCCCCAAACTACCAAATACGGAGCCAAAAACCTAATTCCACCGCTGCAACCTTCTGTACCCGTGAGATCTCATCTTGGGGCCTGTTCCCAAGCTCCGCCGGAGGGGGCATCGATCACGGAGGGCTTCTACATCAACACAATAGCCTCTCCAATGATGTGTGGGTGGTTTACCTCAGACCTTCGGGTCCATATTTATTAGCTAGATGGCTTCCTCTCTCTTTTTGGATCTCAATACAATGTTCTCCCCCTCTCTTGTGGAGATCTATTCGATGAAATCTTCTTTTGCGGTGTGTTTGTTGAGACCGATGAATTGTGGGTTTATGATCAAGTTTATCTATGAACAATATTTGAATCTTCTGAATTCTTTTATGTATGATTGGTTATCTTTGCAAGTCTCTTTGAATTATCAGTTTGGTTTGGCCTACTAGATTGATCTTTCTTTCAATGGGAGAAGTGCTTAGCTTTGGGTTCAATCTTGCGGTGTCCTTTCCCAGTGATAGTAGGGGCAGCAAGGCACGTATTGTATTATTGCCATCGAGGATAACAAGATGAGGTTTATATCGAATTGCATGAATTTATCCCTCTACATCATGTCATCTTGCTTAAAGCGTTACTATGTTCTTATGAACTTAATACTCTAGATGCATGTTGGATAGCGGTCGATGTGTGGAGTAATAGTAGTAGATGCAGGCAGGAGTCGGTTTACTTGTCTCGGACCTGATGCCTATATACATGATCATACCTAGATATTCTCATAATTATGCTCAATTCTGTCAATTGCTCAACAATAATTTGTTCACCCACTGTAAATACTTATGCTCTTGAGAGAAGCCACTAGTGAAACCTATGGCCCCCGGGTATATTTTCCATCATATTAATCTCCCTTCAACAAGCTATTTCCGTTGCCTTTTATTTTGCTTCTACTTTACTTTGCATCTGTATCATAAAAATACCAAAAATATTATCCTATCATATCTATCAGATCTCACTCTCGTAAGTGAAGGTGTAGGGATTGGCAACCCCTTATCGCGTTGGTTGCGAGGATTTATTTGTTTGTGTAGGCGCGAGGGACTCGTGCGTAGCCTCCTACTGGATTGATACCTTGGTTCTCAAAAGCTGAGGGAAATACTTATGCTACTTTGCTGCATCACCCTTTCCTCTTCAAGGGAAAATCAACGCAGTGCTTAAGAGGTAGCAGTGTGTGTTTATGTATTCTCACATGTATTTAAGTTTCCGATCAATACAATTCTAGCATGAATAATAAAAAATTATCATGAATAAGGAAATATAAAATAACAACTTTATTATTGTCTCTAGGGCATATTTCCTTCATACATAACTTCCGCCATGCATACTGATACGTCTCCAACGTATCTATAATTTTTTATTGTTCCATGCTATTATATTATCTGTTTTGGATGTTTAATGGGATTTACTAAGCACTTTTATATTATTTTTGGTACTAACCTATTGACCGAAGGCCCAGTGCAAATTGATGTTTTTTTGCTTATTTCGGTGTTTAGCAGAAAAGGAATATCAAACGGAGTCCAAACGGAATGAAAACTTCGGGAGAGTTATTTTTGGAATAAACGTGATCCAAAGGACTTGGAGTGGATGTCAAGAAAGTAGCGAGGAGGCCATGAGGCAGGGAGGCGCGCCTGCCCCCCTTGGGCGCGCCCCCACCCTCGTGGGCCCCTCGCAGCTCCACCGACCTACTTCTTCCTCCTATATATACCCATATACCCCAAAAACATCCAGGAGCACCACGAAACCCTATTTCCACCGCCGCAACCTTCTGTACCCGTGAGATCCCATCTTGGGGCCTTTTCCGGCGCTCCACTGGAGGGGGAATCGATCACGGAGGGCTTCTACATCAACATCATAGCCTCTTCGATGATGTGTGAGTAGTTTACCACAGACCTTCGGGTCCATAGTTATTAGCTAGATGGCTTCTTCTCTCTCTTTGGATCTCAATACAAAGTTCTTCTCGATCTTCTTGGATATCTCTATTTGATGTAATTCTTTTTGCGATGTGTTTGTCTAGATCCGATGAATTGTGGGTTTATGATCAAGATTATCTATGAACAATATTTGAATCTCCTCTGAATTCTTTTATGTATGATTTGTTATCTTTGCAAGTCTCTTCGAATTATCAGTTTGGTTTGGCCTACTAGATTGATCTTTCTTGCAATGGGAGAAGTGCTTAGATTTGGGTTCAATCTTGCGGTGTCCTTTCCCAGTGACAGCAGGGGCAGCAAGGCACGTATTGTATTGTTGCCATCGAGGATAAAAAGATGGGGTTTATATCATATTGCTTGAGTTTATCCCTCTACATCATGTCATCTTGCCTAATGCGTTACTCTGTTCTTATGAACTTAATACTCTAGATGCACGTTGGATAGCGGTCGATGTGTGGAGTAATAGTAGTAGATGCATAATCGTTTCGGTCTACTTGTCGCGGACGTGATGCCTATATACATGATCATGCCTAGATATTCTCATAATTATGCACTTTTCTATCAATTGCTCGACAGTAATTTGTTCACCCACCGTAATACTTATGCTATCTTGAGAGAAGCCACTAGTGAAACCTATGGCCCCCGGGTCTCTTTTCCATGATATAAGTTTTCAATCTATTTTTACTTTGCATTCTTTACTTTCAGTTTATATCATAAAAATACCAAAAATATTTATCTTATTATCTTTATCAGATCTCACTTTTGCAAGTGGCCGTGAAGGGATTGACAACCCCTTTATCGCGTTGGTTTTAAGGTTCTTATTTGTTTGTGTAGGTACGAGGCGACTTGCGTGTAGTCTCCTACTGGATTGATACCTTGGTTCTAAAAAACTGAGGAAAATAGTTACGCTACTTTGTTGCATCACCCTTTCCTCTTCAAGGAAAAAACCAACACAAGCTCAAGAGGTAGCAAGAAGGATTTCTGGCGCCGTTGCCGGGGAGATCTACGCCAAGTCAGGTCAAGTCAAGACATACCAAGTACCCATCACAACTCTTATCCCTCGCATTACATTATTTGCTATTTGCCTCTCGTTTTCCTCTCCCCCACTTCACCCTTGCCGTTTTATTCGCCCTTGTTTCGTTCGATATTTTGTTTGCTTGTGTTACCATGTGCCTTCTTTTTGCTTGCATCTTTCCTTGCCAAGAATCCATTGATATGGATCCACTTAAAGTGTTCTACTTGGATCATCTTCGATATATATGTGTTCGTGCTGAAACCCCAACTAGTTTAGTTGAGGGAAAATCATTAGATGAGCATGCTCATTTTGTGCGTCATCGTTTGTCTGAAAAGGGGAAGCTCTTATGGTATCAAATAAATAGTTTGCTATGCTATGCTTGGAATCTTTGTGAAATTTATGATTTTACTTGTTGCTCTAAGAACCCTAAAAACACCTTCCCTACCTATGTGAGTTTAATGATAATAAAATCTTATCTTCTTATGGAAAGGGTGTTTATAGTTACTATGATATCGAACAAATTGAAGAATTTGTCGTTTTTAAGGGTGCTCATGAAGTTGCTTATTTGATTGAAAAGTATGATATTACTCTCTACAAATCTGAAAATTCCGACATACTTAAATATTGCAATGAAAACTATGCTCATAATGCCTATGTTAAGGAATTTATTGAGAGAATGACCGTTGCTTTGGGAGAAAATAATGATATGCATGAATCTATGGATAATTTTGATTCCGATGATTTGATTGAAATATCCCTTGATGAACATGATGCTTGTTATTCTTGTGGCCACGATGCCAATATTTATGAAGACGAATTTGCTATAGTTCCTTATGTTAAACATGAGATTGTTGCTATTGCACCCATACTTTCCTTCGATGAAAAGCATGATTGCAATGATTTTACTATAAATTCTCTTAATGTCAATTATGCTAATAATATGCAAAACCCTAAGATTGGGGATGCTAGTTTTTCTATGTCTACTACTTGTTGCAATGATCATGATTGGGGTGATTCTTCTTATGATCTTAAAAAAAATTAAACCCCATGATGAATATGAGATTGATAATATTGTTTGCAATAATATTGAAAGTGGGTTTGGAAGAGTGTCAACTTTAGATCCAACATATTTATTGAATGTTCAATCTTATGAAGTTTTTGATAAAAGTAGGTTTGGAGAGGTCATGACTTTAGTTAATGTTAATCCCACTATTTTGGAAGAGTGTCAACTTTGCATGCATGTGGATCATGTAGAGAAAATTTTATGTGATATCTATATTGTTGAATTTGAATATGATCCTACATGCAATTATTATGAGAGAGGAAAATATGGTTATAGAAAATTTCATGTTACTAAATTACCTCTCGTCATGTTGAGATTGCTATTGTTTCTTTCTTATGCTAGTTTTTGCTTGTCTTGATAATTTGTTTGCTTATAAAATGCCTATGCATAGGAAGTATGTTAGACTTAGATATGTTTGTCACGTGCTATATGATGCTCTCTTTGTGCTTCAATTCTTGTCTTTCCTGTGAGCATCATCGAAATTATCAATGCCTAGCTAGGGGCGTTAAACGATAGCGCTTGTTGGGAGGCAATCCAATTTTATTTTTGTTTCTTCATTTTTGGTTCTGTTTAGTAATAAATAATTCATCTAGATTTTGTTAATATGTGTTTTCATGTTTTAAATTAGTGTTTGTGCCAAGTAGAACCTTTGGGAAGACTTGGGTGAAGTCTTTATGATCTTGCTGTAAAAAACAGAAACTTTAGCGCTCACGAGATTAGCTACAACTTTTTACTGAAGAGTGATATTTAGTTTATTCTCTTTGCAGATGATTAATAGGAAAATTACTCACGTTTAGCAATTTAGTTTAGAATTTTTGGAGTTACAGAAGTATACATTTGTTACAGATTACTACAGACTGTTCTGTTTTTTACAGATTCTATTTTTCGTGTGTTGTTTGCTTATTTTGATGAATCTATGGCTAGTATCGGAGGGTATGAACCATAGAGAAGTTGGAATATAGTAGGTTTAAAACCAATATAAATAAAGAATGAGTTCATTACAGTACCTTATGATGGTGATTTTCTTTCTTATACTAACGGAGCTCATGAGATTTTCTATTGAGTTTTGTGTTGTGAAGTTTTCAAGTTTTGGGTAAAGATTTGATGGATTATGGAATAAAGAGTGGCAAGAGCCTAAGCTTGGGGATGCCCCGGAAGGCATTCCCTCTTTCGTCTTCGTCTATCAGTAACTTTACTTGAGGCTATATTTTTATTCACCACATAATATGTGTTTTGCTTGGAGGGTCTTGTATGATTTGAGTCTTTGCTTTTAGTTTACCACAATCATCCTTGTTGTACACACCTTTTGGGAGAGACACACATGAATCGGAATTTATTAGAATACTCTATGTGCTTCACTTATATCTTTTGAGATAGATAATTTTGTTCTAGTGCTTCACTTATGCCTTTTTAGAGCATGGTGGTGGTTTTATTTTATAGAAATTATTGATCTCTCATGCTTCAGTTATATTATTTTGAGAGTCTTTTAGAACAACATGGTAGTTTTCTTTGGCTATAAAATTAGTCCTAATATGATCAACATCCAAGATGGGTATAATAAAAACTATCATATAAAGTGCATTGAATATTATGAGAAGTTTGATACTTGATAATTGTTTTGGGATATGAAGATGGTGATATTAGAGTCATGCTAGTTGAGTAGTTATGAATTTGAGAAATACTTGTTCTAAAGTTTGTGATTCCCGTAGCATGCACGTATGGTGGACCGTTATGTGATGAAGTCGGAGCATGATTTATTTATTGATTGTCTTCCTTATGAGTGGCGGTCGGGGACGAGCGATGGTCTTTTCCTACCAATATATCCCCCTAGGAGCATGCCATAGTACTTTGTTTCGATAACTAATAGATTTTTGCAATAAGTATGTGAGTTCTTTATGACTAATGTTGAGTCCATGGATTATACGCACTCTCACCCTTCCACCATTGCTAGCCTCTCTAATACCGCACACCTTTTGCCGGTATCATACACCCACCATATACCTTCCTCAAAACAGACACCATACCTACATATTATGGCATTTCCATAGCCACTCCGAGATATATTGCCATGCAACTTACCACCGTTCCGTTTGTTATGACACGTTTCATCATTGTCATATTGCTTTGCATGATCATGTAGTTGACATCGTATTTGTGGCAAAGCCACCATTCATAATTCTTTCATACATGTCACTATTGATTCATTGCATATCCCGGTACATCGCCGGAGGCATTCACATAGAGTCATATTTTGTTCCAAGTATTGAGTTGTAATTTTTGAGTTGTAAGAAAATAAAAGTGTGATGATCATCATTATTAGAGTATTGTCCCAAGTGAGGAAAGGATGATGGAGACTATGATTCCCCCACAAGTCGGGAGAGACTTCGGACGAAAAGAAAAAAAATAAAGAAAAAAGAGGCCATAAATAAAAGAAAAAGGCCCAAATAAAAAAAAGATGAGAGAAAAAGAGAGAAGGGACAATGTTACTATCCTTTTTCCACACTTCTGCTTCAAAGTAGCACCATGATCTTCATGATAGCGAGTCTCCTATGTTGTCACTTTCATATGCTAGTGAGAATTCTACATTATAGAACTTGGCTTGTATATTCCAATGACGAGCTTCCTCAAAATGCCCTAGGTCTTCGTGAGCAAGCGAGTTGGATGCACACCCACTTAGTTTTTTTGTTGAGCTTTCATACACTTATAGCTCTAAGTGCATCCGTTGCATGGAAATCCCTACTCACTCACATTGATATCTATTGATGGGCATCTCCATAGCCCGTTGATACGCCTAGTTGATGTGAGACTATCTTCTCCTTTTTGTCTTCTCCACAACCACCATTCTATTCCATATATAGTGCTATGTCCATGGCTCACGCTCATGTATTGCGTGAAGATTGAAAAAGTTTGAGAATATCAAAAGTATGAAACAATTGCTTGGCTTGTCATCGGGGTTGTGCATGATTAAATACTTTGTGTGATGAAGACAGAGCTTAGCCAGACTATATGATTTTGTAGGGATAACTTTCTTTGGCCATGTAATTTCAAGAAGACATGATTGCTCTGTTAGTATGCTTGAAGTATTATTATTTTCATGTCAATATTAAACTTTTGTCTTGAATCTTTCGGATCTGAACATTCATGCCACAATAAAGGAAATTACATTGAGAAATATGCTAGGTAGCATTCCACATCAAAAATTCTGTTTTTATAATTTACCTACTCGAGGGCGAGCAGGAATTAAGCTTGGGGATGCTTGATACGTCTCCAACGTATCTATAATTTTTTATAGTTACATGCTATTATATTATCTATTTTGGATGTTAATGGGCTTTACTAAGCACTTTTATATTATTTTTGGGACTAATCTATTAATCGAAGGCCCAGTGCAAATTGCAGTTTTTTTGCCTATTTCAGTGTTTAGCAGAAAAAGAATATCAAACGGAGTCCAAACGGAATGAAACCTTCGGGAGAGTTATTTTTGGAACAGACGTGATCCAGAGGACTTGGAGTGGACGTCAAAAAAGAAGCGAGGAGGCCACGAGGCAGGGAGGCGCGCCTGCCCCCTGGGCGCGCCCCCACCCTCGTGGGCCCCTCACAGCTCCACCGACCTACTTCTTCCTCCTATATATACCCATATACCCCCGAAACATCCAGGAGCACCACGAAACCCTATTTCCACCGCCGCAACCTTCTGTACCCATGAGATCCCATCTTGGGGCCTTTTTCGGCGCTCCGCCGAAGAGGGAATCGATCATGGAGGGCTTCTACATCAACACCATAGCCTCTCCGATGATGTGTGAGTAGTTTACCACTGACCTTCGGGTCCATAGTTATTAGCTAGATGGCTTCTTCTCTCTCTTTGGATCTCAATACAAAGTTCTCCTCGTTCTTCTTGGAGATCTATTCGATGTAATTTTTTTTGCGGTGTGTTTGTCGAGATCCGATGAATTGTGGGTTTATGATCAAGATTATCTATGAACAATATTTGAATCTCCTCTGAATTCTTTTATGTATGATTTGTTATCTTTGCAAGTCTCTTCGAATTATCAGTTTGGTTTGGCCTACTAGATTGATCTTTCTTGCAATGGGAGAAGTGCTTAGTTTTGGGTTCAATCTTGCGGTGTCCTTTCCCAGTGACAGCAGGGGCAGCAAGGCACGTATTGTATTGTTGCTATCGAGGATAAAAGATGGGGTTTATATCATATTGCTTGAGTTTATCCCTCTACATCATGTCATCTTGCCTAATGTGTTACTCTGTTCTTATGAACTTAATACTCTAGATGCATGCTGGATAGCGGTCGATGTGTGGAGTAATAGTAGTAGATGCAGAATCGTTTTGGTCTACTTGTCGCGAACGTGATGCCTATATACATGATCATGCCTAGATATTCTCATAATTATGCACTTTTCTATCAATTGCTCAACAGTAATTTGTTCACCCACCGTAATACTTATGCTATCTTGAGAGAAGCCACTAGTGAAACCTATGGCCCCGGGTCTATTTTCCATGATATAAGTTTTCAATCTATTTTTACTTTGCATTCTTTACTTTCAGTTTATATCATAAAAATACCAAAAATATTTATCTTATTATCTCTATCAGATCTCACTTTTGCAAGTGGTCGTGAAGGGATTGACAACCCCTTTATCGCGTTGGTTGCAAGGTTCTTATTTGTTTGTGTGGGTACGAGGCGACTTGTGTGTAGTCTCCTACTGGATTGATACCTTGGTTCTCAAAAACTGAAGGAAATACTTAAGCTACTTTGCTGCATCACCCTTTCCTCTTCAAGGGAAAAACCAACGCAAGCTTAAGAGGTAGCACATACTAGTGCATGATTTTCTTATCTCCATCCCCTCCCCACCAAAATTGTGCTATGAGATAAATTATGTCCTTACAAACCCTCTTAGGGATATTAAACACCGATATGGCAAACATTGAAATAGCTTGAGCAACTAGTTTCAACAACAATTCTTTACCATCCATTGATAAGAGCTTGGTCATACAAGCACCAATTCTTTGTGTGATTCTCTCAACAAAATGCTTGAAGCAATCACATATGTCTGCTCGTAGCAAAGCCGGTAGGCCTAAGTATTCATCAGAGAGTGCTTCAGTGTCAATATGTAGCTCTTGACAAATTTCTGCCCTCGCAACCACATTGGTATTAAATAGAGCTTATTTGTAGTATCTCGGAGATGTTTATGGGGAGCGATGGAGGCGGAATCGATGGTCATGTCAGGTTTTAGATTCAAAGAGAGATGTCAAGCAAGCGCCGAATCTTAGTACTCAACATGCCCGGCCCGCCTCTTCCACTAGACCTCGCCTTTCAGAGAGCAGCAGCTCAAGGTCAGAGTCAACATCAAAGGTGGTGACATAACTAGTAGATTGAAAGTAGAAAGAGGGAAGAACTAAGGCAAGTGAAGTTGGTGTCATCATCCTCTATTAGCCTTGTATCGACCAAGGGAAAAAGAAGGAAAGAATCTATGAGCGAGAGTCTTTTCTCCGATTTGAATCTTTCATTGATTTTCTTCTCTTGCTACTTCTTGATTCCCAGGCTACTGGAAGATATAGCACCAAAAGTTGTAGAGCTGGTCGTCTTTCATATCGAGCGATTGAAGCGGCATGTCGTGCTACAGTTGCACAATTCCATCATGCTATGAGCGGACAATCCCCGCTTACCTTTACTTTGTTTTGAATCATTTTCTTCTTTTTAATCTCTCTATTCAAAATTCAGTTAACGACGAGATTTAGTATCCTTTCTTGCATGGAGATGATCAGTAGTACATTGCTTTTGTTAAGAAAAAGTTGAGTGAGCAATCCTAGATCGCGTGAGGGTGTTTTTCATAGAGGGAGCTCATGCCACACCTTCCATAGTGCTATGAACACAATTCCAGCGTGCATGTGAGCATCTCCTACAAGGCCATTTCGTTTTCCGTGTCAAATTTTGACTCATAATTTTGGTCAACAAAATATGGATTATATGTCATAAAAAACATATCATCAGAAAGTTCTCTGAAATGTGCATCCAATGACGTACTTTTTGTGGCGTATAACTTACATTTTGTTGTCCAAATTAACGGACAAAGTTAGATAGAAAAATATGAAGTACTGTATAATAAATCTTCAGGCGAAAGCCAAGATTCTGTTGCAGGGTCGGGCGGCGTCGTCTTCGGCTTCGTTTTCCCTCTT
This sequence comes from Aegilops umbellulata, assembly GCA_032464435.1. NCBI lineage: Eukaryota > Viridiplantae > Streptophyta > Magnoliopsida > Poales > Poaceae > Aegilops > Aegilops umbellulata. The sequence continues at coordinate 257,827,521 of CP136054.1, read as the reverse complement.
TAGGGCGCCGTCTTGAAGATCTTGGTTCCTTTGATGCTTCCGGCGGGCTGGACGTGCACAACATTGCGGTCGGCTGGTGTCCGTCCGGTGATGTAGGCAGTTTGGCATTGCGACTCGTGTGGCGAGCGAAGCTGGGTCGCGGCTTGTCCTTCTGATGTCGACGGTCCAGTGCGCTAATGGGTGCGCCTATACTAGTTTCGTGCTGTGACAGAGAAGTCGGAGTTGCGGTCGGCGACACCATTGCGGCAACGATGACTCCATGAGGGTGGTTTTCAGCGGGCGGTGCTCTCCGGGTGTTGCGTTGGACTAGATCGGTGGGAGGCGTGCAACTTTCTCATGCAAAGCTTTTCAGCAAAATCGGAGCTGTCAAGTCCTCGACGCTTCGGTCCATTGTTTGGCGTTTATGGCCAGGTCGTCTGTGTGTGCTCCGTGAGGGTTGTAATCTAGGTTTTCGCCCGGTTTTTCTCTAATTAACCGGCCAACTCTCCTCTGCTTAATCAATGAAAATGGCAAATCTTTTGCCTCGTTTCAAAAAAAAAAAAAACCGTTCCAGCACAACGGTATGGTCGTTATCCTTATCTATGAACTTAATAACAAATCTATTAATGAATCCATCCTCATCTGCATACACATACAGCCGGCCCCGGCCACTGTCCCAATTATTTACATCCAGTACATCGTGCATTATGTACAAACACGTGATCTATGTTTTTTTTGTGTGCGGGTGACGTGATCTACGTTATACGTACATGCCAATACTAACAAGGCTGTCGATTTGCTATAACATGAGCTAGTTTTTCTTCAACGGATCTACGTAGTTGAATCCAGCAGCTTGTGCTTGGTCCGAGTTGAATCGCGGGTGGATCATCAGAAGCCGTCGTAGAAGCCACCGAACGATATGTTGGCCCTTGTGGACGCGCCTGCCCCCATCATGGATGACATGGCCTGGTTCAGCCTCGATGTCTGCTGCACCACCTGCTGAATTCTCTGCACATCGACAGATCAACAGCATATGTATTACTTCAGCCAGGCTTCTCTTGGACAAATAATAATGGCTAGTAAGCTTCAAGTTCAACCCTAGGCTATTTCAAGATTCAGTTGCACAAGAAGCGGATGGCGTGGCGCCGACCCGGCCAGGACAAATCCGGGAAGAAAAATCCAGTGTTGGAACGGGGCAAATTAGGCTGTGCACCGTCAACTAGGAAGCGTATGTGACGACTTCGTCAATCTGAAGATCTGCCGGCTCAATCTGGTGAAGATGCTCATAGAAATAGCGAGCACGTGTATGCGGGTGAGTGTGTGTGTGCACATGTATGTGAGTGTTTGTAGAGTGTTTCTAAAAAAAAGCACAGTTGATTGATTGATACTGTAATTGATTTAAGTTGAGTTACTAATTTGAAAAGGAGTCTGAGCTCTGGATTGGATTAGGTAGGGAGCGAGTCAGCAAACCTTATCATCGCCAAGGAATTGCAGCTGGATCTTCTGCTGCTGCTGGTGCTGGTGCTGCTTCTGGTGCTGCAGCCTGCCGCCGACGAGGAACACGCAGACGGTGGCCGCCGCGACCCCGAACGAGCACAGCGCCCCGACCGCGTTCACGCGCAGCTTCCCCACGCTGAACACCACGCACTCCGGCGGCGCCGCGTCCTCCTCCTTCTTGCCCTCCTCCTCCTCTCCCGCGGCGAACTCATGAGGAGGAAGCGCTGATTCCGCTTCCTCTGCCGCCGTCATCTGCTTGCCATCATCGTCCACCTCCTTGGCGTCGCCACAGGCCTGGAACTTCTCCTCTCCGTCGCCGTCAGGGACTAGCAGCTCCGTCACCTTGGGTTCCTCATCCTCTTGGGTTGATCTGGCCCCGGCCGGCACGACGTCGACGCCGATGTCCTTGCACTCGTCAACATTATCAGCGTCCACTTGTGACGGGGGAGGCAGGATCGGTTCCTCGGTTTCGTGATCTGAAATTACGCGCGCGATCAATTACAGTTACAGGGATGAGAACACGAGTGGAAACCGAAGCAAATCGTGATCGAGAGCGGGCTGATCGGGCCCTTCCTTACCGGCGAGAACCTCGCCGCCGGCGTGGGCACGGGATGCGGCCCTGGTCTCGGCGTAGAAGCTCCTGTGTTCGTCAGGCAGCACCTCCCAGTCCCACACGTCCTGGACGGAAGGAACGCCTCCTCCCTCCATGGCAAACAAATCGACGGACGCAACCGCAAAAGCTAGAGGATCGAACCTGAACCTGAACCTGAACCCGATTGATTGCTGGTGCTGGACGGATCAACTGATTGGCAGGGGGACAAGGGGCCAGAGGGAGAAAGCTATATATGGGTTGCACTCACACACATGGGCATGGGCACATCAGCGTCAAGGAGCCAGCCAGCTCCTTGCACCAAGGGAGAAGAAGGCAGAGGAAGGAAGAGGAGAGCTTGTGTGCGGGCTTATCCTTCCTGCTAGGGGACAAGGGTTGGGGCCTACCACTCGGGAAGGAGGAGAAGGCTTCTGTATCCTTCTACCAAGTTGCCCTGCATTATTCACGATAGAAATTCTTGGAACGCGAGGACTTTTCAGGTTTCTGCCGGAGTTGAAATCTTTATTTGTGGCTCCTGTAAAACCCGTGTAAACATTTTTTTGGGAATTTTGCGCGATTAACATGTGTCGCTTCTCTCAAAAAGCTTGCAAATTGACGTGTATCCTGTTGAAGTTCCTGGCAACAGAAAATTCAATGACACTCCCGGCCGGGGCGTTCAACAGAACTAGAGCAAGTTTAAAATAGAGGTCAATTTGGTACGACGGAAAGCAAGGCGTGCGTGCGTAGCTTGCAGGTTAGATTACATTACAGTACAGTACAGACGTATTCAACGTTACGACACTACGTACCGTAATTCCACTGCAGGGGCTACAAATGAATTGATACGAATTATCAATGACGCGGAAATGAATTAGGTCAGAAGCTTCTGCAGGAAATCCACATCAAGAGGTTGAGATGTGACCCAGGATAGATGGCGATCGATGGATAATCACGCAGGAACAAAAATCATATAGGGCCAGTAATTCAGAACGGGAGATATCAGAACTACCCTTCTGGTTCAGCGACGACAAGCTTCACAATAACTATGCACACAAAGGCAAGAGACGTGTAAAAAAAATATCAGTTCATCAGCAGCGGCCGCTCGTCATGATATAAGTTTATTTAGTGAGATACTAAAATTAACAGATTAGACCAACGACACAAGTTTAGCAAAACCACATATATAGGATAGATAATTGAAAGGAATGCAAACAGCATTTAATAAGATCTTATCTAATCAAACTTAAAATAAGGCTTTATACCAGATTAATAAACTTCGGTTGGTAACGATCACCCTGGAACTCAAATTCTTTGATCACTAACGCCACTCAACCAGCAGGGAAAAGTATATATTTGAACCAAAACATTTGAAGCTTTTTACTAAGACAAAAGTTACATCAGTTGATAATTCAAAACGGTGCCAATCACTAGGACAGCTCACTATAATCCTAGTCAGTGCCCATAAAGAATGTGTTGTCAGAACACATGGATAAAATTTGGAGCCACAGCCAAAATTATGTTCACACTTCTAATGCGGGGAGAAAATCTCGGATATTTGACTAGGTAGCAATTTGCTCCCAGGAGTTTGATAAGACATGGTACAAGTATACAACAGTGGGGAAGTGGCATGCTGGAACCAAAGTGGCAGCTTTCTTGTACTATATCACTCCTGGCATCAGAAACTGCATACGAAGATGCAAAAGCGAACACAAAATTACTGATAACCGAGGATTTCAAATCAAAGCACAAATCTCGTGCAAACATCCAGACAACACCTGAAGCTACAAGACTGCAGATTGTTCTCAGGACAGAACATTACGATTATTAATTAACTTCGAGTATTCACTGTCTCATATAAACGCAGCAAGCCACCTCATCTCTGAGCCATTTCCATTTGACAAATAGTATATCTTTTTCCACTTCTCTTCTGAAAAACTTTCACGTCGAATAATCTTTTGCCTGCCCAACAAATAGATCAAAATGGTCATTTGCTTCAATTAAATTACAAAACCTTTCAAAAGCCACAGGTTGCACAAATAGAGCTTCTGTAAGCACATGCGATTGCCGGCTATGGCACTATATTGAAAAGCTTTCACTAGACAGAATTTTATTTGGAAGTACCTCATATAATAGTGGCACACAGTCTCTGCTTCATCTACGGTGTACCGTGGAAAAATCAGACGAGCGTCAGAAGGGACATCCGGGAGCTCCTGTCTTAGTTTGCCAACTGCGGTTGAATGTGAGAAGGCTCCTACCATCATATCATTGTGAAGCATTGACCTATAAGCATTGACCTGTTGAAGTAAGCAATATGTAAAGTATAATTAGTTGTGATCATTTTAGTCAGAAGGGCTTAAAAAATCATGCATGTACATTTTTCAGACCAGCCAAAGTTGGTGCAAGAGAAGATTTATCAAATAAAATCGTAGCTATGACGAGTTATACAATAAAGTACTCCCTCCGTCCGGAAATACTTGTCATCAAAATGAATAAGAGGGGATGTATCTAGACGTATTTTAGTTCTAGATACATTCATTTTTATTCATTTTGATGAGAAGTATTTCCGGACGGAGCGAGTAGTTAGAAGAGCAATACCAGTGCCACATGATAAGAGAACTTCATTTGATTTATTAGACCAAAACGAAGACAAACAAAATTCTCAGATCTATCAAATTTCATTTAAGAATTCTTGGTACACTATAACCTATACACCGCATCGACTTGAAAAAACAAAAACAAGAAATACTTTTCAGAACTCCAAGAATTCCGATGCGACAAATCACAGCACTGCTATCAGCTAGATTAATGAAACAACAGAACAATCTACGGCTGTAAAGAATAATGAATAATCAGAAAAGGGGAAAGGCCTTAAGCTTTTTACAGTAGCCTAACCAGAAAGAGCTACTCTCTCCGTTCTTTTCTATAAGGTGTATTAATTTTCCAGAAGTCAAACTTTCTATCTTTGACCAAGTTTGTAAAAAAAGCATGTACGATCACAAATCAGTATCATTATATCCATCAAGAAATATATTTTCATATACTCCCTCGGTCCCATATCAATTGTCGCTCAAACGGATGTATCTAGCACTGATATACGGCTAGATACATCCGTTTGAACAACAATTAATATGGGACATAGAGAGTATTATTTATTAGCACTGCAGATTTTGATACTCCCTCCGATCCATATTAATTGTCACTGAGTTAGTAGAACTTTGTACTAAAGTTGTACTAACTCAGCAACAGTTAATATGGATCGGAGGGAGTAGTTTTTTCTACAAACTTGGTCAAAGATAGAAAAGTTTGACAGAAAGGATACACAGGTGTCTGCCACTTTTGGGTGAAAATTACAAGCAATTTCAGAGAGGATGCAACTTCAGAAGGGTAATGCTAAAGAACGTAAGCAGCTTTGGTGCAACAAACCGTTGTAAGCTCTTTCGCGTGGATTGATCGACAAGATCTAACAGTTACAGGCTCCTGGTACTCGGTGAATGTAAACCAACTGTTATACTGCAAAAGGAAGAAATATAATTTATTGGGACTGATCATTACTATCACTATAACCATCACATTTGAAAGAAGCCGCATGCATGGGCACTACAAGCATACCTGATCAATGGCAAACAGTACAGGCACATCTTTAACAAGTGATAGCTCCTTTCTTAAACGAACTACAACACCAACTGCAGCATGCGAGTGGGTTATCCCAGTTTGAATGAGATCATACAATGTGGACCCTTCTGGCATTTCCACTGTGTCAGCCCCTTTCATCATTCCAACACCAGTACCTTCTCCCAGGGGAATAGGCTCAAAAATTTGACATGGTAACTGCTGTAAGCGGGTTTCGTTGTATTTCAAAAAATCCTGACACAACAGTAGAAACAGATAGTTAGAGATTATTGACCCAGCCAGCTAGTTATACTAGCGTGTTCCTAGTTATATATTGTAGTCCATCCGTCTCGCAATATAAGATGTTTTTGCAAACTAACATAGCTTGCAAAAACGTCTTATATTGTAGGGCGGAGGGACTATATGAGTAATCATCAACAAGAAATTGTGTTCAAAATAACTAGATGATACCCCACGCATTGCTGCAGGAATTGATTGCGATATATTTCGATGAGATTTGGTTATATGAACATGAACATTTGAAATAATAATACTCCTCCAATCCATATTACTTGTCGCCCAAATGGATGTATCTAGACGTATTTCAGTGCTAGATACATCCGTTTGGGCGACAAGTACTATGGATCCGAGGGAGTATAAGAACTGAACTGAAAATGTACGATTATTGTATAATTTAATATAAGTAGCATAACAGAATTGAAACATTTGAGCATTTTCCCATGCATAGTTGCATGCTGAGGTGGGCTTTTTCCCATGCATGTTGAGGTGGCATTGTTGCATGTTAAGAGAAATAGGTTAGTGGGGATCACCTATTTAGTTATTCAAGATTACAATTTCAGGGAAAAAAACTTTGTAGTAGTATTGCACATACAGATTTAGTAGACGCAATGTGCGCAGCATTGCACACCCTGGAACATTGACAATAGATGCCATCCAACTAATTTTAATAAAACGAAGCATGATTAACAACTTGTTTGGGACTAAAGGCTTAGTCGCCGTCGTCGTCGTCGTTGTTGTTGTTGTAGTAGTAAAGCATGATTAACAAATACTTAAAGACAATATCAAATTACAAGCAAAATGAAGAAGCAATCTTATGGTATACTTAAATTTTGAATCTTCTTCACAAATGCACATAGGAAATTTTAAATAAGAAAGAAAGCATACTACATCTCTGCCAGATGCAAAGGATAATAAATGTTTAGACGTATATGAATACGCCCTGACCACCGACCAATGCAAAGTGGTATATGACTTATGCTGCATTGGGTGCTTAATACATTATGAATGGTGAACCAGCTCAAGCTAGCAAAATAATTGGGGTGCTGAGACAGAACAGATGAAATAACAAGAAAAGGTGTAACAGAACATAATGATATTGCAATAAAGCAATTTCGTAAATACTGAGGAAAAAGCAGAATACAGACATCATGTAGACATCAGCACCTGCAAAACCTTTCCAGCCTGTACAGGAGTATCAAAAAGATCACTGTAGGTATTTCTATAGAAAAATCCTCCATGAGTCCAATCCTTCCCTTGGGGAACATAGAACACCAGCCATCCCTCAGTACGGGCCCAGTGCACAAGCATCGCAAGTGCAATGCTTTTACCACAACTCCGAGGGCCATCCAAGATAATTTGTCTTTTGGTCTCTGAGGACAGACACAAGAAGGAAGATGATTACGGCAAGTTCATAACCTAATAATCCAGGGTATATGTTAGAGGGAAAATGTTCCTACACAATTATTTTAAATTGGATCTCTTGATAATGATAATGTGCAGTCAGTAGAAAAGAATCTACACCATGGCCCATGGGTTCCGGGGGGATGGTTTTTATTCTAATGCAAAAATCAAACACAATTTACCCTGGCAATATATGATTTTATTTTCTTCATGCCTACAGATATTAGAAAGCAGAGTGTCACAGGGTAGAAAGCTATACAGTATAAGCAAGTACTCAATCCCATTTTGAAATGGCGCCATCAATCATGAAGGCATATTCCAAGTTCTGCCTTGTGCACCACTATCAAACCAGAGTTTTTTTAAATCTAAAAAAGCATCAAATAATGGAATTAAAAACCTTTTGTGAATGGTCTTGCTGGAAAAAGAAGAACTCTACAGATAGGTAACCTGATCTGAATTGCTCTTTTTCACTTCTATTATAGCTACTCCCTCTGTAAAGAAATATAAGAGTGTTTAGATCCCTAAAGTAGTGATCTAAACGCTCTTATTTTCTTTACGGAGGGAGTATTAAAGAAATCCACACTCAAAGATCGTAATAAAATATATTTTAGTTTCGAATTACCTTGCACGAATATCATCGACGAACCACGGGCAGTTAGGGGTATGTCAATTCACTAAGGGAACACAAATGGAATAACTAAGGCAACACGAATGAATAGTGTGATGGCGCAATCAATGACAATATTAGTGTACGATGCAAATAAACCAATAAATACTACCGTTATTCATCTAACAAATATTAAGACTTGACAAGGCAAACTACAAGTATTGCATATGCCACTGTAACATGACATCAGAGAAGTATAGAGTATAGACGCACCTTTGCGTTTGGCTGTAATGGCCGGGTCAACAATTCTCCGGAAGTTATCCCGCAGGTCTAGGAAGCTTTCCCTCACCATCACAGCGCACCGCCTCGTGTCTTGAAACTCCTTCATCATCCCTGCTGGCAATCCCTCTGGTAACATGGCTTTCCATTCATCCAAACTGAAACAACGGACAGAAAAGAAATACTTAATATCCCAAAAAGCGTTCTCAACTAACACCTGAGAAGTGAGAACTCGACCATAATCGTAATTAGCATCTCAGATCCTACATGTCCAATAATCAACCTTTTATTGCAGGCATGATAGTAAAGAATCGCTTGCATTGGATGAAATAAACAGTGCAACAGGTGTAATAAATTATTACAAGAAAAAGATGCTGCAAAAGAAGACTAAAAATACTAAAGTTGATACAAGGAACTATTGGTAAACAAATACACACGTTTAGACGATCAGCAACATATGGGGAAATCATCACGTAGAATGAGCCTGCTAAGCTTGTGACCATGGCATCAACCTTTGAACATTACTAAACCAAGGGAAAGTCTAAATGGCAGCAGGACACATACATACTTCACCATTAGATTAGAGATGAAGCAACACAAATAAGAAAAAAAATGCAGGGCATACAACCTTACACCTAGTCACATCGATATGCTTACAAAGTCCCATGCTATATTTTCCTTATCAGTACAAACTTCAGTATCACAATTTAACCAACGGCGTCTAGTATTAAACTTCATTTTATTTGGTGTAATTAGCACCAAAATTGCCACGAGAATGAGAACCGATATCCGAACTTGACAAACAAAACGAATACATCTAAACGTAACCACGCGCATCACCGCATTTGGATCCAATCGAGACGACAGTGGACAAGGGAAGAGGACGGGTGCGTACGTGAAATCGACGTAGGCATTGGCGCCGCGGTGGGAGAAGGACGCAAAGGTGTCGGTGAAGGCGAAGAGCGGTCGACCGCCGGGCCCGACGTCGAGCGCCGGGTCGTAGGTCGGGGGCAGCGGGTCGGTGGGCATCTCGAACTCGGCGTCGATCTCGTCTGCCCCGCCAGCGGATGCGGCGGATTCCCCTGAAGCGGATGCGTCCTCAGACGCCACGCCTTTGGGATCCTTGACACGGACCTTGCCACGGTTACTAGTGGACGCCGCCGGCTTGCCCCCACCCTTGGCCTTCGCGTAGGAGCGGGAGGCCAGGAGGAGGGAAGCTAGGGAAGCGGGCGGGTCCGGGCGCGCGGCGAGAGCGCGGCCGCCGCCGGCCGAAACCGCGGCGCCGCCGCGGCGGAGGAGCGAGCGAAGGAGCATTTCGGCGGTGGGGTTTAGGCAGGGCGGCGGAAGAGGGTTTCGAGCTCGGTCTGTTCCTGCCCGACGGTTAATGGGCTCGAGCTTAGAGCAACTCTAGCAGAGTCGACCATAGGCGTTCCATTTTTATTTTTATTTTTTTATTATGAGAGGAAGCCGTTCATTGATTAATTTATGTTAACATAACACAGTACGGATTTTTATAGATGAGAGGAAGGCGTTCATTAATTTATTTATTTTAACATAGTACAAACGTGGACGCTCATACATACATATATGCATACACTCATCTTTATAAACGCATGCACGCGTACCCTACCTCTGTGAGCACCTCTCAGAGACTCAGGCGGCACATCATCTTGAGATTAACGTAGTCGTCACAGTTTGTAGTCCAAATAAACGTCTCCTCACACTGAACCCACATCGCCGAAAGGCCTAAAATAAATCCAAAAAATACGAGCACCAATATCAAGTCTAGGACTTGAACTCTGGTTGATTCACGTCATTCGTTAATTTTTGAGAAACGTGTGATGTCTACTACACAATCTTCTTCTTGTAAACGTTGTTGGGCCTTCAAGTGCAGAGGTTTGTAGGACAGTAGCAAATTTCCCTCAAATGGATGACCTAAGGTTTATCAATCCATGGGAGGCGTAGGTGAAGATGGTCTCTCTCAAACAACTCTGCAATCAAATAACAAAGAGTCTCTTGTGTCCCCAACACATCCAATACAATGGTAAATTGTATAGGTGCACTAGTTCGGCGAAGAGATGATGATACAAGTGCAATATGGATGGTAGATATAGGTTTTTTAATCTGAAAATATAAAAACAGCAAGGTAACTAATGATAAAAGTGAGCGTAAACGGTATTGCAATGCTAGGAAACAAGGCCTAGGGTTCATACTTTCACTAGTGCAAATTCTCTCAACAATAATTACATAATTGGATCATACAACTATTCTCAACATGGAACAAAGAGTCACTCCAAAGACACTAATAGCGGAGAACAAACGAAGAGATTATGATAGGGTACGAAACCACCTCAAAGTTATTGTTTCCGATCAATCCATTGGGCTATTCCTATAAGTGTCACAAACAGCCCTAGAGTTCATAGTAAAATAACACCTTAAGACACACGTCAACCAAAACCCTAATGTCACCTAGGTACTCCAATGTCACTTCAAGTATCTGTGGGTATGATTATACGATATGCAACTCGAAACAGGGGCTACGTGTTCTCTCAACAATAATAACATATGTATGATTATCCGTAGGTACTCCAATGTCACCTCAAGTATCTATTCAATCCAACACAAAGTACTTCAAAGAGTGCCCCAAAGTTTCTATCGAAGAGTCAAGACGAAAACGTGTGCCAACCCCTATGCATAGGTTCATGGGCGGAACCCGCAAGTTGATCACCAAAACATACACCAAGTGAATCACGTGATATCCCATTGTCACCACAGATACGCACGGCAAGACATATATCAAGTGTTCTCAAATCATTAAAGACTCAATCGGATAAGATTACTTTAAAGGGAAAATTCAATCCATTACAAGAGAGTAGAGGGGGAGAAGTAACATAAGATCCAACTATAATAGCAAAGCTCGCGATACATCAAGATCGTATCACCTCAAGAACAAGAGAGAGAGAGAGAGAGATCAAACACATAGCTACTGGTACATACCCTCAGCCCCGAGGGTGAACTACTCCCTCCTCGTCATGGAGAGCGTCGGGATGATGAAGATGGCCACCGGTGAGGGTTCCCCCCTCCGGCAGGGTGCCGGAACAGGGTCCCGATTGGTTTTTGGTGGCTACAAAAGTTTGCGACGGCGGAACTCCCGATCTATTCTGTTCTCTAAAGTTTATAGGGTATATGGATATATATAGGCGAAAGAAGTCGGTCAGGGGAGCCACGAGGGGCCCACGAGGGTGGGGGTGCGCCCCCTGCCTCGTGACTTCCTCGTTGCTTCCCTTACGTACACTCCAAGTCTTCTGGGTTGCTTCCGTTCCAAAAATAAATCTCCCAAGGGTTTCATTCCGTTTGGACTCCGTTTGATATTCCTTTTCTTCGAAACACTGAAACAAGGGAAAAACAGGAACTGGCACTGGGCTCTGGGTTAATAGGTTAGTCCCAAAAATAATATAGAAGTGTTTAATAAAGTGCATAAACATCCAAAACAGATAATATAATAGCATGGAACAGTCAAAAATTATAGATACATTAGAGACGTATCAGCATCCCCAAGCTTAATTCCTGCTCGTCCTCGAGTAGGTAAATGATAAAAACAGAATTTTTGATGTGGAATGCTTCTTAGCATTCTCAATGTAAATCTTTTTATTATGGCATGAATATTTAGATCCGAAAGATTCAAGATAAAAGTTTAATGTTGACATAAAAACAATAGTACTTCAAACATACTAACCAAGCAATTATGTCTTATCAAAATAACATAGCCAAACAAAGCGTATTCCTACAAAATCATATAGTTAGGCTATGTTTCAATATTGTCACACAAACGTTCTCATCATGCATAACCCCGATGACAAGCCGAGCAATTGGTTCATACTTTTAACGCGCTTTAGCCTTTTCAACTCTTATGCAATAATGAGCGCAAGCCATGGATAGCACTATGGGTGGAGTAAAGTATAATGATGGGGGTTATGAGAGAAGACAAAAAGATAGAAAGTCTCACATCGACGCGGCTAATCAATAGGCTATGGAGATGCCCATCAATTAATGTCAATGAGAGGAGTAGGGATTGCCATGCAACGGATGCACTAGAGCTATAAATGTATGAAAAATCAACAAAGGAAACTAAGTGCGCGTGCATCCAACTTACTTGCTCACGAAGACCTAGGGCATTTCGAGGAAGCCCATCATTGGAATATACAAGCCAAGTTCTATAATGTAAAATTCCCACTAGTATATGAAAATAACAACATAGGAGACTCTCTATCATGAAGATCATGGTGCTACTTTTAAAGCACAAGTGTGGTAAAAGGATAGTAACATTATCCCTTCTTTCTTTTTCTCTCTTTTTTTTGGGCCTTTCTCTTTTTTTATGGCCTCTTTTTTTTATTTGGGCTTCTTTGGCCTCTTTTATTTATTTATTTTCGTCCGGAGTCTCATCCCGACTTGTGGGGGAATCATAGTCTCCATCATCCTTTTCTCACATGGAACAATGCTCTAATAATGATGATGATCACACTTTTATTACTTACAACTCAACAATTACAACTCAATACTTAGAATATGACTCTATGTGAATGCCTCCGGCGGTGTACCGGGATATGCGATGAATCAAGAGTGACATGTATGAAAAATTATGAATGGTGGTTTTGCCACAAATACGATGTCAACTACATGATCATGCAAAGCAATATGATAATGATGGAGCGTGTCATAATAAACGGAACGATGGAAAGTTGCATGGCAATATATCTCAGAATGGCTATGGAAATGCCATGATAGGTAGGTATGGTGGCTGTTTTGAGGAAGATATAAGGAGGCTTATGTGTGATAGAGCGTATCATATCACGGGGTTTGGATGCACCGGCAAAGTTTGCACCAACTCTCAAGGTGAGAAAGGGCAATGCGCGGTACCGTAGAGGCTAGAAAATTGTGGAAGGTTGAGAGTGCGTATAATCCATGGACTCACATTAGTCATAAAGAACTCCAATACTTATTGCAAAAGTTTATTAGCCCTCGAAGCAAAGTACTACTACGCATGCCCCTAAAGGGATAGATTGGTAGGAAAAGATCATCGCTCGTCCCCGACCGCCACTCATAAGGAAAGCAATAAAAGAACACCTATGTGTCAAAATTGTTACACAACTTTTACCATACGTGCATGCTACGGGACTTGAAACTTTAACACAAGTATTTCTCAATTTCACAATTACTCAACTAGCAAACTCTAATATTACCACCTTTATATCTCAAAACACTTATCAAGTATCTAACTTCTCATGATATTCAATGAACTCAATATGGAAGATTAATTTCACAATTAAAGCAAATTACCATGCTGTTTAAGACTCTCAAAATAATATAAGTGAAGCATGAGAGTTCATATATTTTTTCAAAATAAAACTACCGTCATGCTCTAAAATATATAAGTGAAGCACTAGAGCAAATGACAGACTACTCCGAAAGATATCAGTGAAGATCAATGAGTAGTCGAATAATTATGCAATTATGTGAAGACTCTCTAACATTTAAGAATTTCAGATCTTGGTATTTTATTCAAACAGCAAGCAAAACAAAATAAAATGACATGACGCTCCAAGAAAAACACATATCATGTGGTGAATAAAAATATAGCTCCAAGTAAAGTTACCGATGAACGAAGACGAAAGAGGGGATGCCTTCCGGGGCATCCCCAAGATTAGGCTCTTGGTTATCCTTGAATATTACCTTGGGGTGCCTTGGGCATCCCCAATCTTAGGCTCTTGACACTCCTTATTCCATAGTCCATCGAATCTTTACCCAAAACTTGAAAACTTCACAACACAAAACTTAACAGAAAACTCGCAAGCTCCGTTAGTATAAGAAAATAAATCACCACTTAGGTACTGTAATGAAATCATTATTTATTTATATTGGTGCTAAACCTACTGTATTCCAACTTCTCTATGGTTTATAAACTATTTTACTAGCCATAGATTCATCAAAATAAGCAAACAACACATAGAAAACAGAATCTATCGAAAACAGAACAGTCTGTAGTAATCTGTATAAAACGTATACTTCTGGAACTCCAAAAATTCTAAAATAAATTGGTGGACCTGAGAAATTTGTCTAGTAATCATCTGCAAAAAGAATCAACTAAATGACACTCTCCAGTAAAAAGTTTTAGCTAATCTCGTGAGCGCAAAAGTTTTTGTTTTTTACAGCATGATCATAACGACTTCACCCAAGTCTTCCCAAAGGTTCTACTTGGCACAAACACTAATTAAAACACAAGACCACATCTAAACAGAAGCTAGATGGATTATTTATTACTAAACAGAACCAAATAGTAAGGGGCAAAATTAAATTGGGTTGCCTCCCAACAAGCGCTATCGTTTAACGCCCCTAACTAGGCATGATGATTTCAATGATGCTCACATAAAAGATAAGAATTGAAACATAAAGAGAGCATCATGAAGAATATTACTAGCACATTTAAGTCTAACCCACTTCCTATGCATAGATATTTTTGAGCAAACAACTTATGGGAACAATAATCAACTAGCATAGGAAGGCAAAACAAGCATAACTTCAAAACTTTAAGCACATAGAGAGGAAAATTGATATTATTGCAATTCCTACAAGCATATATTCCTTCCTCATAATACTTTTCAGTAGCATCATGAATGAATTCAACAATATAACCATCACATAAAGCATTCTTTTCATGATCTACAAGCATATAAAATTTACTACTTTCCATAAGCAAATTTCTTCTCATGAATAGTAGTGGGAGCAAACTCAACAAAATAACTATCATGTGAGGCATAATCCAATTGAAAACTAAAATCATGATGACAAGTTTCATGGTTATCATTGTTCTTTATAGCATACATGTCATCACAATAATCATCATAGATAGCAACTTTGTTCTCATAATCAATTGGAACCTCTTCCGAAATAGTGGATTTATCACTAAATAAAGTCATGACCTCTCTCCAAATCCACTTTCATAATTACCACAATAAGATTCAACACCCTCCAAAATAGTGGGATCATTACTTCTAAAGTTGACACTCTTTCAAACCCACTTTCATCGATATAATCATCATAAATAGGAGGCATGCTTTCATCATAATGAATTTGCTCATCAAAATTTGGGGGACAAAAAATATCATCTTCATCAAACATAGCTTCCCCAAGCTTGTGGCTTTGCATATCATTAGCATCATGGGTATTCAAAGAATTCATACTAACAACATTGCAATCATGCTCATCATTCACATATTTCATACCAAGCATTCTATGTAATTATTCTTCTAGTACTTGAGCACACTTTTCCTTTCCATCATACTCACGAAAGATATTAAAAAGATGAAGCGTATGAGGTAAACTTAATTTTTTTTGTAGTTTTCTTTTATAAACTAAACTAGTGCTAAAACAAGAAACAAAAAGATTCGATTGCAAGATCTAAAGATATACCTTCAAGCACTCACCTCCCCGGCAACGGCGCCAGAAAAGAGCTTGACGTCTACTACACAACCTTCTTCTTTTAGACGTTGTTGGGCCTCCAAGTGCAGAGGTTTGTAGGACAGTAGCAAATTTCCCTCAAGTGGATGACCTAAGGTTTATCAATCCGTGGGAGGCGTAGATTGAAGAAGGTCTCTCTCAAACAACCCTGCAACCAAATAACAAAGAGTCTCTTGTGTCCCCAATACACCCAATACAATGGTAAATTGTATAGGTGCACTAGTTCGGCGAAGATATGGTGATACAAGTGCAATATGGATGGTAGATATAGGTTTTTGTAATCTGAAAATATAAAAACAGTAAGGTAACTAATGATAAAAGTGAGCGTAAACGGTATTGCAATGCTAGGAAACAAGGCCTAGGGTTCATACTTTCACCAGTGCAAGTTCTCTCAACAATAATAACATAATTGGATCATATAACTATCCCTCAACATGCAACAAAGAGTCACTCCAAAGACACTAATAGCGGAGAACAAACGACGAGATATGGTAGGGTAAGAAACCACCTCAAAGTTATTCTTTCCGATCAATCCATTGGCTATTCCTATAAGTGTCACAAACAGCCCTAGAGTTCGTAGTAAAATAACACCTTAAGACATACATCAACCAAAACCCTAATGTCACCTAGATACTCCAATGTCACCTCAAGTATCTGTGGGTATGATTATACGATATGCATCACACAATCTCAGATTCATCTATTCAATTCAACACAAAGTACTTCAAAGAGTGCCCCAAAGTTTCTACCGGAGAGTCAAGACGAAAACATGTGCCAACCCCTATGCATAGGTTCATGGGCGGAACCCGCAAGTTGATCACTAAAACATACATCAAGTGAATCACGTGATATCCCATTGTCACCATAGATACGCACGGCAAGACATACATCAAGTGTTCTCAAATCATTAAAGACTCAATCCGATAAGATTACTTCAAAGGGAAAACTCAATCCATTACAAGAGAGTAGAGGGGGAGAAGCAACATAAGATCCAACTATAATAGCAAAGCTCGCGATACATCAAGATCATATCACCTCAAGAACACGAGAGAGAGAGAGAGAGAGATCAAACACATAGCTATTGGTACATACCCTCAGCCCCGAGGGTGAACTACTCCCTCCTCGTCACGGAGAGCGCCGGGATGATGAAGATGTCCACCGGTGAGGGTTCCCCCCTCCGGCAGGGTGCCGGAACAGGGTCCCGATTGGTTTGTGGTGGCTACAGAGGCTTGCGGCGGCGGAACTCCCGATCTATTCTGTTCCCCTAAGTTTCTAGGGTATATGGATATATATAGGCGAAAGAAGTCGGTCAGGGGAGCCATGAGGGGCCCACGAGGGTGGGGGCGCGCCCAGGGGGTGGGTGCCCCCTGCCTCGTGCCTTCCTCGTTGCTTCCCTTACGTACACTCCAAGTCTTCTAGGTTGCTTCCGTTCAAAAAATAACTCTCCCGAAGGTTTCATTCCATTTGGACTCCGTTTGATATTCCTTTTCTTCAAAACACTGAAACAAGAGAAAAAACAGGAACTGGCACTCTGGGTTAATAGGTTAGTCCCAAAAATAATATAGAAGTGTTTAATAAAGTGCATAAACATCCAAAACAGATATTATAATAGCATGGAACAATAAAAAATTATAGATACGTTGGAGACGTATCAACGTGTCATCATATGCAGCCTTTATAATTTATAATTTTGCTTTTTCTGTGTACTCATGGGCCCAATTCAACATTTCATCACCACATGGGATGTGTGAAAAGCGGCTTCATATTTGAAATTGAGCTAGATGCCTTGGATCTATGAGATAATAGATAAAAAATAAACTACACAAAAATCATCATTTCGTCAATTCAACAGTTACAACATTAGAGCAACAAGCAACCCTCGCCCCTGCCTCCTTCGTCACCAACGCCGCTGCCCATTTTTGCGGTGACTCTTCCAGCTACCGCCGCCTCCACATCCGCCCAGCAACGCCGCCCATGGCCCAGTCGCCCGCTGTCGCCGTTTTGCCGCCGGGGAGCAAACTGGTTCCCGCCGCCGCTCCCCCCCGGCACAGCCGCCCGCGACCAAGAAGATGCCTCGCCGCCCCCGCCACATACGACCGACACGCTCGTCGGACGCCGGCAGGGCAGCTAGCTGGTCTGTGCGCGCCACGTCTCCCCTCGCCGGCCGTCTCCTTCTTCGACGCCCGCAAGCTGTTCGATAGTTTGCCAAGGTACGAAAATGGACTCCGCCGACGAGTTCTTTTTCCACAATTTCATTTGCGACTCTGACGATTCATCGTCTGACGACGAGGAGGAGATATTGGCTGCCATGTTGGTCCATCACCACCTCAACAACCAGAGGCCATTGTTCCGTGGCTCCATTCCGGGCCACCTTCCGATGTTGAACCGTAACCGAGAGAGTGGGCATTTCCTTCTTTGGAAGGACTACTTTGATACAACAAACCCGTTGTTCAAACATCACAAATTCCGCCGCCGGTTCCGTATGAGTAGGCATGTTTTCAACCGTATTAGAGAGGGAGTGGTCGGCTATGATGACTACTTCGAGTGCAAAGAGGATGCCGTCGACAAGATTGGTTTCTCCTCTTATCAGAAATGCACTGCCGCCATCCGAATGCTTGCATACGGAGTGTGAAAGTGCAACTATCCCTGGGTGGTTTTGGTAATTCCTAACAACATATAGCTCATTGAGCTAACATTATTCCAAGATTAATATTTCAGGAAAAGCTCAATGAATGGCATGGCATGGATGAGGAAAGTGGATCCCTCAAAATTTTAAGGACAAAAAGTTTGGCTCAAGCTTGAAGCTCAAGACTCTACATTTTATATTTTAGTGATCCAAGATCACATTGAGTCTATAGGAAAAGCCAATACTATCAAGGAGGGATGAGGTGTTGCTTAATGGCTTGCTTGCTCAAAGTGCTTAGTGATATGCTCCAAAATCCTCAACTACCTTCCCACATCCACATATGACCTAAACCAAAAGTCAAACTCGGCCCCACCGATCCTTTCTATCCGGCGCCACCGAGTTTCAAATATCATAGCCACTGCCACAAACCCTAGGCAAATTGGTCTCGCCGATAGGGATCTCGGTCTCACCGAGATGGGATTGTAATCTCTCTGTTTCCCTTCGTAACGTTTCGGTCTTGCCGAGATGAGCGATCGGTCCCACCAAGATTGCAATGTAAACTCTTTGTTTCCCTTTTGTAACATTTTAGTCTCACCGAGATGAGCGAATCGGTCCCACCGAGTTTACCTGACCAACTCTCTGGTTAGCATTACCAAAATCGGTCCCACCGAGTTTGTGTAATTGGTCACACCGAGATTACGTTATGCCCTAACCCTAACCATGTCGGTCCTACCGAGTTGCATCTCAGTCCCACCGAAAATCCTAACGGTCACTAGGTTTGTTGAATTGGTCCAACCGAGTTTAACCATTCGGTCCCACCGAGTTTGGCAAACTGTGTGTAACGATTAGATTTTGTGTGGAGGCTATATATACCCCTCCACCCACTCTTCATTCGTAGAGAGAGCCATCAGAACATACCTACACTTCCAATACACATTTTCTGAGAGAGAACCACCTACACTTGTGTTGAGGTCAAGATATTCCATTCCTACCATATGAATCTTGACCTCTAGCCTTCCCCAAGTTGCTTTCCACTCAAATCTTCTTTCCACCAAATCCAAATCCTGTGAGAGAGAGTTGAGTGTTGGGGAGACTATCATTTGAAGCACAAGAGCAAGGAGTTCATCATCAACACACCATTTGTTACTTCTTGGAGAGTGGTGTCTCCTAGATTGGCTAGGTGTTACTTGGGAGCCTCCGACAAGATTGTGGAGTTGAACCAAGGAGTTTGTAAGGGCAAGGAGACCGCCTACTTCGTGAAGATCTACCGCTAGTGAGGCAAGTCCTTCGTGGGCGACGGCCGTGATGGAATAGACAAGGTTGCTTCTCCGTGGACCCTTCGTGGGTGGAGCCCTCCGTGGACTCGCGCAACCGTTACCTTCCGTGGGTTGAAGTCTCCATCAACATGGATGTACGATAGCACCACCTATTGGAACCACGACAAAAACATCCGTGTCTCCAATTGCGTTTGAATCCTCCAAACCCTTCCCTTTACATTCTTGCGAGTTGCATGCTTTACTTTCCGCTGCTCATATACTCTTTTGCATGCTTGCTTGAATTGTGTGGAGATTGCTTGACTTGTGCTAAGATAGCTAAAATCTGCCAAGAACTAAAATTGGGAAAAGGCTAGATTTTTATTTGGTCAAGTAGTCTAATCACCCCCCCTCTAGACATACTTTCGATCCTACAAGTGGTATCAGAGCTTTGGTCTCCATTTGCTTTGATTTCCATAGCTTTTGGTGGTCATAGCCTTGGTTTCACAACCTAGGAGAGTATGGCGTCTAGCGAGGGAAATTATCACCGTAGAGGTCCTTACTTTGATGGTACTAGTTTTGCTAGTTGGAAGCATAAGATGAAAATGCATATTCTTGGACATAACCCCGCCGTTTGGGCTATTGTGTGTATTGGCTTGCAAGGTGAATTCTTTGATGGGAAAGAACCGAACCGTGAAGCTACCGCGGAAGAGTTGAAAATGCTGCAATACAATGCTCAAGCTTGTGATATCCTCTTCAACGGATTATGCCCCGAAGAATTCAACAAAATCAGCCGTCTTGAGAATGCAAAGGAAATTTGGGATACTTTGATTGATATGCACGAAGGTACCAACTCCGTCAAGGAATCCAAATTGGATGTGCTTCAAAGTCAACTTGACAAGTTCAAAATGAAGGATGGTGAAGGTGTCGCTGAAATGTACTCTAAGCTTGCTCTTATCACAAATGAGATTGCCGGCTTAGGGAGTGAAGAGATGACCAATAGATTCATCATCAAGAAGATCCTAAGAGCCTTGGATGGAAAATATGATACCATGTGCACATTGATCTAAATGATGCCAAATTACAAAGATCTCAAGCCAACGGAAGTCATCGGAAGAATTGTTGCTCATGAGATGTCACTCAAGGATAAAGAGGAACTTCACAACAAATCAAGTGGTGCTTACAAAGCCTCATGTGAAGCCCCCACATCATCGAGTGAGAAACAAACCTTCAATGAAGAATTGAGCTTAATGGTGAAGAACTTCAACAAGTTCTACAAGAGTAGAAGCAAAGAGAGAAGCTCCAAGTCAAGGTCCTACAATGACAAAAGATCTTCTAGTCGAGAGCAAAACTGCTACAATTGTGGAAGGCCCGGACACTATTCCAATGAGTGTACGACCCCCTACAAGAGAAGAGAAGATTCTCCCAAGAGAAGAAGTAGAAGAGAAGAATCACCATCTAGAGAAAGAAGGAGTAGAGATGATCGTTATGAACGAAGACCCTCACGGAGAAGTAAGGATTCGGAAAGAAAGGACAAGTCATCAAGGAGCTACACAAAACAAAGACATCAAGCTCATGTTGGTGAATGGGTATCCGGCTCCGACTCCGACAACCACTCCGGGAGAAGCTATCACTCCGACTCCGAATATACTCAAGATGAAGGTGTTGCCGGTCTAGCACTTGTGACAACCAACTCCTACGACATATTTGACTCACCAAATGAAGGAGTTGGAACATGCTTCATGGCTAAAGGCCAAAGGTATCACACCCCGAGTATGTTGATTTCAATAGTGATGAACATGACTTGTTAGGTGATGATGATTTACTTGTTGACAACTCTAGTGATGAATACTATGATGAAACGTCAATTAATCATGCTAATTAATATAAAACGAATGACAATGATAAGGAGAAGATTGAGTCTCTAACTAAAGAACTAAACACTCTTAAGTTAGCTCATGAAACTATCTTAGGAGATCATCAAGAACTTTTAAGGACTCATGAGAAATTACGCTTTGAAAAGCTCAACCTTGAGCAAGAGCATGAGTTCTTAAAAGCAATCAATGATGATCTTCGTAAGAAAAGTTCTTCTTACATTGCCAAGCGTTTACTCTTATCCACTTACATGCCTCAAGTCAAGTCTAGTAACAAGAACAAGAAAGATTCTTCCTCTAGTAGTAACAATAATCATGCTAAATCCAATATTGTTGCTTCTAGTAGTTCTCTTGATTCCACTAATGATTCTATTAGCCAAGTTACACTTGAGTAAGAAAATAGCTTATTGAAGGGAATTTTAGAGAAAGGTGTTTACAAGAGCCTTGCCGGAAGTAAGCAATTCGAGGAAATTGTACGCAAGCAAGGAAGGCATCGGAAGAATCAAGGTGTTGGTTTTGAACGAAAGTTTAATGCCAATGGAGTTGAGTGGGAAGAAGATCAATACCCCAAGACGAAGTTTGTTCCTCAAGAAGAGAAGTATGATCCTACTTCTTTCAAAGGGACACAAGCTCAAGATGATCTTCCACCACAAGACCACAAGCAAAAAGGCAAGGACAAGCTTCAAGAGGAAATTGATGCATTTGAAGAAGCTCCTAAGGCCTTGGTCAAGTGGGTTCCCAAGACTACTTCAAGTTCCACTTCATCAAGTACAACTACAACACCGAGGATTCCCATCAAGATGGTGTGGATCCCGAAGAAGAAGAACTAGAGAGTTCTTGAGGGTGACTCCGCCAACATACTTCACTCTTATCATCTTGGCAAGAACAAGTGCAATCAACTTCCACATCTTGCACTAGTTCAAGGAGTCACAAACCCTCTTGTTGGTAAGACAAGGGACAAGGTAACCTAAAAGCTTTCATAGACATCATCTTGTGTGTGCATCACTCTATGTCTATGGATATCCTTGTTTGTTCCTTGTGGGACTAACCCGTGTAGGTATTGAAAGTGCAACTCACTCCAATGGATAGCTCCAAATGATCTACATAAACATTGAGCATCCACATCTTCAACATCTACATGAAGTCATCATCGACAAAACCCAAGGTTAGTTCATCCCTCTTAGGGGGGATCTCACATCTAGGGGGAGCTTTACTCTAAGAATTGAGCTAAAGCAACTCTAATGGTGTGAACACAACAATGCTTTATGTAAAAGTGGTAACCCCACTTGTGCTTAAACGATGAGTATGACCTATGATCAAATGTGCTCATTTGACTCCTAAGTCAATATACTCATATATAGATGACCTAGTCATCGCAAATTGTTTGATAGATGCTAGAATTGGTTGTGCATGCTTTGCCACATATTTCAATTGCCATTTTATTGTGTGAGCATGTTGATTGCATATTTTACTCATTCGAGGACATCCACTTGTTGTTTTGATTGATTGGTTTCTTTTTCTTTGGCCAAGTGGATGGACAAGAATGCCTAAGAACCTTCTCTAGCTATCTATGCTTTTCTCGTCTCAAACTCTATTCATGCTACATCACAAAATTTGATCAAGTCAGATTCGAACCACTCTGTGTGAGGAGCACTCGGAGTCCCCGATTCGTCATAGACTTAAACTTCCAAAATTTCTTTGTGTGTTTCGGTCTGACCGATTCCTCCATTTCGGTCATACCGAGATCACTAAGTCAATCTAGGTTTTCAATCTCGGTGCAACCGATTTGAACTTTTCGGTCACACCGAGTTGCTGTAACTGTCAACAGTTATGCATCTCGGTGCCATCGAGTTGTTCCACTCGGTCACACCGACAGGCTCGGGCTATATATACTCAAGGGCAAAATTTTGGAAATTTCTCCGAAACCCCTTCGCCCGTGCATAGCTCGCTCTGCCTCCTGGGTCTCCGGATCGTCCTCCTCATCGCCAGCCGCCTCCTGTCGCTGGTCTCCGCCACCGTCAACGGAATTCTTCCCCACCGTTGCCGCTGTAGCGAGTTCATCGCCGAACTAGGGTATGGACTCGATCATAGTGCTATCCCCGTCCGATTCCCAGCACATTGTGTTCATCATGAATCTTGCCACGATTGAAACGCTTCTATCCAGTCAAAACACTCCGTAGATTAGAGTTGAATCGAAAATTTAGGGTTAGGTTTCCGCCGAAACCATCTCGAACCCACCGGGTTGCAGAACTCGGTTCCACCGATTCGGCCAAGGCCATTGCACATGTGGTTCTCGGTCTGACCGAGAATTGCAAATCGGTGTGACCGAGTTCAGGACTCTGTGAAACCCTAGCAGTCTCGGTGCCACCGAACTGTGACTCGGTCTGACCGAGTTCACTAGTTTAGGTTCCAAAAACTGCTTCGGTATCACCGAGTTTGCAAATCGGTTGATCCGAAATGCTTTCTGTGAAAAACTAAAACTAAGTTTTTGACTCATTCTTTTGCAAAAATCTCTGTATTTTGTGATGCTCATCCACTCTATCTCATCTACAATCTATTCACAGGGTCTGCAGTTAGTGTTTGCAACATGTCTGACCAGAGTGACAGAACAAGTCAGAGGAGCAGGTGCACATGAGTGAGGGCACTAGTCCCTCTAGCAGCTCAGATGAGGGTAGCAGAAGCACCCCAAGCAATTTGCCAAAGGATGCCACTAGAGCAAGCAAGAAAAGAACTTCAGAGTCTGAGGATGAAGATTATGTGGCAGAGGAAGAGGAAGCCACATCAAAGAAGAAAGTGCTTAAGAAGGAATATGGCACAACTGCAGCCACTAAGCCAGGTCTGAAGACCAAAAGGACAGCAGGAAGACAGCCAATGTCCAAAGCCAGGGCATCCTCTCAGAAACCCTCCAAGTCAACTATAGGAGATGAGGCTGCAAAAGAGAAGAAGGAAAGAAAGAGGGGCAGATGGTGCAAGAAAGTTGATCCAATGGAAGAATTTGATAAGCACTCTTCTGAGGAAGAACAAGAAGAGGAAGAGGTTGCTGCACCAGCACCTAAGGCCCAGAAGCTTATGGGTGATGCTATCAGGACAGGGCTGCTTCATCAAAGCCCAAAGAAGCACCAAAAGCAGCCTCCAAGCCCAAGAGTGCACCTAAGAGGAATACCAGGAGTATACCAACTGCTGAGAAGAACAAGGCCCCAGTGCCTGAAGTTGCTGCTGATGAAGATGATGAAGGACAAGTCCTGAGGAAGCTCAAACCCAAGATTCCAGACCACAATGATGCTCATCCTGTGGCTGAGAACATGAAGATCAGGAGAGACCCAGGACCGAGGAAATGGAGAGTCAGATCCATATGCCACCAGGAGAAGGGTTGGTGTTGATTACAGGTTCCACACAAAGGAACAACAAGATTTCTATGAGACAGTGTTGTTGGACAAGAAACCTATAGTGTGTGAAATGAGGTGGGTCGACTGGAAGTATATCAAGGAAAATGAGGAACACTATCCTGGAGTGTTTGACAGCTTCAGTGCTTGTGGAGTTGCAGACTTTGTTGGGCAGAAGCTCACAAAGTGGAATGAGGAGCTCATAATGCAATTCTACTCCACAACACACTTCTATCCAGATGGCAGGATAGTATGGATGTCTGAAGGTACAAGGTACCAATCAACTATTGAGGAATGGGCCAATCTGATCAATGCCCCAAAGGAAAGTGAAGATGACTTGGATGTCTATGCCAAGAAAAAGATGGATCACAATTCTATGTCACAGATGTACAAGGAGATCCCAGACAAAGCTCCTGAGACTTTCAAGTTTGGGTCAGTCCATTTTCTTCTGTTAGGACTGCCAACGATCAACTGGGATCCTAAGGCACACTCTTTTGCCCAAGTCATGTGACCACAACATGATTAGAGGGCATGCAATTAATTTGCTACACATATTTGATGTGCCACAGAAATTCAAGGTCATGAGCCTCATGGTTGAGACTATTAAGAGGACAGCAGCAGACAAAAAGAGAAGTTGTGGATATGCCCCACAAATTCAGGAGTTGATTAACTCAAAGATGGGCACAGGAAAATATCTGTTGGATAAGGAACACTTTGTTCTCTATCTTGACTTTGAGGACAATCAAGTTGTGATGAATGAAGATGAACCCTCCTCAATGCAAGCACAAGCAAAGAAGGAGAAAGCAAAGAAAGAGAAGGCTGCCAAGATGCCAACTCAAGAGGAGGCATCTGAGTACTTTTTGAAAAGCAAGCGGGACCAACTTGGTTATTTGATAGCATCAACTCTGAGGATTGAGAAGGGGTTGGCCACCCTAACTCAAAACCAGGAGAGCCTGGAAAGAATCATGGAACAAAAGTTCTATGACATGGATGTGAAAGTAACTGAGATTCAGTCAGTTGTGGAGCAGCTACAGGATGACATGCAGGAGAGGAAGGGCAGAACAACCACTGATGCATTTGCCAGAGTGCCTCGAGCTCAGAGATCATCTGCAGAGCCAGTAACAGACACCAGAGTCACTTCATCTACACCAGCTACAGCTTCAGTGCCACCATCTCCAGCACCTACCCCAGCAGCTCCATCTACTTCGACTGAAGCCTTCGTCCTTGGTGTT
This sequence comes from Aegilops umbellulata, assembly GCA_032464435.1. NCBI lineage: Eukaryota > Viridiplantae > Streptophyta > Magnoliopsida > Poales > Poaceae > Aegilops > Aegilops umbellulata. Next base: position 257,801,377 of record CP136054.1, on the reverse strand, counting down.
CTCCGGACTCCACCACCTGAAGATCAAGCCTGAGAGTCGTTTTAGTGCTATGCATTTTCTATGAACTTTTTGGTAACTTGTTGCCAAAGGGGGAGAAAATGTATAGATCATAGGCTTCGAGAGAGAGCGTTGCTTTTTATTCTCTCTTGCTTTGGAGGTTGAACTTTATTTGCTTGTTTGTGATACTTGGATGATCATGTGTGTTTGATCATATGCTACATTAATGCTTGTTGGATGATACTATCATTTTATCCCTATTTGATCATTCACTTTGCTTGGTGATGAGTGCATGTATTTAATTCTTATCATTTTGAGCGCTCCACCAAGATGTATGTGACATGGAAGAGTAACCCATGATCCTAACTCATTGTGCATTTGCAGTCCAAAGCAAATCTTAAGATATGCACAAATTTAGGGGGGGCTCTTGCTTTTCACATACTTCTCAAAGCGACAATATCTTTCACTCTTATTATCATTTGTCGAAGCTTTGATCTATATGTTGTCATCAATTAACAAAAAGGGGGAGATTGAAAGTGCAACTATCCATGGGTGGTTTTGGTAATTCCTAACAACATATAGCTCATTGAGCTAACATTATTCCAAGATTAATATTTCAGGAAAAGCTCAATGAATGGCATGGCATGGATGAGGAAAGTGGATCCCTCAAAATTCTAAGGACAAAAAGTTTGGCTCAAGCTTGAAGCTCAAGACTCTACATTTAATATTTTAGTGATCCAAGATCACATTGAGTCTATAGGAAAAGCCAATACTATCAAGGAGGGATGAGGTGTTTCTTAATGGCTTGCTTGCTCAAAGTGCTTAGTGATATGCTCCAAAATCCTCAACTACCTTCCCACATCCACATATGACCTAAACCAAAAGTCAAACTCGACCCCACCGATTCTTTCTATCCGGCGCCACCGAGTTTCAAATGTCATAGCCACTGCCACAAACCCTAGGCAAATCGGTCTCACCGATAGGGATCTCGGTCTCACCGAGATGGGATTGTAATCTCTCTGTTTCCCTTCGTAACGTTTCGGTCTTGCCGAGATGAGCGATCGGTCCCACCAAGATTGCAATGTAAACTCTCTGTTTCCCTTTTGTAACATTTCGGTCTCACCGAGATGAGCGAATCGGTCCCACCGAGTTTACCTGACCAACTCTCTGGTTAGCTTATTACCAAAATCGGTCCCACCGAGTTTGTGTAATCGGTCACACGAGATTACGTTATGCCCTAACCCTAACCATATCGGTCTTACCGAGTTGCCTCTCAGTCCCACCGAAAATCCTAACGGTCACTAGGTTTGCTGAATCGGTCCGACCGAGTTTAACCATTCGGTCCCACCGAGTTTGGCAAACTATGTGTAACGGTTAGATTTTGTGTGGAGGCTATATATACCCCTCCACACACTCTTCATTCGTAGAGAGAGCCATCAGAATATACCTACACTTCCAATACACATTTTCTGAGAGAGAACCACCTACACTTGTGTTGAGGTCAAGATATTCCATTCCTACCATATGAATCTTGATCTCTAGCCTTCCCCAAGTTGCTTTCCACTCAAATCTTCTTTCCACCAAATCCAAATCATGTGAGAGAGAGAGTTGAGTGTTGGGGAGACTATCATTTGAAGCACAAGAGCAAGGAGTTCATCATCAACACACCATTTGTTACTTCTTGGAGAGTGGTGTCTCCTAGATTGGCTAGGTGTCACTTGGGAGCCTCTGACAAGATTGTGGAGTTGAACCACGGAGTTTGTAAGGGCAAGGAGATCGCCTACTTCGTGAAGATCTACCGCTAGTGAGGCAAGTCCTTCGTGGGCGACGACCATGATGGAATAGACAAGGTTGCTTCTTCGTGGACCCTTCATGGGTGGAGCCCTCCGTGGACTCGCGCAACCGTTACCCTCCGTGGGTTGAAGTCCCCATCAAGGTGGATGTACGATAGCACCACCTATCGGAACCACGACAAAAACATGCGTGTCTCCAATTGTGTTTGAATCCTCCAAACCCTTCCCTTTACATTCTTGCAAGTTGCATGCTTTACTTTCCGCTGCTCATATACTCTTTTGCATGCTTGCTTGAATTGTGTGGAGATTGCTTGACTTGTGCTAAGATAGCTAAAATCTGCCAAGAACTAAAATTGGGAAAAGGCTAGATTTTTATTTGGTCAAGTAGTCTAGTCACCCCCCTCTAGACATACTTTCGATCCTACAGAGTGCCCGGTGATCTCATTGACGAGTATGTCCGTATGAGCGAGTCTACATGCCTAGAGTCCCTGTATAAGTTCTGCAAGACTGTGATTGTTGTGTTTGGCCCTGAGTAGTTGAGAGAGCCGACAGCTGCAGATACAGCCATTTGTTGGTGATGAATGCTAGCAGGGGCTTCCCGGGGATGCTTGGCAGCATAGACTGCATGCACTGGGAGTGGAAGAACTGCCCTTCTGCTTGGCAAGGGCAGTATAAGGGACATGCCAGGGCTTGCACTGTCATACTAGAGGCCGTGGCGTCTCAAGATCTCTGGATCTGGCACTCTTTCTTTGGCATGGCTGGATCACACAATGATATCAACGTGCTTCAGCGCTCGCCGGTGTTTGCTAGGCTTGCCGAAGGCAACAACCCACCGGTGAACTTTAGTGTGAACGGCCACAACTATGACAAAGGGTACTCTTTGGGTGACGGTATCTATCCTCAGTGGACCACTATTGTAAAGACAATACCCAACCCTATTGGAGAGAAAAGGAAAAGATTTGCCCAAGAGCAAGAGAGTGCTAGAAAGGATGTCGAGCGTGCCTTTGGTGTTTTGCAATCTCGATGGGGCATCGTTCGGTATCCTGCTAATACTTGGAGCACGCAGAAACTATGGGAGGTGATGACTGCTTGTGTGATCATGCACAATATGATCGTAGAAGACTAGTGCCCGGAACGTCTGTACGATCAAGGCTTTCAGTCTCAGGGTGAGAATGTTGTGCCTGAGCATGGAGTAGTGGCAACATTTGAGAAGTTCACTCAGTTTCATGAAGACATGCGTGATTGGAAACTCACGTGCAACTGCAAAATGATTTGGTTGAGCATATGTGGACTCATGTTGGCAACCAATAGATGTATCTTCTTTTATTCATTTGCAAAACTATGTATTTGGGTGGACTATTTTGTTTGTTAAATTTTCATTTCACAATATGTTGAATGCAATGCAAAATTGGGCGGCCAGCCGGCCACGCCTGCACATATGGGTCGACGCGTTGGGCGCACTGCCGACCCATATGAAAAACAGGGCAGACGCCGGGCGGCCGGCCGACCCAAACGGACAAAAAGCGGATGAAATCGCCGTCCGTTTGGGTCGGCCCGTTGGAGTTTCTCTTAATCTGGATAAAAGAAATCAAAATGCAACAAAAAATCTAATGGAATAAATTGCTCAAATAAAAATAAATGGATTAAAGAAATATACACATGTCATCGTCAGCTAGCTATCATTGATGCTTAATGAGATCTCCATGCACTTGATCATGTGACGTCTTGACTTCAATCTTGTGATAGACCTCAAACAATGCTTGAATGCGGTTTGTGTCTTTGTGAGGCCTTGCGGTTGTGCCAATATTTTCATACTCGATTGGGTTTGATATATCTCTCTCATTCTTGATGATCATATTGTCTAGAATCACACAACATGTCATGATCTTTGCAAGGCATCATTGTTAAATGTGCATGATCTCAGACAATTGCAAAACCAGCTTGCAACACTCCAAATGCTCCCTCTGTATCCTTCTTTGTTGCTTCTTGCACCTATGTGAAAAATTTATGTTTCTTGCTTCAGGGATTAGAATTTGTCTTCACATATTGATGGTGTTATGACCAAGGGATGTCTCACCTGACCGAAAGCTGGCCTGAGTAGTCCGGCCCGGAGGGCCCCTAGGTCAGTTATGCCATGGGCTGATTAACCCAGCTCATGGCCCTACAACCATGTGGACCTGGAAGACTTGGAGCATACGACGAGATGACCGGTGTCTAGGACTCGTCCAACCGACTTAGAACATGTAACCCTAGACCTGGTACCCATATAAGTCGAGGTGAGGATAGTTAAATATAGACAAAACCTCAGTGTTATTGCTCAATCCCTCGATCTTTGTAACCCCTGTACATACGCAATATACATGAGCCTATGCCTAAACCTCGGTATAACTCTCTACATGTTCCATCTGATCTACTTGCCTGGCCAGATACACTATTGAGGGGTCGCTGAAAAAATACTCCGACAATGGCGCACCAGGTAGGGCTTGTGTTAGGCGAACCCAAAGATCTTCTATGGAATCTACAATTGATGCTGACACCTTCGCGTCGGGGCAAATTTTCACGTTCAGCGCGATGTGCTATGTCGTTGATTCAACGACTCGTCTTGGGCTCATCGAGAACTTCACACCATTGTGTTCGCAAGACATATGAGTAGACCTTCAGAGGAAGTGGAGCATGGTAGTGCATTCAATCTTGTGGTGATCTTGTCCAGTGGCAAGAAGGACAAAGGCATGTATTGTATTGTTGCCACTAAGGATAAAATGACGAAGTTTGGTCATATTGATTAATCTCTTCCTATCTACATTATATTATCTTGCTTATAGTGTTACTCTGTTTCTTACGAACTTAATACCTTGAGATGCCTGCTGGATGGTGATGACCCACAAGTATAGGGGATCGCAACAGCTTTCGAGGGTAGAGTATTCAACCCAAATTTATTGATTCGACACAAGGGGAGCCAAAGAATATTCTCAAGTATTAGCAGCTGAGTTGTCAATTCAACCACACCTGGAAACTTAGCATCTGCAACAAAGTGTTTAGTAGCAAAGTAATATGATAGTGATGGTAACGGTAACAAAAGTAAAGACAGCAAAAGTAACGTTTTTGGTGTTTTGTAGTGATTGTAACAGTAGCAGCGGGAAAGTAAATAAGCGAGAACCAGTATATGGAAAGCTCGTAGGCACCGGATCAGTAGTGGATAACTATGCTGAATGCGGTTCATCATGTAATAGTCATAACATAGGGTGACACAGAACTAGCTCCAATTCATCAATGTAATGTAGGCATGTATTCTGAATATAGTCATACGTGCTTATGGAAAAGAACTTGCATGACATCTTTTGTCCTACCCTCCCGTGGCAGCGGGGTCCTATTGGAAACTAAGGGATATTAAGGCCTCCTTTTAATAAAGAACTGGAACAAAGCATTAGCACATAGTGAATACATGAACTCCTAAAACTATGGTCATGACCGAGAAGTATCCCGATTATTGTCACTCTGGGGTTGTCGGATCATAACACATAATAGGTGACTATAGACTTGCAAGATAGGATCAAGAACTCACATATATTCATGAAAACATAATAGGTTCAGATCTGAAATCATGGCACTCGGGCCCTAGTGACAAGCATTAAGCATAGCAAAGTCATAGCAACATCAATCACAGAACATAATGGATACTAGGGATCAAACCCTAACAAAACTAACTCGATTACATGATAAATATCATCCAACCCATCACCGTCCAGAAGGCCTACGATGGAATTACTCACGCACGGCGGTGAGCATCATGAAATTGGTGATGGGGGATGGTTGATGATGACGACGGCGACGAATCCCCCTCTCCGGAGCCCCGAACGGACTCCAGATCAGCCCTCCCGAGAGGTTTTAGGGCTTGGCGGCGGCTCCGTATCGTAAAAAAAGATGATTTATTATCTCTTATTTTTTCTCCCCGAAAGCCAATATATAGAGTTGGAGTTGGCGTCGGAAGGTTTCCAGGGGGCCCATGAGGTAGGGGGCGCGCCCTAGGGGGGGCGCGCCCCCACCCTCGTGGACAGGGTGTGGGCCCCCTGGGCCTCATCTTTGGCGAGGATTTTTTATTATTTTTTATAAGGCATCCCGTGGAGTTTCAGGTCATTCCGAGAACTTTTGTTTTCTGCACATAAAACAACATCATGGCAATTCTGCTGAAAACAGCGTCAGTCCGGGTTAGTTCCATTCAAACCATACAAGTTAGAGTCCAAAACAAGGGCAAAAGTGTTTGGAAAAGTAGATACGTTGGAGACGTATCAACTCCCCCAAGCTTAAATCATTGCTTGTCCTCAAGCAATTCAGTTGACAAACTGAAAGAGAAAAAGAAAAACTCTTACAAACTCTGTTTGCTCTTGTTGTTGTAAATATGTCAAGCCAGCATTCAAATTTTCAACAAAGCTCATAACTAACCACATTTGCAATAATTCTCAGGTCTCATAATTACTTATATCAATAGCATAATCAACTAGCAAGCCATAATAATAAATCTCGGATGACAACACTTTCTCAAAACAATCATAATATGATATAACAAGATGGTATCTTGCTAGCCCTTTCTGAGACCGCAAAACATAAATGCAGAGCACTTTAAAGATCAAGGACTGACTAAACATTGTAATTCATGGTAAAAGAGATCCAATCATAGTCACACCCAATATAAATTAACAGTGATGAATGCAAGTTGTGCTCTCCAGCTAGTGCTCTTTAATAAGAGGGTGATGAGTCAACATAAAAGTAAATGGATAGGCCCTTCACAGAGGGAAGCAGAGATTTGTAGGGGTGCCAGAGCTCGGTTTTGAAATAGGGATAAATTATATTTTGAGCGGTATACTTTCATTGTCAACATAGCAACTAAGAGATGGCGATATCTTCCATGTCACACACATTATAGGCGGTTCTCAAACAGAATGGTAAAGTTTATACCCCCCCTCCACCAACAAGCATCAATCCATGGCTTGCTCGAAACAACGAGTGCCTCCAACATACATCAGGTCCCAGGGGGAGTTTTGTTTGCAATAAATTTTGATTTAGTTTGCATAAAGCATGGGACTGGGCATTCCGGTGACCAGCCATTTTCTCGCGAGTGAGGAGCGGAGTCCACTCCTCTTGAGAATAACCCGCCTAACATGGAAGATAAGGGCAACCTTGGTTGACACATGAGCTATTCGAGCATACAAAACAACATGTTTATTTGAAGGTTTAGAGTTTGGCACATGCAAATTTACTTGGAATGGCAGGTAGATACCGCATATAGGAAGGTATAGTGGACTCATCTGGAATAACTTTGGGGTTTAAGGGATTGGATGCACAAGCAGTATTCCCGCTTAGTACAGGTGAAGGCTAGCAAAAGACTGGGAAGCGACCAACTAGAGAGCGACAACAGCCATGTACATGCATTAAAATTAATAAACATTGGATGCAAGCATGAGTAGGATATAATCCACCATGAACATAAATATCGTGAAGGCTATGTTGATTTGTTTCAACTACATGCATGAACATGTGCCAAGTCAAGTCACTTAAATCATTCAAAGGAGGATACCACCCCATCATACCACATCATAACCATCTCAATAGCATGTTGGCACACAAGGTAAATCATTATAACTCATAGCTAATCAAGCATGGCACAAGCAACTATGATCTCTAGTTGTCATTGCAAACATGTTTATTCATAATAAGCTGAATCAAGAACGACGAACTCATCATATTTACAAAAACAAAAGAGGTCGAGTTCATACCAACTTTTCTCCTCTCAGTCAGTTCATCATATATCATCATAATTGCCTTTCACTTGCACGACCGAACGATGTGAATAATAATAAGAGTGCACGTGCATTGGACGAAGCTGGAATTTGCGAGCATTCAATAAAGAGGAGAAGACAAGGCAATATGGGCTCTTGGTTAAATCAAAAATAATGCATATAAGAGCCGCTTCAACAATTAAATCATGGTCTCCTCCTACTGACCCCCAAAGAAAAGAAAAGAAAAAAAATTATTTACACGGGAAAGCTCCCAACAAGCAAAAGAAGAACGAGAAATATTTTTGGATTTTCTTTTCAATTACTACTACTACAGCAGGAAAGTAAACTTACTACTATTTTTTTGGTTTTTCTTAAGGTTTATCAGACACACAAGAAGAAAGCAGGAAAAAGAAAATAAACTAGCATGGATATTACAGTGAAAGAGTATGAGCACCGACATCTAGCAATGAGTGCATGTGAACATAAATGTAATGTCGGTGAGAAATACGTACTCCCCCAAGCTTAGGCTTTTGGCCTAAGTTGGTTTATTGCCAGGGATAGCCTGGCGGATACCCGTAGGTGTAGTTGGGGTCGTACTGTGACGAAGAATAGTTGGGGTTGTACTGTGATGTAGCGGCTATCGCATCCTGAGCTGCAGCGTGGAGTCGGGATGCCTCCGCTCTCCTCTCGTACTCATCTGCCTCCTCTCTAGTAATAGTATATCTTCCGTTTTCCTGGTAGTCAAAGAAGGCAGGAGCAGGGAGAGTAATACGAACAACCCGCCGTTTATCAAAGATTAGTCGATATAGGAGAGGTGATTCAGGCCTCTCGACAAACTGGTGCGAAGCCATAGAGTTATAGTCTAAATATGCAGGAGGCAACTCAGTATCACCCTCACGAATGTCTATCTCAAGAAAATTAGCTAAGCGGGTTGCATAAATTCCTCCAAAGAAATCTCCATTATATCTATTATGATGCAACCTACGAGCTACAATGGCTCCCATATGATAAGATTGGTCTCCTAACACAGCACTCCTGAGAATGCTGAGGTCAGGGACACACATGTGACATGCTTCATCCTTAGCATTTATGCATCTACCGATAAAGAGAGCAAAATAATGTATAGCAGGAAAGTGAATGCTCCCTATGGTAGCCTGCGTTATATCTCTAGATTCCCCTATAGTTATACTAGCAAGAAAGTTTCTAAATTCAGATTTCGGGGGATCCCTAATACTACCCCATGATGGAAGTTTGCAAGCAAAACTGAAATCCTCTAAGTCCATGGTATAAGATTTGTCATAAAGATCAAACATGACTGAAGGAGAATTACGTGAAGATGAATATACAAACCTCCTCACAAACGAACTTGTAAGATCATGATATTGAGGGCATTTGTCTGCCTCAAAATCCTCAAGACTGGCATTACGCAAATATGCGTTAAATTCTTCTTTAATTCCTGCACGATCCATAAAGTTTTCCGACGGCCATTCGCAAGGCTGCACTAGAGCGTCTCTTGGTGGTTCCTCGTCAGCATCACGCATAGCAATCCTAGGTCCTTGCTTCTTAGAAGAACCACCTTGAAACATCTTCCTAAGCATATTGCTTTTCTCTGACAAATTTCTGAAATGTTTAGTAACTTCAAACAAAAGTGAACCAACTTCAATAAAACTGATAGCAACTACTCCTACAAGTGCCTAGAGCCTATATCAAGCATTAGAACTACTTGGAACCATATAAATTTGACATGCAAGCTCAAGAACATGGTCACCTATGCAGCACAAATTTGCAAAGAATAGAGCACTAGAACAAAAACTAATTGGACCAATGGAGGAGTCACATACCAAGGAACAATCTCCCCAAGCAGTTTTGCGAGAGGTGCTTTCAGCAAGGAGATCGAAAATCACAGCAAAGAGGGCTGGAACCCATGCTTGAGTTGGTTTTTCGTGTTTGTGTGAGGAAGAAGAAGAGGATGGGTGCTGGAATAAGTGGAGGAGGGCCACCGTGGGCCCACGAGGCAGGGGGCGCGCCCAGGGGGTAGGGCGCGCCCTCCACCCTCGTGGCCAGGTGGCAGCTCCCCCCGCGGTAATTTTTGCACCATAAATCCTCAAATATTCCCGAAAAAATCATATTAAATTGGCATGTCATTCTCAGGACTTTTATTTTCAGGATATTTTTATATTGCACGGATAAACCAGGAAACAGACAGAAAAATACTATTTTTACTTTATTTCAACTAAATTACAGAAAGTATAGAGAGGGTACAGAAGGTTGTGCTTCTAGTTTCATCCATCTCATGCTCATCAAAAGGAATCCACTAACAAGGTTGATCAAGTCTTGTTAACAAACCCATTCCGATAATCATGAAACCGGAGAAATCTCGAATAACACTAGGTTACCTCAACGGGGATATGCACATCCCCAATAATAAGTATATCATATTTCTTTTTGACAGTAGGAAGAGGAAATTCCAAACCTCCAAATATAATCGATGGAATTTTTCCAATAGAGTTGATACTGTGGACTTGAGGTTGTTTCCTCGGAAAGTGTACCGTATGCTCATTACCATTAACATGAAAAGTGACATTGCCTTTGTTGCAATCAATAACAACCCCTGCAGTATTAAGAAAAGGTCTTCTAAGAATAATAGACATACTATCATCCTCGGGAATATCAAGAATAACAAAGTCTGTTAAAATAGTAACGTTTGCAACCACAACAGGCACATCCTCACAAATACCGACAGGTATAGCAGTTGATTTATCAGCCATTTGCAAAGATATTTCAGTAGGTGTCAACTTATTCAAGTCTACGATATAAAGAGAGAGGCATAACACTAACACCGTCTCCAAGATCACATAAAGCAGTCTTAACATAATTTCGTTTAATGGAGCATGGTATAGTAGGTACTCCTAGATCTCCTAGTTTCTTTGGTATTCCACCCTTAACAGTATAATTAGCAAGCATGGTGGAAATTTCAGCTTCCCGTATCTTTCTTTTATTAGTAACAATATCTTTCATGTACTTAGCATAAGGATTCATTTTGAGCATATCAGTCAATCGCATACGCAAAAAGATAGGTCTAATAATTTCAGCAAAGCGCTCAAAATCCTCGTCATCCTTTTTCTTGGATGGTTTGGGAGGAAAAGGCATGGGTTTCTGAACCCAAGGTTCTCTTTCTTTACCATGCTTCCTAGCAACAAAGTCTCTCTTATCATAACGTTGATTCTTTGATTGTGGGTTATCATGATCAACAGCAGGTTCAATTTCTACATCATTATCATTACTAGGTTGAGAATCATTATGAACATCATCATTAACATTTTCACTAGGTTCATGTTCATTACCAGATTGTGTTTCAGCATCAGACATAGATATATCATTTGGATTATCAGGTGGTTCAGCAATAGGTTCACTAGAAGTTTGCATAGTTCTATCATTTTTATTTTTCTTCTTCTTAGAAGAACTAGGTGCATCAATATTATTTCTTTGAGAATCTTGCTCGATTCTCTTAGGGTGAACTTCATGATACAAGGGTTCCCGAGTCATTCTACCAGTTCTAGTAGCCACTCTAATAGCATAATCATTTTTCTCACTATTCATTTCATCAAGCACTTCTTTTTGAGCTTTAGGTACTTGTTCTACTTGAGTGGTAACCATAGAAGCATATTTTCTAACAAGCTTAAGTTCACCTCTAATATTAGCCATATAATCACCCAAGTGTTTAATCATATAAGCATTTTGTTTTAATTGTCTACCAAAATAAGCATTAAAATCGTCTTGCTTAAACATGAAGTTATCAAACTCATCCAAGCACTGACTAGCAATTTTAGTAGGAGGGACTTCAGCTTTATCATATCTATAGAGAGAATTTACCTTTACTACCTGTGTCGGAATATCGGGATCAGGAGGTTCTTCAATAAATAAGGGATTGAGATCATATGTTTCTTCAACAGGTGGTCAATTAAGACCATGTATTTCTTCAATAGGAGGTAAATTCTTAACATCTTCAGCTTTAATACCTTTTTCTTTCATAGATTTCTTTGCCTCCTGCATATCTTCGGGACTGAGAAATAGAACACCTCTCTTCTTCGGAGTTGGTTTAGGAATATGATCATTAATTGGAGCAGGAGCTGGCTCAGGAGGTGCCCAATTGTTTTCATTTGTCAACATATTATTCAATAGAATTTCAGCTTCATCCGGTGTTCTTTCCCTGAAAAGAGAACCAACACAACTATCCAGGTAATCTCTGGAAGCATCGGTTAGTCCATTATAAAAGATATCAAGTATTTCATGTTTCTTAAGCGGATGATCAGGCAAAGCATTAAGTAACTTGAGAAGCCTCCCCCAAGCTTGTGGGAGACTCTCTTCTTTAATTTGCACAAAGTTGTATATTTCCTTTAGAGCAGCTTGTTTCTTATGAGCAGGGAGATATTTAGCAGAGAAGTAATAAATCATATCCTGGGGACTACGCACACAACCAGGATCAAGAGAATTAAACCATATCTTAGCATCACCCTTTAATGAGAACGAAAATATTTTGAGGATATAAAAGTAGCGAGATCTCTCATCATTAGTAAACAGGGTGGCTATATCATTTAATTTAGTAAGATGTGCCACAACAGTTTCAGATTCATAACCATGGAAAGGATCAGATTCAACCAAAGTAATTATATCAGGATCAACAGAGAATTCATAATCCTTATCAGGAACACAGATAGGTGAAGTAGCAAAAGCAGGGTCAGGTTTCATTTTATCTCTAAGTGATTCTTTGTTCCATTTAGCTAATAACCTCTTGAGCTCATATCTATCCTTGCAAGCTAAAATAGCGGCAGAAGATTCCATATCAAAAACATAACCCTCAGGAATAACAGGCATATCTTCATCATCACTTTCATCATTATAATCAGATTCAATAATTTCTTTCTCTCTAACCCTAGCAATTTGTTCATCAAGAAATTCACTAAGGGGCACAGTAGTATCAGGCATAGAAGCTGTTTCATCATAAGTATCATGTATAGCAGAAGTGGCATCATCAATAACATGCGACATATCAGAATGAATAACAGAAGCAGGTTTAGGTGTCCCAAGCTTACTCATAACAGAAGGTGAATCAAGTGCAAGGCTAGATGGCAGTTCCTTACCTCCCCTCGTAGTTGAGGGATAAATTGTTGTCTTAGCGTCTTTCAAGTTCTTCATAGTGTCCAGCAGATATAAATCCCAAGTGACTCAAAGAATAGATCTATGCTCCCCGGCAACGACGCCAGAAATTAGTCTTCATGACCCACAAGTATAGGGGATCGCAACAGCTTTCGAGGGTAGAGTATTCAACCCAAATTTATTGATTTGACACAAGGGGAGCCAAAGAATATTCTCAAGTATTAACAGCTGAGTTGTCAATTCAACCACACCTGGAAACTTAGTATCTGCAGCAAAGTGTTTAGTAGCAAAGTAATATGATAGTGGTGGTAACGGTAACAAAAGTAAATACAACAAAAGTAATGTTTTTGGTGTTTTGTAGTGATTGTAACAGTAGCAGCGGGAAAGTAAATAAGCGAGAACCAGTATATGGAAAGCTCGTAGGCACCGGATCAATAATGGATAACTATGCCGGATGCGGTTCATCATGTAACTGTCATAACATAGGGTGACACATAACTAGCTCCAATTCATCAATGTAATGTAGGCATGTATTCCGAATATAGTCATACATGCTTATGGAAAAGAACTTGCATGACATCTTTTGTCCTACCCTCCCGTGGCAGCGGGGTCCTATTGGAAACTAAGGGATATTAAGGCCTCCTTTTAATAGAGAACCGAAACAAAGCATTAGCACATAGTGAATACATGAACTCCTCAAACTATGGTCATCACCGAGAAGTATCCCGATTATTGTCACTTCGGGGTTGTCGGATCATAACACATAATAGGTGACTATAGACTTGTAAGATAGGATCAAGAACTCACATATATTCATGAAAACATAATAGGTTCAGATCTGAAATCATGGCACTCGGGCCCTAGTGACAAGCATTAAGCATAGCAAAGTCGTAGCAACATCAATCTCAGAACATAATGGATACTAGGGATCAAACCCTAACAAAACTAACTCGATTACATGATAAATCTCATCCAACTCATCACCGTCCAGCAAGCCTACGATGGAATTACTCACGCATGGCGGTGAGCATCATGAAATTGGTGATGGGCGATGGTTGATGATGACGACGGCGACGAATCCCCCTCTCCGGAGCCCCGAACGGACTCCAGATCAGCCCTCCCGAGAGGTTTTAGGGCTTGGCGGCGGCTCCGTATCGTAAAACGCGATGATTTCTTCTCTCTTATTTTTTCTCCCCGAAAGCCAATATATAGAGTTGGAGTTGGCGTCGGAAGGTTTCCAGGGGGCCCACGAGGTAGGGGGCGCACCCTAGGGGGGGGCGCCCCCCACCCTCGTGGACAGGGTGTGGGCCCCCTGGTCTTCATCTTTGGCGAGGTTTTATTTTTATTTTTTATAAGGCATCCCGTGGAGTTTCAGGTCATTCCGAGAACTTTTGTTTTCTACACATAAAACAACATCATGGCAATTCTGCTGAAAACAGCGTCATTCCAGGTTAGTTCCATTCAAATCATACAAGTTAGAGTCCAAAACAAGGGCAAAAGTGTTTGGAAAAGTAGATACGTTGGAGACGTATCAGATGGCTGCCTTGGGGTGAAGTAATAGTAGAAGATGCAGTTGGATTATCGGTCTACTTATCACTGACATAATGCCTATGTGATATTATGCCATGAATGATCACAGTTATAATTTGTGTTATTCTGTCAATTGTCCAACAATAATTTGTCTACCATGCCACTACATGCTTTTCGAGAGAGATGCCACTAGTGAACCTATGCCCCCCAGGTCTATTTTTCATCAATACAAAACTCTTACAATTGCTCTTTACTTTCTTTTACTATTTTGCCACTTTTCCCTATCACTATTTGCTTGTAATCTTGTAAGTAACAAGAACAAGGGGAGTGACGACCCTCTTGCCCTTTTTGGGTGCGAGCAAATTATTTGTTTGTGTGCATGTACTGTACCGCTAAAGTTGCCAGCTTGGTGACTGTTATCGGTTTGACAAATCTTGGTTCTTAAACGAGGGAAATAGTTTTTGTTGTTGTGCTACATCACCCTTCCTCTTCGTGGAAATCCAACAACTCTATCAGGGCTCTGGGATTGGGCGTACCCAGGCCCGTTTGCCTGTGGCCCATCATGTGGCATCGTCAAGGGGCCCGGCGCGGCCCAATGTCAAGGCTTCATGAGCAAAGACCTCGCGAGGCCCCTGTCTCGCGAGGCAAGTGCCAATAGGCATCGCCAAGTGCCTTGAGGACCCCATGAGGGATGTCCTCTAGAGGCTGCCTCCCGAGGTCCCTCGCGGGGCGGACATCTCTAGGCTCGCCACCCCGCCTCGCGATGCACGTGGGTGATGCGAGCCACTGCAGGCGGAGCCAGGAGGGCACCAGCGGGCACGAACTGAGAGGCTTTCCTCTTTGGTGCTAAGGAAACAAGATATCTCGCCCATTCCCGAAGCAATCCCCAAAGGTTGTCGTTCTGGTGCTACAAGGCCAAGTCGTGGGCTCGGCAGGACGGAGGTCATCGTCGAGCCCACCTGCACGTCATGGACAAAAGCTTTGCAGGCGAAGACCACCTTTAGCCAGGATAGGGTGTACTATTGCCCCCCTTCAAATTGGCCTTTGTGGTATCCCTTCCTGCCAAGAGTTTTTGGGGAAGAGGACCAAGGCTAGTATAAGTATAGGCTAGTCTCCACCATATAGAGGGGTCGAGTCCTTGGATCCCTCACCTGATCCTCAGCCCTCCCGAGGAACTAGACTCTTGTACTAGTTCATACTCATCCTCCCTCGCGAGGTATTCCACCACAAAGCAGGAGTAGGGTATTACACCGCAAGGTGGCCCGAACCTGGGTAAATCATCGTGTTCATATTTCCTTCCTCTCGCTCGAGCACGGCGGAGTACAGTCGCGAGGCAATGAGCAGCGAGGCCATAGCTTAGCGGAGTTCCCCGCGCACACCCCAAAGTTCGAACCTCACTTTGGGTCCCCGGAGCCCCGATTACAACACTTGACGCGCCAGGTAGGGGTGTGCCGAAGTCCTTCCGCTTTGCTCGGCCCCACTACGATCATCTCCATGGTCGACATTCGTCGTTCTTGCTTCAACCAGATGGAGCCCGTGGGCCACGATGCCCGCCCCCGCTCCGTCGCCCTGTGGAAAGCCACGGGCTGCCCTGCATTCACCCCTGGCCTGCGTCAGGTGAGCTGGTCGGAGAGGTTCAAGCCGGTCGTACCTCCACGCTATGACGGCGCCGCTGGCCCTGAGGAGTTTCTCGAGCTTTACGTCTAGAGCATTTTGGCTGCGGGTGGTGACGACAAGGCCATGGTGAACTGGTTTCCTCTGGCCCTTGTGGGCGCCCCGTGTTCCTGGCTCCTCAGCCTCCCCGAGGCCACAGTCTCCTCTTGGGGCGAGCTCCGTGATCAGTTTGCCGCGTGCTTCGCACTCCCTAGGGCCCCGCGGTCGCGTGCATCCTCGGCGGGGCCCAGGCACTAGTGTCTGGCCACCACCTCAAGCGGTCCCTTCGCGGGGCGAGCGTTGTGTGGCTCCATTCTAGGGCTTTGCGGCCCCGCACACGGCCTGAGCATGTCATCACCTTCGACTCTCGAGATCACCCCAAGTCCATGATGGCTGTCGGCGTGCTCCCCATGTTCTGCACACCCACCACTAGCAACGTCTCTATCACTAAGACCCTCATCGATGGCGGCACCGGCCTCAACGTACTCTCCGTCAACACCTTTGAGACGCTTCAAGTGCCTTATGACCAGCTCATGCCCACCAGACCATTCTCTGGGGTGACGGACGGCTCCACCACTCCCCTGGGGAAAGTGCGCCTCCCAGTTACCTTTGGTACCCGCAACAACTACCGCACTGTGCTCATCGACTTTGACATGGCCCACATTGGCCTCCCGAACAATGTTATCCTCGGGTACCTTGCCCTTGCCAAGTTCATGGCGGCAACTCACCCTGGCTACAATGTCATCAAGAAGCCAGGCGGCGGTGGCGTTATCACAATCTCTGGGGATAAGGAGGACGCGCTTCGAGCCGTCAAGCGCGCTTATGGGGCTCTGGCTGCTTCGTGCCCGGGACCCAAGATGGGGACAAGCCTCCGGAAGTCACCCCAGCAAGGAAGAAGCAGATGTTCTCTCAAGACCGCGTCGAAACAAAGAAGGTACCGGTTGATGGTTGTGGCGCCGGCCCTAACTTCACCATCGGCGCCGACCTACCCCTAGAGCAGGAGAGCGCTCTCATCGCGTTCCTCCGAGCTAACAAGGACATGTTCGCCTGGAAAGCATCGAACCTGATCGGTGTCCCAAGAGAAATAATCGAGCACCATTTGGCTGTGTGCCCTAATGCTCGACCCATCAAGCAGAAGGCGCGGTGCTAGGCACCGGAGAAGCAGGCGTTCATCATCCAAGAGACCGCACAAGCTGCATGAAGCTGGAGTCATCCGCAAGGTGCGCCACCGGGAGTGGCTTGCCAACCCAGTCATCGTCCCCAAGAAAGGTGGCAAGGAGAGCATGTGTGTCGATTTCACGAGCCTCAATAAGGCTTGTCCCCAGGACCCCTTCCCGCTTCCGTGCATCACCAGATCATGGAATCTACCGCTGAGTGCGATTTGCTATGCTTCTTGGATGCGTTCTCTGGCTATCATCAGATCAAGATGGCGCAAGGGGATGTCGAGAAGACGACCTTCATATCCCCTTGCGGATGTTCTGCTACACCTACATGCCTTTCGGTTTGAGGAGCATGGGCGCCACCTTTCAGCGGCTGATGCACATCACGCTGGGGCCAAAATTGGGAAGAAACGCGGAGGCTTATGTGGATGACATTGTGGTCAAGTCGCGTGAAGCAAGGACGTTATCGAAGACCTAGAAGAGACGTTCGCCAACCTACGCAACTTTAGCTTGAAGCTTAACCCCGACAAGTGCGTTTTTGGGGTCCCGTCTAGTAAGCTCCTCGGCTCCCTCGTCTTCCATCGAGGGATCAAAGCCAACCCTGAGAAGATCAAGGCCATAGAGAAGATGCAACGGCTCGCGGAGTGCGTCGCCTCCCTGGGGAGCTTCATCTCCAAGCTAGGCGAGCGTGCCCTACCATTGTTCAAGCTCATGAAGAGATCTGGCTCCTTCGAGTGGACCGCAGAGGCAGATGATGTCTACTACACAACCTTCTTCTTGTAGACGTTGTTGGGCCTCCAAGTGCAGAGGTTTGTAGGAAAGTAGCAAATTTCCCTCAAGTGGATGACCTAAGGTTTATCAATCTGTGGGAGGCGTAGGATGAAGATGGTCTCTCTCAAGCAACCCTGCAACCAAATAACAAAGAGTCTCTTGTGTCCCCAACACACCCAATATAATGGTAAATTGTATAGGTGCACTAGTTCGGTGAAGAGATGGTGATACAAGTGTAGTATGGATAGTAGATATAGGTTTTTGTAATATGAAAATATAAAAACAGCAAGGTAACTAATGATAAAAGTGAGCGTAAACAGTATTGCAATGCTAGGAAACAAGGCCTAGGGTTCATACTTTCACTAGTGCAAGTTCTCTAAAAAATAATAACATAATTGGATCATATAACTATCCCTCAACATGCAACAAAGAGTCACTCCAAAGCCACTAATAGCGGAGAACAAACGAAGAGATTATGGTAGGGTACGAAACCACCTCAAAGTTATTCTTTCCAATAAATCCATTGGGCCATTCCTATAAGTGTCACAAACAGCCCTAGAGTTCGTACTAGAATAACACCTTAAGACACAAATCAACCAAAACCCTAATGTCACCTAGATACTCCAAAGTCACCTCAAGTATCCGTGGGTATGATTATACGATATGCATCACACAATCTCAGATTCATCTATTAAATCCAACACAAAGTACTTCAAAGAGTGCCCAAAGTTTCTACCGGAGAATCACGACGAAAACGTGTGCCAACCCCTATGCATAGGTTCATGGGTGGAACCCGCAAGTTGATCACCAAAACATACATCAAGTGAATCAATAGAATAACCCATTGTCACCACGGTTATCCCACGAAAGACATACATCAAGTGTTCTCAAATCTTTAAAGACTCAGTCCGATAAGATAACTTCAAAGGGAAAACTCAATCCATTACAAGAGAGTAGAGGGGGAGAAGAAACATAAGATACAACTATAATAGCAAAGCTCGCGATACATCAAGATCGTGCCAAATCAAGAACACGAGAGAGAGAGAGAGAGAGAGAGAGAGAGAGAGAGAGAGAGAGATCAAACACATAGCTACTGGTACATACCCTCAACCCCGAGGGTGAACTACTCCCTCCTCGTCATGGAGAGCGCCGGGATGATGAAGATGGCCACCGGTGAGGGTTCCCCCCTCCGGCAGGGTGCCGGAACAGGGTCCCGATTGACTTTTGGTGGCTACGGAGGCTTGCGGCAGCGGAACTCCAGATCTAATCTCTCTTCTGGAAGTTTTAGGGTACGTAGGTATATATGGGTGCAGGAAGTACGTCAGTGGAGCTTCGGGGGCCCCACGAGGCAGGGGGCGCGCCCTAGGGGGGTGGGCGCGCCCCCCACCCTCATGAGCACCTCCCTTGGCTCCTGACATGGGGTCCAAGTCCATCCGGTAGCTTTCCTTCCAAAAATAACTTCTCTAGTTGATTCGTTCCGTTTCGACTCCGTTTGATATTCCTTTTCTTCGAAACACTGAAATAGGCAAAAAACAGCAAATCTGGGCTGGGCCTCCGGTTAATAGGTTAGTCCCAAAAATAATATAAAAGTGGATAATAAAGCCCAATATTGTCCAAAACAGTAGATAATATAGCATGGAGCAATCAAAAATTATAGATACATTGGAGACGTATCAAGCATCCCCAAGCTTAATTCCTGCTCGTCCTCGAGTAGGTAAATGATAAAAAGGAATTTTTGATGCGGAGTGCTACTTGGCATAATTTCAATGTAATTTTCTTACTTGTGATATGAATATTCAGATTCGAAAGATTCAAGACAAAAGTTCATATTGACATAAAAATAATAATACTTCAAGCATACTAACAAAGCAATTATGTCTTCTCAAAATAACATGGCCAAAGAAAGTTATCCTTACAGAATCATATAGTCTGGCTATGCTCTATCTTCACCACACAAAGTATTTAAATCATGCACAACCCCGATGACAAGCCAAGCAATTGTTTCATACTTTATCATTTTCAAAACTTTCTCAATCTTCACTCAATACATGAGCGTGAGCCATGGATATAGCACTATATGTGGAATAGAATGGTGGTTGTGGAGAAGACAAAAAGGAGAAGATAGTCTCACATCAACTAGGCGTATCAGTGGGCTATGGAGATGCCCATCAATAGATATCAATGTGAGTGAGTAGGGATTGCCATGCAACGGATGCACTAGAGCTATAAGTATATGAAAGCTCAACAAGAAACTAAGTGGGTGTGCATCCAACTCGCTTGCTCACGAAGACCTAGGGCATTTTGAGGAAGCACATCATTGGAATATACAAGGCAAGTTCTATAATGTAAAATTCCCACTAGTATATATGAAAGTGATATCATAGGAGACTCTCTATCATGAAGATCATGGTGCTACTTTGAAGCACAAGTGTGGTATAAGGATAGTAGCATTGTCCCTTCTCTCTTTTTTTTCTCATTTTTTTATTTTTTTATTTGGGCCTTTTCTCTTTTTTTATGGCCTATTTTTTTCTCTCTCTCTTTTTTTTCGTCCGGAGTCTCATCCCGACTTGTGGGGGAATCATAGTCTCCATCATCCTTTCCTCACTGGGACAATGCTCTAATAATGATGATCATCACACTTTTATTTACTTACAACTCAAGAATTACAACTCGATACTTAGAACAAAATATGACTCTATATGAATGCCTCCAGCGGTGTACCGGGATATGCAATGAATCAAGAGTGACATGTATGAAAGAATTATTAATGGTGGCTTTGCCACAAATACCATGTCAACTACATGATCATGCTAGCAATATGACAATGATGGAGCGTGTCATAATAAACGGAACGATGGAAAGTTGCATGGCAATATATCTCGGAATGGCTATGGAAATGCCATAATAGGTAGGTATGGTGGCTATTTTGAGGAAGGTATATGGTGGGTGTATGATACCGGCGAAAAGTGCACGGTATTAGAGAGGCTAGCAATGGTGGAAGGGAGGAAAGTGCATATAATCCATGGACTCAACATTAGTCATGAAGAACTCATATACTTATTGCAAAAATCTACAAGTTATCAAAGCAAAGTATTACGTGCATGCTCCTAGGGGGATAGATTGGTAGGAAAAAGACCATCGCTCGTCCCCGACCGCCACTCATAAGGAAGACAATCAATAAATAAATCATGCTCCGACTTCATCACATAACGGTTCACCATACGTGCATGCTACGGGAATCACAAACTTTAGCACAAGTATTTCTCAAATTCACAACTACTCAACTAGCATGACTCTAATATCACCATCTTCATATCTCAAAACAATTATCAAGCATCAAACTTCTCTTAGTATTCAACACACTCATAAGAAAGTTTCACAAATCTTGAATACCAAGCATATTAATATTAAGCAAATTACCATGCTATTAACGACTCTCAAAATGATCTAAGTGAAGCATGAGAGATCAATAGTTTTTTTTTTAAAATACACCACCGTGCTCTAAAAGATCTAAGTGAAGCACTATAGCAAAATTATAAGGCTCAAAGGATATAAGTGAAGCACATAGAGCAAAACTATAAAGCTCAAAAGATATAAGTGAAGCACGATCAGTATTCTATCAAATTCCAATTCATGTACGGCTCTCTCAAAAGGTGTGTACAGCAAGGATGATTGTGGCACACTAACAAACAAAGACACAAATAATACAAGACGCTCCAAGCAAAACACATATCATGCGGTGAATAAAAATATAGCTCCAAATAAAATTACCGATGGAAGTAGACGAAAGAGGGGATGCCTTCCGGGGCATCCCCAAGCTTAGACGCTTGGTTATCATTGAATATTACCTTGGGGTGCCTTGGGCATCCCCAAGCTAGGCTCTTGCCACTCCTTATTCCATAGTCCATCGAATCTTTACCCAAAACTTGAAAACTTCACAACACAAAACTCAACAGAAAACTCGTAAGCTCCGTTAGCGAAAGAAAACAAAGCACCACTTCAAGGTACTGTAATGAACTCATTCTTTATTTATATTGGTGTTAAACCTACTGTATTCCAACTTCTCTATGGTTTATAAACTATTTTACTAGTCATAAAGTCATCAAAATAAGCAAACAACACACGAAAAACAGAATATGTCAAAAACAGAACAGTCTGTAGTAATCTGTAACTAACGCAAACTTCTGGAACTTCAAAAATTCTAAAATAAATTTTTGGACCTGAAGAATTTGTCTAGTAATAATTTGCAAAAAGAATCAACTAAATATCACTCTCCAGTAAAACGTTCTAGCTAATCTCGTGAGCGCTAAAGTTTCTGTTTTTTACAGCATGATCATAAAGACTTCACCCAAGTGTTCACAAAGGTTCTACTTGGCACAGACACTAATTAAAACATAAAACCACATCTAAACAGAAGCTAGATGGATTATTTATTCCTAAACAGAACCAAAAAGCAAGAAACTAAAATAAAATTGGGTTGACTCCCAACAAGCGCTATCGTTTAACGCCCCTAGTTAGGCATGCTGATTTCAATGATGCTCACATAAAAGATAGGAATTGAAACATAAAGCGAGCATCATGAAGAATATGACTAGCACATTTAAGTCTAACCCACTTCCTATGCATAGGGATTTTGTGAGCAAACAACTTATGGGAACAAGAATCAACTTGCATAGGAAGTTAAAACAAGCATAACTTCAAGATTTTAAGCACATAGAGAGGAAACTTGATATTATTGCAATTCCTACAAGCATATATTCCTCCCTCATAATAATTTTCAGTAGCATCATGAATGAATTCAACAATATAACCAGCACCTAAAGCATCATTTTCATGATCTACTAACATAGAAATTTTATTACTCCCCACATAAGCAAAATTCTTCTCATGAATAATAGTGGGAGCAAACTCAAGAAAATAACAATCATGTGATTGAAAATTAAGATCAAGATGACAAGTTTCATGGTTATCATTATTCTTTATAGCATACGTGTCATCACAATAATCATCATAGATAGTAGGCATGCTTTCATCATAGTAAATTTGCTCATCAAAGCTTGGGAGACAAAAAATATCATCTTCATCAAACATAGCTTCCCTAAGATTGTGGATTTGCATATCATTAGCATCATGTATATTCAGGGAATTCATACTAACAACATTGCAATCATGCTCATCATTCACATATTTTATGCCAAGCATTCTATGTAATTCTTCTTCTAGCACTTGAGCACAATTTTCCTTTCCATCATACTCATGAAAGATATTAAAGAGATGAAGCATATGAGACAAACTCAATTCCATTTTTTTGGTAGTTTTCTTTTATAAACTAGACTAGTGCTAAAACAAGAAACAAAAATATTCGATTGCAAGACCTAAAGATATACCTTCACTTACCTAGCCTCCCCGGCAACGGCGCCAGAAAAGAGCTTAGTTGACGGGGTGTGAGTGCCGCTTACCTAGCCTCCCCGGCAACGGCGCCAGAAAAGAGCTTGATGCATACTATGCAACCTTATTCTTGTAGACATTATTGGGCCTCCAAGTGCAGAGGTTTGTAGGACAGTAGCAAATTTCCCTCAAGTGGATGACCTAAGGTTTATCAATCCGTGGGAGGCGTAGGATGAAGATGGTCTCTCTCAAGCAACCCTGCAACCAAATAACAAAGAGTCTCTTGTGTCCCCAACACACCCAATACAATGGTAAACTAGTGGCAGGGGCGCACCCTTGGCGTGCCTCCTCTGCGGTACTCTGCGCGCTAATCCTGCTGATGCACTTGTGAACACGTATGCAATCCAAATAAACACCAGTTGTTAAAAAAAGAATAGACAGAAACTGCAGCAGCGGAGCATTCACTCATAAAGCAGAGCAAGCAAAGAAAGGTCATAGGTCTATATTAACAGAGAGGTGGCAGTCTTATAAGGTGGATCACAAAGCGCACAATATATGTTTCCTCATTTATTGAACCAAAGCACAAATGTCCATAATGCATCTGACTGGTCTAAGCAGCCAAAAGCCAAAATTCGATGACACATACAGTGTTGGATCAGAAGACAAGAGAGCGAATGTGCCCATTTTTGAAAATCCATAGCCTGGTGCCTTTTTCTGTAAGCATAATAGAGGTGCAGAAACATCCTCTTCCAGACCTGAAATAAAGAATACACAAAAAGGAATAATGAATCGGATATTCTTCGAGGAGCAAGGGACTGGACATTAATATGAAAAATTATTCTATCAACTCGTTATAAAATGGTCAAAGATAATGACTATTCAAAGCTAATACTCGCTTTCAAAATAAATGAGAGTTATAAATACAGTCCTCATGAATTAACAGTAAAAAAATGTGATTCTCCAAGCAACAAACATTTATAAAATTCAGTAAAAAAGAGAGCATACACAACTAAATAGCATGATCTGGCATAGATATATGATTCTCCAAGAAAAATAAACTTCACAGAAAATGTGGAACATTTACTTGAGTGTCTAAAAGGTAACCAATCTGGAAGAGCATATGAGAAGAATGAAGAGTTAACTTAGACAAAAGAAATGTGTCATATACACTAGAACTAAAGAATGGAAAAATAGTAATGTGAAAACAGAGGAATAAGGTGCACATCTTAGAAAAACATCAGGATACCCAACTCTTAAAAGTAGCCGATGGGAAGACAAAATAAAATGATTTCGGGTAGTTTCGCTGCACCTTAATGTGAATCAGCACAACTCACTACAAAGAAAGATATTTGGACAAAAGTAGGTCAGAGCCCGCATGCTTGTGAATAATTTCCAGAACCAATAGCCCTTGGTAGTTGTAGAACTTAGAACACACAAAAACCAACCTGCACACCAGTTAGTTTTCAATTGCTATGGTGAAATATATATGTTGCACAAATGACTCAGGAAGAACAATTGTATGCATATTAACATGTTCCCGTCATCCTTCAAGTGAAACACTTGAATTTGCAAACGAGATTGACTCCTGGATCGATTGACAACTAACAATAATATCAGACCATACTGTTCACGTCAAGAAAGGGTTTTCCCAACACCTTGCAGACCTGCCCTCCCCACCCATCAGTTGTACAAGTTCATCATTCACACTCTGTATCATTCAACTCTTTAGTCATCCAGAGGTAGAAGAACATATATTAGATTGGTATAAGACCACATTCAGTCAGTCCAAAATAATAGATGAACTACTCAACTAAGGTTACTATAGGCTGCTTGTCTTGAAGCTCAGATTCTACCTTCTGTAAATGTTGTTGTTCTCATAGTCTCACGACAGTTGACACTTGAGCATTCCCATGTCTACAAATCCTATGCTAATTATGAAACAATCATGCTCAGAGAAGCGAGAAGAGCGACATTAACACTGAAAAAATAATCAGCTGCACAGAAACAATTGTTGGCACTTAATAATCAGTCATCTAAATGATGTTTCATTTAACTTTGCAGTAGTAAACGACTACCAAAGGGCAAAGGCATTTGACGAAAGGCCGCCGAAACCATAGTTAATTACTCATATAAATTACCCGATAATGCACTTAAATTTGCATACTAAGAGGACAGAACGCAATGCATTACTCCAGAGCACGGTTAATTACTCATATATATTATGCGATGGTGCACTTAACTTTGATAATATTTGATCCCTCAAAGTTTCAGATTTTTTTATTTTTTTTCCAGTTTGTTTTCAATTTACTGTTCATAGAGGGTGTAGGGGCACCCGGGAGCTGTTAGACATTTCTCTTTCTGTTATCAAACAACATCAGGAAGTTTACAACCTGAGACTAAAAAAAGATGCCATGCTAAGCCGCAAAATGCTATCTGCTCTAATCGTCATGCCAAAATAGAAACAAGCACACAAAGTAGTAGTATTCCGTCAAACAGAACAAAACGAAGTAGCTACATGCTAAAGGAGAGGAGGCTGCCGGGTACTCACAGCGGCACGAAGTTGTAGCTGTTGTCGCTGTCACACTGGTGGCACGACCGACGCCATCCTCGCCTCGTCGACGGTACCAGAGACAGGGATGGGCGCTGCGTCCGGGTCAGGACCCAACTCTCGTCCAGCAACCGCCACCGCCGCGCGTAGATACATATGCAGAACTTCACCCAATAAATACTGCAAGACTCACTTTATTTATTCTGATGCTCCAACATGAACATGTGCAGACCTTCAAGTAGTGACCTTCCTGCAGGAAAAATTATAGCAAAGTAAATAACTAAATATGTTATCATACTTAATTAGCATCAACTTGATTCCTTCTTAACGTAAATCCTATGCAATCTTGAAAATCTTGTACTTCCAAATCTGTGCGCCAAAGGTCAATCCAGTACAATTTTTGCTGAATTTACCAATAAGTGACGGAATGCACTACATTACAGGTTTTAGGAATACATTTATCTGCACAAATGTCTAGCCATGAATACAATTATCTTCCAACTTATAATAACTAGCCAAGAATTCAATTATCTGCACAAATTAACAAAATGGGAGAGAGATGTACCATATTTGAGCTTGAGCTAAGCTCCTTAGTAGTATCACATAAGCATCCACCAAGCACTCCTCATAACCAAACCAGAGTCCCTGCCATTCCTTAATTTCCTCTATGAGGTTTGACAATTAGGAAACAAGTTAGCCATGGAAATCACTCATGATAAGAAACACATCACGTTAAGGAGAAATTCAGAAACCTCTCAGCCAAACTGACAACTGACTTGGTAGCATGTCATAAACGGAAGTCAGAAACTTATGAGACAGATGTGGCACTGCGCAAAGATCATGTCACATTTTAAAAGCATACAAATACTTAATTAACCAGGAAGAAGGCCATAGATATGCACGGGTTTTATCTACAGGACCAAACTACCATAGAGACGAAATCCAAACAAAGATCGTGCATGCTGACAGGCTGGCCGCACCAATACATTATCTCGTAGATTTTTCAGCAAACACAAACCGAGCAAGGCATTAGCTCATAGACTTTTCAACAAACACAAATCGAGCGATGCATCAAACAGAAACCCAACCTTCATAGTTAACAGCACAGAGATCCCAAGAACTAAGAGAGAACTGTGAGTTCCTACACGAGAAAAAACAACATGAAACGCTTAATGGATCAGCTCATAGAACTTTCATCAAACAGGAGACGAGCAAGGTGATGAAGAAGAATCTCACCTTAGGCAAGGTCTGCGGTGTTGCTGTGCGAGTACAATAACAGCCGGGAGATGAGGAAAAGAGGAAGAGACAGCTCACATGTGCCGCCGTTTTCTCCATGAACTTGGAGCTGCACTTGCCTCTGGGTTGGGGCTTGACTAGGAGGGGTCCCTCTAATGACACTGCTGCCCTCACTACATCACATCCATCATCCTGCGGCCTGCCTTACCCTTGTGCGCCCCTCCAACTTGCCTGAATGGGAGAGATTATAGGAGGGACAACAGTAAGAAAGAGCTCATTGGAAGAAGAAATAGGAAGGAGGAAGGTTCACCTCAAGGAAGGCGATGGCGGCAACTGCGCACACGGCTTAGTCTCCTTGTCCATCTCTGCGCCCCGCGTGTGGAGGAGTAAGGATGTACACGGCGCCGTGGAATGCTCCTCCTCCTTCTCCTCGTCCTTCTGCACGGCCCAGAGGCGAGGGGACGATGTCGCAAAGGGCTTGAAGGCGAGGATGACAACGTCGCCCATCTCTGTTTCTCCTACGCTGGGGGGTGAGGGCGATGGCGCCGTAGGTGGATTGGCCTTCGTACAGCCGCGCCCCTCCTGTCGTGCCGGTGACGAAGAGAGGAAGCACGAGCAGGAGGGACGGGGTGGCGACAGCGAGATTGGGGAACGAGAGCGCTTTCGCATGCGTCAAGTCGACCAGGTCGCGTGGTTGGGTTGCCTTCGTGGTAAAGATAAGGGAAGAACTTACCTTGGGAGGTGTTGCCTGGGGTAGACGAGTGCCACAATCCAGCAGGAGAGAAGAAAGCAATTGGCAAATACGTACTTTTTTGTCTCCTAGTCAATCCGACGTGGACAGTGCGAGAAGGCACCCTTGATGCACCGCACCGCCTGAGCGGAAGATTGGCGGTGCCAAGTAGGACACGCCCCTTCCGCTCTCCTCTTTGTGCTAATCAGCATGCTTTGTTCATGATTTGATACTGGTGTGATGAATTTGCCATTTCTAACAGAACAAAGGAGCAGAAATGAAACACATGTAGTTAGTCACATTATAGACACGATCAGTGGCAATCTTAGAGGTTAAATGCACTAACAAGATATATGCTAGTTGTTCAAATGCAACGCATTGCAGCGTCCAAAAGCAGAGGCAAGCTTCAACACGGCATAAAGCGTACATTGATGGACTATATTCACACACGGCTTCTGTCGTTGTTGATGTTGCATCTAGAGCCGACGCACGGTGAGGGCGAGGCGGCGCCTTGCAGTGCGCCTTCCCTTATGACCAGTTGGTGGTGATGGTTGACCTCTTGTAAGTTCCTAGCATGATACGACAATCGCCATGCACGTTGCGTGCAAGTTTGATCGGCGGTGTATCATCATCCAGGTCGATGTATTCCTGCAGGTTCTCTTTTGTGCATTGTTGAGGAAATCGTTAACTGGTAACTGCTCGGTTGGCTGGCGAGTAGGGGATTAATAGGCTAATCGACAAGTTAATCGGCCATTTAATCAATTAATCGGACGATTTATCAGTTTATCGGCTACTCGGTGACCCTATGAGTAGGGATTAATCGGCAAGTTAACTGGTTAATCGGATGAGTTCTTGAACATGGCTTTTGTGTAGTGCACCTGAAAATACTGGTAGGAGAAAGGAAGGGATTGAGAGCAATGGACAGTGGTCTGTGATAAGTAAGAAATGATTTACTTTTGAAGTTACCATCCTTTAGCCTGGAACTGAGAACTCTTCAATTCGGCAGGCAATAACCGATGACAACAAAGTTGTAATAATTGCAGCAAATGAGATAAACATGACCTTACAGAGGACGCTGGGCTCAAAGATAAAATGATATATCCATGATAATAACAAAGATAATAGATCAGATAGAACAAGAAACATACATACAAGTCCAATAGTGTCAGGATTGTATCTATTAGGAGCTTCAATATCATTTAGTTTAAAGGAATCCTCTCTTCTATATCCGTAATCAAACACTAAAGTATTAAACTAAGGAATTGTAGCCAACATTTCTGGTTTTCTAATTAGTGGGGCTTACTGGACAAAAAGAGAATAGTATGATTCCCAGTTTGATCAGAAAAGTAGAAGATCAATATGTGTATTACAACGGGAGAAAACATGCATTTAGTATGACAAGGCAGCTTATAACAAACAGAGACATCACTTGGCATTCCACACCCTTTTCATTTCCAATTTCAAATCCCACCTAATATTTTCTCCAGAAAATTCCCATAAAAATCCACCAGTTATCTTATTACTGAAGGTGAGGTGTGAGACAGATCTAACTTTCCTCTTATATTACATCATTCCTTGCAGTTTGAGAGAATTTTTTGTCTCCAGCAACAGCAAATTAAGCATATACTACTGAGAAACTAAGAGTCCATGCTATAATGAACCTGAAAGTAGCCACATATGGTAAAATTGTTCCATGTCCAATGGAAAAATTAAATAATCATCTTATTAGCTATATATAGATTGGACCCAATGCCCAGAATTTAGCAGACAAAATAGTGTAGTTCAACAATTGCAACTATAGTTCATATTAGTAATGTAATGCCCAGAATAAAAGTTAATCAACCACCATCACGGTCCAAACCACATAATTCCATCTTCACATTTTCAATGTCAAAGCATGGATTGCACAAACAAATCACTGCTGTCTAAATTCAGCATTCATTGCACAAGAAAATTAAGAAGCACATGGAGAGATAAGAGAAGATGTACCCAGTGATGGTCCATCTCAAACCTCAACGAAGAACCACCAAGCATACTTGAACAACCAAGAAACATGTGACCAACCGAAGTTGTGTCCACAGAAGCTAGAGGTAGGAATCGACACCAAGATCAGTACATGCAAAACAACACATAAAACATAGTGTCAATAGCTTGTAAATATCATTAATTTTGGCCTGGAAGCATCACACTGGAAGTGTCAAATAAATAATGCTTAGTAAATAAAATTGTTAACAAAGACATATTTAGCTACATCAAACAGTACCAATGGAAGTACATGCTGCTGCTCTCGTCGGACCTCTCCTCCACCTCCGATGACGCCCCATCGTCCAGCTAGCCCGCTGCACCGCACGTACAGAACTACACCGTGTATCATTACATCAAATTTTCAAGGGAACACGGCAAGTGCTACAAATTCTGGATGAAGGTCATTTCCTGTTCTAGTTAAACTTGGATGTATGGATGGATGATAGAGCCCCAATAATCATTTCTAGACTTGCATCTATTTGAAATTAAATTACACCGGTATGATGGAGTGAGATAACAGGAAGGAAATGGAACAGGTGACATGGCACACAGAGTGATCTCAGGTGCATGTTGTATAGCTTGATTGGGTTGCTGCTACCTCAAGATCCATGCTGAAGGTTCTATTTTCCAAATTGTCTCATTTCTTAGAAAAGAACCATATTCAAATATTTATCCAATGAATTTCTGAAATTTGCAACTTGTGACATGAAACTGATAGCTAGCTGACCCAAGAATACATAGGAAGTAAGATGTTTTGTAGATACCTAGTGGATGAGTGCGTCATCGTGGATGAAGTGGCTGATCTTCTCCTCAAGCTCAATGTATCCACCGTCCCAGATCTCACAGCTTCAGAAGAAACTTGTGCGATGATCTCAGATGATTCCGGGGTAGACTCTCCAACCTTCAAATGAGTTCACTGTTAATGGGTGTGAAAGACCAGATAATAAACTAAAACGCCAGGGCACCATTCGTCAGTATACTGATCTACAAAGCATACAACTAAAAAATGAAAATTATTCTGACTTTATAAAGCACAAATAAAGAACTTTTCAGGTAGTACTAAATCAAATTTAATTGTTATCAACCCAGTAAGGTTTTCCATGAATTGCACACCACATAGGCACATACTTTGGATCAGATTTCATTTTAACCACTATATATAAAAAAATGAAAAACAACACCACATACTACATTGCTGTACAATATACATGGGCTCCAATAATCATTTATTTGCATTGAAAATAAAGAGCATCTTGCTATCAGAATAAAAGGGGGATGCACTTCTATAGTAACAAGAACAAAACATAGGATTTTTCTAGAATACAATATCAGAAGAAGTATCATTCTACCATTTAGAGAAAAAAAATCAATAAGTAAAATCCCAGTACATGGAAATTACCAGGGAGGAGTCGCTTCAGATTTGTCGCTCTGACTTCTCGTCACACAACCAATAAAATAGGAAAAGGTCTACACAAACAGACAAAACATAACGATATGCCACAAAAAATCTAACCTATTGTCACATCCCTAGCTAGGCCATGCATTAGAGTGTGCATCATGTTTACATTCTATTAATTCTGAAATGGGAAATGCCAGAACCCCCAACACACACTTCCCCCCCCCCTGGAAATAACTAGGGTTTACTAAAATCTTTTTCAATGAACCTGAAATGCCCTTCTGAAATGTTCACCCCCTTTGTTTTGGGTTTAAACCTTTGACAAAAGTGGTGCACAATTTTCTAGGTCAACAGAAGGTTTTGAATTAACACATAAGTATTTGAATTTGGGCATTTAAAATTTATAAAAATATTTTAAATGTTCAAATATTCTCAAACAGAAATGTTTCATGTTGTCTATATTTTAAATAGTATGCATGAGCAGTTTGGGGATTTTTGGAGTTGTTTAAGTATTTTAAATAAGTCCACAAAGTTGCAGAAATAATAGAAAAAGAAAACAGTTAACCAGAGAAAAACTAACCTGGACGCTACCCACCTGCCGGCCCACCTGGCGGCCCAGCACTGTGCTGGCCCGCGCCAGCCAGCTGCTTCGTCCCCGCCAGGCAGGCAGGGAGCTGACGCCGGCGAGCGCGAGCTCGCCACGGCGTCACCTGCTCGCCGCTTCGCCGCCCGACGCGCTGGACGTCCTCCACGTCGCGCCCTCGACCCCGTGGACACCTCACTTCTCCCCCTGGCTCTCTCTCTCTCTCTCTCCAGCGCCATGGCCGCCGCACCCGTCGCCGCTCCGCCGCCATAGCCGCGCCCACCGTCGCCCCCTCGCCCCTCTGACCTGCCCAGAGGCTCCGCCACTTCGCCCTCGCCCTCCCCACCGAGCCACGCCTCGCCGGAGGCCCTGCATCGCCGCCATCAGCTCGTCTCCGACCCCGGTGCCCGCCGGCCGCCGTTCTTCGATTCGCGCCGCTCCGTTCGCCCCCGAGCCCGCTGAGCTGCTCGTCGACCTCCCTGTGAGCTCCCGCACCTTCTCCCCCTCCTCCCATGCCTGCTAGCTCGCCGTAGCGCCCGTCCCCGACGAGCCCGAGAGCTTGGCTCCGCCGGCCATGGCGCCACCGCGGCCATAGCCCCTGCCACCCGGGCCAGAGCGCGTCAACGTGCTCCTGGAGCCTCCAGGAGGCCAAAACAGCCACCAGCCGGCCCCCTAACGCACCGTAGCGCCAAAGCCACCTCCACCCGAGCCCCGGCGCCGCCAAACCCGTCGCCGGCGATGTTTCCGGCCACCCCGAGCCCAGCTGTTGCCACCGAACGTCGCGGGAGGATCTCAGCTACCCGTAGATGGCCTCCGCGCCTTGTTTGGTGGCCAAAACGAGCAAAATCACTTGCTCCGCCGCGTCTGACCTCGCCGGCGGCTAGACGCCGGCGAGTTGACCCTAACTGTTGACTTGTGGACCCAGTTTGACTCCTCTGAGTCTATGACATGTGGGCCCCGACTGCTAATTAATCCAGGATTAAAAAAAATAATCTAATCTGTTAAGTTAATGACCCTGACACGCGGGACCCACGTGTCAGGTTTGACCTGGACCGGTCTGTTGACCTGCTGAGGTCAGCATGACCTCATGCTGACGCAATTAGTTAATTTTTGCTGGATTTATTTTTATACAGGAAAATCCAGAAAATAGTTCAAACTTCAAAAATTCATAAAAAATTATCTGTAGCTCCAAATGCAAAGTTCTATATATGAAAAATTATCAGAAAAATCCAATCTATCCAATGGAACTGGTTTCATGCATGTTAAAACAAGTTAAACCCACTGTTTAGGCATTATAAGATATTGCACTAATATGATTTTATAAATGCACTACCATTTGAATCTTTGGTTCAAATGGGGTCATTTCCTTCTGGTTTAACTTGCACAAGACCAGGACACATTCATATTGCCATGTCATTGCATGCATCATATTGTTGCATATCGTCATGTATTGATTATGTTGCAATGTGTCATTCGTGGTAGGTTCTGCCTCCGAGGATATCTCCGAGTATCCAGTTGAAGGGCAGTATCCCACCACCACTCCATCAGGCAAGCAAACCATTGATCATTCCGATACAAACCCATGTTCTCGCTTCTGCTCTCGTTTACTGCATTAAGACAACGCGTTTCAAACTGCTGTGTGTCGCGGTAGTTGAACCCACTTCCTTTGCATGACCTGTCATTGCCACAGTAACTAGATGAAACCCACTAGCATGTGTAGGAGTTGATTGAGCCAATACATGTGTATGTGTGTTCCTACCATGCTATGCTTGCTATGCTTAGAGTTGTGTCAGGTCTGGTTCATCGGGATGATGATCCGGAGTGAAAGGTTGGGTCGTTGTCGAAAGTGTGGAAGTGTTGAACACGATTTGGTAAAGGAATTGATGAAAGGCCATGTAGGAGTACATGGTGGGTTGTTTCATTGAGGCCGTCCCTAAGAACTGAGATCTGTGTTTGTGATCCATGATTCAGCTACTACCACACATTGGGCCCTGAAATATGACCCCGCTCGACTTCTTAATCACCCCTGTTCTCTGTCCAGGAGTTGCAAGTAGTTTCTGGTGTTTGTAGTATGCTGGGGGCCGCACGCGGTGCTGACCATCGGGGTGGGCTGTGTTGCGGTAGGCACGTGGCCGGGTCAACCGGGCGCCCGTTTGGTGTCTCGGAACCCTGTTCACATCGTTCGGGGCCGTTAGTGGAAACCTCGGCCGGACTCCCTGCGGATGGAACCCGAATAGGCGATAAACCTGGACTAGAGACTTGAGTGTTTAGGTAGGTCGTGGTCTACATCCACGTCGGCTTTCGCTTGAAGTCTGCCGAGCACATGTCGTGTGCAGACGCTAAGTGGTGGAAACATGTGTGAAGAAGTACACCCCTGCAGGGTTATAAATAATCTATTCGAATAGCCGTGTCCGCGGTAATGGACTTCTGGTTCGCTTATATCAGTTCATAGACAAGTTAAATGGATACTACTAAAAATCTCAAGATAAGTGTGAGTACCGCGGATGGCCCTCTCGTGGGATGGCGAGAGAGGATCCACGGTGGAGTATTGTGTTGGTGTTAGTGGACTCGTGTGCGACAAATGATTTACAAATGGTGTGTATCGTAGGATAGTTTAGCCAAGAGTCAAAGCTGGCTTGCTGCAATAACCCCACTACCTTCTTGAGAATGTGCATGTATGATAGGTTTCTGTTGTAAGACTTGCTGAGTACCTCCGTACTCATGTTGCTTTAATCATGTTTTTCAGAAGACTACACCAACCCCTCTGATGGGTTCTATGTAGACCTCGACGTTGACGAGTGACTTATCACCCAGGTGGTGATCCAAGACTTGTGAAGGGTCGTTGTAGATAGACAGGCTTCGTCAAGCCTTCTTTCTTTCTAGTGTCTGTACTCAGACTACTTTGCTTCCGCATGTGCTTGTATGTTTGTATGACTTGAGTGTTGGGTCATGTGACCCCTATCTGTATGGATGATATGTATGGCTCCTCGGAGCCTTCTAAATAAAGTACTTGAGTCGTAGAGTACTGTTGTGATGCCATGTTGTATTTACTCATATCGGGCATATTGTGTGTATGATTGAAATGCTTGGTATGAGTGGGATCCGACTATCTAGTTGTTTATCCTTGGCAGCCTTTCATATGGGGAAATGCAAGTCTTGTGCTTCTGAGCGATAGTAGTCCGCTACAGCCCGGTTCACCGGAGTCCTGCTAGCCCAGCACTACTGCTTGGACACTTGACTGGCCGGCATGTGTTTCACGTCGTTCCTATGTCTGTCCCTTCGGGGAAATGTCACGCGCTGATATTCGGAGTCCTGCCTAGCCTGCTACAGCCCGGGTTACCGGAGTCCTGTTAGCCCAGTGCTACAGCCCGAATAGATACGTTGATGACCGACATGTTCGATGTGACTCATGTATGCCTGTCCTCATAGGCTAGCGCCGCTTTGGGTTCACGACTAGCCATGTCGGCCCGGGTTCTCTGTCATATGGATGCTAGCGACACTATCATATACGTGAGCCAAAAGGCGCAAACGGTCCCGGGCCAGGTAAGGTGGCACCCGTGGGAGTACCGTGCGTGAGGCCGCAAAGTGATATGATGTGTTACACGCTGGATCGATGTGGCTTAGGATCGGGGTCCTGACAGCGTTGGCATCAGAGCCGGACTGCCTGTAGGTTCGCTAAGCCAAACTGGTCGATGTCGAGTCTAGAAATGCTTAGTTATATGTAGGGGAATTGATTGTGGGAGGGAACGTAAGGCTCTTTTACTCCTTTACCTTATGTCCTCTATTCTGAGTCATTCTCTTCTCATTCTACGTGGGTTAAGGACTAGGCTCTCTTCGCTCTATCAGGTTCACGTGTTACTAAATCCGTAGTAACTTATAGGATTGTTGGATTCAACCCAGTTCAGTTCTACTAAGGTTTAGTATGTTGCCAATTGAACCAGAACCTTGATATGTTGTTTTGAGTGGTTTCGCAAACTGTTGTGGATGTCTCAAGTCTTTTTCTGAGCATTTACAGCCGTTATGCTGTCCAATTTCATCCAGAAATTCTAATGCCTTTGCACTATTTTGTGCTTTCAGATGGCTACCCGTCCCCAAAACCAAGTGGTTCGTCTGACCCGTTGCATCGGTGTATGTGGTCATACCGCCATGTTGGTTCGAGTGATGGTGGAGGCAGGATACCGGTGGTACCCTGAATACACCGTCGAAGAGCAGTTTAGAGATTTTAACCAGAGCCAATATCTGTGCACGGTCAGAATATATCCATCTTATCCCGGAGCCACGGAACCACTCCACTGTTCTTATGGACTCGGGATCACTATTGGGATGTCCGTTCAAGATGCAGCCTACTCGATGATGACCATTATGCGAGCTAGAACTGCTTTGTTGAGCAACACTGAATTTCGCTACATGCCAGCATCCCTCCCTGGGGCGCATGGTTACCTTCAGGGCATGTACAGTGATGCATCCCATGAGGACTCACTCCTTTGCACCACTACTGAGATGTTGGAAGATAAGGACCGTGAAAACCGGGCCTTGCGTATGGAGCTCTTTAATGCTCGTGCTGATCATTGGGCCACCTTGACGAGGTTTGCACCTGCTGTGCAAGCCGGATACATGGACACGAGAGACTTGTACCCTGTGCGGGCTAGTCTGCCAGACTTCATGGAATGGCGTGAGGTGGGAGGCATCACCCCTCCTCGTGGGCCTCTTCTACCGCCATTTGTTGGACCGAGGCCGCATCCAAGTCCCTATGGTCCACAAGCACCGCAGCACCGTCTGTTCCCAGATGACCATGTTCCGCTTCCAGGTCTGGGTGGTGACTTCTATGAGGACTTCTACGGAGCCGTCTGAGCTAGTAGTAGTCTCGCTAGTATTGTAATAGTTGTATGTCCACCGTCCTGCGTGATTGTGGAATATAACTTAGTGTGTATCAATTCCGGAGGTGTAGATAAATAATGTATAGGAGCTTGGAATGCCTCCGATGAGATGTAACGTCTTTCATCATAGTGGTACTTCAGCCGGGCTTGTACTAAACTATGTATGGGTGTATGACTGTTGGTGTATATATGGCAGTTTCTATATTACCATGTCATACGGATGATCATCTCTGCATTCCTTGTTATCCATTACATTCCGCACTTCCTTGACCAGTTTTTGCCATCCTGGTTTAAATCGCTGTTTTGTTTTCCCAGGATGGTCAACACCCGCAGCAACCCTGCTGCTTCGGAGCAGGGAGAAGCTAGTGCACCTAGAGAGGAAAGTCTGCCTCAACCACCTTCTCTGGCCGAAGTGATGCTGGAGGCAGAGCGCAACAGGCGCGACACCAACCGCTTGCTGGAGCGGATTGAACAGAACACTGCACGTCAGCAAAGGGTCAATCCAGTGTCCATCAATGACTTTGTCAAGCTGTACCCGCCAAAGTTCAATCATTCCATCGAACCTCTCGATGCGGATGACTGGCTCCGCAGCATCGCCCATAAGCTACGTTCTGCCAACGTGGCTGAAGATGATAAGGTCACCTTTGCTGCCTATCACCTCGAAGGCCCTGCCAGCCTTTGGTGGGAGAATTATGAAGCTATGCGTCCGGTCGGCCAACTCACTACTTGGGCTGATTTCAGTGCCGCTTTTCGTGAGCATCATATTCCGGAAGGTCTCATGGATCGCAAGAGGGAGGAGTTCTGTAACTTCACCCAGGGGAAGCTGACTGTGGATGCATACAGTCGCGAGTTTGGGAAGCTTGCACGCTATGCTCCCGAAGAGGTATCCACCGATGCCAAGAAGCAGGCAAGGTTCCGCAAGGGACTTAGCCCTGAGCTCCGACGTGACCTTCGTCTGCATGAATGCATTTCTTTTCCGAAGCTAGTAAATAAGGCCATCAGTGCCGAGACGGGGCAGAATGATTTTGAAGCTTCACGCAAACACTCCCGTGACTATGGATCTTCATCCGGCTCTGGATCTCAGAAGCGCCGGGTCTGGATTCCAAATTCTGCTATGCCACCCAGGTATACCCCGAGGCCATCCTTTGAGGCGCCTCGTCCAAATCAACAGTATGTGCCGCCGAAGACTTTTGGAGGCCCCACTGCCAATACTGCTCCACGCCCCAATATAACAACTTGCTTCAAGTGTGGTGAGCCGGGCCACTACATCCGTGAGTGTCCCCAGAACAACCCCAGCCAGTTCGGAAAGTCTGTTGGCCGTGGTAAGTCAACAGCAAAAGTGCTTGTCGCCAAGCCAGCCACCACTGCTCGTGGCCATGTCAACTACGTTTCAGCTGAAGAAACTCAAGAGGACCCCAACGTCGTTCTCGGTACGCTCCTTGTTAATTGCCATCCGGCAACTGTTCTCTTTGATACTGGAGCATCTAATTCATTTATTTCTGAGAGCTATGCTCGTTTGCACAACACCACTTTTTGTGACATGCCCACCTCCATGGAAATTCAAACTCCCGGTTCTAGATGGCAAACCTCTAGGATCAGCCATGGAAATGAAATTCTTGTCGACAGATTGGTTTTTCTCGCGTCACTAATAGCTCTCAAGTCCTCGGACATAAACATCATCTTGGGTATGGACTGGATGTCAGCCCATTACGCCAAGATTGACTGCTCAACTAGAACTGTTCAACTTACCCATCCATCGGGCAAGACAGTTAATGTTTTCACCCGAGTATCGCAGCGTCAGCTCTACTCTCTAAATGCCAACCCCCTTCCAGACCTCGAAGATATTCCAGTAGTCCGTGACTTCCCGGATGTCTTTCCAGAGGAACTGCCAGGTGTTCCACCTGACAGAGATGTCGAGTTCGTGATAGATCTTGTTCCAGGAACCGTCCCAATCTCTAGGAGACCCTATAAGATGGCACCCCTAGAACTAGCTGAGCTTAAGAAACAACTCGATGAGTCCTTGCAAAAGGGTTTCATCCGTCCTAGTTCATCTCCATGGGCTTGCCCCGTCCTCTTCGTCAAGAAGAAGGATGGAACGGATCGGATGGTTGTAGATTACCGACCTGTCAATTTGGTCACTATCAAGAACAAGTATCCGCTCCCCAGGATCAACGACCTGTATGACCAGCTCGCTGGATCCTCAGTCTTTTCCAAGATGGATTTGAGGTTGGGCTACCATCAAATCAAAATCAAGAACGGGGACATTCCCAAAACGGCCTTTGTCACTCGTTACGGCCAATACGAGTACACCGTCATGTCCTTCGGTTTAACCAATGCTCCAGCCACTTTCTCTCGGTTAATGAACTCGATCTTCATGGAGTACTTGGATAAATTCGTCGTAGTATACCTCGATGATATACTCATCTACTCCAAGAATGAGGAAGAACATGCCGAACATCTAAGGCTAGTATTGATGAAACTCCGAGAGCATCGCCTTTATGCCAAATTCTCCAAGTGCGAATTCTGGTTGCCGGAAGTGACCTATCTGGGCCATGTAATCTCTGGCAAGGGCATTGCTGTCAATCCCGAACGAGTTCAAGCTGTCCTTGACTGGACTCCACCTGAAACGGTCAAGCAAGTTCGGAGTTTTCTTGGTTTAGCGAGCTATTGCCGCCGCTTCGTCGAGAATTTCTCCAAGGTTGCTAAGCCTCTAACTGAACTCCTCAAGAAAGATAAAAAGTTCGAGTGGACCCCACAGTGCGAGTTCAGCTTTCAGGAATTAAAAAGACGCCTGACATCTGCTCCCGTACTGGTACCACCAGATTTCTCTAAGGACTTTGTTATCTATTGCGACGCCTCGCGACAAGGACTAGGTTGCATACTCATGCAAGATCGTCATGTGATTGCCTACGCATCTCGACAGTTGCGTCCACATGAGGATAATTATCCTACTCATGATCTAGAGCTTGCAGCAGTAGTCCATGCACTCAAAACCTGGCGACATTACCTCTTGGGTAACCGTTGCGAAATTTACACTGATCACCAAAGTTTGAAATATATCTTCACCCAACCGGATTTGAATCTCAGGCAAAGACGTTGGGTCGAGTTGATCTCGGATTACGACTTAGGAATAACTTACACCCCAGGCAAAGCCAATGTCATGGCTGATGCACTAAGTCGTAAATCTTATTGTAACAACCTGAGGTTACAACAGGGTCAACCACTTCTCCACGAGGAATTCCATAAGCTTAACCTTCACATTGTTCCTCGAGGATTTCTTTCCACTCTGGTGGCGAAACCTAACCTTACGGATCAAATCATAGCTGCCCAGAAGCGCGATAAGGGCATATCTCGGATTAAGGAAAACATCGCTAGCGGATTTGCTAAATGTTTTTCCATGGATGAACGAGGTGTTGTCTTCTTCGAGAACCGCTTGGTGGTTCCCAAGAAGCAACATTTACGTCAATTGATCCTTAAGGAAGCTCATGAATCCCCTCTCACCATTCATCCCGGTAGTACTAAAATGTATCAAGACCTACGCCAGAGGTTTTGGTGGACTAGGATGAAGAGAGAAATCGCTCAATACATTGCAACTTGCGATGTCTGTCGTCGTGTTAAGGCAGAGCATCAACGGCCTGCTGGCACCCTTCAACCATTGGAGATTCCTGAATGGAAATGGGATAAAATCGGTATGGATTTCATTACCGGGTTTCCCAGAACCAAAAGAGGGAATAATGCTATCTTCGTTGTTGTCGATCGTCTTTCCAAAGTAGCCCACTTCTTACCTGTTCGCGAGAGTATAACCGCTAGCCAGCTAGCGGATTTGTACATCTCTCGAATAGTATCTCTCCATGGTATTCCATTGGAAATTAATTCAGACCGTGGAAGTCTTTTCACCTCTCGATTTTGGGAAAGTTTCCAAAATGCTATGGGGACTCGTCTCTCTTTTAGCACCGCCTTCCATCCTCAGTCAAGTGGTCAAGTAGAACGAGTCAATCAAATTCTGGAGGATATGCTCCGAGCTTCTGTCATCTCTTTCGGTATGAATTGGGAGAAGTGTCTACCATTCGCCGAGTTCGCTTATAACAACAGTTATCAAGCTAGCTTGGGTAAAGCTCCTTTCGAAGTTCTTTATGGACGAAAATGTCGGACGCCTCTTAACTGGTCAGAAACCGGCGAGAGACAACTCTTTGGCCCGGACATGATCCAGGATGCAGAAGAGCAGGTTCGCATTATTCGTGAGAAGTTGAAAACCGCCCAATCCCGGCAAAAGAGTCAGTACGACCGCAAGCATAAACCCATGGCTTATGAAGTCGGCGAGATGGCTTACCTTCGGGTTACACCTTTAAAGGGGACCCATCGATTCGGTATCAAAGGCAAATTGGCTCCTCGCTACATTGGACCCTTTCGCATTCTTGCCAAACGAGGGGAAGTTGCCTACCAACTGGAACTACCTCCGCATCTCTCCAGAGTTCATGATGTCTTCCATGTTTCTCAACTCAGGCGTTGCTTCGCGGATCCTATCCGTGGAGTGGACCACGAAACGCTTGATCTCCAAGATAACCTCACTTATCGGGAATACCCCGTTCGTATCCTTGATCAAGCCGAGCGTACCACTCGACGCCACAATATCAAGTTTCTCAAGGTTCAATGGTCACACCATTCCGAGCAAGAGGCTACCTGGGAAAGGGAGGATCGTCTTCGACTTGAGTACCCCGCCTTCTTTCCGGAGGAACCTAAATCTTGGGACGAGATTCTTTTGAGTGGGGGTGAGTTGTCACATCCCTAGCTAGGCCATGCATTAGAGTGTGCATCATGTTTACATTCTATTAATTCTGAAATGGGAATTGCCAGAACCCCCAACACACACTTCCCCCCCCTGGAAATAACTAGGGTTTACTAAAATCTTTTTCAATGAACCTGAAATGCCCTTCTGAAATGTTCACCCCCTTTGTTTTGGGTTTAAACCTTTGACAAAAGTGGTGCACAATTTTCTAGGTCAACAGAAGGTTTTGAATTAACACATAAGTATTTGAATTTGGGCATTTAAAATTTATAAAAATATTTTAAATGTTCAAATATTCTCAAACAGAAATGTTTCATGTTGTCTATATTTT
The DNA here is from genome assembly GCA_032464435.1 of Aegilops umbellulata. Classification (NCBI taxonomy): domain Eukaryota; kingdom Viridiplantae; phylum Streptophyta; class Magnoliopsida; order Poales; family Poaceae; genus Aegilops; species Aegilops umbellulata. The sequence continues at coordinate 257,759,642 of CP136054.1, read as the reverse complement.
AAATAGTATGCATGAGCAGTTTGGGGATTTTTGGAGTTGTTTAAGTATTTTAAATAAGTCCACAAAGTTGCAGAAATAATAGAAAAAGAAAACAGTTAACCAGAGAAAAACTAACCTGGACGCTACCCACCTGCCGGCCCACCTGGCGGCCCAGCACTGTGCTGGCCCGCGCCAGCCAGCTGCTTCGTCTCCGCCAGGCAGGCAGGGAGCTGACGCCGGCGAGCGCGAGCTCGCCACGGCGTCACCTGCTCGCCGCTTCGCCGCCCGACGCGCTGGACGTCCTCCACGTCGCGCCCTCGACCCCGTGGACACCTCACTTCTCCCCCTGGCTCTCTCTCTCTCTCTCCAGCGCCATGGCCGCCGCACCCGTCGCCGCTCCGCCACCATAGCCGCGCCCACCGTCGCCCCCTCGCCCCTCTGACCTGCCCAGAGGCTCCGCCACTTCGCACTCGCCCTCCCCACCGAGCCACGCCTCGCCGGAGGCCCTGCATCGCCGCCATCAGCTCGTCTCCGACCCCGGTGCCCGCCGGCTGCCGTTCTTCGATTCGCGCCGCTCCGTTCGCCCCCGAGCCCGCTGAGCTGCTCGTCGACCTCCCTGTGAGCTCCCGCACCTTCTCCCCCTCCTCCCATGCCTGCTAGCTCGCCGTAGCGCCCGTCCCCGACGAGCCCGAGAGCTTGGCTCCGCCGGCCATGGCGCCACCGCGGCCATAGCCCCTGCCACCCGGGCCAGAGCGCGTCAACGTGCTCCTGGAGCCTCCAGGAGGCCAAAACAGCCACCAGCCGGCCCCCTAACGCACCGTAGCGCCAAAGCCACCTCCACCCGAGCCCCGGCGCCGCCAAACCCGTCGCCGGCGATGTTTCCGGCCACCCCGAGCCCAGCTGTTGCCACCGAACGTCGCGGGAGGATCTCAGCTACCCGTAGATGGCCTCCGCGCCTTGTTTGGTGGCCAAAACGAGCAAAATCACTTGCTCCGCCGCGTCTGACCTCGCCGGCGGCTAGACGCCGGCGAGTTGACCCTAACTGTTGACTTGTGGACCCAGTTTGACTCCTCTGAGTCTATGACATGTGGGCCCCGACTGCTAATTAATCCAGGATTAAAAAAAATCTAATCTGTTAAGTTAATGACCCTGACACGCGGGACCCACGTGTCAGGTTTGACCTGGACCGGTCTGTTGACCTGCTGAGGTCAGCATGACCTCATGCTGACGCAATTAGTTAATTTTTGCTGGATTTATTTTTATACAGGAAAATCCAGAAAATAGTTCAAACTTCAAAAATTCATAAAAAATTATCTGTAGCTCCAAATGCAAAGTTCTATATATGAAAAATTATCAGAAAAATCCAATCTATCCAATGGAACTGGTTTCATGCATGTTAAAACAAGTTAAACCCACTGTTTAGGCATTATAAGATATTGCACTAATATGATTTTATAAATGCACTACCATTTGAATCTTTGGTTCAAATGGGGTCATTTCCTTCTGGTTTAACTTGCACAAGACCAGGACACATTCATATTGCCATGTCATTGCATGCATCATATTGTTGCATATCGTCATGTATTGATTATGTTGCAATGTGTCATTCGTGGTAGGTTCTGCCTCCGAGGATATCTCCGAGTATCCAGTTGAAGGGCAGTATCCCACCACCACTCCATCAGGCAAGCAAACCATTGATCATTCCGATACAAACCCATGTTCTCGCTTCTGCTCTCGTTTACTGCATTAAGACAACGCGTTTCAAACTGCTGTGTGTCGCGGTAGTTGAACCCACTTCCTTTGCATGACCTGTCATTGCCACAGTAACTAGATGAAACCCACTAGCATGTGTAGGAGTTGATTGAGCCAATACATGTGTATGTGTGTTCCTACCATGCTATGCTTGCTATGCTTAGAGTTGTGTCAGGTCTGGTTCATCGGGATGATGATCCGGAGTGAAAGGTTGGGTCGTTGTCGAAAGTGTGGAAGTGTTGAACACGATTTGGTAAAGGAATTGATGAAAGGCCATGTAGGAGTACATGGTGGGTTGTTTCATTGAGGCCGTCCCTAAGAACTGAGATCTGTGTTTGTGATCCATGATTCAGCTACTACCACACATTGGGCCCTGAAATATGACCCCGCTCGACTTCTTAATCACCCCTGTTCTCTGTCCAGGAGTTGCAAGTAGTTTCTGGTGTTTGTAGTATGCTGGGGGCCGCACGCGGTGCTGACCATCGGGGTGGGCTGTGTTGCGGTAGGCACGTGGCCGGGTCAACCGGGCGCCCGTTTGGTGTCTCGGAACCCTGTTCACATCGTTCGGGGCCGTTAGTGGAAACCTCGGCCGGACTCCCTGCGGATGGAACCCGAATAGGCGATAAACCTGGACTAGAGACTTGAGTGTTTAGGTAGGTCGTGGTCTACATCCACGTCGGCTTTCGCTTGAAGTCTGCCGAGCACATGTCGTGTGCAGACGCTAAGTGGTGGAAACATGTGTGAAGAAGTACACCCCTGCAGGGTTATAAATAATCTATTCGAATAGCCGTGTCCGCGGTAATGGACTTCTGGTTCGCTTATATCAGTTCATAGACAAGTTAAATGGATACTACTAAAAATCTCAAGATAAGTGTGAGTACCGCGGATGGCCCTCTCGTGGGATGGCGAGAGAGGATCCACGGTGGAGTATTGTGTTGGTGTTAGTGGACTCGTGTGCGACAAATGATTTACAAATGGTGTGTATCGTAGGATAGTTTAGCCAAGAGTCAAAGCTGGCTTGCTGCAATAACCCCACTACCTTCTTGAGAATGTGCATGTATGATAGGTTTCTGTTGTAAGACTTGCTGAGTACCTCCGTACTCATGTTGCTTTAATCATGTTTTTCAGAAGACTACACCAACCCCTCTGATGGGTTCTATGTAGACCTCGACGTTGACGAGTGACTTATCACCCAGGTGGTGATCCAAGACTTGTGAAGGGTCGTTGTAGATAGACAGGCTTCGTCAAGCCTTCTTTCTTTCTAGTGTCTGTACTCAGACTACTTTGCTTCCGCATGTGCTTGTATGTTTGTATGACTTGAGTGTTGGGTCATGTGACCCCTATCTGTATGGATGATATGTATGGCTCCTCGGAGCCTTCTAAATAAAGTACTTGAGTCGTAGAGTACTGTTGTGATGCCATGTTGTATTTACTCATATCGGGCATATTGTGTGTATGATTGAAATGCTTGGTATGAGTGGGATCCGACTATCTAGTTGTTTATCCTTGGCAGCCTTTCATATGGGGAAATGCAAGTCTTGTGCTTCTGAGCGATAGTAGTCCGCTACAGCCCGGTTCACCGGAGTCCTGCTAGCCCAGCACTACTGCTTGGACACTTGACTGGCCGGCATGTGTTTCACGTCGTTCCTATGTCTGTCCCTTCGGGGAAATGTCACGCGCTGATATTCGGAGTCCTGCCTAGCCTGCTACAGCCCGGGTTACCGGAGTCCTGTTAGCCCAGTGCTACAGCCCGAATAGATACGTTGATGACCGACATGTTCGATGTGACTCATGTATGCCTGTCCTCATAGGCTAGCGCCGCTTTGGGTTCACGACTAGCCATGTCGGCCCGGGTTCTCTGTCATATGGATGCTAGCGACACTATCATATACGTGAGCCAAAAGGCGCAAACGGTCCCGGGCCAGGTAAGGTGGCACCCGTGGGAGTACCGTGCGTGAGGCCGCAAAGTGATATGATGTGTTACACGCTGGATCGATGTGGCTTAGGATCGGGGTCCTGACACCTATCTTCTGAACAATCAAACAATCACAAAAATAAAAGGAAAAGGAGCCTCACCCCATGGTCGCGGCCGAGCAACCACTACACGGACAACACCTCGATCTTGCCTATCGTCAGGTACTTGGCCCACTCCAATGCCCCGGAACGATCAACACGATCCACAAAAACCCTACAAAATCAACAAGTTCAAGGATGAGGGAAAGATAAAGCTAAAATCTTCAGTTAAGGCATACTTTCATTCTTTTAACAGTATATCAAGTGGTAGCTCGCTTAGGTGGCTATCGTTCCTGTAAAGAGCAAGCACATGGCCAGTGAAATCTATAGTATCATCACTCAATTCATGTTTCCTAGAAACAAATAACAAAGAACAAATAAGATTACTTGCAATGCAGGAGGTAATCATTCCATTTTCTCAAAAGAGAGTAAATTATTAAGCCAATCCCTACTTCTGAAAAAATGAAAAAGAACCAGTGTAATGCTGAAGATGAATGTGCTCTTGACTAACAATGAGAAAGAACCAGTGTAATGCTGAAGATGAATGTGCTCAAAAGAGAAAATGTTCTGCGACTCTTATCAATTTTCTCAAAAGAGAATAAATTATTAAGCCAGTCCCTACTTATGAAAAAATGAAAAAGAACCAGTGTAATGCTAAAGATGAATGTGCTCTTGACTAACAATGAGACTTACAGTTGGGCAGCACTTGACCAACTAAGGCTCGGATAGAACTGCAATAAAGACACAGGGGGGAAGCGACAGTCAGAACTTTGCAACTATCTATTGTTGGATCCATTGGAGGAACAAGGAGAAACTCACTAAAAGGGGCCTGACCGGGAAGCCGATTGGGCACTCATCGAGGTCAGGCCTGGGGTCGTCGGACCTCGAGGATGAGCTGGCGCAGCTTCTTGAGGTCGACGTCTGGGTGCGGGTAGAGCCTCTGCGGCGCCGTGTTTTACAGGACGAACGCGCGACTCACACCCAAATCAGCCAAGAAAATCACAGAAAGCCATGAACGTGTTCGCTCTATCTATATCCAAAAGTAACAGTTAGTTTGGATGGGAAACGAGAAAGAAGGGAATGCAGATTAACAAGCAGCCCACATGGCTCATGTGACGCCCAAGATCGAGCTTGAAATTACCTGACGGCTGACTCGACTCGGCGTCGGCCTACCCTCTGAACAATTTCCTGCTGTGCTCCTCTCGTACCCAAGAGCAGCCTCCACCCCTGCTCCTCTCGTGGTGGCGATTGAGGTCGCCTACAAAAACCAAAGCAAGACCACTAAATAAATTTTAAAACATATAATGTGAAGGGGGGACAATGGCTAACATACAGATCCCGAATGGCCCAAGCAAAAGCTCCAAGAGGACTTTCATTCATGATTAGACAAAATATAAAGACATTTTTAACCCAAAAAAACTTTCCAGCTGATAAATTTACTTGACACTCTCATTTTAAGCAACATGTGAGGGATCTGTATTGCACTAATGCATCATGTGATTCTAATAACCAATGTGGCAGTTAATATTAACAGCAGAAGCTTAAAAAGAGATTGATGACCAGTGAACTAAATAGCAAAGAGGATCATAAAAAAGGGTCTGCTCTGACCAAAATAGATAGCACATTTTGGCAATCTGTTTTAATGACAACTCTTTGCAATCCCGTGGAGGATCGAAGTTAGTCTTTGAAGAAGCATCTGGCAAAAGCTAACATGCTTACTAACAAGACAAATAGGACGACGGTATCTTGTTAACCACAGGAATAAAACTGCCAATAGCTACAGACGGTGGAGAAAAAGGACAATCATGTAATACATATAGTATATACAACTAGAAAGGCAAAACAAACCAAATTATAAATCAATCCAAGTAGGCTTAGGATGGTTGAGTTCATCACCAAAAGAAGACATAAATTCCAAGTCCAGATGGATCTTCACTCACATCAACACAATAGAGAAATAGAACAGAAAGAAGAACATTGTATAGTAGACAAGGAAAATTTGTGTATTTGTAGCATAGCAAAAGAGGGCTCAGTTTTGTCTTTGATCTTCAAGCCCAACACTCACATCTCATGCTGCATAACATATCCATCGCAATGTAAACGAACTGCCCTGGTTATCGCTCATCAGAGTGACCATCTGAGGAGCAGAACATCGAACATTACCGATGAATTGAACAGGCTGCAAGAGAGGTAAGGGTGACCTCTAATTTAGTACCCACAGGCCACAACAGTCTTGATTGCTCAAGACATGCTTATTTCAGCCAGAGTCATCATCATTGTCCCTCATTTTTTTACTGAAAAGGAGGTTCTACCCCCGGCCTTTGCCCACCAAGCAACATGAGCCTGATATTCATACATACATACATACATACAGGCGTCAGGCGTGCACACATCCATCCATCCATCAGCCTTTGCCCACCAAGCAAAAGGAGGTTCTACCCCCCGCCTTTGCCCACCAAGCAACATGTCCCTGACATCCATACACACACAGGCGTGCACACATCCATCCATCCATCAGGCTCAGGAGCTACTCATACTGGCTTCGACCAACCAAACCTCCCGATGCGTATCGCGTACAACGCATCAGATTGTACGCATCAGACAACACCGCACGGTTCCCAGCCCACGCCATGACCAAATCCAAGGCACGTCGTGGGGCTTGTCCAGCACGACCATGAGCTGGGACTGCAGGAGCAGCGTGACCTGCTACTCGTCATCGCAGGCGAGGGCGGGGAGCCGGGAGAGGTCACACCCACCACGCGGTCCCTAAAGACCTCGTTGGCGCACCCGACACCGTGGCGGCTGCCCGAGCCCGGGCCTCCATGCCGGCGGTAGCGCGGCGCGGATGGGTGCCCTGGCCCCGCGAAACCGAGGGATCCAAGGGCTGAGCCTCCACATGGCCCCTGTCCCGGCAATGGGCACCTTGCCTCTCGTGCGCTCCTTAGATTGAAATCGAGTAGATCGGGGGAGATGATGCTGGATGATAGGTGGAGCTTGGGATGGGAGGTGAAGCACGAGCGCCGGTGAGGGCCGCGGCGGCGGCGGCGGTGGCGGCTCGGTGGCGGCGGGAACCCTAACTGGGAGGGGAGAATGAAAGAGGGAAGAAACAATGGCTGGGGGCGAGAGGTGCGAGGGGTGCGGGCGTTTTGTTTCTGTCCTCGACACAATAAAACGCGACAGTAAAACTTGCGAACGTGGCACTCGCTAGCCGGCGCCCTTGACGCGCAGCTTATTGTTTTTGATTGTATAGGTGCACTAGTTCGGCGAAGAGATGGTGATACAAGTGTAGTATGGATAGTAGATATAGGTTTTTGTAATCTGAAAATATAAAAACAGCAAGGTAACTAATGATAAAAGTGAGCGTAAACGGTATTGCAATGCTAGGAAACAAGGCCTAGGGTTCATACTTTCACTAGTGCAAGTTCTCTCAACAATAATAACATAATTGGATCATATAACTATCCCTCAACATGCAACAATGAGTCACTCCAAAGCCACTAATAGCGGAGAACAAACGAAGAGAATATGGTAGGGTACGAAACCACCTCAAAGTTATTCTTTCCAATCAATCCATTGGGCCATTCCTATAAGTGTCACAAACAACCCTAGAGTTCATACTAGAATAACACCTTAAGACACAAATCGACCAAAACCCTAATGTTACCTAGATACTCCAATGTCACCTCAAGTATCCGTGGGTATGATTATACGATATGCATCACACAATCTCAGATTCATCTATTCAATCCAACACAAAGTACTTCAAAGAGTGCCCAAAGTTTCTACCGGAGAATCAGGACGAAAACGTGTGCCAACCCCTATGCACAGGTTCATGGGCGGAACCCGCAAGTTGATCACCAAAACATACATCAAGTGAATCAATAGAATAACCCATTATCACCACGGTTATCCCATGCAAAACATACATCAAGTGTTCCCAAATCTTTAAAGACTCAATCCGATAAGATAACTTCAAAGGGAAAACTCAATCCATTACAAGAGAGTAGAGGGGGAGAAGAAACATAAGATCCAACTATAATAGCAAAGCTCGCGATACATCAAGATCATGCCAAATCAAGAACATGAGAGAGATAGAGATCAAACACATAGCTACTGGTACATACCCTCAGCCCCGAGGGTGAACTACACCCTCCTCGTCATGGAGAGCGCCGGGATGATGAAGATGGCCACTGATGAGGGTTCCCCCCTCCGGCAGGGTGCCGGAACAGGGTCCCGATTGACTTTTGGTGGCTACAGAGGCTTGCCGCGGTGGAACTCCAGATCTAATCTCTCTTCTGGAAGTTTTAGGGTACGTAGGTATATATGGGTACAGGAAGTACGTCGGTGGAGCTTCGGGGGCCCCACGAGGCAGGGGGCGCTCCCTAGGGGGTGGGCGCGCCCCCCAACCTCGTGAGCACCTCCCTTGGCTCCCGACATGGGGTCCAATCCATCTGGTAGCTTTCCTTCCAAAAATAACTTCTCCAGTTGATTTCGTTCCGTTTCGACTCCGTTTGATATTCCTTTTCTTCGAAACACTAGAATAGGCAAAAAAAAGGCAAATCTCGGCTGGGCCTCCGGTTAATAGGTTAGTCCCAAAAATAATATAAAAGTGGATAATAAAGCCCAATATTGTCCAAAACAGTAGATAATATAGCATGGAGCAATCAAAAATTATAGATACGTTGGAGACGTATGAGCAGATGCCGCCTTCGAAGACCTCAATAGGTACCTCACGAGCCTGCCCATAATGGTGGTGTCGCGCTTCCGCGGGCCCCTGGTCCTGTATCTGGAGGCTATGCCGCAGTCGGCCAGCGCCGCGCTTGTGGCAGTATGGGAAGAGCACGAAGGCCAAGAAGAAGCTCCCCAAGCCGTGCAAGCTTGCCGCCCCCTGGGCCCCAGGGGCTAGCGTCCACGCCGAGCTCCCCGAGACTCCGGCGCTTCAGGTTGGTGCCCTCGAGCCAACCACATCCGCAACACCCTAGGAGCTCCTAAGGCCCGCGAACCCCCGCGGGAGCAGGAGCTCGCGGAGGACACGCGCCTCGTCGAGCACCCTGTGTACTTCGTCATCGCGGTCCTGAGGGATGCGCGTGCACACTACCGATGCAGCAGAAGCTCCTCCTGGCGCTTTTGGTTGCTTCTCAAAAGTTGCACCACTACTTTCAGGGGCATCCCATCAAGGTCGTTTCCACGCACCCCTGGAGAAGGTGCTACACAGCCCTAACGCCGCAGGCCGGGTCGCTGAGTGGAGCATTGAGCTGTAAGCATTCTAGTTGGAATTCTGCACCACCAGAGTCATCAAGGGAGCGGCCCTCACTGACTTCGTGGCGGAATGGACAGACACCAGCGAGGAGCAGCGTCACGAAGACAAGTCCCTACTACCCAGAGACGAGGTGTCGGATGATTGGGCCATGCACTTTGACGACGCCTTCTCCAGGCACGGCGCGGGGGCTGGGGTCGTGCTCGTCTCCCTGGCCGACGACAAGCTTCGCTACGCCGTCCAGCTGCGCTTTCAGCACGGCGAGAAGGTCTCCAACGACATCGCGGAGTACGAAGGCCTAATCGCTAGCCTCAAGGCCTCTTTTGCCCTGGGGTCAGGTGCCTCACAATCAAGGGCGATTCTCAGCTCTTGGTCAACTTATCCAACAAGAAATACAAGCCCAAGGACGAGCACATGGCGGCATACTTGGAAGATGTACGTAAGCTCGAGAAGCGTTTTCTGGGTTTAGAGCTGCAGCATATTCCCCGTGGCGCCAACAAAAAGGCCGACGACATCGCCAGGCGGACGTCTCGCTGCGAGCCCTAGGACTCCGACATCTTCGAGGAAAGGCTCTTCGCGCCATCGGTCCCTCCTGTCGCCGGCATCATGCTGCTCCGCGTGGAACATCCGCCTGCGCCACCCACGGGCGCGCCGGACTGTGGCCCGACCTCCGGATCCCCTCTACTACTGGCGTTGGAGCCTCAGGCAGACAGCTGGGTCACGGAGTTCAAGACTTGCTTACTCCATGGTACCTTACCAAAAGAGGACGCCAAGGCAGAGCGTGTGGCCAGGCAGGCCATGGCTTACTGCCTGCAAGACGATGAACTATACCATAGGCGCCCCAACGATGTCTCGCTGCGATGCATTTCAGAAGAGCAAGGACGATACCTGTTGGCTGACATTCATGGGGGAGATTGCGGGCACCACTCCTCGTCGCATACACTCGTGGGGAAGGTGTTCCGTAGTGGGTTCTACTGGCCTACCGCGCTCCGCAATGCCATCGAGCTCGTCAGGTCCTGCGAGGCTTGCCAATTCCATGCCAAGCTGATCCATCAGGCCGCGCAGGGACTTCAGACAATCTCATTATTGTGGCCGTTCGCGGCATGGGGGTTGGACATACTAGGTCCTTTCCTCGCACGACAGGCGGCAATCGCTACCTCTACATCACCATCGATAAGTTCACCAAGTGGGCGGATGTGGAGCCAGTGTGCACCACCCCGGCGCGCTCGGCCGTCAAGTTCATCATAAGCCTCGTGAGCCGGTTTGGCATCCCCAACCCTATCAACACTGATAATGGCTCCCAGTTCACAAGTAGCCTCTTTAGGTCCTATTGTGCTAACCTTGGAACGTAGATCTGCTACGCTTTGGTGGCGCACCAACGGAGCGATGGCCAAGCTGAGCGCGCTAACGCAGAAGTCCTCAGGGGCCTCAAGACTAGTAGCTTCAAGAAGAAGCTCGAGGCGTGCGGCAAGGGCTGGCTCGATGAGCTCGGGTCCGTGCTATGGTCCATCCGCACCACCGCGACCAAGCCCAGTGGCGAGACCCACTTCTTCCTCGTCTATGGGGCTGAGGCGGTCCTCCTGTCTGAGCTTAAGCATAGTTCCCCGCGAGTGCTGGTGAGGGAGTCCTGGATTAGGGGGTGTTCGGATAGCCGAACTATACCTTCAACCGGACTCCAGGACTATGAAGATACCAAGATTGAAGACTTCGTCCCGTGTCCGGAAGGATCTTTTCTTGGCGTGGAAGGCAAGCTAGGTGTGCGGATATTCAAGATCTCCTACCAATGCAACCGACTCTGTGTAACCCTAACCCTATCCGGTGTCTATATAAACCGGAGGGTTGTAGTCCGTAGGACAACCATCATCATACACAATCATACCGTAGGCTAGCTTCTAGGGTTTAGCCTCCTTGATCTCGTGGTAGATCTACTCTTGTACTACCCATATCATCAATATTAATCTAGCAGGAGTAGGGTTTTACCTCCATTGAGAGGGCCCGAACCTAGGTAAAATAAAGTGTCCCTTGTCTCCTATTACCATCCGACCTTGACGCACAGTTCGGGACCCCCTACCCGAGATCCGCCGGTTTTGACACCGACATTGGTGCTTTCATTAAGAGTTCCTCTGTGTCGTCGCTTTTAGGCCCGATGGCTCCTTTGATCATCAACAACGATGAGGTCCAGGGTGAGACTTTCCTCTCCGGACAAATCTTCGTCTTCGGCGGCTTCGCTCTGCGGGCCAATTCGCTTGGTCATCTGGAGCAGATCGAAAGCTACGCCCCTGGCCATCAAGTCAGGTTCGGAAGCTTAAACTATACGGCGGATATCCGCGGAGACTTGATCTTCGACAGATTCGAGCCACAGCCAAGCGCGCCGCACTGTTTCGAGGGGCATGATATAGCTCTGCCTCCGAACAGTACCCTGGAGGCCGCACACGCTCCGGCCCCGATCCTCGACTCGGAGCCTGCTGCGTACTCTGAGAATGAACGGTTGGACGTCACCTCGGGGGCTGCGATCTCAAAGGCGATCGAGCCGAACGCCAGCCCCATACTCCGCACGACCCAGGACTCCAAGGAGCCGGACTCTTTTCCGAACTCCGAGCCTTCCGCGCCCCTGCCGATCGAATCTGATTGGGCGCCTATAATGGAGTTCACCGCCGCGGACATCTTTCAGTGCTCACCTTTCGGTGATATTCTGAATTCTCTCAAGTCTCTCTCTTTATCAGGAGAGCCCAGGCCGGACTATGGCCTGCGAGGTTGGGATCCGGACGACTAAGAAATTCAAAGCCCACCCACCACCCACTTAATAGCCACTGTCGACGATTTAACGGACATGCTTGACTTCGGCTCCGAAGATTTCGACGGTATGGACGACGAAGGAGGAGACGAACAAGAATCAGCACCTGTAGGGCGCTGGACCGCCACCTCGTCATATGATATATACATGGTGGATGCTCCAAAGGATGGAGATGGCGAGGGAACTGCGGAGGACGGTACCTCGAAAAAGCCGCCAAAACGCCGGCGCCAACGGCGCCGCTCTAAATCCCGCCACAGCAGAAATGGTGATTCCGGCACGAGAGATAATACTACCCCGGACAGTGCCGAAGAACACCAAAACCAGCAAGATTCGGCGCAGGAAGATGAAAAAGCCAGCCCTCACGAGAGAGCGGCAGAGCAGGAGGTTGAGGATGATAATTACATGCCTCCCTCCGAAGATGAGGCAAGCCTCGGCGACGATGAATTCGTCGTACCATCAGACCCCGCCGAACAAGAGCGCTTTCAACGCAGGCTTCTAGCCACGACGAACAGCCTAAAGAAAAAGCAGCAACAACTTAGAGCTGATCAAGATTTGCTAGCTGACAGATGGACTGAAGTCCTTGCGGCCGAAGAGCATGAACTCGAGCACCCCTCCAAAAATTATCCTAAGCGCAGGCCGCTACCCCAATCAGAGGAGGAAGCTCATGACATGGCAGACCGGCCACCTCGCGGCCGCGACAGAAAGGCCTGTCGAACCTCTAAACAAGCCATGGCCCGGCGCCATTCAAATAAGGCACGGGAAAACGAGCCAGACCTGCGAGACGTACTGGAGGATAAAGCAAGGCAAACAAGATCGATCTACGGATCGCGCGGACGCCCGACGACACGTGATGACCTTCACTCCGGACACAGTAAATCCGGCCGGGCCGAACACAACAGGCACAACTCTTCCGAACTGCGTCGAGACATAGCCCAGTAGTACTGGCACCGCACACCCACTATGCTTCACAGACGAAGTAATGGATCATAGAATCCCAGAGGGTTTCAAACCAGTCAATATCGAGTCGTACGATGGTACGACAGATCCGGCAGTATGTATTGAGGACTATCTCCTTCACATCCACATGGCACGTGGCGATGACTTGCACGCCATCAAATATTTGCCCCTTAAGCTCAAGGGACCAGCCTGGCACTGGCTCAATAGCCTCCCAGCAGACTCAATCGGTTTTTGGGAGGACTTGGAGGCTGCATTCCTCGACAACTTCCAGGGGACCTATGTGCGGCCACCGGATGCCGACGACCTAAGCCACATAATCCAACAGCCAGAAGAATCGGCCAGGCAATTCTGGACACGGTTCCTAACAAAGAAAAATCAGATAGTCGATTGTCCGGATGCAGAGGCCCTAGCAGCCTTCAAACATAACATCCGCGACGAATGGCTTGCCCGGCACCTGGGACAGGAAAAGCCGAAATCCATGGCAGCCCTCACGACACTCATGACCCGCTTTTGCGCGGGCGAAGATAGCTGGCTGGCTCGCAGCAACAACTTATCGAAGAAGCATGGTAATTCGGATACCAAGGACAAAAGTGGCCGGTCACGTCGGAATAAGCAAAAGCGCCGCGTTAGCAGCGACAGCAATGAGGATACGGCAGTAAATGCCGGATTCAGAGGCCATAAATCCGGTCAGCGGAAAAAGCCATTTAAAAAGAATACCCAGGGCCCGTCCAGTTTGGACCGGATACTCGACCGCTCGTGCCAGATTCACGGCACCCCCGAAAGGCCAGCCAATCACACCAACAGGGATTGTTGGGTGTTCAAGCAGGCAGGCAAGTTAAGAGCCGAACACAAAGACAAGGGGCTGAATAGCGATGACGAGGAGGAGCCCAGGCCGCCGAACAACAATGGACAGAAAGGGTTTCCCCCACAAGTGCGTACGGTGAACATGATATACGCAAAACACATTCCCAAGCGGGAGAGGAAGCGTGCGCTACGGGACGTATACGCGATGGAGCCAGTCGCCCCAAAGTTTAACCCATGGTCCTCTTGCCCGATCACTTTCGATCGAAGGGACCACCCCACTAGCATTCGTCACGGCGGTTTCGCCGCATTGGTTCTTGACCCAATAGTGGACGGATTTCACCTCACAAGAGTCCTCATGGACGGCAGCAATAGCCTGAACCTGCTTTATAAGGATACAGTGCGGAAAATGGGCATAGATCCATCAAGGATCAAGCCCACAAGGACGACCTTTAAAGGCGTCATCCCAGGTGTAGAGGCCAATTGCATAGGCTCGATAACACTTGATGTGGTCTTCGGATCTCCGGATAACTTCCGAAGCGAAGAGTTAATCTTCGATATAGTCCCGTTCCACAGCGGCTATCATGCCCTGCTTGGACGGACCGCATTCGCTAGATTCAATGCGGTGCCGCACTATGCATATCTCAAGCTCAAGATGTCAGGCCCTCGAGGAGTAATCACGGTCAGTGGAAACACCGAACGCTCCATCCGTACGGAGGAGCACACGGCGGCTCTCGCGGCGGAAGTACAAAGCAGCCTCTTAAGGCAACACTCCAGTCCGGCCGTTAAAAAACCGGACAATGCAAAGCGCGCCCGAAGTAACCTGCAACAAGACCACCTGGCACGATCAGAGCAAGCGTAGCAATACGGCCCCGACCCCAGCCATCGCACCATAACGGAGCCAGTACCTAGAGTACACAATTATGCCCTTAAAATTCCATGGGCACAGGGGGAGGGGCACATTAAATGGCATGCCTAAGATACGACGTCAAACGTACTAGGGGCTGCCGGATTTTTTCTTTCTTACTTTCAGGACTCCATACTCTAGATACCTGTTCGGCAGTGTTGCCGCACAGACGATGCAAGACCCAGGAAAGCAGACAAAGCTACGCCGCACACCGGAATTCTCAGGTGGTCTCTATTTCGAGCGATATATCTATTTCTAAACTTCGCGACATGCGCCTGGTCAGGACATGTTAAATAGTCTAATATCTTTTTTGCTTATCGCACTACTTGTATCGTTCGGCTTTGATAAATAGCCTCCTTATAAACAATGCATTGCTTTTTGTCTATCTTTTGCATTATCCTCTTTTTGTATATATATATATATATGTTTATTAAATAACATGATCGCACCCGTACACCATGGTACGGCAAACCACGCCAGGGGCTTCATTACCCTTCTATCTGGTTGTGAGAAGTCCGTACACTTTCACAAGTGCGGCACCCCGAACTTATAGCACTATATGCATCGGCTTCGAGTCATGATTTTGGTCACATGTTGGGTTTGCCCGGCTCCTATGTTTTGGTGCCTTACGTTCCGCTATATCGGCTAAGGTAGCACTAGGAGAACCACTGCGATTGTGCCCAGTTCAGGTGGGTTGAGCACCTCAGTGGAGAAAGCTAAAACAGACTGTCATGATAAGGCGTGAGACCGGTCGCTGTTCGAGAGGTTTTCGAGTCCTTAACGGCTTATGCCGCTTCGAGCGAGGAGCTGGTTATGTCCGGCCAAAGGCGTGGATAGCGCCCCGAATTCGGCCTTCCAAACTAGGGGCTTCGCCGAAATTTAAAATTATAACGTTCTATGGCTAAGTGAGAGTGTTCAAGCATTATAGTCTGATTGCCTGGTTCGCTGTGCTGAGCGCCTCCCTCGAAGGACCCAACTATGGGAACAAGAGCCCTCAGGTTTATCCCGAACACCCCAGCACTAGTGGCATGGGGGCAGAAGCCGACGACTGGCCATCTCTCAATTTTTTGATAAACGGCCGCACAAAAAATAATATTTTAAATTCGATAAGCATTGCTTAGCGCATATGAACAAGCTTTCAGCGCACAGGATACAGACGAGCGAGTTCATTCAAATATTACATCTTTAGTACATTCATCCGTGACAAGGCGGGATCCGACAAGAACTTCCTTGTAGTAGTTCTCGGGCTTGCGATGCTCCTTCCCCTGCGGCGGCCCGTCCTTCACCAGGTTCTCTCCGTCCAGCTTGCCCCAGTGTACCCTTACACGGGCAAGGGCCCTCCGGGCACCTTCAATGCAGACGGAGCGCTTGATGACCTCAAGCCGTGGACAAGCCTCCACCAGCCGCCGCACTAGCCCGAAATAGCTCCCAGGCAGGGCATCTCCAGGCCACAGCCGAACTAGTAAGCCCTTCATGGCCTGTTCGGCCGCCTTGTGGAGCTCGGCCAGCTGTTTCAGCTGATTGCTCAAGGGCACAGGGTGTCCGGCCTCAGAATACTGAGACCAGAACACACTCTTCGTCGAGCTGCCCTCTTCAGCTCGGTAGAACGCGGCGGCGTCGGATGCGCTGCGGGGAAGATCGAAGAACGCCCCTGGAGAACTCCGGATTCGGGTAAGTAATAGGTACTTTACTTTTATATTCCTACTTTGCATTGAGAATGCCTTACCCGCTGCTATCTTTTTTACATCCTCCAACTCTTGGAGGGCCTTCTGGGCTTCGGCCTTGGCACTCTTGGCGGTCTCAATGGCCGAGGCGAGCTCGGATGCTTGCGTTTTCGCCTCAAGCTCCAAACCCTCATGTTTTTTCATGAGAGCTTGCAGCTCTTGCTGCACCTCGCCGGCTTGGACCCCAAGCCTTTCTCGCTCGGCGCGCTCCTCGACCGTTTTCTTATCGGCCTCAGCCAGTGCCTGCTTCAGGGTTGTCACCTCGGATGTGGCCCCTACAATAAGCAGCTCAATCCTGTTATTTCTTTTTGCAATCAAGCCTCTCTATAGGCACCTTTTTTTTTCTTTCCCCTTTTAGGGTATTTTTTACCTTCTTTCTCCTCGAGCTGCCGTTTGGCAAGGCCGAGCTCTTGCTCGGACCGCCCGAGGTCCTTTTTAAGGACGTCCACCTGCGCAGTCAGTGCGGCGGTGGACAGTAGCGAAGCCTGCATACGCATATTTGACTTTTTTGTTAGACTCCTGCGAAAATTACTAGATCCTCTATCCGGCTTTTCTTTCCGAACACCGAACAGAGCATCAGGGGCTACTGTCTATGCGGTAAATAATTCGACATATTTTTACTTACCTCGAAGCCTGTTAGAAGGCTAGCGCAAGCTTCATTCAGTCCGCTCTTGGCGGACTGAACCCTTTGGATCACCATACTCATAACAGTACGCTGCTCCTCATCGATGGCGGCGCCCTTAAGCACCTCCACCAAATTGTCCGGCGCCTCCAGTTGGACGGAGATCGCCGGCTCAGATGGATTACTCTCCTTGGAAGGAGTTCGCCCACCGCGGACCGGGACTGTCGAGTCCGGCGCGGTGTCCGGCACAAAGCCGGACTTGGAGCCCTGGGGGGTTTCGTCCCCTTCACTCCTGGGGTCCGGAGGATTGCCTTGTGGCTCCTCCAGGATCACCTCCTCCTGCCTCGGAGCTTGTTGCGATGCCACTTCGGCGTCATCTGTAGTGCGGGGGGAGACAGCGGGCGGAATTGAGTTCACGTCCGACGAATCCAGGGAGCCGCTCGACGAATTGACGAGTTCGGCCCGGGGCGGGCTGCATAAAGCACAGGCGATATTAGGAAAAGATGCACATTAAAAGAATATCATGAGTCACTCTGGTATGCAAACACTTACGATTTCGCCGGACGCTTGGTTCTGTACGACAGCTCCTCTCTGCCCTCTTCGGCATCGAGGGAGTAGTCCGGCGGAGGGGTCTTCCTTTTCCTCGACCCCTCGGCCTCCCACGTTGGGGCGGCCTTCTTCTTCTTTGCTCCCCTCGCTGGAGGGGGAGAGCTTACTTGTTCCTCCTCGTTTTCACGAGAGGAGGGCGTTGCGGACTCATCAGATGACGAGTCCGACACCACCATGTTGCGGGAACTCTTTCGAGTCCCGGTGGTTTTCTTCTTCTTGGCCTTCCTCTCCGGCACCACGTAAGGTGCCGGAGCTAGCAGCTTCTCCAAGAGAGCTGGGGCTTGGTGTTCGGGCAGGGGAGCCGGACAGTTAATTGGTCCGGATACCTCCTGCCAAGCCTGTGAAAGGTAAAGGGAGTTTAGATCCCGCATAGAGTTAATCTATGTAGAAGAGCTTAACGAACCTGTCAAAGGTATAGATAGCTTACCTCGCCAGCGTTGCGCTGCGAGCTGTATCCGCGATCCTCGGAGGTGGATGTGGGGGACTCGGCGCCTTTGGTCAGCACCTTCCAGACGTCTTCATACGTCGTGTCGAATAGCCTACTGAGGGTTTGGTGCTGCGCCGGGTCGAATTCCCACAAAGTAAAATCCCGCTCTTGGCACGGGAGGATCAGGTGAATGAGCATGACCTGGACTATATTGGCAATCCGGATTGGCGTGTCCACCTGGGACTGGATGCATGTTTGCAAACCAGTCACTTCCTCCTCGTTGCCCCATGACAGGCCTGTCTCTTTCCAGGACATGAGCCGCGTGGGGGGTCCGGATCTGAACTCAGGGGCCGCGACCCATTTCGGATCGCGGGGCTCGGTGATGTAAAACCACCCAGCCTGCCACCCCTTTAGGGACTCCACGAGGGAGCCATCGAACCAGAGGACGTTGGCTATCTTGCCAACCATAGCGCCTCCGCACTCCGCCTGGGTGCCGGACACCACCTTGGGCTTGACGTTGAAGGTCTTGAGCCAGAGGCCGAAGTGGGGGCGGACGCGGAGAAAGGCCTCACACACGACGATAAACGCCGAGATGTTGAGAACGAAGTTCGGGGCCAGATCGTGGAAATCCAGGCCGTAGTAGAACATGAGCCCCCGGACAAAGGGGTGAAGTGGAAAGCCCAGTCTGCGGAGGAAGCGAGGAATAAAAACTACCCTCTCATGGGGCCTTGGGGTAGGGAGAAGCTGCCCCTTATTAGGAAGCCGATGCGGGATATCCTTGGACAAGTATCCGGCTTTCCTTAGCTTTTTGATTTGAGCCTCCGTCACGGAGGAAACCATCCACTTGCCTCCCGCTCCGGACATTGCTGGAGAAGGTTGAGGAAGTAAGAGCGGACTTGGGCGCTAGAGCTTGAGTGCGCAAGAGATGGATGGGGAAAGGAGGAAGAAGGCATAGGTAAAAAAGGCGGATTCTTATCCCCTTATATAGGCGGATGCGGTTATGCGTCCCCACCTACCTAATAAAACTCACTTGCCCTTCAAGCGCCGTGGTAAATGGCGCGGTTGGGTTACCCACGTCCGTATTAATGAGAATCCCGCTAAAGGGGGGCACATGATCTCTGCTTCGACAAGACGTGCCAAGGAAACCGCCTCGCTAAACGAGCTGAGGTGGAACAATGAAAATAATTTATGTAGAAGGCTTGGCCGCAGTGTTATGACGCACTGCGAAATACGTCAGTAGATTTGATTTGTGTTAATATTATTCTCTATATGGCAATATGTGGAAACTTATTTTGCAGAGCCGGACACTATTTTGTGGTGTTTACGATCTTTTTGAAGAACTTGGAGGAGGAACCCGCCTTGCAATGCCGAAGACAATTTGCGCGCCGGACTTGTCGTCATTGAAGCCTGGTTCAGGGGCTACTGAGGGAGTCCTGGATTAGGGGGTGTTCGGATAGCCAAACTATACCTTCAGCCGGACTCCAGGACTATGAAGATACCAAGATTGAAGACTTCGTCCCGTGTCCGGAAGGATCTTTTCTTGGCGTGGAAGGCAAGCTAGGTGTGCGAATATTCAAGATCTCCTACCAACGTAACCGACTCTGTGTAACCCTAACCCTATCCGGTGTCTACATAAACCGGAGGGTTGTAGTCCGTAGGACAACCATCATCATACACAATCATACCATAGGCTAGCTTCTAGGGTTTAGCCTCATTGATCTCGTGGTAGATCTACTCTTGTACTACCCATATCATCAATATTAATCTAGCAGGAGTAGGGTTTTACCTCCATCGAGAGGGCCCGAACCTGGGTAAAATAAAGTGTCCCTTGTCTCCTGTTACCATCCGACCTTGACGCACAGTTCGGGACCCCCTACCCGAGATCCACCGGTTTTGACACCGACAGCTGGCGGTCGACGAGGCATGCCAAGATGACTCGTGCGGGGCCGACCTGGTGCTCCTCGAGGAGGCCCGCTGCCAGGCCTGCCTCCGCGCCGCGAGGTACCAGTAGGCCTTGCGGCGCTACCACAATCGCAACATCTGCCCATGGACTCTCGAGGTCGGGGACCTCGTCCTGAGGCAGGTCCTCTCCACGGAGGGCCTCCACAAGCTCTCGCTCATGTGGGAAGGCCCGTTCAGGGTCGCTCACATCTCCAGACCAGGCGCCGCATGCCTGGAGACGGAGGACGTGGTCCCCGTGCAGAACGCATGGAACATCCAGCACCTCCGCAAGTTCTACCCGTGACACTCCCACGTAATAATGAGTGGGGTGTACACGCTCCGGAGTCTCCCAGTGCGCCGCCTTATGGCCTCGAGGGAGCTTCCACCCACACCCCAGTGGAAGCCCCATGCTACGTGCTGGCGGAATGATCAAACAGTGATTATGCCCACGCCCAAGTGGAGGCCCCATGCTCCGTGCTAGTGGGAAGACTAAGGATGGCGCCAGACACGGTGGCCTTCTTCCTTTTTGTGAACGAATTTGTGAATTTCTTTGAATAAAGATTTGGAGTTTCGCATTCTCGTTGAGGAAGGGTATGGGTTTTCGCTGCGGTGTTTGTTTGGACTGCATTTTTCGGCAACTCCGCGTGCCTCGCGCCCCTCTCATGAGCCTCACGTGAGCAGGGGCTGGGCATGGGGCTTACGCTCGGGTCAGTCCCAACGTCCTTAAGGGCTCAGGCAATAGGAACCCCGGGCCGCGGGCCTGCCCCCGTGCACCCTGCCTCACCAAGGCATTGGTGTTTAAGTCCTCGCGCGATGCTCACGGGAGAGCCTGCGGGCACGCCTCGCTCCCGACATGTTCCGCCCCAGGAACGTTACTACATCTCGGCCCTGCTTGGGCATCATAGCCCTGCATAATGGCGCTGGTTGACCCTCGCTCGGGGGCTGCGGCGAGTGATACAAAGCACAAAAACAGGCGCAAAGGAGAAACAAGCGTCGTGAGAACATAGAATGTTGTTTGATACATCATTAAAGGTTCTAGCAGAATATTCCTTGTGCGGGTCATGATCAGGTATCAACGAGAAAGAAGAGAGGGGAGACCTAAGGAGATGCTACGTCGCTACCCGCGTCATTGGTGTCTCCATGTTCCTTGGCCTCGCGACGGCTCTCGAGGCCGTCAGGAGCGAACTGTGCGCCAGGTGCGTCCACATCATCCTCCACCCATTCCGTGAGGACATCGCGGATCATTGCTGGGACGGGGGCCATCACGGTCTTGAAATCCAAGTCGGGGTCCAAGGGAAGGAGATGGCTGAAGACACGCGTCGACACCTGATACGTCTCCAACGTATCTATAATGTATGAAGTATTCATGCCATGCTTACAACAATTTTATATGGTTTTGGTAAGATTTGCATGGAACTAACCCGGACTGACGCTGTTTTCAGCAGAACTGCCGTGGTGTTGTTTTTTTGTGCACAAATGAAAGTTCTCCAAATGAGCTGAAACTTTTTGACGGTTTTTTTGGAACAAAAGAGGCACTAGAAGCTTCGTGGGAGGGCCAGAAGAGCCACGAGGTGGGCACAACCCACCAGGGTGCGCTTGGAGCCCAACCCGTGTGCAGGTGGGTTGTGCTCACCTCGAGGCCCATCTTTGCGTGAAACCAACGCCAAAAAATCATATAAATATAAAAAAACAGAAGTAACCCTAGACCAGAAGTTCTGCTGCCGCAAGCCTTTGTAGCCACGAAAAATCAATCTGTACCATGTTCTGTCACTCTGCCTGAGGGGGGGGGGCATCACCGAGGCCATCTTCATCATCCCGGCGGCCACCATGATGAGGAGGGAGTAGTCGACCCCCGGGGACCCTCGGGGCTAAGGGTTTGTTCCAGTAGTTGTGTGTTTAATCTCTCTCTCTCTCTCTCTCTCTCGTGTTCTTGATGGCACGATCTTGATGTATCGCAGGCTTTGTTAATATAGTTGGATCATATGGTGTTTCTCCCTCTCTATCTTGTGGTGATGAATTGAGTTTTCTGTTTGAGATTTCGTTTTATCGGATTGATTATTTTTATGGATTTGAGAGCACTTCATATATGTCTTGCATATGAATATCTGTGGTAGCAATGGGGTATTATATTGATTCACTTGATATATGTTTTGGCACTCAACTCACGGATTCTCGAGGTGACATTTGGGTAATCTGTGCATAGGGGTTGATGCATGTTTTCGTCCTTGTTTCTCTGGTAGAAATCTTGGGGCACTCTTTGAGGTTCTTTGTGTTGGATCAAGTATTATGAATCTGAAATTGTTTGATGTGTATCGTATAATTAAGTCATGGATACTTGTGGTGACATTGGAGTATCTAGGTGACATTAGAGTTGGTTGATGCGTATCATATGGTGTTATTTTAGTACGAACTCTTGGATAGATCGAACGGAAAGAATAACTTTGCGTTATTTTAGTATGACCTCTTGATAAATCGAGCGGAAAGAATAGCTTTAAGGTGGTTTCGTACCCTACAAAAAATTTCTTCTTATGTTCTCCGCTAGATAAGAACTTTGGAGTGATTCTTCATCACATGTTGAGGGATAGTTATATGATCCAATTAGATTAGCATTTTTGAGAGATTGCACTAGCGAAAGTATGGACCCTGGGCCTCATTTTCAAGCATTGCAATACCATTTGTGCTCACTTTTGTTACTTGCTAACTTGCTGTTTTCTACTATTACTACTACAAAAATCAATATCTACTATCATTACTACACTTGTATCACCATCTCTTCGCTGAACTAGTGCACCTATACAATTTACCATTTTATTTGGTGTGTTGGGGACACAAGAGACTTTTTATTATTTGGTTGCAGGGTTGTTTGAGAGAGACCATCTTCATCCTACGCCTCCCACGGACTAATAAACCTTAGGTCATCCACTTGATGGAAAATTGCTACCGTCCTACAAAACTCTGCACTTGGAGGCCCAACACGAGTCTACAAGAATAAAGTTGCGTAGTAGACATCAAGCTCTTTTCTAGCGCTGCTGCCAGGGAGGTGAGTGCTTGAAGGTATATCTTTAGATCTTGCAATTGAATCTTTTAGTTTCTTGTTTATCACTAGTTTGGTGTTATAAAAAAAACTACAAAAAAATGGAATTGAGGTGGCCGCATATTATTCATCTTTATCATGTCTTTCTTGAAAATGATGGAACGGAAAATGTGCTCAATTGATAGAAGAAGAATTCTATAGAATGTTTGACAGAAATCTTTGAATGATGAGCATGATTGCAACGTTGTTGGTACGAATTCTTTGGATATCCATGATGCTAATGATACGCAAAGCCATAAGCTTGGGGATGCTATATTTGACGTAGATGATATTTTTAGTGCCCCAAATTTTGATGGAAAAAATTATTATGATGAAAGCATGCCTCCTATTTATGATGATTATATTGATGAAATTGTATTTGGAGAGGTCATGACTTTATTTAATGATGATTCCACTGTTTCGGAAGAGGTTTTAATTGATTATGAGAACAAAGTTCCTATCTATGATGATTCTGGTGATGACATGTATGCTATAGAGAATGATGATAACCATGAAAATAGTCATCATGATTTGAATTTTCAATCACATGGTAGTTATTTTGTTGAGTTTGCTCCCACTACTATTGATGAGAATAAATTTTGCTTATGTGGAGAGTAACAAAATTTATATGCTTATGCATCATGGAAAGAGTGCTTTATGTGATAGTTATATTGTTGAATTCATTCATGATGCTACCGAAAATTATTATGAGAGAGGAACATATGCTTGTAGGCTTCTCACTGATCTCAAGTTTCCTCTCTATGTGTTGAAAATTTTGAAGTTATGCTTGTTTTGCCTTCCTATGCTAGTTGATTCTTGATCCCATAATTCGTTTTCTCACAAAATCCCTATGCATAGGAAGTGGGTTAGATTTAAATGTTCTAGTCATGTGCTTCATGATGCTCCCGTTATGTTTCAATTCTTATCTTCTACATGAGCATCATTGAAATCATCATGCCTAGCTAAAAAGGCATTAAAGAAAAGCGCTTGCTGGGAGACAACCCAATACTTTTACCTACTGTTTTTGTGTGTTCACATGATTAGTCTACTGTAGTAATCATGTTTTATAGCTTTTGTTTCAATAAAGTACTAAGTAAAGCCTTTTGGATAGTGTGGTAGTTGACTTGATTCTGTGCAAAAACAGAAACTTTCGCTTCTAGTAACAGAATTGTTTAAATTCACTAGAACGTGATAAAATTGATAGTTTTTAACAAATGATTGATATAAAAATTTACTACGTTGTCCTAATTTTTCAGAACCTTTGGAGTAACAGAAGTATGGTCATTGTTCACATCATTACAAACTGTTCTGTTTTTGACAGATTTTGTTTTCAATCCATAGTTTGCTTGCTTTGTAGTTTCTATGGCCTATATTTCTCAATATAGATTG
The DNA here is from genome assembly GCA_032464435.1 of Aegilops umbellulata. Lineage (NCBI taxonomy): Eukaryota > Viridiplantae > Streptophyta > Magnoliopsida > Poales > Poaceae > Aegilops > Aegilops umbellulata. Next base: position 257,735,397 of record CP136054.1, on the reverse strand, counting down.
TGGAAATGATAAGGTACAGCAGGCATTGTGTGAAAATAATTATGAATCTTGTCTTTGACAGTACCAAAGTGAATGATTTGTCTTTATCATACTAACCTATCTCATGAAGTTTTGTTAAGTTTTGTGTGATTGAAGTTTTCAAGTTTTGGGTGAGATGTCGATATGAGAAGAATAAGGAGTGACAAGAACCTAAGCTTGGGAAAGCCCAAGGCACCCCAAGGTAATATTCAAGGAATATCCAAGCAACTAAGCTTGGGGATCCCCCGGAAGGCATCCCCTCTTTCGTCTTCAACATAATCGGTAACCTCACTTGGAGCTATATTTTCATTCGTCACATGATATGTGTTTTGCTTGGAGCATCATTTTCTTTTGTTAGGATTTGCTTGCTGTTATTTAGAATAATATTTTTCATCTTTCATTTCAATAAAAAATGTCAAGTATAGCCTTTGCCATGCTTATTTTGCAAGTCTATATGTGGCTGATTGAAAACAGAAAGTTGCACACTGGTGCGTGAATTAAGTCAGAATGATAAAATGTTCATTCTTTTGCACAATAAGATATGATAAGTTTTCTACAGTGTGGTAAATTTTCAGAATTTTTGGAGTTAAAGAAGTATTGATATTCTTGCATCCTTTACAGACTATCATGTTTTGGCAGATTGCTGTTATGTTTGCATATGTTTGCTTGTTTAGTGATTCTATTTGAGGATATGAGTATTAAATATGCAGAGGCATTTAGTATGCAATGTCAAATAATAATTTTTTTTATTTGCTACAGTAGAGAATGATAAGGTTTTTGCATTGATTTATACTAATTTATCTCATGGGTTCTTGTTGAGTTTTGTGTGGATGAAGTTTTTAAGAATTAGGGAAACTATGATATGAGAGGAATGAAGAAGACACAAAATCTCAAGCTTGGGGATGCCCAAGGCATCCCAAGATAACATTTCAAGAAGTCTCAAGCATCTAAGCTTGGGGATGCCCCGGTAGGCATCCCACCTTTCTTCATCAACAATTATCGGTTAGCCTCGGTTGAGCCTAAGTTTTTGCTTCTTCACATGATGTGTGCTATTCCTAGAATTTTATTTTATTTTGTTTTGCTTGTTGTTTTGATAAAATACTTAGATTTGAAACTTTTTAAATGAGAGAGAGTCCTCACATAGCTACCTATTTACTTAACTACTCATTTGATCTTCACTTATATCTTTTTGGAGTAGTTTGTAGAAACTCTCACACTTCACTTATATTATTTTGAAAGTTCATAATAGTAATGACAGTTTGCACAAGATATGAAATTGGTCCCAAAGTGATGGATATTCAAGAAGGATATAATAAAAGCTTTCATGTAGATCATTGGATATGATAAGTTTGATTCCTTGCAATAGTTTGGAGATATGAAGATAATAATATGCGAGTCATGTTGAGTAATTATGCTTTAGTAAGAATATTGGTGTTAAGGTTTGTGATTCCCAATGCAAGCACGAGAGTCAATAGTTATGCAATGAAGTTACATCCTACTTGTGGTGCATTGTTCGGTGTTAGTTATGTTTAATACTCGTTTATGATCGTTTTTGTTTCTTGGTTGGTCGCTTATCAATCTATTTGCTAGCCTCCATTTGTACTAAGTGGGAATACTACTTGTGCATACAAAAACTTTAAACCCAATTTTGCCACATGAGTCCACCATACCTACCTATATGCGGTATTTTCGTATCGTTCTAAGTAAATTTGAATGTGCCAACTCTAATTTTCAAAATGAATTTCCTTTTTGTGTGCCCGTATCGCTCTTTAAGCGGCAGGGGTGGCCAATATTTTTTCCATGCTAGATGTGTTATTCTCAAGATGAGTGTTTATTCACTTGTCATTGCATGAGAGTGTGGCGGTAATAGGGATGCCCAGTCCTGAAATGAAAAAAAAAACTTTATGGTATCAAATAATAAATTCCTTGGGAAGTGTTGGTATGGAAGGCACCCGTGGATACAACTAGCCATGGATTGTGAAAAAATGGTGGAAAAGTAATAAACTTTATTTTATGTTTGGGAACCGCCTATGATGTATCTAACATGGAAAGTATTGGGAATTCTCAGTCGTTTTTGTTGACGGGAAAAGTATGCCTCTCAAAATATTTTTATCTCTCAATTGAAGCTTTGAGCTCTGGCACCTCTACAAATCTCTGCTTCCCTCTGCGAAGGGCCTATCTATTTACTTTATGCAATTTTTATTTGAGTCTCCATTTCTCTTATAAAGCACCAACTAGGAGCACTATGATCATACTTGTGCATTGGGCATAGTTAATATTCGAGTGTGTTTCATGAATGGATCAATGATTGAGCATAATGGGCTAGGGATAACTTTCTTTAGTGTTGATATTTTGAAAGACATGGTTGCTTGTTAGTATGCCTGAGTATTGATGACTTCATGTCAAATTATAGACTATTGCTTTGAATCATTCAAGTCCAAATGTCCATGCTACAAAAGAAAGAGTATATGATGAATATGATAGGTAGCATGCCACAACAAAAATTCCGCTTTCAATTGCTACTTTATCATGATGAGTTTTATGAGAAAGAATTGTTGTTATGATGCTAGGAAAAGTGATTGAAATTATCATTGATCAAACTTATGCACTATGCTATCATTCACACTTCATAAATTATTTCTTTTATCATTCACCTACTCGAGGACGAGTAGGAATTAAACTTGGGGATGCTGATATGTCTCTAACGTATCTATAATTTATGAAGTATTCGTGCATGTTTACAACAATTTTATATGGCTTTGGTATGATTTGCATGGAACTAACCCGGACTGACGCTGTTTTCAGTAGAACTACCGTGGTGTTGTTTTTTGTGCATAAATGAAAGTTCTCCAAATGAGCTAAACTTTTTGATAATTTTTTTGGAACAAAATAGGCACTAGAAGCTTCGTGGGAGGGCCAGAAGATCCACGAGGTGGGCACAACCCACCAGGGCACACCTGGAGCCCAACCCATGTGCAGGTGGGTTGTGCTCACCTCGAGGCCCATCTTCGTGTGAAACCAACACCAAAAAATTCTATAAATACATAAACCCCCAGAAATAACCCTAGATCAGAATTTCTGCCGCCGCAAGCCTCTGTAGCCATGAAAAACCAATCTAGACCCTGTTCCGGCACTCTACCGGAGGGGGCGGGGAGATCACCATCGGAGGCCATCTTCATCATCCCGGCGGCCACCATGATGAGGAGGGAGTAGTCCACCCTCGGGGCTGAGGGTTTGTACCACTAGCTATGTGTTTAATCCCTCTCTCTCTCTCGTGTTCTTGATGGCCTGATCTTGATGTATCACGGGCTTTTTTAATATAGTTGGATCATATGGTGTTTCTCCCTCTCTGTCTTGTTTGATGAATTGAGTTTTCCCTTTGAGATTTTGTTTTATCAGACTGAATATTTTTATGGATTTGAGAGCACTTCATATATGCTTGCATATGAATACCCGTGGTGACAGTGGGGTATTATATTGATTCACTTGAGATATGTTTTGTGACTCAACTCGCGGATTCCCGAGATGACATTGGGGTAATCTATGCATAGGGGTTGATGCATGTTTTCGTCCCTGTTTCCCCGGTAGAAATCTTGGGGCACTATTTGAGGTTCTTTGTGTTGGATCGAGTATTATGAATTTGAAATTGTTTGACGCGTATCGTATAATTAACTCATGGATACTTGTGGTGACATTTGAGTATCTAGGTGACATTAGAGTTGGTTGATGCGTATCATATGGTGTTATTTTAGTACGAACTCTTGGATAGATCGAACAGAAAGAATAACTTTGTGTTATTTTAGTAAGAACTCTTGAATAGATCGAATGAAAATAATAACTTTAAGGTGGTTTCGTACCCTACAGACAATTTCTTCTTTTGTTCTCCACTAGATAAGAACTTTGGAGTGATTCTTCATCACACGTTGAGGGATTGTTATATGATCCAATTAGATTAGCATTGTTGAGAGATTGCACTAGAGAAAGTACGAACCCTGGGCCTCATTTTCAAGCATTGCAATCCCGTTTGTGCTCACTTTTGTTACTTGCTACCTTGTTGTTTTTTATTGTTACTACTATAAAAATCAATATCCACTATCATTACTACACTTCTATCACCATCTCTTCGCCGAACTAGTGCACATATACAATTTACCATTGTATTTGGTGTGTTGGGGACACAAGAGACTTTTTATTATTTGGTTGCAGGGTTGGTTGAGAGAGACCATCTTCATCCTACACCTCCCACAGATTTATAAACCTTAGGTCATCCACTTGAGGGATAATTGCTACTATCCTACAAAACTCTGCGCTTGAAGGCCCAACACGAGTCTACAAGAATAAAGTTGCGTAGTAGACATCAACGCCAAGGTAAGGAGGTCGCGGCTTTCTTCTTCGACGAGCTTGCCCACCTTTACCGTGCCCTCTTCAAGCCGCTCCATGACCCTGGTGAAGAAGGCGAGGTAGCCGTCGTCATTGGGCACGAGATGGCAGGAAATGCTCTCTTTGTAGATGGAGCCCAGAGCGCGGCGAGCCCTCCCCTCAAGGTCCTGGAACATTTGGGAGCACGTGTGCTGCAGCCCTCGTGCCCGAGTCGCCTTGTCCATTGCCCGCTACACGAGGGAGGTGACGTCCCCCACCTGCTGGTGGAGCTATGCCACTTCAGCCTCAGCCGCGGCTTGGGTGTCCAATGCGGCCCTCCGTTGTTCGCCTCCCAAGGCTAGCTTCTTCATGAGGTCGTCGGTCTTGCCCTCCATCTCTCTGCGCTGGGTACAGAAACGGGCCTCCTAAAGCTTCAGCTTCTTGCGATGGTCCGTGATGAGCGTGTGGCGGGCCTCCGCGATCCTCTCACTCGCCTCTGCTTGGATCCTCGCCTTCCGGGAGGCCACGGAAGCGTTGGCCATCTCCTCACGCTGGGCTAGCAAAACTTCGGCGGCTACCACATGGCGCTCCTGCACTTCCAGCCGCTCGTGCTCCAGGCTCTGCTCGGACGCCACTAGTGTTAGCTCCTCCTTGAGAGCCCAGAGGGTTGCCTCCCGCATCGACGGCCCCTCCACGGAGGTGGAGAGGGCGGTCTTGCGGGCCTGGATTTGCTACTCCAGGGCGGCGTTTGAAGTGATAAGCTCCCTCTCACCGGCTTCCACCGCTTCGCGTTGCCGGTCCGTGGCTTCGTCCTCTTCTAAAGCACTCTCACGTGCTTCCCTCATCGTGTCAGCGGACTTATCATCCTTCGTGTGGGCGGACTCGTGCTGCAGCGTGCTGAGTTTGATGGCAACCTCGAGCTGATGCCAACCGCTCGCTAGGCGCAGGCGCTCGCCTTCGAGGTTCGTGTCGATGCCAAGTAGCTCCACCTCGAGTCGGCTCAGATCGGCCTTCGTGTCTTGAAGAAGGTCATGCCTGATGGCGCTTTGGCTGCTCGCGAGCACCAATGCTCATCTAGGACCGAGCCCCGTGCCCTCACCAGTTGCCCGGGCATGAGGAGGCTCAATCGCCCCCTCCGAAGGCTAGGGGCTAGTTGGATCCCCTTCCTTTCCCTTCGCGCTGGGTGTTCCCATCTGCGGGCCGAACAACCTTCCCTTGGAGGCGGCAAGCCCACGACTGCCCCAGGTATCAACGAAGGCATGCACGATGAGCGGTGGCCCTGGGAGAACAAGGAGGCGGCTCGCCAGGGGCTGTCTCCAAAGTGCCGCGCCACTCCCGCGCACGTGCGGTTGGCCGCGAGACTAAGGGGCGCGTGGCTGCTGACGGTGTCCTGGACTAGGGGGTACTCACCACATCGTCTCCCAACTAGGTGGATCGGGCCGAGGACCCCCATGGCAGTTTACTCATGGGCCACTTCGGGCATCCCATGCCGCATACAAGGAGTATTCCACAAGACTTGGCGATCAAGACAAGGAGTCCTCTCCACCAACGTATTCGGTTAGGACTCTTGTTATCCTAGGCCTCTGGTACATTATATAAGCCGGGGCCAGGCTAGTCGATAGATCATTATGACATTACTCATCATACCTCTAGGGTTTAGACCACAACATATCATCTTGAGGTAGACCAATTCTTGTAATCCTTATATTCATCAAGCTCAATCAAGTAGGAAGTAGGGTATTACCTCGATAGAGAGGGCCCGAACCTGGGTAAACATCTGTCCCCTGTCTCTTGTTACCCATCGATCCTAGATCCACAGCTTGAGACCCCCTACCCGAGATCTGCCGGTTTTGACACCGACAATGATGCTTTCATTGGGAGTTCCGCTGTGTGATCGACAAAGAATCAATGGCTCGACTACAGATCAACTACGACGTTGGCATCTTCGCCGCGGCTCGACTGGTCACCTTGGCTTGACCGAGGACTGCACCCTACCTCTGATCGTCATGTTCGGATGAGGGCCTTCATCAACATCAACTCCGATCTCTATCATGATCATGGAGGAATCATCCATGGAGCTCGGGAGCTAAACGTCAACATTACCCATGAGTGACCATGCTGTTTTTTCTAGACAACAAACTTGTATCCGCTGCCACCACCTCCTTGAGCATCGCTTTGACAATTCCTTCGGTGGAATTGTGCGGAATTTAGTCTACAACAACCCTGTAAAATTTCGTCGTGTTCCGATGGAGCAATCTCCGCCGATCTCCGATATACCGGAGCCCTGTCGAGTCTGGACGAGAATCAGGACGAGTTTAGGGCGTGGTCTTCAGAGCCCAGCTAGGAGGTTATTTGGAAGATCCAACCGTTCATCTGCTGTGGAATTTCCATATCTACCACCTCTCAAACTTTCAGCTCGATCCGACCGTTCAAACTACGGGAACCTTCCGATTAGTGCATCACTTTTCGGATCTGTTTTCTGCGCGAATACGAATCCGACCTGGGTTCATCTCTTTTCATGAACGAGATATTGGACAACCTTTTTGAAAGATCTCTTTCTAGGGTATTGTGTTTTGTTTTCGAACACATGCTCACAAATTTTGCTCCTTTTCGGAGGTAATCTTCACCGTCACGCTGGTGTCAAACCAGTCCGACAATATTGCTACACGGCTACCGACCTGCACTAGACACGTCGTCGCTTTGTTGGGCCGAGCTCAACTTCTTCGGATCATCATCTCGGCAGGCCGAACAAGAGTTCGCATCGTGAAGGATAAATCATCACCAACCCCGCTGCCCCACGGATTACACGGAGCAGACACATTGGCATCGCCGCACAGTCACTTCATCAAGCCGGCATTGACCATGTTACGAGTTATGACCTGCATCGGCATGGCCGCACCGTTGCTTCTTCGAGCCGATGTCCATCATGCCGAACTGCTTCAACACCTCGGCTGACATGGCAGCTACAACATCTCCTCACCGACCGACTCTGTCACCTCGTCTGGACCGGGGGCTTCGCCATCCCTTCTTCAACCTACTCCGGAGACTTTGACGTCGTCAGGCGACCAACTTCGTCATGTTAGCTGGACCGGGGGCTTTGCCTCGGCGATCCAACCTTTACCGACATCGCCATGCCATCGCTTCACCGCCCATCAGGCAATGGGTGTGCGGATCGATTCCCAATTTTGGGAGTCACTTTTCTTCGGACTGCTACAACAAATAAACCCGGTGCTATTAATCCTAGCAATTTTTGCTTGTTTGGGTTTATTTTTCTCAAGGAATTATTACTCTGGTTTGTTCCATCATCTGTACACGGTCTATCAAATGGCGGCCGCATTAACGACGGTCGCATGGTGGTTCGGTCAGTTTTCGTACATAGCTCGGCGAACGCCGCATCCGGAACTCGGACCGACTTGTGAATTCAGGCTTCGCCACGCCTTACCGCATCACGCCGACGTCCTGCATCAACATTGACTTCGGCGCGAGGCCACATATTTTCAAATAAAATATCTTGCGTAAATTAATTATGCGAGGATTTTTATATATTTATATTATTATTGTTGGCCTGCACTATTTTACATGTGCAGGTAATGGACTTCGACTGCGTCACGTGGTCTCTTCGGCAAGCCGACGCCGTCGTCCCAATCGGCGTAAATTGGCTTGCGTGATCACCTTGTTGGTCGTGTTGCCATACCGACGTGTTCGGTTGCCTCGGGGACTTCGGCATCGCTGAGAGAGCTTTGCCTCATCGAGTGTAAATGATTTGGGTCGGGCAGTGTTTTCACCTCGGCTGGACGGGGGGCTTCGTCAACACTTCATTAACCCACGCCGGGGACTTTGGCGTCACTTTGCCGGCCTGCATTGGCCGTGCTACGTCACCACTTCGGAGTGCCGAGCTCTTCGCTCTTCCACCTCGGGACCTGCTTGGGGGCTGGGACATTGTCCCGCCGCAATCTCAGGACACGCATCAACACCGAGCACATTAACCAGCTAAGTCGCTTTCATGCTCAAGAACTTTCAGTTTTAAATTTTGTTCGGTTCGACCAAGCATTATACTTTTTTGGCAAAAAGTTGTATGTGAAAAACTTCCTTGTCAAAACCTTGTTTGTGACACACAAATTCAAATACCCCGTTTACTTGGGGGCTTCCTTTACGAAGCCTTTCCTCTTGCATATGATTATACTTGTATGGCTTCGTTCCTTGTTCGTGTATTACGCCACAATATGCACCATGTTGACTTAAGTGTTCTGCAAACTGGGTTGCCTTGCTCCTGTGTTTACCCCTACGTTCCCGATTCTTTGGCTAGGGAGTAAAGGGAGCACCTCTGTGATTGTCACGATCGGGTCATCCGAGCTCGGACCTCAGACTGGGTGAAGCTGAAAGCTAGCACTCTTATTGTTTTCAATCATGGTCGGCACACAACTGAACTCATGAATACAAAAAATCTATTGCACAAGTCTCATAGTAACATTGAGCAACCGAAGAAAGGTATCGGTGGGGGTACTATTTTCTTCGAAGATGCCTCTTACACTTCGTTAGTAATATAGCATAAGTTCCCTGAGCGCGCTTTGTCTATTACAGCCTTATGGCCTGATTGTCTGGTTATCGGAAACACCGTCGATATTCTTGACAGGCGGAGTACATAACACTTTTCGGCCCTTGATCAAAGAGGGAGAAGCCGATGGTCGGTTAAGACGCGTTTAAAGTTCGGGTGAACACAAATATGATATAAGTACTTCGATACATACAATCATTATACATAAAATTCTTTTACCCAAGTCACTTGGGGGCTCTTAGATTAGTATGAGTTGTTTTATAATAAGTGTTCTTCTTAGTCGTTGCAAATTCTTTTTCTATCACTCCTTTTTTCGACGCGAGTGTGTGGTCAATAGCCGGGGAGACTAATTTCTCTCTCAAAGCCGCTAGAGTTTAGTTTGCTAAACTGGCATAACGAAAAGTACTCCGCCTTCGGGATGGGAGGTTGAAGCCGTAGGCTGACCCGCTTTAGGTCTTGAGATAGGATGTGTCATGTTAAAGCACGACAGAAGCATACTTTTTTAAGACCAATTTTGGATTGGCACCGAACACTTGATCTAGTTCAGACGTCAAGTTTTTACTGAAGTTTTTTGGTTTTCCAAGCCTATGGCACTTTTACACTATTTGTGTGTTTCCAGCATAAGTCTCACCGTGCAACGTCGGACACCTTTTAGATTCGGCAAAAACATTCTCGGATATTGCTATATATGCATCGGTTTTGAATTGTGTCTTCGGTCAATAGTTGGGTTGCCCGGCTCATGTGCTTGCCTCCTATGTTCCGCTTTGTTCGGCTAGATGTGCAAAGGGAGAACCGCTGCGATTGTGCTTCCAGCTCGCATGGTTAAGCACCTCAGTGGAGAAAGCCGAAAACTGACTATCACAATAAGCGTAAACTGGTCAGCGATCCGATGACTATGTTAAATGACAGGCCGTTCATAACATTGGCCGAAGTGTTTACAGCTTGACCTCGGCTGTCGCCGAACACTAACCGGGGGCTAGTTACTGGCCTCCCAACTTTAAGCTCCTATGACTAAGTGAAAGTTATAAAGCCCGCATATCTGATTGCCTCGTTTCCGCTAACACAACCGCCTTCGGGCACCGAGACGTCGGCTAAGGGTTGTTTTGTTATTGCGAAAACACACTGCATAGCATCTACAAGGGGGTGGAAGCCGACGATGGGCCACTCTCAAATGATAAACAGTCGCAACAGAGTCAAAATAAACATATCATCGGTGTTTGTATTTAATATGCAAGAGCTGCCTTCCACAATCATCGTTATAAAGCCATACATATGCATCAATTTGACTTAAGATTTTGGCCAAGCTGGGTTGCCTGGCTGCTGTGCTTACCCCTATGTTCCCGATTGTTCGGCTAGGCGGTAAACGGAGCACCTCTGTGATTGTTACTACCGGGTCATCTGATTTAGTACCTCAGACTGGGTGAAGCCAAAAGCTTGCAATCTTAAAGGATCACATTGGTTGGCAACAACGGAAGTGAAAATTTTGGTTCATTAATACCATAGAGTTCGGGAACGTTCCCCGAAGCAAATCCTTAATATTTTTCCTCCCACATTGATCGGAGGTGAGTTTTCATGATCATGATAAGCATGACGTCCCAAAGAAAGGAACAGATAGCGGGACCATTTTTATTGGAAGATGCTTCTTACGTTAAAACGTAATATAACATATCTCTCCGCGTACCTTTGTTCATAAAATCGTATGACCAGATTGCCTTGTTTGCCGTAAAACTTTTCCCTTGTAAAGGCCTTATAAAGTACGACAAACACTCCCCAGCTACTGGGCGAGGAGGTTGACGCCGATGGACGGTCAACAAAGTTTTGTACAATGCGGATCTGAGCATTAATGATGTAAAGTACTTGGAAACATAGAATCATTACACATAAAAATTGCGAGTAAATCCATTTACTGCAATCCGTCTTTTAAACCCCTTGGGGCCTACCTCGACAAGTTCCGATTTTGACTAGCTGTAAGCTCTTTTAAGAGATCTTTATTATCTTTACGAGAATTATGTGTTAAACACAACAAAATTTTCTATCAAAGGGATATCGATCCTTAATTCGGCCACCCGTGCCCTCATTAAGCCTCGGGGGCTACTGGGCTTTGCACTCATTATTTACAAATATTAAAGGGGCACATCGATCCCCTGATCTGGTGTTGCCACCCGACCAGTGGCTCGGGGGCTACTGCATTGCCTATTCAACGCAAAAAATTCAAAGTGCTCAAAGTTCGGCATAACCGAACTATGAACAAGTGCGTCTTCGGACGACAATAAGTACCATATGGGAATTATCCAGCATCAAGCTGATATATCACGGCGACTTCTTAGGACCCTCTCTCAGGGGCCCGTCCGCCGATCACTATTACCTCTAATATATTACACTGTGTTTCTATTCCTATGTATGCGGTCGAGCTAGGAGTTGATCCTCAGGCCGATTTCATGACCTGAGTCTCAGAAGCTACTAGGATTAACGGTTTCATATTTTCCTTCAGGTGCATCTCAGATTTTAGGCCGACAGACACCTTGAGGGCTACTGGCAATACATCTTGTCAGCAAATAAATTTATACGCATCGGAAATAAAATCCGCAAACAATCAGCCCATGACCGTGGTGCTGAGCCACCTCGGAAGCAGTTCGGCATATAGCTCAGACGCAAGTGGTTGGCTCCTTAGAGGGCATTTCCGGCATTAAGCTCGGCTAAAACTTTTTGAACCAAGGTGATCTATGACACCTCGGATACAATCCGCCGTTGGAGCTCGGATACAGTCTGGCGTTGGTGCTCGACTGCAAAAGATACCTCGAATGCAGTCCGGCGTTGGGGCTCGGATGCAAGAGGACACCGCTGCACGGTAACAACTTCAAACCCGAGGTGGGCATAAAAATAACAAGGCATTGATAAAGGCCGATAACTTAAAGGGGCTCCTTGGGTACCCGACGTGTAAACTCTTCGGATTTACTTCGGCGACCCTCAAGATCGAAGATGAGAAGATTTGTTGAACCAGTTTTCAAGACCGACGACCGAAGATGAAGAACAACTCGGAATGATCGAGGAGCGTCCCCAACTTGAAGACTGGTTCAGGGGGCTACTGACGATGTCCTGGACTAGGGGGTACTCACCACATCGTCTCCCGACTAGATGGATCGGGCCGAGGACCCCCATGGCGGTTCACTCATGGGCCACTTCGGGCAGCCCATGCCGCATACAAGGAGTATTCCACAAGACTTGGCGATCAAGACAAGGACTCGTCTCCACCAACGTATTCAGCTAGGACTCTTGTTATCCTAGGCCTCTGGTACATTATATAAGCCCGGGCCAGGCTAGTCGATAGATCATTATGACATTACTCATCATACCTCTAGGGTTTAGACCACAACATATGATCTCGAGGTAGATCAACTCTTGTAATCCTTATATTCATCAAGGTCAATCAAGCAGGAAGTAGGGTATTACCTCGATAGAGAGGGCCCGAACCTGGGTAAACATCGTGTCCCCTGTCTCATGTTACCCATCGATCCTAGATCCACGGCTTGGGACCCCCTACCCAAGATCTGCTAGTTTTGACACCGACAGCTGCCCTCCGCCCTACGCCTTCAGTCAGTTGTGGGGAGGGTGCCCTCTAATCACGCGCGGTCCTGGCACCTAGGATAGTCGCGCCTTCCTCGCACCCCGCGGCTACGGCGAGCGATGAAGAGACGGCCGTCGGGCTCGATGGTGCCCTCGCGACCCACCAGGGGAGGACCTGCGAGAAGAAAGAGTTCAGGGACCCTGGTTGCATGCGAGAAGGAAGAGCCGGGGTGCTTACTCGTCCGTGGTGATCCACTTTCTCTTCTTCACAGCCTGTGGCAGTTGTGACGGCCCCGATTCAGATCGTACACTAATCATACACGCAAACGTGTACGATCAAGATCAGGGACTCAGGGGAAGATATCACAACACAAGTCTAAAAATAAGATAAGTCATACAAGCATCATAATACAAGCCAGGGGCCTCGAGGGATCGAATACAAGTGCTCGATCATAGACGAGTCAGCGGAAGCAACAATATCTGAGTACATACATAAGTTAAACAAGTTGCCATAAGATGGCTAGCACAAACTGGGATACAGATTGAAAGAGGGGCAGGCCTCCTGCCTGGGATCCTCCTAAACTACTCCTGGTCGTCGTCAGCGGGCTGCATGTAGTAGTAGGCACCTCCGGTGTAGTAGGAGTCGTCGTCGATGGTGGCGTCAAGCTCCTGGGCTCCAGCATCTGGTTGCGACAACCAGAAAGAAATTGAAAGAGGGGAAAGAGGGAGAAAAGCAACCGTGAGTACTCATCCAAAGTACTCGCAAGCAAGGATCTACACTACATATGTATGGGTATCTGTGTAAAAGGGCAATATCGATGGACTAAACTGCAGAATGCCAGAATAAGAGGGGGATAGCTAGTCCTGTCGAAGACTACACTTCTGGCAGCCTCCATCTTGTAGCAAGTAGAAGAGAGTAGATGTAAGTTCACCAAGTATCATCGCATAGCATAATCCTACCCGGCGATCCTCCCCTTGTCGCCCTGTGTGAGAGCGATCACCAGGTTATATCTGGCACTTGGAAAGGTGTGTTTTATTAAGTATCCGGTTCTAGTTGTCATAAGGTCAAGGTACAACTCCAAGTCGTCCTGTTACCCAAGATCACAGCTATTCGAATAGATAAACTTCCCTGCAGGGGTGCACCACATTACCCGACACGCTCGGTCCCTCTGGCCGGGCACACTTTCCAGGGTCATGTCTGGGCCTTGGAAGATCAAGACGTCGCAGCCCCACCTAGGCTCAATAGAGAGGTCAGCACGCCGGTCTAAATCCTATGCGCGCAGGGGTCTGGGCCCATCGCCCATTGCACACATGCACGTTGCGTACGCGGCCGGAAGCAGACCTAGCCTAGCAGGCGTTCCAGTCTAATCTGGTGCGCGCCGCTCAATCACTGACGTCAAAAAGAGCTTCGGATGATACCACGACGCCGATTGCCCATATCTTGTCCCACGTGGCGGTTAGTGCGTATAAGGTCAACGACCCAACTCAGATCAAATACCAAGATCTCGTTAAGCATGTTATTATGAAGTAACCACGGACGTCGACCAGGGCCAGGCCCACCTCTCTCCTAGGTGGTCTCAACCTGCCCTGTCGCTCCGCCACAAAGTAACAGCCGGGGGTCGTCGAGAACCCACGCCCACCTCTACCGGATGGAGCCACCTGCCCCTTCAGCCCCCATCTCCGAACAGTATCATAAGTAATGTAACCGTATAAAGCATATAGCATATGCCCGTGATCACCTCCCGAAGTGATCACGGCCCAGTAGTATAGCATGGCAGACGGACAAGAATGTAGGGCCACTGATGGAACACTAGCATCCTATACTAAGAAGTAGGATGGCAGGTAAGGGTAACAACTGTAGCAACAATGACAGGCTATGCATCAGAATAGGAATAACCGAAAGTAGTAACATGCTACACTACTCTAATGCAAGCTGTATAGAGAAGGAATAGGCGATATCTGGTGATCAAGGGAGGGGGGGCTTGCCTGGAAGCTCAGCCGAGAAGGAGGGGTCGTCAACAATGTAGTCGATCGGGCACCAGCAGCGGCGTCAGTCTCATAGTCTACCGAAGAGAAGAGGGAAAGAAACAATAAATACGGAGCAAACAAAGCATCACAAAACATAACGAGGTAATACGCAGTGCCAGGGGTGATCTAACGCGGGGATAGGTGATACTGGCGAAGGGGGGAAACATCCGGGAAAGTATTCTCGAAGTTTCGCATTTTTGGACACATGAACCGGAGGGAGAAAGTTGCGTGTTTGCTATGATAGGGATGTGTGGCGGATGAACGAGCTGTGTATCTGGATTCGTCTCGTCGTTCTGAGCAACTTTAACGTACAAAATTTTTCCATCCGAGCTACGGTTTATTTTATATTAATTTTAAAAGATTTAAATTAATTTTAGCATTTATTTAATTAATTTAATACAACATTATCCAGAACAGTGCATGCTGACGTCAGCAAGACGTCAGCATGACATCGGCAGTCAACAGAGGTGTTGACTGGTCAACTGACGTGTGGGTCCCGTTCGTCATTGACTAGACTGACTAATCATTGATTAATTAGTTAACTAAGTGATTAGGTTAATCTAATACAGAATTAATTAAGTTAATTAATTCTTTAATTAATTAATTAATATTTTTCTTTATTATTGTTTTAAATCTTTTTTAAAAGTTCAGGGGCTGGGCCCCACTTGTCATAGGGCCAAAGGCCTATTGGGTTTGGGCACTCGGGTGCGGGTGTCACCCGAGCGAGCGCTGGGCACTAGCGGGCGAACCCGACGGGCGCGGGTGGGGTGTTGCCCGCCCTGGCGCTGGGTGAGGCTGTGGCCATGGTGGGGCTCGCCGGCCGGCCACAAAAGCGCGGCGAGGGAGCCCTGGCGGCAGCGGCTGGAGGGCGAGGGGAGGCGCAGTTGCGCCGAGCAGCACGGCAGCCGCGGGCTGCAGCAGCCGCAGCTTGCAGGCGCAGGAGGGCGGTGGCGAGCCCTGGCGGTCGCGTGGAGGCGTGGGTGCGCAGGTGCGGCGAGCTCGAGCGCTAGGCCGGGCGCGCGGACGGCAATGGCGAGCAGCTGAGGGGGGGGGGGGCGGCGACGCAGCCGGCGCGACTGTGTGCGCGCGGGCTCGCACGGTCCATGGCAACCGCGGGCAAGGCGATGGCGCGGGCGAGGTGCAGCGAGGGAGCCAGAGCTCGGCGGCTTCGGGCGCGGGTTGCGTAGCGATGACAGCAGCGGCAGTAGCAGGCGGGGGGGGGGGCGGTGAGGAGCGCATCATGGTAGTGGCGACGCGGGTCAGGCGACGCCGGCGCACGAAGGGGTCGTGATGCGCGGTCGAGCGGGCGCGGCCGGGGCCGTGGTGGCCGCGAACACGGCGCGCCGACGTGGAGCTGCGGGACAGGGCCGGGCGCGGTGAGCGCTGTTGGGGAACGTAGTAATTTCAAAAAGTGCATAGCAACGAGAGGGGAGAGTGTTGTCTATGTACCCTCGTAGACCGACATCAGAAGCGTTATGACAACGTGGTTGATGTAGTCGTACGTCTTCACGGCCCGACCGATCAAGCACCGAAACTACGACACCTCCGAGTTCTAGCACACGTTCAGCTCGATGACGATCCCCGGACTCCGATCCAGCAAAGTGTCGGGGAAGAGTTCCGTCAGCACGAAAGCATGGTGATGATCTTGGTGTTCTACCGTCGCAGGGCTTCGCCTAAGCACCGCTACAATATTATCGAGGATTATGGTGGAGGGGGGCACCGCACACGGCTAAGAGAACGATCACGAAGATCAACTTGTGTGTCTAGAGGTTCCCCCCTGCCCCCGTATATAATGGAGCAAGGGGGAAGGCCGGCCGGCCCTTGTGGGCGCGCCAAGGAGGAGGAGTCCTCGTCCTCCCCTCTTTCCTACTCCTACTAGGAGGGGAAAGGAAGGGGGAGAGGAAGAAGGAAAGGGGGGCGCCGCCCCTCCTCTCCTAGTCCAATTCGGACCAGAGGAGGAGGGGGCGCGCGGCCCACCCTGGCCGCCCCTCTGTCTCTCCACTAGGGCCCATAAGGCCCATTACTTCTCCCAGGGGGTTCCGTTAACCCTCCGGCACTCCGGTTTTCTCCGAAATCACTCGGAACACTTCCGGTGTCCGAATATAGCCGTCCAATATATCGATCTTTATGTCTCGACCATTTCGAGACTCCTCGTCATGTCCGTGATCACATCCGGGACTCTGAACAAACTTCGGTACATCAAAATATATGAACTCATAATGAAATTGTCATCGTAACGTTAAGCGTGTGGACCCTACGGGTTCGAGAACAATGTAGACATGACCGAGACACGTCTCTGGTCAATAACCAATAGCGGAACCTGGATGCTCATGTTGGCTCCTACATATTCTACGAAGATCTTTATCGGTCAGACCGCATAACAACATACGTTGTTCCCTTTGTCATCGGTATGTTACTTGCCCGAGATTCGATCGTCGGTATCTCAATACCTAGTTCAATCTCGTTACCGGCAAGTTTGTTTACTCGTTTCTGTAATACATCATCTCGCAACTAACTCATTAGTAGCAATGCTTGCAAGGCTTATATGATATGCATTACCGAGAGGGCCCAGAGATACCTCTCCGACAATCGGAGTGACAAATCCTAATCTCGAAATACGCCAACCCAACATGTACCTTTGGAGACACCTATAGAGCTCCTTTATAATCACCCAGTTATGTTGTGATGTTTGGTAGCACACAAAGTGTTCCTCCGGTAAACGGGAGTTGCATAATCTCATAGTCATAGGAACATGTATAAGTCATGAAGAAAGCAATAGCAACATACTAAACGATCGGGTGCTAAGCTAATGGAATGGGTCATGTCAATCACATCATTCTCCTAATGATGTGATCTCGTTAATCAAATGACAACACATGTCTATGGTTAGGAAACATAACCATCTTTGATTAACGAGCTAGTCAAGTAGAGGCATACTAGTGATGTTTAGTTTGTCTATGTATTCACACAAGTATTATGTTTCCGGATAATACAATTGTAGCATGAATAATAAACATTTATCATGATATAAGGAAATAAATAATAACTTTATTATTGCCTCTAAAGCATATTTCCTTCAAGCGCGGCCCGGACGCGGTGGCGGCCGCGCGGAACATAGAGGGGGAAGGGAGGGAGCTCACGGAGCCAGTAGGGAAAAGGGCAGCGGGGGTCGGGTTGGTCCATGGGGACGACAAGCAGCGTCGGGGAGGAGGCGAGGCGGTGAGTCGGCGGGGGCGGCGCCAACGGGGACCAGGTCGACGACGAGCGCGGGGGGAGGGGCGCTGGCGCCCGATCCAGATCGGGATCGGGAGGAGATGTGGGAGAGAGGGGAACATGGGCGGGAGTGCGCGGTCAGGGGTGGTTAGAGTTTCCCCCTGGTGGGGTTATGGAGGGGTTGGGCCGGTTGGTGGGTTAGCCGGCTGGGCCATCTGGCCCAGTTGGCCAAGGGGGGGTCCTTTTCTTTTATTTTGTTCTCTGTTTTGTTCTTTTCTTTTTTACTTATTTTACCTTTACTGTTTTATTTTTAGTCTCATCTTACCTAAGTTTTATAAAAACATAAAAGTAGTACCAAAATTAGTATTACTAATTATACCTCTGTTACTAAAGTTTAAACCCCTAAATAAAATATTTTAACATTTTATAATTAACAAAAGGCATTTATTAAATTGGTTATGTTGTTGTTTCATTCCCATTTGAGCATTTAAACATTTTATAAAACTGTGGTTTCTCCACCATAATTACTTATGCTTTATTTGGCTCACTTCGAACATTTTAGTTTTTAATATTTGAAAACTTTTATTGTCTGCTTGATCTTGAATTTGAATTCGAATCAGTTTCGAACTAACGCGAGATTAGCAACAGTAATCGAGGTGATGTGGCATCATTAGCAAAGGTTCACTGTAGTTTAATTATCCGGGCGTCACAATTCTCCTCCACTACAAGAAATCTCGTCCTGAGATTTAAGAGATGGAGTACGGGGGAAGTTATGGTTACAAAATTCTAACGGATCTTCTCGGCCTTGGTTGCTCTTCTCAAAGAGATCTATCCCTTGCATTGATGTCTTCATTTCTCTGCTTCAGGTCATCATGGTGAAGTCGTCCTTTTTTTTCGGGAACTCCAACGTACTTACGAATAGGTAAGGAGCAGCTCAGCTACGACAGAATGCCTATGAGGGAAACAATCTAGGGTTAACCCATGAACGAGCATAAGATTATCTCTCGAGTTGAACATATAAAATACATCGAGAGTGAGGTACGAAGGTACAATAAGAGGTTCCAAGCAGATAGATAGTTGCTCGAAGTTTGAACCAGAGTGAGAAAGGGGTTCAGAGCAGCGAGAGTAAGTATAGCGTCTGATACCAGAATAAAGCACTAGGAAGGTGGCCCGTGAATTAAATACGAAGCCAAGCATGGGGAATAACCATTAGAAACAGGATTGTACAAGTGGGTCATGTTTCGATCCTGTGGAACTATGGGTTATGGGCCCACCATGTGGGTTAAGGTAAGAGGGGCGGCGACATCTTGCACGGTCATGATAGCAAGGTACGTCAGAAAATAGTCTGTAAGTTATGTCGCCAACAACTCCGGCACCAAGGGCGAGGGACGAAGAGGAACCATTTTCCTGCTCGCTGAACGAGGCGGACCAATAGGCAAGGTTCTCGTCCATCGGTGGCTACCAGAATGTCATCAACAATAGTAACAGAGTCTTACTAACAGAGTTGAACACCGAGGTGTTTACATAAGTAGTGAATTATTACTGCTTAGATCATATAGATCTCAAGAAAGAATAACAAAACAAATGGAAAGGAAAAGGTGATCATCAGATTAAACAAAACAATGGAAAGGAAAATGTGTTTAAACACATATTTCAGTGGTATATTCTTCCCAAGGTCAAGCAAAGCATGATATCCATGACGGGATATAACATAGAAAACCCTTTAGGTAAGGGGAGAGGAACTTCATGACACTACCCATACAACGGTGTTTGGATAATTGATAAGGAAATTTAGCATTGTGCTTCAAATGTTTTTATTGAAAATCGGAGTACCACAGACATGCTTCGAGATAGCATTGACATGGTCATTGGGTAAAGACCAGACTTTGGATTCACAAAGGATCCATCAGGAACAACTTATAGAATAAGTCTTACAATTTCCTCATGAAAGAATGGCTAAACTTGCTAAAAAGGATACTATAACATAGGTCCTCCGGCCAGGTGTGCTAGGCATGACATCACCTTATCGGGTCATATAGGGACCAATGTTATAACTCTTGAAAATATGTTCCAACCATCATATCTGACCGAGATTCAGATTTGATTGGTGTCAAGATACCTTAGACTCAGGATGCCTGAGAAGAAAGGTGCAACACAAATTGTCGAGGTGACCCTGTATGATTCTCGGGAATTGAACTATGGAAGTGAGTTCCGAAACTAGAGTTCATCAGTAAACCAAGGAGAGGATTAGGAGGTGGCTGATGAACTCAGCGACAATTCAACGAGATTTCCAAAAGAAGGATTTCCACAATTATGTGAACAAGGAGATAACATTTTTCAGATCAATGATATAATGAGGTATGCTCGAGGAAAAGATACTCAAAGTAAACACTGGTTGACAGGTGCGCCCGAAGTATGGGCATAGGTAGCCTGATCAGTTGTTAGAATGGTGATCCAATAAGCGATAGTCTAAGAATGAACTTGTCGGCGTTCTGGGAACAGGGGTCCCCAGACTTGCCTGCCTGCGGCCCACGGCATGGCTCGAGTGGGGGCCAGCGCGGCCCAACTTCATCAGCTCAAGCTCGAGACCCTCGCGAGGGTCCAAGCCTTGTGGGGCGGACGACATGAAGCTTCCTCAGGAGCAGCCTCATCAGGCAGGCTTGTGAGGAGGCGGAGAGATCAAGGCAGGGGCACCTCACGAGGAGCCCATGATGCAAGCCATGACGATCGAGATCAGGCGGGCGCCAGGCGGGCGCCGGCCTGTGCAGTGTCCTTGTTTCCCCTTCGGTGCAAAGGGAGCAAGCACAGGCCAAGGCATCGGGCAAAGGTTACCATTCCGGTGCAATGTGACCAAGACCAGCAGAGCGGCAAGACGGAGGTCACCGTGGAGCCCAAGACTGCGTCATCACCAGTGCTTTTGGCAGCCGAAGACCACCTTTGGTCAGGATAACTTGTACTGGATGTTCCCCTTCAAAATGGCCAACTGTTGGCACCCTTCCCGCTCATTATTTGGGAAGAGGACCAGGGACTCTATAAATAGGACTAGCCACCATGAGAAGGAGAGAGGGAGAGAGATCCAGACCAAGCAGAACACACCGCACCAGCTCAAGAACACCTCTCGTGAGGCCGTTCTTCCCCTGTATTGTTCATCATCAGCCCCTAAGGCAATCCACTACACCACTGTCGGATTTCGGGTTCCGGCAGACCCTTGAGGTTCGAACACTGGGGTGCGCGCGAGGATTTCACCTTCTACCTACCTACACCCCTCCGCCTCGCTAAGATCTAAGCTATGGAAAGAACAGCACAAGAGACATAGGGTTTATACTAGTTCGGGTCACCCTTGTGGTGTAATACCCTACTCTAGTTTGTGGTGTGGTGGATTGCCTCTTGGGCTGATGATGATGAGCAATACAAGGAAGAACAACCTCGCGAGGGTCTGTTCTTGGCTGGGGCGATGAACTGCTAGGAGGAGTTCAGTCACCCTTCTCTCTCTCTGTGTGTGTGTGATGCTACTCGATCCGATCCCAGCTTGTTTTTGGGTTGGCTCCTTCCTCTCTCTACCCTGGGGGTGTCTAGTCCTATTTATAGGCAAAGGCCCTGGGCCTCTTCCCAAATATTGAGCGGGAAGGGCGCCAACAATTGGCCATTTTGAAGGGGAACATCTGGTACACTTATCCTGACTAAAGTAGGTCCTCGCTTGCCAAAGGCTCTGGTGGTGACGCTGGCTTGAGCTCCACAACGACTTCCTCCCTGCCGTTGGGATGGTCTTGGTCTCGTTGCACCGGAACGGGTGCCTTTGCTTGATGCTCTCGCCTGCACTTGCTCCCTTTGCACCAAAGAGGAAAGGAGGACACTGCGCAGGCTGGCGCCCGCCTGGCGCCCTTGGTCGTCATGGCTTGCGTCACAGGCACCTCGTGAGGTACCCCGCCATGATCTCTCCGCCTCCTCGCGAGCCAGCCTGATGAGGCCGTGCCTGAGGAAGCTCCGTGTCGTCCGCCCCGCGAGGCTTGGCCCCTCGCGAGGGTCTTGGGTCTATGCTGATGAAGATGGGCCGTGCTGGGCCCCCTTGAGCCACGCTGCAGGCCGCAGGCAGGTAAGTCTGGGGACCCCCGTTCCCAGAACTCCGACAGTAGCCCTCGCTAAGAATGCTGACAAGGTGTGCAAGCTCCAACGCTCGATTAATGGGCTGGTGCAAGCATCTCGGAGTTGGAACATTCGCTTTGATGAGATGATCAAAGCGTTTGGGTTTACGCAGACTTATGGAGAAGCCTGCGTTTACAAGAAAGTGAGTGGGAGCTCTGTAGCATTTCTCATACTATATGTAGATGACATACTTTTGATGGGAAATGATATAGAACTCTTGGACAACATTAAGGCCTACTTGAATAAGAGTTTTTCAATGAAGGACCTTGGAGAAGCTGCTTATATATTAGGCATCAAGATCTATAGAAATAGATCAAGACGCCTCATAGGTCTTTCACAAAGCACATACCTTGATAAGATATTGAAGAAGTTCAATATGGATCAATCTAAGAAGGGGTTCTTACCTGTGTTGCAAGGTGTGAAATTGAGCTCAGCTCAATGTCCGACCACGGCAGAAGATATAGAAGAGATGAGTGTCATCCCCTATGCCTCAGCCATAGGTTCTATTATGTATGCCATGCTGTGTACCAGACCTGATGTAAACCTTGCCGTAAGTTTGGTAGGAAGGTACCAAAGTAATCCCGGCAAGGAACACTGGACAGCGGTCAAGAATATCCTGAAGTACCTGAAAAGGACTAAGGAAATGTTTCTCGTTTATGGAGGTGACGAAGAGCTCGTCGTAAAGGGTTACATCGACGCTAGCTTCGACACAGATCTGGATGACTCTAAGTCACAAACCGGATACGTGTATATTTTGAATGGTGGGGCAGTAAGCTGGTGCAGTTGCAAGCAGAGCGTTGTGGCGGGATCTACATGTGAAGCGGAGTAGATGGCAGCCTCGGAGGCAGCACATGAAGCAATTTGGGTGAAGGAGTTCATCACCAACCTCGGAGTCATACCCAATGCGTCGGGGCCAATCAAACTCTTCTGTGACAACACTGGAGCTATTGCACTTGCCAAGGAGCCCAGGTTTCACAAGAAGACCAGGCACATCAAGCGTCGCTTCAACTCCATTCGTGAAAATGTTCAAGATGGAGACATAGAAATTTGTAAAGTGCACACGGATCTGAATGTCGCAGATCCGTTGACTAAACCTCTCCCTAAGGCAAAACATGATCAGCACCAGAACTCTATGGGTGTTCGATTCATCACAATGTAACTAGATTATTGACTCTAGTGCAAGTGGGAGACTGTTGGAAATATGCCCTAGAGGCAATAATAAAAGCATTATTATTATATTTCCTTATTCATGATAATTGTCTTTATTCGTGCTATAATTGTGTTATCCGGAAATCATAATACACGTGTGAATAACAGACAACAACGTGTCCCTAGTAAGCCTCTAGTTGACTAGCTCGTTGATCAACAGATAGTCATGGTTTCCTGACTATGGGCATTGGATGTCAATGATAACGAGATCACATCATTAGGAGAATGATGTGATGGACAAGACCCAATCCTAAACATAGCATAAGATCGCATAGTTCGTTTGCTAGAGTTTTCTAATGTCAAGTATCCTTTCCTTAGACCATGAGATCGTGTAACTCCCGGATACTATAGGAGTGCTTTGGGTGTGCCAAACGTCACAACGTAACTGGGTGACTATAAAGGTATACAATGGGTATCTCTGAAAGTGTCTGTTGGGTTGACACGGATCGAGACTGGGATTTGTCACTCCGCTTGACGGAGAGGTATCACCGGGCCCTCTCGGTAATGCATCATCATAATGAGCTCAATGTGATCAAAGTGTTTGATCACGGGATCATGCATTACGGTACGAGTAAAGTGACTTGCCGGTAACGAGATTGAACGAGGTATTGGGATACCGACGATCGAATCTCGGGCAAGTAAAATACCGATTGACAAAGGGAATCATATACGGGATTAATTGAATCCTCGACATCGTGGTTCATCCGATGAGATCATCGTGGAGCATGTGGGATCCAACATGGGTATCCAAATCCCGCTGTTGGTTATTGCCCGAGATCCGTCTCGGTCATGTCTGCATGTCTCCCGAACCCGTATGGTCAACACACTTAAGGTTCGGTGACGCTAGGGTTGTGAAGATATGTATATGTAGTAACCCGAATGATGTTCGGAGTCCCGGATGAGATCCCGGACGTCACAAGGAGTTTCGGAATGGTCCGGAGGTAAAGAATTATATATAGAAAGTGCTGTTTTGGCCATCGGGACAAGTTTCGGGGTTATCGGTATTGTACCGGGACCACCGGAGGGTCCCGAGGGGTCCACCGGGTGGGGCCACCTGCCTCGGGGGGCCACATGGGCTCTAGGGGTGCGCCTCGGGGGCCGATTTTAATTTTCTGCAACGTTCCCCAACAGTGGTATGAGAGCTAGGTCTATGCGTAGTTCTCTATTGCACGAGTAGAACACAATTTGTTGTGGGCGTAGATGTTGTCAACTTTCTTGCTGCTACTAGTCTTATCTTGCTTCAGCGGTATTGTGGGATGAAGCGGCCCAGACCAACCTTACACGTACGCTTACGTGAGACCGGTTCCACCGACTAACATGCACTAGTTGCATAAGGTGGCTGGCGGGTGTCTGTCTATCCCACTTTAGTTGGAGCGGATTCGATGAAAAGGGTCCTTATGAAGGGTAAATATAAGTTGACAAATCACGTTGTGGCTTTCACATAGGTAAGAAAACGTTCTTGCTAGAACCCTAATTCGGCCACGTAAAACTTGCAACAACAATTAGAGGACGTCTAACTTGTTTTTGCAGCAAGTGCTTTGTGATGTGATATGGCCAAAGTTGTGATGAATGATGAATGATCTATATGTGATGTATGAGATGTTCATGCTATTGTAATAGGAATCACGACTTGCATGTCGATGAGTATGACAACCGGCAGGAGCCATAGGAGTTGTCTTTATTTTTGTATGACCTGCGTGTCATTGAGAAACGCCATGTAAATTACTTTACTTTATTGCTAAACGCGTTAGCCATAGTAGTAGAAGTAATAGTTGGCGAGCAACTTCATGGAGACACGATGATGGAGATCATGATGATGGAGATCATGGTGTCAAGCCGGTGACAAGATGATCATGGGGCCCCAAGATGGAGATCAAAGGAGCTATGTGATATTGGCCATATCATGTCACGTTTATTATTTGATTGCATGTGATGTTTATCATGTTTTGCATCTTGTTTACTTAGAACGACGGTAGTAAATAAGATGATCCCTCATAATAATTTCAAGAAGTGTTCCCCCTAACTGTGCACCGTTGCGACAGTTCGTTGTTTCGAAGCACCACGTGATGATCGGGTGTGATAGATTCTAACATTCACATACAACGGGTGTAAGACAGATTTACACATGCAAACACTTAGGTTGACTTGACGAGCCTAGCATGTACAGACATGGCCTCGGAACACAGAAGACCGAAAGGTCGAGCATGAGTCGTATAGAAGATACGATCAACATGAAGATGTTCACCGATGTTGACTAGTCCGTCTCACGTGATGATCGGACACGACCTAGTTGACTCGGATCATGTAATACTTAGATGACTAGAAGAGGGATGTCTATCTAAGTGGGAGTTCATTAAATAATTTGATTAGATGAACTTTATTATCATGAACTTAGTCTAAAATATTTACAATATGTCTTGTAGATCAAATGGCCAACGTAGTCCTCAACTTCAACGCGTTCCTAGAGAAAACCAAGCTGAAAGATGATGGCAGCAACTATACGGACTGGGTCCGGAACCTGAGGATCATCCTCATAGCTGCCAAGAAAGATTATGTCCTACGAGCACCGCTGGGTGACGCACTCGTTCTCCCTGCAGAACAAGACGTTATGAACGCTTGGCAGTCACGTTCCGATGATTACTCCCTCGTTCAGTGCGGCATACTTTACAGCTTAGAGCCGGGGCTCCAAAAACGTTTTGAGAGACATGGAGCATATGAGATGTTCGAAGAGCTGAAAATGGTTTTCCAAGCTCATGCCCGGGTCGAGAGATATGAAGTCTCCGACAAATTCTTTAGCTGTAAGATGGAGGAAAATAGCTCTGTCAGTGAACACATACTCAAGATGTCTGGGTTGCACAACCGCATGACTCAACTGGAAGTTAATCTCCCGGATGAAGCGGTCATTGAGAAAATCCTCCAGTCGCTTCCACCTAGCTACATGAGCTTTGTGATGAACTACAACATGCAGGGGATGGTAAAGACCATTCCTGAGGTATATGCTATGCTGAAATCAGCAGAGGTAGAAATCAAGAAGGAACATCAAGTGTTGATGGTGAATAAAACCACTAAGTTCAAGAAGGGCAAGGGTAAAAAGAACCTCAAGAAGGACGGCAAGGAAGTTGCCGCGCCCGGTAAGCAAGTTGCCGGGAAGAAGCCAAAGAATGGACCCAAGCCCGAGACTGAGTGTTTTTATTGCAAGGGAAGTGGTCACTGGAAGCGGAACTGCCCCAAATACTTAGCGGCCAAGAAGGCCGGCAAAACAAAAGGTATATGTGATATACATGCAATTGATGTGTACCTTACCAGCACTCGTAGTAGCTCTTGGGTATTTGATACCGGTGCAGTTGCTCACATTTGTAACTCAAAGCAGGAGCTGCGGAATAAACGGAGACTGGCGAAGGACGAGGTGACGATGCGCGTCAGGAATGGTTCCAAGGTCGATGTGATCGCTGTCGGCACGCTACCTCTACATTTACCTACGGGATTAGTTTTAAACCTCAATAATTGTTATTTAGTGCCAAGTTTGAGCATGAACATTGTGTCTGGATCTCGTTTAATTCGAGATGGCTACTCATTTAAATCCGAGAATAATGGTTGTTCTATTTATATGAGAGATATGTTTTATGGTCATGCTCCGATGGTTAATGGTTTATTCTTAATGAATCTCGTACGTGATGGTACACATATTCATAGTGTGAATACCAAAAGAGTTAAAGTTGATAACAATAGTCCCACATATTTGTGGCACTGCCGCCTTGGTCACATAGGTGTCAAACGCATGAAGAAGCTCCATGCAGATGGACTTTTAGAGTCTCTTGATTATGAATCATTTGACACGTGCGAACCATGCCTCATGGGTAAAATGACCAAGACTCCGTTCTCAGGAACAATGGAGCGAGCAACCAACTTATTGGAAATCGTACATACCGATGTGTGCGGTCCAATGAGTGTTGAGGCTCGCGGTGGCTATCGTTATGTTCTCACCCTCACTGATGACTTGAGTAGATATGGGTATATCTACTTAATGAAACACAAGTCTGAAACCTTTGAAAAGTTCAAGGAATTTCAGAGTGAGGTTGAAAATCAACGTGATAGAAAGATCAAGTTTCTACGATCAGATCGTGGAGGAGAATACTTGAGTCACGAATTTGGCACACACTTAAGAAAATGTGGAATAGTTTCACAACTCACGCCGCCTGGAACACCTCAGCGTAATGGTGTGTCCGAACGTCGTAATCGCACTCTATTAGATATGGTACGATCTATGATGTCTCTTACCGATTTACCGCTATCTTTTTGGGGCTATGCTTTAGAGACTGCCGCATTCACTTTAAATAGGGCTCCGTTGAAATCCGTTGAGACGACACCGTATGAATTATGGTTTGGGAAGAAACCTAAGCTGTCATTTCTAAAAGTTTGGGGATGTGATGCTTATGTGAAGAAACTTCAACCTGAAAAGCTCGAACCCAAGTCGGAAAAATGCGTCTTCATAGGATACCCTAAAGAAACTATTGGGTATACCTTCTACCTCAGATCCGAAGGCAAGATCTTTGTTGCCAAGAATGGATCCTTTCTAGAGAAGGAGTTTTTCTCGAAAGAAGTAAGTGGGAGGAAAGTAGAACTTGATGAAGTGTTACCTCTTGAACCGGAAAATGGCGAAACTCAAGAAAACGTTCCTGAGGTGCCTGCACCGACTAGAGAGGAAATTAATGATAATGATCAAGATACTTCTAATCAAGCTCCTACTGAAATTCGAAGGTCCACAAGGACACGTTCCGCGCCAGAGTGGTACGGCAACCCTGTCTTGGAGATCATGTTGTTAGACAACGGTGAACCTTCGAACTATGAAGAAGCGATGGCGGGCTCGGATTCCGACAAATGGCTAGAAGCCATGAAATCCGAGATAGGATCCATGTATGAAAACGAAGTATGGACTTTGACTGACTTGCCCGTTGAGCGGCGAGCCATAGAAAATAAATGGATCTTTAAGAAGAAGACAGACGCGGATGGTAATTTGACCATCTATAAAGCTCGGCTTGTCGCTAAGGGTTATCGACAAGTTCAAGGAATTGACTACGATGAGACTTTCTCACCGGTAGCGAAGCTGAAGTCCGTCCGAATCATGTTAGCAATTGCCGCATTCTACGATTATGAAATATGGCAAATGGACGTCAAAACGGCATTCCTTAATGGTTTCCTTAAGGAAGAATTGTATATGATGCAGCCGGAAGGTTTTGTCGATCCTAAGAATGCTGACAAGGTGTGCAAGCTCCAACGCTCGATTTATGGGCTGGTGCAAGCATCTCGGAGTTGGAACATTCGCTTTGATGAGATGATCAAAGTGTTTGGGTTTACGCAGACTTATGGAGAAGCCTGCGTTTACAAGAAAGTGAGTGGGAGCTCTGTAGCATTTCTCATACTATATGTAGATGACATACTTTTGATGGGAAATGATATAGAACTCTTGGACAACATTAAGGCCTACTTGAATAAGAGTTTTTCAATGAAGGACCTTGGAGAAGCTGCTTATATATTAGGCATCAAGATCTATAGAAATAGATCAAGACGCCTCATAGGTCTTTCACAAAGCACATACCTTGATAAGATATTGAAGAAGTTCAATATGGATCAATCTAAGAAGGGGTTCTTACCTGTGTTGCAAGGTGTGAAATTGAGCTCAGCTCAATGTCCGACCACGGCAGAAGATATAGAAGAGATGAGTGTCATCCCCTATGCCTCAGCCATAGGTTCTATTATGTATGCCATGCTGTGTACCAGACCTGATGTAAACCTTGCCGTAAGTTTGGTAGGAAGGTACCAAAGTAATCCCGGCAAGGAACACTGGACAGCGGTCAAGAATATCCTGAAGTACCTGAAAAGGACTAAGGAAATGTTTCTCGTTTATGGAGGTGACGAAGAGCTCGTCGTAAAGGGTTACATCGACGCTAGCTTCGACACAGATCTGGATGACTCTAAGTCACAAACCGGATACGTGTATATTTTGAATGGTGGGGCAGTAAGCTGGTGCAGTTGCAAGCAGAGCGTTGTGGCAGGATCTACATGTGAAGCGGAGTACATGGCAGCCTCGGAGGCAGCACATGAAGCAATTTGGGTGAAGGAGTTCATCACCGACCTCAGAGTCATACCCAATGCGTCGGGGCCAATCAAACTCTTCTGTGACAACGCTGGAGCTATTGCACTTGCCAAGGAGCCCAGGTTTCACAAGAAGACCAGGCACATCAAGCGTCGCTTCAACTCCATTCGTGAAAATGTTCAAGATGGAGACATAGAAATTTGTAAAGTGCACACGGATCTGAATGTCACAGATCCGTTGACTAAACCTCTCCCTAAGGCAAAACATGATCAGCACCAGAACTCTATGGGTGTTCGATTCATCACAATGTAACTAGATTATTGACTCTAGTGCAAGTGGGAGACTGTTGGAAATATGCCCTAGAGGCAATAATAAAAGCATTATTATTATATTTCCTTATTCATGATAATTGTCTTTATTCGTGCTATAATTGTGTTATCCGGAAATCGTAATACATGTGTGAATAACAGACAACAACGTGTCCCTAGTAAGCCTCTAGTTGACTAGCTCGTTGATCAACAGATAGGCATGGTTTCCTGACTATGGGCATTGGATGTCAATGATAACGAGATCACATCATTAGGAGAATGATGTGATGGACAAGACCCAATCCTAAACATAGCATAAGATCGCATAGTTCGTTTGCTAGAGTTTTCCAATGTCAAGTATCCTTTCCTTAGACCATGAGATCGTGTAACTCCCGGATACTGTAGGAGTGCTTTGGGTGTGCCAAACGTTACAACGTAATTGGGTGACTATAAAGGTATACTACGGGTATCTCTGAAAGTGTCTGTTGGGTTGACACGGATCGAGACTGGGATTTGTCACTCCGCTTGATGGAAAGGTATCACCGGGCCCTCTCGGTAATGCATCATCATAATGAGCTCAATGTGATCAAAGTGTTTGATCACGGGATCATGCATTACGGTACGAGTAAAGTGACTTGCCGATAACGAGATTGAACGAGGTATTGGGATACCGACGATCGAATCTCGGGCAAGTAAAATACCGATTGACAAAGGGAATCGTATACGGGATTAATTGAATCCTCGACATCATGGTTCATCCGATGAGATCATCGTGGAGCATGTGGGAGCCAACATGGGTATCCAGATCCCGCTGTTGGTTATTGCCCGAGATCCGTCTCGGTCATGTCTGCATGTCTCCCGAACCCGTATGGTCAACACACTTAAGGTTCGGTGACGCTAGGGTTGTGAAGATATGTATATGTAGTAACCCGAATGATGTTCGGAGTCCCGGATGAGATCCCGGACGTCACGAGGAGTTTCGGAATGGTCCGGAGGTAAAGAATTATATATAGAAAGTGCTGTTTTGGCCATCGGGACAAGTTTCGGGGTTATCGGTATTGTACCGGGACCACCGGAGGGTCCCGAGGGGTCCACCGGGTGGGGCCACCTGCCTCGGGGGGCCACATGGGCTCTAGGGGTGCGCCTTGGCCTACATGGGCCAAGGGGAACCAGCCCCTAGAGGCCCATGCGCCTAAAGGGGGGGGGGGAACCCTAAAAGGGGGGGCGCCCCTTGCTTGGGGGGCAAGCCCCACCCTTGGCCGCCGCCCCCCTAGGAGATTGCATCTCCTAGGGCCGGCGCCCCCCTAGGGGGCTATATAAAGGGGGGAGGGGAGGGGGGCAGCGCACCCTTGCTCCTGGCGCCTCCCTCTCCCTCTCCAACATCTCCTCCTCCTCCGTAGAGCTCGGCGAAGCCCTGCCGGAGTACTGCAGCTCCACCATCACCACGCCGTCGTGCTGCTGCTGGAGCCATCTTCCCCAACCTCTCCTTTGCCTTGCTGGATCAAGAAGAAGGAGACGTTACGCTGACCGTACGTGTGTTGAACGTGGAGGTGCCGTCCTTTCGGTGCTAGGATCTCCGGTGATTTGGATCACGTCGTGTACGACTACCTCATCCCCGTTGGTTGAACGCTTCCGCTCGCGATCTACAAAGTGGTATGTAGATGCAATCTCTCTCCCATGACTCGTTGCTAGATGAACTCATAGATGGATCTTGGTGAAACCGTAGGAAAACTTTTAATTTTCTGCAACGTTCCCCAACAGGCCGAACCAGTATAAACCTCGTGTCCCTTGTGTGCTCTTCTTTCCGGCCTAGATTTCTTGCGAGCCATAGAAGCGCGAGTCGGTAGGGGAAAGATCTTCGTGCGCACCCCAGAGTTCGAACCTTAAGGGTCTGCCAGAACCCGAAATCCGACATTTGGCGCGCCAGGTAGGGGTGCGCCGGGATCTTTCTTTCACTGTTCGCGTGTGATCTTCCATCGTGTCCATGGCTGACGCTCGTCGGGCTCGCGCCGAGCGCCGGGCTGCTCTCGCCACCCGCGTCGCCCAGACGGCGCTGTCGGCGGACATCCCCGTCGTTCCCCGTCGCCTGCCGCCAACGCTGCCACCGGTCCGGCGGGGAACGAGTAGCAGGCCTCGTCCCTGCATCCTTCGGTGTGGCGGGAGGGCCGCACCGCCACCCCGTCACTGACTCCAGCCGGCTCGTCGTCCCACGCCCATCGCGCCCCACGGACGCACACGCCGCGCTACTCCTGGCAAGAGAGCTCCTGCACTACCACCCCGTCGACGACCTATACGAGGACTGGCTCGCCCGCATCACCGAGCTCGTCAGCGCCGCAGGGGGCTCTCCCTTGCCGTCCCTCTCGCTGCCTCACCCTCCATTCCGCGCAGGGGGCGAGGATTAGGAGGCGCCTCCGCTGCCTCCTCCCCAAGAAGGCGCCCTGGCTCCAAGGCGCGCAGCCCCAGGGCGAGACCCTCCACGTCCGGCGCCTGCATGGCAAGAAAGGAGCTGCCAAGAGATCCCTCGTCCCCAAGAAGGTGCTCGCGCGCTCCCAGCACCGGCGCGCCAAGACCCCGTCCCTGCGCCTCCACGCCAAGACCCCGCGCTGCTCCAAGCGGCGGCGTGTGGTAACCCCCAGGAGCAAGCCCAGCACCAGCAAAGGGCGTGGCCACAGCAGGCTGTCGCGCCTTCACCCCCGAGCTACGCGGCGTCGCATGGCCAGGCAAGTTCAAGCATGGTCTGCCCCCCCCCCACTACGATGGCACGGCAGACCCCGCGGAATTCCTACAGCTCTACGAGCTGGGCATTGAAGCCGCCAACGGAGACGAAAAGGTCATGGCGAACTGGTTTCCCATGGCGCTCAAGGACGGCGCCCACACCTGGCTCCTGAACCTGGCTCCTGGCACGATCTCCTCCTCGGACGAGATGCGCACTCGCTTCATCGCCAACTTCCAGGGCACTCGCGACCGGCCCCCGGCCATGAGCGATCTGCGCCGCATCAAGCAACAGCCAGGGGAAACCCTGCAGAAATACATCCAGCGCTTCAACAACGCTCGCCTCAAGATCCCCAGGGAGACCGAGGAAGCCATTATCTCCGCCTTCTCCGATGGCGTGCGCGACATAAAGATGAAGGAGGAGTTAGCAATCCATGAAGACCTGTGCACGTCCCTCGAGCTGTTCAAATTGGCGACCAAGTGCGAGAAAAGAGCTTGATGTCTACTACACAACCTTCTTCTTGTAGACGTTGTTGGGCCTCCAAGTGCAGAGGTTTGTAGGACAGTGGCAAATTTCCCTCAAGTGGATGACCTAAGGTTTATCAATCCGTGGGAAGCGTAGGATGAAGATGGTCTCTCTCAAGCAACCCTGCAACCAAATAACAAAGAGTCTCTTGTGTCCCCAACACACCCAATACAATAGTAGATTGTATAGGTGCACTAGTTCGGCGAAGAGATGGTGATACAAGTGCAATATGGAAGGTAGATATAGGTTTTTGTAGACTGAAAATATAAAAACAACAAGGTAACAAGCGGTAAAAGTGAGCATAAACGGTATTGCAATGATAGGAAACAAGGCCTAGGGTTCATACTTTCACTAGTGCAAGTCCTCTCAACAATAATAACATAATTGGATCATATAACTATCCCTCAACATGCAACAAAGAGTCACTCCAAAGTCACTAATAGTGGAGAGCAAACGAAGAGACTATGGTAGGGTACGAAACCACCTCAAAGTTATTCTTTCCAATCAATCTGTTGGGCTATTCCTATAAGTGTCACAAACAGCCCTAGAGTTCGTACTAGAATAACCCCTTAAGATACAAATCAACCAAAACCCTA
This sequence comes from Aegilops umbellulata, assembly GCA_032464435.1. Classification (NCBI taxonomy): domain Eukaryota; kingdom Viridiplantae; phylum Streptophyta; class Magnoliopsida; order Poales; family Poaceae; genus Aegilops; species Aegilops umbellulata. Next base: position 257,702,072 of record CP136054.1, on the reverse strand, counting down.
ATGTCACCTAGATACTCCAATGTCACCTCAAGTATCCGTGGGTATGATTATACGATATGCATCACACAATCTCAGATTCATCTATTCAACCAACACAAAGTACTTCAAAGAGTGCCCAAAGTTTCTACCGGAGAATCAGGACAAAAACGTGTGCCAACCCCTATGCATAGGTTCATGGGCGGAACCCGCAAGTTGGTCACCAAAACATACATCAAGTGGCACGTGATATCCCTTTGTCACCACAGATATGCACGACAAGACATAGATCAAGTGTTCTCAAATCTTTAAAGACTCAATCCGATAAGATAACTTCAAAGGGAAAACTCAATACATTACAAGAGAGAAGAGGGGAAGAAGAAACATAAGATCCAACTATAATAGCAAAGCTCGCGATACATCAAGATCGTGCCAAATCAAGAACACGAGAGAGAGAGAGAGAGAGAGAGAGAGAGATCAAACACATAGCTACTGGTACATACCCGCAGCCCCGAGGGTGAACTACTCCCTTCTCGTCATGGAGAGCGCCGGGATGATGAAGATGGCCACTGGTTAGGGTTCCCCCCTCCGGCAGGGTGCCGGAATAGGGTCCCGATTAGGGTTTTTGGTGGCTGCAGAGGCTTGCGGCGGCGAAACTCCCGATCTATTCTCTGTTCTGGAAGTTTTACGATACGTAGGTATATATGGGTGCAAGGGGTACGTCGGTGGAGCTGCGAGGGCCCCACGAGGCAGGGGGCGCGCCCCAGGGGGGTGGGTGCGCCCCCTACCCTCGTGGCCAGCTCCCGTATCTTCTGACGTAGAGTCCAAGTCTATCAGGTAGGTTTCCTTCCAAAAATAACTTCTCCAGTTGATTTCGTTCCGTTTCGACTCCATCTGATATTCCTTTTCTTCGAAACACTGAAATAGGCATAAAACAACAAATCTGGGCTGGGCCTCCGGTTAATAGGTTAGTCCCAAAAATAATATAAAAGTGGATAATAAAGCCCAATATTGCCTAAAACAGTAGATAATATAGCATGGAGCAATCAAAAATTATAGATACGTTGGAGACGTATCAAGCATCCCCAAGCTTAATTCCTGCTCGTCCTCGAGTAGGTAAATGATAAAAAAAAGATAATTTTTGATGTGGAATGCTAGTTGGCATAATTTCATTGTAATTCTTCTCAATTGTGATATGAATATTCAAACCCGAAAGATTCAAGACAAAAGTTCATATTGACATAAAAATAATAATACTTCAAGCATACTAACAAAGCAATTATGTCTTCTCAAAATAACATGTCCAAAGAAAGTTATGCCTACAAAATCATATAGTCTGGCTATGCTCCATCTTCACCACACAAAGTATTTAAATCATGCACAACCCCGATGACAAGCCAAGCAATTGCTTCATACTTTAACATTTTCAAAACTTTTTCAATCTTAATACATGAGCGTGAGCCATGGATATAGCACTATATGTGGAATAGAATGGTGGTTGTGGAGAAGACAAAAAGAGGGGAAGATAGTCTCACATCAACTAGGCGTATCAAAGGGCTATGGAGATGCCCATCAATAGATATCAATGTGAGTGAGTAGGGATTGCCATGCAACGGATGCACTAGAGCTATAAGTATATGAAAGCTCAACAAAAGAAACTAAGTGGGTGTGCATCCAACTTGCTTGCTCACGAAGACCTAGGGCAATTTTAGGAAGCCCATCATTGGAATATACAAGCCAAGTTCTATAATGAAAAATTCCCACTAGTATATGAAAGTGACACCATAGGAGACTCTCTATCATGAAGATCTTGGTGCTACTTTGAAGCACAAGTGTGGTAAAAGGATAGTAACATTGTCCCTTCTCTCTTTTTCTCTCATTTTTTGGGCCTTCTCTTTTTTTATGGCCTTTCTCTTTTTTATCTTTTTTTATTTTTTTATTTTTTGTCTGGAGTCTCATCCCGACTTGTGGGGGAATCATACTCTCCATCATCCTTTCCTCACTGGGACAATGCTCTAATAATGATGATCACCACACTTTTATTTTTCTTACAACTCAACAATTACAACTCAATACTTAGAACAAGACATGACTCTATATGAATGCCTCTGGCAGTGTACCGGGATATGCAATGAATCAAGAGTGACATGTATGAAAGACTTATGAACGGTGGCTTTGCCACAAATACGATGTCAACTACATGATCATGCAAAGCAATATGACAATGATGGAGCGTGTCATAATAAACGGGGCGGTGGTAAGTTGCATGGAAATATATCTCGGAATGGCTATGGAAATGCCATGATAGGTAGGTATGGTGGCTGTTTTGAGGAAGGTTTATGGTGGGTGTATGATACCGGTGAAAGGTGCGCGGTATTAGAGAGGCTAGCAATGGTGGAAGGAAGAAAAGTGCGTATAATCCATGGACTCAACATTAGTCATAAAGAACTCATATACTTATTGCAAAAATCTAGAAGTTATCAAAGCAAAGTATTACGTGCATGCTCCTAGGGGGATAGATTGGTAGGAAAAGACCATCGCTCGTCCCCGACCGCCACTCATAAGGAGGACAATCAATAAACACCTCATGCTCCAACTTCGTTACATAACGGTTCACCATACGTGCATGCTACAGTAATCACAAACTTCAACGCAAGTATTCTTTAAATTCACAACTACTCAACTAGCATGACTCTAATATTATCACCTCCATATCTCAAAACAATTATCATGCTTCAATCTTTTCTTAGTATTCAACACACTCATAAGAATTCTTACAAATCTTTTATGCTTAGCATATTAGGATTTTAAGCAAATTACCATGCTATTTAAGACTCTCAAAATAATATAAGTGAAGCATGAGAGTTCATCTATTTCTTCAAAATAAAGCTACCACCATGCTCTAAAAGATGTAAGTGAAGCACTAGAGCAAGCAACAAACTACTCTGAAAGATATAAGTGAAGATCAATGAGTAGTAGAATAATCAGGCAACTATGTGAAGACTCTCTAACATTTAAGAATTTCAGATCTTGAAACTTTATTCAAACAGCAAGCAAAGCTAAAGAAAATAAAATGATGCTCCAAGCAAAACACATATCATGTGGTGAATAAAAATATAGCTCCAAGTAAAAATTACCGATGAACGAAGACGAAAGAGGGGATGCCTTCTGGGGCATCCCCAAGCTTAGACGCTTGGTTATCCTTGAATATTACCATGGGGTGCCTTGGGAATCCCCAAGCTTAGGCTCTTGCCTCTCTTTATTACGTAGTCCATCGAATCTTTACCCAAAACTTGAAAACTTCACAACACAAAACTTAACAGAAAACTCGTGAGCTCCGTTAGCGAAAGAAAACAAAACACCACTTCAAGGTACTGTAATGAACTCATTCTTTATTTATATTGGTGTTAAACCTACTGTATTACAACTTCTCTATGGTTTATAAACTATTTTACTAGCCATAGAGTCATCAAAATAAGCAAACAACACACGAAAAACAGAACAGTCTGTAGTAATCTGTAACTAAAGCAAACTTCTGGAACTCAAAAAATTCTAAAATAAATTGGTGTACCTGAGGAATTTGTCTAGTAATCATCTGCAAAAAGAATCAACTAAATATCATTCTCCAGTAAAACGTTCTAGCTAATCTCGTGAGCGCTAAAGTTTCTGTTTTTTACACCATGATCATAAAGACTTCACCCAAGTCTTCCCAAAGGTTCTACTTGGAACAAACACTAATTAAAACATAAAACCACATCTAAACAGAAGCTAGATGGATTATTTATTCCTAAACAGAACCAAAAAGTAAGAAACTAAAATAAAATTGGGTTGCCGCCCAACAAGCGCTATCGTTTAATGCCCCTAGCTAGGCATGATGATTTCAATGATGCTCACATAAAAGATAAGAATTGAAACATATAGAGAGAATCATGAAGAATATGGCTAGCACATTTAAGTCTAACCCACTTCCTATGCATAGGGATTTTGTGAGCAAACAATTTATGGGAACAATAATCAACTTGCATAGGAAGGTAAAACAAGCATAACTTCAAAACTTTAAGCACATAGAGAGGAAACTTGATATTATTGCAATTCCTACAAGCATATATTCCTCCCTCATAATAATTTTCAGTAGCATCATGAATGAATTCAAAAATATAACCAGCACCTAAAACATTCTTTTCATGATCTACAAGTATAGAATTTTTACTACTCTCCACATAAGGAAAATTCTTCTCATGAATAATAGTGGGAGCAAACTCAACAAAGTAGCTATCATGTGATTGAAAATTAAGATCAAGATGACAAGTTTCATGGTTATCATTATTCTTTATAGCATACGTGTCATCACAACAATCATCATAGATAGGAAGCATGCTTTCATCATAGTGAATTTGCTCATCAAAGCTTGGGGGACAAAAAATATCATCTTCATCAAACATAGCTTCCCCAAGCTTGTGGCTTTGCATATCATTAGGATCATGGATATTCAAGGAATTCATACTAACAACATTGCAATCATGCTCATCATATAAAGATTTAGTGCCAAACATTTTAAAGATCTCTTCTTCTAGCACTTGAGCACAATTATCCTTTTCATCATTCTCACGAAAGATGTTAAAAAGGTGAAGCGTATGAGACAAACTCAATTCCATTTTTTGGGTTGTTTTCTTTTATAGACTAACTAGTGCTAAAACAAGAAACAAAAAGATTCGATTGCAAGATCTAAAGATTCACCTTCACTTACCTAGCCTCCCCGGCAACGGCGCCAGAAAAGAGCTTGATGTCTACTACACAATCTTCTTCTTGTAGACGTTGTTGGGCCTCCAAGTGCAGAGGTTTGTAGGACAGTAGCAAATTTCCCTCAAGTGGATGACCTAAGGTTTATCAATCCGTGGGAAGCGTAGGATGAAGATGGTCTCTCTCAAGCAACCCTGCAACCAAATAACAAATAGTCTCTTGTGTCCCCAACACACCCAATACAATAGTAGATTGTATAGGTGCACTAGTTCAGCGAAGAGATGGTGATACAAGTGCAATATGGAAGGTAGATATAGGTTTTTGTAGACTGAAAATATAAAAACAGCAAGGTAACGAGCGGTAAAAGTGAGCGTAAATGGTATTGCAATGATAGGAAACAAGGCCTAGGGTTCATACTTTCACTAGTGCAAGTCCTCTCAACAATAATAACATAATTGGATCATATAACTATCCCTCAACATGCAACAAAGAGTGACTCCAAAGTCACTAATAGTGGAGAGCAAACAAAGAGATTATGGTAGGGTACGAAACCACTTCAAAGTTATTCTTTCCAATCAATCTGTTGGGCTATTCCTATAAGTGTCACAAACAGCCCTAGAGTTTGTACTAGAATAACACCTTAAGATACAAATCAACCAAAACCCTAATGTCACCTAGATACTCCAATGTCACCTCAAGTATCCGTGGGTATGATTATACGATATGCATCACACAATCTCAGATTCATCTATTCAACCAACACAAAGTACTTCAAAGAGTGCCCAAAGTTTCTACCGGAGAATCACGACGAAAACGTGTGCCAACCCCTACGCATAGGTTCATGGGCGGAACCCGCAAGTTGGTCAGCAAAACATACATCAAGTGGCACGTGATATCCCATTGTCACCACAGATACGCACGGCAAGACATACATCAAGTGTTCTCAAATCTTTAAAGACTCAATCCGATAAGATAACTTCAAAGGGAAAACTCAATCCATTACAAGAGAGAAGAGGGGGAGAAGAAACATAAGATCCAACTATAATAGCAAAGCTCACGATACATCAAGATCGTGCCAAATCAAGAACACGAGAGAGAGAGAGATCAAACACATAGCTACTGGTACATACCCTCAGCCCCGAGGGTGAACTACTCCCTCCTCGTCATGGAGAGCGCCGGGATGATGAAGATGGACACCGGTTAGGGTTCCCCCCTCCGGAAGGGTGCCAGAACAGGGTCCCGATTAGGGTTTTTGGTGGCTACAGAGGCTTGCGGCGGCGGAACTCCCGATCTATTCTCTGTTCTGGAAGTTTTACGATACGTAGGTATATATGGGTGCAAGGGGTACGTCGGTGGAGCTGCGGGGGCCCCACGAGGTAGGGGGGCGCGCCCCAGGGGGGTGGGCGCGCCCCCTACCCTCGTGGCCAGCTCCCATATCTTCTGACGTAGAGTCCAAGTCTATCAGGTAGGTTTCCTTCCAAAAATAACTTCTCCAGTTGATTTCATTCTGTTTCGACTCCGTCTGATATTCCTTTTCTTCGAAACACTGAAATTGGCATAAAACAGCAAATCTGGGTTCGGCCTCCGGTTAATAGGTTAGTCCCAAAAATAATATAAAAGTGGATAATAAAGCCCAATATTGCCTAAAACAGTAGATAATATAACATGGAGCAATCAAAAATTATAGATACGTCGGAGACGTATCAGTGCGCAGGGCTGAGGAAGGGCACCTCTCCCTTCTCGAGCTCCCGGCTGCCGACCCAGAAGAGAAGAAGCTCAAGGCCAAGGACGTGAAGTGTAAGGGAGCTGCCGTGCTCGCAGCGGAACCAGACACCAAGCGAGGCAGGGATCGGCGTGAGTCATCCAAGGGCAGCCGATACTGCGTGTACCATGACCTCCACACCCACAACACCAATGAATGCCAAGAGCTCAGGGCCATGCGAGATGGGCGTATCGGCCGACGCCCCGAGCGTAACGACAGGGGCTATGGCCGAGGAGGAGGAAGAGGTGGAGGACGATGGGAAGACCGTGGCCCTCTCCAAGGGTGGCGTGACCGACCTCGCGAGGATCGCTGACAGGACCAGCCTCGCGAGGGAGGCTGGAGGGATCAACCTCGTGAGGATCGCCCGCACGGCAACGCAGGCCTCCCTCCTTTACCGCCACCGCCAAGGAGGAACGAAGACCAGCGTCAAGACGAGGGGGCTGGGGGCTTCCAGGAACCACGCGCAATCGCTTGCATCTTGGGTGGCGCCCAGGCCCCAGCCTCACGGCGCATCTTCAAGCAGTTTGCACGCAAGGTAAATGCAGTCCTCCCCAAGCTTGAGGCCACGCGCCCTCTCAGGTGGTCTGCGTGCGCTATCACGTTCAGCTCAACGGATCAGCTCAAGTGCGCGGCAACAGCCGGAGTCCTCCCGATGCTTTGCTCCCTAGTCATCAGCAACGTGCAGGTCACCAGGACCCTCGTCGATGGCGGAGCAGGACTCAACGTCATGTCCGTCGAGACGTTCGACCATATCCAAGTGTCGTATGATCAGCTTCAGCCGACCAAGCCTTTCTCAGGAGTCACTGATGGTTCCACTGTTCCGATAGGGCAGGTTCGCCTTCCAGTCACCTTCGGCCAGCGCTACAACTACCACACTAAGCTCATCGACTTCGACGTCGCCCACATTCGCCTGCAATACAACGCCATCCTCGGGTACCCAGCCCTAGCCAAGTTCATGGCAGTGACTCACCATGGCTACATTGTCCTCAAGATGCCAGGAAGCGGTGGAGTCATCACAATACCCTGTGAGGAAAGGGACGCAGTGTGTTCACTTGAGCGTGCCTTCCAAGCCGCAGCAATCGAAGACCCAGATCACAGGAGCAGAAGACTTCCCGAGACGACCCCTAAGAAGAAGAAGGCTTCGCCTGGCCCAAGCCGTAAGGAGGCTGACGCCTCTGGAGGCGTTGCGTCAGGATTTGCGCCCGTTCAGGGAGCGCCACCCTGTGTCGCATAGGAAGGTGAGCCCGACGCCCTCCTCAGGCAGGGCTCGGGGGCTCTTTCTTGGAGAGCCATCGACTTTGCCAAGGTCACGAGGGAGGCGCTTGGGCACCACTTGGAGTGGTGCTTCCAAGCACGTTTCCCTCAGGAAGGTACGAGGCAAGGAGAACCAAACCCTCAGGAGTTCATCGCAAGAAACACCCAGGAGCTATAGGAGTCGAGAGTCATGCGCGGCAGCCGCCGCTTGCCCGCCGTAGCCCCACATCCAGGCGAGGATGGTGGGCTGCGCGTTTCCACCGACGTGTCGGGGCTCAACTGAGCCGCGTCTCAGGAGTGCCTTTGGCCTTCGCGCGCGGGGCATTGCGAGGGTCCACCTCACAGCTACGTTCGCATGCCTTTCGGCCTGCCGGACGCGGTCGCCGCTCATCAGCGCCTGCTGAGGAGCATTCTGGAGACTCAGGAGGTCGGGCATTGTGCGGTCCTGGCGGAGTTGGAGATGGCCCACGAAGACCCACCTATGCCCCTGGAGCCTCCTGAGGCTCCCGGGCCTAGGGGCTCGTGAGGGTCGACGTCTTCACCATGCGCCGCCCGCTTCTTCGGCATCACTTCATCTCCAATGACATCAGGTGACATATTTCAAAGTTCCATTTTTAGCTAGGAGCGCCCACAGGGCTGCGTCATTCCCAGGTCGCGTGGGTCCGTCCCTGCGGCATGTATCTATTTTGCTTATGCTCTTTTACCTACCTTGTTGGGGGCGCCCCTCGGGCTGCATCATCCCCAAGCTGCTCGGGCCTGGCCCAGCGGCATTTACTTTTCCCGCATCTACCTGAAATGAATTTGCTCCTCCGCTTAATCTGGTTCCCATGATTGTCATCTGCTGCTTACCGCGGACTCCTCCGCTCTCATGCAAAGCGCTTGCACGTTAAAAGGGGGGTACCTGAGCATCGCTGTAGGATCGGAAGTATGTCTAGAGGGGGGTGATTAGACTACTTGACCAAATAAAAATATATCATTTTCCCAATTTTAGTTATTGGCAGATTTTAGCTATCTTAGCACAAGTCAGCCAATCTCCACACAATTCAAGCAAGCATGCAAAGAGTATATGAGCAGCGGAAAGTAAAGCATGCAACTTGCAAGAATGTAAAGGGAAGGGTTTGGAGGATTCAAACGCAATTGGAGACACGGATGTTTTTGGCATGGTTCCGATAGGTGGTGCTATCGTACATCCACGTTGATGGAGACTTCAACCCACGGAGGGTAACGGTTGCGCGAGTCCACGGAGGGCTCCACCCACGAAGGGTCCACGAAGAAGCAACCATGTCTATTCCATCGTGGTCGTCGCCCACGAAGGACTTGCCTCACTAGCGGTAGATCATCACGAAGTAGGCGATCTCCTTGCCCTTACAAACTCCTTGGTTCAACTCCACAATCTTGTCGGAGGCTCCCAAGTAACACCTAGCCAATCTAGGAGACACCACTCTCCAAGAAGTAACAAATGGTGTGTTGATGATGAACTCCTTGCTCTTGTGCTTCAAATGATAGTCCCCCCAACACTCAACTCTCTCTCACAGGATTTGGATTTGGTGGAAAAAAGGTTTGAGTGGAAAGCAACTTGGGGAAGGCTAGAGATCAAGATTCATATGGTAGGAATGGAATATCTTGAGCTCAACACAAGGGTAGGTGGTTCTCTCTCAGAAAATATGTATTGGAAGTGAAGATCTGTTCTGATGGCTCTCTCTTTGAATGAAGAGTGGGTGGAGGGGTATATATAGCCTCCACACAAAATCTAACCGTTACACACAATCTGCCAAACTCGGTGGGACCGAATCGTTAAACTCGGTCGGACCGATTCAGCAAACCTAGTGACCGTTAGGATTTTCGGTGGGACTGAGATGCAACTCGGTAGGACCGATATGGTTAGGGTTTGGGCATAACGTAATCTCGGTGTGACCGATTACACAAACTCGGTGAGACCGATTTTGGTAATAAGCTAACCAAGGGTTGGTCAGGTAAACTCGGTGGGACCGAAATGTTACGAAAGGGAAACAGTGAATTTACATTGCAATCTCGGTGGGACCGATCGCTCACTTCGGTTGGACCGAAACGTTACTAAGGGAAAAAAAGAAATTGCAATCCCATCTCGGTGAGACCGAGATCCCTATCGGTGAAACCGATTTGCTAGGGTTTGTGGCAGTGGCTATGACAAATGAAACTCGGTGGCTCCGGATAGAAAGAATTGGTGGGGCCGAGTTTGACTTTTTGTTTAGGTCATATGTGGATATGGAAAGGTAGTTGAGGATTTTGGAGCATATCACTAAGCACATGAAGCAAGAGGCTCATTAAGCAACACCTCATCCCTCCTTAATAGTATTGGCTTTTCCTATGGACTCAATGTGATCTTAGATCACTAAAACATAAAATGTAGAGTCTTGTCCTTGAAGTTTGAGCCAATCCTTTGTCCTTATAATTTTGAGGGATCCACTTTCCTCATCCATGCCATGCCATCCATTGAGCTTTTCTTGAAATATTCATCTTGGAATAATGTTAGCTCAATGAGCTATATGTTGTTAGGAATTACCAAAACCACCCAGGGATGGTTGCACTTTCAATCGCGACTCATGGGCTCCTACCGGCTCTGCAGCCCTCACCCACTGGCCTTGACCCACGGCATCGTGACTTGTGATACCAGCGGCAGCTGAGCTTGCTCGAGGGCCGGGACCTGAGGACGTAGAGCATTTGCATTCTAACCACCCTGCAGGAACACACCATTGATAAAGGCCCAGAGCCAGGCGCAACCCGCCTTGAGGTAGGGCCTTGTGAGTCCCGCGCTAGCTCACGAGTGCCCAGATACACCTCTCCTAGCCCTACCGTGCCGGCCACGCGTCAGGGCGGGGTTGTACACGCCCCGGGGGCTCCTCCCGGAGGGGAGCCCCCCTCCCACGTACCAGTGGAAGCACCATGCTCCGCGCTGGCTGACGACACTACCAAGGAGCGGCTATGCCCGTACACATACGGAAGCGCTATGCTCCGCGCTGGTGATAAACAACTGAGGGCGGCCCACGGCCGTACCAACCTCAGGGAGCCCGGAGCTCAGTGTCCGGCACCATCGCAACGCCTCCCCTTGGGAGTGCCGCGCGAGGGGGCTGGACACGGGGGCTACGCCCCGGTCATGCCCGAGCGCACGCCACCCAGCCAGGTCCCTCGGACCTGGTCGTCGCGCGCCCCTCCCCGAGCGGAGCCAAGGTATGAAAACCCGTTTGAACGTCAAGAGGGACTTCTGAGCATCGCGACTCAGGAGCCTAACTGGTCACGTGGCCCCTCACTCCTTAGTCCCGTCCTGGTTTCCGGTCGGGGCTAACGGCGGTTGAGGTATGCACGGGGCCAGGCCCTGCCGACGCAGAACGACAAATCCACCCCTTTGCTCCCCCCTTCCCTACTTGTTGCTCGCATGTCAAGGGGGACTCCTGAGTATCACGACTCAGGAGCCTAACTTGCCACGTAGCCCCTCACTCCTTAGTCCCGTCCTGGTTTCTGGTCGGGGCTAACGGCGGTTGAGGTATGCGCGGGCCCGGGCCCTGCCGACGTAGAGCGCAAGCAGATAGGAGGGGAAAATGCAAATTTCAGGGAATTCAAAGCAAATATTACAAGCCATAGATTGTTTCACGACGCCAAACACAAGTTTAAACGCCTCTGCAAGGCATGGTGCATGTTGCAGGAGTAAAAAAAGGACAGAAGTCGCGAAGGGATCACTCTCCAGTGGCGCCGCCGCCTGTGGTGGAGTCACACTGGGCGACTTCGCCTCCTGAGGCCGCGGAGCTGGCAGCACCGTGCCCGGGCAAGGTACTGAAGGCGCGGAACCTCCCCAACAAAGCCTCGGCTTGGCCTTTCACGGACTTAGCAGCAGCGGCGGCAAGGTCGCCGCTCACAGGCTCCCGCAGGCTGTCGAAGTCAACGTCGGGGTCGCGCAGGTAGACGTGGCTGAGGACATGCGTCAGCGCTGCAGAAGATAGGGCACGCGCCTGGCCTCGTCCATGGGGCCGAGGCCGTCTGCGACATCTTCAAGCGCACGGACCAGGAAGGGAAGCAGCTCGGCGGGGCCGTCCTCCGCACCAGCCAACGGCTCCTCCAAGCCGTCCTCGTAAAGCGTCTTCAGCGCGACATGAGCTTTCTTCTCCAGACGTGCGAAGGCCACCCAATCCTCGGCCAGGACCTTCGCCTTGGCGTCTAGCTCGGTCCTCTCCGCCTTCAGTGACCGCTCCAGCGTCTCCAACCGGCCGCAGAGGTCATCAAGCTTGGCGTCCCGGTCCTTGATGGCAGCCTCCCGAGCCTTCATCTCCTTCTCCTTCTCCTGACGGCCGCGGACCTCCTTGGCGAGCTCGTCGCGCAGGCCTTGCAGCTCGACCTCCAGCGCCTTGCAGCGGCCCTGGGCAGCTGCAGCGTCGCCCAGGGTGGCGTCACGAGCGACCTTGGCTTGGCTGGCGGCTTGCTTCTCCCCATCGGAGGCCGACATGGCCTGACTCAACGCTGCTCGGACGGAGGCAGCAGAACGGGCCCAGCCGGAAGCTAGCTCCAGGCGCCCGACCACTAGGAGAGGGTCCGCGCTTTGAAGATCCTCCCGCAGCTGGCTCAGTTCGTTGGCGACCCAGTCCAGGACGGCGGCAGAGGGATCAGAAGAGACGAGAACCGGTGGAGCGGGCGGAGAGGACGGCAGCGTGATCACAGCTTGGCAGGAAGGAACCCCCTCGGCCTTGGCTACACCGACTGCAGCATCGAGCGCAGTCCCCTCCAGGGTCAGCGGGGCCACGGGGGCTGACTCCTCGCCGAAGCGTCCCAGTTGGCCTCGCGAAGACGATCAGGCAGGGGAGGCGCGAGCCTCGCCGCCTCTTTCCCCAGCAGATGAAGGCGCCACCCCGGCAGATGGACTCGCCCCAAGCAGGGCTGCAGAAGCCCCTCTCAACCTTTTTGCTGCAGGTGCCGGCCTGGCAAAAGAATGCGGACGTCAAGCCTCGGTGGTAGAAACCAAGCAAAGCACGAATCGAGCACTTACTGGTCGTTGTTCACGGACTCAAGCAGCTTCCGGCCAAACTTGAAGCCCGAGAGCCTGCAGCTGGGGTCAGCCTTGGGAGGCCCGGAAGCAGAAGGCACGTCAGGAGGGCTGGAGCTGGCCCTAGATCGCCCGGGGATCAGAGCGAACCATGGGAGAACCAGCCCCGACCTGCCCTTCCTTACGACCAAGGGAGAGGCCTCCCCTCCTCGCCTGGCGCCGGCCTCATCGTCGTCTGGCATGGAGTGGAGGGCCCGGGACCTGCGCCGAGGGAAGGACTCCCCCGACTCCTCGCCAGCCGCCTCAGAGTCAGACTCTTCCTCCTCCACGTTTTCTTCCCCCTCACTCCCGCTGGAGCTGCCGGAGGACACGTTCACCATCGCCAGCGCCGCCAGATCCTCGGGAGCTTCCGCAGGCACCAGCCCCTCACCATTGAAGGTGGGCATGGTGTTCACCACTGAAAGTGCGTTATATCAACTAGAGGGGGGGTGAATAGGCGATTTTTATGAATTCTTCACTGAGGAATTTGCTAGTGAGGAAATTCCTTAGCGAAGAACTACTTGCAGCAGAATAAGTACTCAGAAGTAAACATAACAGAAGACAAGCATAGTCATCACGATGAAATGAAAACAAGCACAGAGTACAGAAAGCGTAATCACAGGATAACACAAGATGAAGACAAACAAACTGAAGAAATTGAACTGAGGAAATTGAGAAAGTCTTCAGTCAAAGTCTTCAAACACAGATATGATAAACAAGCAGCACAATACTGAGGAAATGAAAGAGTTGAGGAAATGGAACCAGTAAGCTTGGTGAAGACAATGATTTGGTAGACCAGTTCCAACTAGTGTCTCAGTTGTACATCTGGTTGGAGCGGCTGAGTATTTAAACTCGAGGATACACAGTCCCGGACACCCAGTCATGAGCACGCAGCTCGGGACACCAAGTCCTCACCGTATTCTCCTTGAACTAAGGACACACAGTCCTCGTCCAATCACTCGTGGTAAGTCTTTAGGTGACTTCCGAACCTTGACAAACTCGGTCACTCGGCGATCCACAATTCCTCTTGGATGCTCTAGACCATGACGCCTAACCGTCTGGAAGAAGCACAGTCTTCAAAGGTAACAAGCGTCGGATCCCCACAGGATCAATCTCATCAGTGATGCTCAATCACTTTGGGTTTGTAGGTGTTTGGGTTTGGGTTTGGATTTTCCTCACTTGATGATTTTCGCTCAAAGTCCTCGGAGGATGGGTTGCTCTCAAATGACAAGTGTCAGTTTCCCTCGGAGCAGCCAACCAGCTAGTGGTTGTAGGGGGCGGCTATTTATAGCCTAGGGAGCAGCCCGACATGATAAGACATAAATGCCCTTCAATGATATGACCGTTAGATGGATAAGATATTTTGGGACAGCTGGCGCGTAGCACAACAACGGTCAGAAATTTGAGGTTCAAATTCCTCAGGGCTATCATGTTCCTCACAGTGTAGGCAATCCGCACTGGCGAGTTCCTAACTCCTCAGTCAGGACAAATTCCTCAGTGACCAGAAGATCTGCGTCTCTGTCACTGAAGAAATTCACTGAACTGTATGAGATTACCAATAGCTTCACTCGAAGGGATTGGTAGGTGTAGAATTTGAGTTGAGTATCAAATGGAAAATTTTCCTTAGTATTTCCTCGACCCCCTTTACCTGTACGGTGTTTCCTATGACTCAAGAAAGAGAAAATGAAACTACGAAAACAAAAGTCTTCACGCTTCATGTTCCTCGAATGAATACCAAGTCTTCAAGGTCACACCAATTCCTTCACTTTCAAAGTCTTTAGAAATTCTTCAGTATATCAAAGTCTTCAGTCGAAGAACTTCATTTTTAGGGGTCGACTTTCTCTGTAAATATCAAAGTTCTCATATACTTATAGACCTGTGTATACTCATAAACACATTAGATCCTTAACCTATAAGTCTTCAATACACCAAAATCACTAAGGGGCACTAGATGCACTTACAATCTCCCCCTTTTTGGTGATTGATGACAATATAGGTTAAGTCTTCAACATGGATAAACATATGAAGTGTAAATACTGATATTGAGGAATTTGATTGCAAGATATAGAAGAACTCCCCCTGAAGTTGTGCATAGTGAGGAATTTGCTTTTGAAGCAATGCACACTTGAAGAGATGAATCATGGAGATCTCCCCCTATATCTTGTAATTCATACATGCATTTGATGTATAGTTGTGAAGAATTTGAAATGCATGATGAAAAATGGTGACTGGCGTATTTCAGCATGCGTGCGATAATATTAACGAGGAATAAGCATGCAGAATAACATAGCAGAGGTATCAGACCACCATCGGGTTTAAGTTTACAACTCGATCCAATAAAAGTTTCGGAAGAACGAGAGTTGTAACTTAGCAAACAAACGCCCATATAATAGACCCGCTTGAAGACTAACTCAGATTTCTCCCCCTTTGTCATCGAATGACCAAAAGGATCGAAACTGAGGACTAACGCCCCTGAAGATAATCAAGTTGATGAAGGAGCGTCAGCGTTGTCGGGGTCGCTTGTTGAAGTAGGGCCTGCCGCAGTGTCGTCCAAGTCTTCATGTTCATCAGTGTCACGCGATGAAGAATAGGAGCTGGCCACCAAAGAAGGAACCTTGACCTTCTTGAATTTCTTCGGAGGAGGTGCAGACCAGTCAAACTCTTCTTTGAGACCCATTTTCTTCAGATCTGCAGCGTTGTAAACTTGAGACAGAACAACCCAGGTGCGGTTGAGGGTTTCATGGAGGTAGTAGTGGTTTTTCTTCACTGCATTGTGTGTTGAAGTCATGTTGTGAAGAATTGAACCAAACTGACGCTTGAACCATTTGTGATTGCGATCAACCTTTTGATGAAGACTGAGGAGTAGCTCACGGTCAGTCATCACCCTGGGTGCTGTGGCTTGAGGATTTTGCTTGGCATTGTTGGCGGCAGAGTCATGTGTGGCAGAGTCATCATTGGTGGAATAGGATGCAGCCTTGCGAAATTGACCATCCAATGGACGAATGCCTTCATCTATCACAGCAGTTGCCTTGCCTTTGTCATCAGCTAAGGAAAATGTCCTTTTGAGGACTTCAATTGGAGCAAGCAGCTGCAGTTGTTCAGAGTGTCAGCTTTGTAGATTAGTGAAGACCTTGTCCTGATGAATCTCATAATCCATGGCGCATAAGGCTTCAGCTCAAACGATGACATGGCAATATTGGCGAGAGTCCTCATGAAGAAATCATGGAAGTTGACGGGAACGCCATGAATGATGTTGAAAAGCATATTCTTCATGATGCCAACGACTTCTTCATCACTTGAGCCATGGCCTTTGATAGGACTCATTGTCTTCGACAGTATGCGATAGACAGTCTGAGGCACATAGAGCAATTCCTTGACGAGGAAATTGGTTCTAGAGGCCTGCCCTGGCTTCAGAGGCTTCATCAGAACTTGCATGTAGTGATTTGAAAGCTCAGGTTCATTGTAAACACAACGTGCATCTTCAAGGGGAGGACTGAGTGGTAGGGCACGAAGTAATTCAGACGCTAGTGCCTGTAGTGAGTGTTTTCTGTCATCCAGTCCAAAACCCATGAATTCACATCTTCAGAATCGCCTCTGATGTGGAGCATTGCGTAGAACTGAAGAATGAGTTCTTCATTCCAATCACAGATGTCAGTGCAGAAGTTAAGCAGTCCAACGTCGTGAAGAACACTGAGGACTGGCTCGAAGCACAGCAGAGACTCCATATCCACGTGAGGAATATGTGCATGATCGAAGACTTTGTCTTTGTTGAACAACACTGAGGAATAGAAGTTTGCTTCACTAACAGTCCAGAAACGCCTCTTCCTTATGCGAGCAGAGTCATATGGACTGTAATCAGTGAAGAATACGTGCTCGCCAAAGAAGTCTTCAGCCTTGAACTTTTGCTTCCTTGAGAACGGATCCTTTGGCTTTTGCAAAGGGGTGTCAGTGAGTTGCATCACGACCTCAGGAATCACGATCTCAGGTTCTTCATGCTGAGGAATTTCTAATTCCTCTTCAGTTGCAGTCTTAGGATCACCAGCAATAGTTTCTTCAGCATTAGTGGCTGGAATTTCTTCATGCACAGATGCAGTGGGATGAGTTTCTTCAGAGCCCATTTGAACAGTTGGTGCAGGGGACTGAGGAATTTGCTGCAGTGGGGTGAAGAGTGGAGAGTTGGGATGCTGACTTTCCCAAAAGTCATCATTCATTACTGGCGTTGTACTTCCAATATCTACGTCTTCATCATCAATTTCTTCAACACCAGCCTCTTCAGCAGTAAACTGAGGCATTGGTGATGATACCACTGGGGTTGAAGGGATTGCATCCACTTCAATTTCCTCATCAATCCGCTCTGACGAAGCAGCAGATTGAGTTTCTTCATCAGATCCGCTTAGGATCTCATATTCTTCACCAAAAGGTACAAGGTCCTTTGATGGCATGGTGGAAATCGGAACAACATCGATAGGATTTTCATAAGAGCTGGTCATAGGCTTCATCTTTTTTTGAGCTAAAGATTCTGAAGCACTTGATTCTTTCCTTTTCTTCACTGCAGCTCGCTCTTCGGCCTTGGTCTTCTTCACATCTTATGCAGATGGAAGGATAGGAGTTGGTGTGGGCGCAGGTGGAGCTGAGGAATTTGTTTGAATTTCCTTAGGCACAACTGATGCAGTTGCCCTGACTTCTTCAGTTTCTTCAAGCGCACCACTAGTGGATGCCCTGGCGATTTCTTCAGTGGCTGGAATGGAGTCATCAGTCCTAGAACTAGCATTTTCTTCAGCAGCCTGAAAGTCATCAGCGGTGCTGGCATGTTCTTCAGTTGGCTGAGCAGAAGCTTCAGCTTGAGGAACTTCTTGTTGCGATGGGGCTGCAACATCGGTGAACTTCTCAGTCAGTTTCACAAACCTGACTTTGGCTCCTTTCCAATCAGCATAGTATGAATCGAATTTGTCACTGAGGCTTTGATGTTAGCCTGCATCTTGACGAGTTCTTCAGTTGTCATCTTGACAACATTTTTCTTCAGCAGTTTCTCTTTTCTGTACTGCGATTTCTTGATCTCTCTGGCCCTATCATATTTCCATTTCTCCTCTTGGATGAAATGAGTCAGCATGTGACTTTGGCCCGGTGTCAGCTTGAAGTCTGGCATAGGAGTGTTTGGGTCCTTGTGCGAGAGATCAATGTAGTCTAGGATCGCTCTTGGATCCAACAGCAGCGGCACAGGTGTGCCTTTGGCTCTAGCGGCCCTTTCTTGTCTGTCTCTGATGATTTCTGCAAGTTCTTCTTCATCAGCCTCATCTTCTTCAGACGGCACAATGAAGACAACCTGCTTCTTCTTAGGACTTGGGCGAAGACCTCGTCCAGCAGTAGCCTTTTCCTTCAGCAGAGAGGGTCCAGCTGAGGAACTTGGTGCAGCTGAGGAACTTGCTGAGACACCAGAGGCAATTGAGATGCCTGCAGTCCTTTGGCACGTGCCAAGATGCACATGTGCTGAGGACTTTGAGGGAACAACTCAGTACCTTGGAGGAGGTGATGAGGATTTTGAAGGAGCACGAGCAGCTTGAGGAATTTGCTTTGAAGATTTTGAAGTTCCTGGCCGTGAGGGTGCAGCTGAGGAACTTGGCCGTGAGGGCACTATTGGTGAAGCACTTGGCTTTCGAGCGGGCTTCTTTGCCATTGATTTCCTCGGCTTGCAGAGGCCTCAGTGGCAGCAGCAGCAGCAGAATCTTCATTGAATTTCTTCACTGCTTTTTTGGCTTGTCTTGCCAACTTGGCTTGACGCCTGGCCCATTCTTCAGGAAAGTCCTCACCGCGTTTGATGCTAGTGGGATCTGCCTCTTGGCCAGGTGCCAATGGGGCTCTTGGGCATGGAGGGTTGAGAGCGAATTTCCTCATGTACTTTGGAGTAACATATCTGTACTCCCTCCATTCTCTTGCCCATCTCCGTTCTATCCTTTGAATGCGCACCTTTGCGCTGATTTTTGGTCTCTTTGCCAAACTTAGCTTCATCAGGCGTGCAGTACTATTTGTAAATGTCCTCAGGAATTTCAAACGCAGTCATGACCTCAGGCTTCTTTCCTCCTTGCTGTGGCTTTTTACCATCTGCCATATTCTTCAGCTGAGGAATTTGAACAATAGAATTCTCTGAAGAAGTATGCATTTTTTCTTCGAGGAACGCTACAAATGAGTTAAGTTGATGAGAACCTAGTGATTCAGCAGCGGACATGTGTACCTGTGAACAGAGTATAGTTGCGAGGAATTTGGAGAGGTCATATGCGTTCTCAGAGGGTTTTTCAAAAAGAACAAGTTTGAGGAATTTGACCAGATGCGTCTTGAAGAATTTCACTAAGCGCGCTTTATCTTAGGTTCCAGAGTTGTATAGATCGAAGATCCACACAATTGAGGAATCTTGAAGAAAATGATGCTTAGGGAAATCAATCAAGAACAGATGACATGTGAGGTGTTTAGTGTGTGAAGATTTGAAGAATAAAACACCTTTGAAGATTTTGTAGAGAAACTTCGAATCAAAGAGGGCAGTAAAAGTAACTTTTAATTACCCTGAATGAAGAACACGACGAATAGAGAGGTGAAACAGTGAAGTTCGTCGGTGTAGATCTTCCACGCCCTAACTCGGCAGAGGAAGACGTCTACGGCGGCGGCAGAGGTGAAGATTTCTGCGGTCGGCGTGAGTACGACGACGAAGAGGTTGAGGCAGTGAAGCTCTTCCTCACCGGCGATGATGGAGTAGCGGCGGCACTAGGGTTTGGGAAGCTCGAGTGGGAGAGAGACATCAAGCGGAGTAAAAGAAGTGAGGAAGGGATGAGGGGGTATTTGTAGTAGCAGTGAAAAACTGTTCGCCCGAAGATTTGGGATGAACGTGCCCCTGACCCTTCTCCTTCGCACGACATGTGTCACCCACGTATAGTGTAGTGGAGATTGTGTAAGATCGTGGATGAGTAGAATAATGCATCGTGGGATGCGGAACGGTTTGTGCGGGAAAACCGAAAATTTGGATAAGATTAGTTTTAAAGTTCCGTTCGCAATTTTTTCAGCTGACAAGGACACAGTGAAGATTTTGAACGAGTTTCAAATAGAACGCACATAAAGAATTTGTGAATAGATTGGATTGAGTATAGCATAGAGGGGGAAGGGTCCGATCACATTCACTTAGCAGAAAAACACCAACTTGAAGAAATAGCCATAAGTGAATGTTGTAGAGGACATAAACTTATATATATATATATATATATATATATATATATATATATATATATATATATATATATATATATATATATATATATATATATATATATATATACATATAGCCAATGAAGAAAAACGACGGAAACAGTGAAGATTTTGAGAAGTTGAAGAATTTGAATCAACTGAGGAATTTCAAAAATGAGGAAAAACTCAACTTGAAGATTTTCAACTTTTGTGGTGGCGTGACCCACCGTATAAGAATGTTGATTTCAGACACCGCGTACAATTATCGTAGGGTTCTGAGAATCAAATTCTTCGTTAATTTCTTCACACTTAGAGTGTTATTCTTCATTAATTAAAAAAACGTTTCTTCATGTGTTGCACATCTAAGTCATCAATTTTGCATAAGTGTTAGGATGAGTGCCTTTTCAAAGTACATTCGAAGATTCTAAGATATTTAGCTCACACCGCAACTTGCTAAATCTCTTCTCATCCAAGGGCTTAGTGAAGATATCGGCTAGCTGTTCTTCAGTCTTCACATGCTCAATAGAAATGTCGCCCTTCAACACATGATCACGAAGAAAATGATGACGAATCTGAATGTGCTTTGTCTTCGAGTGCTGAAATGGGTTATGAGCAATCTTGATGGCGCTCTGATTGTCACAGAGGAGAGGCACATTCTTCACATTGACGCCATAGTCCTTGAGTGTTTGTTTCATCCATAGCAGTTGAGCACAGCAAGAACCAGCAGCAATGTACTCAGCTTCAGCAGTAGACAGTGATACGCAGTTCTGTTTCTTCGAGGACCAACAGACCAAGGATCGTCTGAGGAAATGACATGTACCAGATGTTGACTTGCGGTCCACACGATCACCAGCATAGTTAGAATCAGAATATCCAATGAGATCAAAATCCGAGCCCTTGGGATACCATAATCCTAGTGTTGGTGTGTGAGCTAGATATCGAAGAATATGCTTCAAAGCCTTATGGTGTGATTCCTTCGGTGCAGCTTGAAATCGGGCACACATGCAAACACTAAGCATTATATTTGGCCTAGATGCACATAAGTACAATAAAGAACCAATCATGGAGCGGTATACCTTATGATCAAAGTCAATACCATTTTCATCAGTGCATAGTTGACCATTTGTGGGCATAGGAATTTTGATGCCTTTGCAATCTTGCATGCTGAATTTCTTCAGGACATCCTTGAGGTATTTCTCCTGAGATATGAATATGCCATTTTGCTGTTGACGAATTTGAAGACCTAAGAAGAATTTCAACTCTCCCATCATAGACATTTGATATTCTTCACTCATCATATAGGCAAATTCATCACTATAACGTTGGTCAGTACTGCCAAAGATAATATCATCAACATATATTTGGCACAGAAATAGTTCACCATCATAAGATTTAGTAAAGAGAGTAGGATCGAGTGAACCGGGTGTGAAGCCTTTCTTCATGAAGAATTCCTTCAAAGTATCATACCACGCCCGTGGGGCTTGCTTGAGGCCATAGAGGGCCTTATTGAGTCTAAAGACTTTGTCAGGATTTTAGGATCTTCAAAACCTGGGGGTTGAGCAACATATACTTCTTCCTCAAGCTTACCATTGAGGAATGCACTTTTCACATCCATTTGATAAAAGATGATATCATGATGGTTAGCATAAGCAAGTAATATGCGAATAGCCTCAAGTCTAGCAACATGTGCAAAAGTTTCATCAAAATCAACTCCTTCAACCTGTGTGTAGCCTTGAGCTACTAAACGTGCCTTATTTCTCACCACAAGGTCGTTTTCATCTTGCTTGTTGCGGTAGATCCATTTTGTGCCAATGATATTATGCTTGCGAGGATCTGGACGATTGACCAGTTCCCAGACGTTGTTGAGCTTGAACTAATGTAATTCTTCTTGCATGGCCTGAATCCACTCAGGCTCCAGAAATGCTTCATCTACCTTAGTGGGCTCTGTGATAGAGACAAAAGCAAAGTGCCCACAAAAGTTAGATAAGTGTGAAGCTTTCGAGCGTGTGAGAGGACCTGGTGCTCTAATGTCATCGATGATCTTCTCCACTTGCACTTCTTTTGCAACGCGAGGATGAGCTGGTTGTCGTTGAGGAATTTGATCAGCATTTTCTTCAACATCAATTTCCTCAGCATTTTCTTTAAGTGTGTCAGCTCGACGTTCTTCACGTTCTGGAATGAATTCTTCAGCAGATTCTTTAGTAGGAATGACATCTTCAGTAGCCTTGTGCTTGATAGAATCCTCAGGTGTTGGTTCGTCTAACACAGAAGGTAGGTGCTCTCTTTGCGAGCCATTAGTTTCATCGAACCGCACATCTACAGTTTCAACAATCTTGTGAAGAACATTGTTGAAGACTCTGTAGGTGTGCGAGTCCTTTCCGTAACCAAGCATATAACCTTCATGTGCTTTCGGTGCAAATTTAGAGTTGTGATGAGGATCTCTAATCCAGCATTTAGCACCGAAGACTTTGAAATAACTCACACTGGGTTTCTTGTCAGTGAGGAGTTCATAGGCAGTCTTCTTGAAGAATCTGTGAAGATATACTCTGTTGATGATATGGCACGCAGTATCAATTGCATCAACCCAAAAACGACGAGGGGTTTTGTACTCATTGAGCATAGTGCGGGCCATCTCAGCAAGAGTACTGTTCTTGCGCTCCACGACGCCATTCTGTTGAGGAGTATAAGGATCAGATAACTCATGAGTAATACCAAGTTCATCAAGATAGTAATCGAGACCTGAATTCTTGAACTCAGTGCCATTGTCACTTCTGATGTGCTTGATCTTCACACCGAAGTTGGTTGAAGCCCTCGAGGAAAATCGTTTGAAGACTTCCTGCACTTCATGTTTGAAAGAGACAAGGTGTACCCATGTGTAACGACAGTAATCATCAACAATAACAAAGCCATATTGAGATGCTTCATTTGAAACAGAAGAATAATGATTAGGACCGAAGAGATCCATGTGAAGCAATTCAAATGGACGAGTGGTGGTCATGATAGTCTTCGCTGGATGCTTGGCCTTGGTCATTTCCAGCTTCACAGGCACCGCATAAGTGATCCTTGAGGAATTTGACATTCTCGATGCCAATGACATGCTTCTTCTTTGCAAGCGTGTGCAAATTCCTCATGCCTGCATGACCAAGTCGTCGATGCCATAGCCATCCTTCTGAAGCTTTTGCAAGTAGGCACACGGCTGGTTGTGAATCTGCAGAGAAATCAACAATATACAAGTCTCCTCTCCTAAAGCCTTCGAAGACTTTGGAATTGTCAGCTTCCATAATCACAACACAACGATACTTGCCAAAGACAACAACCATATCAAGATCACAAAGCATTGAGACAGACATAAGGTTGTATCCTAAGGACTCAACAAGCATGACTTTGTCCATGTGTCGATCCTTTGTGATAGCAACCTTACCTAGACCCAATACCTGACTTTTGCTCTTGTCAGCGAAGATGATATGCTTCAGATGTGATGGCGATAAGGGAGCATCCATCAATAGATTCTTGTCACCAGTCATGTGATTTGTACATCCACTATCGAGGACCCACTCAGTGGCTTTGGGTTGATCATCCTGCAGATGAATTAGTGCAACTTACGAACCTCATATACTTCAGTATTGAAGAATATGATATCACAATTCATCAGATCAATTCCATCAAGCAGTAAAACAGATATAGCAGTGTGAGGACGTGAGAAATTAAAATTCATTTCTTCATGATTAGCCTGCGTCCTTTCAGGCACTTTGTCAGGTCCCCAGCAAATTCTTCAGACGTTATAGTACGTCTGGAGACCTGACCCTGCATAAGAGATTAGTTCTTTTTCTTCACCACCCACATCTGAAGGGGTGGCAAAGAGTTCATCACTCTGCGAGCTCCATATGAGAATGGTGGCATAGAGGCCAATCCATTTTGTTTCACATAAGAGTGGTTAGGGTAAGCATATGAATAAGCAGAGAAATTCTTCGAGGACTTATGAACATAAAAATTTGAAGAATAATGCTCATATTCATAGCCCTTGGCTCTTCCCTGCGAAATAGAGTTGTTAGCACGATGATGTTCATATGAGAACTTTGATCCATGTGAGGAATTTGATCCCCTTGAGGAATATGGTCCATATGAGGACTTGGATCCATATGAAGAATTTTGTCCATATGAAGAATTTGATCTGGTGTTCCTATTCTTCACAGGTGGTGTCATGAGGACATTCACCTGAAGACTTTCAAGGCAGTTTTTGGGAACCCATATTTTCTTCATAGGGGAACCATTCCTGCAGTTAGTGCCAACATATCTAGCAAATACTTCACCATTCTGATTTTTGAACAGTTTATAGTTGGAGTCAAATGACTCATCAGAAGAATGTGAATATTCATATGTATAGCCAGATAAATTAGATGGATCAACTGGAGGTCCCTTTGCAGCAACCCATGAGGTTTTGGGGTACTGCTCAGGCTTCCAATATGTACCGTCAGCACTGAGTTTCCTCTCAAAGGCAATACCCTCTTTCCTAGGGTTCCTGTTGAGGATCTATTTTTAAGCACATCACAAAGAGTCTGATGCCCTTTGAGGCTTTTGTACATGCCTGTCATGTACAATTTCTTCAGCCCTGCATCGTCAGTGATACTAGCAATGTCCTCAAATGCGGAATTAGTGATAGCAGAGGCAGGTGAAGAATTTGTAACATTAGAAGCATTTGAACATTCAGGTAAGGAATTAGCAGATTCACGTTCAATGCATTTCAAACATGGAGGAACAAATTCTTCCTGAGTAGCGCTGATTTGTTGAGCAAGTAATGAATCGCGCTCCTTCTGAAGATCTTCATAACTCACTCTTAGCTTCTCATGGTAAGATAAGAGAGAGTTAAGTTGATCTTGAAGGGTGTCATACTTAGAATGAAGTCTCTGAAGACTTCCAGCCAAAGCTTTTGACTGATCCATTTCTTCGCCCAACATATCATTGCTCTTACTAAGCATTTCGTGAGCCTTTTCCAAAGCTCCTTGTTGTTTTGCAGCAAGGGAAGCAAGTTTGACGTAACTGGGTCCAAATTCATCACCAGATTCATCATCACTAGATTCAGACAAATAGCATTCAGTTACCTTTTCACCATCTGCCATAAGACATGGTGAGGAAGATGATGATTCTGGTTCAAATGTCATTGACTTGAGAGAGTCCTTGAAGTCCTCGAACCAAGGATCATGACGGGTTCGATGACCCTCATAGACATCAGAGATACGGTCCCAGATAAGCTTCGCCTGATCGAGATGCATGACATTCCTGAACTGATTTCAAGACAGACTAGAGCAGATGACAGCCTTTGCTGTGAGGTTGAGATGGGTGTACTTGCGAATGTCATCAGCTTCCGCCATCTTGCACAGATCGGTCAGACCAATCTCAGTGACGGTCCACAGCTCGCTGTTCATCGCCATGAGACGCTTCTTCATCATGGCCTTCCATTTGGGATACTCGTGACCGTCAAAGATGGGGCATGTCACTTTCTTCATATCTGCGGTCGACATAACTGAAACTCCAGGCGGTTAAACCAAAATCACACAGAACAAGGGAGTATCTTGCTCTGATACCAATTGAAAGTGCGTTATATCGACTAGAGGGGGATGAATAGGCGATTTTTATGGATTCTTCACTGAGGAATTCGCTAGTGAGGAAATTCCTTAGCGAAGAACTACTTGCAGCGGAATAAGTACTCAGAAGTAAACATAGCAGAAGACAAGCATAGTCATCGCGATGAAATGAAAACAAGCACAGAGTACAGAAAGCGTAATCACAGGATAACACAAGATGAAGACAAATAGACTGAAGAAATTGAACTGAGGAAATTGAGAAAGTCTTCAGTCAAAGTCTTCAAACACAGATATGATAAACAAGCAGCACAATACTGAGGAAATGAAAGAGTTGAGGAAATGGAACCAGTAAGCTTGGTGAAGACAATGATTTGGTAGACCAGTTCCAACTGCTGTCTCAGTTGTACATCTGGTTGGAGCGGCTGAGTATTTAAACTCGAGGACATACAGTCCCGGACACCCAGTCCTGAGCACGCAGCTCGGGATACCAAGTCCTCACCGTATTCTCCTTGAACTAAGGACACACATTCCTCGTCCAATCACTCGTGGTAAGTCTTCAGGTGACTTCCGAACCTTGACAAACTCGGTCACTCGGCGATCCACAATTCCTCTTGGATGCTCTAGACCATGACGCCTAACCGTCTGGAAGAAGCACAATCTTCAAAGGTAACAAGCATCGGATCCACACAGGATCAATCTCTTCAGTGATGCTCAATCACTTTGGGTTTGTAGGTGTTTGGGTTTGGGTTTGGATTTTCCTCACTTGATGATTTTCGCTCAAAGTCCTCGGAGGATGGGTTGCTCTCAAATGACAAGTGTCAGTTTCCCTCGGAGCAGCCAACCAGCTAGTGGTTGTAGGGGGCGGCTATTTATAGCCTAGGGAGCAGCCCGACATGATAAGACATAAATGCCCTTCAATGATATGACCGTTAGATGGATAAGATATTTTGGGACAGCTGGCGCGTAGCACAGCAACGGTCGGAAATTTGAGGTTCAATTCCTCAGGGCTATCATGTTCCTCACAGTGTAGGCAATCCGCACTGGCGAATTCCTAACTCCTCAGTCAGGACAAATTCCTCAGTGACCAGAAGAACTGCGTCTCTGTCACTGAAGAAATTGACTAAACTGTATGATATTTCCAATGGCTTCACTCGAAGGGATTGGTAGGTGTAGGATTTGAGTTGAGCATCAAATGGAAATTTTTCCTTAGTATTTCCTCGACCCCCTTTAATAGTACGGTGTTTCCTATGACTCAAGAAAGAGAAAATGAAACTACGAAAACAAAAGTCTTCACGCTTCATGTTCCTCGAATGAATACCAAGTCTTCAAGGTCACACCAATTCCTTCACTTTCAAAGTCTTCAGAAAGTCTTCAGTATATCAAAGTCTTCAGTCGAAGAACTTCATTTTTAGGGGTCGACTTTCTCTGTAAATATCAAACTCCTCATAGACTTATAGACCTGTGTACACTTATAAACACATTAGATCCTTAACCTATAAGTCTTCAATACACCAAAATCACTAAGGGGCACTAGATGCACTTACAACCACCTACTCCCAGTTGCCGCGAAGGAACAGGGGGACGGGGGCGCCCACCGGGCTCGCCACGTCTCCCCCAACCAAGGAGTGAAGGGTTGTGACCAGATCCTCGTCGGTCAGGGCCTCGGAGCTTAGGCGCAGGGCGGCGTCCGCTTCCCCAAGCCTCCACAATGGGAGCGAGTGTTCCTGGAGTGGAGCCACCCGGTGTTCCAAGAACTCCCTCAGGAGTGTAGCCCCGGTCAACTTCGCCGCCCCTAAGTTGCCTGGCCTCAGGTCCGCGTTCATACTCTTCAGCACCGCCTTCGCATGGGGGTCGACGAGCTCCGCGCAAGACCACGCGTCAGCGGCCTTGGGCTGCCCCGTAGGCAACACCAGTCGGGGGTGGAGGCGCCCGACATCCACCATGACCCACTTGCTCCGGAAGCCTTCGATCCTCTTCCCAGGCTTCAAGATAGCATTGGAGTTAGAGTATGCGATGAAGCTCGCGCATGCGAAGATATGGGTACGAGAAACCCGGAGGAAAAAATAGTGGCGCAACAAGGCCACCGAGGGCTTTACCCCAACGTGAGCCTCACAATTGTAAGCAAAAATCGCCAGGAGAAGAACAGAGTTGGGGTGGAGATGCAGAGCTTGCAAGTTGTATTGGCGGAGAACAGCAAAGAAGAACTCGGAAAAGGGAGGCACGAGACCGGCGATGATGGCGCTCACAAAGAACGGATAGAAGGTGCTCCCCTTGCCCTTAGGCTGGTCGGAGCCGGCCTTGAGCACAGTCGCCCTCTTGCTGCCCTACGCCACCGTCAGCAGGCGCGTGAGGGCGAGGTTCTTCTCTGACAAGTTCGGGGGATCCAGAGCCGGCGAGTACCAAGCCTCGGCCGGGGACTTGCGAGGATCCATAGCGTGCCGGATGGGAAGGATTGAGGCAGATTTCGAGGATTTCGGGAGCAGGAAGGAGAAGAGCGAGAAAGGGGATCTGGGGCAAGGCGAACGAGAACAAAGTGAGTAAGTCTGGCCCGGGCACCTCTTTTGTCAGATGTGTCGGATTTCGGGTTCCGGCAGACCCTTAAGGTTCGAACTCTAGGGTGCGCGTGGAGATTACGCCCTCTACCTCTCCGTCTCGCAAAGATCTAAACTACTGAAAGAACAACACAAGAGACACAGGGTTTATACTAGTTCGGGCCACCATTGTGGTGTAATACCCTACTCTAGTTTGTGGTGGGTGGATTGCCTCTTGGGCTGATGATGATGAACAGTACAAGGAAGAACAGCCTCGCGAGGGCCTGTTCTTGGCTGGGAGGATGAACTGCTAGGAGGAGTTCCGCCGCCCTTCTTTCTCTCTGCCTCTCTCTATGGATTCTAGCTCGCTGGATACCGAATCCTCTCTCTATTGCTAGATGCTAAGATGATGCCCCTACCTTGGGGGTGGCTAATCCTATTTATAGGCAAAGGCCCTGGGCCTCTCCCCCCAAATATTGAGCAGGAAGGGCGCCAACAGTTGGCCATTTTGAAGGGGAACATCTGGTACACTTATCCTGACTAAAGTCGGTCCTCGCCTGCCAAAGGCTCCGTGGTGACGCCGTCCTGGGCTCCACGGTGACCTCCTTCCCGCCGTTGGACTGGTCTTGGTCTCGTTGCACCGAAATGGATGCCTTTGCTTGATCCTCTTGCCTGCGCTTGCCCCCTTTGCACCAAAGAGGAAAGGAGGACACTGCGCGGGCTGGCGCCCGCCTGGCGCCCATGGTCGTCATGGCTTACATCATGGGCACCTCGTGAGGTACCCCGCCTTGATCTCTCCGCCTCCTCGTGAGCCAGCCTAATGAGGCCGCACCTGAGGAAGCTCTGCGTCGTCCGCCCCGCGAGGCTTGGCCCCTCGCGAGGGTCTTGGGTCTTGTGTTGATGAAGATGGGCCGTGCTGGGCCTCCTTTGAGCCACGCCGCAGGCCGCAGGCAGGCAAGTCTGGGGACCCCCGTTCCCAGAACGCCGACAGTAGCCCCCGGGCCCAAGGCGCGCCCGGGCTTGGCCGTGCTGAGAGGCGAAAGGGCAAGGGCGAAGCGCCGCGGGCCCTAACAGCCTGCGGCCTTGGGCGCCGCGTGGCGGTTGATGGTACGTGGGCGTCTCCGCTTCCCCACGACGCCTCAGTGATCGCGTGGACTAGACAAGTCCCTGCATGCAAATCGTGTCATGATTACCTGTGATCGTGGAGGTCGACGGTTGGCCTCCGCCGGCTATAAGTACGGAACTGCGCGTGCCCTTCCAGTCCATCCCTCCTTGCTTTTCCTTCTTCCCGATCCTTTCTCCGTCTTGCTGCGATGGCTCCGATCCGCCGGTTCTCTGGAGCGGAGAAGGGAAAGGCCCCTCGAGAGGAACCAGACCCGCTCCCGCCGAAGAAACGGCTCGGCCTTCGCGGCCGGGACGAAGAGGACCGTCCGGTGGTGTCGAGGCCTTGGTGCGAGCGGCCTCCGCCGGGGTTCCCGCTTCCCCTGTACGCCCATGTCGAGGGCCCTGAAGGAGTTGATGCCGACCATCGCGGTCAGCGCCGTCGTCGTCGCCGACGGGTCACGAAGGTGTGGGTTGTTCCTCCTGGGGTCCACGCCGAGGGCTCCTCCCGCGAGTTCGTGCTCCACGCCGCCGTGCCCCCTCGATCTTGGATTCGCCTTCCTCCCTTCTTCGCCTCCGTCATCCCACAAGGAAGGCTCCTGGAGCTATGGCTGCAACACGCCGGCTGTAGCACCCCCGCGATCGAGGCAGAGGTCGCGGTCGTTGCCTCGGGCGAGGTCTTCATGACTCGAGGCTGGGGCGAGATCGCCCGGGGTTGCAGAGCAAGGGACGCCCTCATGGTCCACTTGGAGTATGATGGTGTCTTTTGCGGGGGCGCGCGTAGTTAGCATCCCTTAGGATCCGTTTCCCTGCGAGGAATCAAAATGCGTCCCATGGGGGCTTGTAAGGTGCCTGTGATCCTGTTTGTTAATATATATAACCCTTGCTGTAGAGCTGTGTGAGTTGCTGATTCCGTCTTAGCTCAATTCTCCCTTTCGAACCTCGCGAGGGCTTGGTGCTCTGCGCCGACAGGTCCCAGTCCCAAGGCGGCGTCAGCCGTCGCTGGTATGCCAGGTCGCGATGCCGTGGTCAAGGCCAGGAGGTGAGCGACCCGGGGTCCGGTAAGAGCCCCTGAGTCGCGATGCTCAGGAGGTCCCCTTTGGCGCCCAAGCAGCCGTCTTTCAGTGAGAAAGGAGAGCGGCGTCGCTAACACAGAATTGCATTAGGTGCGGGGGTAGTGCCACAGTAGCAGGTGCTTTTGGGCGATGACTTATCTCGAGGATCGGGGATTATTTCTGGCGCGTCGTCGGGTCCGCGCGCCGGCAGGAGCGGAGTCGCTTGGCGAGGTCCTCGCGTGCCCCTTCTCCCTCGCCTTTGCTCCCCTTTCTGCTCTACGTCCTTGGGTCCCGGCCCTCGAGCGAGTCTCAGCCGTCGCTGGTATGCCAGGTCGCGATGCCATGGTCAAGGCCAGAGGGTGAGGGCTGGAGAGCCAGTA
This sequence comes from Aegilops umbellulata, assembly GCA_032464435.1. Classification (NCBI taxonomy): domain Eukaryota; kingdom Viridiplantae; phylum Streptophyta; class Magnoliopsida; order Poales; family Poaceae; genus Aegilops; species Aegilops umbellulata. Next base: position 257,671,417 of record CP136054.1, on the reverse strand, counting down.
GGAGCCCTGAGTCGCGATGCTCAGGCACCCCCCCTTTAACGTGCAAGCGGTTCGCGTGGACGAGAGTGAAAGGAACGCCGCGAGGGACTTGCTTGGCGCAACTCCCTTTGGAGATCCTGTAAACTCATCATAGAGGGAAGAAGGGGTTGCCATGACAATTATCAGTCGGCCGTTAGTTGCTTCTGAAGGGAGGCGAGGCACTGAGGGCTTGTCGAGGTGGCGCCATGCGGGGCTGCCGCGGCCAGAGCCCAGCCATTCAGGTTTGTCGGCATTGCAGGGACGGACCCATGCGCAAGCGTCGTGCCGTTGTGGGAGCAATTCCGTCAGTTGGCGTCAATTGAACAGGCAACTAGATCAAACACGTTAGCCGAGAAGGAGTGAACCCATTCAAATAGATGTTGGGAAGGTAGACATCGCTGGGTCATGCCCGAGCGACTTGGGGATGATGCAGCCCGAGGGGCGCCCCCAACAAAGCAAGCTAATCAACATGAAATAAAAAGGGATACATGCCGCAGGGACGGACCCACGCGGCCTGGGAATGATGCAGCCCTGGGAGGGCGCTCCCAGCTAGAAATGAAACTTGAAAGATGTCACCTGAAGATGTCGAGGATGAAGGGGTGTTGGTGCAGCAGACTCAGTGGGCTGCGGAAGCCGGTCCTCACGAGCCCCCAGGCCCTGGGGCCTCGGGAGGCCCCGGAGGCGCTGGTGGCTCCTCGCGAATCATCTCCATCTCCGCCAGGGCTGCGGAACGCCTTTCTTCTTGAGCCTCCATGATGCCCCTCATGAGGCGCTGGTACATAGCGGCCGCGCTCGGCAAGCCGTAAGGCGTGCGAACGTAGCTGTGGGGCGGACCTCCGCAGCGCCCCACTTGCGAGGGCCAGAGGCGCTCCATCGTGGCGATTTGGTTGAGCCCTGGTATGTTGATGCAGACGCGCAGCCCACCATCCTCGCCTGGATGGGGAGCCACAGCCGGTAGACGGCGGCATCCTCTCATGATTCTCGATTCCTGTAGTTCTTGAATGGCCTTGCTGACGAACTCCTGCTGGTCTGACCTTCCTTGCCTTGCTCCTTCTTGAGGGAAACATGCTTCGAAACACGCCTCCACGTGGTGCCCTAGCGCCTCCCTCGTGACCTTGGCCAGGTCGGTGGCCCTCCTGGAGAGAGCCCCCGAGCCCTGCCTGAGGAGGGCGCCGGGCGCGCTTTCCTATGCGATGGAAGGAGGTTCCCCTTGGGCAGACGCGAGCCCTGAGGGGCCTGCCTCCTGAGGAGCCGGTCCGGACGATGTCTTCTTCTTATTGAGGGTGGTCTCGGGGAGCCTCCTACTCCCGCGATCCGGGTCTTCCAGTGACGCGGCCTGAAAGGCTCGCTCCAGGGAACACACTGCATCCTTCTCTTCGCAGGGCACCGTGATGACTCCGCCACTTCCTGGCATCTTGAGGACGTTGTAGCCATGGTGAATTACGACCATGAACTTGGCCAGCGCTGGGTACCCGAGGATGGCATTGTACGGCAGGCGGATGTGAGCGATGTCGAAGTCGATGAGCTCGGTGCGGTAGTTGTTGCGTGCCCCGAAGGTGACGGGGAGGCGGACCTGCCCAATCGGGACCGTGGAGCCGTCGGTGACTCCGGAGAAAGGCTTGGTTGGCTGAAGCTGGTCATAGGGTACTTGGAGATTGTTGAATGTTTCCACGGACAGGACGTTGAGCCCTGCCCCACCATCGATGAGGGTCCTGGTGACCGGGGAGCAAAGCATCGGGAGGACTCCGGCTGTGGCCGCACACTTGAGCTGACCCGCTGAGCTGAACGTGATGGCGCACGCCGACCACCTGAGAGGGCGCGTTGCTTCGAGCTTGGGTAGGACTGCATTCACTTCGCGGGCAAACTGCTTGAAGATGCATTGGGAGGCTGGGGCTTGAGCTCCGCCTAGGATGCAAGCGATTGCGCGTGGCTCCTGGAAGCCCCCAGCCGCTTCGTCTTGATGGCGGTCCTCATTCCTCCTTGGCTGAGGAGGCAGTGGAGGGAGGCCTGCGTTGCCTTGTGGGCGGTCCTCACGAGGCTGATCCCTCTAGTCTCCCCCACGAGGCAGGTCTCGCTAGCGATCCTCGCGAGGTTGATCACGCCATCCTTGGCACGGGCCGCGGTCTTCCCAGCATCCTGCATTTCTTCCTCCTCCTCGGTCGTAGCCCCGGTCAGCACGGTTGGGACGACGGCCGATCCTTCCTTCTCGCACGGCGCGGAGTTCTTGGCATTCGTTGGTGTTGTGGGTGTGGAGGTCGTGGTATACACAGTACCGGCTGCCCCTAGAGGATTCAGGCAGATCTTTACCCCTTTTGGTGTCTGGTTCTGCCGCGAGCACGGCAGCCCCCTTGCGCTTCACGTCCTTTGCCTTTCGCTTCTTCTCTTCTGGGTCTACGGCAGGCAGCTCGAGGAGGGAGAGGCGGCCTTCCTCAGCCCTGGCGCACTTGGTCGCCAAGTTGAACAGCTCCAGGGAGGTGCACAGGTCTTCATGCATTGCCAGCTCCTCCTTCATCTTGACGTCGCGCACTCCATCGGAGAAGGCTGAGATGATGGCCTCCTCGGACACCTTGGGGATCTTGAGGCGCGCACTATTGAAGCGCTGGATGTACTTTTGCAGGGTCTCTCCGGGTTGTTTCTTGACGCGGCGCATGTCACTCACGGCGGGCGGCCGGTCGCGAGTACCTTGGAAGTTGGCGATGAAGCGGGTGCGCATCTGGTTCCAGGAAGAGATCGTGCCTGGAGCCAGATTCAGGAGCCAGGTGCGAGCTCCTTCCTTGAGCGCCATGTGGAACCAGTTCGCCGTAACCTTCTCGTCCCCACTGGCAGCTTCGATGCCCAGCTCATAGAGCTGGAGGAACTCTGCAGGGTCGGTCGTGCCGTCATAATGAGGAGGCAGGTCTGGCTTGAACTTGTCGGGCCATGCGACGCTACGCAGCTCGGTGGTGTAGGCACGGCAGCCTGCGGTGGTCGTGGGAGGCTTTGGGTGAGGGAGAGCTTGGCCTTGCGGGTCCCCATGCGCTGCAGCTGGGAGCAGCGCGGGGTCTTGACGCGCGAGAGCAGGAGCAGGGTTGCGACGTGCCGGAGCAGGGAGCGCCCGGGCAGCTTCTTGCGGGCGAGGGACTTCTTGGCAGCTCTGCTCTTATCGCGCCGGCGCCTGATGGAGCGGGTTCCTACCAGGGGCCGCGCGCCTTGGAGCCATGGCGTCTTCTTGAAGAGGAGGTGGCTGGTACGCCCCCGGAGGTTCGTCGCCCGCGCGGGATGGGGTGCGGCGCAGCGGAACGGACGGCGCGGGAGAGCCCCCTGCGGCGCGGACGAGCTCGGCGACGCGGTCGAGCCACTCTTCGTAGATGTCGTCGACGGGACGGTAGCGCAGGAGCTTGTTTGTCGCGATGAGCGCAGCTCGAGCCTCCAAGGGTGCGCGGAGCGCGCGGGATGAAGAACCAACGGGTGTGAGCGATGGAGTAGCGGTACGGCTGTCTTGCCGCACGGACGGATGCTGAGACGACGCCTGCTGCTCGTTCCCCGCCGGGTCGGTGGCGGCATTGACGGCGGGCGACGGGGAACGACGGGGACGCCCGCCGACTGGAGCCGTCTGGGCGACGCGGGAAGCGATGGCGGCCCGGCGCTCGACGCGGGCCCGGCGAGCGTCGGACATGGACGCGACGGTCGGAGGAGAGCGGAGCGGTGGAAGAAAAATTCCAGCGCACCCCTACCTGGCGCGCCAAATGTTGGATTTCGGGTTCCGGCAGACCCTTAAGGTTCGAACTCTAGGGTGCGGGCGGAGATTACGCCCTCTACCTCTCCGTCTCGCAAAGATCTAAACTACTGAAAGAACAACACAAGAGACACAAGGTTTATACTAGTTCGGGCCACCATTGTGGTGTAATACCCTACTCTAGTTTGTGGTGGGTGGATTGCCTCTTGGGCTGATGATGATGAACAGTACAAGGAAGAACAGCCTCGCGAGGGCCTGTTCTTGGCTGGGAGGATGAACTGCTAGGAGGAGTTCGGCCGCCCTTCTTTCTCTCTGCCTCTCTCTATGGATTCTAGCTCGCTGGATACCGAATCCTCTCTCTATTGCTAGATGCTAAGATGATGCCCCTACCCTGGGGGTGGCTAGTCCTATTTATAGGCAAAGGCCCTGGGCCTCTCCCCCAAATATTGAGCGGGAAGGGCGCCAACAGTTGGCCATTTTGAAGGGGAACATCTGGTACACTTATCCTGACTAAAGTCGGTCCTCGCCTGCCAAAGGCTCCGTGGTGACGCCGTCCTGGGCTCCACGGTGACCTCCTTCCCACCGTTGGACTGGTCTTGGTCTCGTTGCACCGAAATGGATGCCTTTGCTTGATCCTCTCGCCTGCGCTTGCCCCCTTTGCACCAAAGAGGAAAGGAGGACACTGCGCGGGCTGGCGCCCGCCTGGCGCCCGTGGTCGTCATGGCTTACATCATGGGCACCTCGTGAGGTACCCCGCCTTGATCTCTCCGCCTCCTCGTGAGCCAGCCTGATGAGGCCGCGCCTGAGGAAGCTCTGCGTCGTCCGCCCCGCGAGGCTTGGCCCCTCGCGAGGGTCTTGGGTCTTGTGTTGATGAAGATGGGCCGTACTGGGCCTCCTTTGAGCCACGCCGCAGGCCACAGGCAGGCAAGTTTGGGGACCCCCGTTCCCAGAACGCCGACAAGATGGGCGGTTGCCGAGGCGTAGTGGCAAAGCACAAACGCCCACGTCCAATCAATCGCCACGCGGCACCCTAGGCCGCAGGCTATTGGGGCCTGCGGCGCTTCGCGCTTGCCCCTTCGCTTCTCTGCTAAGCCAAGCCCGGGCGCGCCTTGGGCCCGGGGGCTATTGTCGGCGTTCTGGGAACGGGGGTCCCCAGACTTGCCTACCTGCGGCCCGCGGTGTGGCTTGAGTGGGGGCCCAGCGCGGCCCAACTTCATCAGCTCAAGCTCGAGACCCTCACGAGGGGCCAAGCCTTGCGTGGCGGACGACAGGAAGCTTCCTCAGGAGCAGCCTCATCAGGCAGGCTCGCGAGGAGGCGGAGATATCAAGGCAGGGGCACCTCGCGAGGAGCCCGTGTCGCAAGCCATGACTATCAAGATCAGGCGGGCGCCGGCCTGCGCAGTGTCCTTGTTTCCCCTTCGGTGCAAAGGGAGCAAGCATAGGACAAGGCATCGGGCAAAGCTTACCATTCCGGTGCAACTAGACCAAGACCAGCAGAGCGGCAGGACAGAGGTCACCGTGGAGCCCAAGACAGCGTCATCACCAGTGCTTTTGGCAGCCGAAGACCACCTTTGGTCAGGATAACTTGTACTGGATGTTTCCCTTCAAAATGGCCAACTGTTGGCGCCCTTCCCGCTCATTATTTGGGAAGAGGACCAGGGCCTCTATAAATAGGACTAGCCACCATGAGAAGGAGAGAGGGAGAGAGATCCAGACCAAGCAGAACACACCGCACCAGCTCAAGAACACCTCTCGCGAGGCCGTTCTTCCCCTGTATTGTTCATCATCAGCCCCTGAGGCAATCCACTACACCACACACTGGAGTAGGGTATTACACCACATCGGTGGCCCGAACCAGTATAAACCTCGTGTCCCTTGTGTGCTCTTCTTTCCGGCCTAGATTTCTTGCGAGCCATAGAAGCGCGAGTCGGTAGGGGAAAGATCTTCGTGCGCACCCCAGAGTTCGAACCTTAAGGGTCTGCCGGAACCCGAAATCCGACAGAACTATCAACCATTAACTTCAAAGCAATAGGGTAGCTAGAAGTTTTGAATTCATCCATCATTGTACAGTGGTCGGTAATCCGGTTAGAAACAACACGGGGACTAGGATATTAACGGAGATGGCGAGAAGTATTTCCATATCAAGAATTCTTAAGAGGTGGTGAAATTCTCACCACATCCTTGACATAATAGATGGTAATACTCCAAGGTAATTAAGAACAAATGCTGGATAGCAAGGAACTCAAGGTATAACACAGAACACGAACAAGTTTGTGTTGGAGGGGAGGCATTAAAGTGGTCGATGACAACACAAATCATCGAGGGCAAGGATGGTATTTCTCATCAAGAATTCGACTGATATTCTGGAAGAGCTCAGATTGTTGATGATGATCACGACACATTTGTCGAGAGATTTCATGAAGATGTAATCGATGATCGATCAGCGATGGCATCAAGGAAATGGATGTTGAAGCAGAAGGTTAATGGAACCATGGATACAACACAAACTCGAAAGCACGTTTGCTATTTAAGGAGAAATGATATGACGAGGGAGATTGACGTAAGATTAGCTCACCGTCGAAATTTGTGCTCCGGGAAGAAGGACCAAGTAGCAAAATTAAATTAGCACGGTAATGATGTAGTCGAACAGGCTAGGAATGACGTGATCGGGTACAGACTCGTAAGTAAAGAAGATTACTAAAAGTTGTTGAACCATAGTGCGTACTTGGTTCAGTTATTGGTGTCTTTGAGTGTTCAATAACTCAAAGCCCGTGAAAAATTGGAATCAGTGAGAATGTAGTACTTGATGAAGAACTCATAAGAAGTTATGCAGTTCCATGATAATTTCGAGATTCTAGGGGGGTAATACTCGATGGCAGATCAAAGTAGAGGTTGGACTAGGGTATTGCTCTGCAGAAGACAGGTGCTTGAATTTGTCCGAGAAATTGGCTCAAAGAAGAACAATATGGTCGGAAACCATGATTGCAGAAGACCAAATCTCAGATATAAGATGAAATTATATCAAGGGGATAATTATTGTTACGAGAAGCTTCCATGACAAGATCTACATCGTGTCCATGGGCATGAACACAAAGTTCAAGGTCGACTCCCACTTATTCAATGTATAACCTTCCATTCACCTCCCGCCTTTTGAAAATGTCATTAGTTGTTGAAAGTTTTACCTGGTGCAATACCAGATAAGTATGACCTATGAAATCTTTCGGGTTCACACAGATTAAGGAAGGCATAGTTCAACCCATCAGGGTCTCTTAGGAACATATACCACGAACTTCAGGAGTAATTAATAGAAGCTCAAAAGCTGAGCATGGTTGACACAAGTAGAGGATACAATTTACCAAAGGCATTATGTATCAGGGAAAGAACTCACGAGAATTTTGGATCTGAAGGACACTGTCGGATAATAACCTGGCAATGGGTCTGGCGGTCCACAACAGGGTTGATGTGAGTATTGGTACTCATCCAGAGGAAGAAGGAATGCAAAGGCATTGGATTATAGAAACTACTGACTAATTCCAAGCTCAAATGCAAAGGAAATATGATTTCCAAATCAAAGGATCAGAAGCAAACGCTCTGATCAAGGATGGATAAATTGAGTAGGCTTAGGGGTACAATTGATGGCAATTTGATTGGCCGAGAACCAACTCCTGTTCAAATGACATCTGAGACGGAAAGATGAATTCTAGGATTCGACTAAGGAATGCGAGCATCCTCAACCTATTGAATCAACGGACTTAAAATGATAAAGACAAGGGATGCCTATAAGATTACGAGACTTATGGGATTAACCATAATGCAAGCAAGCAAGAATTTCAAGAGTAATAGGCTCTTAGGATTTTCGGAAGATCAAATGGTATTTTGAAGTCTTTTGCGAAACACATGAACAACTGGGAATGAGCGGATACTCGATAAGTGCGAGGAATTATCCATAGGGGTATTCATGCGGCAAAGATCTGTAAGGCAATGGCTCAAGAGATTTTTAAAAGTCGAAGAATAATTTGATGCATCTTGTAATAACAAGAGCAGCTGGGAATGAAAGTAAGAAGGACATGTGTAAGTATTTATCAATAGGTATGTATCAGTGGTAGGGGATTGCAAAAGTGATGGACACAGAGTCTCGAGAGAACATCAAAGAGTATCTTTGGAATCTTCTGGTGCAGCAAGCGATCATCTGGAGTGAGGGGCTCTCCGGGAGAAAGTCTTTCGAGTTTTAGCAAATTTATTTAACCCGAATAGGGGAGAGATTAGAGTCCCAGAGTAAAGATCGAGGAGTAAAAGATCCTAGTACCACCCAATGGCGACGTGGGCCCGTAAGGCACACAACCATGTTAGTAAAAGTTTTGTAATGTCTAGACTCGACTTCGGCCAAGGAGTGTGGAAGGGGGATTCCTACAGGCAGTAGGCTCTGATACCAACTTGTGATGCCCCCGATATAGATCGTACACTAATCATACACGCAAACGTGTACGATCAAGATCAGGGACTCACGGGAAGATATCACAACACAACTCTAAAAATAAAATAAGTCATACAAGCATCATAATACAAGCCAGGGGCCTTGAGGGCTCGAATACAAGTGCTCGATCATAGACAAGTCAGCGGAAGCAACAATATCTGAGTACAGAGATAAGTTAAACAAGTTTCCATAAGATGGCTAGCACAAACTGGGATACAGATCGAAAGAGGGGCAGGCCTCCTGCCTGGGATCCTCCTAAACTAGTCCTGGTCGTTGTCAGCGGGCTGCACGTAGTAGTAGGCACCTCCGGTGTAGTAGGAGTTGTCATCGATGATGGCGTCAAGCTCCTGGGCTCTAGCATCTGGTTGCGACAACCAGAAAGAAATGGAAAGAGGAGAAAGAGGGAGAAAAGCAACCACGAGTACTCATCCAAAGTACTCACAAGCAAGGATCTACACTACATATGTATGGGTATCTGTGTAAAAGGGCAATATCGGTGGACTGAACTGCAGAATGCCAGAATAAGAGGGGGATAGCTAGTCCTGTCGAAGACTACGCTTCTGGCAGCCTCCATCTTGCATCAAGTAGAAGAGAGTAGATGGTAAGTTCACCAAGTATCATCGCATAGCATAATCCTACCCGGCGATCCTCCCCTTGTTGCCCTGTGTGAGAGCGATCACCGGGTTATATCTGGCACTTGGAAAGGTGTCTTTTATTAAGTATCCGGTTCTAGTTGTCATAAGGTCAAGGTACAACTCCAAGTCGTCCTGTTACCGAAGATCACAACTATTCGAATAGATAAACTTCCCTGCAGGGGTGCACCACATTACCCGACACGCTTGATCCCTCTGGCCGGGCACACTTTCCTGGGTCATGTCTAGGCCTCGGAAGATCAACACGTTGCAGCCCCACCTAAGCTCAACAGAGAGGTCAGCACGCCGGTCTAAATCTTATGCGCGCAAGGGTCTGGGCTGTCAGGACCCCGATCCTAAGTCACACCAATCCAGCATGTAACACATCATATCACTTTGCGGCCTCACGCACGGTATTCCCACGGGTGCCACCTTACCTGGCCCGGGACTGTTTGCGGCTTTTGGCTCACGTATATGATAGTGTCGCTAGCATCCATATGACAAAGAACCCGTGCCGACATGGCTAGTCGTGAACCCAAGGCGGCACTAACCCATGAGGACAGGCATACATGAATCACATCAAGCATGTCGGTCAACAACGTATAAATCCGGGATGTAGTACTGGGCTAACAGGACTCCGGTAACCCGGGCTGTAGCAGGCTAGGCAGGACTCCGGATAACACCGCGTGACATTTCCCCGAAGGGACAGACACAGGAACAACGTGAATCACATGCTGGCCAGTCAAGTGTTCCAAGCAGTAGTGTTGGGCTAGCAGGACTCCGGTGAACCGGGCTGTAGCGGACTACTATGGCTCATGGAAGCACTAGACTACATTTCCCCATAAGAGAGGCTGCCAAGGATAAACAACTAGATTGTCGGATCCCACACATAGCAAGCATTTCAATCATACACACAATATGCTCGATATGTGTAAATACAACATGGCATCACAACATAACTCTACGACTCCAATATTTATTCATTAGGCTCCGAGGAGCGAGATATTACAAACATGGGTCTCATGACCCAACAAACAGAGCATACAAGCAACAAGCACATGCGGAAGCTTATCATGTCTGAGTACAGACATCTACAAATGGAAAAGGCTTGAGGAGCCTGGCTATCCACTAGATCCTGCCGAGGGCACAAGATTGTAGCTGAGGTAACAAGCTAAACGTCGAAGTCCATGCGGAACTACTATCAAGACTGACGTCTCTCTACAAAACATAAAATAGGCAAACGTGAGTACAAATGTACCCAGCAAGACTTACATCAGAACTAACTACATATGCATCAGTATCAATAAAGGGGGTGGTGGAGTTTGACCGCAGCAAGCCAGCTTTGACTCGGTGGCTATCCTGAACTACGACTGCAAGCAACTCTTTTGAGGTGGCGCACACGAGTCCACATATTCACCATATCAATACACCACTATGGATCCGCTCCCGTCTCCCTGCGAGAACGCCATCCATAGCACACACTCTTATCTTGCGCATTTTAGAGTATCCACTTCCACTTGTCTATGAATTGTTATAGGTAACCCAGAAGTCCATTACCGCTGACACAGCTATTCGAATAGATGATGTTAACCCTGCAGGGGTGTACTTCTTCACACACGCTCTCACCACTTACCGCCGTTTACACAACATGTACTCGGCAACCTTCAAGCGGAAGCCCAACGAGGGTGTCGGCCACGGCCTACCTAAACACTCAAGTCTCTAGTCCAGGTTTATCGCCTATTCAGGTTCCATCCGCAGGGAGTCCGGCCGAGGTTTCCACATACGGCCCCGAACGATGTGTACAGGGTTCCGAGACACCAAACGGGCGCCCGGCTGGCCCGGCCACGTGCCTACTGCAACACAGCCCACCCCTATGGTCAGCGCTGCGTGCGGCCCCCAGCATACTACAAACACCAGAAACTACTTGTAACTCCTGGACAGAGGACAAGGGTGATTAAGAAGCCGAGAGGGTCCATTGGTTTCGGGCCCAATGCGTGGTAGTAACTGTTTCATGGATCACAAACACAGAACTCAGTTCCTGAGGACGGCTGCAATGAGACAACCCACCATGTACTCCTACATGGCCTCTCACCGCTACCTTTACCAAATCGTGTTCACACACTTAGCTCTCAACAGTAGGACATGTTCACCACATTCCAATTCATTCCCGATGAATCAGACCTGACACAACTCTAAGCAATAGCAGGCATGACAAACAAGCATGAATGAGTAGGCACATCAGGGCTCAAACAACTCCTACTCATGCTAGTGGGTTTCATCTATTTACTATGGCAATGACAGGTCATGCAGAGGAAAGGGGTTCAACTACCGCATCATGTAACAGTTGAATCGATGTTGTCCTAATGCGGTAAAAGAGAGCAGGAGCGAGAGAGTGGGATTGTATCAGAATGAACAAGGGGGTTTTGCTTGCCTGGCACTTCTGAAGATAATATAGCTCTTCATCGGTGTCATCGAACTCATCGTCGAAACCACGTCTATCGAGAGGGGACAATACCGACAAACAAGGAAGAAACACAATCAATGCAATGCAACAATATGATGCATGCTCATGACATGGCAAAATGAGTGTGTTTTGGCTAATGCAACTTAGAACAGATTGGTTTGAGTTTATTTGAATCAAGGATTCAAATGCAAACCCAAAATAAGAGGTCATATTAGTGCATTAACTTGTTTCACCTAAACAGCAAGGTTGAAGTGTTCTAACATGCATGAAAACAGCATAAATGGATAAATTGGATTTTTCTGATAATTTTTCATATATAACTTGTTTGATTTGGAGTTACGGTTGAATTACTATGAATTTTTGAAGTTTTAGGCAAATTTCTGAAAATAAATAAATCATTTAGATTTATTTAAATTCCAGAAATAGCTACAGCGTCAGCATTGCGTCATCCTGACCTCAGCAGGTCAACAGGCGCCGTCGAGGTCAAACCTGACCAGTGGGGCCTTCTGGTCAGTGACTAAGGGCTGGTTAGGGTTGCAGACAGGTGGGACCGGTCAAACGCCACGTCAGCAAAGTCAACTCTGACGCGTGGGTCCCGCCTGGTTTAACTAAATCTAATTAAAAAATAACTCGTGGTTATTTAGCTGGTGGGGCCCTAATGTCAGCGGCTGGTGTTATTAAAAAGAACGCGATAAAGCCCTAATGACGGTGCCACGTCATCACCACCGGCGTGTAAACGCCGGCGACCAAATCCGCGGCGGAGGGCATCAGACTTACACTACAGGGCCCGATTTGAAGAGCAGCTTGCACCTACGTGCTCTGGGGAGTGACGCGCATCCGATGGAGCACAGAACGGAGGCGGGGGTGGCCGGAGTTGAGCACGACGTCAGGTGATGCGGCGGCCGGAGTACGGGTCACGGGGATGGCAGCTAGCGGACGGGAACGGAGGGGGCAAGCATATAGGGAGGAGCAGAAGCTCACAGCGCTTCGGACGGAGCCAGCGGCAAGGGCGGGGACGCACTGGAGCCCGCGAATCGACGGCGGTGGTGACGAAGCAGAGATGGCGATGGGGACGACGGTGGCGGCGCTCTGCTGCTCCTGGAGTTGCGTGCGTCGACAAGGAGAGGAAGAGCGGTACGATGGAGCTCGGGGATACGGTGGTTGGACGAGGGGATCTCGGTAGCCACGATGGACGGCGACGGGGGTGACGGTGGTGACGGGCGTGCTCGGTGGGCGTGAGAGAGCGAGACAGAGAAGGGGAACGGGGGAGAGGGAGAGAGCGAGGGGGTCCAGACGGCTCCAGGGGTCGCGTGGCATCTCAAGGGAGGCCGGGGGCAAGCAGGCAGAGAGGAGGTGTCCGGGCGCGTGCTCGCGCGCGCTGGCCACATGCGCAACGTCCTTCTGTCCCGAGGAGAGGGATGACTGGCAAGGTGGGGGTGGGCTGGGCCTCTGCTGGGCTGCCATGTAAGCCCAGGTGAGGTTCCTCTCTCTCTTTTATTTCTTGTCTGTTTTCTATTTTCTGTAATTTGTTTGATTTGATTTGAAGCATCAAATCATTTAGAACTTTCTGTAAATTTTTATGTTAGCTCAGGAAACTTGCCCAAGGCCACATGCAAACTTACAAAAATTATTTGAACTTTATCTCTTATATAACAAGAATAAGTCCAGCTCAAATATGTTATTAATTTAATTCAAAGGCCCAAAATAAATATTTTAAAGCCCACAAAAATATTGGTTTGAATTTTATTCTTGCCAATATTTTTCAAGGTTTAATAGGAACATTTCTTGGGCTTCTTTGATGAGATTTAAATGTTGGTTATTTTTAGAGGTTTTTTGAGGCTTGGAAAATTCCTCAATTCAAATTTCAATTGAATTTAAACATGATGCAGCAACCAAGCTAGTCCAAGGCCAGGGTAAAGCTAGGGATGTGACATGGGCCCATCGCCCATTGCACACCTGCAAGTTGCGTACGCGGCCGGAAGCAGACCTAGCCTAGCAGGCGTTCCAGTCCAATTTGGCATGCGTCGCTCAATCTCTGACATCAAAAAGAGCTTCGGCTGATACCACGACGCTGATTGCCCATATCTTGTCCCACGTGGCGGTTAATGCGTATAAGGTCAACGACCCAACTCAGATCAAATACCGAGATCTCGTTAAGCGTGTTATTATGAAGTAACCACGGACGCCGACCAGGGCCAGGCCCACCTCTCTCCTAGGTGGTCTCAACCTGCCCTGTCGCTCCGCCACAAAGTAACAGTCGGGGGCCGTCGGGAACCCAGGCCCACCTCTACCGGATGGAGCCACCTGCCCCTTCAGCCCCCATCTCTGAACAGTATCATAAGTAATGTAACAGTATAAAGTATATAGCATATGCCCGTGATCACCTCCCGAAGTGATCACGGCCCAGTAGTATAGCATGGCAGACGGACAAGAATGTAGGGCCACTGATGGAACACTAGCATCCTATACTAAGCAGTAGGATAGCAGGTAAGGGTAACAACTGTAGCAACAATGACAGGCTATGCATCAGAATAGGAATAACCGAAAGCAGTAACATGCTACACTACTCTAATGCAAGCAGTATAGAGAAGGAATAGGCGATATCTGGTGATCAATGGGGGGGGCTTGCCTGGAAGCTCAGCCGAGAAGGAGGGGTCGTCAACAACGTAGTCGATCGGGCACCAGCAGCGGCGTCAGTCTCGTAGTCTACCGGAGAGAAGAGGGGGAAGAAACAATAAATACGGAGCAAACAAAGCATCACAAAACATAACGAGGTAATACGCGGTGCCAGGGGTGATCAAACACGGGGATAGGTGGTACCGGCGAAGGGGGGAAACATCCGGGAAAGTATCCCCGGTGTTTCGCGTTTTCGGACAGATGAACCGGAGGGGGAAAGTTGCGTGTTTGCTATGCTATGGATGTGTGGCGGAGGAACATGCTGCGTATCCAGATTCATCTCGTCGTTCTGAGCAACTTTCATGTACAAAGTTTTTCCATCCGAGCTACGGTTTATTTTATATTAATTTTAAAAGATTTAAATTAATTTTAGCATTTATTTAATTAATTTAATACAACGTTATCCAGAACAGTGCATGCTGACGTTAGCATGACATCGGCAGTTAACAGAGGTGTTGACTGGTCAACTAACGTGTGGATCCCGTTCGTCATTGACTAGACTGACTAATCATGATTAATTAGTTAACTAAGTGATTAGGTTAATCTAATACAGAATTAATTAAGTTAATTAATTAATTAATTAATTAATTAATTAATTAATTAATTAATTAATTAATTAATTAATTATTATTTTTATTTATTATTGTTTTAAATCTTTTTTTAAAGTTCAGGGGCTGGGCCCCACTTGTCATAGGGCCAAAGGCCTATTGGGTTTGGGCACTCGGGTGCGGGTGTCACCCGAGCGAGCGCTGGGCACTAGCGGGCGAACCCGACGGGCGCGGGTGGGGTGTTGCCCGCCCTGGCGCTGGGTGAGGCTGTGGCCATGGCGGGGCTCGCCGGCCGGCCACAAAAGTGCGGCGAGGGAGCCCCGGCAAGGACCATGATGGCGGAGTTCAAGTCTCCATACAGCTTTTGGGCCGAAGCCATCAACACCGCGTGTCATGCATCCAATCGACTCTACCTCCGCAAGGGCTTGAACAAGACTCCTTATGAGATACTCACCGGTAACAAGCCCAACCTCAAGTGCTTTCGGGTGTTCGGGTGTAAGTGTTTCATTCTCAAGAAAGGTGTTCGTTTGTCTAAGTTTGAGGCTAGAGCTTATGAGGGCATATTTGTTGGTTATGCTACAAACTCTCATGCTTACCATGTCCTCAATAAATCCACGGGACTTATTATGGAGACGTGTAACATGGAGTTTGATGAGAATAACGGCTCCCAAGTGGAGCAAAGTGGCACTTGTGATGTAGGTGATGAAATTCCTCCTCAAGCCATAAGAAGAATGGGTGTTGGTTTTATCCTACCCATTGAGGAACCCCTTGTGGCCGAAGGAGAAGGACAATGCTCCACTCAAATGGAGCCATCACCAACCCAAGGCCCACACGCTTCCGAAGAACAAAGTGAAGGCCCTCAACTTCATGAACAAGACCAAGGGCAAGATCATGCTCAAGACGGTGTTGACACACCAAGTGATGCTCAAGGTCAAGTTCTCTCCTCCGAGCAAGTTCAAGATCAAGAACAAGCTCAAGACGGTGCTCAAGATGATCAAGTGACCGCTCCTCATCTCACCATCGAGGAGGAATTGGAGCGTCGTGCCACCAAGGTTGCATCCAAGCTCTCCACCAAGGGTCATCTCATGAAAATGTGCTTGGAAGCATTCAAAAGGGGGTAAGCACACATAGACAATTGGCAAACTATTGTGAACATCACGCATTTGTCTCTTGTGTTGAACCCCAAAAGGTATATGAAGCACTCGAAGATTCGGATTGGCTTAATGCTATGCATGAAGAACTCAACAACTTCGAGTACAACAAGGTGTGGAGATTGGTGCCAAGGCCAACCAGGAACCACAATGTCATTGGAACCAAGTGGATATTCAAGAACAAGCAAGATGCTCATGGGACCATCCGCAACAAGGCAAGATTGGTGGCACAAGGCTACTCCCAAGACGAGGGTATCGATTACGGTGAAACCTTTGCTCCCGTTGCTCGCCTTGAATCCATTCGTTTGTTGATTGCTTATGCTTCTCATCACAACTTTAAGTTGCAACAAATGGATGTGAAGAGTGCTTTTCTTAATGGTCCCATTAATGAGTTGTTATATGTCAAGCAACCCCCCGGGTTCGAGGATCCCTACTTTCCCGATCATGTGTATCAACTCGATAAGGCACTCTATGGCCTTAAACAAGCCCCACGTGCGTGGTATAACCACCTTACCGAGTTGTTACAAGACCGTGGATTTGAAGTTGGGCTAATCGACCCCACTCTTTTTACTAAGAAGGTCCAAGGGGAGTTGTTTGTGTGCCAACTATATGTTGATGATATTATCTTTGGTTCCCCTAACAAAGCTTTCAATGAGGAATTTGCCGCTCTCATGACCTCAAAGTTCCAGATGTCTTCCATGGGAGAGTTGAAGTTCTTTCTCGGGTTCAAAGTGAAGCAAAGAAGAGAAGGAACCTTCATCAACCAAGCCAAATACACTCAAGATATGCTCAAGAGATTCAAGCTAAGTGATGTCAAGCCGGCTTCCACTCCAATGCCCACCAAGTGCCAACTTGACATTGATCCCAATGGTAAAGCGGTTGATCAAAAGGTATATCGCTCCATGATTGGCTCCTTGCTTTACCTTTATGCATCTAGACCGGATATCATGTTGAGTGTGGGAATTTGTGCACGGTTTCAAGCCGCATCTAAGGAAAGCCACTTTGTGGCGGTCAAGCGAATCTTTCGATATTTGGCTCATACCCCAAACTTTGTCCTATGGTACCCAAGGGGAGCAAACTTCAAGCTTGTAGGATATTCGGACTCCGATTGGGCGGGAGACAAATTGGATAGGAAGTCCACTTCCGGAGGGTGCCAATTTCTTGGATGATCTTTGGTAAGTTGGTCCTCCAAGAAGCAAAGTTGTGTGTCTCTCTCGTCCACCAAAGTTGAGTATGTGGCGGTCGGTAGTTGTTGTGCACAGCTCTTATGGATGAGGCAAACTTTAAAGGATTACGGTGTCATTTGTGACAAAGTGCCTCTTTGGTGTGACAATAAAAGTGCCATCAAGATTTCTGTCAACGCGGTGCAACACTTCAAGACAAAGCATATTGATAATTGGTATCACTTCATCCGGGATCACATTAGGCGGGGGGAGATCGGGCTCAACTACGTCAACACCCGTGATAACCTTGCGGATATTCTCACGAAGCCTTTGGATGAAGCAAGATTTCGCGAGTTAAGGCATGAGCTAAATATCATTGATTCGAGCAATGTTGCTTGAACCCTTGCACACTCCACCTCACTCAACTTGGTGTCTAATCTAGGTGTAGGCATGGACATAGGGGGAGTGTTGTTCTCTCAATGAACTCTCCCTCCCCCCATTATGCATAAAGTGATCAAGTCTTTCACATTAGCCATTTTTTATGGTACTTGTGCTTCAAAGACGAGTTTTGGCCATGGGCCCAAGGATAATTCTTCGCGGTGCCATACCAATTGAATCAAACATAGGTGGCTCCGGCACCGCCCTCTCCTTGGAGAGTTTGTGTCTCATTTTTGGTCTTTGTTGTCTCTTACCTCTCTTCCTTCGTGTTGATCTTGTGCTTGTGGTGTCCAGTGTGTTAGCTCTTTGGTGTGGTCTTTTGCTTGAAGGTTCCGTGCTTCGGTGTTCTATCATTTGGGTGAAACTGCTTTTTCTTGAGCTCACGGTACTACCGCGGCCCGCCACGGTACTACCGCATGGGGTTCGCGCGGTACTTCCGCACCCAGCGCGACAGTAATTTTTTACTGCCGCCTGGGGGAGCGGTACTATGGCCTCGGTGCGGTACTTCCTCCCAGGCGGTACTACCGCAATGACGTGCGGTACTACCGTATGAGGAGCGCACGGTACTTCCGCAGCCAGCGCGGCAGTAATTTTTTACTGCCGCCTGGGGGAGCGGTACTAAAGCCACGATGCGGTACTTCCGCCCGATGCGGTACTACCGCGATGACGTGCGGTACTACCGTGCGGTCGAGGGCGCGTGGGGGTTAAACACGGGCAGGGGGAGTTCTAACTCCCCCCATACCCATTCGTCTCTCTCCTCACTCCGTCTCTCTCTCTCTCGCTCGCTCAAGAAAGGCGCCGGAGGTCCTTGTCGGATCTCCATCTCCGGCCGCTCTCCTTGGATTCCGACCGGTGGGATCGTTCCCCACCACTCCCTCTTGCCATGGAACAATGTTTCTCCCCAATCCCTCCCTTTTTCTTGTTCGTCTTGTTGTTTTTAGGTTTTGGGGAGATGCAAGTTGTTCTTGAGATTTTAGGCCAAATCTTTGCAAGAGTAGGATGTAGGAGAGTAGTTTTGTGCAGTGATGGTACTTGCTAAAGTTGTCCCATGATGGATTTGATCTACCGTAGTACCGCGTGTTGTCACGGTTGTGCTCAGATCTCCGTGGCTGTTTCGGATCTGCAACTCTGCGGTACTACCGCTCTTCAGGTACGGTACTACCGCCCTACTGGTGCGGTACTACCACGTCTCTGGTGCTACCGCTCCTTGGAGTTGTACTACCGCACGTGGAGCAACACACGATACTACCGTTGTCTCAAATCCCTCCTGTGGCACTTCTCACGTGCTATGTCTACTTGTTTCACCTGCTTTGTTGTGGTCTTTGCATTGATCCTTCTCGCGTTTCGTGCGTGTTTTTTTTTGTGGTGTGTGTTTTAGGTGGTGGCTCAAGTGCTTCGGCTCGCCGCTCCAATCCAAGCCGGGACATGGGTGTTGGGGAACGTTGCAGAAAATTAAAAATTTTCCTACGGTTTCACCAAGATCCATCTATGAGTTCATCTAGCAATGAGTCATGGGAGAGAGAGATTGCATCTACATACCACTTTGTATATCGCGAGTGGAAGCGTTCAACGAACGGGGATGATGTAGTTGTACACACCGTGATCCAAATCACCGGAGATCCTAGCAGCGAAAGCACGGAACCTCCACGTTCAACACACGTACGGTCAGCGTAACGTCTCCTTCTTCTTGATCCAGCAAGGCAAAGGAGAGGTTGGGGAAGAAGGATCCAGCAGCAGCACGACGGCGTGGTGATGGTGGAACTACAGTACTCCGGCAGGGCTTCGCCGTGCACAACGGAGGAGGAGGAGGTGTTGGAGAGGGAGAGGGAGGCGCCAGGGCTTATGGGTGCGCTGCCCCCCTCCCCTCCCCCCTTTATATAGGCCTCTTGGGGGAGGCGCCGGCCCTGGGAGATCTAATCTCCCAAGGGGGGCGGCGGCCAGGGAGGTTTCCCTCCCCCCCAAGCCATCTAGGAGGTGCCTTCCACCACTAGGACTCCTCCTAGATGGAACCCTAGGCGCATGGGCCCTTTGGGGCTGGTTCCCCTTGGCCCAAGCAGGCCAAGGCGCACCCCCTAAGGCCCATGTGGCCCACCAGGGCAGGTGGCCCCACCTGGTGGACCCCCGGGACCCCTTCGGTAGTCCCGGTACAATACCGATAACCCCGAAACTTGTCCTGATGGCCGAAACAGCACTTCCTATATGTAATTCTTTACCTCCAGACCATTCCGGAACTCCTCGTGACGTCCTGGATCTCATCCGGGACTCCGAACAACATTCGGGTTACTGCATATACATATCTTCACAACCCTAGCGTCACCGAACCTTAAGTGTGTAGACCCTACGGGTTCGGGAGACATGCAGACATGACCGAGACGGCTCTCGGGCAATAACCAACAGCGGGATCTTGATACCCATGTTGGCTCCCACATGCTCCACAATGATCTCATCGGATGAACCACGATGTCGAGGATTCAATTAATCCCGTATACGATTCCCTTTGTCAATCGGTATTTTACTTGCCCGAGATTCGATCGTCGGTATCCCAATACCTCGTTCAATCTCGTTACAGGCAAGTCACTTTTCTCGTACCGTAATGCATGATCCCGTGATCAAACACTTTGATCACATTGAGCTCATTATGATGATGCATTACCGAGAGGGCCCGGTGATACCTCTCCGTCAATCGGAGTGACAAATCCCAGTCTCGATCCATGTCAACCCAACAGACACTTTCAGAGATACCCGTAGTATACCTTTATAGTCACCCAGTTACGTTGTGACGTTTGGCACACCCAAAGCACTCCTACGGTATCCGGGAGTTACACGATCTCATGGTCTAAGGAAAGGATACTTGACATTGGAAAACTCTAGCAAACGAACTATGCGATCTTATGCTATGTTTAGGATTGGGTCTTGTCCATCACATCATTCTCCTAATGATGTGATCCCGTTATCGATGACATCCAACGTCCATAGTCAGGAAACCATGACTATCTGTCGATCAACGAGCTAGTCAACTAGAGGCTCACTAGGGACACATTGTTGTCTGTTATTCACACATGTATTACGATTTCCGGATAACACAATTATAGCACGAATAAAGACAATTATCATGAATAAGGAAATATAATAATAATGCTTTTATTATTGCCTCTAGGGCATATTTCCAACAGTCTCCCACTTGCACTAGAGTCAATAATCTAGTTACATTGTGATGAATCGAACACCCATAGAGTTCTGGTGCTGATCATGTTTTGCCTTAGGGAGAGGTTTAGTCAACGGATCTGCGACATTCAGATCCGTGTGCACTTTACAAATCTCTATGTCTCCATCTTGAACATTTTCACGAATGGAGTTGAAGCGACGCTTGATGTGCCTGGTCTTCTTGTGAAACCTGGGCTCCTTTGCAAGTGCAATAGCTCCAGTGTTGTTACAGAAGAGCTTGATTGGCCCCGACGCATTGGGTATGACTTCGAGGTCGGTGATGAACTCCTTCACCCAAATTGCTTCATGTGCTGCCTCCGAGGCTGCCATGTACTCCGCTTCACATGTAGATCCCGCCACGATGCTTTGCTTGCAACTGCACCAGCTTACTGCCCCACCATTCAAAATATACACGTATCCGGTTTGTGACTTAGAGTCATCCAGATTTGTGTCGAAGCTAGCGTCGACGTAACCTTTTACGACGAGCTCTTCGTCACCTCCATAAACGAGAAACATTTCCTTGGTCCTTTTCAGGTACTTCAGGATATTCTTGACCGCTGTCCAGTGTTCCTTGCCGGGATTACTTTGGTACCTACCTACCAAACTTACGGCAAGGTTTACATCAGGTCTGGTACACAGCATGGCATACATAATAGAACCTATGGCTGAGGCATAGGGGATGACGCTCATCTCTTCTATATCTTCTGCCGTGGTCGGACATTGAGCTGAGCTCAATTTCACACCTTGTAACACAGGTAAGGACCCTTTCTTAGATTGATCCATGTTGAACTTCTTCAATATTTTATCAAGGTATGTGCTTTGTGAAAGACCTATGAGGCGTCTCGATCTATCTCTATAGATCTTGATGCCTAATATATAAGCAGCTTCTCCAAGGTCCTTCATTGAAAAACTCTTATTCAAGTAGGCCTTAATGTTGTCCAAGAGTTCTATATCATTTCCCATCAAAAGTATGTCGTCTACATATAATATGAGAAATGCTACAGAGCTCCCACTCACTTTCTTGTAAACGCAGTGTAACGCCCCGTACACACCCGCCGGTGGTCGTTACTCCTGGCGGGATCTAGACTGGCCCCATAGATCAATACTAGTCTTTTCTGCGCACTTTGTCCTCACTCGTGCGCACCCGGGAGCAACTTCCCGGTCGGTCACCCATCCTGACACTACTCCAAGTTGAGCACGCTTAACTTTGGAGTTCTATCCGAATGGGCTCCCGGAAAAGAAGGAATTCCTTATTGATATGAGTAGTCTATCATCCCTAATAAGCCAGGCTATCACATACACCCCCACTCAGAGGAACCGACGTCCTCGTCGGGCCACAGGAACGTTCCCTCTTGGCACAAACGTCTGTGCTTCCAGTCCGGTACATGTGCCATGCCGGGTGCCACGACGGGTCACAAACGTCATGAACAACATGACCACGCACCTGTCCGCAACCATCCGTGTAACCGGGAGGGTCGGCTCTGATACCAACTTGTAACGCCCCGGACACACCCGCCGGTGGTCGTTACTCCTGGCGGGATCTAGACTGGCCCCACAGATCAATACTAGTCTTTTCTGCGCACTTTATCCTCACTCGTGCGCACCCGGGAGCAACTTCCCGGTCGGTCACCCATCCTGACACTACTCCAAGTTGAGCACGCTTAACTTTGGAGTTCTGTCCGAATGGGCTCCCGGAAAAGAAGGAATTCCTTATTGATATGAGTAGTCTATCATCCCTAATAAGCCAGGCTATCACACGCAGGCTTCTCCATAAGTCTGCATAAACCCAAACGCTTTGATCATCTCATCAAAGCGAATGTTCCAACTCCGAGATGCTTGCACCAGCCCATAAATCGAGCGTTGGAGCTTGCACACCTTGTCAGCGTTCTTAGGATCGACAAAACCTTCCGGCTGCATCATATACAATTCTTCCTTAAGGAAACCATTAAGGAATGCCGTTTTGACGTCCATTTGCCATATCTCATAATCATAGTATGCGGCAATTGCTAACATGATTCGGACGGACTTCAGCTTCGCTACCGGTGAGAAAGTCTCATCGTAGTCAATTCCTTGAACTTGTCGATAACCCTTAGCGACAAGCCGAGCTTTATAGATGGTCACATTACCATCCGCGTCTGTCTTCTTCTTAAAGATCCATTTATTTTCTATGGCTCGCCGTTCAACGGGCAAGTCAGTCAAAGTCCATACTTCGTTTTCATACATGGATCCTATCTCGGATTTCATGGCTTCCAGCCATTTGTCGGAATCCGGGCCCGCCATTGCTTCCTCATAGTTCGAAGGTTCACCGTTGTCTAACAACATGATTTCCAAGACAGGGTTGCCGTACCACTCTGGTGCGGAACGTGTCCTTGTGGACCTTCGAATTTCAGTAGGAGCTTTATTAGAAGCATCTTGATCATCATCATTAATTTCCTCTCTAGTCAGTGCAGGCACCTCAGAAACGTTTTCTTGAGTTTCGCCATTTTCCGGTTCAAGAGGTAACACTTCATCAAGTTCTACTTTCCTCCCACTTACTTCTTTCGAGAGAGACTCTTTCTCTAGAAAGGATCCATTCTTGGCAACAAAGATCTTGCCTTCGGATCTGAGGTAGAAGGTATACCCAACAGTTTCTTTAGGGTATCCTATGAAGACGCATTTTTCCGACTTGGGTTCGAGCTTTTCAGGTTGAAGTTTCTTGACATAAGCATCGCATACCCAAACTTTTAGAAACGACAGCTTAGGTTTCTTCCCAAACCATAATTCATACGGTGTCGTCTCAACGGATTTCGACGGAGCCCTATTTAAAGTGAATGCAGCAGTCTCTAAAGCATAGCCCCAAAAAGATAGCGGTAAGTCGGTAAGAGACATCATAGATCGCACCATATCTAATAGAGTGCGATTACGACGTTCGGACACACCATTACGCTGAGGTGTTCCAGGCGGCGTGAGTTGTGAAACTATTCCACATTTTCTTAAGTGTGTGCCAAATTCGTGACTCAAGTATTCTCCTCCACGATCTGATCGTAGAAACTTGATCTTTCTTTCACGTTGATTTTCAACCTCACTCTGAAATTCCTTGAACTTTTCAAAGGTCTCAGACTTGTGTTTCATTAAGTAGACATACCCATATCTACTCAAGTCATCAGTGAGGGTGAGAACATAACGATAGCCACCGCGAGCCTCAACACTCATTGGACCGCACACATCGGTATGTATGATTTCCAATAAGTTGGTTGCTCGCTCCATTGTTCCTGAGAGCACAGTCTTGGTCATTTTACCCATGAGGCATGGTTCGCACGTGTCAAATGATTCATAATCAAGAGACTCTAAAAGTCCATCTGCATGGAGCTTCTTCATACGTTTGACACCTATGTGACCAAGGCGGCAGTGCCACAAATATGTGGGACTATTGTTATCAACTTTAACTCTTTTGGTATTCACACTATGAATATGTGTATCATCATGTACGAGATTCATTAAGAATAAACCATTAACCATCGGAGCATGACCATAAAACATATCTCTCATATAAATAGAACAACCATTATTCTCGGATTTAAATGAGTAGCCATCTCGAATTAAGCGAGACCCAGATACAATGTTCATGCTCAAACTTGGCACTAAATAACAATTATTGAGGTTTAAAACTAATCCCGTAGGTAAATGTAGAGGCAGCGTGCCGACGGCGATCACATCGACCTTGGAACCATTCCCGACGCGCATCGTCACCTCGTCCTTCGCCAGTCTCCATTTATTCCCCAGCTCCTGCTTTGAGTTACAAATGTGAGCAACTGCACCGGTATCAAATACCCAAGAGCTACTACGAGTACTAGTAAGGTACACATCAATTACATGTATATCACATATACCTTTGGTTTTGCCGGCCTTCTTGTCCGCTAAGTATTTGGGGCAGTTCCGCTTCCAGTGACCACTTCCCTTGCAATAAAAACACTCAGTCTCGGGCTTGGGTCCATTCTTTGGCTTCTTCCCGGCAACTTGCTTACCGGGCGCGGCAACTTCCTTGCCGTCCTTCTTGAAGTTCTTTTTACCCTTGCCCTTCTTGAACTTAGTGGTTTTATTCACCATCAACACTTGATGCTCCTTCTTGATTTCTACCTCTGCTGATTTCAGCATAGCATATACTTCAGGAATGGTCTTTACCATCCCCTGCATATTGTAGTTCATCACAAAGCTCTTGTAGCTAGGTGGAAGCGACTGGAGGATTCTGTCAATGACCGCTTCTTCCGGGAGATTAACTTCCAGTTGAGTCATGCGGTTGTGCAACCCAGACATTTTGAGTATGTGCTCACTGACAGAGCCATTTTCCTCCATCTTACAGCTAAAGAATTTGTCGGAGACTTCATATCTCTCGACCCGGGCATGAGCTTGGAAAACCATTTTCAGCTCTTCGAACATCTCATATGCTCCATGTCTCTCAAAACGCTTTTGGAGCCCCGGCTCTAAGCTGTAAAGCATGCCGCACTGAACGAGGGAGTAATCATCGCAGCGTGACTGCCAAGCGTTCATAACGTCTTGTTCTGCAGGGAGAATAGGTGCGTCACCCAGCGGTGCTCGTAGGACATAATCTTTCTTGGCAGCTATGAGGATAATCCTCAGGTTCCGGACCCAGTCCGTATAGTTGCTACCATTGTCTTTCAGCTTGGTTTTCTCTAGGAACGCGTTGAAGTTGAGGACTATGTTGGCCATTTGATCTACAAGACATATTGTAAGTATTTAGACTAAGTTCATGATAATAAAGTTCATTTAATCAAATTATTTAATGAACTCCCACTTAGATAGACATCCCTCTTCTAGTCATCTAAGTATTACATGATCCGAGTTAACTAGGCCGTGTCCGGTCATCACGTGAGACGGACTAGTCAACATCGGTGAACATCTTCATGTTGATCGTATCTTCTATACGACTCATGCTCGACCTTTCGGTCTTCTGTGTTCCGAGGCCATGTCTGTACATGCTAGGCTCGTCAAGTCAACCTAAGTGTTTTGCGTGTGTAAATCTGTCTTACACCCGTTGTATGTGAACGTTAGAATCTATCACACCCGATCATCACGTGGTGCTTCGAAACAACGAACTGTCGCAACGGTGCACAGTTAGGGAGAGCACTTTCTTGAAATTATTATGAGGGATCATCTTATTTACTACCATCGTTCTAAGTAAACAAGATGCAAAACATGATAAACATCACATGCAATCAAATAATAAACGTGACATGATATGGCCAATATCACATAGCTCCTTTGATCTCCATCTTGGGGCTCCATGATCATCTTGTCACCGGCTTGACACCATGATCTTCATCATCATGATCTTAATCATCGTGTCTCCATGAAGTTGCTCGCCAACTATTACTTCTACTACTATGGCTAACGCGTTTAGCAATAAAGTAAAGTAATTTACATGGCGTTTCTCAATGACACGCAGGTCATACAAAAATAAAGACAACTCCTATGGCTCTTGCCGGTTGTCATACTCATCGACATGCAAGTCGTGATTCCTATTACAATAGCATGAACATCTCATACATCACATATAGATCATTCATCATTCATCACAACTTTGGCCATATCATATCACAAAGCACTTGCTGCAAAAACAAGTTAGACGTCCTCTAATTGTTGTTGCAAGTTTTACGTGGCTGAATTAGGGTTCTAGCAAGAACGTTTTCTTACCTACGTTAAAACCACAACGTGATTTGTCAACTTCTATTTACCCTTCATAAGGACCCTTTTCATCGAATCCGCTCCAACTAAAGTGGGAGAGACAGACACCCGCCAGCCACCTTATGCAACTAGTGCATGTTAGTCGGTGGAACCGGTCTCACGTAAGCGTACGTGTAAGGTTGGTCCGGGCCGCTTCATCCCACAATACCGCTGAAGCAAGATAAGACTAGTAGCGGCAAGAAGAGTTGACAACATCTACGCCCACAACAAATTGTGTTCTACTCGTGCAATAGAGAACTACGCATAGACCTAGCTCATGATGCCACTGTTGGGGAACGTTGCAGAAAATTAAAATTTTTCCTACGGTTTCACCAAGATCCATCTATGAGTTCATCTAGCAACGAGTCATGGGAGAGAGAGATTGCATCTACATACCACTTTGTAGATCGCGAGCGGAAGCGTTCAACGAACGGGGATGATGTAGTTGTACACACCGTGATCCAAATCACCGGAGATCCTAGCACCGAAAGCACGGCACCTCCGCGTTCAACACACGTACGGTCAGCATAACGTCTCCTTCTTCTTGATCCAGCAAGGAAAAGGAGAGGTTGGGGAAGAAGGCTCCAGCAGCAGCACGACGGCGTGGTGATGGTGGAACTACAGTACTCCGGCAGGGCTTCGCCGTGCACAACGGAGGAGGAGGAGGTGTTGGAGAGGGAGAGGGAGGCGCCAGGGCTTATGGGTGCGCTGCCCCCCTCCCCTCCCCCCTTTATATAGGCCTCTTGGGGGGGCGCCGGCCCTGGGAGATCTAATCTCCCAAGGGGGGCGGCGGCCAGGGAGGTTTCCCTCCCCCCCCCCCCAAGCCATCTAGGAGGTGCCTTCCACCACTAGGACTCCTCCTAGATGGAACCCTAGGCGCATGGGCCCTTTGGGGCTGGTTCCCCTTGGCCCAAGCAGGCCAAGGCGCACCCCCTAAGGCCCATGTGGCCCACCAGGGCAGGTGGCCCCACCTGGTGGACCCCCGGGACCCCTTCGGTAGTCCCGGTACAATACCGATAACCCCGAAACTTGTCCCGATGGCCGAAACAGCACTACCTATATATAATTCTTTACCTCCGGACCATTCCGGAACTCCTCGTGACGTCCTGGATCTCATCCGGGACTCCGAACAACATTCGGGTTACTGCATATACATATCTTCACAGCCCTAGCGTCACCGAACCTTAAGTGTGTAGACCCTACGGGTTCGGGAGACATGCAGACATGACCGAGACGGCTCTCGGGCAATAACCAACAGCGGGATCTGGATACCCATGTTGGCTCCCACATGCTCCACGATGATCTCATCGGATGAACCACGATGTCGAGGATTCAATTAATCCCGTATACGATTCCCTTTGTCAATCGGTATTTTACTTGCCCGAGATTCGATCGTCGGTATCCCAATACCTCGTTCAATCTCGTTACAGGCAAGTCACTTTTCTCGTACCGTAATGCATGATCCCGTGATCAAACACTTTGATCACATTGAGCTCATTATGATGATGCATTACCGAGAGGGCCCGGTGATACCTCTCCGTCAAGCGGAGTGACAAATCCCAGTCTCGATCCATGTCAACCCAACAGACACTTTCAGAGATACCCGTAGTATACCTTTATAGTCACCCAGTTACGTTGTGACGTTTGGCACACCCAAAGCACTCCTACGGTATCCGGGAGTTACACGATCTCATGGTCTAAGGAAAGGATACTTGACATTGGAAAACTCTAGCAAACGAACTATGCGATCTTATGCTATGTTTAGGATTGGGTCTTGTCCATCACATCATTCTCCTAATGATGTGATCCCGTTATCGATGACATCCAACGTCCATAGTCAGGAAACCATGACTATCTGTCGATCAACGAGCTAGTCAACTAGAGGCTCACTAGGGACACATTGTTGTCTGTTATTCACACATGTATTACGATTTCCGGATAACACAATTATAGCACGAATAAAGACAATTATCATGAATAAGGAAATATAATAATAATGCTTTTATTATTGCCTCTAGAGCATATTTCCAACAATGGGATCCAAGCGTATGCGCAACACAGAGGCAGCAGAGGGCTCCAATGCCCCCCAACGCAGAACCAAGACCACCGCCACCAAAGAGAAGGAACCCACCATGAGTTTGGATGAGATGCCACTTGCTGAGTTCATCTCTCTGAGGAAGATCAATCCATATGGAAACGCTCGTGCCAACTTTTGAGGGAAGGAGCTATTCTGGACCAAGCAGCAGAATCTCATTTATCTAGATGTCATCAAGGCCAAGCAAAACACCTATGTGGAGGTGAAGTGGATCAACATGCATCACATGAGGCAAGAGAAGCACCGGGACTACTTTGGTGAGGCTTTAGACCTAGTGGAGCAATTTGGCATTGAGCATATCATCTCATTCCACAAAGACTTTGATCCTGAGATCCTTGCTCATTTCTCTGCCTCAGTGCATTTTCATCCCAATGAGGAAAGGACCATGACTTGGATGACCAATGGTCGGCAGCTGACTGCTACTTGGAAGGAATTCATGAATTTGCTTGGGATGAGGGGCTTGCCACACCCCAAGGTGTTCGCCCTCATGCCAATCCCGAGTCTGCCAACAAGAACAGGCTTATGCCCTTCTATGTGGAGAAGAAGCTCTCCAATGGCAAGTCAACTTGGGTACTCAACTCTTTTCTTGACATCATGCACCGGATCTTCCGCAACACTCTTTTCCCACGCATTGGGGACAAGGACAAGGTGCATGCCTATCTTGTGGATATGATGCTCCTGTGTGAAGATGCTCGCAACTCTCGGACACTACCACTTGACGTCTCACATATCATGTGTCATGAGCTTCGGTTTGCGGTCTACAACTGCAAGGTCCCCATCTATGGACCTTATCTGTTTCAGTTGATCTCCACAACTTGGGAGAAGCTCTACCCTCAAGATGAGTTTGAGGCCCCTAGTTGGATCCGGCATGAGCCCATCAACCTCCGTATCAAAACTCAGTGGGCCAACACTACCTCTCGTGTTGATACCGCGACTGCCATGGACGTGGATGCAGATGAGGATGAGGAGGAGGAAGCAGCCGAGGACAACTCTGAGGGTTACATCCCTCCCACCTCTGAGCCATCTTGGGCTAAGCAACTGAAGAACAAGATGAAGGTTTTGTTCTGTATGCAGGCAAAGGGGCAGTACAAGACCCATGTGGCTTCCAAGGAGACTCGCCGCCGCGACAAGCGGATTTTCAGGACCTTTGGTGAGAACATATCCAGCGGGTCAGAGGTGCACATCACCCCAGAGGCAAAATGGATGCGCAAGCAGGGTTATCAGTGGACCGAGTCTGAGGAGGAGTCCGTCCCAGCTGCAGAGTCTGACGGGGAGCGTGTGAGTGACTGCTACCTCTTGAGCACTGCGTTGGTTTTCCCTTGAAGAGGAAAGGGTGATGCAGCAAAGTAGTGTAAGTATTTCCCTCAGTTTTTTAGAACCAAGGTATCAATCTAGTAGGAGGCTACGCGCGAATACCTCGCACCTACACAAACAAATAAATCCTTGCAACCAACGCGATAAGGGGTTGTCAATCCCTACATGGTCACTTACGAGAGTGAGATCTGATAGATATGATAAGATAATATTTTTGGTATTTTTATGATAAAGATGCAAAGTAAAGAAAGTAAAATAAAAACGGCGTAAGAAATAGCTAAGTGTTGGAAGATTAATATGATGGAAAATAGACCCGGGGGCCATAGGTTTCACTAGTGGCTTCTCTCAAGAGCATAAGTATTTACGGTGGGTGAACAAATTACTGTTGAGCAATTGACAGAATTGAGCATAGTTATGAGAATATCTAGGTATGATCATGTATATAGGCATCACGTCCAAGACAAGTAGACCGACTCCTGCCTGCATCTACTACTATTACTCCACACATCGACCGCTATCCAGCATGCATCTAGAGTATTAAGTTCATAAGAATAGGGTAACGCTTTAAGCAAGATGAAATGATGTAGAGGGATAAACTCATGCAATATGATATAAACCCCATCTTGTTATCCTTGATGGCAACAATACAATACGTGCCTTGCTGCCCCTACTGTCACTGGGAAAGGACATCGCAAGATTGAACCCAAAGCTAAGCACTTCTCCCATTGCAAGAAAGATCAATCTAGTAGGCCAAACCAAACTGATAATTCGAAGAGACTTGCAAAGATAACCAATCATACATATAAGAATTCTGAAGATTCAAATATTGTCCATAGATAAACTTGATCATAAACCCACAATTCATCGTCCTCAACAAACACACCGCAAAAGAAGATTACATCGAATAGATCTCCACAAGAGAGGGGGAGAACATTGTATTGAGATCCAAAAAGAGAGAAGAAGCCATCTAGCTAATAACTATGGA
Organism: Aegilops umbellulata; assembly: GCA_032464435.1. Classification (NCBI taxonomy): domain Eukaryota; kingdom Viridiplantae; phylum Streptophyta; class Magnoliopsida; order Poales; family Poaceae; genus Aegilops; species Aegilops umbellulata. The sequence continues at coordinate 257,640,819 of CP136054.1, read as the reverse complement.
CCCGAAGGTCTGAGGTAAACTACTCACACATTATCGGAGAGGCTATGGTGTTGATGTAGAAGCCCTCCGTGATCGATGCCCCCTTTGGCGGAGCTTCGGAACAGGCCCCAAGATGGGATATCACGGGTACAGAAGGTTGCGGCGGTGGAATTAGGTTTTTAGCTCCCTATCTGGTAGTTTGGGGGTACGTAGGTATATATAGGAGGAAGGAGTACGTCGGTGGAGCAACGTGGAGCCCACGAGGGTGGAGGGCGCGACTGGGGGGGTAGGCGCGCCCCCTACCTTGTGGCCTCCTGGTTGAAGTCTTGACGTAGGGTCCAAGTCCTCTGTATCACGTTCGTTCCGAAAATCACGTTCCCGAAGGTTTCATTCCGTTTGGACTCCGTTTGATATTCTTTTTCTGCGAAACTCTGAAATAGGCAAAAATCAACAATTCTGGGCTGGGCCTCCGGTTAATAGGTTAGTCCCAAAAATAATATAAAAGTGAATAATAAAGCCCAATAATGTCCAAAACAGAAGATAATATAGCATGGAACAATCAAAAATTATAGATACGTTGGAGACGTATCAAGCATCCCCAAGCTTAATTCCTGCTCGTCCTCGAGTAGGTAAATGATAAAAACAGAATTTTTGATGTGGAATGCTACTTGGCATAATTTCAATGTAATTCTTCTTAATTGTGGTATGAATATTCACATCCGAAAGATTCAAGATAAAAGTTTAATATTGACATAAAAATAATAATACTTCAAGCATACTAACTAAGCAATCATGTCTTCTCAAAATAACATGACCAACACTACAAAAAAAAGACACATCCGTGACATTTTGGGCCGAATGAAATTTTTTTCTGTCATACATACGACACTTTTATGATGATAATTGTGACAAAACCCGGTATCATCATAGATGTGGTGGGCTCCTACTTCTATGACAAAAAATCATGACAGAAAATGGGATTTTCGTCCTGGGCGGGCCAGAGACGCAGCTGCATGACATTCTTTGGGCCGTCCATGATGGAAAAAACCATGGTAGAAGCAAGGGGGAGGAAAATTTCTGGGAGTTCCCGGTTACAGTGGGAGGTCGGGGGCCGAGCGATGCGCGTTTCTCTCGTACACGTACGCGCGTGTGTGCGAGGCGTTGGCTCTAACTGAACCCGAGCGAGGCGTTGGGCTCTAACTGAACCCGAGCGATTGCACTACAGGCTGCGCGCTAATGAACCCGAGCGATCGATCGATGGCTGTTAACTGAACCCGATCAAGCGATTCCTTCGCTACTGCTGCTAACTGAAGCCGATCGATTGGATGAACAGTGAGTGTTGTGGGGGGTGGATGAATAGTGAGCGGTGGCGTTGCCTCTGGATGAACAGGACCCCATGGTGTGGAGGGCTGGATCAACAATAGACGGTGGAGGGGTGCCCGTGGAGGGGTGGTTGAACATGACCCCGTGGTGTGGAGGGCTGGATGAACAGTAGATGGTGGAGGGGTGCCCGTGGAGGGGTGGTTGAATAGGACCCCGTGGTGTGGAGGGCTGGATGAACAGTAGACGGTGGAGGGGTGGTTGAACAATAGCCGGTGGAGTAGCGCGCGGTGGAGGCTGGATGAACAGGAGCCCGTGGAGGCTGGAGGAGGTCGACGGTGGAGATGAACAGTATCCCGTGGAGTCCCGTTTTACAGTACGCCACACCCCTCCCGATGAACAGGACCCCCGTTTCGACCGTAGGAGGTCCGTTTCGTCCGTTTTGCGGTATGCCACACCCCTCCCGATCAACAGGACCGCCGTTCGACCGTAGGAGGTCCGTTTCGTCCGTTTTGCGGTACGCCACACCCCTCCCGATCAACAGGACCCTTGTTTCGACCGTAGGAGGTCCGTTTCCTCCATTTCGTGGTATGCCACACCCCTCCCGATCAACAGGACCCCCGTTTCGACCGTAGGAGGTCCGTTTCCTCCGTTTTGCGGTACGCCACACTCATCCCGATCAACAGGACCCCCGTTTCGACCGTAGGAGGTCCGTTTCTTCCGTTTTGCGGTACGCCACACCCCTCCCCATGAACACGACACATTCCGTTGCCTTCCCATGAACATGACGCATTCCGTTGCCTCCCCATGAACACAACGACGATGTTGTTTCTCCGTTCTGACCTAGCCATGTACACGAGCCCTCGCCATACGTATGCGCGAGTAGGAGTTCGAGACCCCGCCCGTATGTACACATACGTGGCCGTATTTTCTTTCTTGCACCCTGGCCACTGTACGTACGTGTACATGCTACGTGCGCGCCTCTACTACGACATGTGCGCGCCTCTACTACTACACGTGCGCGCCTCTACTACGACACATGCGCGCCTCTACATCGACCAGTATGTACGTACACGTTTGCGACCAGAATGACAACGCTACGTACGCTTCGACCAGGTGGGTCTCGACTGTCAGGCACTTCCTTGCCTGCGAAGATGTAGCTGGTGGGTCCCAGCAGTCAGGGGGGCGAATCGGTTTTTTTTTGCCCGGACGCACTTCCTTGCGTGCGAAGATGTAGCCGGTGGGTCCCAGCAGTCAGGGGGGCGAATCGTTTTTTTTTTGCCCGGACGCACTTCCTTGCGTGTGAAGGTGTAACTGGTGGGTCCCAGGCGAATCATTTTTTTTGCCCGGACGCACTTCCTTGCGTGCGAAGATGAAGCTGGTGGGTCCCAGCAGTCAGGGGGAAACGTTTTTTCCGCGAAATACAGTGGCCCGTCCGGTGGGTCCCAGCTGTCAGGTGGAGGAATCATTATTTTCCGCGTAATAAGGAGGCACTTCCTTGCTGTGGCCGTGGACCCAGCTATCAGCCTCTCCACGTACAGTCCATGTTTGATGGAAGTCGTTCCTTGACCACGTTGACCAGGCCGCGCCGAGAGCACCACGGCGGTGGACGACAGCGAGGCCTAGGAAGGGGACGACGCGGAGTCGGGGAAGACGCGGCAGTGGAAGCCCGCGCGGAGAGGAGTACGAGGGTTCACTGGTTCGACTGTGGTGTGAGGCTGCCGTCGTCGCAGGGCCTGGCCAGCGGTGGGAATAGTAGGGGCGGTGAGGCCTCCGCGGCAGCACAGCCGGCCACGGGAGGCAGGAGCATGCGGCACGACCGGCGCTGCTTTGGGCGGCTAGAGCAAGAAGACCAGAGGTTGAAGAAGCACTACGGCCGTTGGATGGACATCGTACGGTCACTGGAGCTAGAATCGTTCATATTGACTAAGTTGACAAAGCCCTCTGTCCCCGTCAACTTATTTGGCCCACAAGTCATCCTCCCACTATGGTGGGTCCCAGCTAGTAGGGGGTATTAATTTTTTTTTGCGTAATACGGAGGCACTTCCTTGCGTGCGAAGATATAGCTGGTGGGTTCGACATGTCAGCGGGAGGAACATTTTTTTCGTGAAATACAGAGGCCCTTCCGGTGGGTCCCAGCTGTCAGGTGGAGGAATCATTATTTTGCGCGTACAGTCCATGGCCGATGGGTGTCGTTCGTTGACCACGTTGACCAGGCCGCGCTGAGAGCACCATGGCGGTGGACGACAGCGAGGCCTAGGAAGGGAACGACACGGAGCCGGGGAAGACTCGGCAACGGTTGCCCACACGGTGGGGAGTACGAGGGTTTACTGGTCCGGCTGCCGTCGCCGGAAAATAACAGGAAGTGTGGGTGAGTAGAGGAATGGCCTGGCCAGCAATGAAGTAGGGTGGGGCGGTGCGGCCTGTGCGACAGCACAGCCAGCCACGGGAGGCGGGAGCAGGCAGTCCCACCGGAGCTGGTTTGGGCGGCTGGAGCAAGAAAATCAGATATTGAAGAAGCAACACGGTCGTTGGATTAACATCCAACAGTCACTGCTGCTAGAATCGTTTGTGCACTAAGTTGACAAAGCCAAAGTACACGTCAACCTAGTAGACCCACAAGTCAGCCTCCAAATCTGTCCCCAACAGCATACAACCCGAAATTTCTAGCCAGATTCAAATTAATTTTAAATCTAAATATACCTTAATTTAAATTCAATGAAATTTTACCCGCACAAAAACAATGAAATTTAAAATATCAAAATCCAAAAGAAAATAGTATTTTGGAGCTAATTGCCGGTTTGCTGTATTTTTTCATTTTACAGCCCATTTATTATTACTTATAGCCCATTTCTTATTACTTATAGCCCATTTTCTGGGCAAAATGCATCCCTCCTTGTCTTGAAAGATTTCCGGCCCAGCAGGGCGTAGAAAAGCAAGTAGGCCTACGTTGGTTATTCTGCAAAAAACAAAATAGCTGGCTAGCCATTTTCAGAAAGAAAAAAAAACAAACTGGGCTGGTCATGTGCTAAACATATGAAAAGCCTGGTCTAGATGGGCCACGGGTCCCGCACAACCCAGTTGATACCCTTCTCCGTCCCGAAAAAACAAAATTACTGCGCGCGCTGCTGGGTCCCTACTGTCATCCTCACCATGTACAGTCATCTCCTTATTCCTCTCGGTTGTTGACCATGTTGACAACACCGTAGGGCGGCCTCGCGGTGAGCGAACCAAGGCGTAGGACGATGGTGAGGCCTCGGACGGGAACGAACAGGAGCCGGGGAAGATCACAGCCAACCGTGGGAGGCGGGAGCAGGCGGTCCCGCCGGCGCTGGTTTGGCTTTGGCGGCTCGAGGAAGAAGAGACTGAAGAAACGCGACAAACGTTGAATGTCAATCCAACGGTCAAGGATGGCACAATCGTTTGTTGACTAAGCGGACACCAAGTAGCATACTTTTTTATATATAGGAAGAGAACTACGAGGAAAATGCGTTCGTCTGCTGTCCTCCTCATAGGGAACGTTCGCCACATAAGTGACTAGCACCCTTGGTTTTCAACTGAGAGGTCTTGGGTACGAGTCCCAGGAACTCTCAATTTTGTCCTCCTTCCTTCCTCGCAAAAAAAGGGAAAGAAAATCAAAGACTTGGGAAGGCGTACAGAACAAGCTAGTGTACTAGTAAAGAGACGTTGCCGAGTTTTAGAAAAAAGAAAGACGTGCTCCTGTAGCTGGTTCGAATCCAAACCTAGACTATGACTATATATGGTGCTATGCTACTCTGCAAGTAATGAAACCGACATATCCAACGTTCGCTTCTCCTCTTCTCTACTTACTCTACCTAGCATCAGAAGCTCTGGCCGCAACAACCATGTCCGTTGGCTGCTCGTCCACCTGCTCTTCAGCAGGCAACAACCAGATATGCGCCAAGTTGCCACCCGTACCATCGCCTGTGGGTCTCATCACACCCCCGCCGGCACGCGCACCGCAGTCGATTGCTCATCGCAACCCGCTGCCGTTGGTGTGGTGCCACTGCTGCAAATCACGCAGAGTCATCTGTCGCGTCTCAACCACAATCCACAACCCTGGCCGAGTCTTCTACAAATGCCCGAATCATGGGGTAATAATATGTTTAAATGTTGTTCTGCTGCTTTTAGTTGCTGATTTTTTTAATAGTTTGGTTGATGATCTTCCAATTTGATTCGTGCAAAAAAGGGAAGATTCGTGCGATTTGTATTTCTGGGAAGTTGCTGATGTGGGGGAATGCAACTACGCTGATTATTTGGTTAGCCGAGGAATCCCAATACCAGCAGGTTGGGGTGTTGGACAAGTAACTGAAGGAACGACATAAGAGGAAGATGCAGAGCAGAAGGTTAAAGATGCAGTTCCTCTAATCATGGCCAAGCAACAGCTGCTGAATGACCTTGACAGCAATGAGGAGATGAAAGAGCTTGTGAAGATAATGGGCAAAATCGATGTGCTCTGTAGGATGATTGTCTCTTTATTTGCAGTGTATGTAGCACTCGTGATGTATTCAGTGGCTACGACATGAGCACTTTGCTGAAACTAGTAATGAATGAAACCTGTGTAGCAGGCTGGGCATAGTGTTGTGAACATCTAATGATTTCTATTAACGGAAATCAGGGGGTATCCCCTTTTGCTCATATAAATAAACAAATAGCAGAGGCCCTGTCGGGTCAGCTTTGTTCTCATTCGAAGACATTGAGCAAATTGCAGTCCAACAACAAACTATGTCATCAAATTCAAGTTTCACAGCCAAATATGAGTACAACTAAACAACAATGTCATCATGTTTTAGTTGTCATACAATCACCAAACACAAATCAGCATACATAACAAGTGATGTTCTCACATCAAAATACTAAACAACATGTTCATCAGGTTTCCGTTGTCGTAGCAAACACAATTTCACATAGTAGATAAAAAACGTCTTTTGACAGGCAAATACTACAAAAGCAATGTAATCATCATCCGCAGCAGCAGCGTCAACATCTTCGCCATGTGTATCAGTATGAATCGTAATTCCCCACGGTGTCATCTTCTTCTTCGTCCTCAACGTCCTCGAACGTTGGCCTCTCTTGATCAACTCTTGTATGTCCACAGCACGACAGGCAATCTTTTCGCCGGCGTCATTGACGTGATGGTTCTCAAAGATATTAGGAACATCTGTGTTATCTTGTACATCAGGAGCAGTGTAAGCATCATCTTGTTGTGCAACTTCATTAAACGAATTCCTCTGCTCAAACCTTTGCAATACTCTCCAGTCATCGCTACGTGCAAATGTGTCTTCCAAGAAAAATATCTGTGTTGCTTGATTTGCCAAAATAAAAGGCTCGTTGGTCTGGTACGCTGCCTTGACATTGATGGATTTGAAATAATCATCAGCTCTGGGTTTTGCAATCTTGGAAAACAGGTTATACCAACGACAGCATAACAGAACCACACACCGATGATCCTCGAAACTGGAGATATACTGCAACTGAACAATGTCTGTTATGTTAGCATACATTTCAGTTGTCTCTTTGTCATACGTATCCATGCTCATGATGGCACTGTTTTGTGTCTTCCTGCCTTCATCTCGTGCAAGGGTGTTGTAGTGCACATCTCCAACAACGCAAGATTCATAATGTCTTACTCGAGTATCAGGATCCATTGCTAGTGACTAAAGTGCATCATCAACTGCCTGCCCATCCTCCCGCATCTTCTTAACCTATGGTTAGAAAATAGACAAGCTGATCATCTTATGTACTCAATATATTAAAAAAACTGACAATGCACTTCAAAAGCTTACATGGTTCTTGAACCATTTCGCAAATCCTTCCATAACCAGTTTGTCAATGTTTCTTGGATTTTGCGGCAGTAACTCCTCTTTGTAGATGCTGCACAACATAGTGATCGCGTCAAACATCTAAATATATAAGAATGTGCTGCAAGTTTAGTAGATTACGATGTATAAGCTGCAGTACTGCACTTACTTGATATAAGGTAGTATGTCAGGACAGTTATTCAACACATACCAAACCATTTTGTCCAAATCTTTAGGTTTGTCCTCTTGTCGACTTTTCCCTGCAACTCTAACAGAATAATCGAAAACATTGAGCCCGGGATTGTCTTCACCCACCTCATTGCTAAGCTGATCAGCTGTTTCAATGTATTTTGAGCAGAATGTCAACGCTTCTGTAACAATGTAGGCCTCTGCAATGGAACCCTCGGGTCTAGCTCTGTTCCTAACATAGCCCTTGAAAGTGCATAGCCGCCTTTCAATAGGGTACATCCAGCCATATTGTACTGGACCTCTAAGTAGTGCCTCATCAGGTAGATGAACAGCCAAATGCACCATCACATCAAAGAAGGCTGGAGGATATATCTTCTCAAGGTCGCATAGGATAGTTGGTATCTTGTCTCTAAGACGCTCCAAAGCATCTATCCTGATATTCCTACTGCAGAGTTCCCTGAAGAATTGTCCCAACTCTGCAACTGCTCTGTGTAAGTCAGGGCGGCCCAATCCTCTAAGGATAACAGGTAAAACCCTTTGAAGTAGGACGTGGCAGTCATGAGTTTTCAACCCTTGTACCTTGCTTCCATCTGCACTGACTCTCCTTTCAGGGTTGGAAGCAAATCCATGTGGGAATCTCACACGTGACAGGACCTCGCAGAATTCTTTTCTTTTTACCTTGTCCAAGACATACACAGCTGGTGCCATATCCCGTGGTTTACCTTCATCTTGCACCTACAAATCCTTTCTGATACCCAGGTGTGTCAAATCAATCCTAGATTTTAAGGCATCTTTCGTCTTGCCTTCAATATTAAGAAGTGTGCCGATAATGTTGTCACATATATTTTTCTCGATGTGCATCACATCAAGATTATGCCGCAGATCCAAATCTTTCCAATACTCCAAGTCCCACAAAGTGGACCTGCGGGTAAACAATAATCTCTCTTCTACCCTGCCACACTTCCTTTTCCCGCTACCATTACCAGGATGGTTTCCTGGTGTAATATGCCCGACCTTCTCTAATTCCACTTGCAACTCATCAGCGGTGAGCCTCTTTGGCGCATCACGGTTTTCATGCTTTGCATTGAACACATGTCTTCGGTATTTTCTAGGATGCGGCTTGTCCTTGGCAAGGAAACGGCGGTGTCCAATGTAATCGATCTTGCTAAGTATTGCGTATGCCAGCGGATTCCTGTCACAGCGAACACATGCATTGTAACCATGTGTCGTTCGCCCTGACATAGTGCCCAAAGCCGGATAATCATGGATGCACCAAATTATAACAGCACGCAGAAAGAAATCAGCTGGTGGGATGCTATATAGGTCTCGAGTGAGAACACCCTTCCATAGCTGTTGAAGTTCCTCCACAAGAGGCTCCATGAAGAAATCAAAATCCTTTCCAAGACTTTTTGGACCTGCGTTGAGCAAGGCCATCATGTAGTTTGATTCTTTGGTGCAGACATTTGGAGGCATGTTGTAAGGGATAACAAGCATTGGCCACATGCTATATGTGGCGCTCTGGTGGCCAAATGGGTTAAATCCATCTGAAGCTAAGCCAAGTCTAGTGTTTCTCGGGTCAGCAGCAAACTCTTTGTGTTTATCATTGAAGCTTTTCCACTCACTACGAGATGGATGGCTCATTACATTCTGATCTCTGTACTCCTGGTTCCTAGAATGCCACAGTACATCCTCTCTTGTTTCAACATCATTAAACAACCTCTGCAATCTTGGTGTAATTGGAAAATGTCTCAGAACATTATGAGGAATCCTCTTCACAGCATCGCCATCTTTCCATCTTGATGATTTGCATTTCGGGCATTCACTTAAGTTGGCATAATCCTTCTGGAACAGAACACAATTATTCTTACAAACATGGATCATATCATATCCAATTCCAACTGCACGAAGGCAATTCTTCATTTTACTGTAGGTGTGTGGCAGCTCAGACGCATCTGGGAAAGATTTGCGGAAAGCAGCCAACATTGCATCGAATGATTTGTTGGTCATCCGCTCATATGTCTTCACCTGAAGAAAGGTGACCATAGCTGAGAATACTGACAGCTTATTTCCTGGGGTGACAGCAACGTTGCATTGTTCCAACATGCGGGCCCACCTTTTTTCTCCTGCAGGTGAAAGTTCACGGAATGCACGAGCATTTCGTAGCATTGTTTTAATGTTGGTCAAACTCACTGGCTCCGCCACCACCACCTCCTCCTCCTCTTCCACCTGAGCATCAGGCAAATCAAGATGGCGATCTGCTGCTTCCACGTAGTCAATAACATTGACGTTCATAGCTTCACCATGATGAACCCACCTAGTATATGTGACCGACATCCCATACAAGTGTAGATGATTTTGCACAGTTGACTGGGGTCTTGTAACTGAATTCATACAACTGCTACACGGGTAGAGCACATCTGATTTTGGACTATTGTACTCATCTCTGATAAAGTTCATGAAGTTTTCAACCCCCTCGACATATGCAGCAGAGAATCTTCGAGCAGAAGTTATCCAAGTCCTGTCCATCTATTAGACATACAAATTAGTTATTCTACTAGATATTACAGGAAAAACATATATGCTTTTTTATGAAGTCCAGAAAAAAATACCTAGGTCGATGTCTAAAGTTATGGCAAGATATTTGGACGAGCAGATCTAAGAAACGAAATATATGTAAAGCTAATTCAGCAAACAGATTTGAGTGCCAAATTATGGCAGGCTATTTCAGCAGTCAATGAGGCCGAGCACACATCCATCGAACTATCGAAGGTCATCGCAGCAACAAAGATCGAGTATAAAACGGTGTAGAGCTATTTCACCTAACAGATTGGCTACTAGACCATGGAAATCTACGTCACAATAAATATATGGCGGGATATTTTAGCAACTAATCGGCCTTGGCATGCCATCTCAGCTAAGCAGATTGAGTGCAGAACAGGGCAAGGAAGCTTCTTAAGCAGAGCATATTGACAGTAAACTACTTCGGCAAATAGTGAGATTAACAACGTCTATCAGCTAACATTCAGCGCTACACCGACATAAATGGGGCCTCAGTCTAGAATGCGCGTACCTTGGGAGAAGCTGACCGCCGTGTGTCTCCACACGAACATCGCCAGCGGTGGCGGCGCTGACCGCCGTGCGCCTCCACAAGAACGTAGCTAGAGGTGGCGGCGCGACTAGAGGACGGCAGTCTACGAGAGCGTACTGTGGGAGCGAGAGGATCGCCGAACCACGTCGCTAACATATCGGCGCGGCGGGGAGGGCGGCTTTTGCAGAGCGAATGGAGTGGAGGGGGACAGGAGGGGAGGGGGGTTTGGGGAATATTATTGGCTAGTTGGCCGAAGGGCGGTTGAATCGGATTTGGGGGGAATTTTTGGGTGTGGGGGGAGGATTTTCACGCGGTGGGCGAGGGGATTTTGGCGCATGGTTGGTTACTCCAAGTGCAGTCCCAAGTGTCAGTGAAGAGGCAAGCCGAAGCGCGTTCCATTTGCGTGAGACGTGTGCAGGACCGAACGTGTGTGGGGTGCAATGCGACCGCGACAGGAGTGTTGTGAGTGTACCGCCTTTTTTCCTTTTAAACTAGGTGCTTCGCCCCCTCAAAAAAAATTGTTGCTTCGCGCGATCCATCGATACTACTACTAGTAATCTGGTAATCCCGACTAAAACGGTGGCCGGGTCTTTTCCCGCGCGATATGCTGGGAGGTTGGCTTAGTTGGGTTTTTTAGGACGAGTAATGCTACACCTACGTAATCCCAGTTACGTAATTGACGTAATGTGAAACGTGTGAGTTGTTGATTGTAGATTGGGGGGAGGGAGGGACCCACCACCATGAAAATCAGGGGAGGAGAGAGAGAGGCAATTTACGTTAACCCTTTCATAGGTTCCCGTAGATGTAGAAAGATGTGAAATGCGTGAATGTGTAGTGGACGTACTATTGGAGTGCCTAAGATAATTTGTGTATGTATAGACCTATGTGTTTATTTTATTTGGCATGTTAGATTTGTCTTTTTTTTGCGGGGTATGTTAGATTTGTCTCAGTTCAATAAAAAGCAGAGTTGGTGATGATGGTGTGCCTGTCATCCTGCAATATAGGCCGTCCGATCTATATCTAATGGATAGGAAGGAAACTATGACAATTTACCCGCACTCCTCTCCACATTTGCAGATAAGGCTTTCCCTCGTTCATCCTTTTCTCCCACAAGATCTTGATCTTCCGTGCAATGCACAGGCATCTTGCTAGTACTCCTACAATATGTATATTATTGTGAAAGTTCATATACACCGGCCGAGATTAATGCAAACACGGCAGATTTTCATTACATTTCGAACTTTTATAGGACAGAAAAATAAAAGAAACCCGACCCTAAACCTATTCTACGGCGGCGATCGACGTACTCCATCTGCGATCTCTATGTACGGGGGCGGGGTTCAAGACCCGTGAAGTGAAGGTGCGGTCTCCGGCGAGGAAGAGTAGAACACGGGATACGGACCGGCCAGTTGGCACACCATGCCCTGCCTCCTCCCATGCCCTACTCACCTCGGAGAAGTCCCCGACCTTGGCGGTGCCGGACGTTGGACGGTGGCAAGTAGGAAGCGTGGCTGACGGTGCTCTCGTCATCGGCCGCCAGCGTGGCCACCGCTTGTGCGGTCGCGTCCGTGTCCGGCTACACCGCTATTGCGTCGCAAGAGGCGACTTGAGCGAGGGCGGCGACCTCGAGCTTCATCCCCGAAGACAAGCTCTCCCGCAGAGCGTTCGCACTTGCGGTCATGGCGGATGTGGTGCCAGGTAGGAGGACGATGCGCTATGGTGTGGAGGTTAGCCGGGCATTGCCGCTTTAAGTAGCGCATTCCGGTGAGGCCAACCGTCCGGGTGCGTCATTAAGTCGCCGGAGTTGGTTCCTCGGGCACCGAGCCTCTTAACGACGACATACGAACGGACGGCATGAATGCGGGCAGCTGGCGCCGGCAGCACGACAGCACGAGGGACGAGGGTTTTGGTGTACCAGGGTAGTCAGCTGTGGTCGTGGCAACATTGGAGATGCCCTTTGCTCACATGCGATCCCCGCATGTCATTGAAAAAGCAAGACGACCCGACATGGTATCAGGTCCAGAGGATGCAGTTGGCCGCGCTACACCACTCCGCGGATGCGTCGCGGCGCCCCGTGCATCCTCGACGATCCGGGTGTTGGGGTGTGTTTGGATTGTGGCCAAAGTGCACCTTACCAAAATTTTGGTCATGACCCCAAGATTGGTCTTTGTTTGGATGGTTGCCATTTTTTTGGCATGCGAATGAACTCTAGCCAACTCTAGTTCATTTTTCTTTCCAATGTCGGCCAAATCATGGGCAACCAATACCTCAACCAAAATTTTGGTCATGACCCAAAGATTGGTCTTTGTTTGGATGGTTGCCATTTCTTTGGCATGCCAATGAACTCTAGCCAACTCTAGTTCATTTTTTTTTGCCAATGTCAGCCAAATCATGGGCAACCAATACCTCAACCAAAATTTTGGCTACCCAATGCTTTGATGGGGCAACCTTGGGCACAAACCAAACATACCGTTGGTCGTGCCACAGCACTAAAGCCACCCTCGGTGCACTGAAACCGACCGTGTCTAGCGATGATATGAGTGTGTCGCTCACCGCGGTCGCCGTGTCCAGAGGCGGTGCTGGAGCTGCGCCCCGTTGTTGGCCCCAACGACCCACAAGAACGGTTTTCGGTGGCGAGGAGGTCGTGGGCCAGCTCCTCCATTGGATTAGTCTACGCTATGTCGTCCCGACGGGTGTGCCCCACATGCCGGTTCCCTGTTTTCCCGGCCATATTCGAGCGTCAGTGCTCCGCGTTGCGCATTAGGCCTTTCACTATGTAGGCCAAGAGAGAAAACTTATTGTTTACTTGAGCCGTTCAAGTATAATCATGTGGCGTTTGCTTATTTCTCATTCCTCTCCAACCCTCTTCTCCATCGATCATGTCACCCTCCAGTCGAGTCCATCCTCCCGCATGCCTCATTTGAACATTCCGCTGAGTATCATTCGCATGTACCCACCCTAGTCCTCTTTCAAAGATCTCCGGACCCCAAGATGAAATCGAGAGGGAACGAGTGGGGGCACGTGATACCTAAGGCGGATTCAAAATTTTGAACCGGTGATCATAGCATCCGCAAATCATATATAAAGGGTATTCAATGTTCGTTTCGTTTTTGAAAGTACAATATACTCCCTCCTATCCTTTCTAGTTTACATATAAGTTTTATGTGTAGTCAAAGTATCTCTACTTTGATACAAAAGGTATCAACATTCAACAACACCCAATCAATATTGTTAGATTCGTACGTACTCCTAGATTTGTACTCGAGGTGGTTTCCAATTTGACTATTGACAAGATTAATAGTACATGAGATGTATAATGTGAAAATTATATCATTAGAAACTCCTTTCACATACGAAATTGACCGTATGCTTTGTGTAAGTTGCATGTCATATATTATTACTCTAACATTTGGTCAAAGTTAGCTTCGAAAAACGCATTAGACCCTGTATGCTTTGTGTAAGTTGCATGTCATATATTATTACTCTAACATTTGTGTAAGTTGCATGTCATATATTATTACTCTAACATTTGGTCAAAGTAGTATAGTGGAAGTGGATCCTCTGACATAGGTATCCCTGCCTTACCCTCCCTTTCGGTCACTTACTGGCGGACCCCATGCTTGCTAGGCCCCGCATGTCAGTTACTCAATGGGTTTAGCCACGTTAGGGGATCCTCATCCGTAGTATACTCCCTCTATTTTTATTTACTCCGCATAAAATGGAGGGAGTGGTGGTATAATAAATGACGCGGGCGGGGGAGGGGGAGGGACGTCGGTTTGGTCTCAACTGCGGTCCCACAAGCGAGCGAAAACGCAAGACGAAGCGCGTTCCATTCAGTGAGCGACGTGGAGGGTCCAGCGTGCTGGGCTGCAATGCGAACGCGACAAGAGCGATGTACAGTCAAAACCGATTGACCAGTCATCACTGGAACCACTATTCACACTAGAACCTTCGTTGCTCGGCCTACGCCAGCCACTGCCCTAAAACCACGCCAAATCTCCAGCCCATTCCCCCACCTTTCGATCCCCTATCCCGCATCAAGTGTCTCCTAGTTCGCCAGAAAGCCATGGTGCGCCACAAGATCACTTACTACAAGATGCTGACGCCGGAGCGCCGCGAGGAGCGATTGTGTGAGGGTGCGGTGCGACCGCGGCATGCAGGAGCGACCGTGTGAGGGTGCAGTGCGACCGTGACAACCGTGCGCAAGTGTACCTCCTTCTCATTTTGAAAACTTTAGGCAAGCTTGGCAAAAATGTGTGGCGAAGTTTGGCAATGCAAGGCCTAGACCCAAACAGGATAAGTACGTACGTACTAGGAGTACTAGTGTTAAAAAAGAAAGGCGGGGTTTTCCTTCACGGGATTTAATCGATACAAATCCTCGTTTCACGTGTCAATTAATGTGTATTTTTTTCTCCAAAGACCAAAGAGCTAACCATCTCACTCCTCATCGCTTGATTAATGCAGCGCCATGCAAACCAACCTTCTCACTTCCGCATGCATGCAGGGGATATTAATGTCCTTGGTTGCTAACCCCATCAATTTTGCCTCGATTAGTGTTAGTGGCCCTTTGCAAATTGTAATTATGATATACTGGCCTTGTGTACAAAAAAATGGAGGTAGTAACTATATTTGACTTCCTTCCCCATTGCGGTGACGTTGATGATATCTTTTTTTTGGTGGTTTGGCAAAGTGCGTTCGACGGAGAACACCATTGAGGGAGACCGCGGTAAGTCATTCGCAAGTGCCGCCTGCAAGCCGAGACAACCGCCTTATTTGCATCCAGGAAGTCCTTTACTAGTACTACTAGGAGTACTAGTGCGGTGAGATGGTTTCTCGAAGAAGACGATGGAGAAGCGGAGTGAGCGAAGAGTGAAATGATGGTTGCTTCGTCCGTACTTTTGTGATTTGACGCCTCACTGCTTTGTGATTTGTGATAGAAGGGACAAGGGAGTAGACTCTGTGCTCTATACTGTACTACATGCGTCCAAGCATGGGAGAAAGAGGAGAGACGTTGCATTTTTCTATTCCTTCAATCAATCAATCAGGGAGCTTCGGTTCCATCTTTTTGGCTTTGGCAACACCGTCCACAATGGTTCCCACGATGCCAAAAGCTATTTTCACATTTGGCTACACATTGTGGATGCCCTTAACTGTACCACTTGGTTTTGCTCCTGTGTGCTACCTATACAAATCTTAATTATATTGATCTAAAAATTATAGAATCAAGATTAGTAAAAAGGAGGTGATTTTGCCGCGCGGATGGCGGGGGAGATTTCTTATTTGAGCAATGCTACATCCACGTAATGGTTTACGTAAAGTTACGAACTGATGTGATGTGGGACTATTTGATTGGATTAAAGGAGAGGATTAGGCCCACCCCACCTGAAAATCAGGGGGCATATATAGATTAGATGGAAAGTATACGTAGCAGCTACGTAGCCCTTTGTAAGTCTAGGATTAGGTTTCTTATTTTCGGAGGACGTTGTCCTGGCGGTTTGCTAACATGCGGTCCCACGTGTCAGTGCTTTACCAAGCCGATCCGCGTCCCACATGAGGCAGAACAACGGCAGAAGCAACACGTGGTTAAGTTGAAGAAGATGAGGGAGAAGTGGATTCAGCAACGAGTGAAATGATTGTTGCTTCGTCCCTCCAACTTAACTATGGGAAAGGTGCAACTTTGTGATTTGACGCCTCATTGCTCATTACTACGCCAGCGCCATGACTGGGGTGCTTCACCCCGGCTGCTCTGCATTGTATTCCTGTATGGCACGTGGATCCGGTAGCTTGATGTCCCACATGTCGGCGAAAGGGACTAGAAGATTTATGAAAGCGAGCACTCCACTCTTACGACGGAGGAGTAGACGACACGACGGCCCAGTGAACTGTCACTTGTACTGTATAGTACTATAGTTTTGTTGTTTCGCACGATCCATCGATACAAACCCGATTAAACAGGAAAGGGCGGGATTTTTCCCGCGCGGTAGATGATACTTGCCATACATTTCAAAGGCAATTTTAATGTATGCAAACTGAATAATTATAAGTAACAATATGATATTTAGTAAAACTAAAAACACATATGATTTGTTGTGTTAGAGTGTAGTAGTAGTGCTGTATTGCATAGTTGTTAGATGTAACATGCGAGAACGTGTAGAGATGTAGTTTTGGAGGGCCTACAGAGAGGAAAGCGTAATAGGGTCACCGAACTTCAGAATAAGCTGATTACGGTCACTATATACGTTTTGCGGTGATTATACGGTCACTTGCTCACAGTTTAGCATCGGATTGCACTCTGTTGACCGGCCAAATAGTCTGCGTGGCACCATGCTGACTAGTTAAATTAACCATGTTCCGTGTGGGTCCCAACTATCAGTTCGCATAGGCAAAAGGTCAGATAAACACAAATTTACGCAGGCACGACAAGGCTCCAACCTGTGCGCGGGAATCACCTGGTTGTGTATGTGTGTCAGGGCCTGATGTGTGCGCATGCACGTGTAGGTTGAGCACTTGAGCGTGAGAGTGTGTGTTGGTCGTGTGGTGTACTGGTATGTGCATGCATGCGTGCGTGTGTGCATGTGAGTGTTGCGTGCGTGCGTGGCTGCGTGTGTACGTGTGAGTGTTGCGTGCGTGCGTGGGTGCATGTGTTTGCGTGAGTGTTGCGTGGATGCAGTTCGTGTGCATGCGTGTGTGTGTGTATAATCACCACACCAGCTCATGTGTGTTAAGACAGACGGCTCAGCATACTAATACAATGCCACCTTGTCCGCTGTGCCCGCGGTCATGACTTCGAACCACCGTCCAAATTTTTTTTTTGTCGTTTGTTTTCATTCTTACTAGCAAGATGCTCGTGCGTTGCACATAACATCAAGATGCATTTGTATGACTTGTTTATCTTGTGAGATAAAAGGATGAACGAGGGAAGGCCTTATTTGCAAATGTGGAGAGGTGTGTGGGTACCTTTTTGCAAAATTGCCATAGTTTCTTTCCTATCCGTCAGATATAAATCGGACGGCCTATATTGCAGGATGGCAGGCACACCATCATCACCAACTCTGTTTTTTATAAGAGTGTATTTTATGTATTTTATAAGAGTGTAGATGTAGAGTAGATACAAGTCGACAGGTGGGCACGATGGTAGTGAGATAATGTGATGCAACACTAGAGGTGCCACGTGGAGCGTTTAACTGGTCAACTAGTCATGTCATGAGCAAATACAGAGTTGTATGGTGAGCCCGTGACTGTATAATAACCACTAAACGTAAATGGTGACTGTAATGAGTGGATTCTGAAGTCCAATGTACGTATCGTGCTTTCGCTTCTAATACAATGATCATAATTGCATATATCGCGAGAGAAAGATGAAACATGCGTGAATTTTCTGGGGGCTTACTTTTAGAGGACCTGGAGATAGTTTTGTGTGCATACGTGAAAGGGGCGCACAGGGGGGGTATGTGACAGAGAGAGAGATGCTCTTCGTTTCTCTTTATTATGACTAACTTTGTATATAGTATAAAAATATACAAATTCACAGTGCGGAATAAATATCATTGTGGGCACCATGCAATGCAAATTAGCATTCGTACTCCTCCATATAACTTTGTAATGTTGTATATATGTAGAAACTCTAAAATAATTTTTTGGCCACACTTTATTCAAAAGGAATGTTGTATGCAAAATAAACGTGAAGAGAGGGCTTTTTAGATCAATGGGGTAGGTGATGTAACATGTGTGAATGTGTAGTTGATGCATTTGGTGGGGCCTAGAGAGGTATGTGTGTGTATTACGTATTCGAGAGAGGCATGGATAGAGGGGCCGACGGGGGGGCGTGGGAGAGATAGCATGAGAAATGAGAGTGGTCTAGAGAGAGAGAGAGAGAGACGAATATGACGTCATGACAAGAGATTCCATTCCCTTGAGTGTGTATATGCAAGGGGGGAGGGAATAGAGGCACCAGGACAAATTTTCTCCGTGTGTGGTGTTTGTGTTGGTATGTGTGGGTGTGAGAAGATAATGAGACGTGGGGGCAGAGGGTGTGTCACCGCATGAGGTCCGGCGGGTCGAGGTGAGGCCCTTCGTTCGGTTCCGTCCTGCGCCATATTGGTCGGCCCGTGACGCATTTAGGAAGACCCATGGATGACTAGTCGTACAAGACAAAGATAGCAGAATTGTGAAGGACTCTGTGTCCACTGACAAAGTAGGCTAGGATTTGTAACCCTAGGTTCTCGAACTAAGGTAACCCCTTTATCTCTGATATTACTATTCATCCAACCTAACTTTAAGGGGCATCCTACAGAATGCTCTGCTAGAATCATACTCGTCGATTAGGAAGAGAGGTGTGAGACAATGCGCGAGAGACAGGTGTAAAGATAATGTGCGTACATGAGACACGTAGGCAGGTCCATGTATATAGAAAGGGTCGATGAGGACTGTGCGTGTGTATGTTTGCGAGAGGAAGAGTGCTTGTGATAAAGGTTAGTGAAAACAGTTGTAAATGGTTACGAGAGGGAGGGAGGGTTATATCTAGAGCATGTGTGCGAGAAAGACACCTCGGGAGAGAGTGTGTGAGCATGTGTGAGAGACCACCGATGGAGAGTGAAACTACATGTAAAAGACTGCTCTACACATTGATTAAAAATATAAATTGTATCCAAATATTAGGATGGGATCATGATATTTGCAATTCGCGTAAGGAGCGGTCATTGATCCATCAGACATCTAGATTCTATCGAATTTGAGCATGCATATGTTATTATTCGACACAATTGATCCACATAGTTAGTATTTTGAACTCCAGACAATGCATCGCTTTAGCAATCAAATATAAACGTGAGTATAGTTCATGTTGTGTGTGTAAAGCACGTTATACATACGAAAGTTACACAATGGACATTATAAACAGCTACCTATGAACTAGCATACATTTGAATTCAACTTAAGGTGGTTAAAAAAATCGAATTCAACATGAAGTCCATTCAATTATTTCAATTTGATATCATGGCATTTGTAAACCATACCTAAATTATGGGGGCACCAATCTTTGCTCTGATTTTGTACATAATAGCATATGTAGTCGTGTACAAAATAGATTCAAATTTAACTCCTCCATTCCAAAATAATCATAGTTATAGGATTTTCAAGTGTCAAAATTTCAAAAAGAAGCAGATAATTTAATGAGGTTTTCAAACATACAAGGTCAAATATAACATTGTCTAATTAGGTCAATCCTCATAGTTCAACAGTACTCTAAGCGTGAATGCTTGTGTTTCAAAATTTTGAACGAAGCGCCAAAAGAGCCTCTACTCGCCCGAAACCGCGTGAGACCAATGTTTGGTAGTACAAGGAAATTACTTTTCTAATAACTCCACCCGTGAAACCTACCGGCCCGACGTCCAAAGGTCTAAACCGGGGTAGGTTTGTAGCTTCATCTAGACGCCACGCAACCGCATCCGAAAAACATTCATACACAATGGTCGCCTAAGCACACATGCGCGCGGCCGAAATCGCTCCCGCCCACTATTTGGGACATCTGGGATTACCATCCTACCCCCGACCCGTAGTAGGTCCGAAATTTAAGAGGGGGGTAAAGTTTGTACATTCCCCAAATTTCAAACAAGCGCGTCCCATCTTCTGTTCAAAAAAAGCCAAAAACAAGCGCGTCCCAGACTAAAACATGGTTCCCCCCACCCGTCCGATTCCCCATTCGTACTCCGTGAGCGCCAAAACTACCTCTCCACCAGCCGCGAAACCCCGACGTCCTCCGTCCGCCACCCCATCCCACCCATCAACCGCCGCCCTCCTCCATCACGCCGGAGCCGATACCCCGACGTCGTCGTCCACCGCAACCTCAACCGCAACGCCCTCCACGGCTAGTAGTTGAAGCCGAGGCCGAGCCGTCCGTACCCGAGCCAGTTCAACCACGCCATCCTGCGCCTCACCACTGCCGCTCCAACTTCGCCACCCTCCACCGCACCGGAGTTGTTCCTGCTACGCCGTCCTTCGCCGCCTCAGATCTGCTTCCCCTCCACCGACATACGGCCACGGCAACACAGTCAACAATTTGTCCATGGGTTCGTCCAAGCCTGCACCCTCCAGAACATCGGTTTCCCCGGTAAAAAGAAGAAGATCGGCGCGACATGTGGAGGTGACCACACCGGCAATCAAAAAGGTACTCCTCTTTCGTTATTCGTGCAAATCTTACGTCTCTGCTTGCACAATATTCATCCCACAGAAGACACTAGTTGACCGCTTCTTCTTGATACTAGATGTTCCTAGTAACTCGCGATGCACAAGGTTTCTCCTCATATACTATTTCACCTTAGCTAGAGGTCCGTCGCCCCCCTGAATTTCAATTTCTGGCCAGTTGATTCCCAATTAACGGAAGCATTCCCCGGCGTAACAGGCGCTAGTACGCCTATTACGCCGGGGAAGCAGCACCTTGGTGTTTATCTTAGGGACGTGTGCGGCCTAGAGCTACTGGCGCCCGATCTGGAGGTCGGTCGGGATTAAAGGGATGGCCTGGGGGTGCTGCCAAGCACGGCGGTGGTGTGAGGTCGATGGGAGGGCGGGGCGGCGGAGGCAGGGGTCTGGGCCGGTGGTCGTTGGTGGTTCGAGAAAGATCATCAACAGTGACTGGTGGGAGGTAGACAAAGGCCATCTGCCCGTTCCTTATAGATCGGACGGTTCATTAAAAAAATCGACTGACCTATTTATTTTCAGTCGACTGTTATCTTAGATATGACCACACGTGGTGGTGTGCTGGAGGAGTATCTGCATTTCCTGTGCTCATATATTACAAAATCATACGGAGTAGAATCTAATTTTGTTTGCCATGCAATGTTGTAGAGCTATCATATGTCTCCTGTCATTTATTTTTCAGGCACCTGCTATCTGCTACTTTTACAGTGCACTAGTTCTGCACACACTTCACCCTTACTCTCACTATTATGTTTCTATGCAAGGGTATTTCAGACTCTTCTGCCATGAGAGAAGCCAAAAATAAAAGAGAGAAGTCGCTCCAGCTTCGTATGCGGGTAGGCAAGACACGTTACAGCGCTATAAAGGGTGCAGTGTTAGCAGATGGAGATGGTAAACGTAGATCTGGAGTTGATGACCTCGCCCGCGATGAACCACCACCCCAGGTGCTTGCTTTAACTTCGCGGTGTCATATGTGGTTGCATGTTCCATATGGTGTCTAGCTTGTATTCGAAAGGCCGAAGTCGGTAAGATAAGGAAAGATATTTTTTTACATGAACCACCATCCCGTGAGCACCAGAAGACAAATAGCTAGTCAGGGCACTGGCCGAGCCAGTGACAAGCCCAGCAAAGATAGGCATCACCTGGAAGCCAACTAAAAAGCTGCGATGGTGGTGAAGCAGCCCGCCTCCCACCAGGCTCTCAGGTCCTAGATGATCATGCTCACCACTCCAGCCGGATGTCTAGCTTGTATTGCCTCCAATTTGGTTAAACTGCATCTGCTTAGCTTACACATTATACCTTTGAATATGACATGCCTTTCTTTTCTTGGTACATACTAGTACATCTGTGTATTAACCATGTTCTTACATCAAACTAATGTTCTTGTGTATCCCTCATCAATCACTTGTGACGAGGCAGGCAGGCAAGGGGACCACTCCTCATTTAAAGAATGCAGCGTCAGCCTCCCGACATGATTCTCAAGAAACAGAAATGCTAGATGAAGATAGTGAACGTAGCTCTGTAGTTGATTAAAGCATTTCCCCTACACTAGCATTGCAGGTGCTTACTCTAACTTGGCAGCGTGATGTGTGGTTGCATGTTGCATATGGTGTCTAGATTGTAATTCTTCCAATCTGGTTAAACTGCATGTGCTAGTCTGCTTAGCTTATACGTTATACCTGTTAATGTGACATGCCTTCCTGTATTTAGTACATAGTACATCTGTCTATTAAGCATGTCCTTACATAAAACTATTGTTTTTTTGTATCCCGCATCAATCAACATGACGAGACACCTTTAGTATATGCAGTGCGATATTAGTTGCATCTTTCATATGATTTATAGCATGCGCTGCTTCTAATTTGTTGAAATTCCATTTATTATGGGACGCTTTTAACTTGGCAGAGTCATATTGGTTGCATCTTTCATGTGGTGTCTAGCTTGCATTGCTTCTTATTTGCTGGAATGGTTTCTGCTTAGTTTACACAAACAGTTGTGAACATGCCATGTCGTCCTGTTTTTCGTACATATTCCATCCTGGTATCATGTGTTTGCCTTACATCAAAGTAGTGATTGTCAGTATCATGCATGAATGAGTTCTGAAGAGAGAATTTTATTGCTTTTTCTTGTCGGTTTTACTTGACAATTCAAAATCAATAAAGCGGAAGGAAGTTAGCAAGGCAGCGGATAAAGGTGCTCCTTCCGAACGTAGGGCCTCTACAGTTTCTACTCCTCCACACCCCAAGATGATTTCCAAGACAACACATGCATAGACACTCAACAAAGTTGTGTTTATGATGAGCACGTCTCCCCTACTGCAGCATCACCGGTGCTCCCTCTAACTTGGCACTGTTATATGTGGTTGCATGTTATGTGTGATGTCTAGCTTGTATTGCTTCTAATTTTGTTGAATTCCATCTGCTTACTTTACACATTATACTTGAATAAGACACGTGTTCCTGTTTCTAGAACATACAATATCTGTCTATCACACCATGTTCTTACATCAAATTACTACTGTTGTGTAACCTGCAACAATCACTTATCATAAGACACATTTGACTTCAGAGTGTGATATAGGTTACATCTCACATTCTTTTCTAGCTTGTACTACTAATTTGTTTAAATGGCACTTATGACGAGACCGTTTTAACTTGGTAGAGTGATATTCGTTGCATCTTTCACATGGTGTCTAGCTTTCATTGCTTCTAATTTGTTGAAATGCCTTCTCCTTAGTTTACACATCATAAGCTGTGAATATGCAATGTTGTGAATATGCAATGGCACTAATGACGAGAGACCTCTAACATGGTAGTGTGATGTTGTTTGCGTCTTGCATATGATTTATTTTTTGTACTGCTTCACATTTGTTTAAACGCCATTTATGATGAGACATTGTTAACTTGGCAGAGCGATATTTGTAGCATCTTTCATATGGTGTCTACCTTCCATTGCATTGCTTCTAATTTGGTGAAATGTCTTCTTCTTAGTTTACACATCATAGTTCTGGTTATCTCTTCTGTCCTGTTTTTCATACATATTACATCCTCCTATCATGTGGTTGTCTAACATCAAAGTTCAGTTCGTCTGCATCACGCATCAATTTGTTCTGAAGAACTAAATTGTTATTTGTTTTTCTTGTCGGCTTGACTTAACATGGCACAGAGAAAGAGGAAGAAACACAGAATGGCAGGGAATGAGAAGCGGATGAATCCTGTAGATTCTGCTGGTACTGATGGTGCAATAGAAGGTCAAAGTCCAGCGGAAAATTCTATAAACACGACATCCCATGCTACACGAGTTGCAAAAAAAGCCAAACAGAAACAAATAGCTGCCACCAAACAAGCAGAGACATCCCTAGTTTTTGCAACACCCACCACAGTACTACCAGCTGCACGACTTACTCGTGCGTCAACTGAGCTAGCAGCACGTTCCCAAGCTCCCTTGCCACCTGACACTACTTCCCAAGCACTCTTGACACAAGATGAGTTGGCAATATCAGATGAACCTTGTGAGCTTCAACGGCAAGAAGGTAGTTGTTGGAGTGAAGTTATAGTTGCATGCTTCTTTATATGTAGTCTCACAGTTTGATGTACACTAACACTTCCTATGTTCGTTGTTGGACTAGCACCTAGGCGCAAGAGGAAACAAACATCAGGGATAATGCTCGATAGGTTAACTAAATCTAGAGGAGGAAGAATGGAGATCCGTTTTGAGGCAGGTTTAAAAAGGCCACGTGATGCTACAGAGTCAGCCAAGTTAGTATCAGAGGCAGCGGTTGCCGTTAGGTGTCATGTACGTATCCTCCCAACATGGATTCAGTACAGGAATGACAAAGACGAAACCCAGTTCAACACCTTCCTCGACCATTTATCTGTAAGTATGGTTATGTATGGAAACTAGTAATATCGTCTTGCTCTGTCCCATACTTTCTAGGTTGCTGGTAATGAGACTCCCATAATTTTCAACAAATGAGGTTCAAGTTGGATAGCCAAGATGATGCAACCAGACAAGCTTGCACCCATGTTTTCAAGTCTGCTCTGCGACAGTATCGGTATAACTTGAGGAAAACTCACTTTGAAGGCAAGGCTAACAGTGAACTTTCCCAAACATCTCCAGTGGAAAATATATCGGATGAAGACTGGAGGGGCCTTGTTAAACACTGGTCTGATCCGAAGTATCAGGTACATTATATATACGTCATCAGATCACATGTTGAAGTCCTATTTACGCATGTGCCACACAAATCTATCTTCTTGTAGGTGAACTGTTCAAAGAACAAGGCCAGCCATACGAAAGTGAAATTCCAACAGACGACAGGATCTCGTAGCTATATTGCAGACTGCGAGGCTCTTGTAATTAACTGTTGTTTCACTCTTTTTGTTGTACCATATTATCAGATCTATATTGACTTGTTCGAAATGCAGAGGAAAGCCCGCAAGGACCAAAAAGTACCTGAACCAAATGCTGTGGAAATCTTCAAGGACTGTCACACCAGCAAGAAGAAGGGCATGACTACACCAGTCAAAGCCGCTGTTGTAAGTCCTTAATCTCATGCCTTTTAACTACTACTTACTTTGACTTGTGCCTTGAACTGCATGGTTTGCAGCCAATGTCTATTACTCTTTTCAATTTTATACACAATTGTCTTAGTGTATCATTGCACCTTACAGGGTTTAAAAGAGAGGAGTGATGTTCCTTTGATCTTGACCCGTAGTCTAGTTCCGTGTTGGACTTGCCCACACAATGTTACAATTGCCTGTTTGTCTGTTCTCAGTTGTTTTGTGATATGAATGATGTCATACTATGCTTACCGTATTATAAACTTCGTCTCTTTATCCTTAGCCCTCAATACAATGTGAAGAAATAGACAATACATTAGCGATGGTACATGGTCATATGTTTGGAACCTGGTTTTATTATGTACTTTGCAATAAAATACAACTAATATTTTACATGGGTTCACCAGAATAAGTTCTGTATATAGACCAAAGCTAATTTGTTTGGTTTTGCTGCCTCCTTAATATCTTCTATTCTAGTACTACTAATGTAAAACCTCAACTTTTCGGCGAGCTATGGAAAAAGTGGTGGAACCGCCGCCTTCTGAAGGTGGCGAGGCAACTATAACCGCAATGTCAGCTCTTACTGCAGTGGGTCATTACGTGTCCACTAACAGTGCCAAAAGCACGTTCCTGCGTAATACTGGGTTGGTTGTTAAGGCAATATCGTCCAAACTGCCTCATGATCAAGATATCCAAGCTCAAAGCAATGTTGTATCTGCGCTCCAGACACAAGTCCATTCCCTAACAGAGACCCTTTGTGAAACAAGGAGAAACATTGCTCAATGTCGTCAAGATATGCATGGTTTTGAAACCAGACTATCAGGCATTTGCTATGTTGTTCAGGAGCCTAGGGGAAATGAAGGCGAGGGTTATGGTGCTCCATCGGACAATACAGCATGAAAACGTAACAGTCAGGTCAAATGAACCGAGCTTCTGAACTTCTGGTGGTGCATTTATCTGCTAGGCCGTTAAGTTTTATGCCAACCTTCCTTTTGTTATATAGTTGTAATTTGTTTTGGTGCGATACAAAATTAATTCTTAACGTGCAGCCACCGGCTGAAGAAAACAACAAGCCATTCTTTTATAGTGTAGGGTGTTCCCTATATTTGCACTGGTGGCGATCTTTGATGTCGAGTGGATGTAATCTGTACAATAGCCTTAATAGCCTAGCGTTAGTTTCGGCCTTATTTATTTCCTAGTCTTCTTTTTCCCTAGTTTGCTAGTGGCCGCAACTACCATGGGCCATATACGGGCCGTAGGATCCATGGGTCTCCTATGGGCCGTCGATAAATGGGCCTGTAATCGGTGGGCCTCGGGCCGTCGGATAAATGGGTCTACATGGGCCGTAATCGGGCGTAATTGGTATCGGCCCAACACGGTAACAGGCCGTTAACAGGCCGTAGGACAACAAAAGCTTAATTCTGTCACAGGCATAACGGGTCGTTAATGGGCCAGAATATAGGACGGGTTGGAAAAGGCGCAACGGGTTAACAGGCCAGAAACGGGCCGACTCTTGCCATGGGCCGAATTTGGCCCATTAGGGTAACAGGCCAGTAACGGGCCGACCCTTGCCATGGGCCGAATTTGGCCCATTAGGGGAACAGGCCAGTAACGGGCCGACTCTTGCCATGGGCCGAATTTGGCCCATTAGGGGAACATGCTAGTAACGGGCCGGAAGTAATCGAGGGCCGAAAAGGAGCCCAAGAACGTATGGGCCGTCAATAGGCCGAAAGCTAACACGGGCTGGAAACCGCCCATGTAAATCACGGGCCGTTAACGGGTATAAAGAAAATTACTGTTCATTATGGGCTAGAGTCACCGTGGGTCTGTAAAGGGCTGAAAGATACGAAGGCCTCATATGGGCCGAAAGACGTCATGGGCCATACATGGGCCGAAAGTGAAATGGGCTGGTGTTATATTCGACGGCCCACATGACGTTGTTGGGCCGATTTCCTTTAGGGCCTAACGGGTCGTGAGTTAACGAGCCGTAAAATGGGCTATTTGTGAAGAGACCGTTAACAGGCTTTTCATGGGCCAGCCTGTTAACTTTTGACCAAGTCAAATGGGTTGGCTTTGTAAGCTAAATGGGTCAGTGGTGGGCCGTGGCACGTGTCGACATATCATAGGCGCCTATCTGGCCCACTGACGAGCTGACACGTGTTTCGTCCGGCCAATAAGAATTTTACACGTGGAAATTTCCCATTGGTCGGGGCTGTTAATGGGTTATCGGATCCAAAACCCGACCCGATAGCTTAACGGCGTTCCGTTACGGTGGATGCCACGTGTCGGTCACCCTTGACGAAAGCACTTCCGTGACGCGCGATTTATCGTCATGGAAGTGGACACTTCCGTGATGATAATTGTGGTAATGTCATGGAACACTTCTACGACAGCACAGGTATGGCTATCTTGATTCTGTCATAAAATCGTCATGGATGTACATGCATGACAAAAAACGCGACCTACTGTGACAAACACGTATCATCACGGAAGTGTATTTTTTTTGTAGTGTCAGGAGTGACATGGACGATCTAGCTGGATACACCGGAATGAAGCAATTTGGTAGTGGTCATTTCATGGAGGCACCGGGCACCAACAATTGTGGAGAAAGCAACGAAACAGGACACAACGTTAGGAGATGCACGAAGAAACCTAAAACCAACACGGGCACTAGTCAAACACGTTAAGGGAGGACTAGCCTTGGAGGGGGTCGTGGCCGTGGAGGAAGGACTAGGCTTGGATTGGGCCGTGGTCGTGGAGGAAGGACTAGCCTTGGAGTGGGCCATGGCCGTGGATCCAGTGGTTCTAGGACACGTCGGGTTGATAGGGGAAGGCCTATCGACGTGTTGCTCAATCCGGATGGTTGAAATAATGTGAATGGTACTACTTTTAATATGTTCATGTGTTGATATATTTGCCTCTTTACATGCCAATGTGTTCATATTTTGACTTAACATCTTTAATTGTTGTAGGCATGGCTTCGTGCGGTTCCATGATGAGGCCAGCGTGTGCTAACCAAGAAGACATGCGGCACAAGTGGAATAACGCATCTTTGGACAAGGTGAAGGAGAAATATGTGAAGATTCCGCCGTGTTGGTGTGGAGATGTTTGCAAGGTGAAGGTGTCCACCGACCGAAAGAGGTCATGGACAGAAGGAAGGAGATATTTTGTATGCCCCAACTATGCTTATGATCGTGCGCTTCCAACTAACGCCTATGACCAACCACCGGTATGCTAGAGAAGTAACATGTTACTCTAAAATGTGTGTCAACACTAACATCCATTTTGTATGCAGTCCTCGCCTCCTCTATGCAAGTACTTCACGTGGATAGATCATGAAGTGCCAAAAGATGTCCAAAAGGACCAATATGAAGATTGTCTTAGGCGCCAGCGGCTGTTCGAAGAAAGGTTTCAAAGAGGCTTAGAGGAAGAGCATCGTCAGAAAGAGAGGATGGAGCGGAAGCAACGCGAGGATGAGAGGGCACGCCAAGCGAAGCTTGCTCATGAGGAGGAGAGGGCAAGAAAGCTTGCAAAGGCTCGCAAGGCACAAGAGGAGGACGAGGCACGTGACAAGAAGGGGAAATGGCCCCGTATGACTCAGTAAAGCCTTCACTTCGGTGGACTCGTCATGTAACCGGATGAAGCCATGCCACATTT
The DNA here is from genome assembly GCA_032464435.1 of Aegilops umbellulata. Lineage (NCBI taxonomy): Eukaryota > Viridiplantae > Streptophyta > Magnoliopsida > Poales > Poaceae > Aegilops > Aegilops umbellulata. Next base: position 257,612,008 of record CP136054.1, on the reverse strand, counting down.
ATCATTTATCATCAACTATGTAGTACTAAGGCAAGAAGCCATGTGTCGTGAACTTGTCGTGAATGAATTTGCCATTTGTATTGCATTTGGTATGGAGATGCTTGCAAGGTGTCGTGAGATGTTGTGATGATTTTTCAGCAATTTATGTGATGATTTTTTATAAACTGTTGTGCTCAGATGAGGGGCGGAATAGAGGATTTGCTCTGTTTTTAACCCTACCGCCACACCCCTTGACGGTAGGTTACTGAATCCTACCGCCAGAGCCCATGGCGATAGGGGGTGGCACAGGGACGACATAGTTTCTGTTACCAGAAATGTCCCCCCTTGGCGGTAGGGGTAAGCCTACCGCCATAGCATATGGCGGTAGGTTGCTGTAACCTACCGCCATGGGTTGTGGCGGTAGGTGGCGGCATAGTTTCTGTTACGAGAAATGTCCCCCTGGCGGTAGGATTAAGCCTACCGCCATAGCCAGTGGCGGTAGGTTGTGACCCTACCGCCGAGGTGTGCTTTTTTCTCGTAACAGAAACTATGCTGCCCCTGTGCCACCCCCTACCGCCATGGGCTCTGGCGGTAGGTTTTAGCAACCTACCGTCAGGGGGTGTGGCAGTAGGGTTAAAAACAGAGCAAATCCTTTGTTCTGCCCCTCATCTAAGGCCAAATCTAAAAATATACCAAGTTTTATCAAATAATAGAATGATCATCTCGCAAGCACATACATAACTCAACTCAACATAGTTCATTACATCCACGAATAACACATGTTCAAACACTAATTAAAACATGACCCGGTTCGAATGACATCAGTTGAAACTAATAGCTCAAGCTCAACGACACATTTTCTAAACATGTAACATATTTCTCATACTTATCAGACATTCAATTTTATCATCACGCGCTTGATTACGCTTCAGTTGAAAGTCGGTGGATCCTGCCCAATGACCCAACACACCATTCGTTTGCGGAACCAGACCCATGCAGCACGGCGAGCTGGATTCTCTGACACCAATTGTTTGATTGCCCATCCTATGACCTGGCCGGGTTTCCTCAAGTCCATCTCATGGAATTCTTCTTTGCCGGCAGTGAACGCAATCTCAATTGCCAAAGTGTGTCTGCAAGCATATTCCCGGTCTTGCAGTTCATCAAGCATCCTCTCTTTCTCGTTCACAAGCTTCTGAAAAGCTTTTTTCTCCTTAGCATCAGAAGGTCCCTCGATAACGTGATACTTGCTGAAATCCTTCATGGCCGCATTTGCCTCATCACAACTCTTCAACCATGCTTCACATTCCCTCTTCAAGCAACGGCTTCGCTCCGACATGAGCTTCTCACACGCTATGTTCATAGTCATGGATCGAATGTCCATCCTACATGAATATACGGGTTTAAGATGACACAGAACAAAACAGAAAATAAATTCAATGGAGTACAACACTTGGTTACTTGATATGACATACACCACCAAGTTCTTAATGAGTTCAAATGTTAAGGGTACAAGTCATAGTAGTTCAAATGACGACCAAGCAAAGGGTACATGCCATTACAGTCCAAATGACAAAGATTACATAGCCTCATGCAATTCTATTTGGTCGCGGGTTGCAACAAATAATATCATTTCTTTCCTTGAGCCATGCCCAACGAGAAGCCCGCTTCTCGTCCGACGAGAATGGTTGGCTCACTAACCAATCAATGATCTGGCCATGATTTCACATGTCTATCTCAGCATATTCTCCCCTTGTCGCACACAATGCAATTTGCATTGCAAGATCACGCCTACAATTTTTTTCCGCCGTCTTGAGCTTGGTGATCTGCCTCTGCTTTTTTTTGATAAAATTTTCGGAACGATCATTAGTGAAATAATAATGTGAAAAGGCCCTACACGTCTCATTCAACGCATCAATGGCTTCCACCCAGGAGTTCATCTTTTCTTCAATCACTTCGCGTTCACGCTTCGCCGCCGCCTCAGCAGAAGCTTCAAAGAAAACGAACGGTGCCATCCTATATTTCGAAAGTTGCTATTAAAGTGAACTTAGGTTTAATTGCTTTCTTAAGCCTAACCCAACCCCAATTATGTACACTAATACTAGCACTAGATCTAGGTACACAAATAATTCTACAAACAATTCTCGTTACATTATGCATAAGGAAATCACAAACATAACCCTAACTGGATCATAGTAATTGATTTGACCACACAAAAATGATGAACTAGGGTTTGCAACCAAATGAGCAAATGCAAACTAAACAAAGATATCAACCAATCAAAATAAGGGGAAATGAGAGAGCTACCTTGGATGATGAAAATGGTAAGAATTCACCGGAGAAATCTCAAACAAATGAGAGAGACTTGAGAGGCTCTTGTGCTTGAAAGAGAGAGGGGGAGACTTGAGCTCGGTGGAGAGGTGAGAAGTGGGTGGGCTGAATGAGTGAGTGAGGAAATATCCAGCCCTTCCCACCCTTATCCACCTCCCAGGACCCTACCGCCAGGGGAGCTGGCGGTAGGCCCTTTTTCATGTCAGCACGTGCCAAACGGCCGTCATTCGCCGTCCAGTGACCTGCCGCCAGAGCCCATGACGATAGGACGTGCAACCCGACCGTCACAACCCCTAACGGTAGGCAAAATGGTCAGATCCCGAATTTTTTACTAAGGGGTCAGACCTTGAAATTGTTAGCTAAAAGGTCAAAACACGAAATTTTGCCCCTCTCCCGACGCCATCTCACTGACACCCGCTTGCGGCGACACCCTTACCCCACCCGTCAGTGCCATTTCCCCTCGGCGCATAGCCCCCGTACTTATCCAGATTCGCCCCCACAGCCGCAGCTTTCCCACCCATCCCCATCTCCCCGCCGGCGCAGGCCCACCAGCACCCGTCCCTCGCCGCAGCCAGTAGCCGCAGGAGTAGGTGCGGCCCCCCACCTCCCGTTCCCTTTCCGGAAAGGAAAACGCCCCCTCGCACGCGAGGTGTTCGACGGGGAGCCGCATAGGAGCAGGCAGGCGCAGCCCATGTCGAGCGCAGCCGCCAGATCGGATTCGGGCGCTGGCCCGGCCACCGCTCATGAGCTAGCCATGCAGCAGCCACCGCAGCAGCAGGAGGTGGTCGCCGCCGCGGCTGAGGTGCAGGCGCCACCACCGGGATCAGTGGTGGTGGCCGCGGCTGAAGTGCCGGCGCCGGTGGTCGTGGCCACGGCTGAGGTGCCCGCACAGGCGCCCGGGGCGGTACTCACCATCGTGATCTCGAAGCCGGAGGAGGAGGCGCGCGAGCAAAAGGGCGTCGCTCCGGCCTCTCTGCCCCCTCTGGAGGTCGGGGACGCCAGCGCCATGGTTGCCGTGGCGGCCGCGAAGGAGGCGGAGCTGGCGAGATCCGACAGCTTCGACGAGCAATGCAGGTATACTGTCGGTGGTGGGTCTCGTCCTTCGTCATGTGAAACGTCGGATGTTTCGTCTGATCCTGCTCAAATTGCGAACCAGGGAGGGAATAGGAAACGTTTGTGTGGTAGCTGCGTTAGATTTCGTACTGACCATTTCGTGGGCAAATTATCAGCGAGGGCTTCGCCGAACGCCTTTGTGTAAGGAATACAGGGGGTTTGGGCTGCTCATCCTGCATGAAATCTGTGTCCGTAACCTGAGGGCGAAAGGAGGGCCTAGGTAATGTAAATTTGTACCACATATGACATAGACCCTCTGTGATGTGATTCTCACATGTGTTTCGTGGAGATTCTAGCACATGGATCATGCCAATTGGGTATTGCTAATATCCTAGGTGAGATTCTAGCACACTGACTGACATAGATTTCGTGCCAAGGGACACGATGCTAATTCCTTGTTTAGCCCTAATCTTGATCCTGGCTATAAACTTGTAACCTATGGGAGACAGGTTAACCTTCTGAATGCAGTCGGGGTTTTATTTTATTCTTAAGAATCAGCCCAAATGATTGGTTTAATTGAAGTAACACAAAGTGATAGCAACTTTTAGCTAATGGTTCAGTAGTTCAGCATTTACGATGTAAGATGATGTGCACTATTATCAGTGTATTTTTACTACCCCCTCTTTCCTCTGATCCATATTACTTGTCGCTCATCTAGTACAACTTTGTACTAAAGTTGTAATCCCTCCTGCCCAAAATAAGTGTCGCTGATTTAGTACAAAGTTCGCAGCAAGTAATATGGATCGGAGGGAGTAGTATAGACTAGGGAAGCATTATTGCATGCAGACGGCTTCAGTAAATTGATGTACCTTGTTTAGTTCTTAGCTATCAAAAACTAAAAAGCTATCCAGCTGCTATATAGATGCTGGCTGTAGTTAAATTAATGCAAGGCAGCATGCTGATATTTGATACTCCCTCTTTCTCTCAAAACGTGCCACCAGAATATTTTCTCAGGCAGGGGTGCTGGAGAGAAGATTTTGACTGAAATACCCCCAAAGCGCACCTCTGCCCCGTCGTTACCAGCTGCAACTCTCCAGCCACGCACGCCTCGACCGCCGGCACCATGTGCACGTGTGCCTTGACCGCACCCACACGGCCACACCCGCCATGGTGGTCACCTCAACCGAGCCCACCAGCTCCACCTCCGCCAATGCTGGCATCGTGCCCACGGCTGCCGAGTAGTACACGCTAACCTCCGCCAAAACCGGCACCGCGCTCTCGGCCACCGGCTCTGTGACCACCCGTGCCAACACCCACATCCCCGCATTGGGCACCAGATGCCTGATGTCTGCATATGCTTAAATGGTCAGCCAAACCATTAACCAAGCAAACGGTAGCAGTGGGCTGAGAGCAGCAGCACGGAGCAACGTCTCGCACACATTGCACTGCATCGCGGTGCATGCCAATGAGGGAGTCCCCATCTTCCATGTACTGCTGGCTGCTGGCAAAGGCCACGGCGTCCGAGCTCTCGACTGTGTATGTGAGTTGAGCGAGTTGTTGTCGCCTCCTGCCATCTGGCCTAACGACGATGCCACCATTGGTTAAATGTGAAGAACCAAGTCTCCATGTGGATGAAGTGAGGGAGAGCTGGAGGCGGTCATGGCCTTTTTTTCGTCGCGTGACGAGCAGGACAGGGTGAGGGAGTAAGGAAACCAGCACGATTTTTGGAGAGAAGCGCATGCGCACTGTGAGGGTTCGGCTATTTGCTCTTTCCCCGCAGGCGGCAGCTCTTGATAATAACTCCACACGTGAAGGAGGAAAAGTGAAAGTTTAGCACGTTTGTGAGGACTGCGCCACATAATACGGGATTTTTACTTTCAAAATTAACGCCATCTATTGAGGGACGGAGGGAATAATCATCACTAGAGTTATGCTGACTAGTTAACGATTACTGTACCAACTCTGATGTACTGAAATTGTTCATTCATAGGCCTTTCTTTGTTAACAGGAAATTGCCCACTCATAGGTCCTCCTTAAAAGACCCGAAAATATAACATTTCCTGTTACTTGTTTACTGCTGTTTACCGGTAGCCACTACCTTATGATGCACTGATGTTCAATGGGCATGTTTTTAATTTCCTCCAGTTACAGTTAAAAGTTCAGACGCAACCAGCAGAGGCAAAGTATGTTTTGGTTGTTTGCAGTGGCACATTCATTTCACCATGTTGTGCCTTACAGTATTAAACCACTCTGGTTCTTGATGTTAAATTCATAACTATCTAAGGGAACCCTACATTGTGATCGTTATGTTGTGATCCTTCTGTGATTTTATTGTCTTATTCTGGTTCCTTATGATCCATTTGGCTGAAATCTTCATGTTTTACTTTCTTACAAGCTTAACTGTTTCCTGTGAGACAGCTACTATGAGTGATAGCATCTAGCATTGCTTGGGGAATTGTGCTTTAGCCATTGGCTATGGTCATTGGTACTCCCTCTGTTCTGGTGCATAAGGGATGCACGTAGTTCTAGGTCGTCAATTTAACTAGCTAAATATGTAATAAAGAAATATATCTAGAAACTACATTCGCATACGAGTCCAGTGATATGTTTTTGATGACATGTAACACATTTTTGATTAGTCAAATCGGCGACCTAGAACTACGCGCACGCCCTATGCGCTGAGAGGGAGGGAGTATGATAGAAGCATTACACAGTGCTTTGGTGACGAAACTATTATCACTCAAACTGGTAATATGGGTCTGCTTCTTGAATGTTGTAAAAGTTAACGGATAGCCATGCGCATCAGCTTGGTTTATAATTGGTTCCAACCGGTAGACATTTCAGTGCCACCCGGTTACATGGGTCGCCTTTTCCTTGTAAGCAATGTGTGTTCTTGTGAAATTGTTCACTCGTACAGGCCATTCTTTATTAACAGAAAATTGCTCACTCATAGGCCCTCCTTAAAAGACCCTAAAATATAACATTTCCTGTTACTTGTTTGCTGCTGTTTACCTTTTTTTTTGGAGGTATAAGTAACATGTGATACTTCAACGCAGAGTTTGTCAGCAAAAGTCGGAAGAACCTTTGGTAGACCTTGGATGCAGATGTCGTGGTGATCTTTCAAAAGCTCACCGCACATGTATTGATGTCTGGTTCCGTACTAGAGGTTCAAACAAGTGTGAGATATGCCAGTAAGTCCTCCTCTCAAATGGATTTTGGCTGTTGCTAACTATTTTGATTTACACAAGTTCTTTCTTTCACAGGCAAGTTGCTGTCAATATACCTCCTCCAGAGACACAAGCAAGTGTAAGTCTTCCATTTTTGGCCTTGTATCATTTTCAAGATGCGTTTAGAAAATCTATACTGGATGGATCTGATGTTTGAAGAATATATTGCATTATATATATCATCTTCTATTGACTGCATGTTCCAATATCTCCATATTACAGTTAAATAAATTGGGACCCCCTGAAATTGTAGGCTGCAAAAAATTAATCAAATTCCTCTTTCTGGTAGTGAAAATTTACTTGTTTTCATTGAGCAGACAAGTTATTGGGTTTGGAGGGTTGATTCAGCTTATGGAAGGGGCCGAGGAGGACGTGAAAGGGTATTTTTATGACTGTGGATAAGGAAAAAAAAAGAAACAAATACACTGATATGACTATCTGGCTCGAGAAATGGATTACTAATTAAATCATCATGTGCAAGTCTTCAACTCTGCAGAACTTGTACAATTTTTTCTGCTTCATATTTGACGCCTGTTCTGTGTGTATGCAGGGATGGTTTAGCCCACTCTGGGTTGCATTTGCAATTCTGATTGGTGGTCTATTATTGGATGTGCTGATATCTGTTTCTCTTGGTGTTTCCGCACTTCCTGTGAACATAATAATTGGTATGGAATAGTATTTTGGTGTACCAGATCCAAATATTCCTTTATGTTCTGTAACCACTTGTCTCTGTGTTCTGTCATCACTTGCCTTTCGTTGATTTGAAAGTGTGGAAACTGACATTTAAGAAGGATTAGTTATATATCAAGTTTGTTCTGTGGCAACATAGAAATGACCGAATGAGTATTGATATTTCTTTGAGAAACAACTATCACAACTCCCAGTCTGAGATTATGTGCCACTAAGTTTGTGTCCCAGCAACACTTAGTCCCTGACTCCCTGTTAAAGCAATATAATAACTAGTCAATGGGAGCAATATTGTGAGGTTGTCCATGGATATTGAACCACATGTCCACACATGATGTTATGTTCAAAGAATGTCAGACCAATTATTTGATTATGTGTGCTTCTAGTAATCTGATGCCTTAGGGTCTTCACAAGTGAGATGGAGATAGATGCAGACGGGACAAATCTAAATACAAATGAAGCTAAAGTTTTAAAGCCGTCGTTGTATGCTGTTATACTGACGATATAATTGCTATGGCGCCCCTCTAGGATGAGTCGTCTGCACTCGCGATAGATTCTGCCTGTGGTGTCCGCCATATGGCCATGGCGTCAATTTGGTGAGGCACTCGTTGCCTTACCTGATTTAGCATGCCACAACTGGCTGAGCAGGTGAGTGCGGGAAAAAGCAGAGATGTGGGAAGGACCGGGGGCCGAAAGGGAAATTGGTTCTCCTGTGAGCTTTGTAGGGATGAGAGAGAGAAAGAAAGGGGGGGGGGGGGGGGGGGACAAGTGGAGAGGGAATTGGGTAAAGCCATGGTGCGGCAGCGCTTCTACCAGCCACCCTCTGCCTTTACGAGCTCTGGTGTCTCTAGGAGCGGCCATTGTGTCGCCACTACACCTATCTACATTTCCTCCCTGCTAAGCATGCCTTATCTTCTCCTCTCCCACTCCTCCAGCTTCTTCTTTTTCTCACTACTATGTTCTGCACGCTGGGAGTCGTCACCCCTATCGGCAGAAAGTATGCCGCCTCTACCTCCATGCCCAGCTTCTTGTCCTCACTGTTCTGTTGGCCAGATTGAGCCCTGAATGTCACCACCCCTAAGCTGCTCTGCTCCTACTAATGTACTTATGTTTGTTCTCTCTCCCCTCTGTTCACTTATTATAGTTAGATAACAACAGCTTAGCATGACACTGATCATTATTTCAGTGGATGCTGCCTGCTAGTGACATGCTTTGTTGCTTATGTTCCAAAAGAGGCAAGAGAATGTGGGCAACAAAGCCTTTGATCCTCGTATTTAATTCTCAGATTTACAGTTTTTGCCATTGCTATGTCGTGGAATGTGAACTTAATTTGATCTAATTTGCTGTCCTGCAAAGTTAGGTTTGTGCCTATGAAATATTGATTTAATTTGCTGACATATAAAGTTAGGTTATGCGTATGAAGTCGCCTCACCATACGCCATATGCTTTATAAAATTATGAAGGGGTCGGCTGCCACAACACACATTACACATTTAATTGAATGAAGCGCAGAAGAACTAGTGCATATATATTATTGCAAATATTCCTTCTCATTTTTCTAGGAGTAGCGAATTGTATCAATTCATGTAGCTAATAAATCAATTGGAAAATGCTGTTAGCAAGAGACCGTGTCAATGATCTTTAATTAAAATAAGAAAACCAGATAATGTGTCATTTGGAACTACAACTCACTTTCGTGGGCAGTCAATTTGATTGTACTTGCAGGCTACTTTATTAATATGTTTGTGATACTTCAGGTTGGTTTATTCTGTCAATATTGGTGCATACACTTGTTTATTGTGGTTCACTTACAGGAGGTACCACACATAGGATGTTTCATTGACTTGACTAGTTGTTGTTTTCAGGTGTTCTGATCGTTCTCGGCTTGGGCACTGCCCTTCGACTAGCTCTCGAGTGCTGCCAGGAGTTTGGCTCGAGGAGAAGCATGCCAAGGATGGAAAACATGGCACCCAGTGGGTACCACCCCGGAGTATAGCTTAGGCCTGTAAATAGTGTAGAGGTCAGTGTTTGGATTCTCCTTTTGACAGCTGGTAGTTCTTACACACTGCTCCATGAAAACAAGCTCAAATTCAAAGCCTGCTGATTACAATCAAATCACGCCCTTCCGATGTAAATATGCAGCCCTGATATTTATCTTTCTTGACGTGTTTGTTCTGACGCTATTAGAGAGCTGCCTGTCCTAGACCTCTTGGTTAAACCTTACTCAAGATTTCTGGTCTACCTACCTGGGGGCAAGATTAGCGTTAACGTGGGTGTGAGTTTGTAAAGGGCTGAAAGCCACTTGTGGCTATCTATGTAATGCATGCAGAAGCCTTTGTTGTGCTTTCACATTCAAATGTCCGAACTTAAGATGTTGTACGCAGCGGAGAAATCCAACTCCATGAGAAAAGTGCAGGATAGAACGTTTGCAAAGATTTAAATGGTTGAGACTATAGTCCGATTAAAACTCCATTGGAACGATGCATGTTCATGGCAATATGAGGAAAACAAAGTAACACGCATTGTATTGAACTTTTTAAAGAACTAGATGATACATTGCACGTTGTTGCGGAAAATTCTTGCAATATATTTGTTGGGTTTTGTTTTATAGAACATATAATATTTTATTAATGATATGAGGAATAAATATATATGCCCCCCTCCCCCCCAAAGAAAAGGAATATTTATTGTATTAATTATGGACCTCAATAATGTGCTAACGTTTGGAGCTCCCCCCGCCGAACTATTCTCTTTTGAGGAACCACAATCTGGGAGTGTTCCCTTAGAGCATCTACAACCAGGCGTTTGAAACTGGCATCAAACGTTTGAAACCGGCATCAAACGTTTGAAACCGGCATCAAACGTCCTGGCAGATTGCTCGGTTACAACCGGTCAAAAAAATGTGACCCATCCAGGCGTCTTAAACCGGCCTCAAACCCCCGAGTTGTCCGGTGCCACTCATATTCAGGCCAAATGTAGGGTGGATATAGGGAGGCGCGGCGTGTTCATCATGTTAGCACGACCCACCGCCGATCTTACTTCGTCCCACAAAACCCCCAATCCAAAACCCTAACTCTCTTCACTCGCCGCTCGCTCCGTCTCTTCTTCTCCCCTCCTCCGATCCAATCCGTCGACTTCAGTGAGCATGTAGAGTGACAACAACCGCTCTGATTCCGACCTCGATATCGACGAGGAGCTGACCCTCCATATTACGCTGGAGCGATCGAATGTGGACACGGGGGGCAGTTCGGATCTGCCCCGTCGTCGGTCCCCTATCGGCACAACTTGGACACCGGAGCCGGCCCCTCCCGGCCCACTCGCAGCTCTACATGGGCTGCGCAGTCCATGCGGCCCCTCCGTCGTCCACCTTCCCCGTCAGGCCGCTGCTCCGCAAGCAGCGGTGGGTGCTAGTGCCCACTCCGTCGGCGCTGCGGACGCGCACGCTAGACTTGGAGGCGCGTGCCACCCGCCACGAGAGGCAGTGGGCCGAGCAATCCTTTCACCGCCGCCGCGGGTTTCCAAAAGTGCCCGACGAGGAGGAGCGGCTCCTTGCTTGGGTCTACCGCCGCTCGCTTACAATGGCGGAGATGGATGCTCGCTGGTTCCGGAGAAAGAAGGCTAAGGCGCTCCGACTAGCCATTGAGTAGCCGGAGCGCGAGGCGGCAGAGGCAGCGACGGAGGCGACTCGGGTGGCCAAGCTTAAGCTACAGCAGGACCGGGCCATCCGACGTATGAAGGGGCTCATCATCATCTCTGATTCCTCCTCGGACGACGACGACCGCCATGGCTCCGGCTCCGATGATCCACCACCTACCGCAAACGCCTACAGTTGCGTCGGCGACCAGAAGGGCAAAGGAACGGCGAGGAAGTGGTGAAGACGCTCCTCCTCCATTTACTATTATCGTTTTTAGTTGTTCTAGTTTAGAATCTGTCCCGCGATGAACTGTGGTGATCTTTTGGATGATGTAAAGTGGATTTTGGTGTTCGTTTGGTGTCGATTTTGGTGCCCGTTTGCTGCCAATTTCTATGTCAGTTGTTTGATCTATGTAGACTAGTTCACATTGCATGCGTTTGATAACCCACAAGTATAGGGGATCAATTGTAGCCTCTTTTGATAAGTAAGAGTGTCGAACCCAACGAGGAGCTAAAGGTAGAACAAATATTCCCTCAAGTTCTATCAACCACCGATACGACTCTACGCACGCTTAACGTTCGCTTTACCTAGAACAAGTAAGAAACTAGAAGTACTTTGTAGGTGTAGTTGGATAGGTTTGCAAGAAGATAAAGAGCGCGTAAATAAAAACTAGGGGATGTTTTAAGTAAAGAAGCAATAAAGTAAATATAGCGAGTGTGGAAAAGTGGTGGTAGGAGTTGCGAAATTGTCCCTAAGCAATTGACTACTTTACTAGACCGATAGCAAGTTTTATGTGGGAGAGGCCACTGCTAGCATGTCATCCCTGGCTTGGAATTCTATGCACTTATGATTGAAACTATTAGCAAGCGTCCGCAACTACTAACGTTCATTAAGGTAAAACCCAACCATAGCATTAAGATATATTGGTCCCCCTTCAATCCGTATGCATCAATTTCTATGCTAGGTTGAAACTTCTGTCACTCTTGCCCTCCAATACATAGTCCTATCAACATACAACTAACCCTATGGTGTGATCCACGCGAGCGCTCATATGATGGGCACCAAAGGACAACAACATAACCACAAGCAAATTAAATCAATCATAGCAATTCATCAACCACCGATAGGACAACGAAAATCTACTCAGACATCATAGGATGACAACACATCATTGGATAATAATATGAAGCATAAAGCACCATGTTCAAGTAGAGGGTACAGCGGGTTGCGGGAGAGTGGACCGCTGTAGATAGAGGGGGAAGGTGATGGAGATGTTGGTTAAGATGGCAGAGGTGTTGGTGAAGATCGCGGTGATGATGATGGTGGCCACGGCAGCGTTCCGGTGCCACCGGAAGAGAAGGGGAGAGGGGGGCTTCTTCTTCTTCTTCTTCTTCTTCTTCTTCTTCTTCTTCTTCTTCTTCTTCTTCTTCTTCTTCTTCTTCTTCTTCTTCTTCTTCTTCTTCTTCTTCTTCTTCTTCTTCTTCTTCTTCTTCTTCTTCTTCTTCTTCTTCTTCTTCTTCTTCTTCTTCTTCTTCTTCTTCTTCTTCTTCTTCTTCTTCTCCTTCTTCTTCTCCTTCTTCTTCTTCTTCTTCTTCTTCTTCTTCTTCTTCTTCTTCTCCTTCTTCTT